>OX401977.1:11459847-12891656 GCA_947859335.1 Tortricodes alternella
AGCCAAGTGGTATGGACGTATGTTTCAGCACAGATTACATACAATAGTGATATACAGTCATCATTATCATTTCAGCCAAAAGACGTCCACCGCTGTACATAGGCCTCCTCCTATGATTGCCACAACGACCGAGTCCGTGCTGCTCACTTATTATTATTAGTATTTTTATTTAATAAAATACGAAGAGACTGGCTAATTAATAAGAGATAGAATTACCTGTAAATATTAGCACCTCCATATACCAGATAAAAAATATGAAAGCGTGGAATTATACCTTTGTATAGAATTAAAAGTAATACCTGTCAGTAACTCAAAGATCTGTCAAAAACAAAGGTAAATTTTAAAGAAGAACTATTTTGTATAAAAACCAGTTAAAATAAAAAAAACATATTCTAAGATGTTTAAAACGGAGCGTAAATCGATGCCGCAAGGTAATACTTTCATTTACATAAAAGTATTTTATTAAGAATAACGCGGACATAAATGAGTATAATTCTCCATGAAAATATTAAAAGTATATCCTAGTTTCTCATGGACTTTTGTATAATCTAAAGAAAACAGAATAATGTGGGATTATTTCTCTCTACCCTGTCCATATAAAGCATAAAATAACGTAAACTAAAAATAAAAAAATATTTTTTTTTTTTTACTTGAAAACGAAAAATCATTTCATACATAACCTCAAAAAGAAAAGAAACAAGAAGTTGATTCCACCGTGTTCCACGACATAAATCCAATGTCACCCGGGCGTTTTGCCTGAATTGTTTGACACCCCAGTTGTTAAAATCGTTTCAGTAGGGTCGTGGGTCGGGGGTAGGTGGTTCTTGGTGGTAACTAATGCAGTAATTACATACATACATAATCAGATATGCTTTTTGTTTCGCTGCAGTGGGGTAAAAATATATAATAAGTTTAATGAGCCATATTGTATTAGATCCAAACCAGGCGTTTCTGTATTTTGCACCCACCAAACGAGTCGATGAACATTTATAGACCTCGTGAGACACTCCATGAGATCCTATAACACAACTACTTGAAACTCACCGACTGTTATTTCTATATCGACCCCACGAGCACGGCAGAATCACTTTCTTGTTTCTTTATTTTTGAGGTTATGCAGTCCAGTTTTCTAACCGACTTCAAAAAAGGAGGAGGTTATCTATGCAACCCGTATATATTTTTTTGTTTTTATAATTAATAATGTATGTTGTTATTCTTATTCAAATTTGCAGCAGGGCTGGAGCCCGGCGTCAAGCGAACAGCCTTCGGTCGGTCTACTACACACTTGCAACGAAGACCACAGTCGGTCAGCCCTGTCCCTCCTCGGACCAGAGTACGTATACTACCGCATTGGAATGTTAATGGCAGGATGAAACATTTATTTGTTATCCATACTAATCTTTTAAATGCTAAAGAAAGTAACTCTGTCTGTCTGTTACGTCTTTAAGGCTAAACCGCAATACCGATTTCTATGAAATTTAGTATGAAGATGGCGCCTTGAGAAAGAACATATACTACTTTTTTTCAAGAAAATCAACCATTAAAAGGGTGAGATGGGGTCTGACAAACTGTTTTACGAGAAGTTCCTGCATCTCGATGAGAGATTTATTTTTTTAATGTATCTGCGCGATTTACGGATGTACTGCTGAACCGATTTTGATGAAATTTAATATCGAGACGACCCGATCCCTAAAAGGATGAAACAGTTGCTGGAGAATGAATTAACAGCTAGTTTGTGCGAGCCCGATGAGAGCCCGTAATTTGAGAAAACCCCGTTAATATGAAAATTCGTTATATTTTACGCAGACGAAGTTGCGAGTAAAAGCTAGTTATAATTATAGGAACAAAAAAATCTTGGTTACCTAATCATCGAGCCAAGTGATATGGCCTGTTTCTAACAAATATAGCAATAGTGTAAACAAATCAGTGACTGATGTTTGTTTACGTGCGAAATTTTAATACGCGAATATCGGTAATCGCACTGAACGCATACGAAGCGGAAAAAACTCATCAATACAATCGCTCTATATTCAAAACAATGCAAGGACATTATAATTATATGAGCCACATCAAACTTCCTTATTGCCGAATTCACAAGGTCACTTAAATTTATCTTTGATTAGAGTGACGTTTATAATAATAATAATCATTAATTTCAGGCCCATGACCCATACATATTAAAATAATAACTAAACAAACTATTCGACTATACTATGGTATATGTTTGTGCTGCTGACCTTTTTTTCTTCAAGATATTGGGTTAGCTATAATCTGATTAAATTTTCAATCGGAAGGGAATGATTAAAAAAAAAAAGTAAGGGCAAATATTTGTGGGATGAGCACGAAAGTATTTATTTATTTATATAAGTATGTATACCATCGTCTACTACCCATAACACAAGTCTTTACAGCTTAGATAGTTTAGGACTAGATCGACTTGTGTAAAAATTGTCCCCTCATTTATTTATTTCTTTTATATATAAGTTGACTGCTGGTTGATGGTAACCTAACTATTTGATCTGGGATTAAATGCTGAAGTGGTGTTTGTGAATTCGATCACTAATTGGCACGTGGTAACAATTAACGGTACGGAAGAGGTATAAATGCAAGTTTTAGCGGCGATAAAGGTTTGATCATGGCCATGATACTGTAATCTGCCGATTTTGCAGACATTATCCTTATCAGTGAGTTAAGCTTTAAGAATTACTTATTTGCTAGGCAAATCGAAAACCACCAGGAAATGTGCAACCGGCCTTAGCTCGCGATGATTCTTCAATGCGCACCTTAATTTCTTCGGTAAAAAAATAAGCTACAACAATATTAAATTTGTTACTTGCAAATACTAGACTGCGTTTCCACCAGATCTGTGCGAGGCAGCTAAGCGGTATCTCCGCGAGGAAAAAATCCGCCAATAGGAAAGGTTCGTTGGAAACAAATGAACTACGACTTGCACACCGATTGGAGGATTTTTTCCTAGCTCACCATTTATTTTCCCTGTACGAAATGCAGCCAGAGACAATACATTATGTATCGTAATGTAAATTAAATAATAAAGTAATAACACTTTTACACTAAAGGATAGCAAGGAAAACTTTTGAAAACGTCTGTTAATACACACTTTCAATCTTTAGATCTCCAACCCGCAAAAAGCAGGCGACAGAAGATGCTCGAGTCTGTCTCCGTCTATTGTAAGTGAGCTTCAATATTTCTGTACCCAAGTGCAGATCCAAGTGGGGGGGGGGGGGGGGGGGGTCATGGGGCTGACCTGTGTAAGCGGTTTCTCCGCGAGGAAAAAATCCGCCAATAGGAAAGGTTCGTTGGAAACAAATGACCTACGCTTTGCACACCGATTGGAGGATTGTTTCCTAGCTCACCACTTATTTTCCTTGTACAGCTCTGGCAGAAATGCAGCCAGAGACATTATGTATTCTAATGTAAATTAAATAATAAAGCAATACCATAATGGCAATAGCAATAAATAAAGGATAGCGATAGCGATCTGTGTTAGTGAATAAATGTTTCTTTCTTTTTTCTTTCTTTGTTAAACATTTCTGTTTAAGAAAGAAAGCTACCCTTGCTTAACTGATGGCGTTGAGCTACGGTGCCGCTAGACCTTAAATAATATTTTATCTAGCGCTGCCATTGAAAACTATTCAAGGAGCACTTTCGAAAAACGCAGTCTGTTGATACACACTTTCAATCTTTAGATCTCCAACCCGCCAAAATCAGGGGACAGAAGATGCTCGAGTCTCTCTCCGTCTATTGTAAGCGAGTTTCAATATTTCTGTACCCAAGCGCAGATCCAAGGGGGTCATGGGGGTCATGCGGTTCTACTAATTTGTGTCAAAGTATTTTGGAACGTTTGTACCTGTGACCCCCGCCTCCTTGACCTGCAGCCTGGAGCCTAGTCCATTAAAATACCGAGTATTTAATGAAATAAGTTCAAGTAATAATGATGTTTTAGGACCCTTTGAAGAAATCCATAAGTTTGCCTCAAGAATGTGCATCAGCGCCTGCGGGGCCTAAAGCATTATCACCGTCTCCATCTCTGGATCAACCTGGTTTATTTTTATTCTTGTTTCTGTTTTATTAATGTAAACTTATAGATTCTTCATCATCGTGATAGGTCGTGGGTTCGAGGGCAAACTTTGTGTGACGAGCGTGAATGTTAAAACACTCCAATTATTCCTCTTTTAGGCTCACCAAACCACTTCTAATTCAAGAGTCGATCACCTGAATCCCAGACGTATCTAGATCGAAAGCTGAAGCAATTTTCTTTTTCTGTGGAATTCAGAAATACCATATAAGCTAATACCATCCGGTTACGCCTCCGCGAACATACTGATCCTGAATGCGTTATTGTATTGAAACCTCAGGTTTAGGGTTTTCTGCGTATACTTCACCCACAGGCTGCATGTCATCTGCACGTGTAGAAACTTTGACAGTCGGCTTTGTAGTAACAATTACAAAAAGATGTATGAGTTAGGGTACATATATGTATATATGTATACATTTTTTTATAAAAACCTAACCTAAGGTGCCGCCGGCGGCAGCGGGGTCAATCTCGAGCTACCGGTGGATATGCGCGCCGTATCCAGAAGTACCGCCTTCTGTATCTGACCGTTGATCTAGCGAGCGCCTCTTGACTATCAACAGGAGCTATATATTTATTATATATTTTATAATACAAAAATAATCATCGAAAAAAGAAACAAAATCAAAAATGGAGTACTACCGACCGCGGAGCAGGGCCCATGCGTACGGTGGCTAGGGCTGCTGAGAGAGGAACCTGCTGACGATGCGTGCAGAGTCCAGGAGTACCGCCTTCTGTATCTGACGAAATTTTAATATTAATTCTTATTGCAGAAAAAGAGGTGGTACTGCCACAGTGCGTGATAACCAAAATTGTGCGTGGTATAGCCACGAAACGGAGAGAGTTCATAAAACTGAGGAAGACTCTAATTACGCAGCAAGTAAGGAGTTCTAGTGGCAAATATTCTATGTCTATGTATAGGTATACATATAATAAAATAGTAAAGTGGAAAAAGTCTGTGCGTTGAAGATAATAATGGAAAAGGGAAAATTGCTATGAGGGATGGAATGAGCAACAAAACAATCCCATTGATGTTTGAATTGTATGTCTCTTAGTTGGTTTGTCTGTTTGTCTCATTGAATGTGCGCGATAAACTTTTAAACTACTAGACGGATTCGGACAATGCGGTATTCGATATATCATTAAGGGCAACTTCAGGCACTACATAGGCTATAGATCTTTAAAAATAAAACTGGAACGGGGTAAAATTGGTGCGGGAAAAAGTAGCAAATTTCCCTAAACCCTTGAAATTATGTTAACCCTTCATTCTACTATATAAATGTTGGTTTGTTTGTCTCTGCGTGACTGTACAAGTAATCCGATATTGTGAGGTATAATGCGCGCGCCGGGATGGCTTATACATTTTATGACACAAGAAATAAAATAAAAGCAGAACATTGCAGTGCATGCTGGGCACAGTCAAATATATAACGAATTCGAATAACGGGTTCCTGCTAAATTTCCCGTTAAATTTGTTCATAGATGTTTCAGCGCATTCAGTATTTCAATGTATTCAGATAATGTCTGACTGGGATATTCCTTTTTAGAATGCTTATTTAGAGCAGTATGCGCAACTGAAGGAGCTCGAAGGGCGGGCGGGGATACCACCCTGCGAGTCCATAGGTGAAGTCCGCGTGTTGTCCGTCACCGGGTGGGCAGCGCATGATCTGCTGCTGCTCGTGAGGGAAGATGCGAACTTGCCGCAGAATTCCGAAGTCAACGGCGTGTTTGGTGCGACTCGCTTTGTTTTTATCCGATAACGCTTGTAATTAGTTTTTAGTAAATCGACGTTGTACCGTTGTGAATCGACGTTGTGGCGAGACGAGAGACGCAGGATCGAAGCTGCAGCGAAGCTATATAGCTCAGCGTAGACTAGCGAACCGCGCTTTAAAGTAGATAAATAAAAAAACAACAACAGTGCACGTATTACCTATAGTGCGTAAATCCATATTATAATCGTGAAAGTGTGTTTGGCTTATCAGATTTCCATAAAAATTGGCACATATTATTATGTAGATACCTACATTGTTATATGAAGGAAAAGGAAAATGGAATCCGCCATCTTGAAATACAAAACGGATATCATATTGTGATACTCGAAAACATCGAAAACGAGAGGCAGACATGACTGAAAAAGAAATGATATCACATGCCTAATCGGCATCCCCTTGAATCCCTTATGTTAGCTGAACTGTAAACTAGCCAGAAAAGTTCATTTGAAATTTTTAGTGCTCAAGAAATGGTTTTGTGTTGCTATTTTAGTGATCTTTCTTAAGGCATTTAAAGGCTTGTAGGTAATGTATTGTTTCTATAAAATCTATTAATAGTTAAACTTAGCTATAATTTCATTACTACTTCATCAACGCGTCTTATTTGTATAATATTGGCTTGAGCATTCCTATAAATAGCACACTGATTAAAAACAGGGCCTCAGATACTTCAACAACTGTGTTCCCAATTGAGCGCAATCCCAGAAGAGATTCTAAGCATGGGCGAGGAACTGATGGCACGTCGCTTGGAGCTCCTGAATCTGTTCAGAGGCAAACACCGCAACGACCGGTCCACCTATCTCACCGTAAGATACCTTGTGGTATTACTTTCAATGAGGATTACCTATTAACAACTACCTACCTAGGATGATTGTTAAATCCTCCTGGACTTGCAATTATCAAACGGTATTTGCTTTTTGAACTACGTTATTACGTGGATGAAAGTGGTGGTTTATGCAACGGTTTTGACAATCTGACAATTGTATCCAATTGCTTGCTATATTGGTATAGTCTTTGAGTTGTATTTGCATAAGAATCCTACATGAAGGAATGGGCTTTTTTATAACAGTATAATGTTTTCAGAATTTGGAGTGGAAATCTAAGAATGCAGAGTTTGATACGGAGACTGAGAAACTGCACAGACTCGTAGCCGGGACGGCAAAAAATTTGGAGGCTAAAGTAACCTACTGTTTAGAGGTGGCCAAGTATGACATTTTTTCAATATATTTATAACAATTTCTGCTTTTGCTCGTAGCTTGAATTCGGTTGCCTATATCAATTTTCCTTCGGGAACTGTGCGCTTTTCCGGGATGAAAAAAAAGTATCTTTCCCAGTGAAGCGGAGCGATCCTTGCCAAAATTCATCGAAATCGGTTCTGCGGTTTAGCCGTGAAAATGTAACGGACAGACCGGGTTACTTTCACATTGTTATATTAAGGGCCTGTTTCACAATGTTAAAGTAAAATGCATCCGTCTAGTAACTCATACAAAATTCCATCAATATTCACTGTTATCTGACGAGTCACGCCTGTCTAGGAGATTGAAAAAAAAAAGCTATGTTAATTAAAATCATTCTGCTTCAAGAACACCCTGGATTGATAGAGACACACTATTAAAAAAAATCGATCGGCTACAAAAAGAGCTTTCGATTTCCCAAAGTAAAGTGGAAGATTTATCCAAAAGAGAAGATGAACCTAGAGCACCACCTGGCGAAACCAATTTAACTAATAATGCGGTAAATGCGATTTCCATTCTAAACTTATTTAAAAACAACATTACATCAATCTTAATCAATATTACCCTGCTCTAGAACAATCCACAAGCTTAGTGAAGTAGCTATTAAAAGAAACAATACTTCACGTAATGTTATGCAATATATACCTAACACGATTTATCGAGGTATTGCGGTTAGAGGCAATGCTACTTTTGTCAGATATGCACAACGTTTATAACTACAAGTTATTGGTAAAATAAAAATTGTGGTAATGACATGACAACTAAGGTAGTAAAAACAAATAGTACTGTCTGAAGTCATTCGCGAGTCATCCACGAGACTTATTCGCATCAGACAGAAGTTGATTTTGATATAAAAGATTATGCTAGTAGTCTGTCATTCCTATGAACCTATGATCAAAGTTTGGCTAGGAGAAAAATAATGTCAACGGTTGAAACATCACTTTAATCTAGTCGTAAATTTTGTTGCGGATACTTTGTTTGAAGGTACTCCTTTGTGTACATTTTCAGGCGGTTGTAGAAGAGTTGTGCAAGGAGCGCGCGGCGCGCGAAGCGCTAAAGGAGGTGGTGTCAGCGGCCGAGAGCATGCTTCGGGTAGCGCGCGCGCGCATCGCAACGCTGGAGCGGCAGGTCAAGGAAACGCGCGCTGAGCTCGAGGCCACCCGCCGCAAGCAGAAGGACCTGGAGCAACTCGTAAACAGACTCGCACATCAACATTCTGTGACAGTGAAGTTGTGACACTACATCTACGTCCGCCGAATTTATTTATCAGCCTTCCCCGTTATAATTCAGGCTAAGCTACTTGTTCTAGCACAAACAGTCTCTCGTTTGGTTTACATATATCATATTCAATTATGGTATATATATAAAAAAAAACTACTTTCTTCTTGGATTTTATCTTTAATACTTTTCCACATTTCTTCATTCATAAAAATTAACCCTGTGTAATCTTTCAGTCGTTATTCGCGATCTTATTTGCTTACCGCTTTCATGAGTGAGTTCCTCCGAACTTTTGCCTCTGAGCTCTCGTTAGCATCGATATAAAATGCTTTTGCATAGCTTTTAAGTCGTCAGTAGATACTTATATTCGAGACATCGCTTCTGCGGGGGCGTTTTCTGAATATTTTATATATTCTGCCTAAAAAGTGTATTCATCAATTAAAGTACTGAATTCGGTCAATCTACTTGATGGGTTAGTCATATATAAATAAGGGACGGTGTGATCTGTTTCTGTTTGAAATTTACGTCCATATAAATAGGGCCTATTTTATCGACTATACAATTGCTAATAATTCCTTTTCTATGGTTGGATAATTACATTCTGCTTTATTTAAGCTGCGTCCAGCATACATTTTCGTGACTAAGGTTACAGAGGTCGGTAAGCGGTAAAGGATTGACTCTTCAATCTCCTTGATAAGTAGTTCTTTACAGCCATCATAGCCAGGAGCACTCTTTATTTTGAGCTGCTTTATTAGTTTGTCCACCTCATAGACATCCGTTGGAGTCAAAAAGAAAGAGTTTGATGAGATATTAATTGGAATAAATTTGTCAGCAAGCGAAGACTGTGGCTCCGAGAGCCTCCTCAATATTCGGGCCGCTATTGTCTCATTTGCCGTGGAGAAATGTAGATTGCAGAAGTCCAGGGATTCTTTTTCAGTGTGCGCTATTTTGGTCAGCTCCCCGGAGTCACTGCATTTGTCTGGGTTTTCACATACATCTTCACCGTCTACCGTCTTCACCAATTTCCCGTCTTCCGAGGATTGTTGTCGCTTTCATTAATTATAGAGAAGGTTGTCACAGTAGTTTCTATAGCGCGTGTATAATTTTGTGTAAGACATGGATTCTCGAATGCAGCTCTCGATTGACTATGCAAGTTGTTTCTTTGTTTTATAAACCTGATAATACCTGGGGTAATCCAGGGCTTTAGATTAAATTTAGTGCGGCTGATTCTGAAACTTTTAGTTTTGGTTTGAATAGTCGTTGTTATTAAAGCATTGAAAATAGCAGATGCACCATTGACTTCAGCAGAGTTAGTAACCTGCAACTCAATCACTTGACACAATTGGTATCGGTTTGGCTCGAAAAGTAAACCAATTTAGTCAACACTCGATCTAAAAAAGGGTCATATTGGTTTACTTTTCTAGCCAAAACGATACCAATTGTGTTACATAATTGAGCAGCCGGGTCCAATCGACCGCGATTAATTCCTGTGATACTTTCGAGAAGTCAGTCCTGGATACCCAGCGATCGCCTTTTCCGACTACGGCCTTAGGGAAGTGGAGACCGGTTTCCAATGTCATGGTCGGAGACTAAGCATTTACACACAACTTTCAAAGACAACGCTTTAGATTTTACAAAGATGTGATCCTGGCTGGAGTCCTCTCTCGTTGGGAGTGTGATAGCTAGGAGCAGGCCATGACCAGTCATCCAGACACATATAGTCAGCATAATTGCTACCAGTAGTTCCTAAGATATCGATGTTAATATCACCTGCAACTATGATTTGGTTGGCTTTTGTGTTGCTTAGGACATCAGCAAGCACCTAGTACCAGTACGAATCCAAGAAGTTTAGAAAGCTTTTAGCATTGGTAAAGGATGGTGACCTGTATATACCCACTACCAACGCTTCTCTAGAAATATTTATATGAATATAATCGCTACGGCGTCCCATTTAAAAAATATATTGACATATGAATCCACTTTTAGTTTCCAATTTAAATCTCTTTATTTTACACTGGATACACTCCACCTGACTCATATTCCGCGTCACGTATCACGGTCGTCATGTCGAGGCGGGGCCTTTGATGAATGATACCATCGTCTTTCTCGAGAGTCCGTTTATTTTGTAGTCACTTACTTAATACATTCATAATTAAAGCTTACTTACTATACTACCACTACAAACCGGACTGAGCCATAATCAGCCTAAGTAAGTCTTTATCTTATTTGGACTGTAATATGGCTACGAGCAGTTTCAATGTTCAGAGACTAATGCTTATTCGTTACAAACCATGTTTTGACCAGCCAGCCTAAACAAGTTCAACTGGTTGGGAAAATAAATATTTTAAATTAAACAGTATCTAATTCCCCTACAGTATCGTCATCGTGAGACAAGCTATGATGCACGCTCAAAGAAGTTGTTAGAAGTATCTAAAACTGGAGAAGTAACAATCGAGGCTTTATCCCGTCAGCGTGATGCACTTGAGTTAAGGTCAGTTTTTAACATAAATATTCGTATCGATATGTCCCAGGTACCTATTAATTTTATATAATAAATATAAAATATGTATTGTGTAATCAGGGTGAAAGAGCTGCGAGAACAAGCAGACTTAGCCGAGCGCGAGGCCCAGACTCGCGAGGCGGAGCAGAGGTCACGCACCGAGTCGCTCCAGGCGAAGGTAGCCGAACAGGTGCCACGCTGCTGTCTCAAATTACTTTACACCTCTGGTTTGAAGCGCTACTCATAAACATCCTCAAAAATCCTAAAGAAGTTTATTACATGATCGTTGACTAAATTCACAAATGCACCTGAAGCCTTTGATTCGAGATTGAATAGCCGCAACCTATTCATAAACTCAATTAATTAAAAATCAAAGCAATTAAGTAGTTTATTGTCAGTAAGGGGGGTAAGTAAATAGAACATATAACTTAAATATATAATATCCGTTTTATCTAACAACGGAAAACTTAAACGCCACAACAACGCACATAAAGCATCTGTCACTTTTTATCTAAAAAGCTGTGGAAAATGGGCGATTGCTTCGCGATATTATGAGATGCACGATGCCCCCAGTAAGGATGCTGGGCCGGATGGCATACCACCATATTTCAGTAAGCATTGTGCATCCAGTCTGTCTTTACCACCGTCAATTATTTTCAAGAAACGTCTAGTATTCCTTTGACGTGTAAGAATATATATATAGGTAATTTATGTATATGGTGCTAGTTTTCGAAAAGGGAGATAAGACTCAAAGAATTATGGTCCAATCTCATTTTTAATTGATTTTTAAAAATGATCAAGTCTATGATGTGTCCGAAGCTTGCCTGGCATTTCAAAGAACTGATAAGCCTCGACAACATCAACTTGTACCTAAGAATTTTGTATCCGAAGAATCCGTAACAAAGAATTTCGTGAGCTATGTCAAAGATATTTATAATTCTGTTGATTCGAGACTTCAACTTGATGCCGTGTACACGGACTTTAGCAGTGCGTTTCGACGAGATTCGGGCATTGATCAAATCCTATCTCACTGAGAGTTGCTAAAGGGAGTAAAAGATGGACACTACTTTTCCAAATATTATTTGATGACCGCAGGGGTTCTGCAAGGATTCCATTTGGGTTCATTATTGTTCATCATGTTTGTCAATGATATTAGTTGATGTAATTAAGAATTGTAAATGTCTATTATACGTCGATCATCTTAAATTGTACGGAGATATCAAGTCTGTTAAGGACTCTCAGCTGCTTCAAAGTGACTTACGGATTGTTAGTAATTGGTGTGCCGGCCGTATCAGACTGCGTTCATTAATCATGTGAAGGAGACAAAGAACGTGTTATTTGTCACCATTGCAATTTTATAGTTTATGTCTGTGTTGTGAATGCTGTTGCACGCCTGTTAAAGATGTACGATTTGTATAGGTAAATTCGTCTAATACGAGTATGTTGTTTGTAGTATAATTGTAGGTAGGTATAGATTCGAACATTGCTGGTGTGTCAAACAAACTACATAAATAAATCAATTTGTGTGACCTTTATGAATTCGGCCATATGCCACAAATCCTATCTAATATTATAAATGCGAAAGTAACTCTGTTTGTTACGTTTTCACGCTTAAACCGCTGAACCAATTTTGATGGGTTTTGGTATATAGATAGATTGGAACTTGGAGAAGGATATAGGCTACTTAAATAATTATTACGCAGACGAAGTCGCGGGCACCAGCTAGTACTACGTAAAGCAAGAGACATTGTACATTCACGGAGTTACGGATATCATTTTTCAGAGCAGGCTTGCTAGACATGTTATTGTTTCGTGTACTTTAAGGCTTAGTCACATTGAGGGTGCGACGGGAGCGCAGCGTAATCGCAGCATGACGCCATTTGTTGTCTTCTATTGGAAGTTGTAACAGATGTCACAAAATATCACGCGTCGCTGTGGTCACATCAAGCGAAGCCAAAGATAACTGAGTTCATGCCTCAGCGTGTCACTACGCGGTGCACGCGCTAGAGTTGTTAAGTATTGGCGGGTTGTACTGACAGACGTCTGAGGGCGCGCGCGCCACGAGCGTGGCATAACAGGAGCGCGGTGCGAACGAGACAAAGTCTGCGGTAGCGCCGCGCGCGCCGGCATAACGCCCGCAATGTAACAGGACGCGTTCGATTGTGGGTTTCGCGCTCGTTTACTTCAAAGCTGCGGTGGCGCCGCGCTCCTGCCACATCCGCAGCGTGACTGGGTCTTAGAAGTTGACTTTTTCGAAAACCAGGAAAGGCATAAAAAGTCTGCTGAGGCACGTGTGCGCGATTTAGAACTCCGCGTAAAACAATTGGACGAGCAATATAAAGATTTACGCGAGCGCTCGTCCAAACTGGTTGAAGTGGAACGCCGGAGATGTCTCGAATATGTGCCAACGAAAGGTTCGAAATTATTAATAACTGAATAGGTACTTATTAAAGAACGCATAGAGCCGTAATACTTTCTTTTATTATTTTAGAATGTGAACCATCAGATAGAGAAACTGAAACATGGAAAGAACTGCAAGTTACTAAAGTTTCGTTAGCGCGGGCCGAGGAAGAGCTGCGTCAAAGCCGGGCCGATAAAGACAACTTGTTGAATTCATTATCCAGGATTGCGGTATTTTGTTCATATACAACTTAAAACAAATCCGAGCCTGAAAATCATGAGATAATTTATCTTCGAATAAACTGTCCGTGCGTTCCCTCCGAGGATTCTTAACACACGTTAAAGAAATCATTTACTTAGTGCAGTAAATTACTAATATGGCAACAAACAGAATCGATAAGTATGGGCATGCCTTTAGTACAACACTCGTACTGGTAGAGTGCAGGGTATGAAAAGACGGTTGGGCGCATTTGCCTAGCCCCGATTCCTCTGAGCTCGCGCGCGGGCGTTAGCCAGTGTTGTGATATTGTAGCGACTCGCGAGCGAGATTTCTCATTCCACTCTTCCGCACGACGAGTTTCGCTCGCGGTTCGCTACAGTATCACTTAGACGTTCCCGAATAGACGCCAAGGACTTAAAACAATTCGTAAACGTTTTTACATTACAAGTCAGACAAATAGGACTCACATAGGACTCGATATGTCACCCTTTCAAGATGATCGCTTATTATTATTATTACAGCAAGAGGGACCCGAGAACAAGATGGCCGAAGAATTGTTAGATAGAGAGCAGAAAATTGCCAAATTACAAGAAATGATTCACGAACTAAGAGAAAATGAGAAAATAATGTGGGTATTTTGTCCGTTTTTTTTACTAACGTTGGGGATGCTTTTCAGAGCCGCCAGTACTCTGCGTCTGCGTGGAACTTCTAAAACTTTGTGCAACATTACAGAGAATCCATGACGTTACAACGAAAATACTAGCTGACCGGTTAACACAATTTAGTTATTTAAGCCCTAGTTACACCTTGTTCAGGTCTTGTCAGTGATAGGCACATTGCCTGGAGATAGTGATAATGCAGCAACAATGATTTGGTTTTAGAGTTTTATTTGATTATAGGGAGCAAAGTATGACGCATTATGAAAACCAACTCGCCACTCTTCGCATGGAAGTCAAACGACTGGGAAATTATGATTGTTACGTTAAAGAGATACCCCACCAGGAGCTGCAAACAGAGGTAAACTTATCCATTTATGTCGGTTTTTACTATAATCCATAGGTACATAATTAATATTATAAATGAGAAAGTAACTCTGTCTGTCTATTAAGCTTTCATGGCTAAACAGCTGAACCGATTTTGATGAAATTTAGTATGGAGAAGTTAGAGCCCTAGGGAAAGAGATAGGCTAAAAGCGTGAAATAGGCACGGCAGCCAGGAACGGGTGTGCAGGTCGTGCACCTTGAGGCACTTTCAAGAGAGCGGCAAAACGGAATCTCTTCATTGACTCGTATACTCATCTACCCCGTAATAATGAAGATCACTTTTTGAAAGAATCATACAAATCGATGTAGCCGTTTTTGAGATAATCGCGAATAAACATAAGTTGCACGGTCATAATTTTCGATCGGTTCAACCGATTTCCATCAAACATCAGCTAAGAACCACTGCAATGAAACCTGCTTTCATCCGGAAAACCAATTGCATTCAAAACGGTTCACCCGTTCAAACGAGCTACAATGCCACAGGCAGACACACACACACACACACATAGGTTTCAAAATTGTAAAACCCCTCTTTTTGCGTTGGGGGTTAAAAGAGGATGGAAGCGGGGGCGGCAACTCATTTTTAGATCCTGAGACATGTTTGGTTTATGATGACACTAACACATGACACATGTAACTGAAACACCCTCAGTTGTTTAAGCTGTTTGCAACCGAATTTGAGTGGATCGGATTAACCAATATTTCATTGACATATTGACATGATTGATAATAGAGCAATTTCATCGGTCGGCTTTGCGCCGTACCACAACGTTAGCGTCCATCACGTTCGATGTGCAGACGATCGAACCAAGCGTGCCAATAATAATAATAATAATGTGCGGCGTACTGCTCGCCACACGATCGAATATGGTCCGGAGCGCACCATGGCTGCGGTGCGAAACGCATCATGTTCGATCGTCTATTAACGCTCTTAATTGTATATTGCTCCAGCTGCTAGACCTGTACATGCAAGTGGAGACGCTGACGCGCGAGCGGTCGGCGCTGGTGACAGCAGCGGCGTCGCGCGCGCTAATGCTCGAGCGGCACGAGCGCTCCGCGGACATGTTTGGGCGGATCACGCGGGTCCGCCGTGAGCTCTCCGCGTACCTCGACGGCCGCCCCGAGGTGCCCTCGCTCGATCAAGCCGTTCATGTCGAGGTAATTTTACACTTTTAATTGCCTTGAGTTTCACCGGTCGAATAATTATTAAATTTCTTTTGAGCGGCTATGATAATCAATGGTTACAACAGCTATTGTTTTGGGTACTTCAGATCAGTAGCCGCATGTAAAAACTATTGTTAACCCACGGCGATGCTCTTGCATGGTATTCGAGTTATAGGATGCTATAAGTATTGGATACAATATCAAAACTTGTCGTCGTCGCAGGTGTCACGGTCGCTGACGTCAGTATTTGCGAACGCAGCGGAGACGTGGACGGCGCTGCGGGCGGAACGTGCGCGCGTGCTGCGCCTGGAGGGCGCCGTGCTGGTGCAGAGCTTGCAGCTGGAGCGCGAGGGCCGCGCGCGCACGCAGCTGGAGCGCCGCCGCGCCTACCTCGAGCGAGAGATCATACGCACGCAAAACACCTCCGCGTCAGCCTCTGAACCCACCGTTATGAACAATACCAGCTTGGTACTTAACCTTACCAAAATTTTTCGCCCCAACGTGCGGGATCGTATAGTATCCTTTATCAGCGATTTTGAAAAAATTGTCGCTTCTGAACAGGTTTCTTAAAATCCAAGAACCTATCAGGGCACTTGTCTTGTCCCACTGGATTAGGGCTATAGGCTTCTCCAGTGGGACAGATTTTGAATTTAGATTCTAGAATTTATTCGAGAATTTAGAATCTCTTTGGAGTTTGCTTGTTTTGGTGGCATGTTTTGTAAGTCTGTATTTGTTCTCATGTTTTTTTTAAGTTTCGGAAGGTTCAAGTGAATTTCTAAACACGAAAATTGTTTACTTTGTATGATTACACGAGTAAATGAGTTAGAATTGCGATTTCTGTTTGTTTTTTTCAGATGCGAGACATTTTGTGGTTTAAGTAATTGAAGCTTTCCCCCACTTATTCAACATATGTATCAAACTTAAGTAATTTAAGTCAAATATTGCAAAATAAAATATGTCAGTGAAGAGCATATTAAATGTTTTATTTTCAAATTTGAATTTCACCCGAATAAAGACGCTACACCTGTTTTAATCGTCACGACACAATTTTACAGCCTTTTTATGACAAGCAAGCTTGAACATTTTACATTTTTTTTCGTCTACAATATGATTAGGTATAAAATAATATGGCCTATCTTTGGTTGAATCTGTCGGGAGACCTGTTAATTGCTTTTCCCGGAGATTCGGTGTCCTGGTGTAAGGATTCAAGCCAGAGTCATGCGGGGCAAACCACTTCGGCGTCTCTATACTTGTGATTGCCTTCTTTCGGTTCAAATTATCGCTTTTGCGTTGATCTTCGGTTGGCATATAGGTCTTTTTAACATAATTGCCCATGACTATTTTGGTCGGCATGTTTTCACGTTCAGACAGATACCCGGAAGAATCATTATTTACATGACCGACGAAATGATTTAGCTTTTCGTGCTTGTTTTGCTCTACCATCTTTTGTCGAGGAATCAGGCTCTCTTGACCTTCGCTGGTGAATTGGCCTTCCAAAGGACCTCCTAGTTCGTGTTCCAACAAGTTGATTAAGTGGTCTAAATTGTCAGATGGAGCCTCTACATTCCGCGTAGTCGTCATATAGTAAGCCTCATATTCGGCAACTTTTTTTTCTAACAACAGAATTGTTTCACGGTCTTTTCGTTTTTGATTGCTTGCTTTTGTAGTTTGATCTTCTAAAGTTAAAATAATTTTTTCCAGTTGAGCTATCTGTTCCTTCCTTGTTTCAACATTACTTATAAGAGCTTCTATTTCGGTGTTCTTTTCAACGATTTGTTGGTTAAGCTGAAAAATAAGATTTAATGTGATCGGGATCGGAGTACAAAAATTATGAGTTTTACAATATCAGAAACCGTTTGTTGGGCTGAGAAACATACAAACACATATATCTTGAAACAAAACCTCCAGGCTCCTTAGCAATGCATTCGGTGTGACGAATCATTTATAAATTCGCTATGTCCACTATACTATATACTCGTAGACTATAAACGCAGAAAAATCCTAAATGAACGTCTATATAACGAAGTTAGAAGCAAAACTATCATGACATTCATGACTATAGTAGACGCATTATTATCTGAGTCTTCGGGTCGTGATACGATATGATGTATAATTTAACTACTTTACTTCATAGCAAAACAACAACTCTTACAGCGCGAGCGATTTGTGACCCTCATTAGCACTCTCAGAGTGCTAATGAGGGTCACAAATCGCTCATCGACCGCGGGTGCACAGGTAAGTATCGTAACAACTTGGATTGCGTTGCACATTCCTATCGCCATTGATGCGTCTATTATATGTAGCTGGGTTTTATAAAAATGGGTTAAATCGAATTTCGGTCCGGAAGGTTATAAATTCATGCAACATTTCTACTAACAGACCATTATTAAAACCCTACTAAAATTTACCTCATTGTTTCCCGAGTTATAGGCGACTATATTTTGATCGACTACTTGTTAATACATACTATTATTAAAAAAGTGGTGATACATCCAAGGCGGGATAGACATGACTCCAGACAGACACAGAGTACGGAACTCTACAATGAACTTGGTTCGACAAAAACTTGGCTGACTTTTTTTAATGCAGTCAAGTAGAAAACCTTTCGTATCGTCGTTTAATACTTACGTCTATATCGGCTTGGGCTCTTATTTCCAAGTTTTTTCGTAGCAGCTTTATGATGTTATCATCTTCTTCGACCTTCTCTGATAGCATGGCAATGACCGCCTCCCTCTGCTCCAGCAGGTGTCCTTGTTCTGTCAAAGTTTCCAAGTGCTGTTCCACTTCCACTTCCTTCTTTCTTAGTGCTTCGGCCAACAATTTACTTTTCTCAGTTGTTTCTTGCAGTTCAATTCGTTGCTGATTCACCTATATTAATAAATAATAATTAAAACATTTTTACGTAGGATGTTCCATAAATGTTGCAATAGAAAGAATGTAACAAGTTTGGACATGTATGACTGAGAGTTGTATTAGACAAGCAGAAGACTGTCAATGCTACTTGGTACACTGATGTTTGTTTGCCGCAAGTTATCCGCGAGCTGAAGATACTGCGACCAAACTCTGGGCACTTGGCACTTGCACCATGATAACGCTCGATAGACCTACCTGATCCGATAGGTATTAAGCATATTTTTAAAGGTGTTCAAAAGGATCACTACAGCGCTTTCTTGGACACAATCCCAGCTCATTAAAAAGAGGATTTAATTTAAAAAAAAGATTTAACGTAAAAACAAAACCCTTTCTCCAAAAACCCTTTGAAAAGTAAAAAATAATGCCTGGCGTTCGTTAGTATCTCGTTATCTTCGTTAGTATCCTAGAAACATCAGATATTTATTGTTAACTAACGGTGCCTGGCGTTGTAAGTGGTACGCTACAGGATGGGCTTAAAATCTGCCAAGCTGTGCTCTGCCCATGCCATTCTCCCTTTCTTTATTATTTAACTAAACTATTAATTCATTATGTGTAATAACAACAATTCGTATCCCTAATATACTCTGCTCTGGACCTAATATCGTGTAGAAATAAATAACTTGTATTTGTATTCACATTGTTTAAATCAGACGAATTGAGAACCTCTTCCTTTTTATCAAGTCGGCTAAAATTTTATGATTATTACAAATTAGGTGCATAAACATTTCCGACAATTTTACTGTCAAGAATGTCAAGGAGTTCTTTTAAATAAATAAATGAGGACAAATGTAAAATCGATAGAAAGCGGATTTCCTAATTCCAGCACTGCAGGAACCCTTATAAAGTTAAAACGTTGGTAATTAAGTGACCTTATTAACTATTAACAGTAAAAAGGAATATTTACCGATGTGGGAAAATCTATGTCTGTCTGTGTACCTATGTATATGGATGCGTTTACAAACAAACCAGAAAATAAATCACCATATTATGATACTCTTCCAAGTTTTCAAAGTCCCCATAGTCTTCTTGTATCTTACTAATACATTTTTGAAGACTTGATAATTGCTCGGCATATGTTTCCACGTTGGATTCACTAGAATAAAAAAAAGACATGCGTGGGTGGCTGACTATTATTTATATGTTGACAGATCAAAGGAATTCAATGTCTTCATTATATTGACATAGTCACCCGAGGCTATCGATACAAGAAACGGTTAAATATTAGAAAGCTAGAATGCCATACATAAC
Organism: Tortricodes alternella; assembly: GCA_947859335.1. Lineage (NCBI taxonomy): Eukaryota > Metazoa > Arthropoda > Insecta > Lepidoptera > Tortricidae > Tortricodes > Tortricodes alternella. The sequence goes on from OX401977.1 coordinate 11,479,651, forward strand.
TATTAAAATCCTCCTTTATTTGTCGGGGGTTAATCGATATCTATAAAAATCGATTTGAATATGTATGGAGTCCAAAGCGGCTGGAGCGATTTTAACGAAATTTTCAGACAATCTTCAGATTAGCCTAGCGGGTAATTTGGTAAGATCTGGCTATTGATAAATTAGTGCTACCATGCGAAGCCGGGGTGGGTCCCTTCGCTAGTGTATATATACTCGGTATCTTTAATAATATTTCTTTGTTATTTTATTTGCCTCCTTCATGCCAAGCGGAGCAAAGGAGCGATTTGAAGATTTGCATAGCGAGAAAAATAATTTTATCCCGGAAAATGCACAGTTCCTGGGGGAATGGCGATTAACAAATTCCACGAGGACGAATTCGCGGGCAAAAGCTGGTATTATATACATATATAGAGAGGTCCTGCAGTGTACGCGTTTAGTTTCCTTGCTTCTTGTTGTTTACCTTTCCTGGAATCTTTGTTCAAGCAAGGTTCGTTGTTTTTCAAGCTCAGATATGTATTCTTCTTTAACATGAAGGTCCCTTCTTAACATTTCCTCCGATTCAACGGACAATTTGAAATTTCTCTGAAATCATAATAATTATTTTTAATATTTATTGATTTTGATAATACCTGAGCACAGTATAACAAACTAACAGTATTTTGTCTCGGCAGTGTACTCGAAATAATAACCTACGGCCGCTCGGAATGTAAACACGCAGTAGGGGCTCGCCGACTGTCTTTCTTGGGTTACGTATTTGATAAATAAATAAGTATATTAAATTGTCTTTCATGAAATATAACTGCAAATCCTGTTAGTCTTAAATTTAATAATTTCTACTTGGTTCTTATTTCTACTTTCAAAAGTGACTAAGTCAGTGTGGAGTAAAAAAAGGCATTTTATTTATTTTGCTTTTAATATATCTTCGTAAATAAATTCATGGCAACATCTCGCTCTATCCACGTCCGTTCCCGACCGCGGCGCACTCGCGACTGTTGTGTACCGAAGTTTACCGAGATTTCGAAGCGCGTCGTTTCGGCCGTTTGTATGTACATGAAATATTTTATACTTGATTATACTGTGCCTGAGAGTATCATCTACTTAATAAAACTCTTAACACTGATTGACAGACAACGCACGGGCTAAATCTGGAAGCATATAAAATTTGGCACAGAAGTTTCTTATGTAATGTGGGTGATTTTTGAAAATCCACCCCTAATTATCGGAATTATTTAGGGGATGAGTTTGTATGGAATGTTCGTCGTTTTGAGAGGTTATGAGGTGTTGCCAATGAGAGATCCCATCTTCAATAATTTATAACATCTATTTGTAATACTAGCTACCTCTAGTTTATTTACAGCTTCCGACTGCATAGTTGCTAAGTTTTTGTACTCGATTAGATCCATGCTAGCAGTATTTAGTTGCAGTTTAATTGATTCAATTTCCCGCTGGGACTCTTCAGATTCCTCTGTGAAAAAAAAAACAAGATTATTTCTTGTACACAGTGGGGCCAATTTGAAACTGTGTTTACTAAATTTAAGGTACTAAACTTAAAATATGAAACGTCAAACTTTTTTTTGACAGCTTTGTGGAATATAAAAGCGAATGTGACGTTTCATATTTTAAATTTAGGAAATTTTAAATAATGAAGAAACCGTTTCGAATTGAACCCAAGTACTAGCTTTTAACTTCGTCTGGGCGGAAATGTATCTTTATCTACACCCATATCATAAAACCTCCATTGGTTAATCAAAAACCATAGGAAATGACCACCATTTTGACAACCAATTAGGAAAAACCAATGCTGCGATGAAGAAATAACATGACTTCTTTATCGTTTTTAGTAAAGAAATGAGATTAAATTTGGAACAGCTGTCAAACTCAAGTGGGTCTCTATTCTAGTTTCCATAGATATTAAAACAGTTATTGGTACGAAACGTCAATTCAGTATGTTTTTTTAATATAAACTGCACAATATTTGATCTCGAGTGACGTGAGAATAGAGACTTCATCCGTTTGCCTATGATTAAAAAAAAATGGTCTTGACGGACGGCCGCCATTATTGACGCGCCGCGCCGCGTTGACGTTTTGCTGAACGAAAGTAGAATTTTGTTGAATTGAATAGAAAAAGTTCATGTGTAATTTACATTTTAGTTGAAAATATGAATAGTAAGTAGTCTTCTCGGAGTGTGTGTGATGTGAAAATGCGCCGGATATCGGAAATATGCAGCCACGATTGCAACAAATAACTTGTTGCCAGAAAATATTGTTTCTGAACCCATCATGGAGGATTTATAATATGTGTGTAGATAAAGTTATGTATGCAACTCTGCATAATTTGGCCTTAAAACACACGTGCGATATTATTATGAAACTCGCCTATCGGCTCGTTTCATAAAACCGCACTAGTGTTTTAAGGCCTATCATTATGCAACCGTTGCATAAACTACTATTAAAGTAAGACAAACTTTCATGTTACTGACTTTATAAATTCAAAATGTTTTCCTTCAAATTACGGACTCTCATCGGGCCCGCTCGAACTTGTCGTTTAATTATTTTCCTACCCATATATACCTACCTATATTTCCTTCCCCATGGCTCAAACTAGCGCCATACCAAATTTCATGTGTGAAGGAATTAGTTCTAATAATATGTTGATTTTGAGAATAAATGCGTAACCTTTCTATTGCGGAGATTTTGCTGGAAAAGGAATTCAAAGTTAAGATTTGAAACAGTAGGTCGTATTCGAAACAGTGTCGACTAAATTTAACTACGACTAAATTCCCTAAACTTAAAATAAGAAACGTCAAGAGGAGTGTGAGCCTACCGCTTTTCATATAAAAGGCGATAACGATTTCCACGCCTTAAAGCTAAAACTAATGATGACAAATTTTGTCAGTCAGAACAAAAGGTCGGTTTATTCCGTTTTATTATTGTTTCAGTATTCTCATACAAAACAAATTTTGGCCATTATTTGACTTTGCTGATGTTTAATCAAAATTCAAAAAACGTATAGACCTAGATTTTGTTCCGGAAAAATTGGCCAAAATTGGTTAACATTTAAGAGGTGGAAATCGTTATCGCCTTTTGTATGTAAAGGGTGATTTTTGCCGTATATATTATATTAGCGAATATACTCTCGAATTGGTCCCAGTCAATACAGAATCAGGTTATGATAGGAAAACTCTAAAATAAAAATTTACATTTAAATGCTCATCTGGGGGGCTTTACTTACTCAAATTTTTTTCAGCTTCTAATAACTTCTTTTTCATATCTTTGGAGCGCAATTCCGATTCAATAAGTTGTGTGCATAAAGATTCTATTTTATTTTCGAGTTTGTTTTTCTCATCCGATATTTCATTGTATTTCTTTTCAGTTTCAATTAATCTAGCAGTTTGAGCAGCATTTTCACGTTTCGTATTTCTTAATCCTTCATTGTAATGTTCTGAAAGTTCTAAAAGACGTTTTTCCAAATCTTCTTTCCTGGTTAATTTTTAAAATTTATTAAAATTTCAAAACAAAATTGAAAGTATAAAAAAATCTTTCAACAAACATTAATTAACATAAAAATACCTAGCAAATATGCAAAAATCGATACACATATGAATTTACGTTTCAATCGATAATATTTTAAATAAAAACTTAATGACAAACATACTCAGTCTGCAATTTTTCTCGGTCTTTTCCAATTTCTTCAAGGTTTTGTGTATTTTCTCTAATTGACTCTGTTAACTTATTTATTTGCTCATCAAAATCAGACTGTAATCTCCGGTTCTGTAAATCAGTCAGTTAGTCATCTAAATTCAGGATTCTTACCTTACACAGGTTGCATTTAAGATCGAGACCGAGCGTGCACTGCATGGACTGCGTGCTGCTTGGATTTTTTAACCAATTCTAATATAAATCTCCTATGAGCACAAATACACGCTACATAGTCTCGCTTATATATGTTGCGTGTACCTACCTCTTCACGTAATTGAAGTACCGTTCGTTCTAAACTTATCGTCCTGGATTTCGCCTGTTCCCAGGCCGCTTCCAACTGGGCTGTCTTTTCTTCCCTGGTCCTTATCTGACCTTCGGCTCTCGATAACCGATCTTTTAACACCATCTTTTTGCATTTCTCGTCTTTTAATTCCTTTTCCAGTTCCTATAATTAAGTTATTGTTGGATCTACTATAGTTTGTTCATCTTAGCATCCACGAGCTTCAATTAACTTTATTCAATAAATAACGAATACAAAGAAACATAAATCAAAAAACTTCGTTTCTTATTAAAATTTGAACGTGGTTTCATTGTGTGTACCAGAGTACAGTGAGCGTCAGTAATAACTACACTCCAAGTTGACAGTATTCGACAATTATGTCGGATTTCATCAACAATAGGCTAGTTTTCTGAAGAAATCTATGTATCCGTCATTTACATGAGCCCCCACTCCCGAACGTTGAGGCGCGTTATCTTTGTCAATTTTGATTGATTTGATACAGCAAAAAATACGTGTTCAATATTTTTTGATAATCTAACTGACTGACCAATTAGAATTATTATGTTTTTACCCAGGAAACATCCCTATTGAAAAGATTGATTAAATGCTTAACAACTAATTAGCGGTTGTCAAATGTACTGGTAAACAAATTTTTGTAGTGGTAGAGCCAAACAGTAATCCTCACTAGATGATTACTGTTCGAATGGGCCGGCTCGACCGGGGTAGTACCACACTCTCACAGAATATCGGCGTAGCTTGCTATTGCGTTTCGTACGGTGAGTGACGAGATCCGGAGGCCTATTCCCTCGTCCCCATGCCATCCCCATTCCCCATCCTCCCTAGACTGACAACGCATTGACAGCACCTCTGGTGTTGCAGATGTCCATGGGCGGCGGTGACCACTTTCCATCAGGTGGGCCGTCAGCTCGTTTGTCAGTCAATGACATAAAAAAAACGGTTGTTTAGATTTAATCGTGTGGTAAATTGGTTGATGAAATCCAGCCTTAGAGTTGAATAATAATTAGATATTTTTGACGCTGACTTTGTCAGGAGCACTGACTTCTAATCTCGCTTTATTCGAAACTCGTTGTTCTGTTGCGCGAAGTTGTTTGCGCAGATCCTCTGTTACTGAATTCAACTCCGATAATTTACAAGTAAGCTCTTCTGAACGCAGCTGTTGTACTATTGCTCCATTTATGCTTTTTCTGAAAAGAACATTCGTTATTACGTAGGCAATAATAATTAATTACTACTAAGTAACTTATGTTCTCAGTTTTGCTAACTCTTTTACGAGTATGAATTTTATGAAAGACTCAGCACTTCGTAGACCCGAATAATCCATTCATCTCAGTCACACCAAAACATTTTTAGAACAAATCTGTTTCTTTCAAGCGGTATATCAATTAATTTTGTGGAACTTACTTCAAAAGATCGACTGCTTCTTTGATACGTTGCGCAAATTCATCTTTGTTTTTTTCAAGGATGCCTTTAAGCTCATTATTTTCGGTTTTGAATAGGTTTACTTTTTTAATTAGAGTAGTTTTCGTAATCATCTAAAATGGAAATGTTATTGCAAAGGTTGTTAAGATCAACCGATAATGTAGGTAGTGATTAGGGCAGGGCAGGTCAGTCAGATCAGTAACATCAAAAACCGTATAAATTTAACCATATTTGATACAATATTTTCGCTAACGGATCTTTATATAACACGCGTTTAAAGTACAGCATGGGCGCACTATGTTATCATCAAAACTTACCTGTTGTGAAATAATTTCCTCTAACCAATTAACCATCTCATTTCTCTTTTCCAGACTTTGTTCACATGTTGCTACAATTTTGACAGGCATATCGTATAATACGTTAACATCCATATGAGGTGTCTTTCCAAAATAATCTAAAAGTAAGTAGTAATAATAATAATATAGTATTTTAATTTTTATATAAATAGTATAAAGAGTTCAAAAATAAAAACCAATATAATGCAGTGTCTCAAGTAGAAATGATGACTTACGGCATTGAGACCAGCGCCTCTATTCGGGAACGCTAAGTGATTCTGTAGCGATTCGTGAGCGAGATTTCTCATCTCGCTCTTACGCATTACGCTTCGTGCGGAAGAGTGGGATGAGAATCTCGCTTACGAGTCGCTACAGAATCACTTAGCGTTCCCGAATAGAGGCGCTGATCGATCACTATGGGCCTTATAAGCAGGCCCAGGTCACCGAAAGGGCAAGGAGAGGGCAATATCTGGACTTTTCTGTGAGATCGAATTAAAAATGAGGAGATCCAAAAAAAAAACTCGAGTAACCCACACAGCCCAAAGAATTGCTAAAATTAAGTGGCAGTGAGCGGGGCACATTGCTCGTAGAACAGATGGTCGATGGGCCTGAGTTCTTAAGTACCGAACGCATACTGCGAAGGCATAGCGTGGACAGACAAGCCACACGGTGGACTAACGACCTGGCGAAGATTGCGGGACTCCCCGGACGCGAGCAGCACAGGATTGGACGATGTGGCGAACATTGGGGAAGGCATTATGTCTAGTGGACGTTTTTTTGGGGTGAAATGATGAAACAGAGATAATTTAGGTAAGGTTTGATTAAGTTTTAATAATAGGTCAAAGTCGGTATACATTTAATGAGATATATAAACTATTTACTTTTTCGTACGTAAAGTACCTATTTGGTAGTCGGTTCCCTTAAGGTCGCAGAGATCTGTGAGGATTAACCGTTACCGGAACTTGGCTGGGGTCTTCCTTCCCCGCACAACTGGAGTAGCTGCTCTGGACTCAGCTTGGCTACATTCATGATGCGCAAATCCTCAGCAGGCGGTAATGTAACCATTTGACCCAAGGCTGCCATCTCCTGCTGTGATAGACGGAGTGCTGCGTAGAGGTCGGCTAACTCTCGCTGAACACAATGAAAATAAATGTTTATAATTAGAAAAAAAGCTTCGGAAATTAAAATCTTCTATATACCTATATAGTACCTATGTAATGTAATAATTAAATGAGTGGAAATTACTTATACAAAAATGTCTATACATTTCTATACTCAATAAAGTAAAAAAATAATACATTAATACGTCGAACAACTCAGCTTCGATAAGTATTTCTTCTAGCATTTGTCATGTAAAACGTGTTATCGGTGTTTGAAAAATCATTGAGTAAGTAGTTTTTCTAATAAGCATGTTAAATTAAAATGAATGGACCACGTAACCGGGTAATTACAATGAAAATATAAAAACTGATACCCTATGACTCCGTTGTCTATGAAATGAAATTTCATATAAAGTTAGTTTATCGACAAAACAAGGGTATCCCGTTGAGACTGAGGTCCTAATGCAGCAATCCAACGGCCCTTTGTTCAATTGTGAACATTTTAATATTTATCTTACAAGACACGGACTCTTCTCTATCATTGAGCAAAATGAGTCCATCAATTACATTGAAGGATTCATGTCGCCTGCGTGTCGTGTCACTATTGTGTGTCACCCAAGGGAGCAATGGGCTTGATGCTTTTATATTTTCAGAAAAAAATAGTAGTTTATGCAACGGTTGCATAATGATAGGCCTTAAAACACTAGTGCGGTTTTCATGAAACGAGCCGATAGGCGAGTTTCATAATAAGATCGCACGTGTGTTTTAAGGCCAAATTATGCAGAGTTGCATACATAACTTTATCTACACACATATTATAAATCCTCCATGATGGGTTCAGAAACAATATTTTCTGGCAACAAGTTATTTGTTGCAATCGTGGCTGCATATTTCCGATATCTGGCGCGTTTTCACATCACACACACTCCGAGAAGACTACTTACTATTCATATTTTCAACTAAAATGTAAATTACAAACAACTTTTTCTATTCAATTCAACAACAATTGTACTTTCGTTCAGCAAAACGTCAACATGGCGGCAAATACGATCTTCCGTTTTTTTTTTTTAATCATAGACAAACGGATGAAGTCTCTATTCTCACGTCACTCGAGATCAAATATTGTGCAGTTTATATTAAAAAAACATACTGAATTGACGTTTCGTATCAATAACTTTTTAATATCTATGGATACTAGAATAGAGACCCACTTGAGTTTTGACAGCTGTTCCAAATTTAATCTCATTTCTTTACTAAAAACGATAAAGAAGTCATGTTATTTCTTTATCGCAGCACTGGTTTTTCCTAATTGGTTGTCAAAATGGTGGTCATTTCATACGGTTTTTGATTAACCAATGGAGGTTTTATGATATGGGTGTAGATAAAATACTTTTCAAACTTAGAAAATCTTACAGTTTAAATGAATTCATTGAACATTTCGTGATGAGTAACTATGAGGATTTCTTGGATATCCAAAAATATGATCTATTAGGATTGAAATGATCAACTTTTTGGATGTCAAGTACCTGTAGTTCTTGAAGATGTATTTTCACATGGTCAAACTGAACTATTTTCTCTTGCCATTGTATAGCCAGTCTTGTAATCTTGTCACCCTGGCCTGACCCTGCGTCTGTAAACATTTTTTTGTCATATCGAGTTGTAGTGTTTAAATGTCTAATGAATATGGTTAGGTCCTATCTTCTACGTGCCTAGGTATGGTACCTTTTTTCTTACTTGTTTACTACCTAGAGAACTGATTCCATAATTGAAGATCAAAATGTCCACTGTAGCCATAAAACATTTACCTTCGTCGTTGCAAGCAATGCGTCTATTATTTGAGTACAAAGTTTGACAGATTTCTTGCTGTTCATATTTGAATACAGTTTCCTTAAAAAAAAAGCAAACGTTGCCAAATCATTCGATTAACTTTGAATTATTTAACACTTAATGCAAGGCTATAACGGTAAGTTAACTAATTTTTAATTTCGGACATAAAAAAAATATTAGGTATTATTTTTTATAGAGTTTAGATTAACTACATACATAATAACTAAAATAGTAGTCCTTATTTATAACATTTTAATAACTACTATACCTGATCACGAAGGCAATCTCGGTCATCATTGATAGTAGAAGCTGCTGATTTTCCTATTTTCTGCGTAAACTGAATTATGGATGATTATTAAGAGCGATAGGAAAAAAAAGAAACATTTATTCGGCTGCTTACAAATACAAAATACAACAAAATAAGAACTTAATGTAGAATAAAAACTACGTTGATAAGTTTAGCCGAAAAGGCTAAACAGTTAAGCTAAATCTCGCCTCGGCGGCCATAGCAAGATAATCTAACCCCGTCGTATCTCTCTGGCTATCTCTTTCGTCGGCAGTTGTGTGAGAAAGACGCACTTAAAGATGAGATGATGTTAACTTATCGCACTGTGAGAACCGTACAGGCATTATCCGAAATTATCACATTTTGAGTAATTTGTACTCAAAATTTCCAAAATTAAAAAAATGCAAAAATCGTACTTTTTTGGCTTATAAAATTCCTGTTTTTGTATATAAGGTTCTTTGCGCAGTTAATTACCTGTTTTGAAATAGAGCTTGTTTAAATTACAAATAATAATGAAGATTTAAAAAAATACATTTTTTTAGTGTCAATATTCCTTCAAATATGAAACATATTTGTTTTTCAGACCTGCAGTACTGACACAATATGAGTTTTATTTTTAGTTTCATACAGGATTTCATTAAAATGACACACATTCCAGCTATAAATCTTTTATTTTTAATCAGGTTGAACAAATAGGAACAACTTAGGAAGCACCTGATCAATTAATCAACATCGCAGGTGGGTTTGGTAGCAATCACAAGTTTTATGCTTATATTAAATAACAGATAAACTCTCATAAAAATCAGTTCGCAGCAAACATTAATGACAGACATTATTTATCAGTATCTTTGGCTAACTAAAAGTTTAAATTTATAAAGAAATAAATAAAAATAAAATAACCATCTAACAAAATTTGTGAAAAGTTATCAGAAAAGAAAAACATTATCAAACAAAGTATGTAGTAGTACAGAGAAGTACCCTAGTAGCCTTCCAAAATAATGTTGTTAACAAAACAACTTTTTCTTCTCGACTTTTTTCTTTTTCTGTTAAGTGATTTTGGTATTTATCTTCATACTCCTGTTTTTCTTCTGTAGTCCTGTTCTGATATGACGTGCATACTTCTCATTTGGTCCTTTTTCGGAATGTAAGTAGAATCCAATATTGAATTCTTCATTGAATACTTTCCGGTACATATGAATTTTAACAAACTCCTTATTCTTTTTTATGCAATCATCCCGATAATCATTGTATAAATCTGTAACAGTTTTGCCCCCTCTATATATTCTCTTTTTATCCGTTGCCGTAAATAATGACTTTCGATTTTAGGAATACTGTTGTTATGTCTCTAACGCCCTTCAAAATATTTGCTCCAATTTTTGTACCATGTCTCTCATGTTTCCCTCGTATCTCCGGTTCTACAGTGCCAGTTGAAAGTTTTTTCTCTAATACAGTTCGTATAGGCCGGTCATTGATACTAAGAGTCTTCTTAAAAAAAAGTTTTACACACTCCTAGTTTACTTTTATCAACAGTCAAATAAAAGGCTTCTTTGTTTTATCTGTTACTGTTTTATTTTTATTTATTGCGTTCTTGGATTTGGAAGCGGCATTATACTGAAACCAGGAAAAAAATCGTAATAGATTGTTGATAGATACCTAGTTAAAACGTTAATAAGAAGTTACACAATCATTATTTTAATTTTTTTTAAAGTATTATGCCATTGAAAGACATTAAACACTATAACATTTATGCGTTTACTTCCTAAAAAATAAGCAAATAAAGTCTTTAAACAAAAAAAAAGATAGTACTTTTACTAATGATATACAATAATATTAATTAATATATTAAAATAATAATGCCTCGATACAAAAAGTGACACTTTTCTTTTTTGTCCTGTACATATGTTTTATGTTTTGAAATAAGAAGAATAACGTATCTAAATAAAACAAATGACGTTAAGTTACAAAAAATACACTAATTTAAATGAAGAGGTTATTATAATATAGTCATTACACAAAAAAAATACACTATTCCATTTAAAGTCACTTTAACTTTGTGCATTTTGAAATGAGAAGAATACTGTCACTAAGCCTAAAATGACGATACATACCAAAACAAATAAGAGAGATAAAATGAAGAGGTTATAATAATACTGACACTAGACTAAAAAATACAGTACTTCCTTAAAATCATATTTTACTTACCCATTTCAAATAACGTTGTACTGTTTCTAAACACAAAATGTCACTATACCTCAAACACTCAAAAGTTCTTGCGTACACCACCGGCGCAACAGGCAAAATGACAGAATTCCGGTAATGATGCGACCGATTTACATAAAAGTGCGTACTGTCACTACGTCACCTAGCGATTAATATCGGGACTAGGAAAACAGGTGTCTATGCATTAGATGAAAAAAAAAATTAGTAGCATAGATGGCGTTAAAACTAAAAATGGTCAAATTTTGTATAGTGCCAGTACGGTTCTCACAGTGCGTTATGCTCATGTCAACCTGCTAGGTCCGCAGTGCTGTATTTCAGCTGGAGTCTGATATAGACGTAGATGGCTCATACTCTTTTTAAAAAGAACTAGGTTATTAATCAGGTTTTTGCGGTAAAAACTAACAGGCATTTTTTTTAAATCTTGATAAAAGTTAATTTAAGGACGTGCTAGCTCACCTGTGCGACGGGAACCGTGATGATCTGTCTACCGGGTTTATTGATTGTCGATAAATTTTCATTTAAAGGCTTTCTCTGAAGAGTAGAGGGCCGCTATGTAAGAAATATTTTTCGTTTAAAACATATCATAATATGGAGAAATAGGTTATCCTTATTTTACGTATGAAGTTCTAGTCGAAAAAAAATCTGTACACATAAAACAGTACCGTAACTCATTTATAGACAACGCACAGCCTTAACGGGTGGTCCTAGAGCTTTGAAATTTGGAGGAGATATTCCTCGAGTACCCTGTAAGACCCTCGATTCGTAAAGGGATGATAAAGTTTGTATGGAAAATACTGCGGGCGGGTACTAGTATAATATGCTCATAAAATGACGCAATTAAAATATGAAATGAAAACAATATAACTAGGTATAGCTGGATCATTTTTGGGAAGCTTTCGTGAATGTTGTGGTGTTTTGGTCGTTTAGTGTTCAACAAATATGCACACATTTACACTTTTTCATATTATCTACTGACACATAATGCAGCGTGCAAAGTGATTGAGATATATATATATATATATATATATATATATATATAGTTCGAGAGCGCCTTGCACAGTCACAGTACAGTTGCGTTCGCAGATATTAAAGAATATTTTTTTTATGGGTACCAGCTATAACGCTCTATCAATATGAATATGACTTCTGGAGTACCTTAGCCAACTGTTTAAGGGTAACCCAAGTCTTGACAAGGTTCTATGGCGTCCACGATACCCAACAGTTGACTGTTTGGGGGTTCTAAGGGGACAATGATTTAATGTCCTTACCCTTAGTCCTGGTCTTAGTTGGTCAGGCCTTTGTTGGACCTGTCGGGCCAGATGTGTCGGGTGCACGGGCGTATGCGGCGTCCATGGCTCCTCTTTTGAGCGCCCACCGGACTTAGGTCGTGCTAACTAAAAGCAGTTAAATTTTTTATGTGTACTAATGTAGGTATGTGTCTTATCCTTATTATAAAATAATAATAATAATAATAATAAATAAATCAGGGGCAAATCTTTACACAAATCGATCTAGAGCCCAAAGTAAGCTCTAAAAGCTTGTGTTATGAGCACTAGACGACGATATACATACTTATATAGACATATAAATTCCTACTTAAATACATAGAAAACATCCAAGACTCAGGAACAAACATTCGTGCTCATCACACAAATATTTACGGGGATTGAAACCGGGACGCTAGCTTCGGAGGCAGGGTCACTACTAACTAGGCTAAACGCGTCGTCAAATATATAATATTATAAATGTGAAAGTGTATTTGTATGTTTGTTCCTGTTTTGGGATTGATATTTTGCATACCGATAATTGGAACGCCGGAAAAGGACATGGCTAACTTTTATCACGGAAAAATGCACTTCCAGAGAGACCAGCGTCGCGGACAAAAGCGAGCAATAATAATAAAATCTGATATTCTTTCCACAAACAAAAAAATATTTGTATAGTATATAAATGAAGAAGCTGTACTTGTTGGTAAATATGAATATTTCTCAAATAGTTTGTAGGTACATACCGAACTTGCTTACGTCAGAAACTTTAAAAAAAATGGGAGGAAAGGAAAATAAGCCAGTTTCCAGCTAATATGTTAGCTAGAAACCCGTTTTTACAGTAACTAGGTTTTTATAAACATCTTGTCGTAGGTGTTAATCTTTTTGACGTAGTAATTTATCCGAATTATATTCACTGTACCACAGAATCCTGATGATTGTTCAACTTAAATTTCATCGCAGTCCGCGGCCGGTTAGGGCCAAGCCTTTGTGGGATCCTGCATTTGATGTTGCTCCTTCTTAGATCAGCAACTCCTACGATTTAACGAAATATATTTTTTGATTTTGTTTTTCCTTGAAGCATTTAATTATACCTGTACTGTTATTTACTATATTCTGTGTTTCTATACAAAAACGTCGCCGTATAGGAATGTTATGGTTTGTTAGAAGTGAAGCAAAATTAATCTAGGAAACTGGGCCTGTACGAGTATTCAACTTTGCCTAAGCGACTTGCGCGTATGGTTTTTGCCTAGCTACACGGGCGGTCCTTCCGCCGCGGGAAACCGCTCGAGAAAGCTGTCGCAGACCATCAAAATACACAGATTGGGGTTCATACTATCTTTGGTTCATTCTTAAAATCGATCTGTCAATAAACATTGCTCCTGCCGCGTGAACGAGCCGCTAACAGCTGCGGTTTGACGCTGCATGCGGCGGTCGATTTTCTCCCGCCTGGGAACCGCAACGGGAAACCGCGCAATGTAGTTTGTGTTACATTCAGATTCATATTAAATTGTGTCTGTGGCAGTTTACAAACGGTTTCTGGCGGCGGGAAAACGACGCCTGTGTATCATAGGCCTTAATAAGAGCTACCATGTTGTAACAAAATAATGTACGATATCGCTTAGGTAATGCCGAATAGAGCTGATCAAGTTCGAACAAGTTAACCCATCTTGGTGATTACCTACATAGTATGAAAATAAAGTTTCTATTGCCGGAGCATTTAGGCATAAAGTTATCATTGAACCTATCTTAGCTCCATTACCTTCAATTTCGGATATTGCTTGAGACATTATTATATAATTTTTCCGTATCGCTTAAACCTCACATATCTTCAAATTCTTCTCATAAACCTAACTAATTACTCTTAGTATTATGTCTAACTGAAAATTTTAAATAGATTTGATCTGAAGTTGCGTTCCTCACATTATTTAATAATTCTGTAAAAAGTCAACTAAGATCCAGGATCGAGGAACGCTGTCAAATTTTGATGACATTTAATGCATGATTTTGCTATAGAGGATTATACCTACCTAAGGATTAAGAAACAGTCAGTGCGTCGAAAATTGTTAATAAGTATGAATTTCTTTGAAAAAAATCAAGACATCCTTGAAGCAAAGTAAGTTCTCACAAGTGTTTCTATTTAAAATTAATTATTTTTTTAATTTCCTCTATTTCATCAAAAATAAGATAAACATTTTTGCCAACAGAATACTCAAGCTTTTAAAAAGGCCGTTATATTCGCCATTAAATATGAATAAAAATTGATTAAAACAATTTTTGAAATTTAGAACTTCAGTTTGACATGTTGCATAAAGGATTACATTTTACAAAATAATAAATTACCTATCAAAATTTCTAACATTTCTGAATATTCTTGAGGACCCATCACCATCTGGCGCTACGCAACAATATTCAAAATGACCACCACCAAATCACAAAAGGAAAAACCATGTAAGTATAAATTGAGCATATACTTATAATTAAATAAGTACAAGAAAATATCTGGTCGTCTATTCGACATTGCCTAACCGATAGATATCGCGTATGGTTTTTACGATGCGGCTGACTTTGCTGTTAGGTTAATACGAGCTAACATATCGTACCAAAATAATTTACAATATCACTTAGGCAATGTCGAATAAAGGCCCAGGAAGCATTGCTGCAAGCAAGCTGAGATTAAATACTTGAGTCTCTGTCAACCAGCTGTCAACCTATAAATAAACATACACAACATGTTCCCGAGGGAATAACTACAACCGAATGACAAACGGAAAAAGTTGCAGGTTGATACTAGCATTATAAATGCGAAAGTTTGTTTGTCTGTTTCTTACGCCTTCACGGCCTAACTACGGCACCAATTGTCCTAAAATTTGGATTTATTTTATCTTTTCCTTTTTAATAACTTTAAAAAGCTAGTTATTTATAACTTACTTGTAGGTCTTTTGGCTTAAGGGTCTGGTCGTTTGCGTCTACGCAATAAAAATAAACTATATTTGTGTTTAGATTTCGGGGCACCGAAGCTGACGCCACGGCCGACGGCGGCGTCGGCAGCGCGCGCGGCGCGCAACGCCACCAACCGGAATCTTAACATGCCCACTGTACAGCGGCAGTCTCCCAATAGACCCCCACCTCCGTCACCATCTATGAAGGTGAGTCTATGACTATAGAAGGATCTCTGGAGACCAGACTCTCGATTAGTATATCGCTATGTTTGGGCGATACTCTCTATAGGGTTATTTCCTCACTAGTATCCAGTAGGGACTAATAGAAAAATATCACTAGTCGCACCCATTTAACACTAAGTGTTACATGGGACTAAAAGGGGGGACCTACTGGGAATAGCTCTTATGATTTGTCTCTTTCTTTATGGAAAAGAAAAAGGAACGACAGTAAATAGCGATACATAAATCGACCGGTTAGGCGATCAGACTATCACCAGTGATCGGCAAGACCTGTGCCATATGGTGTCAATGACCTCAATCATTATGTTAATATGGATATTCCCCGGGGTTCCAGCATTCGAATCGGTAAAGGAAAATAATATATTCTCATGTCAGTAAGTAGGGAACAGGGGTTTTTATGCACTTCAAATAATTATATTTTAACACTTACATATTTTATATGAGTGCACGTAATATTTTACGCAGTATAAAATAAAACCAATGTTCATGAATATTTTCATTAATGAAAAATAATACATTTTATGAGTTTATTAAATATTCTGACTTCTATCTACAAATACATATAACATAACTCTTAATTTTTGTGAATCATGTCATGTCCATATTTTTATTTCCTCTTTGAATCCCGCGGTATGGCACGGGTGTTGCCGATCGCTGACTATCACAGACCAATTGTCGAAAGGATCAGCAGTGGCGAAGCCTGCCTACAAGCCGATTCCTGACGGCTTTACCAAGCTAGAAAGCTACGGCTAGCTGTCAGTGAAGTCCATGTGACTGTAACTAAATGTCAGACTCGCACGTACGGTTCTAATTCTTCCGGATTCCCTTAGGAAATATTTGACGCTTCGCCACTGCGGCTCAGGCTCTTTCAGGCCGTTTCCTAACATGTCATTGTCTGCTTCTCAAACAGGTGTTCTTCCAAGAAATGACTCTTACTTGTAAAGTCAGCAAATGGTTTCCTATGATGTCACTGTCCTAGAATGATCGTTTCCTATTATGTCCGTTTCGAAATTGTCCTGAAATGGAATTGTCCTGTTTCCTGTTGTCCTGGAATGCCCACTATTTGTGTTCTACCAACCCGTTTACTAGAATGTCTGCTTCTCACAATGTTTTCTCTTTTTTGTTCCCGACACCTGTACCGTAAAGTTTTTGGAAATTGATCTTAGGAAAACTTTATGAGAAGCAGACATTATACTCGTAGAAAGCAGTTATATTCCATCAGGTGGGCCGTCAGCTCGTTTGTCAGTCAATTGACATAAAAAAATATATTACAGAAATGTCAATACGAGAATCAGACATCTTAGGAAACTGACAAATATGAGAAGCAGACTTTACAGGAAACAGACATATAAGAAGTAGACATCATAGGAAACTGACAATGTGAGAAGAAGGCCATTTTGAGAATGACATGTTAGGAAACAGATGGAACGAGCCTGAGCCTGTCGAAATGGTCCAGCACTCACCTTACATGACATTTCATCAATACTTTTTAAATAATTCTCCGTTCTAAACCGATAATGCCTAAATAAGCTTTGTAATAAATGGTATTAATTATTTATTTTCAACGATAACTTTTCAGCTAGTAAGTTGAACTGTAAAGCTCGAGAACGCGGGTTCGATTCCCCAAGAGCCCAGATTCTTTGTATCATATCATAATCTTTGTATTTCTCTGGTGTCTAGTCGTAAGTGTCTTTGTGTATTGTATAGTTTACGGACCTAAACAGGTTATCCGTTTGGGCCGTTGAGTGTTACGTTATTTTATTTTTAACCTTTTTAAATAACAGCGAAAAGGCGCCGTTTTACAACAACGGTCTCCCTCAAGAGCTGATTCGAAGACTGATATAAAGGTAATCAAACATTGCTTATAAAACTCATATAATTTAAAAAAATGGCACTCGTATCTATTGCTCTAACTTTCGTGCTCGGAGCCAATGCCTAAAGTGTGACGGTGCATTCTCACTGATTTGGAGCAGAGCGGAGCCGAGTCGAGCTAACCTAAAACAATGCTTGAAACATTCTATAGCATTATGATAGAGCAATCTGATTTGTCAAGTTTGCTCAACTACTTTTCTAGTATGCTAAATCTCAGCGGCCCTAGCATGAAACAAGGGTATGTCTCTATCTTGTGTATCCCTTTCTTTGAGAGAGTCACAGTCGCACCAAGGGATAATAATTTATCTTCTAGTCATTCATTTAGGGCCGCAGGAATGCTGCTGCCTAGACGCCTCCTGTTCTCTTCTTTTAAGAGTCGCCAGTACTCAACATTGACCACCGTATTGGGATTCACGCAACATAATCTCGCCTAGAACAAGACACCTCTGAAGGGAGAGCGCGGAGCGGAGGATGGGCCAAAGTCATGTTTTTTCGTAGTTATGCTGTTATAGATATTGTAGCAAATTCCAATCCCCATTACGCCCGCGTGCTGCTACTCAATGCTCAATGTTGATGATGATGATAAAGTAAATGTCGAAAATTATGTTAACCTCAATGATCTCAAAAGAAGGATATGCCTATCCGTTCTGACACCTCAAAAGTAAGCATCGTGAAAATTGCTTTGAGAACATCTTTATTATATATTTCAATGCCTACCCTGAAATGAACAAGCTGAAAGGAACTTGCTGAAAGTGATACCTAGTGTATTTTTGGTAAAAATTAACATGCTCTATTTTTTGTTTGACTGTTTCTCAACCATAACCAATTTTCAACCTTGATTTGCGTTGTCTCCTCATATTGGCAACGTTTTATCGTCGTCGAAGAAGCTACGTACATAGGTATTGTATAAATATCCTAGCTTACAAGGTTCTCGAGACTACGCGACTTCCGGCTCTAGATCTTGGTTTCGGCCATATTGTGCCACGTTTTAGGTCTGCTTAAACTGTGTACCGATTAAAATAGCGTTAACCTTTTCTTGTACACTTACGGATATCATCGGGTTTTTTCAAATTTAACGCAGTGTTGCCTTTATTTCACTACCCTGGTGTGGCGGAAGCAGTGTCGCGCGGGTAGAAGTTGACTAAAGAAATTTTAGTTTTTATGTATCCTAGAACGATCAACGTTGACCCTTCGCTGATATTCTAGGTGAAACTGGAGTCCGAATCAGTTGTGTTAGAAAACCATTCGGAACAGATATTAGAAGATGCATCGGACGAGCGCCAACAGCCAGAAATTTCACCGCTAGACAACGAAAGCATCGATCAATTCGGTAAGTGTGCTTGTTCCTTTCGTCTTCAATCTGCTGAATAGGGACAAAAACTCTACTCGGCATCCAAAAATCCGGGTAGGTAAGTTGTGTAAGTGCGCTAGCCGGGCTGATCTCCCGACAGGTTTAGAGGTTGGAGTTCGCTATCGGAGAGTTGGATATCGCTCAATAGATTTCTCGGTAGTAACAAGTCAAAATCTTGATAAAGATAATAGAATTAGTATTTAATAAATTATTTTTGACTACCACAACGAATTAAGTAAATATCGAAATATAAGTTTTGTTTTTTTTTTGGATCCATTTATTATGTTAATTTATAAATATGTGGCCCTTTCTTTTATTACTATTTGCAGAAGAGTCACACTCAGAAGATCCGACAACGCCTATTGAACGGGAAATCTTAAATCATATCGTGGGTAAGTCGTGTTTATTTAATAAAGATAACTTATTTTATTTTGGTAGCCGCTACTAACGGTATCTCATACCTACATGATGAAGTCTTCGACCTTTCTAAATATCCAAACACATTACCTTTAACGATTCCATCTGTTCCCATTATTTTGAGACTTTTTCTATACTTATAAGTGGTTACCATATTATGTTGGACGTATACTTTGGGCATTCACAGAATGCGCTACTCGCAGCCCCAACACGCCAGCAGTTAGCCGCCCTCAGACCCCTAAAAGTGTTTCGAGCCGGCCGGCGACGCCGCGACCAGCCACTCGGCCGAGCACTCCGGCGTACCCTACGCAGCGGCACGGCACGCCGGCCAGTCGACCAAGCACTCCGCAATCCGCCCCGGCCCGCGCTCAGTCGACCCCAACCCGACCGCAGGCACGTCCTGTTACCCCGATTCAAGCGCGGCCGACGCCGACGCATCACCCGGTGGTCACGGCTCGGCTCTCGCAGATCTCTAGCACTACACAACCCATCACGGACGAAGGGGACATCAAGTCAACCTATACAGCGAAACAACGGCAATTCCAACTAATGAAGAAGGAACTGGATATGAAACAGGTGGTTTGCTTAATATTTTAAATATTAGGCAACGAATATATTTAGTAGCAATATATAAAAATTGTGTTTTAGCAGTTTACCCAAGCTTGTATACATTTCTGCGCTGACAGTTTTTTATATTATTTCAATTGTCAGTACCAAGGCAATCGGAGTATCATTTAATGGCGACAAATAATTTTCAGCAAGCTGTTTTGGAGGTGTTTGACAGCCTTCGCAACTTGCGTGACCGTATGTCACGCGAAGGCCTATCTGGCAGCGGCGAGGGTGCTCCACCGCAAGAATTGGTGGTGTTCAACGTGGCGGACTGGACAGCTGACGAGGTAGCCCAGCTCTGCCGGGATGCTGTCTTCGCCTCCAATACGGAAGGAGCTGACGAACTCCTTGAATCTGTCGCTGGTATATAGTTTATGTACAAAGCCTTTCACACGTTTGGCCACCTAGTTGAACAATATATTAAAATGGTATGCTTATTTAAACGAGCTATGTGTAATTTAATTACATTTCAACTTAGGATCAAATTTTATCCCATATTCGGCGTTATTTTCAGTTCTTTGTCAAAGTTCTGTAATTAGTCATCACATCAATTAAGTTTATTCCATTACCTACTGTAGGCTGTAGGTAATAAACTATTGAAACAGCTGTTGCACTTCTTAATTAATAAATATATTTCACTGGAATCCTTACGAGGGTTATGATTCTGTATTTGGTTATTTAAACTTTTACTTAAATTTTGTATAGATGAATGCAGCTTAGATGAACTGGATAGCAAAATACTAAACATCCCGGCGCAATTTGCTGAGTTGTGCCTTCAGGCGTTCTCAGCGCGGCAAGAGCTTATAGACTGGGTCAAGGAAATTGCATCGTCAAATAATGTGAGTAAAATGGCCATATTTGATTATTTATATATTTAACCACTAAAAATTAACAAAGAATTTTACTTGATATTAGGCACAAAATTTCTGCGAAGAGGAGGCTATGCAGCGAATTTCACATTACAATGCACAAGGACTTGATCTCTGTGAGGCTCTGCGAGAGCTCAAAAGTCGAGCAGACAATGCGGTGGATGCTGTTGCATGTGTTTTTAAGTAAGAAAAATCTAATATTTACATGCATACATTGGAACGTAGACAGGTGCAGGTGATGGTGGATGAAGACAGGTAAAACAACGGATGGTATCGGGCAGTTTATTATTTAAAATACGAGGCACTCTGTAACAATAGTATAAACACTAATGAATATAGGTAGGTAAGGCTATGGAATGAGATGATTTGGAGGCTTTGTGTGACACTCTACTTACAATGAAGCGCCTCACTGGTAAATCCTTGGTTTATAACAGGATAACGGGTACGTAATTATAATTAGATTATTTTATAGCACTTTTTAACTGATTCTTTCTATAGTTCTAGTAGGTGCTTTATAATATGTAGGTACTAAAATAAAGCTCTATTTCTGTAGCAGTGTAAGACCTTTCTAGGCCGAGATCTCTTAGGAAGTGAAAATCAACTGTACGAATCGATCTATCGATCTCAATTTTGAATTTGGAATTTGGAAAGAAATTGAAAAAAGAACAAAAAGAAGAAGAAGTTGTCAGTATTGAAGGAGTTATGTACGAGTCGTGATAGCGCCTCGTTACAACATGTGAATATAATAATATAAACTCGTATTTCTACTTTTATGAACAGGCGAGTATGCAGAGATCAAAACGCGCTTGTTTCTGTTGGCAAGTCGCTGGTCCGTGAAGTTGCCTATCTCAGACATGATGTTGAAGGTCGTGCTGCTATCATAACAGAAATGCGTCAATTGCGTGCAGAACCAGACAAAACTACGACACTCGAGGTAGGTTAATAAATTAATAATGAAATGCCAAGCCTTCAAAATAAATCATGATAGATTCGGAATAAATTTTCAACACTGTCTAGGAGACACGTCAGGAATTAGAACAGGAAAAAGCTACGCGACTAGCCACTAAAGATAAACTTGCCACTGCAGAATACCAGCTAAGACAAACACGCATGCGCGTCACGAAAATGGATCGGCAGCTTCGCGAAGCTGAAGCTAGTATTACGAGTTTAACTGGCACGGTCAAAATCCTTGAAGATCAGGTACTTTTGAATCATTTGTTCATTTAATATTTCAAATCAAAAACGGTTTTAAATAACTCGTGCTGCTTTGGTTTACCGTCAGAGCCGTCAAAGAGAAGTGCAGTTAGAAGCGCGGGCAAGGAAATTAAAAGAATCACTGAAAACTGGTGAAGTGGCGAGTGGTCAGATAGCTCAGCAACGCGATGCCTTGCAAGCTGAGTGAGTCCCGGTCCTTTGATTACCATTCGCCTTCAGTAAAAGGTTTTAATTATACAAACGCTTTCGTTTTTACAGAGTGTTAGACCTGAAAAACGAAATCGAAAACATGACGGCCAGTCACAAATCTGCCATAAGAGAGTTGAGCATTCAGCTAAAACAATTAAATGAAGCCTTGGAAGAACAGCGTCAGTTGACCCAGAAGGAGATCGACTTAAAGAATGCCGTTAATGTCGCTCTCACCGAGAGTCAGAACACTATTGAAAAGCTAAAAGCTAAAATAATGGATCTTGAAAAAAGTCAACCTAATCCAGGTACAACCAGACACTAATTATAATATTATCCTTTTTTATTTGTAAGTTGAAGACTAACCATTAATTACGATTTGATTTTTAGATCTTCCATCAGAACGTGAAATGGATCTATGGGCGGAGTTGCAGGCAACTAAAGAGACGCTGCGCATGACGGAAGACGAAGTAACAGCGTGCAAACGAGAGAAAGTCCGATTTTTGGAAACGCTGACCAAGATTTCTGTAACTATATCTAATTAATTACTTAATGCAATAAATTAATTCAGTCCGTCATTGATACGTAGTAAAACGGTTAATTTTTTTTCAGTCTCATATACCACGTGATTTATGTTGTCCTAAAACGCACAAGTAACATGTAGCCCTGCTAGAAGTAATAAAAACCTTTCTTATTTTAAGGAAGCGGAGAACAAAGTAGGAATGCAACAAAAACTGGCAGCTGAACTTTTAAACAAGGAAGAAATATTGGGCAAAATGCAGGTTCAGATAAGAGAATTGACGAAGAATATAAAATTAAAGTAAATATCCCGTTTGAGTTACGAGTTTGTGTGAAATTGTAGTTCGACTGAATTAATCGTAAGATTTCTTTGTATTTTAGTGAGCAGAAAGTTATCCAGTATGAGCAATACGTCCGTGATCTGCACGCCCACAACCGCGCTGTAGCCAATTGCCAAGAAGCTCCTAACGGGATTAGTTACCAAGACTTGCAACAGGAGGTAAGCTCGAAACGATAACCGAGGTGAAATATATTCTACATAGGGACTTATACAATTTATAATAAGAAAATATGGACGCAGATCATGACTCTAAAAATGAATCTTCTGGAAGCTGTTCATCGAGGCGAAGAACTGTCGGAGTTGCTGGGCCAGAAAGAGCAACAGTTAGAGCAGCAGGACAAGACATCACGTGCCCAGGCAAGGGTCATCAAGGTTACTCGGTGCTGTTTTTATAATAATTTTTAGTCGCTTTTAGTGTCGTCACCCTAAACCAGTTTTCAATAACTAGTTCTAAATTTTAGACTGAGGTGCATCGAGACTCAAAAATAACGTGTTCCTAAGGTATATAGTAAGGTTTACTCATCTAAAGAGGCTATCTTTCAATAGGGTTTTATATATTATGTTAAGAAGAGCAACGACTATACCTAATGCATAACAATGCTGTACGTACCTCCTGACAACTTTCAAGAGATGGTAGTAAGCGTGCCAAGGCTGCAAGATAGCTTAGCACAACAGAAATCTTTAATTAGCTTGAATGAGGCGTTTGTTTTTAATTTTGTAACGCTGAGGTGGCCGCAGGTGCGCGAGGAACTGATCAACATGCTGAAGAACAAGGAGACGGAGCAGAGCCGCGAACTCGGCGCGCTGCAACAGGATCTCGAGCACCGAATGAAAATTGTAGACGAAGTGAGGACCGGTGCCTTGTTTTCTTTTGTCAACGGCGAGTCAGATGTCCACATATCAGCTTCGGGGTCTTATTTTATTAAGCCTGCGTTTCCACTCTTGCGGAACAGAGCGGATATACTTACCAACAATTGAACTCAAATTGCATGCTTTTATGATGATTTCTGGATGCACGTAGCAGCAAAACTGCCACAGACTGTAGTCGTGACAATTCTTACTGCCGGCTGGAACCAGTAAATTTGCACCGCCACTTATCAAAAGCGATATGGGCATGTATTGTGAGTTGAATAAGGCGCAGGGTATTAGTATTATTTAATCATACTTTGTTGTATTAGGTGAACAAGCAGATCGCAGCGAAGGCGGAGGAGATTCAGGAGCTGTTTGCGACGCTGGAGAACAAGCAGCAGCAGATCCACCGGCTGGAGAAGATCGTGCTGGCGCTGGAGGAGCAGCAGCGGCGCGCGCAGGCGCAGCGCACGCGCCACGAGGAGAAGATCGCCGCGCTGGAGCACGAGCTCGCCGCCGGCGGGGCCCGCCGCGAACGGTACAGCCATGTGACTCTAAAGGCCCGGTCACGTTGCAAGCGCGCGCTATCCATCCCGCTCACACCAATGCAATCAATACATATAAAACAGTACCGAGACTCACTTATAGACAACGCACAGCCTAAACGGGTGCTCCTAGAGGTTTGAAATTTGGAGGAGACATTCCTCGTGTACTGTAGAGGTGCACTAAGGAGGGATTTTTTGAAAAAGGGGTGATACAGCTTGTATGGAAAATACAGCGGGCAAAGCTGTGGCGGGTTTACTAGCACAACATGTAGCTTCGCACTTCGCACCGCGATCACGCGCGCGTGTGCGGTGAGTCGCCGTTAGGATGTATTATATACTAGCTTCTGCCAACGACTTCATTCGTGAGAAATTCGTTTATAGTTATTCCCAGGGCCGGATTTAGGGGACGACATCCGGAGCAAGAACTTTAAAATTCTCCGAGATAATAAGTAGCGTATGTGTTAATCCAGGGTATAAAGTATCTTCATTCCAAATTTCATTCAAATCCGTCCAGCCGTTGACATGTGAAGGAGCCACAAACATACTAAGTGACACGTCACACACACAAACTTTCGCATTTATAATGTTAGTCTGATATATGATATATATCGTAAACTGCAGTAACGATTTGGATGAAATTTCGTATTTAGATCATGTTTTACTTTCCAAGTGTATCTAGATAGGCGTCATCCCTGCGGCCCATGCAAGGTTGACACAAGGATAAGTTAAACCGTCTTATCTCTAAGTGCGTCTCTCTCACACTAGTTCCGACGAAAGCGATACTCAGAGACTAAAACGGGTTTAAGTTATCCACGTGCCTGGCATGCTAGGGCCGCTGAGAAAGAAAGACGGCGATCGACGCTCGGTTACTAAGTACTGGTAACTTTTTTTCCTGCCCCCAGTACATATTTACCACGTCGCAAATCCGACGATAATCAATAAGCCAATACTATTAATTGTTATAGTTACTTGCGAGCAGCATATTGCTTTTTAGTTCCTATCAACCTTCCTTGATTTTTATCATTTATACATATAAAGCCGCATGGACGTAGCCAGGGGCTTTATTTTATTTTCATCACACTTGCTCGGAAAGGGTGTTATTATACGCAGGCGTATAGAGCAACTATAGCCGATTGAACTCAGCTATGGGGAGTTATAAAGCATACAAAATCCATAACTCCCTAGGGAGGTCGGCACTGTTAGGGCCGCAGGTAGGTATAATGGCACAGCCTCTGGCAAATTTAATTAGAATCCTTCCAGTTGCTCAGTCGTAAAAACAAACCAAAAACAAATTGACAGACAGACTTACATTTATAACATTTGTATGAATTTATTGTAATAAAGTCTTATCTTTTCAGAAAATTCCTGTTCTTCTGAAATTGAATCGTAAAGCGAATGAAAATTGTAAAGGTGAAGTTGTGAAAGTGATGTTTTATTCAAATTACTGTTGTATTATTAAATATCCTAAATAATAAAACATGAAGTTTGTTTTAAATTTTTGAAGTTAATGATTTCTTAGTGTACTGCCCTTTGGGCAAAATATTTCTCGCCAAATTTCACATCGCAAAAAACAAAAAACTTATCGTTACAGTTTCATTTCCCAAACGAAACTTTAGCACATTTACATTTCGCATTTTATTTATTCAAATTATCATTTGGCATCATTTTACTTTGTCAAGTTTTACTAAGACACGTTTATTAAGAGCCATATTACGATTTTTTTAATAATTGGACAACTTTGGCGTTCTTATTACGAGAAACTGAAAGACTTAGACAACTTTGACTTGCTGAATAGTCTAGTATAGTTATTACTATTGATCCTAGCGGCCTCGCTTTTTGCAATTTATTCTTATCTATTGATATAAAGCCGAAATTCCGCAGCACGTTTTTAAAAAAATGCGCGACGACACTTTTTTGAGCTCGTGGATTGAACTATTTTACTAAGCAAACGAAAGGAAAAATATATAATAATATCTCTTAAATAGTCGTGTAGGTTATAGCGGCCTCGGAATTTTGAAATATGTATGTAATATGTAGAAAAAAAATCCACGGCAAAACCATAAAACTACTAAAAACGCTAAGAATTAACCGCAAATTTCTCTTTACTACGTTAATATTATTACGTAAAATTTATATCAGAACAATCGTTAGTTTATAAATAATTTAAATTTAATACTTTTTTAGGATAAATAACCTATTATATAACTTAAAATAAACCCTAATTACAACTCCCAAATTACTACATAACGTGATGTGTCGGCCGCCTAGCTTCAGTGCCGCGCTGGCGTTTGATTGGAATGGTTCTGTGTTCGTCCGAACGACGATTGCCAGTGTAAAAAGAGCGCTGACGGCCATATATCTTATATGGCCGATAGCGTTCTTTGTACATTGGACGAGGGCGACGTGAAGCGTGCGTCCAATATACCTAATCTTTCAGAACGCGATTTGGTGATAGGGCTCTTAAGCAAATGTTTTCTTGTGGCTAATATTATATTTAAAAAAAAAGGCAAAGTTACGAATGATTTTAGTCGTGTCGTGAATGACTTAAATGAGTCATAATAATCATAGTAATAATTATAATTTTAAAATAAAGGATCATAATGATTGTTACTTTTTAAATCGCTATCGTAGCCTTTGCAGAACGCGGCTTCATTTAACGTCAGTTTTACTCATGACTAAAATAAACTTCATAGAGTGGCCGATAGACGTCAGATCTGTCATACCACAAGTGTCAAAAAGCGTGTAGTGTTGTGATGTACTTTGATTGAACTAATTTAATTATTCTATTATTTCCTTTTAAAATCTGTTCACAAGATGTCTGAAAGAAAAGTGTTAAACGTAAGTAATTCACTCTTTCATTTACATTCATTGAAACCCAGTAACCCACGTGTTAAAGGTGCTAACTGCTAACTCACGATGTTACTTCCAGAAATACTATCCTCCGGATTTCGATCCGTCGAAGATCCCGCGTATGAAATTGGCCAAGAACCGGCAGTACACTGTGCGATTGATGGCTCCATTCAACATGCGATGTGCAACTTGCGGCGAATACATCTATAAGGGCAAGAAGTTCAACGCCCGAAAAGAGGATGTCGAGAACGAAGACTATTTGGGCATAAGGATTTACAGGTTTTATATCAAAGTAAGTTTCATCATCACTTTTAAGATACTCTGCCCTCTATCTGTGTTCGTTTTGCAACTTGTAATTATGGACTGAACAGTATACTTATTCATGCAAATAAAAATATTGAATGACCTTACATAGGGGTTTCACATTGACGTGTTTAACCTTTTGACCGCCAAGCATGTCTGAGAAGTAACACAAATTTCAACTTTAAGTCAATGTAACGAAGGACTTTTTTACCCTGTATCCACTGACAGCTGTAGCCGACTGGGGTGGTCAAAGGTAAAGCTTTTCAACGCAATGTGAAATCACGAATTTCAACCTTACTTCAAATATATATCGTACTGACAGATATATGCGTTGTTGGCATCGAAACAGTTGTGTGGATATATCTGTCATTGGAGTTGAAAAGGTTAATATAAATACTTAAACTATTTGGTGTAATTTGACAAGTCATTACTTTAAGTGGCTGATCTTAACACTGAAATTTAATTGTTTGTTTGTTCTATGAAATAAGTATGTAAATAGTATGTACAGTTACCATGTTCATTGAATCAGTACAATTAATTTAAAAATGATGAAATTGAGTATATGTTGTAATGTTGTTTCTTTAAATGGCTATCAGCAACAAAAACATTTAGTAATAATGTGCTTTAAAATTAAAAGTTGTCATTATAAATTCGAGAAATCAAAATTCAGTCATAATTTTTAATAATATTCTTTTCCATAATGAGGAACATGCATGAAAATCAAAATGAGGCTTAAATTATATATTATGAAAGTAAATATAAACAAAAGCATATTACAGAAAAAAGCAGATCATATTGACTATTCATTTTTATTTGATTAAGGGTCAAAATTAGTGAAAAATATATATTGCTTTTTAGTTCTGATTTTATTTTTTTGGACATCCTCATCAAATGATTATATCATGTTGTATTTCTACGATGTTGGTCTAAAAACAGTATTGTCGGAAATAATTGCAGATTTTGTTTAAACACCATACATTTTGTAAAGTCTAACAAATGTGATGACGTCATAGTTGTTGTCCAATTTGTATGGAGCATTTTTGCGAGTGGTATGAACAATGACTCTTCAAAGCTTCATAACTCGTAAAATAAACATAATAATAATGTTTTGCATACACAGATCGGCTTCTATTACACAGCACTTTCTAATACAAGATGAACAAAAAATTATGCATGTTCTTGCTACCTATTGTTTATTTTTTTTATTATTGATTGTTAAGCTTGTATTTGTTTGCAAACCTTTAGTATTTAATCTGTCACTATCTGGAAGAACCTGTATTGGCTTCATGTAATATTTTTTTATTGATTCACCATAATAAATTAATAAATTTCCTTGCCATACGATCATGCCAATATATTGTGTGATATATTTATTTATTGATTTAGTGATGTAAGTAACAGAAGATCAATTGTATTGAAAGTGAACCATTTATGTTGTTGTTAAATATATTTTAAACTCAGAATATTTTTCTACAAATATTTAACTACTACTTAAGAGGACTGTGAACCAATGGCAAAAATCAGCCGTTTCATAAAAAAGGTGATAACGATTTCCACCCTTTAAATGTTAACCGTTTTTTGACCAATTTTTGATAGGTTGTCAGTCAGGACAAAATCTAGGTCTATATATTTGTTGTTTGTTGATTAAAGATCAACAAAGTCAAATAATCGGCGAAATTAGTCTTGTATGAGAATCTTAAAACAACAATAAAACTGAATTTATTAATTATAGTGAAAAAACCAAAAAGTATTTTACTACATTTTATCTTGACTGACAACCTATCAAAAATTGGTCAACATCAGTTAACGTTTAAGGGGTGAAAAG
Source organism: Tortricodes alternella (assembly GCA_947859335.1). Lineage (NCBI taxonomy): Eukaryota > Metazoa > Arthropoda > Insecta > Lepidoptera > Tortricidae > Tortricodes > Tortricodes alternella. Next base: position 11,509,035 of record OX401977.1, read on the forward strand.
CGTTATAGGCTTTCGTATGAAAAGCTGTTGGTTCACACTCCTCTTAATTTTCTATTCCAATGACAATAAGATATTCTTGGTGAAATATCTCTGATTCACATAATTTTATTTATGATATTTGAAAACATGACTTTTCTTTCTAGATTCTCGGATTGATTTATATAATTTTGACATTATATAAATTCCAGTTTAAAACTGCCTAACTCTATATGCTAAGTCCTTCAGCTTTTAGTTTTTCCGTCCATCCATTTTGACTGATCTGTGGGTCCATATATTCTTCCAGTCTTCTTTTAATAGAGTGCTGGTATTATGGCATTAATGTGACTATTTATTTTACCTACTCATTCAACTCAATGACTACATTATGGTACTCATTGAGGTAGAAAATTTATATATTCAAGATTATGACATTGTACAATTTCAGTGCACAAGGTGTTTACAAGAAATATCATTCAAGACAGATCCAAAGAATACTGACTATGAGATTGAAGCTGGTGCCACAAGGAACTTCATGGCACTTAAGTTAGCAGAGGAGCAAGCAAAGCGTGAGGAAGAGGAACAGAAAGAAGAGGAGGCCAACAACCCCATGAAGTTACTAGGTAAGATATTTGACTATTGGTTTTCTTTTGAAAAATAATCATTTATTCCTTACCTAAGCTATAATCTAGCTACTAAACTAAAAACGCCATTTTTAACCGACTTCAAAAAATCCAAAGGAGGAGGTTCTCATTTAAAGCCTCTTGCCAAAATAGCGTACTGCATTTATTCAGTACAGTCAGTTAAAACTTGGCAATGTAACAATTTTGAGTAATATAACACACACACACACACACACTGCATCACGCCCTAAATCCCTAATGGGGTGGGCAGAGCCACGAGAGAGCAATATAATTGGGCAAAAATGTGATATTTTTCTTAAAACTGAGGCAGTTGTATATACATTTTAGACTAATTCACAGAAGGTTTACTCAGTGTTACATCACAAAAATAATAATGGAATCAAGTTAGGATTTGTAGTCACAGATACTTGAATGACCATCACAGAGTGTACATTTTCTCGTTGTTTTTTGTTGAACGCTCTCAATTTCATAAGTCCATAATTTAAGAAGTAAATTATATACTCGTAATACAAAATTAGATAAATAACGGTGCTTAACATACACAAAACATTGCATTTCAGAGTACAGAACAGAACAGTCCCGACAGGAAATCGAACTGCTAGAGAGCCTTGAGGAACTGAAGGAGTTAAATCGGCGCCAGCAAGCCGTGGACTACGAGGGCATGCTGCAGCAATACCAGCCCGAAAGCAGCGAGGCGCGTCGCGCGAGGGAGGAGAAGGAGGACGATGACTTCATCAAGTAAGTGTGTAGCAGCTGAGGGACTGAGACGGCGCCAGCAGCTGTGGACTACGAGGGCAAGCTGCAGCAGTGCCAGTCCGAGAGAGCATAGGGGCGCGGCGCGATGGAGGGGAAGGAGGACAACGACTTCATCAAGTGAGTTTGTAGCAGGTGAGGGACTGAGACGGCGCCAGCAGCTGTGGACTACGAAGGCAAGCTGCAGCTTCATCATCATCATCATCATCATCAGCCATAAAACATCCACTTCAAGACATAGTCCTCCCTCAAAAGTGGGGGGATTTGCCATAGTCGCAGGCAGGCGAGTTGGCGACCGCAGTTGGTCATGATAGTACTCGAGGGACGCTGCTGCCCATCCTTCGGACGGTCCCTCTGTCGCCTTTTACGACCCCCACGGGAGGAGATGGGCTGATGCTATTCTTAGCCGGCACCACATGGACTAGCTGAGGTACTGAGACGGCGCCAGCAGCCGTGGACTGTGTGTCTCCTTAGCATCACACAGTAAAAAACCTTCTTCTTTCAATAAGACACCCTAAATGAAAGCTACATAATAGTATTAATAACGTGTCGCTTAATGGCCCAAACATGTATCTTAGGTCGGTCGGTGATGTAAGCAACACAAAGACGCAAATAACTAGTATTCAAGAAAAATTGCTACTTGAATTACATTACATATCATATGATAATATAAGTAACAGAGAGTCATGTAGACCAATATTTAAAAAATTAAAAATTCTTCCTCTACCTTGCATATACATAGCTGAAATCTGCCTCTTTGTGAAAAATAATAGCGAATTGTTCATAAAAGTAGGACAGCAAAATCCTCAAGCAAGGAGCACGAGGATAAATAAATTGCAAGTCACCAAAAGTAGGCTAGCACTATACCGCAAAAACGTTGACAGTATGGCTGTCAGGGTATATAACAAACTCCCGCCAAACCTGTTAGAGTTAACTAAAAATAAATTTAAAATTCCGCTCCTAAATTGGCTTTCCCTACATAATTTTTATTTGATTAAGGATTATTTAGAATTTTAATGGCGTAATGTAATTAATATTAAGTAAGTATTTAAATGTGATAATGTTATTATTAATTTAATTTAGTTGTATTCTATGTAAATTTGTCCTGACATTTTGTATCACCTAATGAATTTAGTTTAAACATTACAGTAGACTAGATACACTTATGTTACAACCGTATTGATTTAGCACGCCTACTTGTAAAAGGTATATGACATTATTGGCTCAAAATACAATTAATACTTTACCATCTAATTTATTAACATAATGTAACGCAAATAAATGATTTGATTTGATTTGATTTGATGAGTATTGTTAAGTCAGTTTACATGTTAATATATATCAGTGGCGAAGCGTGAAATATTTCCTAAGGGAAGCCGGAAGAATGAGAACCGCAGTCTGATATTTAGTTAGAGTAACATGGACTTCACTGACAGCTAGCCGTAGCTTTCTAGCTTGGTAAAGCCATCAGGAATCGGCTTGTAGGCAGGCTGCGCCACTGATATATATGCAACAAGTTTAATGTCATATGCCTAATAATTGATGGCTTCTGTTATTTCTTTGCAGATCCATCAAATTTGGGGGTACATCCACACAAAAAGTAGTTGCTGAGGAAATTATAGAAGAAGTGCAAGAAGAGGATGAACCACCAGCAAAAACTTCTAGAATAGAAGTAATCCCCAATAAAAGTACTGATGCTAAGAAGAGAGAAACCTGGAACAGAAGTATTGGAGTGTTAAATAAGAAACCAGCATTAGCAAATCTTGTGAAAAGCAAAAAGACAGATGTGGTGGTACCAAAGAGTACAGTGACGCGATCAACAGAAAGTGCAAATGGAAGTGTGAGTATGAAGCCAAGTGAGACTGTAATGGCACCAGCGGCATCGGGACTGACTTTGCTGGCTAACTACTCTGGAAGTGACAGTGACTCGCAGTGAGTTTATTTGTATTTTTTTATGTACAAATTAGATGGGAATCGTTTTTATAATAACGAGTATTGTATAAGTTTGTGAAATAAAACGTTGTATTTCAATTAATTCAAATAACTATACATTATTTATTTTCAGACAGCATTTTCAAATGCCTTAAACATGTTGATAAGCGCAAACACAATTGGTTATAATTATTTAAAGATTTAGCAAACTGCACAATGGGGCTAATTCGAAAGTGTGTTTGCTAAATTTAAAAGTCACTAAACTTAAAGAAGAAACGTCAAACTTGATTTTGTTTCACAGCTTTGTGCTATACAAAATAGAGTTTGACGTTTCTCACTTAAAGTTTAAGAAATTTCAAATTGGGAAGACACCATTTCGAATTGGACACAATGGGTATAATCTAAGAGCCCATGACACTAAACCTAGTATGATAAGATTCCTAGATGCCATATATATAATTAGTCACGTTATTAACGGGGGAACACGAAATGGAGCTGCTGTAATGCAAAAATCCTGGCGGCGATACATAAAAAAATAAAAAATAAATACGATTGCTAGTATGATAATATTCCCAAGTTTCGTTTGTTCCCCAAAATAGGGGAGGGGTAGGAGTATACGATAATGCAGTGCTGCAAGCCCCCTAATTGGCCTTATCTATCGATCTAGTATGATCGATTTCCTAAAAAAACCAAAGCTCATCCGAAAGAGCATCAATTTCTCTGTAAGAAAAACCACTGCTGCATCCTCAAAAGAGGTGACATGACCCTCCTGAAAAACTATCAACCCATTTCGTTCCTAAGCCACGTCTACAAGCTGTTTTCAAAAGTCATCACAATTGACCTTTCAAGAAACCCTCGGAACAGGCCGGGTTCCGAGCAGGAAACGGCATCATAGAACACATACATACCGTGCTGCAGATTATGCGGAAGATAGAAGAGTATAATCAGCCTCTGTACGGACTTGGCCTTTGTGAACTATGAGAAGACCTTTGGCTACATGGAGACCTGGTCTTTTCTGGATCCCTGCAAGCCAAGTCAACAGGCGATATAGACAAGTGCTGAGATCTCCCTATGCCACCACCATGGCCGGCCAAATACAAAAGCAGCAGAATGTTCCCATCCTCCTGCATCTCCCCTTAAATTGTTCACAAATGCATTGGAGGATGTGTTCGACTTGTCTGTAAAGGACTTTGCAAAAACATAGATGGCGAGCATATCCGACATCTCATCTCACACTTTAAAGTCTCTCTGCTAGCTATGGAAAGGGCTCAGAGTTTCACTGATGATCAAGGTAATCCGTCAGAGAACCATCGGATTACCACGCTGAAGTGGCAGTGGGCCGGTCATATTGGCCGCAGAACCGATAACCGTTGCGGTAAACGTGTTCTTGGGTTGAGATCGCCGCTCTGCAAGCGTAGTGTAGGATGCCCTGAAGCTCGCTGTACTGGCGAACTGCACAAGGTGGCTGGCAGGAACTGAATGAGAGTAGCTGGGGACAGTTTTCAGTGGCATTTATTGGGAGATACCTATGTCCACTATCCTGAATATCACCATACAGGGGCCCAATTTGTAATACAAGCGGAAGCCTCTTTTCAACTTCTTTTACTAGAAAGAGAATTCCGCTTGTGTTACAAGTTACAAGTAGTTATGCAATGGGGCCATGGGCTAATTCGAAATGTGTTCGCTTAATTTAAATTTGACTAAACTTGAAATAAGAAACTTCAAACTCGTTTTTAACAGCTTGGTGCTATACAAAATCGGGTATGACGTTTCTTATTTCAAATTTAGGGAACTTTAAATTTAGGCGACACCGTTTCTTATTGGACCCAACTGTCCATCTATCTTACGCATACGCACGGCACGCACGTAGGTCTTTTATACACTGTACAGACGGATGAATCGGTCTTGGCGTTGACAAGGTTTGCTTAATTCCATCCATAATCAAAACTCACGCACTATCTCAAAGATCATAGTGTAAAAGCATTCACAAATACAAATTCAAAAGCTTTACTGCAGGACCACAGGAACATAAAATAAAATTACGTAATTTTGAATATCCTTGTCCATAGTGTACCATATGAACGGTGTACAATATTTTAACCCTTAGGAAATGGGATAACACATTCTTAATTAATAATCTGATGACATAATAATGATTAATTTAGTAGTTAATTGAGCGAATAGGACCATAAAACCAAAACACAAAAGATGACATTGTAGGTAGGTACACAAAAAAAAAACAATATAAATGTTGCATTTACCAAGGAAGTCCAGAGTAGAATAAAACATTTTGTTTAACAGGCGCTTATCTTAATATATATAATTCTACTGTGCGTGTGTATGTCACTGAACTCCTCCTAAACGGCTGGACCGATTTGAATGAATTTTTTTGTATGCGTTTGGGTGGCGCCCTGGATGGTTTAGATTCACAAATCAGCCTGACAGATGACGCTGCAGGACAACGTCTGACGGGTCCGCTAGTTTATACATAAAATCATAAGACCCTCTGAAATACTTCGGGGATATAATATGATTTAACTTAATTGACATTACGTACACATTTTTTACGAGTTGCTATTATTTCGTAAGTTACGTTTGATTTACTATCTCGTTCAAACGTTTACCACATTAGATACTTACTCAAAAATACTCGATCTATTCTATTGTGGTATAAACACCTCAGCAGATTGAGTACTGAGTGCACCATTGCTATAATATTTAATTAGTATAATACGTGTTGCAAGTTCTTCAAGGTTCTTGTTGATTATAACAAGTAAACACTGAATGGGATCTAGTATAAATCTCTCGGGATCAATACCAACACGTCATTATTTATTTTGAAATAGAGATCTCGGTATGAATGGTAGGGTACAGATTAACAAAAACCAGTTTCGTGCGGAACAAACGCAGGTTGCCGCGAGACGCGGGTGACAATCGGACCGGCTGGCACGCCACCGAGCGGAATACCTCCGCTTTGTGCCCTTCATCTACTGTGGTGTCAAGTGCATCCACGCTGCGGCGGTGTGGCGCTTTCTTTTTAATTCTAACACTTTTTGTACAGGTGAATGCAACCTGTAAGGTTGATGCACTTGCCGGCTTTGTAACAAGCGAACTCAGTATAAAATAAATCTCTTACCTTGTCTACATTTTCCAGAAACGTTTTTCACATTTATTTAGAAACGCAAACAGTCTTACTGTGAAACAGTGATACTTATAAACTATTTGAAGATGCAATTGTTCATTACCAAACAGTGTTCACAGATGATGTAACAATAGTTATTTTCTTCTTTCTTTTCAATCGCGTAATCAATTTTGATGACCCAGCAAGCGAAGGATTCTAAAATTAGAATCCTGAGCGTCAGCGAGGGAATCAAAAGAGCACGAGGTGAAAAATCTTTGCACTCGAGTGCAACACGTGACTTTTCATTCCACCTCAACGAGGAAATGACTAAATGCAAAAATAAAAAATATTTGCGCATTATTAACAGTTTCTGTCAATTCTGTTGGCGTCAAATAAACTTCCTCGTCGCTAGTTTTCAAGTTTCTTGTTTTTAACCTAAGGTTTTAACAATATGACGTGAAAAGAAAATGGCGCGCGCAAAGCAAATTAGAAAGAAAAGTACACCAAGAAGGTTCGGAGTCTGAGCTTTTAACAAATTAAAAACGGTTGTATGCTAAATTCGGCACCATGGAGGTAGAAGTAAATAGGTTTAATGATGTTTTGAATTCACAAACTTAGTGCACACGATGTTCTAAGTTCCATTTACTTTATCCTCTAGCGGATAAAAACGGCTTTTACACTCAGATATCAAAGCGCAAAAATACTCTTTCCGAGATGGGGGAATGAAAAAAATAATATACAATCCTCCTAACCAACTTAGGGAAGGAATGTTGCTTAAACAGTGTAGATATTCAAACAGTGTAAACTAAAGCTAAGGCTAAGTAATTTTTTTTATGTAATTAGTGAAGGTAGCTAGTAGCATGTTTATAAGCAACAGTAACTTTATTCCATACCAAACGTTTCGTCGTTTCATCTACAAAAGTGATACCTGCCTTGACCTTTAACAGAATAAATTGATTGGAAGGAGCCGCTAAACCTATTGTGAATCGTAGATAGGGGGTGCATTGAATAAAATGATTTGTCATGTTTCGTAAAAAATACAAACGCATTCCTTGTTATCACGGCTTTGTTTACTACCTGCTGGCAGGGAGGAGCCTGGGCAAATGGGTTTTTTCCCACATTGTGAGAAATTAAAAAAATCTAATGATCTGAGCTCAAGCTTAGCCGCATGAGTATTAGATAAAAATGTAATTTTATATCATTATTGTAAAGGAGAAAGCTACATTTATGTGGAAGCTCTTGTTATGACGAAGGATCATGAAATCTCAACTTTATAAATAAACTAGAAAACCCGCCACAGCCTCGCCCGTGGTATTTTCAATATAAACTTTGCCCCTTATGGGATGGAATTTCAAAACTACCCCAAAATCAATTTACTACATTTTCACTCCTACAGGGATTGATTTTTTCAAAATTTTGCAGTGCGCCTTTGTTTTTATTCAGAAGTCTAAATTCTCATTCTCATGTTAATAAGCTAAAAAATGACGGATTTCCATACAAATTGTTAACTCCTTTTTCGCCCCTTTAGGGATTGATTTTCGTAAAATCCTTTCTTAGCGGGCGCCTACATTACCTAAAGAATACCTGTACCAAATTTCAGACTTCTAGCTCCAGTAGTTTTGGCTGTGCGTTGATATGTCACCCGATCAGTCAGTCAGTCACTCGGCTTCTTCTTTTATATATATTAGAAAATAGAAGATGAAAGTGAACTTGAAACTTTTCTTTCGTTCAAACAAACAAACGCCGACCGACATTATATTAGTGTCACTGAAAACCTTTCTGTAACGAAGAAGATAGCGACCGTTGCCGTTAATCTTGCGCTTGATTAGAATCAGTACAGTCTAACAGGTTCCGGCCACGCCCACCTGACCGTCAATTAATATTTCTCCACGCGCTAGGCGGTACCTGCGGATTTCTGCAAATCGGCCCCAAACAAAAAGCGCATAGCTCGGCTTCAGACAAATACTCGTATCCCGATTTTTTCATCGACATAAATAGTGTTTTTTCATGAACGTAACGGCTTTGAGCCGACACGTCGGCGCTTGGTTCCGAGAAGGAGAGTTGTCGCGGCGCCGGGCCCCGGTGCCCGACTCATAAATAAAAGGCTGCTTGGGAAATATTATGTTACGTCTCGGGGTGTCTTTTGGGCGAGTGCGTGCGGCGACCACCGCGCCTTGCCCACTCGAGCCCGCGTAATGGGGCGGACCACTGAGAAACACGATAATCTTCTTTACTTAAACGAATGGAAATACTTTTGTAGTAAATAAGGTTTTGTTAAGCAGTTTGTGATTAATCATTGGTATTCAAAATGTGCAGCAGTTTCATTGTCCCCGAGAATTGGACATATCCCCGAGTAACAGAGATAAAATAAGATATTGATTTGTTTTCGCATAGTAAATGCAAAATAATTAAAATACAGAGGCCGAAATGTTTACCTATTGTGTGAAGCCTTTAATCCAACTCAATGCGAAAAGTGGTTGAATTAAAATGAAATTTCTATTTTTTACATGACTCAAACTCGAGATTAAGACAAGAAACTATTGAAAATTATTAGAAAGTTTGCTTCTTAAATCCAAACATTATTTTATGAGTGTAATAACGACAAACGGCATGCTTACAATTACTTGGCAATTAATTGGCAAAAGCAGGTAAGGATGGCTTAATTCCAAAGTGCGATGCATTTGAGAATCATTAAAGTTGTTCATCTTTGGTGTGGATTCGACCAACCGCTGTTAAGGATATAATTACGGAATACATATTTTATTTATGGTGTCTGACGACAGAACCACATTCCAATTTCTTCGATAAAGCAATTTCGTCCCCTGTTTTTAGAACGATATAAAACGTAAACTACAAGTTAGCCAGTAGACTTTTACGGCGTGTTGCAAATTGATCAGCCCCCTTTTTCATAAACGGGCCCGGCACCAGAATCTGACTTATTTATCAGAGAATTAGCTGAAGCATCGACAATTATCTCCCTCTCTGCTTGTGTTTATTATTTAGGAGGCAGTACTTATTAGACAATTGCAGGACGCACCGGATGCCTGTTGCTTGCTCGCGTGATTGATTAAAAAGCCGCAACTTATTCATCCCAATATAAATAAAGTTGTTAATGAAGGGCGGCTCGCTAGTAATTGGACCTTAAAATTCCATCATATAAACGCACACAAGCAAACGGAACGGAATATTACACCCTTACGCATCGGCTCGTCAAGCCGTCGATGCTTAAACGAATTGAGATTTTTATTCAATTCATTGCGCGTTTGTTTTATGCGTAGATGTAAATCTAATTATAGCAGTAAAAGTTTAACGCATTTAAAACATAACAGAAGTCCTCATTCTTGTAAACATTCTCACACTCGCACACACTGAAACGCATCGTCCTTGCGTGTGCGTGTCTTGCGCGTACGCACGGTACACAAAGAGCTCGCGGCACGCACACAGCTGATCGGGCGGTAGATGTTCCATTCATAATTTTAACAACCACTCATTATGCTTCGGCTCGGCGGAGAACGAAATGGGAAACGTAGCCCTGAGGGAATTTAGGAAAAAAACAACCGACGACCTCACAATTTGCGGCCTCTTTATGCATTGATATTTGAACATTTGAGTTTAAGTCGAGTTTTGGTTGACTAGTTATGTTATGATAATACTCAATAGGGTGCCTAGAGCATTAGGTTAACAGGTTTGTTTAGCACCCACTTTTCATTTACTGAGTGTTTTTTTAGGGTTCCGTACCCAAAGGGTAAAAACGGGACCCTATTACTAAGGCTCCGCTGTCCGTCTGTCCGTCTGTCCGTCTGTTTCCAGGCTGTATCTCATGAACCGTGATAGTTAGACAGTTGAAAATTTCACAGATGATGTATTTCTGTTGCCGCTATAACAACAAATACAAAAAATTGAATAAAATAAATATTTAAGGGGGCTCCCATACAACAAACGTGATTTTTTTGCCGTTTTTAAAGATAATGGTACGGAACCCTTCGTGCGCGAGTCCGACTCGCACTTGGCGTGTTTTTTTTGTAATGCTCTGCCATCGAAGCATTGAAAGAAAATTATAATTTTTTCGAAAATGTACCGAATCCAAAAGCCTTTTGTAAAGTAAGAAATAATGACAGGCCTTCTTTAGTAAATTAAATAGAAACATATATATCGTTAATATAGTGATAAATTAAATATATTTAAGTTGGCGTCAAGTACACTTTTAGAAAGAATAAATAAATTAGCTTCGTCACTTATGGCCTTTTTGTAAAAAAAAACACGTTACAATACGATTAAAATCAGTTAACGATTCGACTTCTCTCGGCTATTATCGGCTAAAGCCGGAGACGAAAATGGCACAAGTTGCTGCTATTTCTTTTAGGTACCATTCAACTTAAAGTATCGTAAATGCAATGTATATCACCTGCCATGATGATATTACTTACCAGTAGACCTAAGAAGTTTACAGAAGCGATATGGACATGCATTATTTATTGATGTATATAAATTTTTGTTTTTAAATTATTGGTACCTATAATTTAAAAACAAAAATGATTCTTTATTAATCAATAGTTACTGTTTTACGTAAGGTAAACAGTACGATATTTGTCATGCGTGTCATACTGTCAAAAAATAGTCAACAATTATGTTTCTTATTTTAATATAAAGGTTGTGTTACTTTCGAGCTATTAGGGGGTTTAGTTGGTCATATCCTTTCGTTGTATGGTGTTTAATAAGATAACGGGTAATATATTTAAAGGTCATATCTGTAATTTGATATACACTATGTGAAAAACGAGGGATACCGACAGTAAGCGACGATGGCCGAATGGTAAACTTATTTTAGTAGTACTGTATGTTGTTTTTTGTCAAAATGATTGGAATAATAAGGGAATATTTAGTCGGGGTACAATGGTGTATTGCTAACGTTTTAAATTTAAAACACAAAATCACAATCATTTAAGTATGAAATTTTCGAAAAATATATGTAGTTATATAATTTTTGTGAGATACGTATATTATTACATTAATTTCCAGACTATCGGTTCATGATTGAACAAAGACCATTGCATCATCTGATAGCCCTTTCGAAGACGAATACAATGATAAGTACCAAAACACGAAATCGGCAAAAATATTACCTAATTATGTTATTTTCATAAACATCCATTCAAACATAGACTTTCTATTAGAAGTTTAATTTGCTTAATCATGTTGAGCGATAACAATGTATGCTGGTGTTTCTTGTTTTCTTTACCCCACACTTCGTGTGTGGTTCTTACAATGTGTTCGGGCTTCTATACCTATACAAAGATGCGATATCGTCCCGACTCAAGGTAAACGCTCAATATGCCCCTATTAATAGGTAGGTAGGTCTGTAATGTTTTTTTAATCGTTTATACTTTGCACGAAGTACGTTCCAAGGTCTTACATTAACATTTCGTGCTATTTATTACATAATATGTATTGTATCGTAGAGACAGCAAAATTTAGACGTCAACAAAAGTTTACATCCTTGTTAACCGACATCAAAAAAGGAGGAGGTTCTTAATTCGGTTGTAGTTTTTTTATTAACGACCCCATGTTTCTTAAGTATATGATAGTTACATTTTGTGTTAGTAAACAATATTGTTTAAAACTTTCGCAATTTCCACAGCGCATTGTTCGTCCGATCCTATAGTAGAGCTCATAACGACGGCCATTTACGCCAAGTATGGCCAAAACGTCTCAGTAAAACCCGATGTATAATTAAGTTTAATTACCCCTGTAAATATAAACTAACATTAATTTTAATTAATTATGCACAATTAAAATCTTATTAATATCAAGTCCTCGATTGACTCGTTCTAGAAAACATTAAAAAGCTAATTAAAACATATAAATATTATATACTTTACCGCCACTTTGTTCGCGTGGGAATGGGATGAAAAGTATCCAGTGTTAATTCAGGGTATAAGCTACCTTCATTCCAAATGTCATCCAAATCCGTCCAGCCGTTGAAGCGTGAAGAAGTAACAAACACGCACGCACTTACAAACTTTCGCATTTATAATATTAATGTGATAACAAGACTAACTGCTCGCAGGCTCAATACATTTTAATATGTTAATTATAAAAATCTATCGATTCGTACTAGGAAATAAACTCCTAAGTTTTAGCACTGCCAGCTTACCATGTTTATGTTTGGCGTTGTGGTTGACTGGAAGAGAACACCTAAAGGCATTAAGTCCGCAATTTGTACACTTGTATATTGCGCAATAAAGTTAAATTAATTAATAAAATAATATTTGAAGTCACTGACTGCTATTACCATATCTACGTACGGCCGCTCGGAATGTAAACACGCAGTAGGGCTGCCCGCCGACGGTCTTTGACGTATTTGATAATGCTATATTAAATTGGCTTAGCATCTTTTCATTAAATACCTATAACTGAAAATCCTGTTAGTCTTAATTTTAATCATTTCTCTTCTTTCTTATTTTGACTTTCAAAAGTCACTGTAAGCCAGTGTGGAGTAAAAAAATGCATTTTATTTATTTTGTTTTTAATATATCAAAAACATCAAAAAATCTCGTGCCATAATTTACGTGAATAAATTCGCGGGAGCTTCTCGCACTATTCACGTTCGTACCCAACCGCGGCACACTCGCGACCGTCGTTTACCGAAGTTTACCGAGACTTCGAAGCGCATCGTTTAGGCCGCTTGTATGAAGATGGAATACTGTATAATACTTGATTATACTGTGCCATGGGCGCAGCAGAATCAATTTCTTGTTTCTCTTTTTAGAGGTTATGAGCCAGGTTTATTGCGTTTTATAATCATTTGACGTCGCGTTGTCTCGTGAATGCATAAGCCGTCTAAATAAGAAGGCCGTGAAGTGGATCAAAACATGAATTCCTTGTTCGCACATTGTCAACCATTATAACTTTATCGACGCCCAAAGAGTCTGGTATCGGAATGTGTCTAGTTTTCATCTAATTTAAGGGACGCCATATAAATTGTGGTACTTTGGAATAGGGTATTGGAGAATATCCCCGATTTTTTGTCAGCAGATAAGAAGCCTGATAAATATTCAGGACGTGTGCATCTCATGGTTCATATAGCGACTGAGAAACTGCCCATTAAATATGACAGGCCATCTACATTCCTGAATAACAAAGCCGACCTACGATTAAAATAACACCTCCTTCGTAGAACGTGTATCCATTTTACTTCACAAGAGTCCGTAACGTTTCCGCTGGGGTCCGATGATACCTTTTTTCCGAACGCCGTTGAAAAAACTTGGCGTCCCATTAACAATAAGATCAAAACTAGCCGCGCTCGACAATGGCCGGCGAGCGCCAGCCTCCGACCGCTCCAACGTTCTTCCAGGAATCGCGCCCGGACAAAAAGTTTCGACTCATCCTTGGAGTGTGAGAGTTGGCGAACTCGCATTCCTTCCGCATCCAGCACTGCTCCCGCCCAGCCGCAGGCCTGGCGTCGGGCGTAGGCGCCGCAGTAGGATGCAACGCATAGGCAGATCGTTACGTACCCCACGTATTATAAACTTGAAGACGATCAGGTTACTTGATCACTTACAATTAGAAAATATCTGTATTTAAACTCCATGGTTAATATAAGACAGAGCCCAGACTCAAATTCTTGCTATCGTTGTAAAATACCTAGTGAACTAGCTAAAATTGCGCACCTCAGCGATCATTTAATAAAATTGGTCTATTAATCCACTGTTTACGCAATTATGTTATGATTCAATAAAATAGTGCAATAATGAAAGGTTTGCTTTTAACAAATACTTTACAAATCAATCGTTGTAAAAAAAAATGCAACAAAAGATGATACGGTAACGTCATACGGGGTATTATGCAATGCGGTTGCGGTATTGTCGACGGAGTGCAAAAAATTATAACAATAATACGAGAGCAATAATGTGATTTGGAACATCCATTAGGGCATGCCACCGGCGCCGCTCTCACGCTCGATTGTCACGGGGTTCAATTCCTCGTCTTTTCTGTTTACGCTCGGGCTTGTGCCAATCGGTTTACTAATGTATCGGCGAAAACTTTTTGGCAACTTTTAACTCCCAAACTATTTATCCCATATTTTTATTTGGGCGAAATTTGATTTCCCAACTCAACGTTTCGCACTGATATCATTTCCCAACTCATGATTTGATAAATTATTGTTAGGCAAATTATTACTTCGGATCTTTTTATAATGTCATTTAAGAATTCGTCAAATGTCTTGATTGGCATACCATACTTTTAGCAACATGTTTTTGACATAGAATATACATTTTAACTTAATCTAAACCTCATAATACAGTTGTTACGGTTTTTGGTTTTATACTGCAGGGGGCTACGCCCCCGAACCCCCCTCGTGAGGGTCTTCGCCCCCCCGTCGGTCGCCATCGTCGTTGTCTTCTTTATTTATGCAATTAAATATGTTTTTGCCATTTGTTCGTTGTATACTTCGAAATTCTGTACACTTTAATATAAGTAAAAATAAAGTATAATTTGCCAAACTTATGCTATCTGAGTGTGCAATGCAAAGTGACAATTTGACCAAATGAATAAGTATAATGTGAAATGTAAATATGCTAAAGATTCTATATGTTTAAGAGAAGTTTTTTGGGAAGTGAAACGTGGCGAAAAATATTTCGCCGAAAAGGCAGGACCCCGTGCCAATCATCTGTTATTAATATATATGTCGAATAGTGCTAGCTTACAATTGCTCAAAAGAACCATTATACCGAGTTCTTATGGTGTATCATTTGACAAGTTTCAGCTTTGGCCAAGATGAATTCTGAATGATATGTAGAAGGGAATGTTTGACACACAAAATTCCAAGTGACTATGCTAACACTTGTGGCAACCCATAAAAATGTATAACACAAACATCATACCGGCACGAGAATGCTGCCGCCGCTTGTACCGTTTCGTCTCGGGCCCCGCGCGGCGCACACGCATGATATACATCATCCTATGGTTTTCACCCATGCTTTGACACAATTAACAAACACTACCATATTCTATTAATAGCCTGGCGTGTTCTAATTTGTATAAGCATCTTTTAAGACTTCTACGTTATTTACATAAGAAAAATCGTGTCAGACACGTCATGTTACCGATAATAAGTGTGTTTCTATCCTAAAGGTTTAATATTTAAGTATCTCTTACACAAAAGCAAATTATAATGGATACACAAGATCTGGGCTGATCTCAACTAAATTGCCGATCGATGACGTCGTTACCAAGTAAAAGTTAATAACGTGAACCTCATTGTCGTCTAGAATTTTTAACAGCCTTTATAAAGATTTGCATTACAATAAGTTTTTAACGGACACTTTATTTAAACGAATCTCAATGTGCATAAAAAGTGTGACATCAACAGCGATAAAATCAAATTCATGATAGGTGTCGCTCTAATGTACAAAATCAGTAATTACGTCACTGCGAGCTGTAGGCGTATCTTGATGATGCACAACCAATTCATCATGGCTTTAATCGCTTATCGTTCCGAAAGCACTGATATATAAATAACACTATTTCTAATAACTAACAATATACCAACATGGGTTGATTTATCGGCGCTGGTAAAGCAACATGCGCCCTTATGAGAAGTAGTTTTATTGAGTTGTCAATATCATTTCTCATTACTGTTTTCAAAGGTGTTGTCGGCCTAGAATGTGGAACAAATATGCGTACTTACACTTACAATGAAGTTATATATGCCATGAGCCATGAGAAATATGTAGTGTATGTTTTTATTTGACCAATAGTATAGTAGTAACATCCTGTTTGTTATGGGATTCTGATTTGACCACTATCGCTTGCAGAGTGATGGCTGAGAGATAACTGCATGGGAAATGCACCTGCATGAGAACTAGGCGGCGATTGTTCCTAGTCTCCGTTTGAGACGTGTCTCATACTAGGGCACAAGTCATTTACTTATCTCTGCTTCAGTGATTTCTAAAGTTTCGCTGCAGTTGACCGGATCAAATAGTCAGTGATACGCAATCGCCCGTTGGACGGTTATTTCGTAACTTTTATTTATTAACAAGTTTGTAAATATGTGGTTATAAACGTTTGATAGTGATATCAACTTTGCAACCATATAGTTGTCACATTTCATTTATCATTGTCACACAAGTTCCCACGATAGGCGCTGTAATTTGAATCGTTAATAGTTGTGTTCCTTTACGGGAAATTACCACGGCATGTTACTTAAGCTTTCTACATGCAGTACTTTTAATTGTTCCCCTATTAACCTTTTCTACGCCACGGCTGAGTGCGAGAAAGCGTGCTCCGGACACCGAGTGACGGCTGTAGCCGACAAAATGTATGGGAAACGGCATGCCGTGGCGTCAGGTGCACCGAAATCTGCTGTCATAACTGACAGCCATGACAGCCGACTGTGGCGTTCTAAAGGCTAAGGCGGAATTTTAAAACGCGAGTGCGATTTAAACTCGCGTGGAGAGGGTTCCGTTCCGTACATGATTATCTGAAATTTACTACGTTACTTTAAATACCATACTACTTTTAATAAGTTTTCCTGTAATCTATAGGTAAAGAACAATTTCCTCTATTTTTTTTCAAAATTTTAGTCCCAGTAGTTTCGGAAATAAGGGGGGAACGGTCAATTTTCGCCTATTTTCCTAAATAACTTCTTAACTATTTTACTTGAAATTCAAAAGAAAGTATATTTAAGATCCTCACAATAAGCCCTTTCATTTTATATGTCACACGATATAGGTTGCATAATTTTTCTTTTTTATTTTTCTAATTTATCCCCCTAAAGTGGCCCCCCATGTTTTTAAATTCATATATTTACGTCACACGTCCGTGTTGCGGTCACCGACTTACATATGTATACCAAATTTCAACTCAATCGGTCCCGTAGTTTCGGAGCAAATTGGCTGTGGCAGACGGACAGACAGACAGATAGACAGACAGACAGACATACGAGTGATCCTATAAGGGTTTCGTGTTTTCCTTTTGAGGTACGGAACCCTAAAAATTAACCAATCACGTCCTAATCGTATGAATACATATTTTAAAATGTTGCTAATTAACGTTGTCTGTCTTAGTTCTACCCACATTCTTGTTTCCCGTTTCGTGTTACCAATTAAATGTAACACAATATTTAATATCGTTGAAGGCAATAATCACATCGTATATCGCAGTGGAGCGACCCTGCTTCCAGCTGACGAGGCAATTGTGGCGAATTCGCGACACGTGACCGCTATTTGCAGCAAGTATCTCAATCATTATACCATTCTCCTCATTTACTTGCAATTAAGTTATTTCTCACCCCATGCGGGTGGCTTGATTATCGTTTAGCGTCCTCGAATAATCATTTAGTTTACCGCCCAAAAACCAACACAGCATTAAAAACCTCCGTCAGGAAACTATCTTTATAACCCTAGCTGGGCACAATACCGTTAATCGGTTAATCGTTTCGAGTAACGGATTAACTTTTAAATTAACTTCAAAAATTGTTAACGGTCTCATTAACTTCCGTTTAAACAATTAAAGTCCGTTAAACGTTAATTAATTACCTCCTATTTGCCAATAAGATACCGAGCGGCTTACGACAGATTACTTTTGATTTGAATTTTATCTCTAAATAAATAGGTAGGTATCATTACAAACTCTAATGCAATACCCTATTTTTACTAATGTTTCATGTCTTGTCTAAACTTCCATAGCACATACCAGCATTTTGTATAAGCATTTTGTGTAAATTACTAACGCAAAGACATATAAAATGCAATTTCCATCACGAGTTAACGTTAACTTCCGTTAAACCTTCCGAAATGTAACTATTTAACTTTTAACGAAGTTAACTTTTTTAGTAACGGATTAGCGATTAACGACCTTAATTATTTGATTAATGGTGCCAGCTATGTTTATAACTAAGAAATTAAGGATTAGAGTCCTCAGATGACTTGCAGTTCCGGATTCAATGTCAGCACACTTATGAACAAAACAGAGTAGGAATAGACTTTATAGAAGCCATTCGGGTCGATAAGAGCGGGAAGGCGACGAGACGGTTCGTTTCCGGCCGCTGACACAGTGATAAACTCACCGAATACATATATTTATTGTGCAAACACACTTTAATGACCTTGTTACACTATCAGTAAATCAACTTCGTGGAATGACTTATTTAATTACAGCGTAAGCTCAAAGCTAGCATTCAAATAAAGAGCATAGTCAGCCATTGTTTAGGAAAGACTATTCAAGACAAGTCAACTGTTGTTTGAATGAAAAGCTATTTAAAGCCGGTAAAAAGTACACAATGGCAGATTTTGGTTGTGAAGAACGCCACCGTGTCGAAATTTAGTCTAATGGTCAGCGAGTGACAAAGTCTTTCCGAGGAGTTACAAGTGTTGACCATCACGGGACGTGGAAGAATAGGCGGAGCACAATAGCGCGAGGGTCTGGCGCCAGCGTGTCGCGCGCGATATAACGGGAACAATTTGATGCTTACAAGATTCATGCAACAATAAACTTTTTGTTGAGGCCATAAGAACTATTACGCGTTATTTTTATAGTTCTGCTCTACCCACCGGCGATCGCGCCCGATCCTGCCTGCATTGTTCTGCAGGTAGACCCCTCACACCGCATTTGCCGTCATTATAAGCTTAATAAAGCGAAGTGAAAAGCGCAGGAAGCGATATTATCTGTTGAATTTGACAGTAATCCAACAATAACACTTGGCCCGCACGTATCCATTTGGTGGTTTCAGAATTAGGTAGACGGGTAGGTACTTAGTGGCACAGGTAGTTGACTCATTGCTGTATAAATAGCACCGGGGTCTACTCTCGGAGAGTTCGGACTAAGAGCCCGTTCACACGGAGAGATCCGATCCTTTGCGGGAACTGTTTTTTGAAGGATCCGATTTAGTGGCAACAGTATTTCAATTAACGCATTCATACAAGCATACGGCAATAAAACGGATCCTGCAGAATGTGTTATCCGATTTTGCGACTACAAATCGGTCCGGTCATTCGATAAAATTCCGGATCCGATTTAAGTGGCAACAGTATTTCAATACTTGTATTCATTCACACAAGCTCGGTACAAGACTCCTGCAAAAAAACCAGATCCGGTAAATCGGACGAAGGCGGGCACGGGCGGGGATGCGGAGACGACTGAACTACTCACTGTTCCGCCGTTACGAGAACGAAAAATATATACGCCGCCGAAGCCTTAATTTCTCTAGTTGAAAATAGGCCTCTAATACGGGACAATTGGGTTTTACCAAAATAGTCTATTTCCACGGCGCCTCTGGCGATAATACCAGTATATTATAACAAGATTATTCTGTTCACGTCTACGGCGTCCAAATGGTACCTAGTGAGAGTGCTCTTTTCCGCAAAAAGCCGGCTAGTGTTCCACACGGATTCCAGTTTTACAGGACCGGAGGATCCTACAAAACCGGGCAGCCATGTGAACACACGACCTTTCCGGTTTTGCAGGATCCGATAGTTAGTAGATCCGACAAAACTTGTGTGAACGGGCTCTAAACCGAGTGTCTACACCCAGCTTTGAATATTGTATTAGTGAGAATAATCTTTGACTGAATAGGCAAAATATAGGTACATACTTTAATCGAGAACTCCGCGCTCCCTTGGCAATGAAAATGATATGAGCAGACCTCAAGATTTTTCTAGCAAAATCAACTGTCAAGTAGTGAGTTCTTATATCGAGAAAACACTTAACGATGCTTGTCCCCTAAACAAGTGATCGCGAACTCACTACGTACTTCACAGTTGCTTTTGCCACAAAAATCTCGAGGTCTAGACATGAGAAACCCTTAAAACAAAACAATCAACAATGCTAGCTGCGAAAGGCAAGTGTACAAAACGCTACCATCCTAATGATAGTAATCGTTCATTCAACATTAGACGTAAAAATAGAAATAAGTCTATAGTTACTACGGACATGAAATTGAGCTGTACGTTTTTTCCGGTCAACGTCAACACCCTTTGAAAAAAACTATAAACAACAGCTATTCATAAGAGGGTAACCCCAAAAATCTGCACAAAGATTGCATCCACAAAAAGCTGTTTCCGAAAAAAACGCTTCCGGTGGGCGACATGGAAACAAAACAAAATATTCCGTTTCGCCGAATCGGTTCGGTTCATAAAAGGGTCATTCTCCGAAATTCTGTAATGAATGATCCAAGTCGTCCTTTTGCTTAAGACAATGTATCAGTGCGCCATGTGGCCAGCGCGGCCCCACTACTGGCGGGGCAGCACCGGCTGAATACGTCAATAGCCATTCCAGATGAATTTCAAATAATCTACGCGTCTATGATAAAACTTTGAATGTGACTTATCTCTATTGACGCGACAAATGAGGGGCATAGAGGTAAACTCCGTTGTTTTTCACACAAACGTATAGCTATCACTTTTGAACTCAAATCGATTGGTATTAAGATGTTGTATAACTCAAAATTTGTATAAAGTTGCTAAATAAATTTTATTTTTCTTCTTTCTTCTGCGGCCCTAACATGCAGGTCACAAAGATAAATTAGAACCGTTTATCTCTAAGTGCGTCTCTCTCACACTAGCGCTGACGAAAGAGATGGTCATAGAGATAAACGGTTCTAATTTATCTTTGTGCCATGCATGTTAGAGCCGCTGGTGCGAAACGGACGGATGCCTTATGTTATCCATGAACACACTAGTGCCCCCAATGTCCAGTACATTAGGGGCACTAGTGCGAGACATAGACTAAGTTATTAAAGCGGTATGCGACGACTGCAAATATACATATTATCCTACTTGAAAACTTAAATTACCGTTGAACTAGACATGATGATATTTAAAACTAAATTGAAGATTTACTGAGCTAATACGGATTGTTAATAATATTGGCTTTGTATTTACTTTTACAAGGATTGCATCTTACCGCTTTCCAATTAAAACGAACATGACTTGTCTATGTGATATCCTATACACCAGGAACTTGAGCAAACGATGTTTCTCGCTTGTGACTACCCGCTCATAGTGAAGCCTCGTCGAATCGGCACATGTCTTTACGCACTCATTCATTTGTGCTATTAATGGGTCCATTCAACAGCATTGTTTTGCACATGCGCCGGAAATGCATCGCCACGGTCCCACCCCTGACCCGCGCCCCGCGACCCCTGCCGACAAATTAGCAGAAAACGTTTATAGTATTGTAATATAATAATTCAGTAATTAGAAATGTTTTTGCATGTGGTACTCGTAGCTAAAATTACACGTCAAATAATTTTTTTATTTGTCTTGCACACAAGACATCTTCGATAATTTCTTATCTAGATAACATTTTTACATTATATGAACCCTAACCCGCATTTAACAAACAAACACCAACAAAGCTCTGTGTTGTTATTTTGGCAAGAATTATACAACATTAGGCTTCATCATTATAAATTGTATTAGATATGGAGGTACATTTATTGATCAACCTTCACCCTGTATCTTGCTACGAAATCCCGTAGCCGTCGTAGCAAGGTGCTACGGTATTGAAACTGCAGTTAAAAAAAAAACGTATGTAATTAATTATTTTAAATAAGTGTTTTCGTATCTCCACACGTTGACGTGACTATAGATCGAAAATATATTTATGGCGATGCTAATACAACTTTGGCAAACTTTTTAGCACTCATAATAGGTACTATAAGTTACGTAATATTATTAAGTTTTAAGTAGCGTTCCGCTCCTCATCGCACGGTCAATTATTTTATTTACGAGAGATAACTATTAAGGATATTTTTTTAATTCAATATTTATGTAAAGCGAATTAGTTAAAATTTGTGAAATTTGTAAATTGATTCAATGATTGTGTTTTTAACTTCTTCACCCGTTACAATCACCAGAACAACGTTATGTGCCTATACATAATTTTATAAAAATCATATGTAAATATGAGACCAACTGTGTTTAAT
Source organism: Tortricodes alternella (assembly GCA_947859335.1). Classification (NCBI taxonomy): domain Eukaryota; kingdom Metazoa; phylum Arthropoda; class Insecta; order Lepidoptera; family Tortricidae; genus Tortricodes; species Tortricodes alternella. Next base: position 11,531,389 of record OX401977.1, read on the forward strand.
TATTTTGTCTAATACATTTATTTGTTAATTATATTACACATCAAACCCAATAGAATAGTAATCAGTAATAAACGCTAAGCTTCAAATATCTAAAATCATTATTTGGTCTGCATTTTCAAGTATGATCCCATGGACCATTAAATAGTACAATAAAAATATATGTAATTAAAAACTGACATGCATGTTAATGGAACGTTAGAGGTGCCGTCCGACTACCACCCATCGCGGGTTTCAGGCTCAGCCGGCCGAGCCTCCGACCTGATAATATGATAATTGACTTGTTCGGGACCCGCTCGCGTCCGGCCGCGCACCCCTTCCATAAATATTTTCCGATCAAATTATTATGCGTTCTAAAAAATGCCATGAGACCAATTCTCGGAATCTCCAACCCTGGGCGGTTCATACAAAGCCACCGAGAGAGACGGCCAAACGCCTCCGGTCGTGCGTTGAACAAGGACGCCCTGAATGGAATGAGGTTCAGTGCAGGCGACGGGACGAACTGTGAGAATTACAAGGAATGGACTTATTTATTGGGTTGTGTTGTTCCGTTATGAACGCGTTAGTAAATAAATAAATGGGGCCTTTATCGGCCCTGTGGAGGATGTTTAATCTTGCCTGTGGGGAACACAATGCCAGTGCTAAAAAGGCACATCCGTATACGACCGCTATGTACTGTTAAAGTCGTGGAAATATCGAACGGTAACTCAGGAAACACGTTCTAATCTAAGCTGTCGGTACTCGAACTACATATTCAATTACTCTATTCTCAATTTTCATGTACGGTAAAAGTGGGTGAAGCTGGCCACAGCGGCCGCAGCCCATTCCACATAAGGCTTGACTATGAAAATATTAGTACACTCTTTTCTGTAAGAGTTGGCTGGCTCAGTAAAAAGCGCGTTAGAAAACGAAGAGTACCTATGTTGATTTAGTCTCAGACCGGCGCTGGAACTCAGTGCTAATTACTGCATGACCTATGTATGTGTGCATGACGAACAGACGCGACATTTTTGCCGCATTACGCACTAGTGGCACTGTTTCCATTACAGTCTCGACGTACACTCAATCCTGTTAAGTCATTAGCTTTTGTTATTTCAACAAATTTTAGCTAATTTAATAATTTTACACTCAATCCTAATTTGCGATTTGTGTTATATCAAAGTTTGTTTATTATCAACGAAACCGTTTGCCATTTCTTTATCTGTCGTATGCGTATTAAATGACTGTCTGTCGGTCTGTGCCTTGCTTGCACTACGAATATGTGCCAATCCTAACCAAATTGCACATATTATTTCTATCCGCTATCATTCGTACTAAGTAAATCTTTTTATATGTGTATATATTTAGGATATTAGGCTTTTAAGTTTAAATACCGTAAAACATATAAGATGTTTTGTACGAAAACTATAAGCGATCGATAATAAAACAATATTCTAATGTTCCTGCGTTTAGCGTTAGATATTATACTGACATTGCAATTGGGCCGATATCGTACGAATATGGTCACACGCACGTTTCGTTGTTTAGCCTCTGTGACAATACTGACAATTATTAGTTGAAGAAACTAAAGCGGCACAATGAGCCGCTCGTAAATATAATTGTTAAATTGTTTCATCCGAGAATCGCCTAATTCACTGCCGAAACTTCAATGAAGATTAGTTGAAGCAAAGCAGTTGCTCAACTCTGTCAGTTGAATGTAACTCTATCTCACGGAGCCCATTAGGGACACCGGACATGTCGAGTAGTTTAACAGTTCAATTACAATTTTAAGTGACCTCAAATGAGTGCGATATTTTTAGCCAATTTAATCGCAAGTCTTGACTTCGATGGGCAGTTCGCTGGAATAAAACTAATTATTTCTAGTGTTATATGAATATGTTTCATTGTGTTTAATTCTTGAGCCCTATTCAGGTCTGATAGATGATTAGGCTCTATTTGACTATAGTTCTTATTTACATGTAGGTATGAATATGATGTGTAATTAATTAGTATGAACAATTAAGTAGATGTTAAAAGATCGGAGCCGAAAGAAGAGCAATCAATTTGGGAGGCAGGCGTAAAGTGCATCGCGACTGCATTCCAGAGACAAGAGCGCTGCGCTAGCGTGGCAAGCGCTTTCTTAACAAATCACATGCTTCCCAGTGCCTGTCTAATATCCTTACTAATAAGTGCAGAGCCTGTTCTTCTTTCACGGGTTCAACGAATTTTTCAGAGAGGGTATCCCATAAAATCCCATAAAATGTTTTTTTTTTTGTATACGACGGCGTGATCGATTGCATGTATACCTACGTCCGTTTCATTGTGCGTGCCTAAAAAGCGCCGTTCGGCTGCATAGATTTTAGTAAATGAGGCGTCCTTAGAGTCGTACTAATACCTATGTCACGAGTATCATAGGCTTTATCAATTTAAGGTCAGACCTAAGTTAGTAAATTACGTCCAAACTCGTCCTTTGAGGTATTAAATTGAATGATAATCGCGGAATTTAATAACGCAGTGGATATAAATTTCCTATTGATACAATAGGTATTATCTGTATCGGTATTATCTTTTGCAAAACAAAATAACTGCTGCCAACCAGTAGCAGCAGCAGCAGCAGCTAGCTGTACTAACCATCCTTGCTAAGTTATGTATATCTATGTTAAAAAAATGAACTGGACTATTCAACCGGTGTATTAGTCTCTCTCCATACACGACGCGCCGTTGTTTTTTGATGAAATTTAACCGCTGTTTATGTAGAGACATTGTGTCTATTGCGTTAAAAATTTTGAGACTGACTTTTTTTCCCCACGTTGGATCGTGAGAATAGATCGCGTGCAGTCAACGCGTCTCATTAGGTAAACAGAGGGTATTAGCGTGTTTGTGGCGACCCGCACCGCCTAATAGCTTTGTGCACCATAACACGTACTAGGAATGTGTGTACGGGTATAGTTAATAACTTTCTTTTCTATTGTACAGTAAACGAAAACACATTCTATGGAGTGTCACGCATGTTGCTAGCTTCCGGGTTGTTCTTCGTGTTGCCGAAAAACTTTTCGTTGATTTTCAGTTAGCCAAATTAAATTTTGACTAAAATATATATTCCGAGTTAGGCAGTTAGTCTAATATTCTTATTCTCGAATTTCGTTGTTCATAATTATTCAATTTGTCTATGACATTTTTTGCCTAATATTCAAATTGTCGTATTTTATGACACTGACACAACACTAACCTAACCTTAGCTGTTTACCTAATTTTATAGCTTTTTTTCATTGCCCCCATTAGTCAGACTAATCGTGTTTCAGCCAAATGACCATTCGACCAACTGAAAACTATCATAATCAAGTTTTGATAAATTGAAATTCGGCAAAAAGTTGTTCAATCAAACGAGGGAATACCGTGAGCTTCATGTAATTAAAAGTTTATTTATTACCGTAGAGCCCCGTGGGTCCCACCCAAAGACAGAGGGAATGGTTCGATGCCGGCGTCTTATTACACCGACACGTCGCCACACAAGCCTGATGCGCGTATGTAAATATGGATCGACACAATAAAGTAGAACACCGGAAAATGCGGGCGACTATTTAATTTGTTGTCAGTTCCCAGGGTGGGTATGGTATCTAATCAGATTTACAGTTTACACGGCGTAACGGTTGCGGCTGAATGTCCCGGCTCGTCTCACGCCGTCTCTCGGGCTCTTACCGACTAAATTAAATATTTATTAAATAAGAGCGGCTTCCTTCAGATAAGGCGTTTCTCACGAGCTGCGTGGGTGTCCCTAAAGCAGAAACTTATTTGCATTATGAAAGCACAACCCCTTAAAATTTGTCAACATATAACTAGAAGGAAAATTCGTGAATGGCGAGTGGAACTAGTGATAGTGGCACAGTGAATGGGGCATGGCTGGCCGCGGACACAAAGCGAGCGAGTGCGCGCGAGGGAGGGCGCGGCGGAGGGTGGTCGGCGGGCGCTTTGCCGCAGTTATGCGCACTGTCAACAGTCGCACTACTCACAGTTTTTTGTCCGCACATGTGGCGTAGACCGCCCAGACCACAACCACAACCCTGACAAATATTTGCCTTCAATTCTAAAACGCTTAGAACATCACGGTCTTACATAACAATGATATTCAAGAACAGGTCAATCTGGTTTCTGGTATTCGGGGAGTATTCGATTAGTTATCATTAGTATAATGACTCTAGGCGAGGGTTAGGCGTAGATTGTGGCTCACTTTTGTCTTAACGCGTTCTTTGGATCTTACTCTCATATTACACCTACTCACGGTACAGGTACTGTGAGTACCCTCAATAGTACATTATAGAACATGATTCAAGTAAAAAAAAAACAGAATTTAATAACATAAAAACTTAAATTTTTTCTTCTAAGTCACGTGACTTTAAACACCAGTCACGACGACGTATGACGTTCGCTTAGGTCGGTGGCGTTCCAAATCACGCTGTTCACCGTAATTGTAGTTTATGCAACGGTTGCATAATGATAGGCCTTAAACACACGTGCGATCTTATTATGAAACTCGCTAATAGCTCGTTTCATAAAACCGCACTAGTGTTTTAAGGCCTATCATTATGCAACCGTTGCATAAAATACTATTACACACTTCAAAATGAGCTAACAAGCAGCATTTTTTTTAATACCGACTTAACCGAATTAATGTCAACATTGAGTAGGTATTTTAATGTTGTTACTTTAAGTGGCCATCAGAAACAAAAACATTATGCTTCAAAGTAAAAAATGTTACATTATGAATTCATGAAATTAAAGTTCATTCTAAGGCCGCGGCCGCACTAATACGGCGACTGCGATTTTATATGGTGGCCACCGCATATGCAGTGTGGCCACCACCAATATCCATACTATCACGCCAAAACTACTGAACCGGTTTAAATGAAATTTGGTACACAGATAGTCTAGAGCCTGAGAAAGGACGTAGACTACTTTTTAATCCGAAAAAAGGGTAGTAAGTGGGTTGAAAGGGGGTTGAAAAGTTGAATGGAAGTATCGTCATTTTTGGAGCTAGAAGCTTGAAACTTGTTTTTTAGGCTATTGATTCGATATAAATAAATATGACATTCAATGTTTGTAAAAGTTTTACCCTCAAGGATGTAAAATAACGATAGGGAATAGGGAATGAAAGTTTGTATTGAAATATGTAAGGTTTATGTGAATGTTTTATAAGTTTGCGACCAGAGACAAAATATTAGAGCTATTCTGATGTAACATTTACACGATTTTGTTTATTTAATTAATGTTCTTCGTGAAATACAAAAATGCTACCCAAAGGCACTATTCCACGCGTATTACAATATGTTTGTTTCTGTCGCGTGGCCGTCGCATGCAAGTCGCCTAACTAGTGCGGCTGCGGCCTTTAGTAATATTTTTTCCACATTAATCAGTTTTTTTTAAACAATAACATATTTATTAACCTTTTCAACGCCTTACGTCAAATACAAATGTGCCACTCACACACCAAGCGTTTCAAAAGCTAAGCAAAAATCAACTTAATCATACGAAAGAAGGTCGCTTTTGATTTGTACCTCCGACAACCATAAGCGTCGGTGGCGTGGCAAGCACGTCTAATGACGCTTTTAAGCGTCCTTGGCGTTGAAAGGGTTAACGTTATTTTCATTAAAATACCTGAAAAGTCAGTCTTTTTTCATATTAAGAAATTATGTTAATGTGTAACCTCTAAGTAGAGTTGTAATTTAGCCATCTGACATTTAGCCGTGTCACCATTGTTGTTGTGGATTTGTAATTTTGTTCAGATTGCATTGAGTTTATAAGAAGGACTGTTTGTTGATATAAGTAATTACGATTGAATAATGGGCGAGTCGGGTAACACATATTCTTAAAATATCATATTCTACCTGTAACTAGGTAGATCCTGACTTTAAAACCAATGACTGAACGGAAACGACCCCACCATTTATTGTTTACATGAATTGTACTGATATGATGAATACGGTATAGGTATCGTTATGTATGTATGTATGTATGTATGTATCTCCTCCCTAGACTGGCAACGCATTGGCAGCACCTCTGGTGTTGCAGATGTCCATGAGCGGCGGTGACCACTTTACGTCGGGTGGGCCGTCAGCTCGTTTGTCAGACAATTGAAAACTTCTTTGTTAGCTGATGTTTTCTATTCTCGAAACACTTTTTCTTATTAGTTATTATTGTTGTATACTAGGTTGGTTGACAATGGTATAGGTACTTAAGGGGTACTTGCCCACCTGACTTCACCACATATCTCTCATATGTTAATTAATGATACGATAGTAGGAAACATTCCGTAGTTTGGGTGTCCTGCATCACACTAATGCCTTACCTGTCAAACCTTTCTAAATAAATTAGTCTCCTCGAATGCTAAGCAGCATCCGTCCGTACCAAATAAAACAAGTAACGGCGCAATCCATTAATTGACTGGACGCGCTGCTGAGCGAAAAAAACTCTATCAGATAAAGCGGATAAGTGTTTACGGTTTCTCACGAGCCCAGCCAACCCTCAATGGCGCCTTACTGATTGATAGCAACTCGCCGACCTTCTCACCTCGCCCACTTCAAGCGATTCTGTTCCTTAATCACATGGACATAGAACTGTCTAACATTCCTAACGACGTAACAGATCCTTCTCCTTTAATATGCAGGGTTCAAACAAATTTGAAACTTGTTCCGCGCAAGTTAAGGTGCATTCGGCGTCACTGAGCGCCGCGTCCATTCAAGGAATTCTGCACCCTCAGCATGTACCTGTCCGCGGCCCACCTCTAAAGCGGCGACAAAAAATATTATGTATGTTAATTTCTAACATCCAAACATTCTTCATTGTTGTTATAATAGCTTTGTTATCATAATTTGGTAAAACCGTACCTAATTGATGGTAGTGTTTTTTCATGTTATGTGTTCGCTTTACAAGTGCAGTATGCAGTATTATAGCAAAAAACCGGTCAAGTGAGAGTTAAATTCGCGTGGAGAGGGTTCCGGTTCCGTACATGATTTTCTGTTAGCTATGTTACTTTAAATACCATTGACTTATTATACGTTTTCCTGTAATCTTGGTAAAGGTAAAGAACTATTTACTGTATTTTTTTTCTCAAAGGTTTAGGCCTAGTAGTTTCGGAGATAAGGGAGGAAATGGTAAATTTTTGCCTATTTTCCTATATAACTTCAAAAGTATTGGTCTTAAAATTAAAAAATATATAAATATAGATTTAAGCTTCTCACAACGAGCCCCTTCATTTGATATATCACACGATATAGTTTAGTAGACCTTTTTTATTTTCTAATTAAATAAATAAATAAATAAATCAGGGGACAATCTTAACACAAATTGGTCTAGTCCCAAAGTAAGCTCTAAAGGCTTGTGTTATGATATGAGTACTAGACGACGATATAAATACTTATATAGAGAAATAAATACTTAAATACAAAGGAAACATCCAAGACTCAGGAACAAACATTCGTGCTCATGACACAAATATTTGCCCTTACCGGGGATCGAACCCGGGACGCTTGCTTCGGAGGCAGGGTCACTCCCAACTAGGCTATCCGCGTCGTCAATTTACCCCCAAGTAGTGGCCCCGTAATGTTTAAAATTAATTTATTTACGATACACGTCCGTTTTGTGGTCGCCTACTTACATATGTGTACCAAATTTCAACTCAATTGGTCCAGTAGTTTCGTCGCAAATTGGTTGTGACAGACGGACAGATAGACACACACGAGTGATCCTATAAGGGTTCCGTTTTTTTCCTTTTGCGGTAGGGAACCTTAAAAACAATCGATAACTAGTTCCCGACCCGCATTGATTCATTTGCAAACCCTTGCTCTCAAAAGCGTACGAAGCATGACGGCGCCCGCATATTGTGTACTGATTTTAGGTGTGTCAGAGGTAACAAGGCGTGATGAGGCTCCGCGGCGCGGGCGAGGCGGCCGCGGGCTGGCGGGCGGCGTCCGCTCTGTAATTGCATCGTCGGTGTCGGCTTACGGCGCCTCTCTCGCCTCCGCAATTATCATATTCCACCTAAACACATAATATTGTGCACGCAATTTTAAAAATAACTCGCGTCCGAGCCGACCTCAATTGGCCCTGATTTATAGCGAACAGGGCGCCGCCCGTGCGCGCCCGCGCCCCTTCCCGATCACCCGCGAAAGATTGCATTCCCCACACAAATAACCATAAATGCCGTGCCTGCCGATGCGGACCGACTTAACTTGGATAGCGCATTCCTTTTTTCTTAACGATCTACTTTTAAAGCGGCAATAAGCCCTATAAAGGTCCAATCTTAATCTTGAATTGATAAGGGTGAGAAGCGCCTTATGCTTAACTAAACCTATTCATGTGAACCTTTGTCACCTGATCGAAATTGTGTCGCTTATAGTCATTTACATACATACATACTTATCTATCAAACAATTATAACCCTCACAAGTTTTTTAATTACATATTTATCTTGACTGGGCCGTAAAACAAAAAAAAACTTTTTTAATACTATTACTGTCTTTTATATGTTCGTGGGGTGTCATGTATTTAACCCGCTGGAAATTTAAAAGTATAGTTTACTTAATCATGCCAGCTTCAGAATGGCGTGTGTGCTTTATAGATTACTTACATTATTTTTTGCATGCGAGTAGATGTGTTACGAGCAGTTAGTGGAATTCCAGGTGTCATGTTACCTAGCACACAGGCACAGTAAATTAACGTATCGCGATGCACACTTACACGCTTAGAGCGTGCATACAATTTATGAATCAAATGTATGAATGAGCTCGCGTCGGCCACGTGTCGCAGTTCTCACGCCAGGGCCTGCTTTTTATCGCGGCGACGTTTTTTCGACGCGCCGTGTCGCGTGGGCTACATGTGCGGAACCCGCGACCCCCGCGAGGCACACATGGCGCCAACTTCGCTAATTACTGTATCGTGAACCCGACTACATCTTATTAGTCGCTAGGTACCCGCCTATTGATCACGAACACCAATTACTTACAATCTGATTCGATAATTGTCTGTAAAGACGGAAAAAAAATTTGTTTGCTAAAACGCAAAGTATGATTCTGGCGGCCTCACTCATAGTCAAAAAATTAATAATACATACATAGCATCACGCCCCAAATCCCTAATGGGGTGGGCAGAGCGACAAGACTACTTGAGATTAATTAGTCCTAAAATGGTATGATGAACCGTATGGTGACAGGTGATCAGCCCATCGCCCATACAGATAGTCCACCATGTTGGAGATGACCCGTCCCTTAGTCAACTTTTACGACATGCCAGGATGAGAAGCATCTGCACACATTCTATGCTATTTCTTCACTCCCAGTGCAGCAGAGGAGTAAATAAAATAATGTACTTGTTCCTTTTCGTAATCTCCATACAAAATCTTCACTAAAGAACACGTTAATCGTTCATTAACTGACTCTGAGTAACGCCATAAGGTACCCACCTTACTAGTCCCTTGAATTACTCTTTCATTAGAATACGAAGTGACTGTGTAAATGTCAAGTTTTCTTAACATAAAATGTGTTTTCGGCCAGTTTTTATGTTTGTTGCCAGTTTTCTAAGAATTTGCCTTAAAAACTATAAGATCAGTCAGGGAAGTTGAGTCGCTGGTTTTATTAATAGCTCACGAACGCTATAGGTACTTGCCTCAATGCCTCGCAATGAGGCACCAAGTTTTTTCTATAGGGCAGCGACAAAGTGACTTCGGGCGTCCGCCTCTAACTTAATAGCCACGACAAGCGAAACGATGTCATTGAAAACCTAGCAGTTGACAGATCGGCATGGCAGTATCTAGCCGGAAATAAAAAACTAGTACAATAGGCATAAAACAAATTGTATTGGCGCGTGCAAATTGCTTGAGGCAACAGCACACTTGGACAGAGCTAATGGAAGGCGGTGTTCTTTTTGTACGCCATTAGTTTAACAAACGGCTGTCACGACTTGGGGCCAGCGATGAGTCGGGGAGGCCTTCCCGCGCGGCCGCAAAACACGCCGCACCGCGCTTCAACTACAATGTGAAGCTCTATTTCTGCTTCTATTTTCATGACATCAACGCCAACGTCATGAGTTATAGGCTAAGGCTTGAATTTATTATACGCATTCGTATGTACAGCTGTGCAGTTACAGTACTCGGCAGGAACCTCTCATCCATCCATGCCGCCATTATTTTCTGTTGATTGCATGGTCACTATTCTTGAAATTATCCCGCCGTCTTTTTGCGATTTCTCCGACTTTGTTCACATTCAACAAAGTGGCAGAAGAACCTCACTGAGAAACAAAGGTTGAGATCGCCAGTCTCCTAAAATTACAAAAGTCTAAAGATGCAGTTTAGTTCGTCAAATTATTGTCGACGTATTTTGTGGAATGTGTATACGTGATAAGAACTCGCATGTCGCATTTATCCACATCATTTTAATGTATGCGTAAATAAATTTGAGGCATCACAGTTTTCGTGGCCTAAAGATCGTAAAGAGGATAATATATCATCCGAGCCCAAGGTTAGAAGCCGCACAGTTGACTTTACATCAAAATGATATCCTTGATAACATGAGATTTCCCTTATTCAGTGCATTTCTATTATTTATCATAATTCGGTTTTATCATGTTATTTTTAATTTTTAATATTAATAATATTTTTTAACTCGTTCCTTTTAGGTGACTTTTTATGTGATAAACTATAATACTAAACTTGTAGAAAGCGAAACACCACTGACTCACCCACTGCAGGCACTATATAAAACCTACAATTTTGAAATTTCGCATGTAGATTACTTTATTAGAACTTGGCAAGTAAGTGAAATGAGGTTCAAAGTTTGCATGCGGAAGATGCGCGGGCGAAGCTGTGGCGGCGGTCCGAATAGTATTTTACATGTGCATACGAAATACTTTTTTTAGAATGCTTTCTTTGACAAACATATTCTAGTTCCCAATGGAAATCAGTCGCGTGTGAAACAAAATTAAACGAATGTCAGTCGTGACGAGATGTTGGAATTAGCATCGAACCCAAACGAAAAGCGTCAACAGGCGTCGATGGGCACTGCGCTCGCGGCGGAGCGTGCCCGGCGCGAAATTAAGCTGAAACAGGCGCCTTGTAATTAAACCGTGATTAGTCCTTCGCGTCTCGGACGCGATGTGTTTACAGATCAAGTAAATTGCTTTGGACAAAATTTAAATTCAACAGGACGTTAAAAGAGCGATTGATTGCAATGAATAAAAGGACCGTGTCGGTGTCTTTATATCCCTAAATTTGCAACACAGCTATGAATGATCAATCTGCAATATGGCAGACGCAAAATCATACAAAACTCCTTTTATTTTGCAATAAGGCAGCAGCATTAAATTTAGAAACTATCTATATAGCGACAGGTATCCAAATTGCCACAATCATGAAGATATTCTTTTTATACTAATGGACCATTTTAGTAGTACCTATTATAAAATTTAAAAATGCAAATACCTTGCAACATGTGTCCAAGTGTTATCACTCGTTGACTTTCTTAGAATCACCGTCAATTACGTTGATTATTAGTGCATTTATAATAAAATTTTGCCATATCTAAACGGATAAAAATTCCAGCGCAGTCGTTGAAAGTCACCTTGCCGGAGCGAGATCGTATCGCGCGCGCCAAGGGCCAACTTGTTCTACCCACCGCTACCTATTTTGGTTCAGTTCAAGATATTATTGAATTAAAATGATTTGGCATTATTTCAAGGATGATAGACATTTTCTAGTTTTTCTAGATCGACGTAGAACTTACTTTTAATAAATGGCCTATGATTGGATGTTCAACCGACACCATGTGTTCCAGAACTGAGGCGTGTCCGCTAGCGAGCCCTCCGCAGACTTCCTTCCAGGCCGGCCTTAGGACTCAATTCAATAAGCACCCATAAACAAAGCAATTTGTCGCCTGTTGACAGCGATGATCGTCTCGGTGCTCGACGCTCGCCTCGACAACACCACGGGCATCATACAATTAGAAATCTCGATTACAGTCCTTGTTGGTCTAATCACAAGGTTCAAGATCGCCAAACAGTTTAATTTTCAGCCGCCTGTAAGCGCTTGGCGCAAGTACAGTGACCACGCGCGTTTCTATCCCCGGACAATGACTTACCAGAATTTCATTCGACAATTATCTTACTCTATTCCACCAAGATTAGTTTTTTGCACTTCGTCTACGGATTTCTTTAAAAAGTCTACAGTTTTTTAATCTCGTCAATACCTATTGAATGGTTTTTCTTATACCTACATACGGTTACGCTTCACAGATCTGAAAAGGTCAGTGATCTTCAGAGATCTGAAATTCTTAATTCTATTAAATGTTCAAGTGCTGTGCAGGTTACTACTGCCCGACCCATTCTCGAGATTAATCAACAAAAATATTTGGCTAGTTTGAATTGGTGCTGCTTTTACATTTTAACACTATTTAAATTTATCACAAACTCTATCGTCTATGTAGACTACAAATCTATATTAATCTATATTTCCATCGTGGGAAATATAATGTGTATATCAGGGAAATCGGTGTCTAAATTATGCTTTAGGTACCACTGGCGAAACGTGAAATATTTCCTAAGGGAAGCCGGAAGAATTAGAACCGTACATGCGAGTCTGACATTTAGTTAGAGTAACATGGACTTCACTGACAGCTAGCCGTAGCTTTCTAGCTTGGTAAAGTCATCAGGAGTCGGCTTGTGGGCAAGCTGCGCCACTGTTAGGTACTCCAAAAACAAGACTCAGCTCCATATTTTTCAGCACCCTTTGCACAGCCATTAGGCTCTCCAGTTCAGCTGTGCTGAGATTATATTATAATTTAAATTGATATTTAATTATAATTGATATTGAGGTCAAAGCTCCACTATCGAATCTTGCCATCGATGTTTTACCTTCGACTTAAACGATGGAGTTTAGATTTGCACATGAATCTTTTCGAAGACTATTTAATATTAAAGTAACCGATATCCGTCTACTAATAAAAATGAAATTATAACGTGTTAGTATTTTGTTAGCATAGTCAAGGCACCCTATTAGTTGACCGTAGTCGCTTCCTCCGGCGACTCAATTAAAACTCATTGCAGGGGCGTGCGAAGTGACCGCCGCGGCCGCCAGCCGCTCGCGCACCCCACAGGATACACTATAACAAGGCCATTTTCGGTCAATAAACTTATTAACTGTATTAGGATCTATTTATTGGCTGATTGAGTTTCGCAATCCAAAAAGAAAAACATACATACATACATACATACATAGCATCACGTCCGAAATCCGTCACGGGTGGGCAGAGCCACAAATCTACTTGTGGCTACGTTCGATTAATTAGTCCTAAGATGGTATGATGAACCGTATGGTGACCGGTGATCAGCCTATCGCCCATACGGATAGTCCACCATGTTGGAGAGGACCCGTCCCTTAGTCGACTCTTACGACATGCCAGAACGATAAGCATCTGCACGCATTCTATGCTATTTCTTCACTCCCAGTGCAGCAGAGGAAAAGAAAAACACTACTTCAAATCCGTTGTTTAGCCGGGCATCGTATTGCTACTGACCTAATACAAATAAATAATTACAAATTAATTAATTGCCATGAACCCTCCACATTGAAAGTAAGGCTCTTCAATAATCTAAGTTGGTATGCAAGTCAAGTTATATCGCGGGAAACAATCACTACAAAAAGAATTTTATCGCCACCAAAACTACATCAAAATCCTCGAATAACTAAAATACGTGCGCAGAATCGGTGACTACTCTGGCCATATTTGTCTGCGAGAAATGCGCCCGCATTAACTGAATGCTATGAGTCTATTATTAGTTGCCATCAGAGTAATGTCAACAGTATCCATAACATAAATCGACGCGTGGAACCTTGGGAAAACTACACAGAGAGCTAGCAGCATTCAGAACAAATGAACTTACAGAATGGTTAAGGAGAATCAACAATTAATAGCTCTTAATTAATTATCTTGCACGCATTCCCTCGATCGTTTCGATAAGTTTTTGCGAGCAGTCGTTGGCCGTCCCTGCGGTGCGAGCTGAACCGAGCTTACCTCTACATGCATTCCTTCGATAATAATACTCCGGGTCGATAATAATTGGAAATGCGCGTCGGTTATGATCTGGTTGAGAACCTTCGGCGTATTAGTGTAATGTTATAGCTTTTCATTAAATAAATGTCGCGTGTGTCGTATTTAAGTGTACCTATTACGTATTTGTGTTCCCGATAACGCCCCCATCGCTCGCGAGTATCGAACTGCATTGATAAGCCAGTATTTCGGTCGACTTAACGACTAACATGATAGTCGATATACCCAAACTGTTTCAAAAATTTGCGAAAATGATTACTGTGATTAATGAGTGCGATCCACGCCCACTATTATAATAATGTGTACCTGTTATTTTGGGATGCTGACAAGGTATCCACTAAAGGGCACGTAAACGCTTAAATTTTACGCATACTCCGCATACTTTAACGAGAAATGTCCCATGAATACCATGATCGTGCGATAAAAGCAAAGCAGTCAAGTCGGGCGCTCCAGTAGGTTCAATTAATCTCCACGGGACAAAATAAATTTTAAAATGTCAAGGTTATCTAAATAGTTAATAAAAAAATTGTATTATTTAATGGTGGCTGATCCTCTATAGAAACGATTACGTTACGCACGCGACGTTTCGAAAATAGAGTCCTATGTATAAGAATGATAAGTAATGACGATGAGGCCCGCGAATTCTCTGTTTGCGCCTTCGCTCAGTCAATCAAGGCGAGCCTGCGAGTCAGTGCCCGCCCGCGGCCAAATGAATAAAGCTTAATTTAGAAAACTATAAAGTGATACGTAACATCTCACATAAGTAATAACCGCGCTGACCCTGGCCCCTCCCCATGTTCATGAACGGTTTATTGCTTCTCTTAACTTTTGCACACATTCCGCAGCATTGCGCGAAATGTGTACGTAAGTACATGAGCAAGGATAGCGATAAGGATACAATCAGCGCTTATTTTAAAACATTCGATTGGTTCAAATTTAAATAATCTTATCGACTAAAAACCTACCTAAATTAATAAAATATGACGGGTAACTGGCGGTGTCAAATACAACTCTTATTTAGCTAAAGTAGGTATATTTTAAGAACGGAATGCTACAAGATTATCATCCTGATGGTTCAAATACTCTACCTATAGCTCATTATGTTTGCTAGGTTCCTTTCATTTCTTACAAACGACATAACATAGGGCCTGGCCACAACACCACGGCACGACGTCATGAACGTGCAACGGCGCCGCTAAATAACCACGGTAACGCGTCGTGCCGTTAAAAATTCCGTTTGCACGTCGCTCTTATTTCTATAGCTGTAAAGGTGATTTGCAACGGAATTTTTCACGACACGACGCCGTACCGTGGTTATGTAGCGGCACCGTTTCACGTTCACAACCTCGTGCCGTGGAGATGGGGCCAGGCCCGTAGGTGCTAGTGGCTTCTGATAATGGTAACCTATAAATATATGTTATGTCGCTCTAAACTTAGCGTACGTAGTCGAATAAGGACTGGCTTCATAAAGATCCATGTCAGATCAGTAAAGATCAAAAACTGTATTGATTTAACGAATGGATCTTTATTAAACTCAGTGTAACCTTGAATAAAAGCTTAAAATATCTTAAGATCTCGTTGGAAAGAACAATTCATAAATGGTATCTTTAAGGGGTTTATATCTTTTTCCACATATAGATACCATAAAAATACAGCGCACAAGTACGTATACGTATATTTTTTCCAGGTGAACAGTTGGTTAAATATTTATAGGATTTTTTGATCTTGGAATTTGATTACTAGACGTCTGGTACGTAAATGCGTCATTTCGGAATTTATTTCCATGGGCAAGAAGGCAGGTGCCGGTATCGCTAATAGTATTCCGAATGGGAAATGGGAAAACGTGTGGCCACGGCGGCGTGGGGTTCGACGGGGTGGCGTCTCGGCGCGGATAGAGCGGATCAGAGGGGCCCCATAAGGACGCGGCTCCGTTCCCAAAATAGAGGCCACTTTTATTGTTCGACGAACCGATTCAAACTGGTTTTATGGATGTTGAAGCGCCTCATTCCGAAGAGGCGCTAACTCACCCCGGCCTCGGGGAGTGATGGCTCTATGGAGAGACGGGTAACTAGCTAACATCACAACGATAATAGACGATGCTTCTAAGTCTAGTTGGGAGTACTTGAGACAAACAAAGGTAGTGTTCAATATACAGTTGAATTAAGAAAGGCTATAAGCCTGCCAATAAGAAATCTTTCTTGTAAACCACCGAATATTAGACTAGAATAGGTATGTCTTATTAATTGAGTATTGACACTATAGAATTCCTCAGGGTCAATATCACGCAACTGTCTGTTTCTATTGTGTAAACCAAAACGGTTTTACAGTTCCATGTAACAAAAGAAATTAAAAACTGCAATATATTTTT
The DNA here is from genome assembly GCA_947859335.1 of Tortricodes alternella. Taxonomy (NCBI): domain Eukaryota; kingdom Metazoa; phylum Arthropoda; class Insecta; order Lepidoptera; family Tortricidae; genus Tortricodes; species Tortricodes alternella. Next base: position 11,547,823 of record OX401977.1, read on the forward strand.
AAGTTTGGCAACATTTAAGCGCCTAACTTAATAAAGAGGGTTCCTAGTATTGAAGGTCAACATTTTCGTGCACGTACTAATCTTACTACAGACCGGTATATTGTTATCAGTGTTTTGACAAAAGCATCTGCCGGAGTGGCAGAGTGCGGGCGTACACGTACCTACCGTGATAAACGTAATCCTTCGGGTTCACGGCCACGGCTCGCAGCCATCATCTGCGTAAATGTTCACCAAAACCATGTGGACTCTTTATTCCGGGGTTTCGTACAAAAACACCAGCAGTTATTACACATAATACATTGAACTTTATCACGTGTTGTACATTTAGCCGCCTGTTATGCGTTTTTTTAGATAATCCAACATTAGCCAATCGAGCTTATGTTTAATTTATCCACTGGTATCTTAACTGGCGATTGATTTATTTCTTCGGGCATGGCATCATAACTGTCTACAGTACAATGTTTTTAAAATCATGATGCTAATTGAGATTTTTTTACCAGCTTCTAAAAGTGGGATTGGATCATGCTTTGTCAAAATGGCATTCGGTCATTGATGGGTTATTTAAATGAAAAGACCGCGTTTTCTTTATAAAGCAATTAATTATACGACCGCAGCATGTAGCGCAATTATAGGTAAGTATAAGAGAAGTATTGCCCACCGAGTTCTTGTAATGCATATAAGAATTTAGCATGATATGTTATTACATTGGTCATTGTTACACCAAAACCGCACGCAGTATTGCAAGACGTGATCGCTAGTCGCGATCATTGTTGTTCCCGGCATCCTTTAAGCGTTTGTGAGTTTAAAAGAAATCTTTAGAAATGCAATGGTTGACCAATTTGTCTTTATTATTTTTCTCGATAATGGGACTAACTTTATAAGAAAAGTGATTACAAAAATTACTACTATCTACCAACTTAAAGGTTCGTTGCTTTGTAAGTTTACAGCCTTGAATGTATAAATAATTTATTAAAGTTCTATAAGTTCAATAAAGAGTAAGACGTTGATTCGCCGTTCGTTTTTCTGGAAAGCTCTATTCGGCACGTACAGGTTGTAAGACAATTTTATAATCATCGACGAGCTTTTATGAAGAGAAGACAAACGAATAGAAATTAGGTGTATCGTATGCGATACAGACGCGGTCGCGTGGTTGCGTGTCCGTACAAGCCCATCCCAAAATCGTATCGTGTTCAAAAAGCTCTCCGAATTGGCCGCACATCACGCTAAATCGCAAAATAAACGCGAACACGAGGCGCATCATCAATTATATTGGTGGACAATCATCGGCCGAGACAAAACGTCCGGGCCGATGTTTCCCACGGGGCGGGTGCCGACCGCACCGCCATTCCGGTTTTTGCCAACTTCTAAATGTTTGTTGTCAAATTAATCTGTAGTTACTTAGTATGCGCGGCTGAGGACTAGTCGGGTGACTATTCATTCATAGCGGTTGGAATTCTAGATAGCTCGTGGCTCGCCTCGACCGACCTTCGCTGCGGGCTGCGGGCAAAAAGTGTGTGAGCCGGAGTAGCGTGCGAGCCGCGCCCAAGTATGCCGCCGCGCCGGTCCGGCCTGCGCCGTGCACCGTGCACCATGCACTGCGCTGCATTGCTCCCACAGGACGTTACTCCGCACCACGGCCCTTAACTGCTTAAGGAGTTACATCATTGACATAAACAAGACGTGATTGAGTCTAACCTTCTAAAACTCGAAATTATGATTGAATATTCGTCTTCAACGGTATTGCACGTTTCAAAAGCCCGTTTTATTAACTACCGAATATGAGTGCTAACGTTCTTTTAACAATTAATATAATAGCCTGGCCGAGAGTGCTCTTCTTCAATAACATTCCAACTTTTTGAATTTAGTGGCATTCAAATGGCGTAGGCGGAATTTGTACGGACTTGCTCGGTTTTATTCTGCGTACCTAATCGAATCAGTGAGGAATGAGCTGGGTAAGGAATACGGCATCGTGCTTACGTAACCATTATTGTGATTGGGAATGATGGCGGCTTTCTTTTGAGCGTTTCGTATGGCTTCGTCCGGCGGAATTTGTTGCCAGGCCGCCGCTCCAGTCACTAACCTCATTATCGTCGCGAGTGAGAATTTTAATTAAACCTCAATACAGTGATCATAATAACGAATTAGCTGTATTCATACAAACATGTACCTACTCTCCATAATAATATTATAAATACGAAAGTTTATATGTTTTGTTTCCTTCTACTAACGTATTTGACACAATATCATTGATTTGACACGGTTTATGAAGGATTTATGGTACTTTTGAGTAATAATCATATTTAGGTTCAGAACTGTCCCCTCCTGTTCCCGGACAGTTAAGGACCCTGAGGCCTGATTTTTATGTTTTGACTATATCCGCATATAGGGCGTCAGGCATAGTTTTGACCTGAATGAACAAAACGTTAATGTAATCCTTCGTTTTCGTTAACTTTTGACCACAGGAGGGACAAATTTTGTTTCTTAGCGTGATTATTACCCTTTTATATACTTTTGACAGGTGCTAGGTATAAATCCAGTAAATCAAATGGCAAAGTCACATAAAATCGGGGTCATTTTATCTCGTGTCATCCATGTTAGTCCCGCTGAACTGCGGCTCTAGCAAGGTTGACACGAGGATACGTTATCGCCATCTTATCTCTCAGTGCATCTCTTTCTTCAATACTAGTAACAAAAGAGACGCATCGAGGGTTAAGATGGGGATGGCTTATCCGTAGTTTAACATCAGAGGTTGAGCTTAAGGATACTTTCATCTTCAAAAGTGTACAAATCCATAGAGATTGTATGCAGAGGAAGTCGCGAGCTAAGGCTATACTATCCGCATACCAAACTGACGTGACTATAAACTATACAATACCATTAAAAAGCCAAAAGCAAAAACCATTTTAATATAATACTTTTATATCCTCAATCGTCCGTTTGGTTTGAGGATATTTAGTATAGAAAAATATAACGGCAATTATTTTTACGAGGACATGGTTTTATATTCTAGTGAACGGCTCACTTGCGTGTATCAGCTTTATTTAACAATCATATTTGCATGCCCCGTAACGTTATTCGTTTGATCTACGAAGACTTTAACTATTGGCCAAGAAACGTGATTGTCAAATAGCGCAGAGAAATGTCCTCGTATATCTTTCCGTACTATAAGTTTACATACATACATACATATTATCACGACCGAAATCCCTAATGGGGTGGGTAGAGCCACAAGACTACTTGTGGCCACGTTCGATTAATTAGTCCTAAGATGGTATGATGAACCGTATGGTGACAGGTGATCAGCCCATCGCCCATACAGATAGTCCACCATGTTGGAGAGGACCCGTCCTTTAGTCGACTTTTACGACATGCCAGGATGATAAGCATCTGCACGCATTCTATGCTATTTCTTCACTCCCAGTGCAGCAGAGGAGACTATAAGTTCGGACGTAATTATACAAGGCCTTTTGTTCTCGAAGTAAATAGTTAACTTTTATGGCAAGAATAACATGAATTGGCTGAAGAAGCAGGCGCAGATCCAGCCCTCAAAAACGGTTGGTCACAGCCACCCAAAAATTGGCCAAGTGCAGGTTGTAGTATGAACCCGCTCATGATCGATATAGTGCATTCTTACAAAGGGCGTCACACGTCTATTAGGGTTGTGGGCATGCCCATCGTGCCCACAACGGTGGCACCGCGCTTGTGAAGAAGCAAATAAAGAGCGAGATTTACTCTGAACCCTCGTGCTGAATCGGATGCCAATTTTAATATTAAGTAACCAAGCTGTTAAATGAGGTTATTTTTACTCTAGGCAAGCGTAAAAAGGCAAGAAAATCAAAGCCTCTTCTCGACGGTGATATAAAATCGATCTTTCCCGTTTTTTGTTATTTTGATCCTTTTTAAAACAAAACTGAGCTGTATTATACCCGTTTTATTTCTGTGTCACTTAAACCAATGTCAAATCGGTCCAGTCGGTTTCAAAACTCTTCAAACACTACCGTTGTCAAAGTAGGCACTTAATTTGCGTGGCAATGAGTATTAATAGTAATTCGACGCAGACGCAGGCCTCGCTGAAACCCATCGGCACCTCCATGACGTCACGCCGGATGCCGCGCTCGACAAGGACAGTAAACATTCGGCAGGTCAACGCTCGCTACTATCGCTAGACCCAACAACTTAATTTGCCCATAAAGTACCTAATACTGAACGGACCGGTGCAGGAGTGTGTAACGAATATGTATACCGAAAACCGTTGAGTTTGAAATGGGCTATCGAATTTGCCACGAGACTGTGTATGTTACCTTACTGTTCATGCTGTTTGCTGACGGGTATATATTTACAACTATATATTGATGTTAAGAGGGGTGTGAAACTACGGATTTTCATACAAATAAGGCGATAACAGTTTCCACCCCTTAAATGTTAACCGATGTTCACCAATTTTTGATAGGTTGTCAGTCAGAATAAAATCTAGTAAAATCTAATAAAATACTCTAATCTAAAATCTAATATTATACTAATTTCGGCGATTATTTGACTTTGTTGATCTTTAATCATTATTCAAAAACGTATAGACCTAGATTTTGTTTTGACTGACTACCTATCAAAAATTGGTCAAAATCTGTTAACATTTAAGAAGTGAAAATCGTTATCACCTTTTGTATGAAAAGGGTGATTTTTGCCTTTGCTTCACAGTCCTCTTAATTGACGCCTGTTCCCGATATTCAATCGGTGGATAGGTTTGTTTACTACCTGTTAAAAAATTTAACGTTTTATATGCGGAAAATGTCAAATTTTAACCCGTAATAACCAAATCTATCTGCGGATTCAATATTGAGAACGGCCATAAGTCACACCACAGTTAGTGCCCTCATTTCCACGGACATGACTTGAAGGTTAGTTTTATTTATTCACCATCATAAATGTTTGTGCAAGCATACATTTAATAATATATTTTGATTTCTTGAATCACAAATTATTTCAAATACTCACGAATTAATGTTGTTTATTATATTAAATTCACAACGTCTAGAAATGTGCAAATCGTCAAATCAATTTAATTTTGTCGTTACCTATAGGAGCCTATTTTGAGGTTTAAGGTGAAGTGGATTTCATTGCTGATCATAGCCATGACCTACGTGACAATTATGTAGTTTTTTTGTCTCTACTTTCCTTTAAACGCAACTCAAAATAGGTTTATTACATAATTGGTGATTTTATACTTTTTATCTAGATCTGATATTTTTATTATGACTCCAAAACAATTGAGCTGACGATGAATTCCGTTATTGTTTTCTATAACGTTATCTTAGTGGTTATTCCAGGAATATGCAGGGAATTCCCCGGAATTCTTTCCGGGGAAGTCCTTCTGCGGCCCTAATATGCAAGACATAAGGATAAGATAAACCGTCTTATCTCTAAGTGCGTCTCTCACACTAGTGCCGACGAAAGAGCTAGTTTAGTCATAGATATAAATGGGTGTAACTTATCTTTGTGTCTTGCATGTTAGGGCCGCAGAACCCTGCGGCCCTAGCAAGGTGGACACGGCGATAACTTAACCCTGTCTTATCTCTCTAACTATCTCTTTCGTCGGCACCAGCATGTGAGACAGGCACTTGGAGATAAGACGCTACTAACACACCCTCTTGTCAACATTGCTAAGATCGCTGTTCATATAGCAATTTTATATAAATAAAAGAACTATTACACAAACGTAGTTGTAACTTGATATCGACCAATAATATTAATTAGCATATTAGTCTTGTGGCCGCTATTGCGACTAAAATACTGAGTTAAATTGATACTTACGCAAAAGCGTCTAGCTCGCTATTACTCTGTACACACACAACGTGCGGTCATATATAGTCGATAGCGGTAGTTAAAAGGTGAAACTTCACAAGTTCGCACGTATGTGTTTCTGCGCTCCAAGAATAAGCGAGAGATATGTTGCCAGAAAACTCTTGGTAAATCCTCAAGAGGTTGCTACGAAAAGCGGTGCTACGGCGTAGCTATCAGGTAGAAAATGGCTACGAAAAAAATGTTAGTTAAACAAAAATGTACAACCTAATGAAACACATGGAACTATTTCACCTAATCAAGATACGAGTGAAGTTATCAACTATTGACACGTTTATAATTGACCAACTGTAAGAGATCATTTCGTTTTGGAAATTACCTGTGTCGTTAACATTTATGACTGTGCAATTGAATCCTAAAACCTCCATAAAGCAGAAAAGTTTATTTTTTATTTTTGTGCCTTTCTGGTTCAGTGGGCCCAATATAATACGACACGGGGATAAACTAACCCCCGTTTTATCTCACTTGGCCTTGGCCTTCAAGATTCCAATCAAACGCAAACCTTAATTTGGGAAACATCAGAACCAAAAAGATCCAGCCATACATATTTAGCCTTAGAGAATGCAGGCACCATTAACAAAATATCAAAGCGTCCAAGGATCATCGAAGAGAAGATACATTTGTACGACTTCTACGGGCGGCACAAACATAGGGAAAATAATACCATCATCTTAAAGTCAAAATGGGAGGAAGAACCTTGAAGAAACGGACAGTAAAATTAAAGAATAGAAACTCCTGCAACCTATATCAAACAGACGAATATGTGAACTAAAACAACCACGAAGTGAAAACTTATCAACAGTCATCCTTCTACGAGATAAACCCGTCTTAACCTAATTTCCTATATTGCCTAGAGGCTGCATAGCCGGGTGATTGTGATAGGCCGGTTGCGGCTACTCGGCCGTCCTCTCCCATCCTAGAGCATGTCACTCCTAAAAAATCTGTGCCCCCTGGTTTATTCGTCTGGGTCATGCTCCGTTCCTGGCTGAGTATGCTACCTATGTTCATGTTCGAGAAGAGTGTGAACCTACGGTTTGTCATACAAAAGCGATAACGATTTCCACCCCTTAAATGTTAACCGATTTTGACCAACTTTTGATAGGTTGTCAGTCAGAACAAAATCTAGGTCTATACGTTTTTTTGAATATTGATTAAAGATCAACAAAGTCAGATAATGGCTGGGTTTCATTTTGTATGAGAATACCAAAACAACAATAACACTGAATTTATTTTGTTCCGACTAAGAACCTATTAAAAATTGGTCAAAACCGGTTAACATTTAAGGGGTGGAAATCGTTATCGCCTTTGTATGGAAAGCCGTAGGTTCACAGTCCTCTCACCTGTCCAAATTGGATAAAATGACATTAAAAGTGGACAAAATTACATTAATATTAGCTCGCACACGAGCAGCTTTATGACAAATGTCATTGATTAAGTAACCGTCAGTATGCTAATCCAATGCCAACCCACTCAATATCAACACTATGAAGGATGCCGGTCAACTTTTCTGAGAAGGCGAGTTTTTTACTACCATCGGCAGGTTTTTTATGCTACTACCTTTAATAGGTAATATTACTAACGCAAAAGTGGGATTGATGGTTTGTTCCACAGAACACAGAAAGAGGTTTCTCTTTCTGTGTTCTTCTGTGGTTTGTTCTTCTTTCAAACAGCAACGTGGCAAAGGATCGGTGATTTTTTGCACAGGATAGTTTATGGGCCGGAGAAAGACATAGGCGAATTTTTATGCGAATTCCACGTGGACATAGTCGCAGATATAGACTAGTAATATTATAAATGAGACAGTATGTGAAGATGTTTGGATGTATGAACGTTTGTTTCTCAATCACGCGCAAACGGATTTGGATGAAATTTTGCAGACAGATAGACCTTATCTTGGAATAAAAAAATAAGGTACTTTTAATCTCAATCAAGCGTTAGAAGCATTTGAACCGTGGGCATATAGACGCATGCTCACCATAAGCTGGACGCATCGAGTGACCAATGTGGAGGTCCTACGTCGAGCTGGGAGGAAACGCGAACTGATGCAGGCCATCAAGAGAAGAAAGGTTGCCACGTGGTTAGGCACTCCAGATACGAGCTTCTTCAGTTGATAGTGATGGACAAGGTGGCCCGGAAGAAGAGCTGTTGGACGTAGGAAGAAGTCGTGGCTGCGCAATATCCGGGAATGGGCCGGAATCACAAGTGTCGCGGAGCTATTTAACCTCGTCAAAGACCGGGTGAAATACGCGGAGCTGACTGCCAATCTTCACTATTTGGAGAGGCACTGAAAGAAGAAGAATCCCAATCCCACACGAACAGAGTCGCGAGCACAGCTAGTTTTATTATAACACAAAATAAAGAAATATGTGCATAGGTACTTCGTAATTTTCAGTTATGTCATTTAATCCACGAGAAGTCATCAGCTATAGGTAGTAGTAGTAAGTAAATTTAATAAGTAACATTAATATGTACATAATAGGCAAGTTTACTGAAAAATTCTAATTAGTCCATCATTTAAATTATAAAAAACTATTTAACACATATTTTTTCTTTACTCAATTAAACAAAAAATTACGAAGATATAGTGCGTTGAAGTTACGCATAACTTATTTTGTGCAGTAAACAAAGCAAAGGTTATTCAACTAGCACTAGATGCACTGCTGCACCGGCAGACAGGCGGCCAAGCGCGACGCCTGCGCAGGCCTACAGTTATTACTATTATGATCAGCTGATTGAAATTGTAATTTTATCCAGCAAAGCCAAGGGTGTGCGACTACAATCTGAACCTATTTGGAGATTTAAAAAGAATATATTTTAATTGTGCCGTCACCATCCTTTGTGTATAATACTTACCTACTTGTTAGGCACGTATTGTTCATTGAAGTAAAATATATATAATTACTCAAAGGTATTGTTAGACGCTTTTAAAATAGGTATCATTTTTCTAAACTTACATTAGTAATAAAGTAAACTATAGCAACATTTTAAAGTAACATTCGTGTTATATCAGATGTTTACTTAAATAAATAACATAAGGCTTTCCTTTCCTTAAAGTGTATAATTCTGAAAGACCTCCACAATAAAGATTAAAATTCTATTATTTTACATTTGATTAGAATGGCGAGTCTTGATACTATATTCGGACAAATTCTATTGGGTAATTCCATGGTCACTTATAGATATTATTATATTTTAGGTGAATTAAGTAAATTACGAATAAGAAATGTAACCTCCTCACTAGATTAAAATTCTATGTTTTGGTTTTGACATTTTATCAGAACAGTCGGTCTTGGTACCATAATTAGTAAAGTGTATTGGGTAATGCCATGGTCACTTATATTAAGTTTAAGGCAATTTCTTTTCCCTAATGTTATATTTGGCGCGAAGTCATTCCAACCAATGTGCTTTCATTTTATCAAATAAAATATTACTTAGTAGTTTAAACGGAATAAATTACGTTAAACATACCAATAATTTTTCGTATTAGGGTCAATTTCAAAAAAATTGTAAAGTTAGAAAAGTTCCTCTGTGTTACGAAAATAAGCAATATAATTGTATGGCTTATGGCTACAATTAATAAGGTATATAATTGTACGGCTAATTTTCGTAACACAGAGAAACTTTTTTAACTTTTTCTTAACCACGCCTTAATTAAGTATTTTTTTTTTAATTCACCCCTTACCTAAAAACTAACTTTGCCTAAAATGTAATGCAAGTGACTATGGAATTAACCTATTATCAATCGTACAACTGTTGCTGCATTACAACAGCATGACATGTTCAAGTATACTGAAATTAATTGTATTCCAAATACCTTGACTTCATATTTATTTGCCACAACATGTTACATTGCAGTTTTACATTGACACAAATTCATTTTAACACGAACACAGGTACACATAGATATACGAACCACGAGTATATACGAAAACAATTATAACAAAACCTGATCAAGAGTTCAAAGTCGGGTTATGCTCAGAGTAGGGTTCTATTGTTATGAATTACATAACTTTACTATCTTTGCCGCATAGAAGCAATACCAAAAACCTCATAAGTTCAAAGAGGGTCCTTAATTGTGCTCAGCATTAAAATCGAACTCATAAACAACGGTGATAGCTGAAGAAACTGAAAAATAACTATTTACTTACGAGAAAACCGTACGAGTAAGTGCCGTCTGGCGTCAAACGCGACAATAGCGCCTTAATTTATATCTGAAACGAAAGTTGTTTTTATATTAAAACCATTGTTTCTGCTAGTTACTCTGTTTAATTGAGAACGAGTAGGACACATCTAGTGTGTCATCTGAAATTGCATCGTGCACACGACCCGCGAGATGAGTACAAATAGCTCTTTACCGTCGCTGAAACATACGCTCTTAATACATTTGCTGTTACAAAACTAGTGCAGTTTAAAATCTGACTCAACCCAAAACTTTAAATAATGGCGTCCTTAATCAAGAGGACATAAAGCTGCTAGCAATATCACAGGAATAATTCGGCCTACAGTTTATTTACGTAAAATTATGAAAATAGCCTACAGCCAGCCCAGCTAAGTTCCATTTGATTTGTATGCCCACTTGCCCTACCGAGCTTTATTAATTTAGGCCTGAGCAAAAAGCTAGCCGACGCGAGCAGAGCCGCGGGCGTCCGTAAATGCCTTTGTAATATATTTGTAGATAAGTCATCTTTCCCCTAACAGCCTGTCTTTAAGGCAGGCTCAAACAAAGCGCTCGTTGCAAGCTGAAATAAAACTCGATAGATAATGATCACTTTGCAAAAGAAGGAAACTTTGCTACCTAAGCTTGGAATTGCTTTTAATATATTTCAAAGTCAAAGTCAAGTCAAAAGTCAAACTATCTTTATTCAATTTAGGCTTTTACAAGCTCTTATGAAGGTCAAGGAATGAATCTACCACCGGTTCGGAAAAAATCCTCTACTGAGAAGAGCCGGCAAGAAACTCGGTGAGGTATCATTTTTTCAAATCAGTACACATATAAGTCAACAATGATGTCTACAGTTTTATACAAATCTAAGTATATACCACAGCAGGTACGCTCATCGAGACCCAGGGATCGCCGGTGCAGGTCACGATTTGTTTCTTTTGGACTAAGGGACTCTCCAACATGGTGGACTATCTGTATGGGCGATGGGCTGATCACCTGTCACCATACGGTTCATCATATCATCTTAGGACTAATTAATCGAACGTGGCCACAAGTAGACTTGTGGCTCTGCCCACCCCATTAGGGATTTCGGGCGTGATGCTATATATGCTATATATATATATATATATATATATATATATATATATATATATATATATATATATATATATATTTCTTTTCTCACCGTCAGACGTCGTATGTTTGTATCGCATAAACTAAGCGGACAGTCAGCAGATTCCTAGTTCCGCCACTGTTAAGAGCTAACAAGGTAGACGGTCCCCGGACCAGAAATGGGCTGCTCGACGGGGCTTGGAAAACCGCAGGTCAATTCTGATCGCTTCGAGAGCTAGCTTGAAACGATATCTGCAACGCACTCTTTCTCCACGTATGCACTTCGTGAGCTACAGAACCGTATATCGAACGTGTGGTTCGATTCGAGGAGCCGGAATAGGGGCCACCGCGCCGGTTGCATTCCATTTCGCCGCGTTGCATTACGCGCCTCGTGATTCCGAGAAAGAGTGATGTCCTGCTCGCACTAAGTGTCCGTTGATATTGCCTATGTTTCGGAATGCTGTTCATTGTTTGTGCTCGAACTTGTTTTAATATGTATAGGAAAGTTAAGATGGGACTCTCATCCCGGTCGATTGTATAGAAAAAAGACTTTGTCGATGTAATGGTAAGTTTGGCATTGCTAATGCCAAAGTAAACTGCGCCATAATAGGTTTGCAATCCCCAGGTGCCATAAAACAAATGATAGATATTTTAAAAAGGCATAACGAACATTTTGCAAACTCATAATAAACATAGTACACATAAAATCCGAAACAATAGTTACGAACAGTTTTTTAGGGTTCCCTACCTCAACAGGAAAAAAGGAACCCTTATAGGATCAATTGTTTGTCCATCTGTCTGTCTGTCTGTCTGTCTGTTTGTCTGTCTGTGTGTCAAGACCTTTTCCTCAGGAACACGTGGAGGTATCAAGTTGAAATTAATATCAAATACTCAGGTCTGCAATCTCTTGAAGCTGTGAAAATATCAACCTTCTAGATCACCGCAATCAAAAGATACGGCTGTTTATGCCATATATTTTAATATTTTCAAGGGAATCAAAACTTATAGGGTACTTCCCGTTGACCCAGAATCATGAAGTTTGGTAGGAAGCAGTGTCTTGCAGCGCAAGTAAAGGAAAATGTCCGAAAACAGTAAATTTGTAATTACATCACATAAAAAAAATTGTTAAACGGAATAACCTTTGCAAGGTCGTATCACAATCGACGATTCACTCCTATCAGCTTGCGTAGTTATTTTTTGTCTTTTATCATAGGTATGTAGGTTGTAAATGGTTCTCCCGTTGTTAAAAACAATTTTTCATTTTTAGGGTTCCGTGCCTACAAGACAAGGTACTGTTTCCTTTTCATGGGTAAGTACGGAACCCTCGGCGCGCGAATCAGACTCGCACTTGACCTATTTTATTTAACTTATTTACATTTAAAAAATAATTTCAAGGTTTTCTTTATCCTGACGGTATATAAAGGTACCTAGACGGTGGATAATTTGTTGTTTATACGTACCTACCTTCGTAGTTAGGTCGTGGTCGGTAATTTGTAATAAAATGGCGGCGATGCAAATTTCATCATAACCGCAGAATGCGCGTCGCCGGGAGAAAACGCAAGAAGAAAAATAAGCGAAACAATAAAAGTGTCGCCCTTATGTTCGCCGGCCGGCCTAGCACGCTCGCCCGGAGAAATTGACCCCCGCGAAGCTTACCGAGAGTACTTACCAATATGATGCATCTATTTACCCTGCACGTCTAGCACGACCTGCCCGCGAGTCATTTGTCGCTCAGTGCATCTCCATCATATTTCACTAGTTTGACAGAGACGCACAGAGCGACAAACGAGTCGTGGGCATGTCGTGCTAGCCCCCCTGCTATAGGCCTAGCAACAACAACACATGATAAACTAACACCGGTGTTATCCTACTTTGACATTCGATTTACTTGAAAGAATGACGGGCAAATTGGCCCATATAACCAATACAAATCTCATGTATACCACGTGAAAGCTAGTTACATAAGCTTCATTTTCTAATACGGGGACAAACTTCAAAAACCCCGGAGAAGATAGTTATCAGCCTTCAAATATTCACACACACAGACTGGAACATTTATTACTATACTAGCTGTGCCCCGCATGCGTTGCTATGCTATTTCCTGTATATTTTACCCGCCTTCACAGTCTACTCGTCATAATAACAATTACAGCAAATAGTGGGATCAAAATCCTACATACGTTATAATTCTATTGGTGATTGGGCTGGGCTCCATACATTTTTGTCCATCTTTCCTTCTCCCTGACTCCTGTCAAAACTGGATATACCTAACATAGCAATACAAGTGGATAAGATGTCATTCTTAGGAGGCCAGTCGGGATATGAAGCTGATCCTAACCTGGTATCTTGCCTGTCACTGCGTATTATTCACTCAGGATTGCAGCAAAAGCAGAACCATCTTATCAAGAACGCAGCCTAGAGATACAATGTGTGTAAACTGTGCTAAGTTAATACAAACCACAGTAGTACATTGCAGTGTAATTTTCGTCAGCCCTCGGGCAAAACAAAATGCACGTTGACATACCGTATAGCCGTTAGTGTCTATTGTCTCTGACTTGACCTTTCACTAAGAATGTGACAGCTAGCTGGGTAATACACGTGGTAGTCTCTCCGTAAGTCAACCCCGGAGTGTTTCAACTGTCAATCAGAGGAAAACTTTTAGAATGTGAAAATTAAATTTAGATTTACTGTTAAAACTTGTAGTGTCGCTCGAGTTTCATTTAGGAACTTGGGACGAGCTAACCACGGAGGAATTCAGTAAGTATAACAAAATCTGTGTGTTTCATGAAATCCAATATTTCATCATTTCCTAGGTAGGTATACTTAGTTCCTGAAACTTCAATTCTGTGCTTCTCCATTACAATAAAGACATCTTTTTATAACAGTAACTTTATTTTAACTTTGCTAGCTTTCTACTTGAGTATTTATTTATTTAAAGCTTACTTACTGTAGGGTAGGGTAAGCACCTTCTCCCCGAAATACATTAAGTACACAATTACTTTGGACTGTCATTATAGTTAAATAATTGTCATTTGAGAAGAATGAATCACTATCGCATACGATTACGTTAAAATTATACAAAAGAGAAAAAATAATAATATTAATAATAAACCTACGAAAATGAAAAAAAAAATTAAGTTACATATTTGACAGTCATTGCAATGCAGAGCAAAGTGTGCAGTGTGTTTGTTAAGTTAATAAGGTATAACCTGTCCAATTGCTCGTGTACCCAGATTAAGTTTTTTTTTTTTTTCTACGATGGAGTTTTTTTTATTGTGTCCCGCCCCGAAAATCCTTCATTTTCCTGGTCCCTAATGAAAAAAGTTTCCCCACCCGTGCTCTGGAGTACCACATGGCTGAAGACTTACTTATGCTAGGGAACTACGGCGCGATGGAAGCCGGCCGGCGGTGATTAACGACGCGCGGTTATAGCGCACTTCCTGCGCCTGCGCAGGCCAGGCACCCAGGCTCCCAGGCTCGGTCAACTCAGGCTCGAGCACTCGAGCACTCAGGCTGACGAATTCGAAGTCGAAATGTCGCTAATAATCTGACACCTTTTAGCGTTATCGTTAGCGTATAGACTGAATGGAAGTGGACGATAGGTGTAGGTTTGATCATATTAAGGCTTGAACCACACAAGCATTATATAGGCTTTTTCTCTGCCATGAAAACGGTTTAATATAATAATAATAATAACTATTTAAGTTCAGAAAAGAGACAAGTATTTGTTTTGGGCTTCATAGCTCACTATAACTCGCCCGTTGTATAAAGAGCGCTGACGGCCATAAATTGTATATGGTCGTCAGCGCTCTTTTTACAACGGGCGGAGTATAGTAAATGTTTGAACCAGCTTTATAATTTTAAGCAGATAAGTGTCATCATTATAATTAATTGACACGAAAATCGATATAATGCTCAATTAACTTATTAAGTGCTTCATCGATATATTTGCTTTAAATCAACTTCTTTTGTTTGTTTTTAATTATTTAAGAACGTAACGAATTTGATTACAGCTGTGTGACCAGCCTTATATTATATGTGTATTGTACAATTAATCTACCAAAATGAGAACCAAATTACCATACCCGTACTCTGCTAGGGGATAAACGCAGTATTTTTTTAAATGTAATTTTTTATACCTATTATTTATCTTGTATGTTTCTTATTGTGGTTATCGTCAAATAAATATATTTTCAATAAAAAAAAATTATAGATAGGTACATAATATTACATTAAACTATGTATAGGATCGGATAAGTAGGACTCCTAGAAATATGATGGTGTAATAACAATGGTGATATGAACGTTTATATGATCATAATATGTTGTTATTACTTATATCATGATAGGTATTATCATCATATTTCTAGGAGTCATACTCATAGAATCCTATATATATATGACCAATAATTATTATTATGATATGAATTAAAGCATGACAAGAAATGAAAAGTAGGTATAATAGGTAAGGAAGATTTAATCAAAGCTGTGTTGAAGGGGGCGGGGGAATCACTCAACATGATGGTTATTACGTATTTATTATGCTGCCGCGGCGAGACTTGGCGCCGATTTTCTTTCACTGGTCTCACCTAGAAACAAAAATAATACTTAGCGTATTGCAATGCATAAATAATTCTACAGGTGACTCAACTTTATGAATAATCCTATCAATGCTAAAGCAATGATTATGTAGGTACCTACTCGGACACAGGAAGGTACAGGAATCCTACGTATTTCTGTGAATATTATAGATTTGACTTATCAAATGCGTTTCGTGACAATTTTCATTCAAAAATGGGTACTCTGCAGACCATAAACATTTTAATAAAATGATCTTCGTTAGTTACTTGATAGATGTGTTATTTTCGTCCAGTGAATTGTCAGTGTTATCTGAATAAAAAATATTCAAATGATGTGTAATAAAACAAAAACTGCCTTAAAACGCATTAGTTTTCGTCCATTGACTCTTTTGAGTGGATGAAAACTAAACACTAACCTTAGCATTACTTATATTCGTTTTTATCCATAATTTTTCCTCATAGTGGTGGAAATTACGCAATGAATTTCCTATATTTTTAATACAACAAGAGTCCAACAATTCAAAAATATACTTATGTCGATTACATTATTATCTTCATGATTTCAGCTGAAAGATATCCTTTCTATAAACTGGACGAAAACTAATTCACATTAGGGCGAAAACCAAAATTTTCGAACGATGAATTGCAAACCCATGCTTTTGGCTTTAACATTATTTATGGAAAAAAAAGTGAATATAATTAGTTATGACGCAATCTCAACTTAAATAAGAGCATCATAAGCATTCAATAGAAACATTACTTATTAATTTCCATTGGATTACTTAAACAAATTTTTTCGCACGTCGAAGCTGGCAACTCCACTAAATGGCCGAAAACCAGCGAAATCACCCTACCTATCCACTAGCGCCGTCCTGAAATAAACCAAAACTAACTAAGTAAGTAAACCTTTCACTTGAGTTATATTATAGGCTTATAGCTACCTATACACAACATGTATCTACTTATTATGTTATAAAGAAAAATACTGTATTTCAGGAGACAGTAATTTTTCTTCTATATTACTAAGTAATACCGTATCAAACCAATATAAATTTAGAATGGATCTATGAAGTACATACTTATATCAGACATTTCTATTTAAATTCAAAACGAAAATGTAACCTGTGTATTATTTACCTATAGAGATTGAAAATGTAGCAAAGTTTGAGAAGTTAAGCTCGTTTAGTAAATTCATGAATGAGAAGCAAGATTTGACTTCACCGCACGAGTGAGCGGGTGGGAAAACGGTGTTATGTATGTATTCGATTTGAACAGCACTGAAGTCGAGTCGAGCCGGGCGGGAGAAACCTGCGTGCGGGCCTCACGGGCGGCCCCGCCCCGCCGCGCCCCGCGCCCGCCGATCATATGTTCGGCGCGCCGGCGCGCTCCGACCGCTCACTGCGACTCGGGCACTCGCCGTCGCCACAACGTCACGAGCTCATTGTCCCCGCTCGCGCACGATCAGCTGTCGCGACCCTCACCCGCATCGCACGCGAGACGAGCGAGCCCTGCTATAAGCCGCAGTGCGGTGTGCCATGGAGCTGCTGTGTGCGGAGCGCGTCAGCCCGGGCAGCGCGCGCGGCGAGCCGGCGCCGGCGCCGGGCCCGCGCGCCGCCGCGCCCGACCCGGTGCTGCTGCGCCGCCGCGTGCTCGACAACCTGCTGCGCACGGAGGAGCGCTACGCCGTCACCGCCAACTACTTCGGCACCGTGCAGACCGAGGTCACGCCGCACATGCGCCGCCTCGTCGCCGAGTGGATGCTAGAGGTGAGGCACCGCGCACGCCATGCCGCACCCACACCGCCGCACGCCATCTTGTGCGCGCCGGCCACGTGTGCCGCTGTCGGTGCGCCGGCTGTACCAGTGGCCCCCGTATGCCCTCGCCACTGTCTGCTGACCGGCCCGTGCCTTCCACCTATCGACCACCAACAGTTCCAACTCCTTATCTTCATGTGTTCCATTCCTGCTCGGTGATATTATGATCACGACCAAACATACTAATAGGTAGTCTAATCTATCGAAAAGTACATCCCAGTGACATTGTTTACACGATCAGCTGATTATGTTTTCCTAGTCATATGGTAGAATCTTATTAGAATATATTTGAATATATACCTATTGGAGTTTCTAGTAAAGCTGTTGCGTTTCAATTTTGTTATAGTTCATTATTTGAATAGCTAGGAATAATTGCATTCAGCACATAATAGCGGCGCGCGAGGGGCCCCGCGGGCCGCCGCCGCGTGCCGGCCGGCCGACATTCTATTTGAATAATCAGCTGATTTTGACACGCACGCACACAGCTGACGCTGTACGCGTTTTTATCTTTTACGTACGTTAGGTACAGTCGGTATCAGATTTATGATACGTTTTTAGGTGCTGTATCAAACAATTCATTAAAAAATCGTAATGTATACGGATAATGGACAACACGACTGTTCACGGCCTCAAAAGATAGGTAGGTAGGTATATTGCTGTCTGTTCAACACAAACGCCCGAGTTCGATGGCCTGATTGACGCGGTGTTAAAACTTCCAAACCCTTTGCATGCTTGAGCATTCACACGAACTTAGTTAATTAGTTATTCATTGATGCTAATGAGCGAGCCGCGCTTTATTTCGAAGACGAAGTAGGTAGGTACCTAATAAAAAGAGCGTCGTTGTGGTTGTATGAGTGGAAGCAACGAGTCGTGTAGTTGGGGAGGGCGGTCAGCTGTGAAGTCGGCCACGTGGTTGCGACGTTGCGCTGACGTCACCGAGAGCGATGTGCGCCGGCGCCGGCAGGGCTTTTACTTGCCAAAACTTTTAGGATAACGAATAGCGTAGGTATACCTACTTTGGATCGTTCTATAAAAAGCTTTGGTTTACGACTTTTAAAAGACTTGCTTTACCAAAATTTTGTCCTCGGTATTTCTAAAGGTACCTATTATCATGATTGCTTTATGTACACTGTACACCACCCGTTTTTAAAAGTAATCAGACAATGTACCTATCTTGCGATGTGTATTTATTACCAAGTTATTTAGTAGGTGTAAGGTCAATGGCACCTTGGCTCGATTATGCCATACAAACATAATAATATGCACTTGTAATTACTTTCATAAGCAGGCAGAACATTGAAAAGAGGATATGTAGGTATTTAAATGAGTTTTAATTTAAAGACGCTGTTAAATTAATTATATAATTATTACTTCTTTTTGGTACTTCTAGGTACCTAACTACAAAAACTTATAAACGACTGAGAAATATTAAAAAACATGCTTTAATTAAACCACTTTATAGGTACCTAGTGAGGAAAAGTTAGGTATATTATGAACGAACTTCCCTTAAAGTTGCATGGGCAAAAATTTAAATATGATTTGTATAACATTCTAGATATATACTTGCATATTCATTCCGAGAACGATTAGAACCTTCCTCCTATGAGGCTATAGATGAGTAACGAATCAGCTGACGGCATCTCAACCGTGAGAC
Organism: Tortricodes alternella; assembly: GCA_947859335.1. NCBI lineage: Eukaryota > Metazoa > Arthropoda > Insecta > Lepidoptera > Tortricidae > Tortricodes > Tortricodes alternella. The sequence continues at coordinate 11,567,002 of OX401977.1, forward strand.
AGTCAGCTGGGGCGCGGCGCGGGCGCGGGCGTCGCGTTACACCGTGCGAAACTATGCGGGAACAGGCCCCGGCATCTCCCATGACACTCTCCACTTACTTACTGGTGTCGTCCGCTTTCGCTTTCTCCGCTTTTCATTTCATAATCCTAAGATAATCGCCTCCGGTCTCTGCAATAGAAAACATTATTCCCACCGTCTGGATTCGATATGCTAGAATTTTCCTGTGGGAACCGATACTAACGCTTTTTTGACGAGAATCGGTACTATCATCCAATGTTCCTTATATAAAATCATAACAATAACTTCCTACAGGGTTTCAACTATTCCCGTAACAAGTCGGCTCTTAAAGCGAACACGTTCGTTATTAAACAATTACGGTGATAAGGGCACTACAGGAACCCGTTGCGACTTAGGTTTATCGCATCGAGTGCGTATTTCCATGTTACAATACTTCCAATATAGGTTATCGGGAATTCCGGATGATAAAGCGCGGCGGCGGCGTTACTAACTGAATCTTCTGTGTAATGTTATGTTGCTTTGTTCCCAGGTATGTGAGGACCAGGGCTGCCAGGAGGAGGTGTTCCCGCTGGCCGTGTCGTACCTGGACCGATTCCTGAGCACTTGCCCCGTGGGCAAGAGCCAGGTCCAACTGCTGGGCACGGCCTGTCTGTTGCTGGCGTCTAAGCTGCGGGAGCCTGGCTCGCGGTGCCTGCCTGCCGATCTGTTAGTCTTCTACACCGCTAATAGCATCACGCTGTCTGATCTTTGCGTGAGTATCCGCTTTATATTAAGTACCTTCTTTGTATAGATGGCAGATTTTTGAATAAGACGTAGCAGAAAACTTATTAGAAACATTTCCAAGTTGCAGTCTGATGATTCTTATCTGTGGGTTGAATCGTGTTACTGGACGTAAGGGCAATCTACCAGGACATTTGAGGTTAAGCACATGGCAGTCGTATTCTTGTAAAGTACATTACTAACATTGTAAATTGTCTCGGCACAATAAAGTATTGAAGTAATGAGAACGTAATTAACTTTCTTCTTAGGAAACAGCTGATCTCGTTAGTCATACGGTTTCGTGTGCGCTTTTTGCCGTGCTCACGCGCACTGATTTGCACGGGCGGGGCAACTAGCTCGAGACGCTTTCGTGTCGTTCACTCTTGCGCCGGTTTCTAAGCCGTTTGCCGTCTGAACATCCGTGAGAGATTGGAAATTTGATTTCTTACGGTATGCTTAGGTACTTTAAATATGTAATGAAATGTATGGAGTGGTGTGTCATTGCAATAAAATTTAAGTAGCTATCATATTTGTTTCGTAAAAGAGGAAAAAGAATATCAACGTCGACGTGCTCACTCAACGAGTGCACACGATGGTGGTTTATTGCGCTTAGGGTTGCCAACTATTTTTGGGGCAAATAAAGAAAAACCTTTTAAAAAAGTGTATGATATGATACCTAGATTAAATATAATACACAACATTTGTTATATACATTCCGATTGCGCATCTTATGGCTATCGGAACTGCGGAAATGCCTTCTGAACTGGCCTAATCAAAGCCCATTTATAACGACTGACCGAAATATAGTAAGTATTTTTGCGTACTATGTATTTCTTCAACAGTAGGTATATAGTACACAGAGCCAAAATATAGTACAATACTATATATTATAGTACGGTTGGCAACCCTAATTGCGCTAATAAATAGGTACCTACTTACTTACTGAAATAATCTGGGAAAGAATTGCATTACTCCTTCTGTGTTATATTTCTGTCCATCTTGGTTAACAAACAGTCTGATTTTTGGAGTAGGTATATGCACTATTAGGTACTTATTCTGTGGTATAATTATTTGCTTATACCTATCTTGGCACGGCAGTTACCTAGGTACAATAGGAAATGCTCTAGATGTGCATACGTTCCGGTGTAAACGTATTAAAGGAAATCAAACAAATAACACCGCGAATAAAATAAACTGTTTTCCACGAATAGATTCCTGAACCATAAACCAACTTATTTCAGTACATCGGCATATTAAATACGTATTTCGCGATATCCACTTCTAAAATGTTACTTTACTTTAGTTCAAAAACGCTTCGCTCAATTTGTCTTCGATAACATTTCCGCTAGAAAAGAAAAGTCTATGTATCTTGCATAGAAATGTATAGTAAGAAACGGCCACCATATTGGTGCCAAAACACGAGTTTGACGCCATCGCACATTCAGTAAATATTGCCGATATCGGAATTCTTATTACATTGAAGAAAAGTCTATTCATTGGTTGATTCATGCGTTTTGTTAGGCAAATAAAACTTTAAATGTTATAAGAACTTGAGACGTTGGCAATAGAGGTTCGTAGTTTATAAACTTGAAAAATAGATGGAGTTACCATACCGAACTAAGTGACTGGTTCAACGCGGTTGTATTGACCGCCATTGTCTTTCTTTTGAGATCGTTGGTATCTTGCATCGTCATACTTAGTAACTTAGCCGTCGCCTCAACATGTGTGCGAGTTACATACCTATACGAGTCTTTCAATAAATGTAGTTGTTGCAGTGTTGATGCGCCTGATCATAATTATTAGCTCTCGTTTCTATTTTCGTTGCGATGGGAGATATTCCCACACTCCCGCCGCACGCCGAGTCACCTTCTATCACCAAGTCAGAAATAAACTTTATAAAAACCACGTGTTCTATCTAATCCATAGTCATCCTTTGCTAAAGCGTGTTTCTTTGTTTATTTGTTGCTCTTTCACGTCAAAACGAAGCAAAAGATTGACTTGATTTTTGCATAGCCTATGGCCGAAGGACGTAGGCTACTTTTAATCCAGGAAAAACGCACAATTCCTAAGGAAAAGCGATAAACGAATTCTGCGCGGAGTCGCGTACAAAAACGTGTCATACTTATAAATGGAGACTATCTTCTTTATAGCGAGACGGCGAAACTAGAACTAGGTACTTATGCATCCATTAAGTCTTGGAGAAGTGTGTTGGAATTAAAAATGGTAGATCCATACTATTATTATAAATGGAAAATGTTTGTTTGTTCCGTTTTCACGGCCAGTCGGCGTAACAGATTCCCATGAAAATTGGCATATATGTATCGCGTTACATGAAGATGCACATAGAATACTTTTTATCCCGGTATCCATTTTGGAATCTTTATAAATACAGAAATCATGTGAATTGCTACTCATCTGTAGATAGCGCTGCGCGCAATAACGAATACCACGCGGGCGAAGTCGCGGGCAATAGCTAGTCGTTCATATATAGACAACTGGCTTCTGCCCGCGACTTCGTCCGCGTGGAATTCGGTTATAGTTATTCCCTCGGGAACTTTAGATTTTCCTGGTAAAAAGTACCCTATGTCCTACACGACCCAAGGTAACTATATACCGAGTTTCATGACAATCAGTTCAGCATTTACGGAGCTGAGTGGTAACAAAAACACACACAAACATTCGCATTTATAATATTAGTAGGATATGATATGTTTAGCAATGCATGTAGTGGTTAATCGGCTCGCTTGCAGTGCGCGGCCACCCGCCGGGGCCCCGCCGCGGTTCTGTAGATAATGCAAGGCACATCTTCGCGTCATGCTACTCGAACCGTTTTTTACCTACAAGTGCATTCCACCGTATGCAACTTGCGCATAAGACAATGCTGTGGAAACGCCAGGTTTACGACATTCTTCAATACGGTCCTCGCTCCAAGATTAGATTGTACTCGGAGTACTTAATTTAGGACAGTTAGAACCGAACGTAATTGTTGACTTGACTCGTATTCAACTGGGACACGTGTTTTAAGTGCGGTAATAACGTCACTATACTAGCTATTTGGAAGTTAAATAACAGAGGTGTCATTGGATTTTTACTGTTATTGATTGTTGGATAGTTTTTGCGCTGTAATTTGCCGGTAATAAATTGCCGTAATGAGTCGGGCAGTTAAAGCTGCATGGAGGCTGTAAATATGGAAGCCTGGCGGAATCCGGCAGGCGGGGCCGGGACGGTGTCCCCGCTTCTCGGAAGCGCCAAACGAGACCCGCGTTTCAATCAGACCAATTACAGAGGAAGCAGGCCGCATATTTTTTCTCACGCCGCGACCGCCTGACCTTGCGCGATGCCATATAACGAAACGCGAAATCTTGTATGGAAAATGTGACAACATTTTTACTATTTTTCGCCGGACTATTTCTTCTGTGTTGATATCCACCTACAGTCGATATCTACCTACGGATATAATTTTATTGCCATAATGTTTTTCTGTCATAAAAACTCCAAGGTCCGTTTCAACATAAGAAAAAATATGTAAAAATTAATATGCATTCATGAAAGTAATTAAGTATTTATTACAGGTATTAGTAACTGTAGTGAATATTACATTATATATTTTTGTATTCACTGATTATTAAACAATTATCATCATTATTCCCATCACAACGAAAACAGTTTTCTTAATAATTTCCCTATATGATCACCAGTTTTATTTGATGTGACATTTTTTAAATAAAACATTAAGTTACGATCAAATTGAATCCAACATAATCTTGAAACACTTTATTTGTATGTAATACGATATCCATATCATCAAAACTTCAACCCAATGATAAAACCTCTTTGCCTACAGTTGAATCGTGATAAAACCCAAAAGATAATTTGTGTTGCATCGGATGAAATGTCAGCAATGTGTATAAGTATTTCGAGTTACGTCTTTTTTCTTATAGCCGCAAAGTACTTGCGAGATCCGTTTCGTAGCACACGCGTAGCAAGTCTACGAAAGTCGTAGACCTTCAGAATGGCCGCCTAAAAACAGATTTAGTGCGGTATTGTTTTGTTCTATACCATCTTCTACTTTAAAATTGCTCTCCTGTCTAGACACCATGTCCAGGAGGCGTTACGGTGCCGTCACACTGGATGCATAATGAACTAATGGTTTCATAACGGCTCATCCGAGTGTAGCGAATATTAAAGACCTGCTAGGGATGTAAGGAATCATGTTTTTTTAGGCAAACTAAGTACGCCTGCACTCTTCTTTAGTACCGATTAATTATAAAATGTGCATGTGAATCTGTTTGTATCCATTGTGGGTAAGGTGCAGGCGGCAAGTCCGGTCGCCTGGATGCGAACGTAAGACAAGCAAAAAGGACACGTTCTGGCATCCGAGGCGACAGTAATGCAGGGTCCCCACTGCCCACTGCCCATTGTCGGACCCGTTCGGCCAGTACCTTCTAGCGCCTTTCGTTATAGCGTTACATTGCATACCTAAAACCCACCATCTTTATCTTATTATCATACGTTCTCCATTTCGAAATTTACTTAATGCATTATTTATAGTTTAGTAGTTATGACCCTAAAACAAAGTAATTAGTTCAGTACATCCGGCAGCGCTGTTAGTAGTACAATTTAAACACAGGGAACCGTTATCGGCGTTGTGTTCCATTTGCGAAGAAATCCGTGCCATGGCGTCCCTTTTATCATTCTCGACCGAGTTCGATAAACGAAAGTGTTTGTGGGACCTACTCCCTACACGATATCGAATTTGCTACAGTTTGATTGGAAACGCGCACAATGAATGCTTACACTCGCGATCGCTAATAGAAACAGTTTATAAAGGAAAGCATTTAAATATTAATGCGTTGAACCAGTCTAGGTGGGTTTTTGCCGCACTGACGGTTCGGTAACTCGTCGGTCGATCAGCAAACTAAAGGTGCTTAAGCAGATAGATGCAACAAATAGTGTTTAAGCAGATAGATGAGCTTAACTATTCTGTTTGCCGATCTCACGGTGCGCTGTTTGTCCCGTTTAACATATTTTTGCTTATTTAAATGAACCATTACGCCATTCACTATTAAGCTTTCCTGCTTTTCTTTTCGTTGATCGTTGATGTATCGTTGAACATTATTATCGGCGTATTGTTTCCCACGAGCTGTGCCGAATAGCCGCAGCGAGGGCGAGGTACTGAGAACCAGTCGCATTCCATTCGGCGGCCGACTCGTCTGCGCCCGCGCCGCGACGGCTCGCCGCTATCTCGTCTCATGCCCTCGTGAAGGCATGATAAGCACCACCCATGCTGAAATTTTCGTAATTGTCAGGGAGACGAAAAAAAGATTAAATATAGATTTTAATGACGTATCAACAATGTTTTAAATCTAGTTAGGTACGACTGTACTGATATGTAAATATGCTATTAATCGGTATCGCAAAGCGACAAAGTTGCTTATCTCAAGAAATTAACTTTTTATTGCTCTTTTGTGTAATTGAATCCGTTGCTGAATATCTTCAACGGTAATAAAACTCCTTTAATACCGGTCGGGATGGCCGTGCAATGCGGGCGGCGCCCTGGGGGAAGGGAAAACGAAAAAATTGTGGTGAAGACGGAGATTGCGGAGTGCAGTCGCGCGCTTTGATCGTAGCCATAAAACCGCCGTCTCCACCCGTAACCACCTTCAAAGTTAGTCATACAGCCGACCTACAGGAATCCGCTGACGTTAGCTCGTTACGTAAAATCAATTAGGAATGCGTGTCACGTCTTACGCGCTCACCGCAACTTTATAATGCAGCGCATAGAGCGAGCCCGCCGACTTATGGTGTTCTGCGAATATTTTCCTTCTGAAACTAACTACCGATAGAAGTTTTAAAGTGGTTACGGATTAGCTCTATTTAAACCAGCACTTTTATTCACTAGGTTTAATCGTATGGCGAGTAATAATGGTTTCCACCTATTTATTGAATTCCATAGTTGTTTAGTCTCAAGAGCGCGATGGCCACGCAACACCGGCTCATTGTTCAAATCAAGCGGCGCTGCCACTCTGTTGGGTGAAATTGGATAAAGCATGGGAACCGAGTGAGGAATTCAGCGACGGTTCGTCGGGCGGCGGGGGCTGTTTGCATAGCTCGGTTTATTGGCTGTGGCCATTGCGAGCAACCGCGGCCCGCCGGCCCCGCTGCACCGCATCTCTAATGAACACCGTCAGGGCTTACATTTACGACCCTGCATTCCGTCAGCTCGGGTTGGCTCTAAATGTCAAGTGCCGTATCAAAATACGGCATGTCCAATGTGCAAGGTTTTATCGAGTACCGAAACCTTGTACTGATAGAAGGTTCAATAAAAATGCACGTTAACAGTTTGAAAAGAACACTAGCAGATAGTCGACATCCGTCGGCTCGCGTGCGTCGCACCGGCTCTGCGGTGAATGCTTTATGAGCGCATTGTTCCGAAGACCTTATCTGCGACTCCGGCGAGAGGCTGAATCTTGCCATTTCGCGGTCGACCCGCATTAATGGCCGCAAGCTCAACCGCCATGCCAAAAAGTAGACATGTATTATACACCTTGATTCACAACCATTTTATGCGAAATCCTCAGTTACCTGTTTTTATTATAACAGTTCACAATCAGCGAACACAACAATGTTGTGCTTTACACTGACAAACGATCTCATTTCGAATTCCAGTGATGAGACTCATTCATTCACAAATCTCGCTATTAAGATCTAATAGGGCCTATACCCTTGGCTTCGGCAAACGAGTCCCAACTCTAAGGCGAGGAGCATGCGATCCACTATCGTGTGCAAGTAGAAAGCAGTCGAGTACCGGCTCGCCGACCCCGCCGATTGAGTTAAGTAAACATCGAGTATTATCTGTCAACGGACATGCACCGCTTACATGTATGAATGTATGTGTACACGAAATAATCAAGTTATTCATAACTTGAACCATTCTGATATCGCCGCGGTATCACTAGAATGACGAGTGAAGTTTGTTTTTAAAATTAATTTAATCTAGGTCAGGTTGCTACAGTCGAAAGATAGGGTGTGATACCAAAGAAATTTTTGAGGACCACTAAACATTTTCAGCTTTTGGCATTATGCGATGTTCACATGTTTTAAATCTCTCGAAGCTTAAGCGCCGACACAGCTAGGTATAAATTCTTTGAAACCATTCAATCAATAATCTTAGGTTCATGCTATGTACTTATTTGCTTTATCCAGTTTGGAGGGTCAGTAAGTTCTCGCCGTTCGTTAGATCCGACAACAATGAGCCTGCCTACTGCTCGTTCCGGGAAGCCGACCGAGACTCGGCGTGTTTACGATTATACGCGACGGATGTGGCGGCAGGAATGCCATTTTATTGTTTGAACAGCCACCGCTTTCGTACTTTTTAATGCCGTATAACCTACCTACATTATTATGGCTTTAAAAAGCTCGTCCCTGATCGGCTTAAAACTGTTTGCCAGCCTTTACGCAAATCAGGTTAGGTCAGGTAGTCCTGTCGGTTGTTAACAAGACATAGGCGAGATTAGCGTTTATAGGAAACGTGACCGCATTTAAATTATTTGACACCATGTTTTCTAGTTTATCATTAACAATATACGGGTAAATAAATTGTAATTGTATGTTTGTTAACAGAGTTGGGAGTTGCTGGTGTTGTCGAAGCTGAAGTGGGACGTCGCCGGAGTGACGGCGCACGACTTCCTGCCCCTGCTGTTGTCCCGACTGCCGCTGATGGGCCTCGTCAACACCGACATGGTGCATCGGCATGCACAAACCTTCATCGCACTCGCTGCAAGAGGTAAGTTTCACTTGATGCTCCTTGCAATTCAGCCGATGACTCATTAGCAGATATCGGACTAATCATCACAGAACAATTACATCTCGGAAATTGAAAGGGATGTGATAGAGCCGTATTATGTACAATATTCTTACTGATAAATACATATTTTTCAATTAACGGTATCTTTCTTTAAATGTTTATTGCGAATGGCACATACTGCACACAATATCTCACCGGTACCTTCATCGTAAGACAGCTCAGAGTGGTTCTTGATCCATTTCTTGACCGTTTTTAAATTCACCATACTTAAAATATTTAGGTTTAACGACAAATAGTCACAAATCGTCACTGTGACAAAGCTATGGCAGAAATGCTATTAAATTAGGTTAAATGCGAAAATATCCTCTTTAGATAATAATAATCATACACCAATAATGACTGCATCTTGTTCTATTTCTGCATTTGATTTGCGATGATTTCTCCGAGCTCTGTTCGTTGGTACCTAGCCGTGAAACAAAAGACGTTGCGTATGCAATGAAACTGCGACGCGCACTCCACAGTCCACACCTAATGATTAGCTTCGGCAGTCATGTTCGATGGCAGACGGTAATTAGCATCGAGATACGGCGTCACGACATTGTCGCGCCTTTCTTGGCCTTTGTCGACACTTAGCGTCACGTGTCACTGAACTTCACAGAATTTTATACTTTGACAAAACTGACTGTTTTTCAAACGCAAGGCTATTAAGCAACAGGATAACTATATGATTGAAATAGAACTGTTGAAGTTGTACAAACTCATGCGAAACTAAAAGCATGACAACCGATCTGTATCTGACACGCTAAATAACTAGGCTTCTTGGAGATACCGAGTAGTAGGAATCACATTTGGATCGCAGAATGTCAATGAGTAGGTTAGTGTAAAGTTAATGAACAAAAGGTAAGGGTAGAAAGTAAGTGGTAGTGGCGAGCGGGAGTGGCGGAGACAGCGGTGTGTGTGGCTGCGGCGAGTGTTGCGCCCGCGCCGGCGCCTCCCACGCCGCTCGCCAGAGCGCATTCCAGCACGCCTCGGGCCTTTCCGCCGCCCCGCCGCCCTCTCCCAGCCCCCCGTAGCCCTCATGGGATCATATGTTTTTGTGCAACGGTTTTTGTTGTTCGCCGCCGATGTCTTGTTGTTTTTGTTCGTAAAGTTCACGCTCGAGCTCTTTTATTTTACTAGCTCCTCTCGGATATCATCTCTCACTTGTTAAGCAAGCCTTCCCATCGCTTAGGTATAACCCTATCTTGCGAGACAGTAAATAAAGTTTGTATTATTTATTATATTACATTCACTGAATAATAGGCACGTTCCAGTCCATTTATGAACGAGGCCCGAGATGAAGCATTTTATTTCGTTAAATTATAATGTCACACCAGTTTTATATGATGCGATTGCGTCTCGAACAATACGGCTACCCTCCAGCGCCGGCGGTCATAATCGAGCTCGTGCATAGTTCGCGGTATCGAGCGACCGAGAGCCCGCATTATGTATCATTATTTGAATGGCACAATTTACTCTGGAATCATAACTCGAACTCGTCAGGATATTAAATTTGTAATGGGTTATTTTAAAGACCGTATATACGTAGTACCCGGTCGTAGCAGTGGCGAGAAGTCGTTTTGTTACATTTCGGTTCATCACGGGCGTGCGCTGCTGGAACATGGCAGCGGTAGAGTAGACTGTGGAGTCTGCAGGATCGTCAGGCAGGTAGGTGGACGCTATCTAGTATTGCGCGGCGCTCGCGCGTGAGGCTCGGCGGCGGGCGCCGGGGGCCCGCGCGGGTGTTTGTTCCGGTGGGCAGCGCCGCGCGGCGCACTACCGATACCGGCGACGTCGGCGCGGAGTGGCCTCGGCAGAGCGTTCACCTCGCGAATAGACGCCGAGCGCCGACACCGCTCCTCTATCGCCACATCCATTCCGTGTTCAAGGGCACAGCGACGGAGGATTATGTCACCGCTGATGGCCACTCGTTCCGAACACACTTGCGGTTTCCTTTCATATTCATAAACGTTCTTATGGATATTACTTTAATTTCATTTCAATTGCAGAATTGTAAAGACTTCGAACACTGATATGAAATCAACATTTATAAAACTCCCGGTAGGGCCTCTATTCGATCGCGTATGATCTCTTTACGATACGACCGCCGCCTTTGCTTTCAAGGTAATACGAGAAATAATATCGTAGCAAATTAAATAATATGAATAGCTTAGGCAATGTCGAATATAGACCCTGATTATTTTAGTGCACGGTTTGCCAATAGGTCCGTGACGGGTAGCAATTGTACCTACTACTCATATCAACTTCCTCGTGACTTCCTCTGCAAGGCTAATGCTCTGGTGGCACTAATAAGGAAGATTGTACGAGCTGAACATCCGCCGCGTGTGGGTTCCGGCCGGCGAGTTCTGCTCTGCACTGAGAAACGAACACGATGCACTCACCTCTTATATGAAATATCTATACATTTTAAAAAGTTTCAAGCTTGTAAAGTTTCCAGCGGTAGATAAATTAGACAAAAGAACTGTGAAGATACTCGTAAATACCTATCTTGTACAGCAAAGTTTGTGGGATTTCAAGGATGGCGAGACACGAGCTAGCAAGCGCCGGTCCGGTGAACCGGTCGCCGGGCCGAAGGACGGCGCGGCGCGGACGAGGCGGTAGGGCTGTCGCTGTTTGATTAACATCAGATTATGCAAATGCCTCGAGTGAGCGGTCGCTCTCCTTTTTTCATCTTTTTTCTGCTCGTTCTCGTTGCCCGTTCCCTTTATCTCGGGAATGCCGACATGCAAATTAAAAAAATGAAAATAAATCTTTTAAATGAGCTGAAAGAGTGTTCGATATCCCTTCGGTCGGAATAATGGAGTCTACTTAATGATGAATGGGGGGGCCCTTGAAGACTTCGCTCGTATTGTGCGCGTCGTCGAGCTGCGGCCATTTGTGGTTACGCGCGGGCTTGAATAGAATAGTGGCTTCGTAACGCCGTGGGAACGTCTCAAATTAAATTAGGTATCTGTAACTACAAGACATACATTACATATTTATAATATATAATAATATATTGCAAAGGTTCGCATATGTAGTTTTAAGACTTGAACAAGTTCAGACGTATTCCACACGCTTTAATGAAACTCTGGTAGAATAATAATTGAGTAGGTTGGTGATTTTCCTGTACAATTATCGCATACGGCCAAGCTACAGTGGCTGATTAATTCAACGTTGTTGTAGCTACTTAACTATTAAAAAGCTATTATTAAGGCTAGCAAGCTCTATGTTTTGAAGTTACATAGGTAATCTCAATCTATGCGTGTTCGCGATCTTTTTTCCTACTAGGTAATCCTACCTACCTACTGACTAGTCGCTACATCCATTATCGATGTTTAATCAGCCGCTGAGTCTTTGATAAAAGCATTCGCACACCTTGACTCACGTCACAGATACACAAGTCGATCCACGAAACTACCACTAAAGCATAGGATTGAAAGAGAACAATTTTTTTTGACGTTAATTAGATCGCGTTACGTTGTAAGCCAACATTCAAGCGGGCACCGAACCGACTCAGAATGACCAGTTTTATTAGCATTTCTCGTCAATTATCACAATGTACTCGTTACACTATATTATTTAAGACGTCCATACCTAAAACCACGTATAGGTAATGTACACGTTCAGTATACGTATAGGTAATGGTTTCGCCAAAGTATGTCCGTGAGAAATATTCGAGTGAATCGGTCGCGGGCGCAGGCTGTGGAATGTGGCCGAGGGCGGGTGCCGGCTCCTTTGAGCCCTCTGAGAGGGAACGACGACCTGAGAGAGGGAGAAAGCGCCATTTCTTTACCGGATGTACCCGAACTGTTTTGCGTGCATGCAAGCTCTCGTCAACTCGTAGCGACAGACCAACAAGTGATTGATCAACGCTCAGCTTAATTGAATCGTAATTAGGTCATATTTTTATTAATGTTCTTTAAGTAAATGATAATCATAATCAAACCGGGAAATAAAAGAATAACAATAAATGTAATTGCATGTCTGGGGAAATACGTATACGTTGAAGCCGGAGTGTAGTTTTAGGTACAATATTTAAATTTATTATGAACAGTGCGCGAGTTCTTTAAATATACCACTAAGCAATTCGGGTTTTATAGAAAACTCGAATAGTTCTAAGATGGGAGCATTTACTTACATGATGGCCAACTTGTAATTACAAACCATGAGTAAAGTTGAAAGTTTTACAGTTCCATATTATTCCAGTTTTACATTAGATATTTAAGAAATATACATTTTATCGATTTAAATATAGGTATGTGACAAATTAAAGAGTTCATAAAAATATGTTACCTATACCTATGTTACTTTGAAGAAAACGAATAAAATTTGTTTTTGGCAAGATATTGGACACCTAATAAGAAATCAAAGAATTCAAGTTCGGAAGGTTTTTTATTTTGTTTAATAACTTATTAGATTGCTAGTAACTTGGCCTATTAATCAATTTCCGAACTTACGTATTTTTTGACTAGTGGATATAAGTTTTCGCTATTAGGGTACCGCAAGCGGTGTTTCTCATTACATGGCCACCGCTGGTAGCTAGTTGCCTAGACCTGGCGCCTCATTCGGGAACGCTAAGTGATTCTGTAGCGACTCATAAGCCAGATTTCTCATCCCACTCTTCCGCACGACGCGTAATGCGTAAGAGCGAGATGAGAAATCTGGCTTACGAGTCGCTACAGAATCACTTAGCGTTCCCGAATGAGGCGCCTGAAACTGAACTGTATTCCTGAATCGCACGTTCACTCGTGAACTTGAACTTAGAAAGTGTGTGAAACAATTACCTAGCTGTCGCAAAAAGCTTAAAGTCAGTAGGTATGTCAGTGTAAAACAATTTGTTTGTTTTGTTACAGATTACCAGTTCACGCTGTACTCTGCCAGCACACTAGCGTCATGCAGTATCGCCGCTGCGCTGCGAGGACTCAGTCTGGACGGCCATCTGCCGCTTCTGCAAGAGCTCACTGGCATTGATTTGGTAACTAGTATTCTTATTCATACCTCTATCATCATCATTCACCATTTTATGGCCTACTAGTGGCCACGCCATAGCTTCACCGGAGGTATTTCCCATACAAACTTTGACATCCCTTCCGGAAGGTGGATTTTCGTAAAATCTTTCTTTAGTGGATATACCTACACCCTATAAAGAACGGGCCGAATTTCAAACCTTAAGGTTATATTTCCCGATGTCATCATTGATGACTTTTTTTACGAGGTTTGTGGAACGTTAACCTTATTTTTTGATCGCAGGATTGTCTCCAAACCTGCATCGAACAAATAGAAGAGATGGTACAGAACATGATAGAAGAGCGTCCCGTCTCCGGCCCAAACGGGCAGGCGAGGGAGGCGGCGGGGTGGACCCCCCCGCCCTCCCAGGACAAGGCGCATAGCAACGCAGCCACCCCCACTGACGTCCGGGACGTGCACTTCTAGCCCGGGGGCAGCCGCGCGGGCGCAGGCTCCCGGCGGGGCTCGAGTGGTCGCGTTCGCGCCACAGACTATTAAGGTGCATCAGTACGAAAATACTTTAAACTAAACCGTAGTTGTTAGGGTGCATTAGTGATCAAGGACTGATACCAAGACTGACGGCGCAAGTCGTAACGTAGGTGGATGCCTACTTCCTATAAGTAGAGTACACGTATAGCGTAAGTTAGCGATAAGCAAAGCCCTGCGAGCTACCTACTCGTTTTGCCGTTGGTTTGTCCCGGCGCGGATCGGAGCGGCGCCGCACCGAGTGATTATACTTTAAGATACATCTTCCAGTTGTAGTAAATATTTTTCTTGAAATTATAATCTACCTCTTATTATTAAGATAAAGGCTTCTGTTTCGTCTGGATATTAGCTATAAACAGTTACACACTTTCATGCAGTATGTTTGCATGGGACCAAAGTATCATTTTGTTTTAGAAATGATCGAAATATAATTAACAGATTAACTCTTCTATTACTCATGGGACGGTAGTCGAGTTCAGATTCTATATTAGATTGGATTAGAACAGTGGTTTGAATCGAACTCCATCTAAAGTTGATTTAGTTGTTATATATCACGTATCCATCAGGTTTACTTATATCGGGGGAAGGCAATAAAATACGCTTTTATATTTTGTAAAAACTAATGTTACGTTCACTTATTTTATCGTATACACTACACTGCACAGATACAAATTAATAAAATGGTACTATTTGAATTGAAGGATAGGAAGGACGGGGCAGGATCGTGGGGCGCGCGGGCGCAGCGGCGCCTGCGGGAGGCAAAGGGCTTATTCATTTGTTTCCACTCTCCAAGATTTTCTAAAAGACTAATTCTATGTACGTAGGCAAATAAAATCTTGTTCCTCTTGTAAGAATAACAGTGATGTTAGGTTATTATTATGTACGCCGCAGTAAGGCATCAACACCTGTAAATTTTATATTAATTTTAACATTTAATGTGATAGGGTCAAAAGATGATGAACTTCATATTATAGTCACTCGCAAGTCATAATATGTTAACTAAGAGGTACTATTTTGTTGGATAAATTAGGAAAATAGAAAAACATGTGATTTATTACAAATATCCTTTCTAGAAATTGTAGTGTACCTAGGCTTAGTTTATAATAGGTAGCATGTAATGTTAATGTTATCGTTCCTATGTAAGCTACTGCCGGTGAAGTCCTTTCTAATGTTACACACGCAATAGTCGAACTCCACCTCTATGTACTTAATATCTCATTACCAAACGATAACAATAAGTTAATGTTCAAGCACATTGCTATTATTTCATTATTGTGATAGTAACTCCTATCTTGTTAATGGCAGTAATTAAGCTTGTTGGATTTTAATCCGTATTAAAAAATCCGATCTATTTGATTTTAAGTCTAATATTGCACGGTTTAGTATCTACATACACTAAAAAATTCAATGTTCCTGTAAGTGATTCTGTAAGACTCCTAAGAAATGTCAGATACAAACCGAAATATCCCGCATCAGTGACATTTGTTCAGTTTTTAACCAGCTTTCAGAGAACGAAAAATACAATGCAATTTATCATTAATGTTTAATTATATAGACAAAAGAATTCCAACGTAGTCTGCTTATTATGCACTACATATTAACGCGTGGTCGTTCTTAAATTCATTTTAGCGTGCATAAAAGCAGATTACGTCGTTCGCAATATGTTAAAAGAAAACATTGTGCTCACTAGAATTAAAATTATCGTTTAAGTGAATCATCAGTCCAGTGTCTTCCATTGATATTATAGAAGAGTCGGGCAAGGTCGGACGCCGAGTGCAAGGAGCAAAACCAAACCACCCTCTGAATACTTGCCTGCTCTCTACTGAGATAATTCGATTTACGGATTTAGATAGGTATGGTGGTATAGCGTAAGCTATCTATAATGTAGATATTTTAAGTTAAATGTAAATAAGTAGATATTTTTATACCAATAAATTATGCTGTAAGCATGTGGTGCCATAGTAACACTTCTAAAAAGTATTGTAAAATATTAGCAATAAATAAAATACTAATATTACATATATAATGTACCGTTGATATCAGTGTTCCATTTAATTCAGTACATGCACATTAGAATTGAATTTACGTTACACTTATAGAAAGTATTTCAGTTGATATAAATGAAAGTATACAATTTATTATTTAGTTTATATAGTGTATAAAAAAAGTTATGTGGGAAAATAATGCGCATTACATAGTTAGTCCTATATAATGCTTCTGTGGCGTTGGACTAGCTAAACTATATTTTTGTTAAGAATTTAAGTTACATTTGACATGAAATGTACGAGCAATATGTCGTGCTTTCCTGTTGTGTATATTAAGAGTGAAAACTCCGATTAAGTTCTGTGTGTGACGCACGGGGTCAAGTTGATGGAGAATCAAAAGTAATCTTAAAGATATGAGAATGTGTACTAATGCTGTGTGATTGTATTTAATTTAGGTAGTTTATTTTTGGATTGTCTGAACGTTCTGACTAGGTACCTATACTGAAATGTAAATAAAAAAACAATAAACATATACAAAATTACTCTATCTTATGATTTAACCCAAGTTCCTAAATCCATCGCGGGAGGGTTAATGTAATGCTTAGATGTCACCATGAACGGGGTTTATGTCACACAATAGATAATAATGTCCATTGTCGCTAACTCCTCATTGTTACTTAAAACCAAAGCATAGAAACATTGAAATAAATAGTAAGGAACTGCTCAAAGCAATTCTCGCGATGCGTACTTTTGAGGTGTCAGAACGCGAATCTGACACCATCGCAGGTTCAGTCGCATGTCGACCACCATCAATGACACTGTTTAAGTGACACGGTTTTATTGAAATAATACCCTCCCGCATCGTGCGGTGTGAGACCGCAGCACCATCGAACCCACCGTCCACAATGATATGATAGCGTGTGAATCAAGCAATATTAGACTTTTGTTTGTATGTCGTAAGAACTAAGACATCAGCAATAGGATGCGTGGGTAAGCCATGGCGCTGGCGTTTGACAACCTTCTATGAGACTTATTACACTTGTTTTGAGATCTTTGCTTAGAAAGTTAAAATTTGGCCGTTGAATAGGTAGAAGTAAGCTCTGTCGGGCGGCAATGTTAGTACAACATGCAATTATATAAATAAATAAATTAAATATTGTTGCTGAATCCGGTTGCCTCGTAACAGATATAGGCTAGTTTGGGATCGCCAGATAATGTATTATCTGTAACCATGGTTTCTTTAAATAAACAAAATGTAATTTATACGTCATTACTCCTAAAACATAATACATTATAGCGGGAGAGATAACACATTCTACCGATTTAATTTTCATTTCGCAGAACGTTTTCCATTGATTTTTTCTTGCATTTTAATACCATCCAGCGGCCCTAACATGCATGCCACAAAGATAAATTAGAACCGTTTATCTCTATGACTATCTCTTTCGTCGACAATAGTGTGAGAGAGACGCACTTAGTGATAAACGTTTCTAATTTATCTGTGTGGCATGCATGTTAGGGCCGCAGTCATCCAATTAGGTACGAGGTACATATTGAGTAAACAATAAAAAAAACTGTAACAATTAATGAAATGCCATTTAATCAAAAACAAATTTACACGTTCATATACAAGGATCCGCATTGCATGTGGAGCACTTATTTATATACAATAGATATATACTCTAAATGGAGACATTAATACTTATTGGTTATGTTTGGTCTTCAATAGAGAACCCGATTATTAATGGCTATAAATGAAAAGGCACGCTTTAAAATTGTGTTGAATAATCAGAATCTATTTAAATTAAATTAGCTTGCACTACTTATTTTAGTAACTATTTTATTTAAAATGTCAATATCCTACTGCTGTGGAAGTTATAGAAATAATAAAATACAACACGTACAAAGAAAAAATAGTATTAATATCGGCATTAAAATGCCTAAAACGCGAATATGCGCAATTCCAATATTGACTTGGGTAAATATGTTATTTTCAAATAGCATTATCTCAGAACCCTGATTTGGTATATTCGCGATTATGGCATCTTACTGAAGAAATAAGCAATAGTATAATTTGGTAAGAATGAGAACTAGCGCAAGAATGGACTTGTGAAAGACAGTAATTGAAAGGAATGCATATTTTAACGTTCATGTATTGGCAGGAAGTTTTATTCGTCTTTCGTTCGTTTCATAAATGAATCGCAGTGTCAGTTACAGCCGGGACATTGAACCAATATCATTTTGTCAAGCATGATATACACCATCTTACACTGAAAGTATATGGCATGTATCATACATAAAACAATAATAATTAAGTCGCTAACACAACCTTATATGTATATTTTGCGAGCGTCATCATTTTCTGATAAGAAATTCAGGTGAGTCGTTAGAAAATATGCAGGAAGACCTCATGGACTCAAAATGATATTGGTCAAGTCCGTTCTGACATCATTCGATAGCAAAATAACTAGGACATTTTAAAAGAAAATGTTTTGCTACATATCGAGCAGGTTTAGCGGCCGTGTGGTGGCAAAAACAATCTTAACATAAATGCAAATTACTTAACTATTTCCTTTTTTAATAGAATTCGTAGGTAGCTAAAATAACTAATGAACATTATCAAGTTTGAACTATTACATTGGTGTTCATATACATAATTAAATTAAAAAAAAACGTATTTTATTTTTATCTAGCGTCTAGGAGAGCACTCACATGTGCACGACTTTTGGTGTACTTTTCCCTCGAAGCCAGTTAAGTAGAACCGTGGGAGTGCTTTGGGAGTCTCGAGCTGAAATAAGAGAAAAACACACTAATGATTTTGAAAAAAATATAATATAGAAAGGACAATTAGAATCATTCTAGTCCGGCAAGGGCTACAGCTTCAAAGTAATTAAGCGAATTTAAAAACGGCCCAACTTCAATGCCCAGCTTCAAAATAAGACTTACTGCTTTGATTTATGATTGTTTATTTCACGTATGCAATCTGCGTGTACAGTCGAGGTCATAAATGTATATACATTTATAGGTTTTAATTTAGACATAGTTTATATAGGTAGGTATATTATTTTTATTGCAATTAATCTTAGGTTTATATTTAGATTTAATTTAGTTTATTTAGATATTACATTGTATTCGTTAAGTATGTTGGTTATATGAATTTACTATAGTGTACTTATTTGTGTTTATTTTTGTACATGAGAAATCAACGATAAATAAATATATACATTACCAAAGGGGCAAAAATATCTGAGCGCTTTTACGCCCTTGACAATGAAGTCGTGTTAACATATTTTTAACCACTTTGTCTGGGTAGATATTTTTGACCTCGACTGTACACTGGCAAGGGTAGAATTTGTTGTAAACTTAACAATGCTATAAAGGGAGTACTATGCTGTCACATATTGCATTGCTCTGTTGTTATCGCCTTTACTCTCTGTAAATATACGGTTCGCGTTGCCGTCGCTATTAAAGAGGTAGTAAAGCCCAAAAATAATTTGCGGAGGATATGCATGCGTTTGTCGCAACTTGTAGCGTGCTTGCCGCGAATCGTTCTGTTGCTGCACGTCACGTCAAGTCAAGTCGTGCTGTGAAACGCGTCAGTACTCACAGAGCGTGTGGTGCGCCTGCGCGAGCTGCTGCATGGCTTCCGGCGGCAGGTGCGCCACGTCCCGCTGCAGCAGCCGCATGCCCAGCTGCCGCGACTCGCTCTCGTGCCGCAGCGTCACGTCGCGGCTCTGCCGCACGCTACGTAGCTCGGTTAACCTGCCACAATAAAAAAAACAATAACCACCCGTCTTAACTAGTGAATAATTTGATGAAAAAAGAGGCGTCGTACGGTCAGGACGGACGTGTAAAAGGCAACGTTAGTCGGCCGAACACGATTAAGTGGCCGTACAGCGAGATCGTACTAAGCCGTATACGTCGGCCTCACTAGTAGTATAAAGACCAGAAATTTAATTGAGTCATTATTAAAGAATGCACACTATGTAACATTATTTATATATTGGTGTAATTAAGCACTAAATTACGTTAGTGTTAATGTGTTCGAAGTGAATAAACACAAATGTAAATTTTTAGGAGTGAATTTAAAAAAAAACATGAATTGTTTCTAACTCATTTCTGAATCTACCAACAATCGAGACAGCTCGATTGTTTGTTACTGTTATTGATGCTTAGTGAGATTAATTAATTACCGAAGTAATGTTTAGCGTGATTAAGTAGTTATCAGTGGCGGCGTGAGGGTAAACCGGTGCATAATTTCTTAACTCAAATATTATAATATTATTAATTACTTCTTGTTAATACAAGTAGTAATTTTTATGTTAATACATAAAAATTCGCCTCTTCGCCTCTTGTAGTTATTAATTTAATCATTACGACCAACACTGACTCAAGACCTCTGTATTTGAGTCGGGATTTAAAAGTACAGATTTTATTATTCCTTGTAAAATAAAGTTCCACGCAAGTTATGCACGTTATGCGGTAAGCTAACAATTGTTGGAACGGGACAAATGATTTTATGCTTGCAAAAGCTAACTTACTTAGCTTGTAACTTCGGCTTGTCTCCGTCGGGATCGCTGATGCTGCTGCTGCGGGAGGACTGGCCGCGGTGCGTGTCCACGAACTGCTGCTCCCGCTCCATGCCGAAGTTTGCTTGCTCCTGCACCTCCTGATTAGAGCTCGTCGACACGTCGAGCCCAGCCGCGGCACACTTCGCCTTGATATCCTCGCACGAACGCAGGCTGTCAGACAACCGCAGCTGCAGAGTGTCCCGTTCTTCCAACAACTGTGTCAACTCCATTGTCAGTTCCTCGCAACGGACATCCCGCTGGTGCAGCATGTACAACGCGAGGTCCAACTCGGCTCTAGGAACAGCATCTAACAAGTCACTACTACTCAAGAAATCCTCGGTCGTCCCTCCTTCAGGAGCCGGCTTCGTATCCGAGGCAAACGTCACATGCTTCTCTATTCTACTGCTCGACGAACGTAACATATCCTGCAGTGTGGCTATTTCATCTTTCAAAGTTACTATCTCATACTCTTGATTTTCTAAAACTGCTTGTGTTTCATTCGCTCGAGCTGAATGCTCTTCCAATATTTTATTTAAATCCGCTATTTGTTTGTTTAGACTGGTACATTCCATTATTTGATCATTTAAAGCTTGAGCTAAATTATTTTTCTCCGTTTCAAATTCACTGCGCAATCTATCAAAACCTTCAATTTTATCGTGCATTTTTAGCCTAAGCACAGCCAACTCCGACTCCTTCTCATAACTTAAGTCTTCAACCTTTTTTTCATAGTCCACTAGTTGTTGCCTCACAATTTCGAATTCTTCGTTTCGTTGAGTTAATGCAATAGTATAGTCATGTGTCTTTTGGTATATTTCACTTTCTCGCATTTGCAATTGATTGTGTAAATCAGCCATTTTAGCTTCAGCTTCTTTATATTTTAGTTTTAATTCAGACAACTGTTGTGTTATTTCAGCATTGGTTTCCCTTGTCGAACCTAACTCTGATTCAAGAGATTGAATTATTGGATTGTTTAATGCTTCTGCAACCTCTTTTTCATTCTTGCTGTTGATTTCTTGAATTTGCTTTTCGTAATCTTCCTGTTGAACTAATAACTTATTTTCATGCAAATGCTTTTCATCCTCCATTTCTGACCGTAACATATCGAGTTGGGTCATGGCTTCGGCATATTTATCTTGAAGATTTACTAAATGATCTTCCTTGTCTTGAAATTTGGTGTGTAAAGAATTAACCGTCTCCGTCATGACTAACTTGTTTGTTTCTTCTTGACTAGAAGATTGAACATGATCTAAAAGCTGCTCGTACTTAGCTTCAGAAGCACTCAATTGTTCCCTCAGTTCTTGTTCTGCGTTTTGGAAATCAGCTTCTCTTTGAGCTAAGTGTTGCTTCCACAGCTCTGCTATTTCAAAGCCACGCTGATCTACGGCTGTCGACACAGAAGATCGTAGCTCAGCCACAGTAGACAATAGTTGATCATTTTCATTGTTCAGATTTGTAAGTTTTTCATTTAACTCGGTGATTCGCATATCGTAATCTTTAATTTTATCTAAAAGGTGACGGTTTTCAGTTTCTAAGTCTACGATTTTCTTATTAGAATTATCTAAAGAAGATTTCAACTGTAAGCACTGGTCCTCTACCGCGTTGAACTTCTCTATTAGAGCTAAATTATCTGGTGTCGTTGAATAATCCTTGTTTTGTTGTTCTTGATACCAAATAACCTTTGAATTGGCTGTCTCGAGCTCTGCCATAAGGGCAGATGTTTTGGCCGTGGCATCAGCCTCGGCAAGCTTTAAGGAATTCAGCTCTTCTTGAAGTTCACAATTTTTAAGAGTAATTTCCTTTTGCGTGTTTTCAGATGATAATTGTAATTGTTCATAATCTGATTTATAGGATTGAGCAACATTTCTTGTGTCATTGAGTTGAAGTTCAATTTCACGCAACTGCTTAATTAGATCTTCAACATCATGGGACGAAGTTAGGGCAGATATTTTGGTCGTGGAATCAGCCTCGGCAACCTTTAAGCAATTCAACTCTTCTTGAAGTTCACTTATTCTTAATGTCAAATCCTTTTGAATATTATCAGATGTTACTTGTAATTGTTCATAATCAGATTTATATGATTCAGCGATATTTCTAGTGTCATTAAGTTGAAGTTCGACTTCGCTAAACTGCGTTTGTAAACTTTCAATATTATGGGACAATTCCAAATTTGTGTCACGCATATCGGTGAGCTGGCGAGAAATGTCATTGCATTTTATACACAAACTATTTTCTTTATTAGCTAGTTGCAAACTCAATTCTTTATTTTGGCCATCTAATTGCTCAATCATGATATTGAGTTCATCATTTTCTTTCTCAAGCTTTTGTATTTCGTCTCTGAGTAGTGAATTTTGTTTATCTGGAGCAGCAGCAGCAGCAGGCTTCTTATCTGGAGAGTCTTTGGTATCAGCTCCCCACTGCAATGTTGACATTTTGTCATTAGTTTCTTTAAACTTATACTTCCAAAGTTCTAGCTCGTTGTCCATTTTTTCCTTCATCTCCGTTAATCTTTCATTTGCGTTATTAAAAACCTCGTTCTGTTTTTTAATTGCTTCTTTCTCTCGTTTCTCCTTAGTTAGTTCTAAATTGATTTCCTCCAATTGTTTCTCTAATTCTTGTATCTTGATTCTAAGTTCATCTTCTATGGCTGTGTCCAAAAATGACGATTGTGAAATGTGCTTAGATATTTTAAGTTCACGTGTTAACATATCATTAGCAACTTTAAGTTCTTTAAGTTTTTTCATTGCTTTCAGTAGTTTCGTATTACTTAATTGAATTTCATTGTTTAAAGAATCCTTGTCTTTCTTGAGTTGTTGCAGTTGTGCTTGTAAATGGGACAATCCTGGCGTGGCATCAGCCACTTCCTCACATTCACCTAGACCCCAGCCCTCATCAGAGTTAAATGGATCAGATTCCTGCGTGACATCTTGGTCGCCTTTATAACACTCGTATGCTTTCTTAGGTACAATATCCGGCTCAACGGCTTCTCCAGAACCGCGATATATTTGGGAAGCCTGTTTTTGTGTTTGGTCTAAAATTTTAGCTGGTTTGATTTTAGTTTCAGCGATTGGCGCATCAGGAAGAATTTGAGATTCAAGTAACGACATATCAAATACTGTTGGTTCTTCACTTAGTGCTTCTATGGTAGACGATATAACCATACCTTCAGTCTTAGGAATATTTATTTCAAAACACATTTTCTTCTTTTCAGACAGTTGTTTGATTTCATCTTCTTTCTGAGAAAGTAGTGACTGTAAATGTTCATTGTTTTGAGTTAAGATACGTGTATTACTTACAAGTTGTTCTGATTCAAATGAACTTTGTTTGAGTTTAGCATTTAATTCCATTATATCACTTTCTAATTTGTAGATGACTGAAGCATGGCTAGTCTGAAGTGTTTGTATTTTATTGTTGAGTTCTAATGTTTCTTGATTTTTATTATTGACAACTGCATTCAATCTGTTTATTTCACTGATATACTGCTCAGTATAATCAACAGATTGAACTTGATCTGTAGTATCAGACTTGTCATTCAGCTCTTGGTTAATTGTATTCAGTTCTTGAATGTTTAGATTTAGTGTTTGAATATGATTAACATATTCCTGTAACTTTTTATCCAGCTGATTTACATGTTCACAGGATTTTTCGTATTTTTCACTAAGAACTTTCTTTTCTTTGATAGCATTTTCAATTTGTGCATTGAATTCGGACTCGTACTCTTCGACATCAAGTTTCCTTTGCAGTAACAGTGCTTGGTACTCTTGAGTTGTCCGTTTCAATTGGCTATCCAGATCTTGAACTTGAGATTGGTACTTGGCAATTTCAGATTCAACTAAATCAGCCCTGTTAGCTTTGTTTGTAAGTGTATTACAATATTCCTGTATATCCGATAAAGAAGTCTTCAAACGAATATTTTCTTCACTTAAATGTTGCACTTTAAACTGTAATTCCCTGTTTTCACTTTCAATCTCATGTAATTGCTTCTCGACTACCCTGTCATGGTCCATGAGGACGGCTAGTCTATTAACCAACTCATCCTCATGACTAGTATAGTCGGTATATGCTTTACGTTTTTCTTGTAATTGACTGCCGAGCTGATCAGCTTTGCGCTCTAGTGAGTGACGCCTGTCCTCCATGGCAGAAATAGTATCTTCAAGGCGACAAATACGGCTTTTGTATTTGCTTATTTCAGAGTCTAAAGTCTCTACGTATAAGTCTCGTTCTTGAATTTTAGCATCATACCCAAAACTTACTTGACTAATTTGTTGCTCTTGCAGTTCAAGTTTGTTTGTCAACTCTTGAATCTGATTTTGCTTTTCATTAAGTTCTGTCTCTAAACTAGTAATTTTTGTTAGGAAATTTATATTATTTTTTTGATCGATCTCTAATTCCACAATCTTTTTGTTGATAGTCTCAGCTTGGTGTTTTAGTGATTTATTTTCTTCATGGGTATCATCTCGTTCTTTTGTAAGCAATTCGATTAAAATATTCAACTTTGAAATTTCATCAATTGCGCTTGAAAGTCTTTCTTGCGTCGCTTTTAATTCGTCGCGAAGCTGTTCGACATAATCCGACGTTTGCTGTTCTAAAGATACGTTCTGGCTTTGAAGTCTAGCCAATTCGTCGTTAGCATGTTTAAGACTTTCTTTTACAGATGGCAATGAATCAGCTTGTAATAAAAGTTGTTCAAGTTGAGCATTTTTGGCCTCCAACTGTTTATTAATTTCGGCAAACTCAATTTCCAGTGCTGCATATGCAGTAGTTTTCTTTTTTAAGTTTACTGCGAACTTTTTCAATTTTTCCATCAGCTCCCTTGTTTTAGTTTCTGTGGCTGAATATTTTTCACTAAGCTCCTCTTTTTCCTGGGTTAGTATTTTCAGTTTTCCGTTAACTTCTTCAAATTCTTTTGTAAAGTTAGATAGTGTATTTTCTTTTTCGGATAAACTATTACGCAATTTTTCATTTTCTATTGATTCTTTTCTTAATTGCAATTTGATTTCATGAATTTCTTCATCACGTTCTTTGGCTTGCAGTATGATTGAAGATACTTCATCGGCATGGTTCTGTTGTTGTGTTTGTAATTCTTTAATAAGGACCTGTTTGTCCAACAACGTTTCATGCAGCTTTTTCAGTTCTGCATCAAGAGTGGTATTTTTGTTTTCCATGGTCATTTTCAAATTAAGCAATTGTGATTTTTCTTCTTCGTAAGTTCTTAACTTTTCTTCGTATTCAGACAGTTTTCTTTGAAGAATTGTAATTTTATTGTTTAAAGATTTGATCAGCTCAGAATTTTGGTCCTTGGACTTTTCTTCTTCAAGTAAATCTATAGTCGATTTAAGTTTTTGAGAAACATCATTCAGTTTGGTAATTTGATTGATATACTCTGAAACTTCCTTGTCCTTTTGTTGCAATGTATTACTGTAATGGACTATTTGCTTTTCGTAGTCAAGTAAAAGACTTTCCACTTCGTGAATCCTCACGTCGCGTGCATGAATAGCGTTAGCATACTCTTTTTGGATGTTTTGTAATTCAAGGTGTAACAAATGATTTGCCTCTTGCAGTTTTATTAATTGCTGTTCAGCATCACTATCCTTTTTAACAATACCTAATTCTTCCCGAAGTTGTTTATTCTCTTCAATCAAAGTCTTTATCTTGTTTTCATATGAATTATTATTTTGTATAAGTTCAGATTGTTTCTGTTGTTGTTCTTCTAATGACAAAATTTTCATCTGACAATCCCCTATTTCAGCTTCTCTTTCTTTGATTGTGTTTTTCAGCTTTAGTATCTCCTTAGTTAATTGTTTGACGGATTTGGTTCTACTGATTGTCTTATCGCCTATTGATTTGTCATCGTGCTGTGGATCAGAGGCCAGTGCTTCACCGACATCTTCTAGACTGGCTGGTTTCACGGTTTCGACACTTACTTTAATGATTTCTCCTCGTTCGCGTTTTAACTCTTCAATTTGTCGATTTAGTTCTTCAGTTAAGGCCTCAAATTCGATCTTTTCTTTAGACAACACATTAATATTACTCTCTAACAAGTTACACCTATCAGTCAATTCTGCAATAGTGTTATGTAGTTTTTCATTCTCTGATGTAATATGTCCCATTTTCTCCATCACTTCTTGTCTTTCTTGTGTAAATAACTCAATTTTTTTATTTAATTCTGCACTCTCTTCAACTAGCTTTTCTATATTTTCATTGCACCCAGGTGATACTGTTCCTTTATATTCTTCAGTCTGATGAGGATCAGCTTTATTTTCAGCCATTCCCTTGTTGTACTCTTCAAGTTCAAGCTTCTCTTGTGTTGTTAATGATTCCACTATTTCTATAGATTCAGCTGAACTGACCTTCTCTGCACTTAGTTTCTCAAGTTTATCTGTTAATTCAATGTTTTCTTGAATATAATGTTGTAGTTTGTGGTTAAGCTCTTCTTTATCTTCTTCTAAATCTTTGATGGTGTCATTTAAATGTTCCTTATCCAATTTAAGGTTTTCTACAACAAGTTCGAACTCTTTTTTAGAAGCTAATAGCTCATCCACCTGTTCCTCAAGTTGCACTGACTTCATCTCTGAACTAACTTGTTCACAGTGTAGATGAGACATGTCCTCTAACTTGTCCTCCATCTCAGAATTCTTTTGTTGTAATACGTGCAATTCTAAAAAAAAGGAAAGAGTGTACATGATGCATGGTTTTGTAAAAAAATATTGTTATATATGTACAATTTAGCACACAGGGTAATCTTAGTGAAAGTGATAAATTAAGGTAGATAAGAAAACCAGTCTGTCATCGCGCTTACAGCCCAAGTCATGTGCTCAACACCCAGATTCGTTACTAATCAAATAATAAAAAACAAAGGAATTGACGAGAAAAACGAAGTTATACTTAAATAAAATAATTAATTAATGTATTACCTTGAACCAATTCGAATTTCTGGGCTTCTAAGACACTGATAGACTTTAATCTTGCCTCAGCTAAGTTTTCCATTTCTAGGAGTTTTTTGTAAACATCCGACTCAGTTACTGAAACAAAAAATAAAATGTTGTTAGATATTTATTACTCATTCAGAAAAATAAGACATTCAGGCCCAATTCGATCAAACTGGTAAAGGACAATCCTAGATTAAATGCCAAATTGCTGTGAACTAATCTCAATATAGGTGTATGTATCTGTGAAAAGGCTGTACAGGCAACTAGAGTATTTGCCATAGCATTAAACATCATTCAAAGCAGCTTCCGATCAAGTTCTATTCAGTTGGTAACCTAAATAAGTCTTACACAACATTCGTACAAATAGGTAAAATTCAGCCTGAGACGTTAAACATTTTTTGGAAATTTCAAGTCAAAAACCATTAAAAGGACACTCACATCTGCCACTGTCATAGTCAACCAGGTGCAGCTGCAGATTGCCTTTCTCTTCCTCCAACTCCGCCACTTTTTGCGTTAATTGGTGCATCTCCTCATTAAGTCTGATAACCTCTGCATTGGCATCAGAGACTTTACTGAAATTATCAATAGTTTTTTGCATTTGCTTCAATTTTAATTTGTGGTTTGATTTCACTTTAATCATGTTTACATTAGCTGCTTCAATTTCATTAGTTAAGTTAGCAATCTGTTCTTGGGCATCTTTTAGTTTAGCTTCAAGGTCTTTTACATTAATAGAGATAAACTCGTCAGGTTGTCTCTCTGAACGCTCGTCGCGCTCGCTCTCGCGAGCGCGTCGAGCGAAATCAACTAGTTCACTGTGCTCGGTCAAAATTCCTACATCAAGCATATCAACGGATGCTTTTTGTTTTTGCACAGTTTCTTGAAGTTCTTTTAAAGTAGTCTCTAATTTAGAATTTGTGGATTGCAGTTCAGTAATCAATGTGTTATTTTGAGCGATTACATATTCTTTGTCCAGTATGTCTTTATTTAGAGACTGGATGACCGTTTCAAATTTAGATTGGTCAGTTTTACCAGATTTCTTTTCTGGATCTGTTGTTGCAGCTTCAGAAGATAAATTACTCCACGGTGATTTGGATTTAGTAGCTCTACCACCTTTGCGAGCTGGAAGTGGACTTTTGGTGTTTTTGGTAGGTGATGCAGTTAGTTTTGAGTCATTTCCAGTTTTTATTAAATTATTTTCAAGTTCCTTATTAGTTTGCCTAATTTGACAATTTAATTGCTCCAAAAATTCGATTTTCTTCAGCAATTCACTTGCATCAGTTATTTCAACCAACCCTTTTTCAGCTTGGACCTCTTCAACTCGAACTGGTGGATCATCTTGCACAGTAGTGTTAGTCACCAATTCTATTTGCTTTTTCAAGGATAAAATTTCTTCATTTTTTGATTCAAGTTCTTTAATAAGTTTGGACTGATCAACACTGATTTCAAATCTAGAATTATCTAAAATATCCTTAGCTTCTTCAAGACTTTTAATTTTTTCTTCATTTTCCTTTAACTTTTCGACCAAATTGTGTTTTTCATCATTCCAATTACTTTCAATTGCAATAAAATTTTCCTGCATTTTAGTCATTTGCTGCCTAGTGTCTTCAAGCATAACCTGCAATTCTTTTTCTGAAATAGTAAAAAGGAAATAGTTAGTACTTTTACCTACATATTTGTTAATAATGGTGTAAATTTAAGCATTACCCACCTTTTTTACTGAAATTTTCTGACATGAGGACGTTAGCCTGATTTTTTGATTCAATGATTTGATCCTTTTCATTTATTTTTTCTTGTAAATCTAAAATAGTGTTTTCCATTGATTTCATTTTAACTTGTACAACACTCAGAGCATTTTCTCTTTCCTTTATTGTGTTATTTAGTTGCGCAAGGTCACTGGTAGCCAAACTCTGAATATAAATAGGATGATAAATATTTGTATTCATTGGTAGAAAATTACTGTTACAGATAATAGACATTAAATTAAGACAATAAACATACCTTTTTGGGTTCAAACTTTGTGTCTGTAATGGGATCTTTTTTTATTGGTTTTTTATAAATAGGTCTTTTGCTTATCTCTTTGTATTGTTTTATTCTTTCCATCAACAACTCTTTCTGCTTTAAAGTATTTGCTAAACTTTCACTAATACCTGGAACTAAAAAAAGAGTAGAACTAAATTATTATTTGTTAAATAATCTGTGATAAAAGGTAAAGTATGGTGCGTGGTTGCAGTGCATATTATGATGAATTGTTTAAAAGCATCTGAGAAGATTTTCTAGTTGCCCTAGCTGAATCAAATTCAAATTGCTTAATCAGCAAGTTTGCTACCTGTGAGCTCTTTTACTTGTCACATTAATACAATAAAATTA
Source organism: Tortricodes alternella (assembly GCA_947859335.1). Classification (NCBI taxonomy): domain Eukaryota; kingdom Metazoa; phylum Arthropoda; class Insecta; order Lepidoptera; family Tortricidae; genus Tortricodes; species Tortricodes alternella. Next base: position 11,596,970 of record OX401977.1, read on the forward strand.
ATCTCCCAGGGCTTCGGACAAGACCGTCATTGTTAAGAAGCATCACAAGGAACTCAGCAGAGTCATCTTTTAAATCATAATAGGGCTTACAGCATATAAAAAATAAAATAAATTTAACTGAAAACATGACAAAGTAATATAGCAATTAATGATAGTTATTAAAACTAATAAAATATAATAGGTTGCTGGATAATCAACAAAAATTGAAAAACAATGATCAAATATGGTAGAGAAGTTTCTCATGACAGGTTGAGATATCACATACAACTTACAAACTTAACAGTCCGGGCCCCACAGATAACACTTGTTCCCGAGTGTGATGCTTATCTAAACCATAACCTCCATTAGCCACGTATAAGGGAAGGTGTTGGGAATTAAGTGGATTTCAGATTGTGGATGCATTTGACATACCAGTTTTTTTATTAAAATAGGTGTAAATATGTTCACAATTTAATTATGGTAAAAGAAGTAAAACTTTCTTACTATTTAAGGCTTCTTGGACAGACAGAGTAACAGAACTATCAGTTGCCACAGAATACCCTGTTCTCTCACTCACGGTGGACGCCATCTCTGAGACTGAGTCATCAGGATCATCATCTTCTGTAAAATAACATTTAATTATAAAATTAAATAACTAGATTTTCACAACATTCAATTGCCTTAGTATAATCAATTAGAAGTACATATTTCAATACATAATTCAGTTTTTTATTGTTAGTTTTTTTTATCTAATATAAAGAGCTTCATCACCATTCATTTAGTTATTTTATGCAAATTGCACATTCGTTACAGCTTTTTAAAAAATAATTTCTATTAAATTTACTGTTCCATTTTTTTATGGCACAATTAATGAATGTAAATTACTACTCTGCCACTTATTCATACATGAATGTGGAAACTATGGCTTGATGCGGTGTGAATATAGGATGGAAGCTTAAATAAGAATCTAAAAATCAAAGTGAAAAAGCATGACCACTTGTAAATACCCATAATCATTCTTACCAAAAGGCCGCCCCAGAAGTTCGGCTGTGGCCTTACGGTGTTCTTTGATCCGTTTAGACACCAGTGCAGCATTTTCCAGGCACTTTTGAGCTCTCTCAAATTTTATTTGCCTTTCAGAAGATGAGGACACTCGTTGGGAGGTCTGAAATTCAGTACCTTTATTTAAATAATCAGAAATGAGTTATTAGGGGCCGTCCATTAATCCCCTTACTAGTTAATGATCTGTGCAAGTTAAGATCCTACAATTGGATAGTTGACTATTGCAACAAATATTAAAATATTTCTGTAGAATGATAGCTTAACCTTCAACGATACATATAGAACAGGAGTCATGTGAAAATATATCAAGAATATTTATATTTTAATAATTTAAAAACTCATTTTTTAATTAGAAGTCGACTCAACATAAAACACTAATCACAACAATTGGGTGTGCTTCGACTACTCTCACAGTCCCAGATCGCGCTAGCACTTGTACCAATTTATTGGGTCGTGCTTTCCCTGGTTGCATATTATTGGCTCCCGCTTCTTTACATTTATGTCAACTTGGGTATTTTTGTTTGATTCTTCCAGTACAATGACGTCACATGCGAGAGCTGACAGTGGAGAACCTTTTTGCAGCATATTTAAAAAAGGAAAATATTTTTATCGTTTTTTCCTTGAAAATGAGGAAATTTTATTAGGAAAAAAAAATCACATTCAAGTTGAGTTAACAAACAGTCTGAATTATTGTTTGAAAAGCAGTCAAGAACAGAATTATAAATAATACAGTTGTTTTTTTCAAATTAATCAGTACTGTAATATTACAATGAGAAACTAAATATCCAGGTGACCTTGCGGTGGCGTAACTATACCATCTGGGGCCCGTGGCAAATTCTTTTGATGGGGCCCTATAAATACTCAGGTACAATGTAAAAAAATATTTTTGAGCTCGCAGCCTCTTGGGCCGGGGCCCTCTTGGACCCGTGGCATTTTGCCAGCCCTGCCACCCTATTGTTATGCCACTGTGACCTTGTTTTTATTTATTGCCTATGACTATTCTTTGTTTTATAAATAAAAGGTAAATCTAATGTTTCTGATTTATAATTGCGTCGTATTTTATTTTAACATATGGCTAGTATGAAGTCAATTCTTCTTAGGTGTTTAGGTAATACTGCTTGTGAAAACAACTTGTCTCAAAGACGCATACTACTTGATTTAAGTAAATATTAAATTTTAATGACCTTTACACTTTTCACACTTCCCGCTACACTGGAAACTTCACTGGCGGCTACTGCTAAATTCGTGTCAGGGGCCTCCAGTTCGCCCTTCTCGGGGATGTTATCGACGTTTTTATTGTCAGACATAGCTCACTACGCTCTGCTAACATTAATGACGGAAATTATACAGCACAAGTCACCGTAATATTGGGTATCCCAAGGACACTCGCGCAAATTAAACGAAATAGAAAAGAATATGATATTTCACAATAAACAAACTGTAATAATATTTTTGCCACCACCACTTGCCATTTCTTGTTCACGTCCACGTCAGATGGTTCAACTTACGATTCGTATTTTGACATCTGTCATTCTGTTTCCGATTTACCGGTAATTTCCCTATGTTAAATACTTAGATTATAGAAGCTAAAAGATTTTTCTCGTTTTAATTGTATACATATTGTACCGTATTTTATATAATATTATATTTATCTTATCCATTTAAACTTTTTTTTTTCAAAAAACTTTATTTAGTCGTAGCGTTTTTTAAAATGCCTCGTTTATCATGAATGAGTTGAATGTCATTACATTTCTAGCCAAAAAATCACATTTGACTGAAATTATAAAACCAATTTAAATTGCGCACAGTAATCTTTTCTTATTTTTATGAAGTAGTATTTGAGTTTATGTAGATATTATATAAAAAAATAAATGGCTTCGTCACGCCTCCAGGTAAATTATTTTAATATATTTCATCATCCTTAGTTAAATTAATGATTTTGCCACGAATTACAAGTTATTTTCTTTTAGGCTACTGCGCGACAACTATCTAAGACCTTCAAGAAGAAAGGTAGATTTGAGATCGGTATTGCAGCTGATCTACCCCTAGCGTATAAGAAATTTTGGCGTGAATGGAAGGTGTTGAAACCAGCCGCTGTGCACTTCATCCCTCAGGAGGGCAAATGGAAGCGCGATGAGTTAACAGGGGAAACCTTGCCTATTCAAAACGTTTCGATACCCCTGAAATACCCTTCAGAAATTCATGAAGGTATCTGGGGCGGTGAAGCAGTAATCAAAGGTATTACATTCTTATTTTGTTTATATAATGTAATTGTTTGCCAACATTAAATTCTATCTGTCTAATGATACTGCGTAATTTGTTTTCCTCTCCTCTATTATGCAATTTTTATTGTCTAATATAATATTACAATTGATTGAAACATCTGATCAACCAATCAGGGTAGTTGAAAAAAATTGAGTCCAAGGCCCTAAAGATTCTATATTTGTTTAAATAAGTATAGAAATTTATTGAATACTTTAGGTTTCCAGAAACGGGATCCTCACAAGCGGCGTGTACCTCACTACTGGGTGCCGGTGTTGAAGCGCACTGTTGTCAAGTCAGAAGTCCTCAACACTCACCTTTCCGTCACTGTCACTGACCGAACCATTAGACTAATTAATGACCACTATGGCTTTGATCATTACTTGCTTAAGACTCCAGCCTGTGACTTGGTTTCTATGCTAGCCTTGAAATTGAAGAAACACATACTGACTGAACTGATGAATGGCTGCCCAAGGTATGCTCATGATCCTAAGAAACAAAAGGAAATCTATGATGAATATAAGACATACTTGTCCTCGGTGGGTAACATTTAATTTTAATACTTTCTTATAAAGATCATTCTGTTCCATTTCTATGAGAAATGAGATGCATTTATCTTTTGCACTCATAACTGACTTCCTCATAACTTTTGGATTCAGTGAGGTGTACAATTGGTTAAATGAGTAACAAATTACTTTTATTTTTAGTTTACTCCTGAGGAAATAGAATGGTATGGCTTGACCTGGTACGAGGCATTGTGTAAAGTTGCCAAGCAGAAGGAAGCTGCTAATAGACCTATGCCTTTGAAGAATGTGTACAGAAAGAACTTGGTGGAGAAATTAAAAGCAGCAGGAATTGATGGCAGCCCTGCATCAGCTGAAGAAATTTCGTAAGAAATCATTGTACATTTGATAGACCAGGGGGGCTAGCATGACATGCCTGCGAGTCGTTTGTAGTTCAGCGCATCGCTGTCAAACTAGTCAAATATGTAAGGGATGCACTGATCAACGAATGACTCACGGGTAGGTCGTGCTAGACATTCAATAGGCCTATTGTTTTCAATGTTAGACACTTGAGGTTGCAGGTTCAATTCCTGCCAGTCTAGTCTAGATAATTGGATCATGACACACATGTTTGTTTGTGTCTTTGTGTTATTTATTTGTGTTATTCATGGACCCAAGATACAGGTTATGGTTTGGTGCTCCATTCTAGTTCCTGAATAGAGTTCCACTCACAAAACCAATTCGGCCGTATTGTTTGGGTCATTGAATGCGAAATTATTGTTTAAAAATTATTGAAATGCTTCTGGCAAAAAAGAATAATCGTCACAATAAAGCATAAAGCAGTGAATGTGTTATATTAGGAATAGCCTGAGAAGTCAGTGTTACCTTTCACACTTTTCAAAGAAAGAAGAGTATGGTTTCATTTGACTTTGTTCAATTTTGTAGTTATTGTATAGATTGATGTGTAACGGTGGTTACCTATGTAACAACTGCATTTTGTTTCAGGAACACAACCTCATGGTTATCGAAAATGAACCTCTTTGGGAAAAAAGATGAACAAGCATAGTGAATTAAATTAGAAATGTATCAAGAATGATTTATGTAATTGTTATGTCTTTAAATCATTTGAAGAAATAAATAGGTAGTTGTCTTGTTGTTTGTTGTTTGCTGAAACTCCAATGATGGACACACCAACTCGAAGTATTTATGAAAATGTAGGACCTGGGTTGAGATTGAGTCAATAAAAAAATAGTATATGTCAGGATTCAACATTTTAATACTAACCAAAGATTAACATCAGCATTATTAATTATCACGAATACTACAAACAAAGGGAAAGGGGAAAAACTATAATGATAATTATAATAATAATCACCCATGAGAAAATATGTTATAAGGTGTTTTTTTTTACTAGCGTGCAACATAATATTGCCTCAATTTGTGACACAGGAACCATATTTTATTAAACTAAATCAATCACATAACATAGACTACCAAAAAAAGGCCTACATATTTCTTATGACTATATTGTATAGGGTATATAATGTATACAAACAAAAATAAAAATTGATTCCTACCCTATCACACAATTAAACAATGTCAAAAGTTTTACTTATGAACTAAATGGTAAACTATGGATTAAAGACTTCCACACACAGAAATGCGGAACGGAAACGGACACGTGTAAGGAGTGTAACAGGAACTAAAATGGAACCCTTCACACGGCAGCCGCGCGGATTGATGTGAAAGCTTCCATTTTAGTTCCTGTGACACTGTTTACGCGAGCCCACTTCCAACCCGCTCCGCTGCCGTTCCGCGTTTCGGTGTGTGAAATTCTTAAATGATACTATCCTCGAGTACTTACCTAATTGATTAACATTTGCACTAGTAGCCTGATCTCCAAATTCAAGATTTTACACTATATTTAAAACTAGAGTTGATCGTTTGCTCTCCATTAAAAGTTATCTTGCATTGAAATTGGGTTTGTTACTTAAAACCTGGGAACCGTTTCTCAAAGCATAGTTGTCTAATAATACTTGTGTTTTGATGAATTTTTTCTTTTATTTTACGAGACAAAACACTAGAATGATTCGAGTAGAATACTTTAAGAAACGGGCCCCTGGTAGCACACATTATAGGTGAACTAATACTTTCTGGGTATACTTTATATTAACCTAGAGCCTTTGCACGCACTTTCGTGCGCAGTTGAAGCGCGTTTTTAATTTTGTATCGCTGTCTTTATTTCTTTTTATAGAGTAAAAGCGATAGCGATAGAAAACGTGCGTCGAGGCTCTTTCGGCCCTTACTAGTTTGTCAGCATAAAAAAAACCTGAGCATACTTATGCTTCTAAGTAGCTGAATGCAGGTGAGCGGTTACGGATTAGTTAAACCTTTTGACCGCCACAGTCTGCTGCGGCCGTCAGCGGATACAGGGCAAAAAAGTCCTTCATTACCTTGACTTAAAGTTGAAATTCGTTTTACTTCTCAGACATGCTTGGCGGTCAAAGGTTAAGGGGAGATAAGTACGACTATTTAAGGACAGGGTCACGTTTAGGTGAAATTACTCTGGCAAATTATATGACGTGATGCGGGTAATATAGCTTCGCAGTAAAAGACGAAAATAAATTTGCGTAATTTCATATCACGAATACATTTTTCTTAGTGATTTCGTATCGAAGGTTATCTATAACACGGAGATGCATTCTATTTGTGATTCTATTGTTGAGTATACATAACTTATTAATTAAATATGCCCTTATCACTTGTGAGCGTGTTTCGTGCGTTGAATGCACGCCCGCCGCACTTTCAATATTTCCGGCAAACTTTAATTATTCGTACATTCTCTCAAATCGCCATGGCAATTAAGTCGCTCGATATCTACCAGCCCCTGAAGCACACCAATTTTTATTGCGCATAACATAAAGCACTCGTCCCTTTCGCACCCGTGGATTAGTGAAAAAGTGACAGATGATGTGCGCGATAAAAGCTAGCGAGCTCCCTCAGAAATCACTAGAAGTATACTTTGTCCAAAGGAAAAAGCGCGCTGGCGGTGGGGCTGCGCAATAGTCAATTTACCGGCCAAATTGGTGGCGTGATGTGAGGTGCGACGGAGGGGGTTACGCGCGGTACGTCTGTGCCGTCGCGCTATTGCTCGCGCGTCGCGTCGTCAGTCTTCCGTTGTCTCCCGTATAAAGACTACGTCTCGTTCGCTTGCAAAGTACAGTCACGCACGTTTCTTTGCACGATGCTTTTCCGTAAAGAGGAAAGAAAAAATATGTTTATTGTTTTATGACGAAAGAAGCTGATAGTGGTGTAGTAAATAATTTAAAACAATGTATAAAACGAACTACAGAGGCAACAAAAACGTCCGAGGCTACAGATCGTGTCCCAAAAAAAGGCCCATACATATGGCCCACAGCGGTCCTTCCAACCGATTAAAAAAAGGAGGTATTTCAATTCATCTGTATTTTTAATATGTATATATTTTTTAATGTTTATTACTTCATAACTCCGACATTCGTGAACCGATTTGTGAAATATATTTTTTTATCGGAAGAGTATTCCTCCGGCCGGATTGGTCCCGTTAAGGCAACAGTTGTAGTCTGATGATGGGATCTGTGATCCATCTAAACTTACCGGTTTACTATTACACTACAAGACATTACACTTGTAATACTAAACAATAGCCAAGGACTTTCGCGCGTGACTGTACACATGCGCGGACCCATCCCCTCCACTGCCGCCCATTTTGCCTTGGACCAGTTATACTTAGTTTGTGATACCAAAACTGTCAGATCCGTAAAGTAAAGCGTGAGGTTCTCGCCGGTATAACCTAGGTGATGGTGCACTCGATGGGCGCGTCGGGCGGCAGGCGCTCGGCCAGCAGCGCGGCCACGGCGCGCGCCAGGTACGTCATGGTGCCGAACGAGCCGCTCGGCGCGCTGTCGTACAGGTGCTGGCACACGCCCGCCGCGCCGCCGCACAGCAGCGCGCCCCCCGCGCCCCCCGCGCCGCCCGCGCCGCCCCCCGCCTTCGCGCAGCACAGGGTCGCGTCGCCGTTGCACCGCATCTACAAAATGCACACAGTACTATTAACCTTTCCAACGACGGATATATCCGTCAGGGATAAAAAAGCCCTTCAATCGTTTCACGTAAGGTTGATATTCGCGTTACTTCTCAGACATGCTTGGCGTTGAGGAGGTTAAAATAAGTTCACCATTCGGCCATCCTCGGTTATTGTCGGTATTCCTCGTTTTTCACATAGAGTATATCAAATTACAGATATGACTTTTAAACATTACCCGTTATCTTATTAAACACATTACAACAGAAGGATATGAGCAACAAAACCTCCTAATAGCTCTGAAGTAACACAACCTTTATATTGAAATAAGCAAAATAATTTGTGACTATTTTTTGACAGTATGACACGCATGACGGAATATCGTACTGTTATCTTACGTAAAACAGTAACTATTGATTAATAAAGAATCATGAATATTTTTGTGTTTTTACATTATACTAGTCATATTATAATGCAAAAACACAAAAAAAAAATACAAAAATAAATGTGACATTCTTTGTTCTTTGCGTGTACCCTTCAAATGATGTATTTCTGTTGCCACTATAACAACAAATATAAAAAACGGAATAAAATAAATATTTAAGGGGGCTCCCATACAACAAAAGTGATTTTTTTGCTGTTTTTATAGATAATGGTACGGAACCCTTCGTGCGCGAGTCCATCTCGCACTTGACCGCTTTTTTAAAAGTACTGACGATATTCAATTTAACGCACCTGATCCTCCAAGAATATCTGATTGGCCTTGTGCACCAAATGTTCCACGGTGATGGTGCCTCCGAGGTTATTGACCGCTTTGTACTCGATGACGAGCGTCAGCACCATCAACGCTTCGACCACCAGCTGCCTGTATTCCGGCTGAGGGATAGAGTTCAACACCGTCTCGACGGCGAGTGCGAATTTCAACTCTCCGGACGTCATCTCTTGAGTCAGATTCGGTTGCAGCACTTTGCCTTGGATGACAAGGCCTTGGCACTGAAAAAATATTTTTTATTACACTAATTTTTATATCAAAATTCAATCACACAAGTTGACATAATGCTGAGAAGAAACGACGCAAGAGACTCAGAACTCTAAACTTTAACGTTACTTTGATAAAAAAAAAACGAAAAACAAACACATAAAGTGCAACAGACAGGTCTAATGGGCACAAATTAATTATAATAAATAAATAATAAGGGAAATGTATAGTCTCCGGGATACGCATATTTATAGTACCTAGTGTGCTCCGTGGACACTATTATCACGGAAAATGCGACATGGGAAAAACTACGAGTAAAATTCCGATGAAGAAATTAATCGCTTGCGGGAAAATACGACACGGAAAAAAGTACACGAAAATAATGCGTTCGCGGAACCCATCTGACGAATCAAATGCATACAATACTATTAAAATAAGTTCATCATTCGGCCATCCTCGGTTATTGTCGGTATCCCTCGATTTTCACATAGAGTATATCAAATTACAGATATGACCTTCAAATATATTACCCGTTATCTTATTAAACACAATACGACAAAAGGATATGAGCAACAAAACCTCCTAATAGCTCTAAAGTATCACAACCTTTATATTGAAATAAGAAAAATAATTAATGACTATATTTTGACAGTATGACACGCATGAAAAATATCGTACTGTTGTTACCTTACGTAAAACAGTAACTATTGATTAATAACAAATCATGTTTTTTTTTATATTATAGGTACATTTATATACATCAATAAATAATGCATGTCCATATCGCTTCTGTAAACTTCTTAGGTCTACTGGTAAGTAATATCATCATGGCAGGTGATATACATTGCGTTTACGATACTTTAAGTTGAATGCTACCTAAAAGAAATCGCAGCAATGTAACTTGTGTCATTTTCGTCTCGAGATTTAGCCGATAATAGTTGAGGAAAGTCGAATCGTGAACTGATTTTAATCCTAGTGTACCTTTTCAAGCACGCCCCAGACGCGCGGGTAGAAGTCGCGCGGCACGCGGTTGAGCGCGCCGTCCAGCCGCCGCCGCCGCAGCCACTGCCCCTGCCGGTCCGGCTCCGCCACTGGCGCTACGGCAAAATAAGCACTTACAGTGGCGGAACGTGAAGGTAAGCCGGTTCTTTCTTAACTCAAACATTATAATATTTTTGTCTGTGATAGTAGGTAAAAGCTGTACTGTAATTTTATTACAGTATCAATTTTTGTAACGTTATGAGTTTAAATTTGGAACAGCTGTCAAAACTCAAGTGGGTCTCTATTCTAGTATCCATAGATATTAAAACAGTTATCGATACGAAACATCAATTCAGTATGTTATTTAATATAAACCACACGACATTTGATCTCGAGTGACATAAGAATAGGGACAATCGTTTGTCTATGATTTAAAAAAAATCGTCTTAACGGAGGATCGAATTGCCGCCATTACCGTTGTCATTTGTTTGTTTGTTGGTTTCTGATCACATCATTGAGGATTTATAATATGTGTGTAGATAAAGTTATGTATGCAACTGTACATAATTTGGCCTTAAAACATTCGTGCGATCCTATTATGAAACTCGCCTGTCGGCTCGTTTCATAAACCAACACTCACTATTTTAAGGCCTATCATTATGCAACGGTTCCATAAACTACTATTACGGATTAGGTACACTTCGTAATTTCAAAAGTATGATGCAGATTATGGCGGTGCTGGGGAGCATTACACGCTAATTAAATTTGTCAGTCCTGTTTCTCGCAAATTGCTGACAAGTGTAACGTACCAAAAGTAGACGTGCCATTACACGAATATTACTTACTATCGTCAATGTTCCCCTGCAGCGACTGATGTCCTTCCAGAATGATCTGAGATTTTTTACCATACCGATTGGATTTGTTGCTAACAATCGAGAAGTTTCCACGGCCTGAAAACATAATATATTTTAGCAGCTGCTCTACTTTATTATGTTTTTAAATTATTGTTAGATTTTCTATTCAATAATATCGCAACCACGATTACAATTAAATACAATACAATAATTTGAGTAATGATAACATAAATCATAATTTAAAACGACAACCTTATTATTACAAAAAGAAAAACAAAATTCAAAAATGCTAGGATAAATTAATTACATACAAATAAACAATAGGAAATAAAATAACTAGGGGTTCACACAACGTCAACAAAAGCAAATTTTTGTGATGACGCAACTCGCCTTTACTCTTATTGATCTTTTCCTTTATAACACACAGTGAATTTGCTGGAAAGGAAATTCAGATATGAAGAAATAAATTAAATATAGATAAAACCACTCGCCCCGGGTTCGTGACGAAATATTATTAATAATGGTTAACTATAGATTAAAGTCAGCAGCCAATTATATTTTTAAAGAAACGGACAAGTGCGAGTTTAACTCGCGTGGTGAGGGTTCCGTTCCGTACATGATTATCTGAAATTTCCTATGTTACTTCAAATACCATAGACTTCTTATAGGTTTTCCTGTAATCTATATGTAAAGAACTATTTTCTGTATTTTTTCAAAATTTTAAGCCCAGTAGTCTCGGAAATGGGGGAATGGTCAATTTTCGGCTATTGTCCTAAATAACTACAAAATTATTTATTTTAGAATTACAAAAAATTATATTTAAGATCCTCACAATAAGCCCTTTCATTTGATATGTCACACGATATAGTTTGCATAACTTTTTATTTTTTTATTTCCTAATTTACCCCCCAAAAGTGGCCCCCATGTTTAAAATTCATTTATTTACGTTACGCGTCCGTGTTGCGGTCACCGATTTACATAATGTGTATACCAAATTTCGACTCAATCGGTCCAGTAGTTTTGGAGCAAAGTGGCTGTGACAGACGGACAGACGAATAGACAGACAGACACACACAAGTGATCCTATAAGGGTTCCGTTTTTTTCCTTTTGAGGTAAGGAATCCTAAAAATGAGAAAATAAAAATAACAACAAAGCTTGAGCTAAAGACATTAAAATAAGGCATTTTGTAGAGACACGATCGTTTACGAACTCTCTTGGAGCACGGGCAAAACAAAAAAAAAACTATAATTTTAGTTTTTATACTTTAAAACTGCGCTGCTGCCGATTTTCTTTACCTCTACTTTCTACTGAAGACAATAAGGACTAAGTTTTATTTAGTTTCTTACCACTGTTGATGGCAAACTCCTTTCCACTCAGGATGTGATAGAGTAAGTTCTTCATCTCGAAAGGCGACAGATTAAGAAGGTGCTCTGAGGCCTCTTCACCGTCACAGGACAACGTTCGAGACAGTTCCGTTGCCATTACCTAAATAAAAGTAATTTTAAGTAAAATAATTTAATTCTCCGTGGCATACAATAAAATACTTGCTTATACCCTGTTCGGATAGGTATTCAACTAAATGTAAACAAACTAACTTACGTGACTCAGCTAACCAGCCAATCCAGTGAATCCTTTTTATGTATGGTATGTCGTGATTGGCTGGTTAGCCGAGTCACGTGGCTAAGTTTATTTACATTTAGTTAAATAACTATCCGAACAGGGTATAGATCGTAGTTGTTATCTAAAGATTTTTTAACTGAATATACAATTTAAAATATTTATTTTACAAGTAGACCACACGGGCTCTTTCACATGTCTTAATGTTACTCGTATACTCTTAGAATCTAACTTGAAAAAGAAGACTGATCAAATTACTGTGTAAGTGCCTGACGCGTGCGCCATTATTTAATGCCTCCTCTACACATCGACAGATGCATCATCAAACTTGGGTTCACTGAAAATCAGGGTCGTGATGTCTTCGGATATCTCGATATAAAGCTGAGTGGACGCCATTTTTTCAAAACTCAATTTTTGTTTTTCTTTCCTATTTTTACTGTTAGTTATTAGTGTGTTGTCTAGTTGTAAGTTACTGTTAGTTATTAATGTGTTGTCTAGTTGTAAGTTCTTTCTTTTTTATATTGCCTATCTGTTTTTGCAAAATAAACGTATTTCTTCTTCTTCATCAGCAGTTGGATCGGCAAACGTATCCGCGGATAAATTCGCGATCCGTCGACACATCGGCAGACGCCTTGCGTACGCACTCGCACTCTGATCGATTTGATCAGTGTCGCAAAAACCGACAACAAACGGATAAGTGGCAGACGCAGCGGCCGACATTAAATACCTACGACAGACGAGCCAATACACACGTCTACAGGTCGGCGGACGCATCCGCAGATCTAATCTGCCGATACATCTGTCGATGTATAGAGGAGGCAAAAGCCTTTAGATAATTGAACTGAAAGTGATTAGTATTATAACATGAACGGTCATCGTGATGATCTTTGGAGGAGGTATAGCCAAATTAGACCTTATCCACGGCACACGCAGTAAAATTTTGCCGTCCGGTTAATGTACGTCCCGATATTGCCCGACCAGATAATTCGCGACCACCCATACAACTGGTATGACTATTTGTATGGGTTGTCGGGAATTATCTGGTCGGGCATTATCAGGTCGGGCAATATCGGGACGTACATTAACCGGACCCGAATTTGAGAATACAAACCCATGCAGACCAAATTACCTGAATGATGAGGCCGACTCGCAGCCGCAGCATCTCCAGGAACAGCTGCGGCTCAGTCCGGATGAACATGGCGAGGTACACCAGCAGCTCTTGCGTCAGCATCGCCGTGCTCTCGTCATCGCCGTAAGCCTGGAGTCCATAAAAACTTCAGTTATGTCAGATGCAAGAGATGCGCCGAAACGTGCTTCAGTCGTCGTTCATTTTGAATTAAATTCTTCTAATTGGAGAATTCAATAATATTTGACGTCACAACATTAGAGACAACCCGCCTACAAATGAAAGTCATAAAAGTGAATATTGCGAAATATTTTTTTAAATCCCGGCGCATATTGTAAAACCGGCCTTACATTCGTACAATTTAACCAACACGAAACTCTTTTCTGGGACACACATGGCGCAGTACAAAGATCCAGTTTATCTTTATTTTTGTACCACTATTCTTGGGTTTTACGCAGTGGAAAATGTTAATCGACACCCCGATCCCATTCGATTTTTATTTGACACGATGTATGACCCAAAATAGACTGTCACATTATAGTTGAAGTACATTCTGTTTGACTTGAAATATTTGCGAATATTCCACCTGGCAAAACAGGTACGAGAAAAAACAACAAACGCTCAAAACGGAACAAAATGACATTACCTTCTCATATTTGTGTTTATGCTTCTCATTGCGAAATGTCTGCTTGTAAGAAATACTGAATATTATAAAGGGCGTAAATTAGTACTACATCATTAATACAGATAAGAAAACCTAAAAATATATAAAATAGAAATGTTTATCAGATTGTATTATAATTTTTACCAAGTATTTCGTTAGCTTCGATGCAGTTCCCTAAAAGTATTATAGATACTAAACTAGGTATAAATTATACCATGCAATATTGTATTAAATAATTTAAAAAAAAACAGGAGTGAGTAAGCAGTTTATAGTATATATATATATAGTAGTAGTATATAGTATAGTATATTAAATTTTTTGAGATTTAAAGAATTCGTACTTTATATGGGATATAATCTATCTACTCGCCAATTTCAACCGAAAATAAGCATTTAAACATTCACTTTTATATATGTATCAGCGTTTTTATCAGAGTTGTGGGAAGAAAAAATTTACCAATGAGTGTGAAAATGAAAATATTAATCTTGCAAGTACGCCACACGGGCTCTTTCACATGTCTGAATCTACCAGCGCTTCGAAACGTTACATCTGCTGAGAAGAAACGCCGCACGAAACTCAGCAGTAAGTCTTTTTTTCAACTTTAACATTACAGTGTACAATACTCGTTCATTTGTTTAGAAGAAACCATTTCTATTGGTGGCTTCCACAGTTCTGGTGGAAACGTAGCATTTGTTGGAAGTTGGATGGGACTGGGATGGGATCACTTATAGACAACGCACAGCCTAAACGGGTGGTCCTAGAGGTGTGAAATTTGGAGGAGACATTCCTCGAGTACCCTAGAGGTGCACTAAGGAGAGATTTTTTGATAAAGTTTGTATGGAAAATAGCGCGGGCGAAGCTGTGGCGGGTCCAGTAGTTTCTAATATGACGCACTTTTAGAATTCTTATATAGCCTATAGCGCATGATATTTTTTTGATACGTATGAATTTATGTATGTATGTGACTGTGTTACACTTTAGCGTCTGAACTACTTGACCGATTTTAATAAATGGGGTACGATAATCATGGAGGATGTGCAAGTGTCATAGGCTATCTAGAAATTCTAAAGCTGCTTGTAAATCAGCAACTTTCTTGGCATTTCAGCAACAAACTTTACGCTATAACTTATTGTTCCCACTATTGATGTTATAATCTTAATGAGAACAGCCCAAATCGCGGCAATATATTGCCAAAAATCTAGCCCGTGTACGAGCCCCTTAAGGGTGCGTCATACTAGGACATTATCGGATGTTGGATTGTATGTACCTACAAGAGTATTGTATTGTCGTTTGACGACGCGG
Organism: Tortricodes alternella; assembly: GCA_947859335.1. Taxonomy (NCBI): domain Eukaryota; kingdom Metazoa; phylum Arthropoda; class Insecta; order Lepidoptera; family Tortricidae; genus Tortricodes; species Tortricodes alternella. Next base: position 11,612,363 of record OX401977.1, read on the forward strand.
ATAGCCTAGTTGGTAGTGACCCTGCCTCCGACTCAAGCGTCCCGAGTTCGATCCCCGGTAAGGGCAAATATTTGTGTTATGAGCACGAATGTTTGTTCCTGAGTCTTGGATGTTTCCTATGTATTTAAGTATTTATTTCTCTATATAAGTATTTATATCGTCGTATAATACTCATAACAAGCCTTTAGAGCTTACTTTGGGACTAGATCGATGTGTGTGAAGATTGTCCCCTAATATTCATTATTATTATTGTATTGTTATATTGTAATGACTATTAAACTCTATCCCCTCGTTTTGGCTTCGCGCAGTTGGCTAAAGATGAAGCCAGGTTTAGACAGGGTCAGTGACTGACTTCGAATTCGAGACAAGTCAGCGCTGACCCGAGAAAAACCAAATGTAAATTGATTTGAAGTGAGTACAGCGGTGGGAGGTCAGCGCTGACTTGTATATCCGCACACGAATACTTTGAGGTCAGTCGGTTCGGCGTCGATTCTGACTTGTGCACCGACCCTGTCTAAACCTGGCTTTAAGCTTACCAAATGTATCAACTGGCGCAGCTCATTCTCCGGCAAAGGCGCAGTGATGGTATGCTCGTTGCTGGGCGGCATCCCGACCGTGATCTGCTTCTGCCGCACCAGCAGGTCGGTGACCGCCTTGGCCAGGTCCTCGACCCGCTTGCCCAGCATGCCGGCGGTGTGGCGGACCAGACCCCACAGCTTTTGAGTGCAAGCTTTCTCGTAAAGCGCTTTTAAGAGATCCTTCACTGTCACCACTTTACCGTTTTCTTGCATGCCTGTGGATTAACACTTTTAGTTTAACCTTTTGACCGCCCCAGTCGGCTGCAGCCGTCAGCGGATACAGGGTAAAAAAGTCCTTCAGCACCTTGACTTAAAGTTGAAATTCGTGTTACTTCTCAGACATGCTTGGCGGTCAAAAGGTTAAATAGTTGTTCGTACATCCGTACTGGTATTATAAATGCGAAAGTAACTGTCTATCGGTTACGTATTCACGCCTAAACTACTGAACTAATTTTGGTGAAATTTGGTATGGAGATAGCTCGAAAGGACTTCACGAAATCTTCGACTTCACTTCAGAAAATCACCCCTATAAGGAATTAAATAGGAAGTGGAAAATTGATTTACTGGAACTTCGTTCGGCTCGATAAGATCGATTAATTTCTTTTTATGTATCTGCGCGATTTGCGGCTAAACCGCTGAACCAATTATGATATTTGGTATGAATATAATTTGAGCCCAGGGGAAGGACAGGACATATACTATTTATTTTTAACACAACCCATCCCTAAAGGGTCAAATAGGGGCTGGTTATTTAAGGGAAAGATATACATTTAAAAAGCCAGTAACGTGGAAATTCGTCATATTTTAAAGATACATTTCCGCGGAGACAAAGTTCGGGGTAAAAACTTGTAGTATATACCTATGGTTCCTACGACTTTGATATGGAGTAGTATCTACACCAGTTAAGCAGTAGTCAGTATAAAATAATAATTATTGGTATTGCTCGCCTGTATGGTGATATTTATTTCTTATCTGTAAAGTTTCATACCATGGACAAATAAAGGAAGAGAACTATCAATCGCCTTACAATCAAGCGTAATTCGAAAATAAAACGCCGCGTACCAGTGATTTACATAAATTGCGTTTCTAAATCGTTCAGACAATTATGCCTCCCCTCGTAAAGCTGATAGTTTTCACAAACTACGTGTACAAAAGCACTATACACTTTGTTATTCATACCAATATTCATACGGACGTGTCGTGTCTGTTACGTTTTCACGGCTAAACTGCTGAACCGATTTTGATGGTAAGGAGATAGTTTGAGCCCTGGGGAAGGCCATTGGCTACAGATATATTTTAAGAGACCCATAATCCCTGAAAAGGTGAAATACGGGCTGCGAGATTGGTTAACGGTAAGTTCGTGCATGCCCGACTACAGCCCGTAGTAATTTGACGGAAAATATTGTCAGCTTAAAAAGTGAGTAACACAAAAATTCGTCTCATTTTAAAGATACATTTCCACGTAAACGAAGTGGCAGGCAAAAGCTAGTGCTCTATCAAATGTTTAATTTACTTGTTTTGGACCGAACACTGATGGCTATGGTTGTAGCGCCATCTAGTTTAACTGGGTTTTAGCAGCTTCGGCTTATGTCCGAGCTACGGTCGCCATAAAGCAATTGACAGTTCTCTTGTTTCATTCCTCCGTGCTAATACTTACGGGCAAGGTAATCCTTGCAGTTTGCTCCAGTACTAACGGTATCACTCGTTTGATTCTTTACCCACCGGGTCTTACACGTAGCTGTAAGTAAAGACGTTGCGAGTAAACGATTAACTGCAAAACTTTCCACTGCTCGCTCAGCTAGCTCAGCTAGGCTTGAAGCTCATCCGTTTCTTGCGCCCAGTACACCGCTAGCGAAGAACTTGCGAAATGCGTTCGGTATCGTCCAGTACTTACCGCTAAAACTTATCAGTATGGACTGTTACTTACCGGTATACTGCTGTCAAATGGCAGAATGATGCAACTGATTTCCGAATTTTACAGAGTTTTGGTTTGACATGCTCTAAAAGGATTGCTTAGGATCGTAACTCAACCAGAATTTTCTGCCACCTATACTTTTTAAATCTATATATATAAAAGAAGAAGCTGACTGACTGATCGGGTGACACATCAACGCACAGCCAAAACTACTGGAGCTAGGAGTCTGAAATTTCGTACAGGGATTCTTTAGGTAATGTAGGCGCCCGCTAAGAAAGGATTTTAAGAAAATCAATCCCTAAAGGGGTGAAAAGGGAGTTAATAATTTGTATGGAAATCCGTCATTTTTTAGCTTATTAACATGAAAATGAGAATTGAGGTTTTTGAATAAAAACAAAGGCGCAGTGCAAAAGCATTTTGAAAAAATCAACCCCTGTAGGGGTGAAAATGTAGTAAATTGATTTTGGGGTATTTCTGAAATTCCATCCCATAAGGGACAAAGTTTATATGGAAAATATCGCGGGCGAAGCTGTGGCGGGTTCTTTAGTCAATAATAAAATTTGTGTGATATAATCCTAAGGAATTGTTCGGTGTTGTTCTACGCAAAACGCTGTAACTCCAGTCCACCGTTCTGCCATTTGACGGCAGTATACGGCTTGGTACTCACCGCTGTTAAAGTCAAGGCCGTGCGTGTCAACTAGATACTGCAAGATATCTCCCTGCTCATCCAGGCTCTCTGTTTCGCGCAGCATCGCTAAAAGCTCGTCCGTCTCCTGCGCCGCGTACATGACCGCTTGCGTTTCCGACGTCGTGCGGTTGCGGACTATTGTCGGGATGATCTTGCTTATGCCTGAAATTTTGATGAGAATATGGACTGGTATTTCGAGCAATGCTATAGCTAAATATTTAGGTATTAATAGGTATAAAGCGAGCTCCCTGGGCAACATGTACTGGATGGATATAAAACTAACCAATAGCGTTTACAGATACCCATTAATATTGTTACAATTTGGGGCTAGTTCCGTTTAAGACGTGGTTCAGAGTGGTCGCGTCGGGCCAGATGTGCGCTGCACTTAAAACTCTCAACTGTATGTATTCCAGACCAGAGTATGTGTAGGGCAGACCCAGCGACCGTCAGCGAAACGTGTCCATCCCTGCTAGTGCGTTACTGTGTCGTTCGTAATTGTGTGACCTACTATAATAGTGGCCAGTGGGAGACCTAGGCGCTGTACGCTTTCTGAACGGAACTGCTGACCTGGACGAACGAACAAGGCTGATGCCCGGGTGAGACCGCTCCAGTACTCATAACACGTCAACTTGTACCTATATTTAAAAGAACCTATTTGGTTTAACTTTTATCCCCCGTTTGACCTTTAACGTGAGCTGTGCCACCATGCAAACTGGGTAATTTGGCATCAAATAAAGTATTAATTTCTGCCGACACCGCAGAAACACCACGTAAAACATTACATTTCTAACATCGCTATTTAGATACCCCATTTAAAGATTGTTGTCGGTTTTTTTCAGTCTATAGTGTGTTGCAATGCTAATAAAGCTGATGAACTAACCTAGTTCCTTGGGTGGTGACGGTACTTTTTCTTTATTCACTTCAGTGGTAGATCCGACGCCAAGATTTGTAGTTGAAGTGCCCCTTAGAAAACATCAAGAATTGCAGTCAGAAACAGTAAAATCCTGATGTTGTATTTGAATTTGACAAAATTACGCATACATAGGACTTTTTTTGTATTGCATCGCATTTGTAAACGATGTTAAACTAATTAGGGATGTATCTTACTTAGTAATGGATTTCCTGGCATCTTCAGGCGAAGGACTGCGCCCATAAACCGGCTCGACTTCTAGCCAAGATGGCTTCCTCTCTAACTGAGGCCCAACATACTCCCCCTCCATTCCTAATGTGTCCGCTAAAAAAAGTTGTGACTTATATTTCTGAAGGGATTAAATTAAAATGTTTTATTTTTAACCGGGCTAGTCCGGGTTAATGCAGTGCCTTGTTTAGCGAAGTAATATCGTGTGATTTGATAGCGTACGGTTTTATTTTAAAGGTTTAATGGTTTTTCATGCCTTTTACAGACAAGACTCCTGATACATTGTAATAAAGTGTATATGAAAATGCATAAATTATTCCAATGCATGACTTGGAAACGTTAACTCTAAGGAATACTTTTAGACGCGCATATATGTATATATAGTTTGTGTTGGCACACTATGAAACAACAGTGTCTAAGAAGTCGCAGTATCTCGCGACTAAATTCATCCCGTGTACACGCGCCCTAGCTTAGCAATAAAAAAAAAATGAACTTACAGTCCACATTGATAGATCGGGTTTTCTTTATAGCCCCTCTTACTGACATCCGACGCTTCAGTGCGCGCGCGTTGGGGATGCCGGCCGGTCGCGACAGGAAACTGAGTTTGTTGCTGAAAGACTTCAGCAGATGTTCTTCTAAATAGCTTTGGACGTGAGGGTTGAGCTCTGAGATTAATAAAACAATTTGTTAAATTATATAATCAGCATCTAAAACAGCTCGAACAATCACAGATAATGAAATTAGAGTTCGAGAGTAACACTTGCGTACATGATCATAAAATTAGGCACAACTTTATTTCAACAACTGGCGTGACCTAGAGTTTCTCGGAACAGAATAGGGGGTAGGCTTCGTATTTTTAATTGGTAATAACATATGCTAGAACTTACTATCCGGATATCCATCTTCTTGACTACCCAAGAAACTTAAGTTGGTGATGGCAGATGTGCTTAGAAAGTCGCCCAGGTTTCCTAAAGTCACTCTGGTGCCGTTTATGTACCCTGACTTGAGTTTCTTCATGGTCGTTATCATGGCCATTGGGATTTTACCCTGATCTAAAACATTGACAGCCGATTTAAATTGAGGAAGTTTATTAGCATGAAATACCAAGTAACACAGAATAGAATAGAAGCTATAAAAGCAGGGAAAGTAGAATACATATTAGTAATAAAACTTTATTAGACGTATGCAATTTATAAATATATATTAATCTAGGTTACATTTTGTTGTCAGAATTCCCAATAAATTTGAAAACTTATGGATGAAATCATTATTTGTGAAGCATTTTTTTTTAGCGAATGAAGACAGGAAAATGTTAGTCGTGTAAGAAACTATGTGAAATGAATTTTAACTAAGTCCTACGGGTGAAGTTAAGTTAATAAAAATCTCGCGTTTGAATGTGTTACGCCTCAAATGCTAATGCGAACATTTTTTTGCATTAGATGGTAGGTCTCTTACCTACTTACACAAGATAATCTGGCATGCTATAAATAGGACATCGAGAAACATTTTGCTCTGGCTTTTCCGTTCGTATTGAGCATCTTTCCATGAAATAACTAGATAAATATTCATCAAGATTTGGTTTCATCCGTACCTACCTATAAGTATCAATATTTACTGAATCAAATTATTTCTTGGTAGCTTTATGTATCTCAGCAACCTCAGAAATTACAACGAAAATCGAGGATACTAAAGCGACTGACAAATTATATCTTTAGTAAGTGCAACGCGCGTTTTGATATAGTAAGATGCGCCCAAGCAAGCGATGGGCAAGAAAAAAAATGTATCTGTTAGTTTACCTAACAAATACTGCGTGGCAAGTAGAGTGATGGTCGGCCGGCCGAGCATCTGCTTCCAGCTCATGCCGAGGAAGGCGACGTTGGCGGTGAACGTACTCGCGAGCAACGCCGGGTCGCGTGACATGTAGTACTCTTCGTAGTCGAAATTCTAAGGCACATGCGGGTATTAACAAACCAATGGAATGAAGGGACTGGGGCTGAAATCGGGTTGCAAGCCGCACCAGGAATTATAGACAAACTTGGACAAGGTACCTGCACCATGTAAGGCCCACCTAACACATAAACAGCAAAAAAAAAAATATTTTGAGCAAAAAAATAAAACTGCATTTTTATAAAGTCAGTCGTTTATAACTTCACTTAAAAAGAAGAAAAATAATCTTTGGAATCAACATCTTCTATTTATTAACATTTTTTTTAAATACTATCCTTTGGGCTTTACAACCCTACCCATAAAAAGGCCCGGCCTTTTTAAAAACGGTAGGTACACTACCACAGGGATTTCTTTCATAAAAACAATTTAAAAAGATTCATTTACATCAAAGAGATACCTCAAAGCAAAAAGAATCAACAATTTTAGGCAAAACCCAAAGTCACGTACGATATTTGAAGGCCAGTTTTAGCAAAACGTCACGTGCGGTCACGATTGCAACTATTTTGTGAGGCAAGTTTGAACAGACTCGCGGCCGAGTGTTGACGCTTTGGCGATGGCCGGCCATTTAGTCTGTTGAACTGTCAAAACTTCAAATCGCTGCCATTATTTTCAGCGGGTTTTTTTTTTAAATGTGGGCTTTATATGCACTGGGCCTTACATGGTGCAGGTACCTTACTTGTAATGCGACGCAACAGCTAACTCAGGCCCGTAAATCAGAAGTGGTTAATGCTTAGGGCTTCGCTAGGATTTGTATTGAAAGTTCCACCAATAATATATATAACAACACGCATGACCTGATCTTCTTTTTTGAATATTTAATCTTTAAGCAGAGTCCAGGCCTCAGGCGGTCTACAGGCCTGAGCTACTTAAGCATACCTATTCTCAAATTAAGAGTTCGGAGTTATGTTAGCCTTATACCTGTTTCGCGATTCTTTAAGAATAAGTACGTAGTCTATAGTACGTAGTACTTATTCTATTTTTAAAATATTTAGGACCTCACTTTGTACCTACTACAACCAACAAAAAGTAATGAAATCCCACCAATAACATAAATGCCAAAAAGAAGGCCAAGTTCTTCTTTCATAACTGTCGGGTCTGGCCAGAAGAGTTGAAATTGAGATCAATGCAAAGTTTCAAAATACTACACAGTCTTAAGTTTTAATAAATAATATTGTTTTGAACTTCTACCTGGATTTCAACGCTTTTTATGGCCAGACACTTATGTAAGAAGAACTTGGCTTTCTTTTTAACAATTATTTTTGGTAGGATAATAAATTACTGCGCCCACATTATTGAATGAACAGAAAAAGTGATATTGGAGTGTAACAAATGTGTTAGTGTTAAAACTATATACGAAATTTCCCACACAAACTCATTATATACATCTAGCTTCAGAAATGATGAATCAATACTTAAACTACAACAATATGAATAACGTTAAAAAAATCAAAACAGTAAAAATAATAATACCAGGATTGGTCAAACAGCAAGCAAATTCAAAATAAACTGAACTGGGTAGTCAAAATAATACCTAAATACATTTGATTCAATGTCAAGACAACAAGTGGTCGACCAAGAAGGTTTTGCCAAGATGACTTCAAGAAATTAATTTCTGCTTTGAGTGTGTCAACCATCAGCTCATAGTCGGAAGCTATGTAGAAACGCTTCATGTCAGAAAACTATCAAAATAAACAAAATCCCAATTAGAATTCACTATTTGTACAAAATATGATAATGATTAAAAAAATACGATAAAATTTATTGTAACACTAGTGGACCCGCCACAGCTTCGCCCGCGGTATTTTCCATACAAATTTCAATTGAATTGAATTTCAAAAAATCCGTCCACAGTGCACCTCTAGGGTACTCGAGGAATATTGCCTCCAAATTTCAAACCTCTAGGACCACCCGTTTATGCTGTGCGTTGTCTATAAGTGAGTCACCGGTACTGTTTTATATGTATTGATTGATGATTGATTAATTTAACATAGCGCCATCTATTGATTACTTACTCAATCCAGTCAACAGATAATCGCCATCTGTTAGAATCGTTTGGAGCTAACAGCGCCTCTATTCGGGAACGCTAAGTGATTCTGTAGCGATTCATAAGCGAGATTTCTCATCCCACTCTTCCGCACGACGCGTAATGCGTAAGAGCGAGATGAGAAATCTCGCTCACGAATCGCTACAGAATCACTTAACGTTCCCGAATAGAGGCGCAGATAATTGTGACTGTCAAATAATAGACAAATAATTTGCAATAAAATAATATTGCGACTATAAATTGAGATGTAAGCTGTCCTATCTTTCAAGTTGGATTAAAGTGCACACGGTGTGCAAATTAAATTTAAATAGGTTCGGTAGTTTAAGAGTCCATCGCGGGCAAAAAACGTGACACGTAATTTTTATATATAAAGAAAGATATAGAACAAAAATCTTTTATGAGTAATTATTACATTACCTGAGGTGTAAAGGCAAAAATCCGATCATTTAGAGAGTACAACTTGCTTGTACTGAGTATACCAACGTCACGTGACTTTCTGCCAGACAAGCCAAGCTTTTTGTTTCTACCTAAAATTTAATATTACATAAATGTTATTGGTAAAAAACACTTTTCTTGATCTCATTCCCTGAATTCCATTAGCCGCCCATTTCACAATGCTACAAATTACAATTTCACAGGAAAATACTGGCAACACTGCATGTCAGACGTATCGGATCTGACATTGGTGATGTCAGTTTTTGCTTGTAAAATTTTATCTTGTAGATTCGTGAAATGGGCCACTGGTATGAAAACTATAAACTAAACTCACTAGTAAGTAAATCACTTCAGAAGTATACCTAAATAAGTGTAAAGGTGACTGAGAACCCTCGCCGGCTGCACTTCGATGGGAGCCACTTCAGCAATGGTTTGCACGTGCAAGTCATACTCAATCAACTTATCTCTTATTTCATTGTCCTCCGCTAAGATGACAATCTGGACCACAACATCTGGCTTCTTCTCAGAACATAGCCTTCTATTAAGGGGGTCCAATTCTCCGACTGCTAGAAATCCCTATAAAAAATAAAAATAAAATTTACTTGGTGTTTTCATGGCAAGAGTTCATGGCAAAACCTAGTTTATAATTCCTTTGTTTACCTCTTGTAGAAGCTTTCCCAGGATGTATAAAGATTGTGCCCAAATGAAAGGGCATCTGCCCAGAGGAATACGCTCCTGACTTCCTGGATCAGCTTGCTCCAGGTCAGCTTTGTCTGCAGGCACTGAGTACAATTCTGGCACCAACTTAATTCCATCATCCTTTCTAATCATTACCTGTTCCAGTTTGTGCATATACTCGGATACATTTTTTTTATCACCTTGGAAACAATAATCTAATATCAAATAGCAAAAGAACAGTGGCCATTCACACTCTATGTTTTCAAACATCCTCAACTCCCATGGCTCATAGTAAAGCCTGTTTGGGTCTTCCCTAGGAGTTTTATGGCCATCTCTGAGGAATCTTTTACATCCATACTTTCCTTGTAGTTTATTGACAATAGTGTCCCTTGTTTTGGCAATCAATTGTGGATCATCTACAGCAAAAGCTGGGTAGCTTATAATTGATAGTAAACCTGAGTCCAATTCTTTACTGTTAGATTCTCTTGGCAGCATGGATTGTAATACAGCTTGGCATTTCTGAGCTTCATCAGCTAGCACATGAATCACACTAGAGGGGCCCCCTCTAGCCCCAAAGAGATCAAGCTCGTTCATAGCTTCAAGAGCAGCTTTAGCCATGCCAATGGAACTGGCATTCAACTCTGGCAGACCATGATTTGTTTTATCACCTCTCTCCCAAATTCCATAATCAGGTGTGCAATAAGCAGACTCTATATAAAATACGAGATTCTGAATGAAGGCTACCTCATCGAGTGAGAATACAATTTGCAGGCCTGATGCTGTCATTTGGGCAAGGATCAGGAGATACAGAGAGATGGCATCAACTTGCAAGTGGCCCCACTCATTATCTTTTACCACAATTTGCCCAGTAGTCGACGAATATTTGGCATGGAGAGAGTCTAATGGGTGTTGAGTGCTTTTAAATTTTTCAACTTTGTCTTTTTGTTGCATCATGGCCATTAAAAGACCTGTAATTAGTAAAAAGTAAAAGAAAATAAAAGCTTTACAATCCACAATACAACTGCGACTTGTTTAATTCAATGATTGAAATTGATTATTTGAGGGAGACAACAATCTCAAAAGAAGTATATGGCATTCAATACAACTGCATTGAACAAATTACTTAGTTTGTCATGTTAATGCTATCTATTTACAAGTTTATAAACTACGAAGCTTTATTGCCGATATCTTAGTTCTTATAACATTTATACATACATACATACATCGCATCACGCCCGAAATCCCTAATGGGGTGGGCAGAGCCACATGACTACTTGTGGCCACGTTCGATGAATTAGTCCTAAGATGGTATGATGACATTTATACAGTCTTATTTTGCCTGATTCATTGCTCTTTCGTTGCTCCCTAGGATCTACGAACCACAAAATTAAAACGCATGGATCAGCCAATAAAAGACCTTTGCTCAATGTAATAAGAACGGCGATGTCGGCAATATTTACAGAGTATGCCATGGTGTCATTTGACACCAAAAAAGTGAGCATCGCAAAAATCGCGTGGGTAGTTCTTTACTATATATATATCTATGGAGGGACATTATTCTAGCTGATATCTAGCAAGCACATATTTAATATTTATTTACCTCTCATCAACTTGACACAACTTTGTTCTAGCTCATAAGTTTTGGCACGATCTTCATCCTGATCCGCGATCTTCTTGAAGGCCATTGACAGACCCCATACTGCTAATATGCAGTATAAATTGTCTCGAATCCATGCATGATCATTGTCCGGGCTAGCAGGGAACAATCCAGTTACAGGTTGTTGGTGGTCGAGAATCAACTTGTGCACTACCCGTTGATAGTAATCTAATCGAACACCGGAATTGCTGCGCGTCCTCATTGTGGACTTTTTGTTTTGTTTGTTTAGTTACATATATTATAAACGCACCATTTTTTGGGAATTTATTGAATTGTCGTGATCTATTTTGATTGTGTCATTTGAAAGTCGCGATTGTCAAATGTCATTTGTTTACGGAACATGTTCGAGGCACAGTCAAAAACACAAATATAGACGATTCTTTCAAAACTTGCATCGCAAGGATTTTTACGCCACTGCAAAGGAAGCACAAAAAAGAATCAATTAAGGCCCGGGCACACCAAACGCGGTTGCGGCGCATTTGCGGCGCGAACGCGGGCCCGCGCCGTTGTAGAACAGCGCGGGCGCATTTACCATGCCACACCAAAAAGTAGCGCGGGCCCGCGTACAAAACGCTTCGCGCCCGCGCCGCGCCGCTTTCGCCGCAGACAACTCGGGCAGCGCGGCGCGGGTCGTGTGCGGGCACGCGAAGTTGTATTTAATATAGCCGCCATGACCAGAGGCACACCGAGGCGGAGCGAACGCGGCGCGAAAGCGGGGCGAACGCGGCGTGAAAGCGGCGCGGGGCGTGCGCGAAGCGGCGGCGACGCTGGCGCGTGCACGCGAAGTTGTATTTAATATGGCCGCCATGTCCAGAGGCACACCGAAGCGGGGCGAACGCGGCGCAAAAGCGGGGCGAACGCGGCGCGAAAGCGGCGCGGGGCGTGAGCAACGCGGGCCCGCGTTCGAAACACGTTGAAGCCACCATCCGCGTTCGGTGTGCCATGTACAAATTGCGCGGGCCCGCGTTCGAAACGCGACGCGCCGCAACCGCGTTTGGTGTGCCCGGGCCTTTATACGAATCGAATTGAGAACCTCCTCCTTCGGTTTTTTAAAGTCGGTTAAAAAGGATTTTTTCTCTGTGATGTGTGATATATTTATGTGTCTACGCAATGCAGAGGGCTTAGCACACTAATTTTAATCGCGCACTTAAAGCATTTGTCCTTTACGCACCCGCATATTAGTTAAAAAGTGACAGATGCTTTATGTGCGCGATAAAAACTAGTGTGCTAGGCACGCATGTCACCCTTAGATTATAGAATAGAGTATACTCTAAGCATGTCACCTACAGGGTTGCCCATTTAGGGGCTTTGTCGGTAGAAATAGCGACTTTTGACTGATGTGTACCACGTCAAATCCGCAGTACATCTATTTTATTTATCAAGTTTTGTGTCATTTGCACCAAATAACGGCAATGAGTAATTTTGTACGAATAATGATTTAAAATATACAAATTGTGTGATTATTAATAATTATTTAGTATGTGAAATAAAATTAGAACCTGATGTGACAACAGCGCTAGCGGCTTTTACCTACCGTTTGACGTTACGGTCCGGACACATGCAAATTCAATCAAGAATATTTCCGTGGGAACAAAGATAACGACATATTTTTTTTTATCAAAAAATCGAGGAGCGTACAAAGTTATAGAAAATACATTTTCTGATTATGAAAGTACTATGGGACAGAAACATTTTTCGCTTTTTCTTGTAATTTAATCAACTTCCGGTACAAATTGTCGCGACGTATGGGTCGCGAAATCTCTACAGTGGCAACACTGTGGAGTAGTAGATGGCGCCAAATATCAATAAACTGTCAAGATGTTAAATATGGAAGCGGAGAAGAATAAGTGAGTGCTTTACGGAGTGTGATAATGTTTGGAGTCTTCATTAATTGAAAGCTAAGTATCTCATCTAAGTGTCTAGGCTAGATGTACATATGTATATATATATATCTTGTCCAAAGTAGTCTTACTATTCAAAGTGTATTAATAAAGCCTCTTAACTATTTATGTCCAAACTTCCACGTATAACTAAGTATTAAGCTGTCTAAGCATTCAAACTATCCTTGCGCTCTTAAAGCCACTATTATCTTTGATATATAAACTTTAAGGTTATTCTTACAACCATGATATCTCTGGAGTATCCACAGTACCGTATAATATTAATATAATGCCATACTTGTTGTTGACAGTTCTCAAAGAGTTGTGTCGTGGATTTAATTATCATATATTGGAAAAGCCTAGCTGGATCCTTCCCTAAGAGCAGAAGGGTCAGTGTGCGGCTTAGATCCCTCGCCGAGGGCGAGGGATCAGTTCCCGACGAGTTGTGTCGTGGATTTAACTATAATGCATCGTAGAAGCCCAATGCGGGGCTTAATAGATCCCTCACAAAAGAGTGAGGGATCAGTTCATGACATGAGTAGTCATGGGCTCATTCATAGGGTATTGGAAAAGCCTAGCTGGATCCTTCCCTAAGAGCAGAAGGGTCAGTGTGCGGCTTAGATCCCTCGCTGAGGGCGAGGGATCAGTTCCCGACGAGTTGTGTCGTGGATTTAACTATAATGCGTCGTAGAAGCCCAATGCGGGGCTTAATAGATCCCTCACAAAAGAGTGAGGGATCAGTTCATGACATGATTAGTCATGGGCTCATTCATAGGGTATTGGACAAGCCTAGCTGTATCCTTCCCTAAGAGCAGAAGGGTCAGTGTGCGGCTTTGATCCCTCGCCAAGGGCGGGGGATCGGTCCCTGGCATCATCAGTCATGGCATGTATTTCTTAGTTGTCATAATCCATAGTTGGAAGTGCAAGTACAAGTCATCATACTGTGGATACTCGGATATGAATGCTATCACTTATTCTAGATACTGAGATGTTGGAGGGTGGTGCTGTGGTGACAGCTCTACCTTCCTGAACGGATGGCACCGAGACAGTCGGTGTCATCTGTCTGTTGTTCTACAGGCGGTGATGTGGAAACCAGAACCTATATTGAGAGAGCGAGCAGATTTCTGGTCATATTGGCTCAACCCAGGTATGATTCAAATATTGTTTTCTTTCTTTGCTGGCTGCCAATCGTGATGCATCCTTTTAATTTTCCCCCCTGTTCATATTTATACCATTATAAGAATATACTTTAAAATCGAGGATGCGTCGCGACATGGTGTAGAATGCTGGGATCGAGGAGGAGCCAGTAATTGATGGAGAATAGTTTTTGATGAACCTGTGGATCACTGTGATAGAACTTTGTTTTAAAATTTACAGAGGCATTATGTTTTACACAAGAGAAGTACAAGATTTTTGTAGATGCTGATAAAATTAGAGGGAACGCGATGGAGGAGTCCATTATAACAGTAATACAGCATTATTATTTTAAGAATAATGTAATATTATACCAATATTTGATTCACTGAAATGTATTAGGTTTAGTACAGTAAAACGTTCAAAGATGACGCCACTCGGACGTAGATTGGTCGACTAGATTATTTATTTATAAATCACAGTTATAAAACAAATTTAGTTTGAATATTCTAAATATCAATTATAATGATGTTTGGTCGAAACTTATTGAAATGCAACTGCGTTTTGAAAATTTGACATTTATATTCATTTTACTTTGAGAATCCGGCAATAGCTTTCAAAATGGCGATCTAGCGAAAATGATATCTGGTGTTTTGATTTCAACAAATTTACAAAGGGGTAAATCTATTTATTTACTTACATAAAATTATTTTAGCATTTATCATTTATGTTTCTAAAGTAACTTTTCGCAAAACAAGTCGGAAAATAAACAAGTAAACTCACTGGGAGTTGTATTAGCAAATACCTCAGAATATAATTCTTAAGACAAGGTAATAAGAATCAAGCGAAGGCGTTCGTTAAGTTGGCACAGTTTGTTTCCGTTTTCAAAACGCGCACCAACAAGTATCTACTGTAGAAAATCTACGAGAGACCGCCATATTTAGTTTTGTTGTGCTGAACTTGTTATAATCGTGTATAAGTTATAAGGAAGTTTGTGTCGCAGTTTGGATTTATTGTTAAGATTACAAACATAATAATAAGTATACGGTAAGTCTTTAAATGTTCATATAAAACAAGTAAAGAATAATGAGTACCTATTTATTAAGAATTTTTACGAAGACTGATACGTACAAGTAGGCTTACTATGGCCGGGAAAGTGTTTGGGACCTCATCGCTCATAATTGGGAGATTATAAGGACATTCGGTTTGTTATATTTATTTACGTAATCTACTCTTCTTTCTAAATAGGAATAGGAATACGACAGTGCCAACGATAGTGAACGGTGTGTTCTAAGAAGAAACTGCGGAACTTATGTATTTATTGTCAACTTGCTTGGATTTCGAACTACGAACGGCAGATTTCGGTAGTAAATGATACAAATGATATTTACACATTGACCTCAAGTCATCTTAGAAAGATTGTGTCGGCCCATGAAACTGAAAATCTTCCACCATATCACATAGTTATCTATACAAATAAATAAAATTGAAGTGTTTGTTTGTCACATCGACTTAATAATTATCATTTACTTACTGCTTTATTGCTCTGTAAGTAATGTTTCTATTTGATTTTTCGGGATTTTTATATATGATGTAGAAGCAATGTTTGACTTGAAAAGATATCTTTCTGCTGAGTATCTTGCAGCGCTGTTTCTCAGTAATGGAGGTCCTGTCCAGGGCCCTGGTAGATTCAACCTATGTGACAAGCAAAGGAGCCTACAAGCGGCTAATTTGCTGAATAACTAAATGATTTAAATGTCAATTTCAATTTCTAATGTCAAAATAACTGCTTTTACTAAAATGCATATGAAGGTGTATACGGTACATATAACAAAAGGAATAAGGATACTGCATAATAAACAAAAAATTACAACCCATGAAATCCAATACATATATCATCATCAATACATATAAAACAGCACCGTAACTCACTTATAGGTAATGCACAGCCTAAACGGGTGGTCCTAGAGGTTTGAAACTTGGAGGAGATATTTCTCAAGTACCCTAGAGGTGCACTAAGGAGGGATTTTTTGAAATTTCATCCCTAAAGGTGTGCAAAGAAAATACCGAGGGCGAAGCTGTGGCGGGTCCACTAGTATACTAATATGACCCAAACAAAATTAAATTAAAAGGCAATGCAACACTTACTGGGCACAGCTAATTATATTATTATACATTATAGATTGGATTCTACAAGAACAGTTATGTAAAGCGATTTGCATAAGTTAGATATTTCTGTGCTGCCTATGTTTATTAATTCTTCATGGGAATAAAGTAAATTCATTTATTTATTCATTAAAAGTTCAGTACCTATTTCCGCCCTGATATTTATATTTCTTAATTAAAATGTTTGAAATATACCCACAAGAGATGTGGACTTAATATTAATTGCCTGGATGATGAATGCAAGTATAACTAAATTGATTAATTGTTAATTTAATAACTTTCTAGACTAAATTAATTAATGATGTACATATCAGTGGCACAGCCTTCCTACAAGCCGATTCCTGACTACTTTACCAAGCTGGAAAGCTAGGGCTAACTGTCAGAGAAGTCCATGTTACTCTTAACTAAATGTCAGACTCGCACATATGGCTCTAATTGTTCCAGCTTGCCTTAGGAAATATTTCACGTTTCGCCACTGGTACATATATTTATATCCTTAGTATTTGTCAGTGTGTTCATAAATAATATATAAATATAAAAGCATATGCAGCATACTAACAAATATTGATTCTAATAAATTGAATAATGATAACTCATTGGCCCAAACTGGTATGATCAGTTCTTAGGTAATTTAATGACAGACACAACATGACTAGTAGATGATATGTTATCTAATTGTAATAATAATAATATCTTGTAAATGGTATTTTTATTAACAATTCGAACTAGTATATGAAAGTGAAGTTGAAAGTACCTATCAAAAATAAACTGACAAAATACCTAAGTCTTAAGGCTTATTAGATTTTGTACACAGTGATAAACATAGTAAATTTATACTTATAATAAAAGGCTAACAAAGTCGATTTTGTGCGTGAAAAATATAAAAAATAATAATGATAGATTTGGTAATTAGTTAGTTGGTTTGGTTATTAGTATTAGGAGATGCCGAAACACCTTTTAAATTTTTCTAGTCTGTCTGTCCGTTAATTTGTGCTTTGTTTGTGTTATGTTATATAAATAAATAAAATAGGTATTTATTGTCATATACTATATTTACTTTTATATTTACTATCATGTGTCAATGGAGATGAATGTTATTTGTCTGTTGGTTGCGCTGTCTTTCATTGCTCGCTAGGAGCTACGAACCACAAAAGCAAAACGCACGAATCAACCAATAATGAACCCTTTGTCAGTGTGAATTAAGTGTGCGATGGTGTCTAACTTGTATTTTAAAACCAAAAAGGTGAGCATCGCGTAAGTCACGTTGGACAGTTTCTTACTATATATTTCTATACTCTACGTCGTCCGTTTCGCTATTTACGACGTGCGATAGTCGGGGTGCCAGACCCTTAAAATATGTACTTTTAATACCTTTACATGACGCACACGAATTCATCTCTATTTATGTTACCAATTAGCTACGTAACGGCTGACCGGATTTTCATGAATCTTGGTACTTAAATGGTTACCCTAGATCCTTGCATCGGACTTAGGGTGTTTTTATCCCGGAAAATTGAAGGGTCCCCAAGAGAATAACTATAACCAAATTCCGCACACATGTAATTGCGGGCAGAAGTTGTGCTCGGTTTCACATAGGATGGTGTCGCTGTCAGGTGTGACACTTGACATATTTAGTGATGTAGACGTGCAGAATCAAATCGATTTTTAACGATTATCGATGAGTTTCCATTGAAAAGGATTTCGAGTTTTACATAACGGTAGCAATTTCTCAACATGATTGATCAATTCATTGGATGGTAAGCGCTTCACTTTCAACGTTCTGTTTCACATTGCGCATATTTTAGATTTGAATGCGAACATGTGAGGTTATTGAAATACATTATTTTCATTTGAAAATTTAGTACTTTGTTTAATGTCACTTAACTGTAAAGTTAAGTTCAATAGCAATAAATGCATTCTTTGTACATTACCGTTTATATATATTTTTATTCAGTTTAATGGTTTGATTCATTGATAGGTACGTTTCATGCGTTGAATAGAAAGGTATGCGGCTGTCGGCGATGCGGTCCTGTTTGGAACTAAGCATAGCATATATGGATAACTGGAGATCCGTGTCACCTTTTTTGAAATTATCGTTTCATGACATTAACATCGAAAGGGTTAAAACGGTACTAATATCGAATTTTATTTCATGAATAGTGGGTTCTCAGACATTTTCTCGGATCATTTGTAAGCATTTAAATAATACAAGGTAATACATAAATATATTAGGGAAAATAATTTACGTACAATTCCAGACCTAACGTCACCAACATGGAAGGAAGTTTAATGGCGATACTACATATAGATATAAATCGGATTAAAGAATTAATTTATAAGGCGAGGACTATGATTGAGAACCTTGGACTTACGGAGAACTCCCAAAATCACCTTTTAGAAGCTGAAATAGTTTCCGCTAAATTAGAAAATGGGATAAATAAACTTAAATCGGACTTAAATAATTATTTCCGTCTCATCACCGAGCCTGCAATGGATGAAATTTCTGTAATTTCCACCTTTCAACTCGATGCAGAAGAAGTTCTTTGCGAATTAAAGATTAAATTCAAGAGGGCCAATTTTACTGAAAAGGAAGTAGAAAAACAAGTAGTAACGGGACGACTTCCAAAATTAAACTTACCGGAGTTTGACGGGAACATACTGGAATGGTACCAGTTCTGGGACCAATTCTCTTCCAACATTGACAACAGAAACATAAGTGATGTGGATAAGATGTTATATTTAAAATCATCACTTAAAGGAGAAGCCAAAAACATAATAGAAGGTTTAGAAACGACTAATAAGAATTATAGTATTGCCATCACAACACTTAAAGAAAGATACGGAAGAATGGGGCAAGTGGTAGACGCCCACTACTCAGCATTAAACAAAATAGAACCTGCTGATAACTCTACAGCTGATTGTCGCAGAGTTTTAAATGATATAGAGAGACATATGAGAGTTTTAAGCTCTTTAGGGGAAAACACATCTCACAACTATCTTCGTTTCCTTATTATGGAGAAATTCCCTGAAGATCTGGTTTATGAGATTAAAAAGAAGGTTAAAGGAGACTCTATAGAAGACATTAGGACCGAACTACGAAATATCATAGTAGCCAGAGAAGACGCTTGCAGATTAACTCGTGGGAAAGAGAGTCAAATAGAAGATAAAACAAACTATACTACTGGAACACTTTATACCATGGGAAGAGAAAGTCACAAGGAAAGCTACATTAGTCAAAGGTTCCGTAAAAAGGCAAGTAGTCCACAAAATAATTCACCTTACTCTTCAGGACTAAGAACATTTAAAAAGACATATCAAGAAAGTACCGACTTATCACAACCGGAGGGTAAACGAGCAAGACTAACGTGTATCTTCTGTGAGGAAGACCAGTACCATGATAAATGCTACAAATTCACAACCTGCAACGACAGAAAGTCGCGATTAAGAAACAAGTGCTTTAGTTGCTTAAGACCAGGTCACACTATACGGGAATGCCGTTACAAGATAAAATGCGTCCATTGCAAACAACACGGTATGCACAATAGAGCACTATGTCCTAAGGTGTTTTCCAAAAGCGGAAACGACTAAGCAATTTGTGTAAACGAAGTAATCTAACTGTATTATATAATAATAATAATAGCCCTTCTTCAGACAGTAAATTACATTAGATTATTTATCATAAACTTTTCGGTAACACTATATCATGCATCAACTCCGTCTGTATGTCGAAAAACCTTAACCTAATGCTATAAGAAGAGAACAGACTTCCCATATTTACCATTGGAACTAAAGAGCTGCAAGAAATTGAAAGTCCAGTATTAACGATGCAGATTATTTCACGGTTTGCGAAAGTTATACGTATAATCGCAAATTTAGTTCACATGATTATACGAACATAGAAGAACCATGGATATATAACAGAAACGGCGAAAAGAACCATACATAGAAGTTAATGATGATCATAGAGTCGGCAAGACTAACTTTGCAAACGACGGATCTTTGTCAGATTGCGTTGACTTTCTGATAGGAAAGACTATTACATTCATTAAAGTCACCCGATTATTGTAGCTCAAAGTTGTAAAACAGCCTGCTAATGGAAATAATTTCCTTCATCTTGGATTATATCAGTATAGTCCCCTTTCGCATTATATAAAGCACGTTTTAATTCAATGCAATTATTAAATACCATTTGCAGAAATCTAAGAACGCATACAACAATTTGCAAATTATATTTATGTAAATAACCTAGTCACCGGCGTAAAAACAGAAGGAAGCGACCGTTCTATATGAAGATTTGATAATTAGGTATATCCCTTCCGTAATCAACCCTGCAGATGTAGCAACGAGAAGATTGAACTCAAAAGAAGATAAGGAAAGATGATTAGTAGACCCTCAATTCTGGTTGAAAATCTTGATACCCGACCATCCAATACGGCTGATGTTACTTCTTTCTTGGCTGGGGAGGGTCTCTCGAATAAAAATTACGAGGCCAAACACGACATGGAGATGATTCAACCCGCACTTAATAAGGATTCCCAGATCAAACAAAGAGCAGATTTACAGTCCGTAGGATCAAGTTTAGATCAGAAAAAAAAGTGAGATTAGATAGATAGTACAAATAGAGAAGAATGGAAAGTAAGAAAAATCATATCCTTATCAAAAGGTACTGACGGACTGTGTAGAGTTGCTGTTGTTTAAGTAGGAAGTGAAGCATACACCAGATCGTTAGCGCATCTGTATCCACTGTTGAAGACGCTGGATGAGGAATTGCACTCTATAGAAACTGAAAGGGAAATTATGGTTAAGGACAATCCGATCGAAGAATGCCTTAACCAAAGACAAAGACGGGGTGCAGCCATTGAAGATTTAGAAAAGGTAAGGCTGTGGACGCAAAATTTATTTCTTTTTAGTCCTCCTCGGGAGTGTCGCGACGTATGGGTCGCGAAATCTCTACAGTGGCAACACTGTGGAGTAGTAGATGGCGCCAAATATCAATAAACTGTCAAGATGTTAAATATGGAAGCGGAGAAGAATAAGTGAGTGCTTTACGGAGTGTGATAATGTTTGGAGTCTTCATTAATTGAAAGCTAAGTATCTCATCTAAGTGTCTAGGCTAGATGTACATATGTATATATATATATCTTGTCCAAAGTAGTCTTACTATTCAAAGTGTATTAATAAAGCCTCTTAACTATTTATGTCCAAACTTCCACGTATAACTAAGTATTAAGCTGTCTAAGCATTCAAACTATCCTTGCGCTCTTAAAGCCACTATTATCTTTGATATATAAACTTTAAGGTTATTCTTACAACCATGATATCTCTGGAGTATCCACAGTACCGTATAATATTAATATAATGCCATACTTGTTGTTGACAGTTCTCAAAGAGTTGTGTCGTGGATTTAATTATCATATATTGGAAAAGCCTAGCTGGATCCTTCCCTAAGAGCAGAAGGGTCAGTGTGCGGCTTAGATCCCTCGCCGAGGGCGAGGGATCAGTTCCCGACGAGTTGTGTCGTGGATTTAACTATAATGCATCGTAGAAGCCCAATGCGGGGCTTAATAGATCCCTCACAAAAGAGTGAGGGATCAGTTCATGACATGAGTAGTCATGGGCTCATTCATAGGGTATTGGAAAAGCCTAGCTGGATCCTTCCCTAAGAGCAGAAGGGTCAGTGTGCGGCTTAGATCCCTCGCTGAGGGCGAGGGATCAGTTCCCGACGAGTTGTGTCGTGGATTTAACTATAATGCGTCGTAGAAGCCCAATGCGGGGCTTAATAGATCCCTCACAAAAGAGTGAGGGATCAGTTCATGACATGATTAGTCATGGGCTCATTCATAGGGTATTGGACAAGCCTAGCTGTATCCTTCCCTAAGAGCAGAAGGGTCAGTGTGCGGCTTTGATCCCTCGCCAAGGGCGGGGGATCGGTCCCTGGCATCATCAGTCATGGCATGTATTTCTTAGTTGTCATAATCCATAGTTGGAAGTGCAAGTACAAGTCATCATACTGTGGATACTCGGATATGAATGCTATCACTTATTCTAGATACTGAGATGTTGGAGGGTGGTGCTGTGGTGACAGCTCTACCTTCCTGAACGGATGGCACCGAGACAGTCGGTGTCATCTGTCTGTTGTTCTACAGGCGGTGATGTGGAAACCAGAACCTATATTGAGAGAGCGAGCAGATTTCTGGTCATATTGGCTCAACCCAGGTATGATTCAAATATTGTTTTCTTTCTTTGCTGGCTGCCAATCGTGATGCATCCTTTTAATTTTCCCCCCTGTTCATATTTATACCATTATAAGAATATACTTTAAAATCGAGGATGCGTCGCGACATGGTGTAGAATGCTGGGATCGAGGAGGAGCCAGTAATTGATGGAGAATAGTTTTTGATGAACCTGTGGATCACTGTGATAGAACTTTGTTTTAAAATTTACAGAGGCATTATGTTTTACACAAGAGAAGTACAAGATTTTTGTAGATGCTGATAAAATTAGAGGGAACGCGATGGAGGAGTCCATTATAACAGTAATACAGCATTATTATTTTAAGAATAATGTAATATTATACCAATATTTGATTCACTGAAATGTATTAGGTTTAGTACAGTAAAACGTTCAAAGATGACGCCACTCGGACGTAGATTGGTCGACTAGATTATTTATTTATAAATCACAGTTATAAAACAAATTTAGTTTGAATATTCTAAATATCAATTATAATGATGTTTGGTCGAAACTTATTGAAATGCAACTGCGTTTTGAAAATTTGACATTTATATTCATTTTACTTTGAGAATCCGGCAATAGCTTTCAAAATGGCGATCTAGCGAAAATGATATCTGGTGTTTTGATTTCAACAAATTTACAAAGGGGTAAATCTATTTATTTACTTACATAAAATTATTTTAGCATTTATCATTTATGTTTCTAAAGTAACTTTTCGCAAAACAAGTCGGAAAATAAACAAGTAAACTCACTGGGAGTTGTATTAGCAAATACCTCAGAATATAATTCTTAAGACAAGGTAATAAGAATCAAGCGAAGGCGTTCGTTAAGTTGGCACAGTTTGTTTCCGTTTTCAAAACGCGCACCAACAAGTATCTACTGTAGAAAATCTACGAGAGACCGCCATATTTAGTTTTGTTGTGCTGAACTTGTTATAATCGTGTATAAGTTATAAGGAAGTTTGTGTCGCAGTTTGGATTTATTGTTAAGATTACAAACATAATAATAAGTATACGGTAAGTCTTTAAATGTTCATATAAAACAAGTAAAGAATAATGAGTACCTATTTATTAAGAATTTTTACGAAGACTGATACGTACAAGTAGGCTTACTATGGCCGGGAAAGTGTTTGGGACCTCATCGCTCATAATTGGGAGATTATAAGGACATTCGGTTTGTTATATTTATTTACGTAATCTACTCTTCTTTCTAAATAGGAATAGGAATACGACAGTGCCAACGATAGTGAACGGTGTGTTCTAAGAAGAAACTGCGGAACTTATGTATTTATTGTCAACTTGCTTGGATTTCGAACTACGAACGGCAGATTTCGGTAGTAAATGATACAAATGATATTTACACATTGACCTCAAGTCATCTTAGAAAGATTGTGTCGGCCCATGAAACTGAAAATCTTCCACCATATCACATAGTTATCTATACAAATAAATAAAATTGAAGTGTTTGTTTGTCACATCGACTTAATAATTATCATTTACTTACTGCTTTATTGCTCTGTAAGTAATGTTTCTATTTGATTTTTCGGGATTTTTATATATGATGTAGAAGCAATGTTTGACTTGAAAAGATATCTTTCTGCTGAGTATCTTGCAGCGCTGTTTCTCAGTAATGGAGGTCCTGTCCAGGGCCCTGGTAGATTCAACCTATGTGACAAGCAAAGGAGCCTACAAGCGGCTAATTTGCTGAATAACTAAATGATTTAAATGTCAATTTCAATTTCTAATGTCAAAATAACTGCTTTTACTAAAATGCATATGAAGGTGTATACGGTACATATAACAAAAGGAATAAGGATACTGCATAATAAACAAAAAATTACAACCCATGAAATCCAATACATATATCATCATCAATACATATAAAACAGCACCGTAACTCACTTATAGGTAATGCACAGCCTAAACGGGTGGTCCTAGAGGTTTGAAACTTGGAGGAGATATTTCTCAAGTACCCTAGAGGTGCACTAAGGAGGGATTTTTTGAAATTTCATCCCTAAAGGTGTGCAAAGAAAATACCGAGGGCGAAGCTGTGGCGGGTCCACTAGTATACTAATATGACCCAAACAAAATTAAATTAAAAGGCAATGCAACACTTACTGGGCACAGCTAATTATATTATTATACATTATAGATTGGATTCTACAAGAACAGTTATGTAAAGCGATTTGCATAAGTTAGATATTTCTGTGCTGCCTATGTTTATTAATTCTTCATGGGAATAAAGTAAATTCATTTATTTATTCATTAAAAGTTCAGTACCTATTTCCGCCCTGATATTTATATTTCTTAATTAAAATGTTTGAAATATACCCACAAGAGATGTGGACTTAATATTAATTGCCTGGATGATGAATGCAAGTATAACTAAATTGATTAATTGTTAATTTAATAACTTTCTAGACTAAATTAATTAATGATGTACATATCAGTGGCACAGCCTTCCTACAAGCCGATTCCTGACTACTTTACCAAGCTGGAAAGCTAGGGCTAACTGTCAGAGAAGTCCATGTTACTCTTAACTAAATGTCAGACTCGCACATATGGCTCTAATTGTTCCAGCTTGCCTTAGGAAATATTTCACGTTTCGCCACTGGTACATATATTTATATCCTTAGTATTTGTCAGTGTGTTCATAAATAATATATAAATATAAAAGCATATGCAGCATACTAACAAATATTGATTCTAATAAATTGAATAATGATAACTCATTGGCCCAAACTGGTATGATCAGTTCTTAGGTAATTTAATGACAGACACAACATGACTAGTAGATGATATGTTATCTAATTGTAATAATAATAATATCTTGTAAATGGTATTTTTATTAACAATTCGAACTAGTATATGAAAGTGAAGTTGAAAGTACCTATCAAAAATAAACTGACAAAATACCTAAGTCTTAAGGCTTATTAGATTTTGTACACAGTGATAAACATAGTAAATTTATACTTATAATAAAAGGCTAACAAAGTCGATTTTGTGCGTGAAAAATATAAAAAATAATAATGATAGATTTGGTAATTAGTTAGTTGGTTTGGTTATTAGTATTAGGAGATGCCGAAACACCTTTTAAATTTTTCTAGTCTGTCTGTCCGTTAATTTGTGCTTTGTTTGTGTTATGTTATATAAATAAATAAAATAGGTATTTATTGTCATATACTATATTTACTTTTATATTTACTATCATGTGTCAATGGAGATGAATGTTATTTGTCTGTTGGTTGCGCTGTCTTTCATTGCTCGCTAGGAGCTACGAACCACAAAAGCAAAACGCACGAATCAACCAATAATGAACCCTTTGTCAGTGTGAATTAAGTGTGCGATGGTGTCTAACTTGTATTTTAAAACCAAAAAGGTGAGCATCGCGTAAGTCACGTTGGACAGTTTCTTACTATATATTTCTATACTCTACGTCGTCCGTTTCGCTATTTACGACGTGCGATAGTCGGGGTGCCAGACCCTTAAAATATGTACTTTTAATACCTTTACATGACGCACACGAATTCATCTCTATTTATGTTACCAATTAGCTACGTAACGGCTGACCGGATTTTCATGAATCTTGGTACTTAAATGGTTACCCTAGATCCTTGCATCGGACTTAGGGTGTTTTTATCCCGGAAAATTGAAGGGTCCCCAAGAGAATAACTATAACCAAATTCCGCACACATGTAATTGCGGGCAGAAGTTGTGCTCGGTTTCACATAGGATGGTGTCGCTGTCAGGTGTGACACTTGACATATTTAGTGATGTAGACGTGCAGAATCAAATCGATTTTTAACGATTATCGATGAGTTTCCATTGAAAAGGATTTCGAGTTTTACATAACGGTAGCAATTTCTCAACATGATTGATCAATTCATTGGATGGTAAGCGCTTCACTTTCAACGTTCTGTTTCACATTGCGCATATTTTAGATTTGAATGCGAACATGTGAGGTTATTGAAATACATTATTTTCATTTGAAAATTTAGTACTTTGTTTAATGTCACTTAACTGTAAAGTTAAGTTCAATAGCAATAAATGCATTCTTTGTACATTACCGTTTATATATATTTTTATTCAGTTTAATGGTTTGATTCATTGATAGGTACGTTTCATGCGTTGAATAGAAAGGTATGCGGCTGTCGGCGATGCGGTCCTGTTTGGAACTAAGCATAGCATATATGGATAACTGGAGATCCGTGTCACCTTTTTTGAAATTATCGTTTCATGACATTAACATCGAAAGGGTTAAAACGGTACTAATATCGAATTTTATTTCATGAATAGTGGGTTCTCAGACATTTTCTCGGATCATTTGTAAGCATTTAAATAATACAAGGTAATACATAAATATATTAGGGAAAATAATTTACGTACAATTCCAGACCTAACGTCACCAACATGGAAGGAAGTTTAATGGCGATACTACATATAGATATAAATCGGATTAAAGAATTAATTTATAAGGCGAGGACTATGATTGAGAACCTTGGACTTACGGAGAACTCCCAAAATCACCTTTTAGAAGCTGAAATAGTTTCCGCTAAATTAGAAAATGGGATAAATAAACTTAAATCGGACTTAAATAATTATTTCCGTCTCATCACCGAGCCTGCAATGGATGAAATTTCTGTAATTTCCACCTTTCAACTCGATGCAGAAGAAGTTCTTTGCGAATTAAAGATTAAATTCAAGAGGGCCAATTTTACTGAAAAGGAAGTAGAAAAACAAGTAGTAACGGGACGACTTCCAAAATTAAACTTACCGGAGTTTGACGGGAACATACTGGAATGGTACCAGTTCTGGGACCAATTCTCTTCCAACATTGACAACAGAAACATAAGTGATGTGGATAAGATGTTATATTTAAAATCATCACTTAAAGGAGAAGCCAAAAACATAATAGAAGGTTTAGAAACGACTAATAAGAATTATAGTATTGCCATCACAACACTTAAAGAAAGATACGGAAGAATGGGGCAAGTGGTAGACGCCCACTACTCAGCATTAAACAAAATAGAACCTGCTGATAACTCTACAGCTGATTGTCGCAGAGTTTTAAATGATATAGAGAGACATATGAGAGTTTTAAGCTCTTTAGGGGAAAACACATCTCACAACTATCTTCGTTTCCTTATTATGGAGAAATTCCCTGAAGATCTGGTTTATGAGATTAAAAAGAAGGTTAAAGGAGACTCTATAGAAGACATTAGGACCGAACTACGAAATATCATAGTAGCCAGAGAAGACGCTTGCAGATTAACTCGTGGGAAAGAGAGTCAAATAGAAGATAAAACAAACTATACTACTGGAACACTTTATACCATGGGAAGAGAAAGTCACAAGGAAAGCTACATTAGTCAAAGGTTCCGTAAAAAGGCAAGTAGTCCACAAAATAATTCACCTTACTCTTCAGGACTAAGAACATTTAAAAAGACATATCAAGAAAGTACCGACTTATCACAACCGGAGGGTAAACGAGCAAGACTAACGTGTATCTTCTGTGAGGAAGACCACTACCATGATAAATGCTACAAATTCACAACCTGCAACGACAGAAAGTCGCGATTAAGAAACAAGTGCTTTAGTTGCTTAAGACCAGGTCACACTATACGGGAATGCCGTTACAAGATAAAATGCGTCCATTGCAAACAACACGGTATGCACAATAGAGCACTATGTCCTAAGGTGTTTTCCAAAAGCGGAAACGACTAAGCAATTTGTGTAAACGAAGTAATCTAACTGTATTATATAATAATAATAATAGCCCTTCTTCAGACAGTAAATTACATTAGATTATTTATCATAAACTTTTCGGTAACACTATATCATGCATCAACTCCGTCTGTATGTCGAAAAACCTTAACCTAATGCTATAAGAAGAGAACAGACTTCCCATATTTACCATTGGAACTAAAGAGCTGCAAGAAATTGAAAGTCCAGTATTAACGATGCAGATTATTTCACGGTTTGCGAAAGTTATACGTATAATCGCAAATTTAGTTCACATGATTATACGAACATAGAAGAACCATGGATATATAACAGAAACGGCGAAAAGAACCATACATAGAAGTTAATGATGATCATAGAGTCGGCAAGACTAACTTTGCAAACGACGGATCTTTGTCAGATTGCGTTGACTTTCTGATAGGAAAGACTATTACATTCATTAAAGTCACCCGATTATTGTAGCTCAAAGTTGTAAAACAGCCTGCTAATGGAAATAATTTCCTTCATCTTGGATTATATCAGTATAGTCCCCTTTCGCATTATATAAAGCACGTTTTAATTCAATGCAATTATTAAATACCATTTGCAGAAATCTAAGAACGCATACAACAATTTGCAAATTATATTTATGTAAATAACCTAGTCACCGGCGTAAAAACAGAAGGAAGCGACCGTTCTATATGAAGATTTGATAATTAGGTATATCCCTTCCGTAATCAACCCTGCAGATGTAGCAACGAGAAGATTGAACTCAAAAGAAGATAAGGAAAGATGATTAGTAGACCCTCAATTCTGGTTGAAAATCTTGATACCCGACCATCCAATACGGCTGATGTTACTTCTTTCTTGGCTGGGGAGGGTCTCTCGAATAAAAATTACGAGGCCAAACACGACATGGAGATGATTCAACCCGCACTTAATAAGGATTCCCAGATCAAACAAAGAGCAGATTTACAGTCCGTAGGATCAAGTTTAGATCAGAAAAAAAAGTGAGATTAGATAGATAGTACAAATAGAGAAGAATGGAAAGTAAGAAAAATCATATCCTTATCAAAAGGTACTGACGGACTGTGTAGAGTTGCTGTTGTTTAAGTAGGAAGTGAAGCATACACCAGATCGTTAGCGCATCTGTATCCACTGTTGAAGACGCTGGATGAGGAATTGCACTCTATAGAAACTGAAAGGGAAATTATGGTTAAGGACAATCCGATCGAAGAATGCCTTAACCAAAGACAAAGACGGGGTGCAGCCATTGAAGATTTAGAAAAGGTAAGGCTGTGGACGCAAAATTTATTTCTTTTTAGTCCTCCTCGGGAGTGTCGCGACGTATGGGTCGCGAAATCTCTACAGTGGCAACACTGTGGAGTAGTAGATGGCGCCAAATATCAATAAACTGTCAAGATGTTAAATATGGAAGCGGAGAAGAATAAGTGAGTGCTTTACGGAGTGTGATAATGTTTGGAGTCTTCATTAATTGAAAGCTAAGTATCTCATCTAAGTGTCTAGGCTAGATGTACATATGTATATATATATATCTTGTCCAAAGTAGTCTTACTATTCAAAGTGTATTAATAAAGCCTCTTAACTATTTATGTCCAAACTTCCACGTATAACTAAGTATTAAGCTGTCTAAGCATTCAAACTATCCTTGCGCTCTTAAAGCCACTATTATCTTTGATATATAAACTTTAAGGTTATTCTTACAACCATGATATCTCTGGAGTATCCACAGTACCGTATAATATTAATATAATGCCATACTTGTTGTTGACAGTTCTCAAAGAGTTGTGTCGTGGATTTAATTATCATATATTGGAAAAGCCTAGCTGGATCCTTCCCTAAGAGCAGAAGGGTCAGTGTGCGGCTTAGATCCCTCGCCGAGGGCGAGGGATCAGTTCCCGACGAGTTGTGTCGTGGATTTAACTATAATGCATCGTAGAAGCCCAATGCGGGGCTTAATAGATCCCTCACAAAAGAGTGAGGGATCAGTTCATGACATGAGTAGTCATGGGCTCATTCATAGGGTATTGGAAAAGCCTAGCTGGATCCTTCCCTAAGAGCAGAAGGGTCAGTGTGCGGCTTAGATCCCTCGCTGAGGGCGAGGGATCAGTTCCCGACGAGTTGTGTCGTGGATTTAACTATAATGCGTCGTAGAAGCCCAATGCGGGGCTTAATAGATCCCTCACAAAAGAGTGAGGGATCAGTTCATGACATGATTAGTCATGGGCTCATTCATAGGGTATTGGACAAGCCTAGCTGTATCCTTCCCTAAGAGCAGAAGGGTCAGTGTGCGGCTTTGATCCCTCGCCAAGGGCGGGGGATCGGTCCCTGGCATCATCAGTCATGGCATGTATTTCTTAGTTGTCATAATCCATAGTTGGAAGTGCAAGTACAAGTCATCATACTGTGGATACTCGGATATGAATGCTATCACTTATTCTAGATACTGAGATGTTGGAGGGTGGTGCTGTGGTGACAGCTCTACCTTCCTGAACGGATGGCACCGAGACAGTCGGTGTCATCTGTCTGTTGTTCTACAGGCGGTGATGTGGAAACCAGAACCTATATTGAGAGAGCGAGCAGATTTCTGGTCATATTGGCTCAACCCAGGTATGATTCAAATATTGTTTTCTTTCTTTGCTGGCTGCCAATCGTGATGCATCCTTTTAATTTTCCCCCCTGTTCATATTTATACCATTATAAGAATATACTTTAAAATCGAGGATGCGTCGCGACACAAATAACATAGGCACAGCACATAACACATGTAATCTTAAATGTCATTTATCTCCTTTAAAATAACGGTAAATTGGTTTTATTTTTTATTACACTACACGCGAAATGACTAAAACTACCATACTATTCAATTTCAGTGAAAAATATACAAATCGATATATTTGGTATACATCTGTGCTAGCGACAAAAAAAAAGTTTTCTTTTTTTTATCTTTATTTATAAAAGGGTTTGATCAACATTGATCATGCCACCCTTATTGTAACCACATTACAATCGCAATCATCTGCGCTTAATACCTACCTTCACAATTGTATATAGGGTTTTAGCTTCCTTACATAAAGGGAACGCCAATATACTGTTACATCTACCAATTTCAAACAGATCTACATGATTTTTAAGACAAAAGGCTATTCTCTCTGCTTCGTTCCAAGATCCAAAAAAGATTATACGATAAAAATGGTTTAGCGACTTATCAAGCGCCTTTTGGACTACGTACAAATCAAAATACTTTTAGGTCCAGAGGGCTTAGCACACTAATTTTTATCGCGCACATAAAGCATTCGTCCCTTTCGCACTCGTCATTAGTTAAGAAGGGACAGATGCTTTATGTGCGCGATAAAATCTAGTGTGCTAGGCCCTCTGGTCCCCAATTCTCGCTGCATTTAAATTTCACGCTTTTCGCTGCATTTGATTAAACGTCAAATTCATAGAGTTGTGTCCCCATGGTCGGTTTCAAAGAACTGTATGCACTGAAGTTTAATCTCACATGTGACATTATCTCGAATGCACCGAGAATTGAGGTCCAGTAATACATAGATAAGTTTTTTGTTAACTCAACACAGAATTTAACATTACTATTTTTGTATTTTTTTTAATTATACGTAAATTCCCACTACTCGCATCTTGTGCCCATCCCAGAGGGCTTAGCACACTAATTTTTATCGCGCACATAAAGCATTCGTCCCTTTCGCACGCACATGTTAGTTAAAAATTGACAGATGCTTTATGTACGCGACAAAATCTAGTGTGCTAGGCCCTCAGAACAAAATACTGAGTTCACTCTTGGTAGAATCAGTTTTAGCGACTTGATGTTGAATCGAGGGACCAGAATTTATAAGAGTTGGCAAGACTGGTCGGTCACCTATTTATTGTCAACATCCAGGCCAAAAACCCAAAAAAAATTGTCTACGTCAACCACACGTCAACTACGTCAAGCAAGTCTGTGGTAAATTTGTGCTATGTGAGTATCAAAGAACCAAAAACAACTTTTGTGTTTTTGAAAGTTTTTTTAGTTTTTATTTACCACGATGTTTTTACACCGCTTACATTTTGTTATTTTATTTATTCCCATAGTTATAGGGATAGAAACGATCGAAAATAAAGTTAAATCTACCGTCAAAAGCAACGTTGTTGAAACCTTGTTACCAAAAAAACAAGCAAACAACTCTGTGACAAATTTTGAGTTGTTGAGCGAAGGAGGCTCAATCATCCCGCATGTATCAATATCACAGGAAGTTAATGACTTAGGAAGTACTAGCAAGTCTGTTAAAGGTAGGAAAGGGGTGAATTTTACATTGGACAATAGTGCAGACCATAAACTCAAAAATGGTACAGAAAATAAAAATACTCCATCAGAAACGCCATCACCAACACCAACACCAACAAAAAAAGATGTGCTTACCGAGGAGCCTATTTATAAAAATATACATACTAATCCAGTGAAAAATGTAACAACTTCAACTATTAAAAAGCCATTAGTACTTGTATATGAAGCTTTACCCACTCCAAAAGCAGAGAAAACCTTGGTATCTTTGAATATAGAGCTTGCCAAAAAAGCGACAACCCCAGGCAGCCACCCTGATTTGATCATGCCAATTGTTATTACTATCTTGGTTGTGCCAATGTTTGCAGTTTTGGTGTATCTAGCCTTCAAGCGAGGTCAGGATGCCTGGAAAAACAGGCACTATAAAAGAATGGACTTTTTACTTGATGGGATGTATAATGACTAAATGTTGAGTAACTTTGTTTTCATTTCCTACTGTGGCTACTTACATCAAATAAGAGCAATAAATTGTATGTGATCTTTAATTAGCTATAGTATCTATCAGTTTATAAACGCATGTTATGTATTAAAAGAGTTATATTATTGGAAAACACTCAGGTGCTTTGTAATGTGCCTTATTGAAATTAGTAAACTAGTAAAGAATTACAACAGAATATGGGACACCACATAATTAAATGACAAGCAGGCGTGGTCGCAGCCTGAAATTTTGGAGGGGGTCACTAATAAAACATGTCTAGTAAACTAGGCTTTACTTTTAGACTTGACTTTTTTATTTTGTAAATTTTTAGAAGATTTTTCAATTTGACGTGACGATTTTGGGAGTCACGGATCATGTCCTCTGTGACCCCCTTCCTTCGGACTGCGACTGATGACAAGTTGCCTAAATGATGATATTTTTTTAACAATTTTGATAATCTTATAAGCATTATATTTACTTAAAACAGGACTCCCCTTTCTTAGGGGAGTGTCAAAGATATTGCTTTTGTTAAAAAATATAGCTTGCAACATAGATTTAATAAAATTTTAACATTGTCTTCCTTGAATGCAATCATTCTCAAAATACCAGAATTGTAAAATACTACATAGGTAATATGTCAGATTCATGAAATAACTTTCCCGAAACATCTGATTCATCAGCTATCTGGTGTTTTATAATTCTGGTATTATGGGAAAGAGTGCTTTTATGATATTCATAATGTATTGTGATAATAGATAGAATAATCTAAAAAGTAATTATATTGGTTGTAATAAGAAGAAATACATATATGTAAAAGTTGTTATTAGTACAGTAATAAATAAATTTAATTGTATGTATACTTACAACACATACCTACATGTCATGTCCAGATATATTTAAACATTTTTTTGATGGTTGACATTAATGTATGTACAATATTGAAATTCTTAGTAACTTAATATTTTCTCGTTAAAATATAAAAAGTTTGAAAATATTATTCATATTTTGTGTACAGTAAAGTACAAGGCTGTTTTTATTTGTATTTAATTATTGTTCTGTGAGTGTTGAGCAAATTAATGTAAGTTGTGTATATGCATTTTTTATCAATATGAGGCTGAGGGAACCTGATAGATATGTTTTCTTAAAATAATAATACAAATCGTCGCTGCGCGTGCAATACCGCGGAAGAGCACTTTGTAAATACCGCGTAACAGCAGCACGGCACAAAATTGAGATATGTAATGATATGTAGTTAAATGATTGAGTTATACAGTTTTTTCTTGTTCCTAAAAAATCGCAAAAAACGCAGATACGCGGTTTTTACAAAGTGTTCTTCCGCGGTATTGCACGCGCAGCGACGAAATGTTAACAAGTGATAAGATAACAGGAATTGGAAACCATAGACTGTTTTCTATGGACTTAATATTAGGTCCTTACATATGAAATTGGCGTTTAGTACGGGAGGAATATAGTCATTTTTTTTTGTAAAATATATTTTATTAATTAAAGTATGCACCGTTATCTATGCACTTTTGCCATCTCATAGGTAGTTCATTGATCCCTTTACTAAAAAAACCATGGGGGCGAGAATCTATAAACTCTTTGTAGGCGGTTTGGACTGCCGCATCGGAGTTGATTTTTTTTCCTTGTAATAAGTTGTCCAAATTCCGGAAAAAATGGTAATCTGTTGGAGTAAGGTCTGCGACATCCACCGTACTTCCCGGGAGTACGGTGGATGTCGCAGAAATTCCAATTGTAGCTCATCTAACTTAGTGGTCGTTTTTTGTGCAGTGTGTGGTCTTGCGTCGTCGTGAAGCAGCAGTGGCCTAGAGCGATTGACCAATCTCGGTTGTTTAGCAGCTAGTTCTTCATGGTTTGCAGTTGCTGACAATAGACATCTGCCGTAATCGTTTGGCCAGATTTTAGAAAGCTGTAGTGAACGACACCGGCGCTAGTCCACCAAACACTCACAAGTAACTTTTTCTAAGTCAATTTTCGTTTAGGGCAGGATTTGGCTGGGTCTCCAGGGTTCAGCCATTGCGACGAGCGCTTTCAATTATCGTACAGTATCCACTTTTCATCACAAGTAATGATTCGATTTAAAATTCCTTCATTATTGTGTCGGTTGAGCAAAGTAACACAGCAGTCGACGCGTGTTTGCAAGTTCGATTCAAGTTCAAGTTTCTTTACTTTCCTGATTTGCTTCAAGTGGATTAATACAGTTTTATAACTTTGTGATGGATCCGCTTCCACGATAGCCTTTAATTCTTAATTTTCCACTCTGGTCTCCGGCCGTCCAAGGGGTTGGTTCTGAAGGTCGAAATTTGCAGAACGAAAACGTAGAAACTAAAAACGTACCGTGCTTTCTTTTACGACACCAGCGCCGTACACATCATTAATCCTTCGAGCTGTTTCTGCAGCACTGGTGCCACGGTAGAACTCGTACTCGTAAATATAACGATATTTCATGTTTACCATTGTGCGGTAATAAGCGACGCCAAAGAAAAAAAGAATGAGGACAAAACAAATGAATGACTGTTTTCAAAACTCAAATGTACCAGCCAAACCTTTTTCTTAACCAAAGAGGAGATATTTCAGATCAAAGTGGTCAGTACGACAAAACGCTAATTTCATATGTAAGGACCTAATATTTATATTATACTGCAACAATCTTTTTGTTTTGATTGAGAACTTTTTTGAGATATCATTTTATGTA
This sequence comes from Tortricodes alternella, assembly GCA_947859335.1. Lineage (NCBI taxonomy): Eukaryota > Metazoa > Arthropoda > Insecta > Lepidoptera > Tortricidae > Tortricodes > Tortricodes alternella. Next base: position 11,648,071 of record OX401977.1, read on the forward strand.
ACATTTTTTGTCCCGCAGTTAGAACAATGTTGAACTTGATACAGATTACTTAAACTTTATTTGAATTTTATTTTTTTCTTAATAATATTGTATTGTTTTTATTCTTACTGCTTGTATTTTTGTAAATATATTTAATTACCTTATGGAGTAGTGTTTATTTGATTTATTCATTTTAAACTGAGTAACATAGGCAATCACAGTTAAGTTTATTAAGTTTGATTATTCCATTTTAAGAATAGTAAATGCTGGCATTATTAATAATTTCAAACAGTAACACCAATTTGTATATTTTTAGTGTTGGCTTTAAAGTATTATTAATAGTAATAAGTACTGCTATTAGGTATTAAGCGGGTATATACATATATTCCATAATTACAACACTTGCTGGGCTCTATTGTATAGATCTACATATTATCCCCTTACTGCAAAAACTGCCTAAAGTCACTTCTAGGCTAAAATTGTTAGCATACTGTTAAAACCCGTTTTTTGCCAATACGCTCCGTTCCTGAATTAGCATTTCGCTTAAGGTCACTTAGAAACGATTTTTACAATATCCAACAACCAGAAACGACTAGTTAAGTGTCGGTTAAGCAGCGTGTCGATTTTTTTTTAACGGGAAATACATTTTATGTTACAAAAGTGGTATTAAAATGTTACGATTTTCTATAAAAATATTTATTTCACTATTGCAGTAAAATCAGCTGCTTAATGCTTATAATAAAAATGGATATTTCGTCATCTGCAAAAATATTCTAAATATTGTTAGTAAGTTTTGCTATTTTTACATTACTTAATAAATAAAATTCTTCAACAGCTTGTGTGGATGTGATTTCGATGGATTCTGCTTAACCCTTTCGGCGCGAGCATGTGATAGCGCGCTGCAATCCACCCGCGCGACCGCCTCATAGCGCGCTGCAATGCACCTGCGCGAACGACTTCCAGCGCGGTGCAACGTGCCCGCGCGCACATACATAATTTTCTGTTCTAAAAGCCATGATGCACCCTGTGCATCATTGCGCGCTACGGTACCGTACGCATTTCGCCGCCGCCAGCAGCAAGAGAATGAATGGTGTCTTGCGCAATTTATAATAACCAGTTAGGTACAAAATGTTTATTTTTTCTAACGGTTTATCAAATAAATAAGAAAAAATTCTTACTTAATACAAGTAATATCAATTGTTAAAGTTCAAAGTAATATTTCTCTGAAAACACAAAGGAAGAAAAAATATATATATGACACTCAATTATTTATAGTCTCAATAATCTCAATCAACCTAAAAACTGTTCCAATTTGGACAAAATACTATGTTGTCATCAATCTTTGTCATGAAGCACATGTGCATCATGCGCGCCCAAGGGTCTGCAATCCCATGAAGCACATGTGCATCATGCGCGTGCGCGGGGCTGCAATCCCATGATGCACATGTGCATCATGCGCGTGCGCGAGGCTGCAATCCCATGATGCACATGTGCATCATGCGCGCCGAAAGGGTTAAAGGCGCTTAGTCGCAGTCGTGAATCGCGTCTTGCGTTTCAAAAGCATTGACACGATTTTGCGCGCACGCATGAAAAAATTTATATGTAAACTGATGGGTTCCAGAGCTAGGAAACTTTTAAGCCTGGTAATTAGTAAGTAAAATATTTGTTCCAAATCAGGGCCAGGCGGCAGGGTGCCCAGAAGACTGGCAGCGTTGCCACGCTGTACGGCTAAGCTGCCCCCCATTCAGGGCCGGATTTAGGGGAGGGCATCCGGGGCAACTGCCCCGGGCCTCCACAAAAGAGGGGCCCCACAATAGACCGAAAAAAAACTTGCTCAATTATATTAATCGTCAGTAGATGATATTGACGCTCAATATCATCTACGTTATGTTGTAGTTTAGGGGGCCTCCACTCCTTTATTGCCCCAGGGCCTCCAGGCCTCTAAATCCGGCCCTGCCCCCATTTCTCGGTGCATTCGAGATAATCTCACAATCGAGATTAAACATTAGTGCATACAGGCCCTCAATTCTCGGAGCATTCGAGATGATCCGATAATCGAGTATAATGTCAGTGCATACAGTCGTTTGACATAACTGTATGAATCTCGCAACGACGACGTTTAATCTCGCAATCGACATTATCTCGAATGAAGCGACAATTGGGGGCCAGTCATTTGACACAACTGTATGAATCTGACGTTTGATCTCGCAATCGACATTATCTCGAATGCACAGAGAATTGGGGGCCTGATTCGTTGTGCCAAATGTGACCCAGCTCTCTGGTCACCGGTCGATTCGGCAAGGCGCTTCGCCAGCTTAAAATAGATTTAGTAAGCGCTCTGACCCCAAAGCCCGAAGTTTTCAACCCCAAACGGCAAAAAAATGTAGCCGCAATAGCTGCATATTTGCGCCGTTGGAGTTGCTCAGCCGCATCCGAGGTGGAACCAGCCCCGGTGGGACGGCGCAAGAGTGTCGATACACGTAGCATCCCAAACCAAAAGGCCGCCCTAAGTTTCTGAGGACGCGCGTCAATACCGTCGGGTCACCTGCCATCGTCGCGCACCAAACCTGTCGGCTCAAGAACCGCTGGCACTCAAGCGCTAACAAGAGCCCGACGCAAGATATCATTAAGGCTGGCGTGTGTCATGATGCGACCGGCGGTCCCAGGCGGTCCTGCTACAGGAGAGGCCATGGTGTCCGAGCCTTGTGAAATCAGTGCCGCAATGACACTTATGTGGAACAACACAAGTCGCTCGGAAACGTAGTAATAAATAAAGCTCTGCAGGGCTGGAACACGTTTGATACAGATTATCCCGTACCAGCACACAGAGCGGCTCATCCCATTGTCTCTGCGAATGTGATATCACAGCCAAGATAGTGTTAGGGTAATTATCCCCCCACAAGTTCACGGCCAAAAAAGGAATATCATCATCAAGGGGGACATTTACGATTTTGGAAATTAAATTTTGAGTACTGGAACTGAAGAAAGGAAGGCTGGTAAAGATATGCTGGAAATTTTGCGGTTCCCAATACCTCCATGCCTGATGGGTAGAGAGGCTTGGGACCACTGATTATTGTCAAAATGTATGTTTATGATTGATGACATACGCTTTTTATGAGATCATCAAGGTTTTCCAAAAAGGTTAGGATGTTTCCAAAATTGGCTGCAACAAAGGATATACTTATGTGAATTTTGGAACAAAAAGCATACCTAACAATTGTGTAGGCCATGTGTGCTTTAATTTTGAGCAAACGATCCGTAAAAGTGCTATAATTTTGTTGTATTTCGTTGATGTAACCCGGGAAAGCTTCATCAAGGACTGGTGAGCATAGAAAGTGGAAAGAGCTTTTGTTAGCTTCTTTTATATTAGGGGCTAAATTACTGAGTTTGGGTATATTCGGCGTCCTTATGCGTAAAAGTGTCGGAAAAAATATTTCACATTTTTTTAAAATATAGTGTTAAGGTTATACCTATCTAAGATCTTCTAAACCAACGTTGACATCACCATCACCAACCAAGATTACATCGTCCAAGTACTTACCAAACATTAAATTTACAATTTAGATTTTTAATGATAGGATTAATTGCAAGGCTAAGGAGCTGCAGAAATTAAAAGGTTATTTTTGAATAGTAATTTTGAAGGAGTGCTGTAGCATTGCTAAATAAATTTAAGAGTTCAGAGGGCTTAGCACACTAATTTTTATCGCGCACATAAAGCATTCGTCCCGTTCGCACCCGCATATTAGTTAAAAAGTGACAACTGCTTTATGTGCGCGATAAAAACTAGTATGCTAGGCACTCAGGTGTCCTTTCTTTTACTTGGGCGCCTCGGTCAACGGAGTTGAAGGCGTTTTTAACATCAACTTTCAGTAGGCTCATCGACAAAGGTTCCTGCAATATATCGAAACTTTACTAGTTTTTTTAGCACATAAGCCTTTAAATGTGTTTTTCATTATACTTTTCTTTATGCAGTTAAGCGGTTTTTGCAATAAGGGGAGGATATTGTAATTTTGCAGTCTAGAAATGGTAACACTGCTGGGTCTGTGTAGGACGCTACCTTCTGCCCCCGGCGTGCATATATGGGCCAAAACGTAGTGATTACATTTTCTTTGGGGGCCATCGATGGCTGCCGCACGGGACGCATAATATCAAATTGTCCTGAACGTCGACGTCACACTCAACAACCCAAACTAGGATAACCTGTCTCTAGGTCTTGGGTCCGTCAACATCATAAGACTAAGGCTAGGTATTAATTATATTTATCATTAGTAGAAGATATTGATCGTCAATATCATCTACTGACGATCAATATAATTGTGCAACCAGTGATATATTACCTGTGTATATTACGCAGTTATACTGATGATCAGTACCCAGCCTAATACAAGTATGGGATGAGTATGGGTATCTGACTCTGACAGAAATCGGAACCGCACGACCTTCTTTCACCTTAGACCATTACCATATTTATTTATACAATTACTATCGAATTGAAAAGATATATTGGCAGGACTGAAACACTTCCTGATAGTCATATCTTAGCATTTTTAATCGAGTCTCGAACCATTGCTATACACATTTATTGGTTGACTTAACGTCAACGTCAGTTCAATAAAACAGTCGATTGTTGTCTGTGGTGTGGTTGGAATAGTAGGGATATGCAGCTTTTAGTCCACTGCACAAATTCATAATTCATTGCTAATTTTATATATACTTGAATGTTTAATTGAATATAAAAAGTATGTGTTCCTTACAATAAGAAGTATTGTAAAATAAGTACCTAAAAAGTATCCGTGCATCCAATTGGAATAACCTTGATATTGTGCATTCGAATTGGTATCATTTTAAATCTGTGAGATTTTGGTACGTTCATAGGACAGATTCACTTTGTTGAATACAATAATATTCATTAAATATTCTGTATATGACCAGGTAGGAAGGCGCGCCTGCAGAAAGCAAAATATTCCAGCCGAATTCTTACTTATGATATACAAACAAATCGGTCAGCTTTTATAATTAGATGTATGAGAGTAGTTTAGTATTATCGGATGTTATGAATTCTGATGTAAGATCCACATCACTTACATTTGACATTGATTGCTTTATTATAATTTTTGTTTAACATTATTAATTATCATACAAAGTATTAAACATGATAAAAGAAATTGAAATGTGAATTTTAGATAAACTCAAGGAATCAACATAAAAGCAGTTTGTATTTTACCATTACAGATAACATAGCATTTATTAATAGTGTCTTTTAGCCTGCATTTGTTGTACAGATCTCAATATGTGCAAGCCCTATCCTGATCTTGGACAATGGGTGGCATGAAGAACTGGACACAAACACAATGAGTGCTCCCAGTGGTTGTGTCAACTGCAGCGATGGCTCAGAGAAGTCCGATGTGAAGCACGAGCCAGAGTGCTCAGAAGCTGAGGATGCTCAAATAAGACTGGCACCCCATGTGCAGGCATACCTTGCTCACAACAGCCCTACAACTAACTGCTGTGGACTTGCCATCCCTATTGCCTTTGAACGAGCTGCATCTGGCACTTGGTGGAACCCCAGATTTGATTCTGAAATACTTGAAGGCCAATATAGACATAGTTCCTTTAAACAAGTTAGAATAAGATTCAGGTAAGTCTTTTTTGGCATACTAAGTTCAATTGTAATGAAAGTCACATACATTTAACCCATCACATGACCTTGATTTACTTAGTGAACTTTATTGTCAATTTGATAGACATAATTTTTCAATGACCTACAGACATATCTGTGTATTTAATTAATTAATTTATTTATTCGCAAACAAGCAAAGTATAACATAACAGTTTTGTCATTTATATCATTGTTATAATTATACTAAGACTAATAGCTCACGTTATAAGCATGTCACATACATTTTAATAATAATAAAGATGTTCCATGGGTTAAATGTGGTGTCAGTGATGATAGTCAACTTCTTAATTGATAATAACTATAATTTGCCAACTTTCAAGTTTGCGTACTTCTCAATTTTCTTCACTTCTCTTATGTAGTTGAATTAACAAATTTTAAATTTCATAACTGGTCAACTTCTGAATTTGCCAATTTATTACTTTCCCAACTTCTCATATCATTGAAGTCATATTATTATTGTCAAGAATAGAGTGTATTTGTAACCAGCTAGCTTGTGAAGACTATGAAGATTTTATAGTATAATCCTATTTTGCAAATATGTGTCTATGTGCATTTATGAAAATTTTAAATAAAAAGGTGTTTAATTTTTTTTAATGGGTATCTGTTGCATAATTGACAAATGAATAATTCGATTATGTGAGAAGTTGGGTAATTAATAAATTGGCAAATTCAGAATGTCTACGCATATCATAGTCCCTAATTGTTTATAATCAGACGGCCTTCGATTAGGGACAAAGCCCCATGGGACCATTACCCAAGAAGGATATGCGTAGACCATCGGGGCCTGCCACATCAACAGACCGACAGACCAGTGACTTATTAAGCACAAGCATATTTACAGTCCACTATTCTTTTGAGTTATTGAATACAGAAGTTGACTGATTATGAATTGACAATTTGATAATTCGACCAGATAAGAAAAAGGTTAATTTATAAATTGGGCAATTAAGACCTTGACAAATGACCATGTTGATGAAACAATAATTCGCCTATTTACGAGATGGACAAATTCAGAAGGAGGTAAATTGAGAAGTTGACAAACTATGAAGTTGGCAAATTAACATTGTTTTAAAATAAAGCTTTTTTTAAATTTGGGACATTTCTCCTAATAACCAATTTCTAATGGTAGTAATTTGTAATGGTTGTGAATGGTTTAACAAATGAATTCTATTATTTTTAATCTACTATTTATCATATGCATGGTACCCCACTGATCTCAACATTGTTGTTGTGTGTCAATGTTCTATTTTTATTTATTTCAGATTTGCACTTTTATACATTTTGATATTTTCTATATCATGGTTTGTCTACTTTGTGGTCCTGGGCTTGAACGGCATGACAGTAAAATGGCCATATCTTTGTTCTATATTCGCTGGAGTCCTGTTAATAACATCTGTCATGTTGTATGTGACATTCACAAATATTTACAAGGGGTACACATTCAAGATATCACTGGTGATGGCTCTGGCCCTGTGCACGCTGAGCCTGTCTCTGGTCACACTCACCACTCAGACTCAGAGTATGGCAACCCGAGCTGCAGATATCAGCCAGTCAGGACACTTCATCATGTGCATTGAAATCCTACTTATTATATACACACTCACACCATTGCCACTTTTTGCCTGTGTGATCACTGGCATTTTGTATTCAATCGTTTTTGAGATTCTGAACATTGTGTTGCATTGGAGTGAACAGGAATGGCAGGGCCCAGGGCTATTTGTGAGGCTGTTGCTACAGTTGTGTGTGCACATTATTGGTATACATATATATTTAATGACATTTGTGAGAATGCGTGGCACATTTATGAAAGTAGGTCAGAGTTTGTTGGTGAGGAGGCAGTTAGAAATGGAAAAACAATTAAAAGAGAAGATGATACATTCAGTGATGCCACCAAAACTTGCCAGCTTGTTGATGGAAGAGCAAGTCCAGGAATCGGATCCCAATCTGAAAAACCATGATCAAACCAATCCGAGGCCTTCCAACCCTGGCGCCTCAGATATTAAATCATTATTCCGACCATTTAACATGAGCTGTATGGACAATGTCAGTATTTTATTCGCTGATATTGTCGGTTTTACAAAAATGTCCAGTAATAAAGGTGCTGAAGAATTAGTAAATTTATTAAATGATTTATTTGAGAAGTTTGATGAACTGTGCCAGATCCACGGATGTGAGAAAATTTCCACGTTAGGGGACTGTTACTATTGCGTTTCGGGCTGCCCAGAACCGCGGCAGGACCACGCCACGTGTTGCGTTGAAATGGGACTAGGTATGTAAAATGCGTTTGCATCTAAATCTGTCTGCCATGGCCTTTTAAGCAGCACCTAATGTTTGATTTATGTTGTAGGTATGATAGAGGCTATCCAGGAGTTCGATCGCGAACGTGACGAGGGCATCAACATGCGAGTGGGTGTGCACACGGGCACGGTACTGTGCGGCATCGTGGGGACGCGCCGTTTCAAGTTCGATGTCTGGAGCAACGACGTGTCCTTCGCCATCAAGATGGAGTCCACCGGCAAGCCCGGCCGTGTTCACGTTTCAGAGGAAACCACCAGGTTCCTTGGAGGGTCATACGTCCTCGAAGAAGGCGAAGAAGTATTTGGTAAGTATAGGTTCTTATTGCATATTAATGACTCTTTCGTTTGTGACATGTCTAAAAGAGTATTGTATGTGTCCAGGTCATAAAACTTACTTCATTGAGGGCCGACAGCTGAGTTCTCCTTACGACCACGAGAAATGTCTCACTCCCTCTAATCCCGTTAATTTACGTTTCATTATATCTCCCGCAGCATCTCCCCAGTCCGTCCTCTCCTTCACCCACTCGCCCCTGCCGCATTCCCCTAATGAGAAAGATTTCAACTCGCATGACGGACGGCGCGCCGGCGCCAACAACTTCCTGTCGCCAGCCCCATTTCATTTTCGTGCTAAAGCTAGTTCATTGCCTAGTATATTGGATTCGGATGCCGAGTTGGACGAAAAGAGAGATAACGGATTCCCCGAGAGAACCGACAGTTCGTCCAAAAGTCCAACTTCTGTGGGTAAGTTTAAGTCCACCTATCCCGATCGATCGATCGATCGATTTCGGTAAAAGCCCAGGCCGCCAATTCTCGCTGCATTCGAGATAATCTCACAATCGAGATTAAACGTCAGTGCATACAGTCGTTTGACACAACTGTATGAATCTGACGTTTAATCTCGTAATCGAAATTATTTCGAATGCACCGAGAATTGGGGGCCTGGCTCTTGTTTGACTTTTGATGCGCTAAGGCATCCATCAAATCCTGTTTGTACCTATCTATCTAGATTTTACTTATCTGATAGATGACAAAGACTAGATATCTGTCAAAGATTAAAAGTAGACTTAACAGAACGAAGAGATTATAGCTACTGTCAGATAGTTAAGAAAATTGAAAAAATATTTCTGAAAAAAATATGTTGCCGACTGTGCTGTTTTAGCTTGACTAGTAGGCAATATTCTGTCGAGATTTTTGTGTTGGCTCTCTAAATATTGCCCCACAATCGGTTTCGTTTGTTTGCCCGACCGTGTGTTCAGATATAATAAATTGAACTCTGGAAATGTCTTGGTTATCAGTGTATTCGCGCAGATAAGATAGAGGATGACTTGCTTGAAGGTGGTGCTCTCTGGCACATTATCACACAACGGTCATGCCTAAGATTTTTTAATATAGGCAAACTCTTTTGTTTAATTGATAAGCGAAGCCCTGTGTATATTAACATTTAGTTTAATATGAGCATTTTAAAATATAATCAACAAATTTGCCAAACCACCACGCTTCGAGTGGTGCAAGTTGTAAACATGGCCGCGATATCATGGCGAGCCTGACATTGAGGTGAAGGACTCTGGACGTTTCCGAGCGCCAAGTCCATGGTCTGCGATTACTTGCTCCGAGATTTACCTTATCGTTGCTTGCTAGTTTAGTTTTTATCCTAATTTGATAAGATTCCAATCCTGTTCAAGATTTTTTTTTAACTGTTTGTCAAGTCATTGTCAGAGCTATAAAATATAATAAACGTACATTTAACATACAGATCAAATACAGTTCAGGCGTCAATAAGCGACCGCTCGATAATTGATCGTCATAACATTGCGCACGCAATTGTGTTAATTTGTAACGCAAACAGTGTCAAATCTGACACTTTACCTGAGCGATATTCAAATTTCGTTGTCTACTATGTTACAGGAAGTTACGGCAAGTATGCCAATAAATTGAAGAATTGGAAGGTGTCCAAATTTCTGAGAAAGCATTCCGATACTCCATTACACGCGATAAAGAAGCAGGAGTTCAATGAGAATGATAAGACGCTTCAGTTGTTGGCACGTGGCGATGTGCAGTCGAGTAACGGTTACCAGCAAGTACCTATAGTGATAGAATCTCAAGAGAATAAGAGCACTCGCCCGGCGAGTAGCAAGCTGAACATACCCCTCAACCCTGACATGGTGTCCTTCGAGAGAGAAATAATTGATATTCGATCCTATTTGAGCCAGTCGCGTAGCAACATGTCGCCATTCGCTAGAAGCAGCAGCTATCGCTCGCAATATGGAAGACCAACTAACATTGAAGTAAGTTTGGGAGGGTATGGAATTGATTCACCATACAACTTTTCCAATATGGGGCTTTCAAATCCGCTACTATCCAGAGAGGCCTAGTCGTTTATCACAGCAAAATCATAGTATAAAGAGGGGAAGTAGGCTATCTCTGGTCCAATCCGCGATATAATTGCCTACTGTCTCAGGGTTGTCTCTGTTCAATAGGAAATCTGAACAGAGACAATTCTGGAATCGATGAATTATTAAGACACCCAAACACACAGCAATATGTTCTCCTGCGATTATCACACATTTTTCATTCATTTAGCGGTGCCGAAAAGCCGTGACGCGTGAAGGGTCGGGTCGGGATTTTGTTTAAGTGTGCGTGCGGCGACGCATTTATACTTTGGCGCACACATACAAGCCGCGCGCGGTGCGTTTGTATGAAGATAACTTACTTCCCCCCTCTTTATGCTATGGCAAAATTGATAGTCGTTTATCATAGCAAAATGATGTAATTCGTTCTTCAAAAGGAAAATACGTTTGTCACGTACAAATCGCGTCATGTAAATAGGGCGCTAACGCTTTGATATGGCCGTTCTACTGAGTAGAATAGATCTTTCTGTGGACACAAGTAGACTGACTGTCAAAGCTCTTATTGAATGGTAATAAAGTGTTGTTTTGCTTGGCTATGTAAAACTACTACAAAAAACATTTGAAATATTATTACTTACTGAAATTATATTCAGACAACACTTGTAAGTTTTCAAACCAAATGGGCTAGTTTTATGGTAATTTATTAATGGACTATTCCCTCTAATATTACATAATTCTTGTGAACCAAAAATATTTAGTGTAAGGTTTTGCGGATAGCTGGAATTGACTATTTGAATTTAGTAACAAATATTGATATATTTCTAAGTCACGGTAGCAAATGAGACAAACATATTATCTATTAATAATATTTTGAATTTTACTTTTATTAAGGGTCAAAAATAGTCGAAATAAGTGAAAAATAAATATTGTTTTTTAGTTCTGAACTACTAGTTTTTGACATCCTCATCAAATTTCTGTCATTTTTTATTTGAAAGATATTGACCTAAACACAGTATTTTTGGAAATAATTGCAAATTTCATATATTTTGTATACCTCGTCCAATGTAAAAAGAGCCCTGACGGCCATATAAAATGTATGACCGTCAGCGCTCTGTTTACATTGGTCTGGTATACATACACTCTAACTGCACTGTGACGTCATATTTTAGGGCCATTTTGTATGGAGCGTTTTTGCGAGTGGTATGAACTACTTTTTTGCGAGTGGTGTGGTACTTTTCAAAGCGTTGTATCTCAAAAAAAAAACAACACAATAATAATAATAGTCAGGGGACAATCTTTACGCAAATCAATTTAGTCCTAAAGTAAGCTCTAAAGGCTTGTGTTATGGGTGCTAGACGACGATAAATATACTTATATAGATAAATAAATACTTAAATACATAGGAAACATCCAAGACTCGGGAACAAGCATTCGTGCTTATCACACAAATATTTACCCTTACCGGAGATCGAACCCGGGACGCTAGCTTCGGAGGCAGGGTCACTACCAACTAGGCTAACCGCGTCGTTAAATAATGTTTTGCGTACAAAGTTTGGTTTCTATTAATCGGTACTTTCCAATAAACGATGAAAAAAAAAAACATACAAATTCCCTATTATTATTATTATTATTATTATGCCCGAAAAATGCTTGTTTATAAGCAGCTTTGAGTAAGTTATTAATGTTGGTAACGGTAGATCCCGGTGTGCCGCGCGCGCAGCTCGACGCTGGCGACGCAGGGCGAGCTGCGCGCGCGCGCGCGGCGCGACGCCAGCCCGGCGGCGCCCGCCAGCCGCAAGGACTCCGGCATCCGCAGCGCCAGCCGCCGCTCCAGCATCCAGCACCAGGTCCACGACCAAATCATTACTAATGTAAATGCAACTTTTTTTTCTGGCTCCGTTTACGTCTACCAGCTTTGTGTGGATTCAAGTCACTAACCGTGATTCAAGTTAACAGTCAAAATTGTTATAGCATCGGGAATAATTCTACTATGGTATTGCTCGGATAAGAACTTTGTCAATACACAGAATAGGCTAGTTCCTAAAAAAATCGAATTAGTCCGTCATTTACATTATAACAAAATATTGAACACAATCATATATTTTTTTTGTCAATTAAACAAAAAATGACGAAGTTATAGTGCGTTGAAGTTCCGCGTGACGTCACGACTTTGTACACATTTTACCATTAAGTGACGTCATGAGCCCCCACTCCCGAACTTTGATGCGCGTTATCTTTGTCAATTTTAATTGATTTGATAAAGCAAAAAATACGTGTTCAATATTTTTTGATAATCTAACTGACGGACTAATTTGAATTACTTTTTTTTACTTAGGAAACATCCCTATTGCAGGTGGACGTATGCGACTTATGCTTAACTATAATAGTACAAGTCTTTTTGAGACTATTTCAATTTTATGTTGGCCTTCATTCATCAGTCAGTCATTCATGATCACAGTCTAGTTTTTACGTACAGTCAAGTCGCCTATTCCGCAAGAGGACTCAAACAGTTCGAACGATTTCTAGAAATTACACTAACTCTGGATCCTTAAAGTTACACTTTTACAAAAACGAATTACTTAGCAACACTGATGACAGATGACATAAATTTTTTATGTGCTGTTGCCAGTTACTATCTTTAGAATTGTAACTTGTGTGTTAATTATAGCTCGTTTAAAATTAAAAATAAATAATGTGAAATACAAATCCATTCCAAATTCAATTCTAACGCGGTTGAGAAAACTTTAAAACAAAAGTTAATTTCATTTGGACTTATTTCCTTTTATTTTTGAGCGTGCGTTATATTGAAGCCAGATTGAGTTATTTGTTGTTAACGATGTAAAATACGTTATGCTTCAATTGTGACTGTTGCATGCTGCTAGGAGACTACCGATGCGACATTCATGTCGAGTTGCTTTGGCTGTTCTAATTTAATACCGGTCTTTTTTTTTATTTACTACTAGTGGACCCGCCACAGCTTCGGCCGCGGTTTTTCCATAAAATCTGTATCACCTCTTTTCACATCTTTAGGGATGAAATTTCAAAAAATCCTTCCTTAGTGCACCTACTCGAGGAATGTCTCCTCCACATTTCAAACCTCTAGGATCACCCGTTTAGGCTGTGCGTTGTCTATAAGTGAGTCACGGTACTGTTTTGCGTTACACAACTGTGTAACAAGTGTGCGTGTGTGTGCGAGACGTTAAAACTTGCCGTTTCTTCCAGCAGTTAAAACAGTTAATTGTTATAGATATTCGCTTTAAACCACGCGGCGCTGGCGACGTCCCAACAAGACATGCAGCACCGTGTGTCGGGCTACTACACGTCCAGCCAGTCCTCCCTCAGCGAGCCCTGCCGAGCGCGCCTGCCCGCGCCCCTCAACGACCAACAAGTGCACTCCCTCCAGAAACTGCGCAAACAGTCCGACCTACAACTCATCCGCTGCGTGCAGGATAACGCCAGGTCAGGCATCAACTACTTCGTACAACCCCCCCTCAACAGATTCACGCTCTTCTTCAAATCGCGCGAAATGGAGAGACATTACCGAGACAAAGCCCACAGAAGCGACGATTGCGAAGACTTCCCGCCGACGCTAACGACTTCCAGATTTAACACCGCATTGGATGTATTAGTGTCTTCTTTAATTTTTCTATCCATATCGGCGTCAATATTCACTTTGTACGACGAGTGGCGACAATGGCTTGGTTGGTTCGTTTTCTTCATCGTAATAGAGGCTATGGCCATGTCGTGCTGTATCTACAGACACTTCTTGAAGTGGAAGACGAAAGGAAATTTCGTCACGGACAAAATTCGGAGATCGATGAAGATATTCAAGAAATTGACGAATTGGTTCCCGTGGCACGTGTCCGGCGGATTGTTGATCAGCCTGCCCATTTTGGCGGTTTTGATAAATTTCTCGTGTGATTACACAACAATGACGATCCTTCGAGGCGAGCAGTCGTTCTATGTGTACTTGTTGTGCATCGGTATAGTCCACTTCTGTAATTTCACTCAGATGAACTGGCTCGTAAAGAACGCTCTGGTTACGGTTTACGCCGGTTCGTTCCTATTTTTCGCCGTACTCGGCTGTCATGAACAAAATACTCAGTTTTTACACGCTGATATTAAGAATTACGAGCCTCCAAAAGTAGTTTTAAGTTATAATAGTTCTTTAAATATGACTGATGACTTATCCGACGACCGGTTAGAGAACAGGAACGGCACAGAGAGAGGTAAAGGCATGCAGCTCGAGATGCACCTGACGGAGCTTTATCTGGACGTAGTGTTACTGCTCATGCTAGTGTGGTTCCTCAACAGAGAGTTTGAGATCAGCTACCGGCTGAGTTTCTACAGCAACATGGTGGCCAACCGCGACAAGCAGAGGGTTCAGAACATGCGCAACCAGGCCGACTGGCTGCTGCACAACATCATCCCGCGGCACGTGGCCGATCAGCTCAAAAACACCGCCAAGTATTCCGAAAACCACAAGGATGCTGGCATTATTTTCGCCAGCATCGTCAATTTCAATGAAATGTACGACGAATCCTATTTAAAAGGAAAGGAGTATCTCAGGGTTCTGAACGAGCTGATTGCTGATTTTGATGAGCTGTTAGAGAGACCTGAGTTTCAACACGTGGAGAAGATTAAGACGATAGGTAGCACGTTTATGGCGGCAAGCGGACTCAACCCAGATTTGAGGAGCGCCTCCGACGGCATGCATGATCACCTTTACCAGCTCATGGATTTTGCACTAGAAATGCAGAAAGTTGTGGACAATTTTAATCAAGATCTGCTAGAGTTTGATTTTATTCTTCGAATCGGGTACAATTTCGGTGATGTTACAGCTGGAGTGATAGGAACGACCAAGTTATACTACGATATTTGGGGAGACGCGGTGAATATCGCCTCGCGGATGGATTCGACGGGGGTTGTCAAGCGGATCCAGGTGGGCGAAGCTTGTATACCAGTGCTGTCCCCTATCTATGAATTTGAGCCGCGCGGCAGCGTGTATGTAAAAGGCAAAGATAACATGAACGTTTATCTGTTAGTCGGCAAAAAAGAACTTTAGATAAATGAAATTATTTATAATGGAAAGTAGAATCTGTGATTTAATTATATATTTGTTATTAATACGTAGCTAACGTAAAAATACGGTATAAGAGATAATGCTTATTTATTGTGTGCATTATAAAAGTGATATAATGGCTTAAAAAAATACTCCCATTGTAAAAGGCTATTAATTTATTGTTATTTGGCTTTAATGTGTTTCGTGGCAGCGTGCGTGTGACTGCATGTTTATTTATACAAAGTTGATAAATCTCCTTGCCTATATTGTCTAATCTGTGACCAGTGCTCTAGTCCGCGATGAAATTTCAATTTATGACCTGTATATTGAATAAATATATTTTACCTATCTTCACTATAATAAGATCGTAGTTTTTTGTATTTGTGTAATGAATAACGACGACTATTTCTGACCCTTTCGAGGGGTAGCTAAATATTGTATTGTACAGAAAATTGTAATATGAATTGGTGTTAAGTGACCTACGAAAGTGTCGTATAATTTATAATGGCAATGAGTATGGCAGCTGACAACGAATGTTGCTGGTTGTGGGTACTGCTGGTGCGTCGATGTTGTACTTAAGCAAACGAGCCAATGGAGACTGTTTAAGGAAAATGTATGGTGTTCCGTAACGTGATGAAGTTTTATCGAAGCTAACAGATGTTAATCTTTTATAAAGTAGTGATATGTAGAACAATCTAGCAAGAAATAAATAAACAGTATCTGTCATTGTATAATCAAGATGCTTCAGCTTCGACGGCCATTTGCATCAAAATTAAAACGAAGCAGCTATTTATGTATAACTTATGATTTAACAATAGCTGAGGTAAATATGTTTTTAATTTACCTCAGTATATATATTGTTGGCACATTTATTTCGAAATTGATAGGGCTGCTATGTCACATTATCTTCGTATACATTAATTAAATTACTGTAAGTAATTACTTACGATATGTGACCACATAATAATATGACGTTTCGTTGGGTTTACTTGTATGATTGTATACAGTGGCGTGGCGTGGATTTTGGGCGCTTCGGGGTCCTTAAAGAGGGGTCTTTAATTTAGTATCGGAAAAAGTAACAATTTTCCCTAAATTCTTGAAATTAGGAATTTAAACCTACCTTCTTGCCATAGACAAAATAAATGATTGTTTGTTTGTCTTCTATGCGTTCCTTTACCAGTCATCCGAGTAAGATGAAACTAGTGAGTTGTCATGCGCGCGCCTGGGAAAGTTCGTGACCAAAACAAAAATAAACAAAGTATTGCATGCAACGCAGCCGGGCAGCTTGTAATAATAAAACGTAAACGTAATAAATGATTTAAAAAAAACCAAAATATCCGCTCGTTACGTCTCCCAAAAGCGGAATTATGGAAATGCCCTGCCCATGTCATGCGTCCCATCGCTACGCTACTGTTTGTATATTTGGAATATTTTAAGAAATATATGTTTACTAACTTTTTACATTGCCCTACAAAAGATATCCTAGAAGGTGACTTTACAAATGTGAGTCTTCTCATTATACCTACTTAATAAGAATTCTTTAAACTTATGATAAAAGCCTTGACTGTACATTCCACTTGTATTTATGATATTTGCCTTCGAAATGTCTATTTAAAGGTTGGAAGTTTTCGGAGGACTGTATTTTTACAGAATGTCGGACCAAAACTGGATTATACGCAATTAGCTCTCTTTAAATTTACCTATCTCTTTGATAAAATGAATAGATTCGTTCATTATACATTACAATTTTAAAGATGTACTGGTATATTTATAAGTAGGTACCTTTTTCTGTATGTATGACTGTAATATTTAAGGAAAACATTTTTCTTTATATACAT
This sequence comes from Tortricodes alternella, assembly GCA_947859335.1. NCBI lineage: Eukaryota > Metazoa > Arthropoda > Insecta > Lepidoptera > Tortricidae > Tortricodes > Tortricodes alternella. The sequence continues at coordinate 11,665,275 of OX401977.1, forward strand.
GATAATCCCTTTTTCCAGTAAAAATAAAAGTTATAATTTCATTTCCTTTCTTGCTTATTTCTTTATCATCATCATATCAATCATTTGTAGTATTAAATTAGTACCCTATTGGGTTTTGGCCCGAACGATCAGTTTCGTAAACATCCGTTTGGTTCGAAACATCCCTTTCCTAAAACACCCATTTCCCAAAATGTCCAGATTCTCTCACATCCAATTCCCAAAATACCAGTTACCTATCCGTTTCCCAGAACATACATTTTCCAAAACATTATGTTTCCCAGAACATCTATTTCCCAGAACGTCCGTTTCCTATAAGATCAATTACCCAAAAACGTCCGTATGGTTTAAATCATCCGTTTCCCCTTTCGTAAACTACTGTAAGTACTGTACAGGAACAACTGAGGAACAAATTTTTTGGAGGTATTGCATAACGACACCGAGTAAGTACTTACAAAAGGGTTACACATAATGCTCATCCTGTCTTCATTTAATGAAAATTCATTCAATATTTTTTTTTGCAAACAACCGCGTCTAGTATTTGGTACGGGATTTGGATATTATGGGAAACGGCAGCTCAATTACGCAACACATTTGGTATCGGTTTGGGTCGAAAAGTAAACCAATTTAGTCATCACTCGATATAAATAAGGGTCCAGTTGGTTTACTTTTCGCCAAAGCGATATCAATTATTGTTAGGTACGTAATTGAGCAGCGGGTCTTCTAGGATTTAGACATTGTGGGATTCGGGTATTTTGGGAATTGAATATTTATTGGAAATGGGTCTTCTAGGATTTGTATATTTTAGGAAATGGATCTAGTATTTGGATATTTTACTGTATCGCTACTACATCGCTTCTGTCGCTCGTTGCAAAATGCGAAAAGCGGTCATATGTCGCGACGCAGTTGCGTGTTCACACGACGCGCGACTGTATAGTTACAAAAAATCGCGGGTGAGCGCCCTTAAAGGTTATGACCTCAATACTTTGTGCTTGCCACAAGTTTGCACTTCAAAGTAGAAGTCAACATTGTATTTAGGAGGGAAGCGATAAAGTTAATTGTTTTTCTTTATTAAATGTTTGCAGCTATTCAATATTCATGGCGCGAGTTTGAGACAACAGCTGAAATCCCTTGTGGTAATTAAAGACTTATGGTTCCAGCTCTCAGCTTGATTAACCGCAGTTCCTGTTTAAGGAGGTCCATGCCGGGTATATTGACGAATTTTCATATATTTCAGGTCCTATCTAGTATGTTGGTTCTCATGATATAATTTCCAAAAATAGGTATATATATATATATATATATATATATATATATATCCGATTTTTCGATCTTTCAGTAAAATTCGTAAGAGCCAGAATTTTGATATCATTATTAGTTTTTTTTACACTGGTACAAAAGGTACTTATAAAATTAATAAATGTATCGTATCTGGTTCTTTTTTAGTAATTTATTTACATAAAAGTAACAATTCTAAATAAAAGACCAATAAACCAATAAAAACTTAAGAGCCAGTTTTTTTTTAAATTGATGGTCGTCATGATATGCCAAATATATAGAAATCTCCAAACAAATTAGTACTATAGGATTTTTTAACGCTATTTTATTTTTAAGTTAATGATTTTTTTAATTGAATATTTGTTTTTTAATGTCCAAGTGGCATTTTAATAACTTAACTGATGGCATTGCGGTGAGCGTACGTTGGAAGGCAAGGTCATTCGGAACGGGTAGCCTCTGAAAGTGAGACTCAATTTCAGGCTGTGAAGATGCGTTGTGGCAACTTGCTTTAATTATATAATTAAGCTTAATTTTAACTTTCCGTACTTATATTTAATGACGAATCTCTCTTTATAATACACTGCTCTGAATAATAGATCAGCTAAGTGGAGAGCTGGTAGGAACATACTTTTACGTTTCTTTCTTATGTTTTTTTATTGAACATTTTCGTGTTGAGTATTTCAGTTAGATACAGAATCCTTGTAGTTTTGCATGTCTATTCATGTGTACCTATAGGTACACATTTTAAACCAACCAGGATAGCAAATTTCATATCAGATTGAAAGAGTTGTAGTTTCCCAAATATATGTCTGGGGGCCTTTGTTTAACTATGTCACAGTAAAGCAGCAATTAACGATATACTTATTTGTCGTGATTTCTAGGGATCTGTGGGTATGTCAGTATGACAATGTTATATACTTATGGCGGGAATTTCCATATAATTGATTTTATCTTAGAGCGAGGGTGAGTTATTCCGTAAAATGCTTCTATTTATATTTCTCTCATTTTCTGTAGGTACAAAGAAGTCGGTAAATCATCAAAATTAAATACATTTTTGGTAGGTACTAAACTTATTATTACTAATTTTAATTTTTGTATTTTATATTTTATTTTGATTATTGTTGTGATTGTATTTACTGTTCTGTATGGATCATAGTTATCCGAAATAAATGTTTTATTATATTATTATTATAAAACGTGTATTTAATCTACAGTAAGACAACTAGGTAAGTATGGATTTACACGCGGGCTTGTGTTAAGTGCTGTTATTTAAAACTAAAGTTATACCTACTTAAGTAATCTAGTAGCAACTTTCTGTTTAGATTATAACTATCTAACTGACAAAATAAACGATAAGTGAAGGCTGAGTTTTGTAAAGATCTGTTAGTAAAATCATGGACGAATAAAAGGGTTAATCTCAGGTTGTCCAGGTCGCAAAATGACTGATGACTGAGGTTGATTGACTACATCGCATAATGACTAGATCGCATAATTCCCAGATCTTTATTTGACTACATCGCACAATGACTAGGTCGCAAAATGCCCAGATCTTTATTTGACTACATCGCACAATGACTAGGTCGCATAATGCCCAGATCTTTATTTGACCACATCGCACAATGACTAGGTCGCAAAATGCCCAGATCTTTATTTGACCACATCGTATAATGACTAGGTCGCAAAATGAACAGATCTTTATTCTAGGGAATTTCTGTAGAAACTATACCTATTTGATGGTCACCGTACAAAGAGCGTTCCACGGAAAATGTCCTGCACTGGACTTGGTTTTTTGGAATTAGTCGCGCCAGACTACAATATGCTCTGAATTCAAGGCGATTATTTCAGTTTTATTACACTATTGTTTTATCAATAAAATTCAAAATAATTTGCGCGCAGGTTACGCACGCGACACAGTTGCCTCTTTGTTGCAATATTTTGATGGTTAATGTGATAGTGAATTCATAGGGTTGTCGCTCCATGCGAAGTCATCGTTGGAAAAGACGTAGATGAGCCAGTAGAACAGATTGAGCACGGCGAACGAGGCGGGGAAGAACACGCGCGCGGCGCGGTCGATGTGCGACACGCTGTTGATGTGGCCGTGCATTCCTGCAGATAACACATTCACTTTAGTTTATTAGTTAATGACATCAAGCAGTGGCGGCGTAGGGTAGATTGGCACCCCGGGCGGTTTTGTATTGAGCACCCCTACTTAAAATAAAACACCAAAAAGTTACTAAACATACTTACGAGACCTTATTTTATTAAAATATTCGATCACATTATCAATATTGACTTCCCTGTCTGTTTCAGTCACATGGGACATGACCCCCCCCCCCCCGCCAAATCGTACACGTCAAATTGAAAAATATACAAAACTAGCGACCCGCCCCGGCTTCGCACGGGTGCAATGCTGATACTAAATATACCTACCGACTACAGAATGTCCTTATAAACAACCTTTACAGCTTTTTTGTCTGTTTTGTTTACTGTTTGAATCTTGAGTAAGTAAGTCTTTGAGTAATATCTTTTGAATGGAAAGTCCAATTTAAATAATTTAAAAACTATTTTATAGGTAGTTAAATGGTCTTGACCATAAAATAATTTATTTGGATAAGGATTAATATAAACATATAAATAGCATGGTTTGAATTTGGTTAGCATTTTCATTAATGTTTAAAATGAAAAAAGTTGTTGTAGTGACATAACTACAATAGTTGGACATATGCTACCCGGGAGTTTTTTGTAGACATTATGATGTTCTTCAATATTGTTGTACATTATTTTGTTCTATCGCTAATAGTTTCGGCAGCGCATTCGACGAAAGACATTTTAAGACTCATTTTTCTACACCTTCGGTTACATTGTTCAAATTTTACCAAGGATCCCTAATTTTTTTCAAAATGAAATGTAGCCTATGTCAAATTGGAAGAATGTAGCATTCTATTGGTGAAAGAATTTTTTAAATCGGCCCAGTACTTTTTGAGCCTATTCATTACAAACATACAAACATACAAAAATAGGTACAAATCTTTCCTCTTTATAATATTAGTGTAGATAAAAAAGGCTAATTTACTCGACATTATATTTCATTATTAGTGACCGCCTCCAAAATTTCAGGCTGCGAGCTGATTAGTATGTAAGTAGCTAGGTACAAAAGTAGGTAGTTATTTATTCATGGGTGATGTATGAGTAAGTTGTCGTTGTCACCCCTTGGTGCTTGGCACCGGTGGCGGACCGCCCCCCCCGCCCCCCCCCTTACGCCGCCACTGCCATCAAGATGTTAACCTAAGAGCGTTCCACGGAAAACGTCTTGTACTGGGCTTGGTTTTCTGCAATTAGTCGCACCAAACTACAGATGCGGCCCAGCAAGGTTGAGACGAGGATAACTTAACACTGTGTTATCTCTAAGTGCGTCTCTCTCACACTAGTTTCGACGAAAGAGATAGAGAGATAACAAGGGGTTAAGTTATCCCCGTGTCAACCTTGCAAGGCCCGCTGAATTCAAGGCGACTAAAGTGTGTCGCTAATCACTATTGCTTTGTAAATAAAGTCCAAAAAAATTGCGGAGCACAGCAAGTTTGACTCTGTGTAGTAGGCTTATAAGGAGACTACGCACGTGACTATGTTTCTTAGAAAACGCTAAGGTTATGTTGTTCGGTTGAGTTGTACGATCCATACCAGCCTCGACCTGCCGCTTCCTGCGGTAGAGGTCGTCGCCGGCGAGGCAGTACAGCAGCTGGCGCCAGCGCGGCACGTGCGCCTCCGTCTGCGTGGTGCGCTCCATCGTGAGCCGCACCGCGGGCTCCGCGCCGGCGTCCGTGCCGTTGCTCTGCGCGGGCAGGGGGAAACTCTGCAACCCCAAACAAGCAATTTATAGACTGACGAATATTGGGATTACCTTTCTCATTTTCATGTCCTGATAAATTCTGCCTGGTAGTCTTGTGGCTCTGCCCACCCCATTAGGGATTTCGGGCGTGATAATATGTATGTATGATAAATTCTGCATAAAAGGTCAAATACTGATGAGTACGAGTATTTTGCAGAAATATCGTGAAACATGTTTGATTGACGTATTTTACACAGAGGCAGATTAAATATCGAGAGCGTAGGGCGCTCTCGATAGCAAGCACCTCTTCGGCAATTTTAATTTTATGTGTACACATTCATTGCCAACCCTATAAAACAAAGTCTACACCGCCACGCCGGTGAAACGTATCGCAATATGTAGAAGACCCGACTGTCGGGCACTTTTACACTTTTGTCGAACGAATCGACGCTAGGGGAATTGCGTTCACTTAAGGGAAACTGCCCATATTTTTGCAAATATCAAGGTTTATTAAGAAAAAACCAAACATAACATAAGTGTTACTAATCAGTCATTAGAAATTAAACACAAAACATTGTTAGATCTCTTAGATAAGGAGAAATAAAAACTTTAAAAAAAATCTGTTTTTAACGGCATTACCCTCGGCTATGGGTAATGCCGCTCGGGCAATGGGGTTATAATGCTCAAACTGACATTAGCCCACATAATATAATTGAGATCAACTTTCGTTAATTAACAACAAGAGATTAGCCCTTAACAACTAAATTAACATTGCTTATCATAGTCATGTATAAATTAATTGTAATTTTTGATAAAATCAGCATATTAATATTAGTATAACTTTAGGAACAGAAATCGTATATGTACCCCTCTGCCGAATGCCACTCTGAGCACATAGCATGGCTCCACAGCCCGCATACGGTACCATATCTCATTATTTGGGTCAAATTCTTAATCTCTAGAACACTGGCTTACGACCAATTAGGGGACTAACAAGGTTGTCGTTCATCAGTCTCTTTCTCTCAATGTAGAAAGTGGGATCTTGTTGAATTTAATCGTTACTCTTCTGTTAGACATCACCTCTTCGATCGCGGCTTTTGCGTTGATCAAGTTTTGCTCGCTCCATGCCACTTTAGCGGCAGTTCTCTGAAGATTTCTGGGCATGTCTGTAAGAAAAAAATAAGTGGGGAAATGGCGTTCACTCAGGGGAAATGGCGTGCATCCGAACGCTATTACCCCAAACAGCCATTTCGTATTAGAATTAAAATTTTAAATTGTACTTGTAAGATTGTGCAATAATATCAATTTGGCCTTTAAATTTAATAGTTTAACAATAAGAATAGCGAGAATTATAATATGAAAATGCGTAAAATTTGAACATACCGATAAAAACTTGCGGTGAAAAATAAGATCGAAGTAGCTCCAAGCAAACACACGACTCTTACTGTCACGTGTTTCGAACGGGCTGGTGGGGCCTGTTGCCACTGGCTCAAGCGTCACTCCCCGCTTCCTTCCACCCACACGCCGCCATTATAAGCACTAGTTTTACCAAGTTATTGAGGTGACCGCTATTATCTGGTGACCGGTATTACCCCTGCTTCCCCTACACGCCGAGATTCCGATATCGAGTTCACGATGTTTCGTGGCAGGGTTGCGCTAAAAACGTTGGTTAATTAAATTATGTTTTTCACTATGCCATCGCGTGGTTATTTGTTAAAGAGAGAAGACAATACACATCTATTCCTAAAGATGACGGTCCATAAGATGGTTTTTTGGCCCTAAAATTAAGAAAATGTGAGCTTGATCGCGCGTATGAAACTGTTGTAGAACAAATATAGTTTAAGTTTTCATCAAGATTCTTTTTATTATTCTACTAATCATTTATTCCCCAGTAGCAGTTTTATCCAACATTTCGCCGTTGTCAATATATACATACAAACATTGCAAGTTAAATAACAGCTTTTAAAAAAAATACCTAACAATCCAATATCTTTTAACGACAACCCTGCTCGTCAAAAACAGAGCTCGATATCGGGTTTTCGGCATGGGCGTTAGTCATCCATAGCCAAAGTATTACGATCCCGACTATCGGGTCATCCGGCGTGGGAACGAAATCGTAAAATACCCGACAGTAGAGTCTCCACCACTGAATGTGTTTGTGTTGTTAATTAATCTTTGTATAAAAACTTACATGCGCGCGCCCCCACATGTGCCTAGTTTGCCTTGGGGATAATCCGCCTCTGATTGTGGGACGAAACGCACTTATTTCTTTCGACATGGCTTTTGCGCAATACCATGTAGTATCTCTAATACATAAGTAGTTTGCGCGCAATATTGTACCAGGTCGTCATGCGCTATGCTGACGTGACAAAACGTTAACAATCGCCTACGCCTGGCCCCTGAAAAGCCATGGCCAATGAAGCCCATAACCAATGCAACTGGGTTCGTAACCTCATATCCTGGGGTGTCCCCATGCTATCAGCATGGCCGGATTTAGTACGGGAGCGCATCTGGGGCAACTGCCCCGGGCCTCCACAAAAGAGGGGCCCCCCACAATAGAGACCGAAAAAATTTATCTTGCACAATTATATTGATCGTCGTAGCCTCCACTCCTTTGTTGCCCCAGGGCCTCCAGACCTCTAAATCCTGCCCTGGGCACCAGACAATTCTGGGGTGAGCTTCACTGAAAGTTTTTGACACAAAGCGGAAATACATTGTTATTGGCTACTACTGAAGCATTATGGAATGGTTTCAATGGTTTGCAATTAATGTGGTTAATTTTTAGGTACGATAAACACATAGTTGGCGACGGAGCGCGCAGAGCTGCGGCGACGCGCGGCGAGCTGTCGCGCGGCAAACGCGTCGCCGCCCACCTCCTTGATCAGCTCCTCCCACTCCGCGTCGTCTATGATGATCTCGCCGGAACCGACCTGGTTAATAATAAGGACGTGTATTCTAAAGTATACAACTACATATTTAATAGAACTTGGCGGCGAATTGCTCTGTACCATGACGACGCGGTTAGCCTAGTTGGTAGTGGCCCTGCCTCCGAAGCTAGCGTCCCGGGTTCGATCCCCGGTAAGGGCAAATATTAGTGTGATAAGCACGAATGTTTGTTCTCTTGAGTCTTGGATGTTTCCTATGTATTTAAGTATTTCTTTCTCTATATAAGTATTTAATATATCGTCGTCTAGTACCCATAACACAAGCCTTTAGAGCTTACTTTGGGATTAGATCAATTTGTGTAAAGATTGTCCCCTGATTTATTGTTATTATTTTTACCTAAATTATTGCATATTGTAATTTCCTAATGAGTTTAACCTTCATGATGGGAATAGTCTGACTGCATACTAAGTGCTGGACCCTTTCTATATGCCCCAAGGACCAAAAGATACATGTTATTATCTCTGCGACTGTTGACAGACCATTAACGTCACACGTTAATGATCCGTGAGGCAGCAACAGATTTTCATGACCAATTTCCTCTCGGACTATACCTTGTAAAATGCTTCAGAGAGTTGTATCATGAAGCCTAGTGAACGTCAGCTGCAGTTCCATGGGTAGGTACAGTGGTAATCTCCTAAGCACGTAGAAAATTTTCAATCGGGAGGGAATGATTTAATACATAAAAAAATACCTACGTGCTTGGGAGATTACACTCTCTGAAGCATTTTACGAGTTATCGCCCGACAGGAAATGATTGGCGAAATTTGTACTTGGCTCGTGGACTATAAGTATTTATTTAGATGACACCTGTCGACGCATAGACTTCAGCGAAATTTAGACGTCATGATGTTGAACTAGCCCGATCACACATTATGTCACTTCAACAATAGTTTTCTTTACCTTGGTGAAGTAATGAACACCAGCAAATTCAAGGAGCGTAGCGATGCAGTAGAAGAAACTCATAAGCAGAAACCAGTCCAGTGCCGTAGCGTAACGCACTTTAGGAAGATCAGTCCGCGAGTCCAGACTGATGGTGGACAGGGTCAAAACAGTTGTTATTCCTAGACCCACGCGATCAGAAGTAGCCTGAAAAATAAATTTATTTGTTTTCCATTATCTAATATAATTTAATCTGAAAAACGTATTAATTTTTTTGTCCGTCTGTCGGTCTATTTGTTTGAACAAGTATCACAGAAGAACCAGGTTCATCAAATCTTTGTTACAATAGGCTAGTTTCCTGAACAAGTATAATTAGTAGTTTACATTATAAAAAAATATTGGGTCCAATTCGAAACAGTGTTGTTTAAATTTAAAAGTCCCTAAACTTAAAATAAGAAACGCCAAACTCGATTTTGTATAGCACAAAGCTGTCAAAAATGGAGTCTGACATTTCTAATTTCGAATTGAATAAACTTTCGAATTGGCCCCATTGAACACATATTTTAACTTTTGTCAATTAAACAAAAAATTACGAAGCTATAGTGCGTTGAAGTTCCGCGTGACGTCACGACTTTGTAAATGTTTTACCCCCTTTTTAAGTGACGTCTTTAGCCCCCACTCCTGAACTTTGATACGCGTTATCTTTGTCAATTTTGATTGATTTGATAAAGCAAAAAATATGTGTTCAATATTTTTTGATTATCTAACTGACGGACTAATTGAATTACTATTTTTTCACCCAGGAAACATCCCTATTCAATCGACCGACTACAAGAAAAAGACAATATTTGAAATTAAGGTGACAAAAGGACGGGGCAGTGAGAATTACCTCATACATACTACTATACTGAATGCAGTCTTCGATTTACCTCGCGATGTATCCAGAAAGACACCCATGAGAGAACTACGATCAGGATGCACGGCACGTAGACTTGAATAAGGAAGTAGCCGGTGTGTCGTTGCAGATTGAACGATACTTGAAGCACTGAGAAGTCTCCTGTACACAACAGAACAGCTTAAATGCCCGGTCATATTGCGGGCGGGTCTATTCCGCTCACACCTATGCCGTAGGTACAAAATATTGGCGTCAGACCGCACTTACGCGTTTCTGCGCTAATGCGATCTCATTACGTTGTATTTCATTGGTGTGAGCGGGATAGATAAAGCCGCGTCTCGCCGCGCCCGCTATGTGACCGGGCCTTTAGGATTGGAATAATTTCTAAAAATTCCTATTAATTAAATAGCTGTTTACTAAAATTACAAAGAGGCACTTTTTAATTTACAAAAGATACGAGTGCACTATCTGTGTGCGCGATATATACACTAAGGTGCTTGGGAGACAGAATGTTTAAAGGGGTTCCGTAGCCATCGCTACAGTGTACTTTTGGAACTATAACAAACACACATGGAGTTAAAATCTCTTTTCGTATTCAGAAAGTTCACGTCGCCTTACTGACGAATTGTGCGTAGATATTACCCTATTGTGATATTTCCTGGAGGACACTCGCTCAAAGGCCTATTTTACGCTGTCAGTCACTTACATTGATAGGAGCAAATGTAAATCCCCTGGAGCGTAAAAGCCGATTCGTGTCAATGGCGCGCCACTGCTACAGTTTTCTGAAGCATTATTTCCATTTGCCTTTACGAGGAGAATCGGCACATAATTTTATTGAAAATCGCTACGCCGTGTGTTCTATTTTAAGCATGGGAATGAAACAATTTGAAATACTTCACAGCAGTTATTTCGATCGGTAATCGATTTTATATGTCATTTGCAAGTAAAGTCTATAGAAAATACCATTCAACGAAATATAGATATGTTTATGTCGACGTGTGCTTGACGACGCGGTTAGCCTAGTTGGTAGTGACCCTGCCTCCGAAGCTAGCGTCCCGGGTTCGTTCCCCGGTAAGGTAAAATATTCGTGTGATAACCACGAATGTTTGTTCCTGAGTCTTGGATGTTTCCTATGTATTCAAGTATTTATTTCTCTATATAAGTATGGATATCGTCGTCTCGTACACACAACACAACACAAGCCTTTAGAGCTTACTTTGGACTAGATCGATTGGAGTAAAGATTGTCCCCTGATTTATTTATGTACTGTGTACAGGGAGGGAAACACTGAAAACAGATTCTCATTATAAGCCTAATGTAATATCATAACGTAACAGTCTCGAGAACAGCGAAGGCGCACCCTCGTGAGCGGCAGCGATAATTCGGCACTTACGATAAATAATGTTTATAATGGCAGCATTTTCCTACCGGTGCCGAAGTATAGGAAATCACGTTAGTTCGTAAGCGGATAACGCTCGGCAATGCCCTTGATTAGTGAAGATGAAGGCTGTTAGGGCACGCTGCGGGGGGAGAGTCTTTCGACGCCCACAATATTGTTAGCGCTAACACATTTTTCAAGTTTCCGACGGAATATTTTAACATGAAAAAAGAAACGAAAGGCTCATAAATAATCTGAAGGAATAAGTAGAAATGGGTGGAGTTGCACGAAATGATATTTTATTTATATTTGTGTAAGTCCACGCAATTAAGCGCGTTAATAAAGGAAGTTCGTCATGTTTGCCGCAAACAAAGTTGCTCGCGAAATAAATGTTCTTCGAGATCGCGAGCGCTGACATCAATTAACAACATAATGGCGAAATGTGTCGACGACGGTATTGTACAAAATGCTGTAATTTGCTTTTGTGTAATAATGATATTAATAATATGTTTTCCTTTTCGTAATGACCTTGTTTTATGGAGCTGTTAGAAGTAACATTTTATAAATAACGTCTTACGAATATATATTTTAACGTATAAAATTATTAACGTAGAGGTAAATAATATTTTTTTATTAACTGACTTCAAAAAAAAAGGAGGAGGTTCTCAATTCGGTTGTATTTTTTTTTATTTTATGTTTGTTACTTCAGAACTCCGTCATTTATAAACCGATTTTGAAAATTCTTTTTTTAATTGGTAGGGTATACCTCCAGTTTGGTCCCGTTGTTATCGAAGTCGAGTTATGATCAGAGGATCTATGAGGAATCGATGGAACTCTTCAAATATTATAGGCAAGCATAGAGCAATTTTAGTATTTTTGTAATAACTCAAACAGTTACGTTCCAAAAGCATTATTTCGTGAAGTGGAACTGTTGATGAAGACCATAGATAATCACCGGAACTCCTAAATGTTGAGTATTTCACGGTTGGCGATTAAATTGCTATATAAAGTTCTGAAGCAACTTTATGTCCATGAAAATTCATGTAGTAAAATTGAAAAACCAGGAGAACTCCTCAACGACTGACATCTTTGCACCAATAACAGCAGTTTAGCAACAGTGTGTAAATGGTGATGAGCAATTGGCATTATGCTATTGTTACTTATGTAGTAAATTTGTGTCATTAAATCACAGGATAATAAATAAAATGTGAACAAAAAACTTAGGTACTTTTCAAAGGCTATTTGAAGTTGGTTTTTTTATTTTATACATTATTGCGGTTAAGTTCAGTTTTTCATACAAAGATATGTATTTAAATAGCAAAAGTATAAAACAAACATAATTTACAGTTTTCTAGTTATCATGATATCTGTGCAGCAAGACCTTCCTGCACGCTGTAAGATTGTTGATAAAGAATTAGAGTTACCTTCTCGCCTGGTGAAGGTGAAGTTCCGGTACGGGAAGCTGATGAGGTCGAACTGTGAAAGAGTCATGCCCGGAACAAAGTTGACGCTCTGGGAGTTCTGCCACTGGTACACCAGCTGCTGGTTAGAGTATGCATCTGAGGAAGTAGAAACTAGTTATATCCTGAAGTAACTACACGAAGCAGATCATTAAAATAAGCCACGACGTAAGTGCACAAGTAAGTAAGCAAGCGAAATGGTCGGTCTGAACAATTTAGTGCAATACACTATGGCCCATCGCGTAGAGGGGTCATTGTCGCAGTGACAACCATGATGCTGCCCTGTGATGCTGCGAAATTGGCGTGTTGTAGGTTTTCCGGGCACACATGACAATAATAATTATGACTTGCATGCTCGTTTGCCTGCCTCCTATATAAACAAAATCAACAAATGACATGCAGAATCAGCGCGCAACCACAAGATGGCCCATCACTACAGTTCGGTGCTGACCATGGCAGATGATTGACGTTCAATACGCAAAAATAAAAAAAAGTTTAATTCCGATACGGACTTTCTTGTGTTTTTACATATGTATACGGATGGTGATAGTATTTATTACAATCTTACTTTTAAGTTAACAAACCTGTTGACGTGTCTATTAAAAAAAGCTACCTTGGACTAACCCGCAAATTAGTTGAAAATGTAAAGTAGCGCTATATTTTAAGTTCCGTTTAAAAAAGCCTGCATGTTAAATAAATAAGACGAGGCTGCACGCAAGCGCTTCCATTGAAATGAGACTGCGTTTTTGTCACTAACTGCGTGTTTTTAAAAATTTATTGGATACTTACAACTTCCAAGTATTAAAGGGCAAGACTGACGATCCATGGGGAAACTTCGAAGTTCCATTGGACATTTAGCTTTGATCGTTAACCTGTAAGAAATATTGTCAATCACATACATTTTATGTTATCTTGACTATAACGTTACAGTCAACTTCGTTCATGCAATTGCTATGTTCTTGCAACGAAATAAGTGTACGCTATTTAATTTATCGAAAATATGCATTATTGCGCTAATTGAGACGTGGCGTATGAGAAAAGGGCGGGAACTTTCTCTTTTCTTGAACAATCCATAACAATTTAGCACTTACAAAGTAACTAGTACAGAGTTAGGGGATAAATTTACCGAGTACCTACATTATTTCATTTATGTAGCGTGAACGTTGCATGAAATGTTTTTTAGTATTCAAATGTGCACTGAACTAAGTTAGGTCGGAGGAGTAGGAGGAGGGTTTATTTGTTATAACAAAATATTATGATTTTTGGAATTAAACTTAATTAAATTGCTGCTCAGAATGACCACAATACGGACTGTTAAACACGTAACTAATACTCGTACCTACACCAGTTGCATCCGTTCCAGCGGCCTTAGGACAGGTTGTCATGAGGACAAGCTGTTTCCATCTTATCCCTTCAGTGAGTCTCTTTCATACTAGTGTCGAGGAAAGGAGAGATCTCTCAGTGCAAGAGATAAGATGGGGATAGCTTATGCTCATGACAACCTTGCTAGGGCCACTGGGGTATGATTTTCTAACTCGCCGGCGATCTGCTCTACGCCGAATCTCATGCTAGCACTAACTTTTTTTAAACGCCACTGAAATTAGTTCTACGCCGAGCGAAGCGCTTTCTAGTTTAGCCAATCATAGGATGATCCACTCAGTGGACAAACGCCGAAACGGATCAAATCGTGCGTAAAACGCATTCTCTAAACCTATATTCAATAAAATTTAATCAGGTCCGAGATACGCGGAAAACTGACGACATGTACCAAAATGATGCCAATATTTGCTTTGTTCGTCGTAACCTTAACTCCGTAGAAATATTTAGAATATTGCAACAACGAATCGCAAGCCTTGCAACAACTCTTGCTTGTAAGAAATCTTTGTGTAATTAATATTAGCCATCGTAATTAACAGCCAATGAATAAATAACTCGGGCGGGTAACAGGAGCGCGAGATTTTTCACTCTGCCAATTAAATGGTGGATGGAGCGGCCGTTTGTGCAGCGGCTATGAAATTAATGAACCCTGTTTTCCCTATTAAGAGGAGTGTGAACCTACAGCTTTTCATACAAAAGGCGATAACTATTTCCATCCCTTAAATGTTAACCGATTTTGATAGGTCATCAGTCAGGATAAAATCTAGGTCTATACATTTTGGTTTTTTCACTACAATCAATAAATTTGCCATTGCCATTTCAGTATTCTCATACTAAACTAATTTCGGCAATTATTTAACTTTGTTGATCTTTAATCAAAATTCAAAAAACGTATAGACCTAGATTATGTTCTGACTGACAACCTATGAAAAAATTGGTCAAAATTGGTTAACATTTAAGGGGTGGAAATCGTTATCGCCTTTTGTATAAAAAGGGTGATTTTTGCCGTTGGTTCACATTCGTCTTAAGAGCTAACGTATCTTGAAAAATACAATTATCTTTTGATGGCTTTTTCATACAAATACACTTCAAGTTTTTTGAAAACTATCCCGTATCCTAGGGAAGTTTCGAACGTAATGCGATATATTTTCAGTAAAAGGAGCCTCTCAGGTCGTAACGCAATTAAACTGATAGTATAGTAGTCGCGAAGAATACAGAAACGTAGTATGTCAACAGACCTCATCGAATATAGTATGTCGCCGTGCTGACTGATCCTCAGCAACTTATTGGGCACAGTAATCGTATGCACGTAGGAATGTTTTCCGTTATAGAAGTAGGTGTCAGGTCGCCAGATCCTCTCCAGCATTTTGATGGACAGTGACAGCGAGCGGATAGGCCCGAGGAAGGAAAGCCGGGTGTCGCGCCAATATTGCCGAAAGTAGCAGTCCATTGAATAGTCCTGACAAAAATCAAGTTAATTATTGTGAAAAAAGTACTGGTCCTCAACGCAATGACACCAGTTAGTTACTAAAGTAAGTAGCATTGGACATTAAAAAAATTACAAAATTGAAACAACCATTAACTTAAAAATAAATAGTGTATTTCCGTAGCAATCATTAGTATGGCGATTTCAATATTTTTGGCATATCATGATGACCAATTTTATATAATTCTTAAATACTATTTCGTTCACGCGAGCGGAGCCGCGGGTTAATCAAGTTTATTAATAAAAGTCGTCATCCTTGTTTTGCATTGACCCGAATTATACAAAACCTTTCCTAAAAATAAGTCCTATACGCGTGTAAATCACTAGTAAATAAATCTTAACCAATATTATGAAGTTATTGAATTAGCGTACCTACTTAATCGTAAACATATTAACATTTAAATTATAATAATTAGTTGTTTAAAATGTCCCATAAATGTTTAAGAGAGACGAAGTTAGGTAGGTACTTAAGGCAGTTAATTGCCTTAAGTGGAATGGCTTCCGAACCATTGTAGCGTAACTTGATTTGATTGATGTTGACAGCTGTTCGTTTGATCAATTTTATTTCAAATGAAAAAGTTAAAATAAGTAAGTATAATTAACTTTGCTCTAAAGGTACCTCAACATTTGCCTTCATTAGCTGTTTTTTAGCATCTGAGATTGTAATAATTACCTAAATCAAAAACTAGATCATACATAAATCTATTTGAAGTAAAACTGTGGTCATACTTCTTTACCTAATTAGACATCCATCCATCACATCTTTACATCACATGTACACATCTATAAACACACATCTTTTACATCTTTTTCCAACAATGTCGCCGGAATGAATGAAAATTTCCGATCTAAAAACAGTGTCATGAATTTATAAGTAAACATCCCCGTTTCTTACCATATCTAGTTCGGACACTGGACCCATGCTTCTTATAAGTATGTTCGTTTGAACAACAGTCGGATAGCCTGAAATAAAATATAATGTAACAATGAATTGTAGTGAATCAAATAAATAAATATTTAACTGACCATATGTTTGTGGTTTCCATACTGTCATATTTTAACGCCATGACGACATGGTCAAACAAATAACGTAATACGGGAAGAGAAATTCGACGTCAGGACTAGGCGCCCAGTAGCTCAATTGGTGAAGAGCATTCCGTTGAAGGGAAGTGTTGCGTTCGAGTCCGCCTAGGCGTTAGTTTTTTCTTTGCTATTTGGTAATTATCATTACAATTTAAGAATCCAAGATCAACATTTCCTTAATAATAACCGTTTATTTCCGTTCGAGCACTCTTACCTTTTCCATGAGTAGGGAGCTGGGAGTTCTCGTAATTCTTTAAAAGATTCTCGAGTACCAGCGTGATATTTCTGGAAACCGCGTCATTGATGCTTCTTTTGTTTTTCCACATGGCTCGCGTGTCGATTTCGCCATACGTCTCGTTTATGTAGTCAGAGAGGACCTCGTCAGTGGTGTCCCAGTAGTCGCGGTCGCTATGCGCTAGGGAGACGTTTTTAGCGGCGCTAGGCAAAATCTGCGGAGCGCGGTTAGACGCCGCCTCGCCTGGCTTCACGGGCGTCAGCGATATTGGAAACGTTCCATTTTTAGTCGTCAAGTAGATCGCTCCTTTCGCGTCAACTTGCGGGCTGAAAGGAAAGAATGTTGATATTATTATATTTCTTAAAATGTTTCCAACGCCGCTGCACTGTCAGCCTCGATGAAATTGCGCTCCGCTTCGCTTTTTATTTTAAAACTGGTGCTTTATTGATCAATGTCGCAGTCGACCATGTAAAGAGGAATTTGTTTCGTAATTGTAATTGGTAATTCCAATGTTATTTGCAGTTCGGTAAACTATTCCGCTACTCATTTTTGTAATGTTAGGGCAATATTTTACTTATAATTATTTTTATACATAGTTTTTAATTTGTATTTTAACTATATTTCTAAGTGTACGTTAAAGTTTATGTATTTTAATACCTTATTTATTCCTTAATAAAATGTATCATTACGCTATTCGTCTCCATTTTCAGATAAATCTGTTTCTCTTTATTTTTCACAAAACTAATAGGATGTTAGTAGTTTTGTTATTTTTGTTAGGAGCTTAGGTACTCTCTTCCTTACATATTATAAAACAAAGTTGCCTGCCGCGTCTGTCTGTCTGTCTGTCTGTCTGTCTGTCGGTCTGTCTGTCTGTTACTGCTAATCTCAAAAACCACTGCACGGATTTTCATGCGGTTTTCACCAATAGATGGAGTGATTCATCAGGAAGGTTTATGTATATAATTTGTCAAGGTTTTGTGTAAATTGGTTGAAATAAAACGAGAATTGTTGGAATCGTCGGAAAAATTCAACCCGCCCGGGAGCTTTCATCGAAAACGCTGCCTAATCCTTTTGAGATATAACAAAAAAATGCATGGTGGGATATTTCTCTTTTATAGATCTACAAAAAAGTCCGCGATGACATATATCTATCTTTTAAGGATAACGTACTATACCCATTCTATCTTCTAAAAAAAAGGGTCACGTACAATGCGGTAATAGGAAAGCTATTTAGACAGACACAGTATTAATCCTTATCAACCTAAATACGTTAGTTACCTTAAGCATTTCATGCACTTTATTATAATCTTTTACACCATATAATTTAAAGGAATATCTTAGGAGTTATCGCAAAAATTTAACGCGCACGAAAATAAAGTTGTTCGCGTAATAATTTTTTTGACTTTTACCGTGCGAAGCAGTTTAAAATATAAAAATGTTGTCGAAGAAAGAAAATATGAAAGTGTTCTTTAGTATTACATATTAAAAGCATTTTTGAAGTTAAATTTGTTTACCATTTAAGCGTTAAATTTGTTATAAACCACACAATGATGCGTTATCTATGCGATTTTTAGATCTTAAAACGAAGGCGTGTTATTACTTGGCAACTAAGTTATTCAGTTTACCCAGTCGTATTTCTTTTTAATTGCTTGAATATAAAGCACCGGTCCGAGACTAGCTAGAGTAATTTTCAACACAGGAAAAACCTCTTTCTGTGTTCTGTGGTAACGGCATTTATTCTGGAGCACCTTCGAGGCCCTTGGCACGGGGCCCGCGCTCTTTGTTTTAGGTTATGTTAAAAAGGGTCCCAGCAGCTGTACCCGTGTTCCCAGTTAAGGTAAATTTATTCATCAAGCCTTTACTCGCAGTATTATTTCATGCAGACTATCTTGCTGCCTGGAACGATTTGTTTAGATTTTGCCCGCGGTTTCTTTTATTTAAGTATTCAGTTTCTAATAGTGCATACAGAAATATAATAAGCAAATTACTTTCCCAAATATTTCTCACGTGTGATATCAAACCATGCTTTTAATTTATTTAGTTGTTTATTTGAATTTATATTGTATCAGACGGTTAAGAAAACGATTCATATTTAAGTAAGTACCTACATTTAAACTTTAATACTTGCTACGACGTCGCGCTACGTCGTAGCGGCTGGTGCGTAGCAGCATTCGTAGCTGCTATTTCAGCACCATCATTGCGCCTCTATTCGGTTTTTCCGCTTTGTAGCAAAAATGCGGCACTCCACGTGTTAACTATATTTATTTATTTATTTATTTATTTATTTAATAGGATCACAAACAGCGGACACAGTAAATTCATGTTAGAAATAAAAGCATTACATACATCCTGAACTAACTGCTCCCCCAATTACAGGCAATAACGGCATGCGTTAATTAATGCTAAGCAACATAATACTGTAAACTATAACTAATCTAAATCTAAATAACCTATCATAACACAATTATATAATTAAGGTAAGATTTTTAATACAGTATAAGATTTTTAAACAATGATTCAAAGAATATAAATTAAGCACAACAAATCATATATCATTTTAATTGCCGATAACCGCGCGCGTAGCAGCTTTTAACACTTTGTAGCGAAAATGCGCTATGAACGGTGAACCCAACTATCGGGTTCTCGGCACTGAATATGATATAGTCGATTCGACGCGGGATATAACGGGAATGTGTCGTTTTGTCGTGTTTGACGTTCACATTCGTGGTTTAGGCATTTTAGTGACGATTAACTAAATCACTTAGCAGTACTGAATATACCCTGACTGAGAGAAAAGAACATTATTGGTCTTACAAAATCCAAGACTGTTACTATAGTAAAGGAATTTCGTTTTAATTTGCAACTTTCTTCTTACCCGATTGCGCGAAGTCAAAAGGAGGTATAGAGTTTAACAGTCTATGTATGTACATGTATTCACGAAAATGTATTGGAGCGATTGTAAATAGGGTACCATATTATTATTCTTGGAGGACGGGCAACAGTCTGAGGCTTTATAAGAATTCTAAGGTTGTGTCATTAAAAATGCTTTTAAATAAATGAAGGATTAAAACGTGTCTTCAAATATTACGATTTCTCCATTGAGGGGCCAAAACAGAGTTTAACGCAGCACTGACATTGCAATCGCTCTGACATGCGATGATTGCGCCTTCTCTGCATGAATTACACTTGATTGCTGCCCTATATCCTCTTTGATTTGGCAATATTCGATATGGAACTGTAAACTCCCTATTAAACTATTACTCATATTGCTCTAATTAGAAGCTACAAATAATAGCCCTACGTAAATTTAAAATAGTTTATGAAGCGTAGTTACAACTGCTTATTGTTTTACAAATATTTAAATTCATGAAATATTGAAATCATGAATACACTAATACTACTATTCTATAATTATTATAAATGCGAACGTTTGGATGGATGGATATTTGTTACTCAAACACGCCAGAACGGCTTAACGGATCTGGATGAAATTTGGCAGAGATAGGGTTTAGTCTGGAATAGCACATTTGCTACTATTTATCCCGGAAAATGTTAAAGTTCCCGAGGGAATAACTATAACGGAATTCGCGAACAGAAGGTACCTAGTTGATTATAAATTGAGGGGTTTTATTTTCAATATGCCATGTATTTGTTTTCAATGTTCAAGGGTGGAAAAAGGGGCTTCTCTTGTAACGTTTTGACGCCTCATCTCGTTAATACGAGCGATAATGAAATTAATTCATTATCGCTCGTATTAATTTATTATGTATTCAAATTCAAATCATTAATTCAGCAAGTTGGCCTACTGTCGGCTCTTTTACTTGTCACATAATAAAATAAAATAAAATGAGTCTACTAGCGCATCGGACAGCATCATCGTTACTGAGAAGCGCCGCAAGAAACTCAGCAGAAAGTCATCTTTCCAAATCGTACATAGGCTGGCTCTGAGATTCCTCAAGAATTCGACACAAATAAATAATTTTTGGAACTCTGTATGCGATCCTTATATTTATATGCTTGTTTTTTTTCCTGTGATTTATAAACATAGATTACAGATACTTAATTATGAGAGAGCGGATTTCTCCAGTTTTATGTCAAGATTAGCTTCTGCCCGTGGTTTCATACGCATGGGATTCGGTTATACTTTTCCCTCTGGCACTTTTCTGGGATTAAAAGTATGCCTATATGTTAATTCAGGATATAAGCTATTCCAAATTTCACTAAAATCCGTTGAGGTGTTGAAGCGTGAAGAAGTAACAAACATACTAACTGTAACACGTACACAAATTTTCGCATGTACGAGTATAGTAGTGTGATTCGAAGACAAGGTAGAGAAGAAACAGAGTTTTTGATGTTGGCACTAATGAAAATGATTTCCTATGCTGCTATTTGTCTTAATGATAATCGTTTTCGTATAAGCTAATTGGTCGTTAGTAATGCGGGATTGCTAGTTTGCTAATAGATTTACCTCAGACATATGTTCAACATACGAGGACAAGCAAATTAACTAATTAGCCCTTCTGGCTTATGTTTGGTCCCATTATGGATGAAGGTTTGTTTTATACAAGTAATAAAATAGGAGACACATTATTACAGCGACATATATGTCTTTTGTTTCCCAGTGGTGATAAAATTGTGGCTTGTTCCCAAACTTATATAGTTAATCAGAAAGGATTTGCGACACTTTCTTGATTCCAAAAATGGAACTCTATCAGCCATGATTCTCTAAAGTGCGCAGCGGCTGATCAGCGATGAGGAAGAAAATCAAAAGACCAAACTAGTGGACCCGCCATACCCAGCTTCGCACGCGGTATTTTCCATACAAGCTTTATCACCCCTCTTCATCCCGTTAGGAATAAAATTTCAAAAAATACCTCCTTAAGGCACCTGTAGGGTACTCGAGGAATATCTCCTCCAAATTTCAAACTGTGCGTTGTCTATAAGTGAGTCACGGTACTGTTTTATATGCATTGATGACTTCGTTCTTACAGTTTAAATTAATAGTTTCATTTAACCGCTGATCAGCCGCTGGTGTTAAAGAATCACACCCCAGCAAGTAGATTGAATGAGTTTTTGTAGATTCAAACGGGTTTTCTAAAAATATCTCCATTTATACATTCTTCTAGCGATTATATTGGGGACCCTTGAAGGCACAAAGGTCACTTTCCCTTAACATTTTCTTATAACATTACAAGTGGCTGGAGCGCCGCGAGGTCATTCCAAGAATATTTTTTATTCCCACATAAATACCTTCATTTGTCGCGGGCCTGAGATTTTCCTGCTATAATAAGATGGTGACAGACTATCCTCCAATTATTATAATTCTACTCAACGGTCAATGGTAGCCTAGTGGTCTATGGCGCGGGCTCTCGTGAAGGGGTTCGTGGGTTTGAATCCCGGCTCGCACCTCTGAGATTTTCAGATCTCATGTGCAGAATTGAATTTGATCTACCGCGACATTTCGGTGAAAACATCGTGATGAATCCTGCTCACGTCTGCGATTCCAAGATGCGTCTAAAGTCCTCACTCTGCAATGGACCTGCGTCGCGAATACTGCCCAGTGTCTCTCACTATGAGAAGAGGCCTATGCCCAGCAGTTGGTACATACAGTAGAAACCATTTAGTACGACTCCGCTTAAAACAACCGACTGCTTATTAAAGCGACGCTAGTGTGATCATTCCATTGGTTTTACCATAAATGCAAGCACTACTTTAATTATCGCTTATAGCGACGTCCGGTTAGTAAAGCGAAATACAAGCAGTCCCTTGGCCGTAGTTTTAAGCGGTTTATGACGATGATGATGACTCAACGTTCAAGTTTTCATAAATAAAAACATGTGTGGAACTTTACCAATGTATTAGAACTTAGAGGCGAGTCATGGTCCGGCCGACGTGTAACCGCGAGTTAGGGGCTCTCAGTAGGTGAATGGAGGAAATAGAGAAATACGCGTATAACTTTCATTATCTCAGTCACCGCTACACGCCAGATAAGAGCACGGGACACTTTTGTTACTTTATTTTCTTTCTTTCACTTTCTTAAGGACATTTCGGTTAAAGACAATTCATTATATCATTAACGGGACGATTGGATAATATGGTTTCTTTGTTCTTTAACGAATTGTTACAAACACTAGATTTTTAATAATGAAAGTCCTTAAGCCGAAAAATATCCTTAATTTTCCGAATGACTGAATTTCGATGTGCTCTCTCATGCAAATGGTTTTGTCCATGTGTTTAAAGGATAATTTCACAAGTACTAAGTACTTGCGCAAACAACAACTTTGTTATAAATAACCAGGGGAAGAGTGGGTGTTAGAAGATAACGAGATTGTGTCTATCAGTTGACCTTCAGTAATTATTTTCCCTTTGTGGCGACGACAAAAGCCGTGAATGTCTCATCGGCGGCGTCGAGGGCCCTCGGTCTGAGCACTCTCCGCCTGTTACAAATTGTGCCAAATTGTCAACTCAGGGCCCGATCGCACTTGATTCTGATATTGCAGTATTCGCGACACTTTGTACTCGCTTAGTAACTGAGGTAAGTATACGTATTTAATAAAGAACGAATTTGATTATGTCATTAATTATAATGATAAATGTGGGCCCAAGAAAGGTCCACAGTCCACTCTCGCTGTTTAAATTTTCCTATGCCAACATTATCAAGTGGCCAATTAAAATTCTTTAGTACCTACAAATACCCTCTCTCATTAATTATTCTAGGTAATATTTATTTTGTATACCTACTGAATTATTTTTTTTATCTAAAACTTCAATTCTTTTGAGCTAGAAAAATACATTTGAATGATACAACATGATAGCTCAGGATTTCTTTATTCGCTTCCGTTTGAAGAAGCATTTATTTTAAATCCCTAACTATTATAATTAATTATCCCATATATTGATCAAGTTCGTGAACTGGAGGCAAATCGTACTCTAAGGAAATTATATAATCATAGACGAACATCAGAATGTTGCTCAGAAGGAAAAGGAAGTTGACGATTTGCACCGTAGGGCGGTCGGGAGACAGCGAGCGCGGGTCTGCCAGCACGCAGAGGTGGCCCACCAGCACCACTGCGCTCGGCAGCGGTGGCTGCAGGTTTCCCACCTGCTCCAGAATATAACCCAGAGCCATTAGAGCGTGTCCCGCGTACGGCAAGTACACCTCAATCAAATCCTTTATTCCTAGCATCAGAATTCGTAACACATTTTATACTCTTTCCACGTCGCCGTAAAAACATTATATTCCTCTAAAATTAATAACATATTTGCAATTATAAGAAAATAATTTGAAGTGTTGCGGCGATAACTGGCCGTGAGGTATATTAAAATTTGTTCGACAATCGAGGATGCGTATGCGATTATATAGAGGAGGTGTACGCCACATTTCAGATAAAGTTTGATGTGATTGCAATGACACGAGTAGGCGTCGCATGGCCGTTCGATTATAATACGGAGGCCGATTAAGCCACCGCTCACGAGGGGAACGTAGAAGTTGACTGCAGCCAAAAACTTCTGCAACTCATCTTGTTCCTGGCTTCTGACGGAATAGCGATGCTCTGCCATAATTATTCCAGGTTCCAGCGAAGGTTTTGGTAACAGAAGTCGACATCATGGTTATCAAGTAATTTCTTGGTAAAAATGTTTCATTGCGATGATGGTTTTTGGAGGTATAGTGAACCCGCATTATTTAAAAATAGTGCCGTAGGTAACCCCCATTACGTTCTTGGTTGTTAAATAAGTATATATTTTCTTGTCCATATTATTTTTTCTTATCCATTATATTTATGACATATTTAATATTTGACACGAATGCTTGTGCTCACAGTAATATTACTATACTCTTTGCTCACAGAGTAAACTACACAGAGTACTTTGTTATGTAAGTACTATTTCTATTTTTCTCGGTACCTATTTAGTATACCACATTTTTGTTGTTTTTTTCATAAGTAATGTTAATAGGTTTTAAATGAATATTATATATTTGTGATACTTTAAAACATTTCATTTCTCAAAGTAACGACGTTTAATTGATCTTTTGAATGACATGTTATTTTAGAAGCCGTTGTATCAAAAGAAAAAACCTTGTCAAATTATGTCAAATAAAAACGTAATGTCATTAGTCATCAATATGACGTGGATAACAAATTTCAAAATATCCTTGATTTAGCAAGAAATTTTACGAAATAAGCCATAGGACGCAGGGCTTAAACACATTCCAGTGAGAACATGCATTTATTAAGAATTATTAAAATGACAATTAAATATATGCTCAGTGAAACGTAACTGCCGTGACGATGGCTGTCGTTCCTAAATACTCAAGTTTAATGATGGTATGACAATGACCGAAAGCAGCCTCTTTGTTCAAAGCGATCAAACAGCGGCACATGAATTTCCGCCTCCTTCGGTTTTAGGTGATCTTCCTGACCGTGAGCCTGGTGATCCTATAGGAATATTAGTTGAAACAAAAAGCGCAACCTGCGTTGAAATAAGGAACTACTAAAAACGTAGCATTCACGCGCTTGCAATACTGTCACACGCGTCTACAGTTCCTGAAAACTACTTTCTCCTTGACAATGCTGAGAGCTTTATTGCTTCATAATTGCAAATATCCTGTTTATTATGGAGGAATATGTAACAATCACAATTCATCGTCGAGGGCTTTAATAATTATGATATGGACTGTGTCCTGTGCTGATGGTATATGATATAAAACTTTTTATACAGGAGTACATACCATTTGTGGGCCGCGCTATAATGGTAATGGGTTACATGTTTGAACGGTGGGGCTCCTTGGAGCCTCCGTTTCCGAGTGCCTTGGTCCTTGTGGGACATCTCTTCATGCTCACTGCCCCAGAATCTTTCTCACCCGACCAGCCCCGCACACAATTTGTCAATTTCGTAGTTCTCATGAGCAACGTCATAGTGTTTTGCTACGATTTTATACGTGCGTTATGGCGCATTGTGCCACGATCAGACGGGGATCGAAATAGACAATAAGTAGTTCGGGATTCAAATAATATGTTTTAACAACCAAATAATCCTTAACTATTAAAAAGATTTTTTGACAATTTAAATAATGCTTTTGATTTATCCACTTGAAACGCGTATTATATAACAAGGTATGACTAGAATGGATTAATGCCATTATTGCTGATCAAGAGGATTTTTTAAGGTACTCGTAATTTATGGAAAACAAAAACAACCCCCGACGGAAAAAGGCAAATTTTACCCCTTTGTCTGTCTGTGTACCTGCCGCATCGTAGCTCCACAACAGAAAGCGGACAAAAGCGGTTTTTTAAGGACAAGCAAATGAGGCCGAAATTAGACTAGCTTTTTTAATGGTAATCCAAATTTAACGCGTAATCCTATCTATGCCTTGATGCTGATCAACACCCATTTGCAAGATTTGGCTCGTTCATATTCTTGAATCAAGTAATAAGCGAACTGAAATAAAAGCTTATAAAACAGTTTCAAGGTTCAATAGGTCAATAGTTCCTTCGTTTGCTGGTAAGGGTGAAAGTCAGTCTAGTTTCAAAACATTTTGTGATGATATATTTCGAAAATCATAGCGTTTAATTTCCAATTATTCACTCGTAGCAAAGAGAAGGGCGAATTCCTCCGAGGAGCGGCGCATTGCCGTTTGAGCTATAAAACGTGCACAAACGTGGGCTCGACAGGAATTAAATTATATCTACCTGGCTATACATAATGCCGCAATCAGAAACTCGTTTACCACTAAATCCATACGAAATCGATATTAAAGAATAGGTTATTTATTCACCTTTGAGTCTGGTTGTTATAATTTTTGTAAGCCCTCTTTTATTAAAAAGAGGGTTTACCCTTCATCACTTTGACCTAGGACTACTGAGAGTGAAATAATAAAAAAATATACCTACTTCGGCATCACTGATATATAAGTAGTGAATAAAATACGTTCCCATCGTATTTTCTCGGAAACGTTCGTATTTGTCATGCTACTTCAGTCAGCCCTATACTCTTTGAGTCAGCCTCAGTACCCATCAAGACAGCGTAGGGGAAGCTCGCATCGCTAGATTAATAATCGGTATAGAGTGGTTATTACCTTATTACCTAAGTTAAGTTTTTATTATTTTATGTTTGTTGTCAGTTAGTTTTAATAGTCTTGCCTAAAGTCTGGGAAACGTTTCGCACAACATGCATGTGAAATTATTTTCAACATTTGTTTACATATATACCTACGTACACAACATTCTCTATATAATTTGATCGTGGTGGTTATAACATCTCAGTATGATATTCTTCAAACTCTTGGTTTGACATTTGTCACTGATAAATAAAGTACCTTATTTATTTAATACAAACATGTCACTCATTAATACAATAATTCAAAGATACGTCGGCAGCATTCGGAAGTAGTCGTCTGTTCCGGGTTTTCACGATGGGAACGGATTGTTCACTGCATCTGTACAGAACTACTGGGCTACGCTCAAATCGTCAGCATTTATTGTAATTGCCCACCATTTCACTAACGCAGCCCGTTCAGTAGATAAAGTAAGTTTCATGTAAATTGTAACTGATGCTTATGGCTATCGCTCATATTGTTGAAAGTGTACGGCGACTGACATGTGCCTACAGGCCACGTGAATGATCACTTTGTAGCTTTGGTCACTCACAAAACATGAGCCGAAATATGGCAAATGAAATCGTAAAGTTAAAGAAATACGGCATTATTGTAAACACGGTCTCGGGAGTCTGATCATATCATTATTACACTGAAATTGAGATTGATCAAGAACTCCCGCGGGTAATGAAGCTCTTTTGTTGTAAGCACGGAGAATACAAAATGTTTTACGGCGCGGGAAAACATTACGAATATGTAAATAATTGTGGCAAAATATGTATTTTATGTTAAATCTATCTTCATAACGAATTACAGTTTGCATATAGAGTACCTATATGAATATTGCATAGGTATTATGGGTACAGCAACTAAACTGGGCTGTGCATTTAGGCGCTCGCTCATGTGTCCCTGAACCTCCGGCGGTAAATGCGAATTTAGTCAGGCGCGCACATTTCCACATTCCCCTTATTATACCACTTTCATCGGATTTTTACCCTTTCTATCAATACTGGATTAACAAGGAAGGGATTAGTTTAACTTGCATAGTAAACGACCGAAAATTCTTCTGAAAATTTTCGTTGAATATTGGATATCCAGGCCGAATTTCTGTGTTGATAGAAAAGAACTGAAAGAATAGTTTACTTAGGTACGTACTTATATATTTCTGTATTAAATAAGAGTTCCAAGCTGCAACCGTGGAAGTAGCTACACTAACGCATGTTGTATTTCCGGTTTTCAATTTAATTTTAAAGCAATTTCTGTGATTAAACATGGGCTATTAAATCTATGGTTTGATAGACGTTATTAACCACTTAAAAAAATGGTTGCTAAAAATACCCAGAGAAAAGTGGTTGTTGACATTGACTAACGTCATCTTGCCGGTCGATAGTTGGCAGTCATTCAAGTTTGCCCTGCCCTTGCATAGCACTCATTAGGACTCTCATGATGATGCGACAGATTCTGCTATTACTTTCCATACGATATTTATGCAAAACAGTTTCAGATTCGAGAAATTACCTTCCTTCAAACCTGAAGCGAACCGTAATCCCATTACGTAGGATACACACTCACGTTCAAAGCGCCCAAGTTCGTTTTATGACCTATATCTTCGGCTGAGGTATGTAAAATTTGTCACGATCTCGTCACGATGTCGGGCAAACACTCAAAGGATACTCGTAAATTTCAATACTCTTAAAATGTATAGGGTCGAATCTCTTGAAAGGCCCTTTCTATAGGCGTCGTTGAGTGCGATAAGCACGTACGCTGCGATATTTGTGACACATCGCGTTACAGCGATAGCGAGTACTTTGTTCGATACAGACGCAGAAACAAACGAACGCATCGTGCTTCGCTGCTATTTACTTGATTATAACATCTGTTTTCAACTTATTGACCGTCTTGCATGCAGCTGGTTATGGACCAAGTTACGTTAGAGTAAAGGTTTGACGGTCAGTAAATTCACATAATTAATCTTTCGCAGCGTCATACCTGACAAATAAGAGGATTTTTCAAACATAATAATTACCTAAATTATTTGTTGATGTTTTATTGGTTTAAAGATAAATCATAAAATAAGAAAGGATCATTTTGATAGACAGATTTGATATTCAAATGAATCCAACAGAAAAGCAATAAAAATGATTTATTACACTGTGCAATAAAATGTCAAAGGAATAGCAGCTGTTAGCTGTGCCACGTCTTACGCGATTGTACTTTTTTATAATTACAATTATTATTATGACATGGTCATCTACTCATTATTTTGCTTTACAAAACTAAATAATTACTCTTCAAACACTCAATAGATAATTTGGGAGAAGAAAAGGGACATACATACATGCTTTTATTAAGAATGTGAAAGTAACTGTGTCTGTTACGTTTTCATGGCTAAATGGTTGAACTCATTTTGATGAAATTTGGCATGGAGATAATTTGAGCCCTGGATAATGATATAGGCTACTTTTTTTTAAAGACAGCCAAAACCCGTTAAAATAGTTAAATAGGGACAGGAATAGGAAGTGCCTGCCCGATGAATGAAAAGTCTGCGCCTCTATTCGGCAACGTCTAAGTGATACTGTGGAGACTCGCGAGCGAGATTCTCAACCCACTCTTCCATACGATGCGTTATGCGTAAGAGCGGGATGCGAATCTCACTCGCGAGTCGCTACAATATCACTTAGACGTTCCCGAATAGAACGCCCAGTAACGTGAAAATTCGTTGTTTTTAGGGTTCCGTACGACAAAAGGAAAAAAGGAACCCTTATAGGATCACTCGTGTGTCTGTCTGTCTGTCTGTCTGTCTGTCCGTCTGTCACAGCCAATTTGCTCCGAAACTACTGGACCGATTGAGTTGAAATTTGGTATTAATATGTAAGTTGGTGACCGCAACACGGACGCGTGACGTAAATATATGAATTGTAAACATAGGGGCCACTTTTTGGGGGTAAACTAGAAAATTAAAAAAAAAAGTTATGCCACCTATATCGTGTGACATATCAAATGAAAGGGCTTATTGTGAGGATCTTAAATATATATTTTTTTGAATTTTACGTAAAACAGTTTAGAAGTTATTCTGGAAAATAGGCGAAAAATGACCGTTCCCCCTCCCGTATTTCCGAAACTACTGGGGCTAAAATTTTGAAAAAAATACAGAAAATAGATCTTTGCCTATACATTACAGGAAAATCTATAAGAAGTCTATGGTATTTAAGGTAACGTAGTAAATTTCAGATAATCATGTTCGGAACGGAACCCTCTCCACGCGAGTTTAACTCGCACTTGTCCGGTTTTTTAAAGATACATTTCCGCGCAGACGAAGTTAAGGGTAAAAACTAGGTATCAATAATTGTATTATGAAATTACAATTAACAGTTACGTAATGTAAATGTACTAACTAGTTTATAATGCGCACTATTTAACAATAGGGATGTTTCCTGGGTAAAAAGAGTAATTCTAATTATTCCGTCAGTTAGATTATCAAAAAATATTGGACACGTAATTTTTGCTGTATCAAATCAATCAAAATTGACAAAGATAACGCGCATCAAAGTTCGGGGGCTAATGACGTCACTTAATGGTAAAAAGTGTACAAAGTCGTGACGTCACGCGGAACTTCAACGCACTATATTGTAAATTATTATGTAAATGACGACCTAATTAGAATTCTTCGGGAAACTAGCCTATTAATAAAAGAATGCTGACTTACCTACCACAAAGGCAAGTAGGTTACCTTGGGGCCGTTTGTAGCGGCAAGAAGCAGGGGTAGCATTCCGATTCCAACCCCCTGTCAAATAAGGCTACTATTCCTGTCCCTGTGCAGTCCCTTAATGGGATTTCGGGACTGCATGTTTATTTTTAAATGCCGTAATCGTTACAGTTTGCAAAACAATAGGCCAAGAAACTCTCGGTATATTTTTTATACCCGGAATCAAAGATCTCAAAAGAAGGATATGCCTATCAGTACAATTTCGTGTAACAAGTCTCATAGAAGGTTGTCAAACACCAGCGATGTCTTATTTCTTACGACATACACTCAAAATTCTAATATTGCTTGATTCACACGCTATCATATCATTGTGGAGGTTGGGTTCGGTGGTGCTGTCTCACAGGTTGTGGAATTGTACTGGATACTTAATTATAATAGTGTCACTTAACCGGGTATCAAGGACCGTGGTTGCCATGCGATTGAACGTGCGATTGTGTCAGATTCGCGTTCTGATACCTCAAAAGTAAGCATCGTGAGAATTGCTGTGAGCAGTTCCTTACTATTTATTTCAATGCTCTGATTGTAATATATTATATCCTAATGACCATATACTTACTAATGTATGTTAGGTTCTCAAACTTGTTAGCCTGGACTAGTCCAACTATCTATGATGATACTGATACATGCTACATAATAATGTTAAAACGTTTCACAACTGAGAAATCAATATGGATAGCAGCTCATAAGTTTCAACTACGCGAGTTTATCCGCGCGAAACCATAAATCCAGCCGGTATCACTATTAAGCTAAATCGCCTCCAACGTAAGTTTTCGCCATCTCTATAGGCATATATATAACATGTAAAGTTGACTTTGATAATGTTATTTTCCAATCTATCACGTACATTGTAAGACGACATCGCGCAGGATATGTCGCCGTTGAATGATGTTTCGATAAACTGCGTATGGAAAATCTCCTTAACATGGCGTTCCTTGTAGGTAGGTACTATTTTCTTGTGTTCTACATTCGCTGAGAAAAGAAGTGATTTTTTATAGTTTATTTTGTCAATCGACGACATACAGAAACATTATTTACGGAAGCTGTTTTATGTCGTTTTATGTATTCATTTAAATCATTCGATTAGACGTTACAACGATTATCTGTAGCCATATTCATGCATGTATGTGTGAACCTAGAGAAATTGTGTCATCTTCTTTTCTCCTACTGTAACATCTGCTTTTTCTTTCACGCATCCGCCATTTTACAATCAATTGGTAATTTTAACAATGGGAGACAATTAATCAATCATTTTGTTAAAAATAGTACTAACGAATGAAATGTTAAGCCGTTCACTTTATGAGTGTTTTTTCAATAGTTCTTGCATCTTTAAACGAGAAACAAACATTCATTCTCAGGAAAGTTAATACGCTGATTAGGTATGACATTTCAACTCTTTACCGGTTTCGGATGCGTATTTCGCTAACCTCGCGAGGGAGTATTCCGGCCCGTCCGCGCGTCCCTATATATAGCGTATAGCATGTTTTTTCAAACAGTTTAAATCTACGACTATAAGCACATACTAATATAGTCAAATAATCGAACATCATCATACTCGAGTGCTCGTTTTACTAAATGGGTCATAAACACGTTTAGCTTCAGAACTGTCCCTCCTGTTCCCGAAAGTTCTATTTTTTTGTTTGGACTATATCCGAATGTAGAGCATCAGGCATAGTTTTGGCCTATATGAAGAAACCGTGAATTTAAACTATTGTTTTCGTTAACTTTTGACCACAAGAGGGATACACTTTGTTTCTTAAAGTGTGTATTAGCCAAATAGAGGCAGCGGTAGTAAAACGCGATTTGTTTAGCCTTGTTTTATGTGTATTTTATTTAACAAATATTTCTGTTTACAAATATTATTGTTTAAGTGCAGAATGTGATTTTCTCATAACGTTAGGTAAATATTGTCACAAACATACTGGAGCGTGCTGAGTGTTAAACGAACCAACAAAAGCTGACTAACCAACAACATCATTTGAGTGAGCGCTGGCATGAACAGGTATATAGAGAATTAAGTCGGAACACAGACTTAAGACGTTAAGAAAAACATGAGGAATTCGATGAACTAATGCATGCACCAAATCCGTATTGGGGCCATGTGAGGACTTCTGCCCAATCCCTCTCACTATGAGATGTGGTCTGTGCCCAGCATCCGAAATTTAAAATTGAAAAATATTGATATTTATTTTATTTCTAGTAAAATTTAATAAGTATGCTATATCAGAGTTCATTATGTGTCCGTCTGTAAGTCACGGTTATATCTCAGCAAATAACAAGGGTATGAACTTTAAAGGAACAGTTCTAGAATTTGCGTGCCCGCATCTATTGCGATACTAGTACTTTCATAAAATATGCTTTTTGACTGAGAATGGAAGCCAAAGAAATGGGTCTAGTTTTAAAAGTCAAGAAATAAGGCCGATCATACAACCGGGCTTTATTTAAGCATTTCAAAACTATTTTAATATTTTTTTAATTCTCTGATTATTACCAAAATGTGCTAAAATAGACCAAAATAAGATTGTTATGGATATCACCGTATGTCCACTTAGCAAGTTTAATTTACCTTGTACTTTGTTTTTTTATCCTATCCCATCTTAATATATTCGTAATATTTTTGTTATTTATTAATTCGTAATTTTGTAATATTCAATTCGGGTAAATCATTTAATTTAATTTGATATAAATTTGTGAAGTTATGTACTGTGATGTAATTTAATGTGTATTCAATTCAATTCAAATTGTTATTCATAATTAATAAGTCCACCAAGATATTATTTTAAGTTCCAACTAACATCCTATGACGTTTTCATATGACAACCCTCTTGACCCTATTGTCTAGCTTTAAAAATTCGACTCAATTCCTTGACCACATTCCCAGTAAAGTCGATAGACGGACAGAAAGACAAATGACGTTTCAGCACAAGGGATCTTTATTAGTTTTAAGGAATGGAACCCTACAGATTGGCGCATGGCACCTTGCTGGGAGTAGTATCATCTTGTTTCATGAAAAAGGACGCTGTTTGTTTCTTTCGTTCGTTATTTTAATGGCATAACTAGGTCTAATGTCTAAGATCATCTTGACATACAGCACTGCTAGAGAAAAGATAAACTGTTCAGGGCGTCTATTCAGGAACGTCTAAGTGATACTGCAGCGACCCGCGAGCGAGACTCGCATCTCGCTCTTACGCATTAGGCGTCGTGCGGAAGAGTGGGATGAGAAATCTCGCTCGTGAGTCGCTACAACATCACTTAGCGTTCCCGAATAGAGGCGCTGTTGTAAGTGAGGTTTTAGTTCAGAATGTCTGCCTACACAGGTAAACCTATGAGTATTTTGTGGACGATATATTTTTGCTTACAACGAAGTGCAATTATAATGCCTAAAGATATGATGCCGACTGGCATGCAATCATTGACTTCATTTTGTAAATAATTAATAATAAAGATGTAGGTATGCAAATGAATTTCGCGAACCAAGTTAATTTGGATACAACTTAAACTATTAAGAGTCAGACAGGCCAGCTTTGTATCAGCTGAGCCGTTTATACTCTTAATAGTTTACAAAGAAGCAATTAAAAGTTTACCAGCGCTTTAGTTAAACACGGTAGATCGTGCCGAAGACACCTGGTTCAGAATAAATAGCTTTTGGAAGTACTAAGTTAACAGCACATAATAATTTGTCCCATCGAGAAGTGAAGCCATCGGTTCCCTTCTTTTAGGCCGACGGTGTTTGTGTAGGTACGTTTCGTTTCGTTATAAGTACTTAACTAATTTAATTTTTCCGAATCTAAGACCCAGTTGCACCAAAATCTTAAACATATTTAAATCGTTAAATGCGTGATCTGTCAAAACGTCTAGAACTGTCAGTCGCTAAACACAATTAACGATTTATGAGGAGTGTGAACCTACGGCTTTTCATACAAAAGGCGATAACGATTTCCACCCCTTAAATGTTAACCGATTTTGACCAATTTTTTACAGATTGTCAGAACAAAATCTAGGTCTATACGTTTTGGTTGTTTCACAACCTATAATCAATAACGTTAGTTTTATTGTTGTTGCAGTATTCTGATACAAAACTAATTTCGGCGATTATTTGATTTCGTTGATCTTTAATCAATATTCAAAACACGTATAGACCTAGATTTTGTTCTGACTGACAACCTATCAAAAATTGGTCAAAATCGGTTAAAATTTAATGGGTGAAAATCGTTATCGCCTTTTGTATGAAAAGGGTGATTTTTGCCGTTGGTTCACAGTCCTATCTTTTTTATTTTGGTGCAAGCCACCCTAAGTTTCTGCATAATGCTCTTTCATTTTAGCTTCACAAATATAAGATATCCCGAAACGTTTTAAGCAGTAAAAGCTATAAGACAAATGAAATGAATAAAGATTTAGGAAATCAGGAGGCCTAGTGCACGATATGGCCGCGAGCCGTTTGTCGCTCAGTGCATCTCTTCACTGAGCGACCAATGACTCGAGGGAAGGTCGTGCTAGGCGTGCTTGAAGCCATTATAATATTGTAACTATACCCATATGTTGTCAGCCGTCCTATTTAAATTCCAGATTACCTAATTCTCAAAAACAAACACTCGAATATAGGTAGACGCATTTTCTGCAAATTGTACAGATATAGTGAATAATATGTTTCCATCGGTAAAACTCGGATCTCAATCGGAAGAAGACGGGACCCGAAGTGTCAATTAATTATTGTATTCAATGAGTGACATGTTTATATTCATTAATATGAAACTTTATTATTTACTGTCAAATGTCAAAATGAAAAATGACAGCATGATATAATGAGTACTGGCCCCCAATTCTCGATGCATTCGATATAATGTTGATTGCGAGATTAAACGTCAGATTCATACAGTTGTGTCAAATGATTGTATGCACTGATGTTTAATCTCGATTTTGAGATTATCTCGAATGTTCCGAGAATTGGGGGCCTGCTGAACCTAATTGAGAGAGCACGAGAAATACGAAATTTTCCGATAAAACACGATGGAAACTAATTATGCACTACATCTGTACCTACTTTTATTTTGGATTTTATAAAATGGAACAGATTTTTGCAAGAAGTTTTGTGCCAGAATAACATAATGGGGTATTCTGTAAATTTGTATCCATATTTATTATATGTATGAATGAACATAAAACATAGAAAGATGTCGTGGTAAGATATTCCGGTTTCAATATCCTGTTAGTCGTGACAGATTACTGAGTTAGTGAAGATGCGACGACGATGAGTTTTAATATCGCAATATAGCCCTGCCCTTCTGGAATGTTGAAAATTAAAATTTAAATCGTATTTTTAAACTCCGGGGTTCTGAAAATTGTCAGCAGGATAGATATTAAAGAGGATGATATTATTAGAAAGCTTAAACTTAAGTTTGCATTGTATCTTTTGTGCACAAGTGCCATAAAGAAGTGTAATAAATCGCTAGTTTGTTAGCTTTGCTAGTTTGTGGTTTGGCGATAAATAATAAAAATAAAAATAAAGTTTATAGTATAAATACAGCAATAATTAGGATAGATTCATGGAATATAATAAAAATGTGTCTTCAAGTCTAGGTAGTCTTGATATTGACATAGTCCCAGGACCTTCAGGGTTTTCTATGAGTACAATTGCATTCAATTTCAACTCTTTTAAGAAAAATATCTCCGATCCCAAAAGGAAGGAGATTAAAAAAAAAACTGGTTTCTGGAACAAATAAGTATTTAAACTTGCACACAGTATACACTGAAAATTATAATCGTTGGTATTGTTAAATAATAATTATTGCAATAATTAACTGAGTTTAGACATTGAGTGATTTTAAACTGGTTTCCAAACAATCAAAACATTGTTGTGTGTTCAGAGTTCGATTAATTAAAAACTTAGAGTATCAAACTTTTTAGGTCCTAGTAGAATGACATACCCCAACAACAGCAAGGCACCGATCAGCATGGCAAACATCGTAGTTTTTCTCTTGTTACGGAGTTAGAAGTCGAGTTAGCGCGTTTGGGGCGCCGCGACAAGCGGCGGAGAAGTTCGTTTCGCACTTGCAGCCTCCCGCCGAGATCCCATGTCCACCACGCATGCGCGGAAACCCGCGAAAATCCCACAATCAAACGCCGACCGCGATATAAACCAATATGTGGTAACTAATCGAAACGAAATACATTCCAGTCTAGGTAGAATCTATTTTTCGACGTCGTATTTGGCCACGAGTAAAACTTATGCCCAGCAGCGGCCCTAACATGCATGGCACAAAGATAAATTAGAACCGTTTATCTCTAAGTGCTTCTCTACACACTAGTGCCGACGAAAGAGATAGTCATAGAGATAAACGGTTCTAATTTATCTTAGTGGCATGCATGTTAGGGCCGCAGTGAGTGGAACACTATAAACATAATCTATATTCTAGGAAATCATTCAGATAGTCCGAATTTCGAAAGATATTGGTGCTAGCCCCAAGTAGATATGTAAGTTTTGATGGACTAAACTATTTTTGAGTTCAGTTAAATGGAGTTGAGGTGACGCGTGAAAAAGATGCCTTTAGTTGATCATGATCATCATTTCAGCCGAATTATATCCACTGCTGGACATAGGCTTCCCCTAATGATCACGATGGCGACTTATCCTGTACTGCTCGCATCTAGCTGAGGGCATTCTTTAGCAGGACGCGGTCGCCACTCAAGAACCATTCGGCTCCATCGGCCATCTGGTCTACGAGCAATGTGCCCTGCTAACCGGCACAAACGCCTTTAATTATACAAAATGAAATGTTTGAGATATACAGGCTGTCCCAGGAAATAGAGTCAAGCGGAGATCTAGAGGTAGAGCACCTCAAGGGGAACGTATCAGATTTACCCCCATGTATGTTCGTATTGTCCGTGTTTCATGTTTTTCGTAGTTTAAGTGTTATAAGATTTTTTCAAATTCTTACAGTGCGAGAAGATAACATACGGTAAAGATTCAGGATAGCGATTTACATTTTTTTTTTTGGGTGATTTGATACCTCTAGGTGCTCTACCTTTGGATCTCCACTTTACGCTATTTCCTGGGACACCCTGTAGCTAATTTGCACACAAAGACATTAGATATGCTCCACATCACGTTTTCTCTCAAGAAGGGCGTTTGATATCTGAGAGTGTTGATAACATTCGTGGCATTTTGGCTTTAACTCATCGTTACGACGCATAAGTGCTTCTATTTGTGAATATACCTAAGTATAGACAGATAAATGGCAGCCTTTATTTCACGTCGTGCTTCGCATGTCTAATACAACATCATAACGCCTATCAGAATGTCTCACATATCGGACTTCTTGTTTTCCTCAGCTCGTAACAATTTTTTGTGCTGTTTCTAAATGTCGACTTTAGTCTTGGTTGCACAAGGTTATTTTCGCAACAGCATGATTAAGTAAGATACGAGTTTTAGACACTAAAAAGTCGATATGTGGAACGCCCACATAATGTATAGGCAAAGAATTCGATTTCTTAACGTTCCATTAATACAAATAGGTCAGGTAAGGTGAAATATCTACTAAAATACCTATTTTAATAATTTCGTGTTTCTTGTACTTAGTATATATAATTTGCAAATACATTCGCAGTTGTTTTGAATTGCATCTCATTTGGGGTTGATTTGCGAAAAATCCTTTCTCAGTGCGAACGAAACTGGAAGGCTGGTCCAAATTTGGCGTCTATTCGGGAACGTCTAAGTGATACTGCAGCGACCCGCGAGCGAGACTCGCATCTCGCTCTTACGCATTACGCGTCGTGCGGAAGGGTGGGATGAGAAATCTCGCTCGCCAGTCGCCACAACATAACTTAGCGTTCCCAAATAGAGGCGCAGTGAGTCATTATCATTATTCTCTTTTATATAATTAGATTCAAGATGGATATTAATCGAACTAAAACTCAAATTTCAAACTTTCAGGAAGAAGCGACTTTCCTATGTTTAACCCCGACTGAGAGATTGACTGTAGGTAGTACTTTTAACTTTTATTTTGTTCCTATGACTAGAGCCCATTGCATAATTACTTGTTACTTGTAATAAAAGCGGAAGTCTCTTTCTAGTAAAAGAAGTTGAAAAGAGGCTTTCGCTTGTACTACAAGTTATAAGTAGTTATGCAATGGGCCCCAGGTCGTAAAAGCCAAAATAAAAGCGAGGGATGGTAATATTTTCTTTCCAAAAACACCAAACCAAGTTTTTAACTTGTCAAAAACATTTTTTATTTCTACGTTCATTTGTTTTCGTCATAACATGGAAGAACCTGACAAATGTCGATAAATGTACTTACATCTGTAATGAAATATCATCACTACGTCTTCACTGGAGTATCCGAAATTGAGCCTATCCACCGATATGTAAAAGCAAACGGTATTACGGTAGAACAATGGCGCAAATGCCGTGATCCCTAAAGACCGGGCTGATTGCTCGCGCGCCTGGACTCTTGCCGTAATGGGATCTCAATCCTCGTCTGATGACTCGTGAATAATCGTAATTCGTATTTGAGAATCTACATCTAAGAATCTCCATACAAGAATATCTAATAAATATACATTTTAATTAGAGGGAAAACTGAAGTTTCCTATATGAAATATGAATATGGATGCATGCTGAATGTTTGTATGCCTAATGGCTAAGCATAGTTATATACATACATACATAGCATCACGCCCGAAATCCCTAATGGGGTGGGCAGAGCCACAAGACTACTTGTGGCCACGTTCGATTAATTAGTCCTAAGATGGTATGATGAACCGTATGGTGACTGGTGATCAGCCCATCGCCCATACAGATAGTCCACCATGTTGGAGAGGACCCATCCCTTAGTCGACTTTTACGACATTCAAATTCAAATTCAAATTCAAATGGTTTATTGCATATCACATTACAAAATAAAAGATGGATTAATAAATAGGTATACATGTGACGCCCTGCAAGGGCACAGCAACATTAGAGAGCTAACTATTTCTTAACGTATACTTCATTTTATTTCAATATTGCACAGGCACTTAAATATTACTATATAACCTACATTACGTTTTATTTAATAAAATTATGTATAGACCAGTAATTGCGAGATATAGAAGTGCGTACTCATGTGAAACTAACATTTAAAAAATCATTAAGGCTATAAAAGCATTTGTTGACTAAAAATAATTTCAACTGTTTAACAAACGACGTTAATTTATCTAGGTTTTTTATAGAATTTGGAAGGTGGTTATATATTTTTATCATCATAAAGTGAGGACTAGATTTTACTATTTTTAATGTGGAAAAGGGTAATTTAAGTTTATTTAGATTTCGATCGTTTCTTTTGCTATGTGTTATAATAGGCTCATATAAATGTATATACTTCCTGACATGCCAGGATGATAAGCATCTGCACACATTCTATGCTATTTCTTCACTCCCAGTGCAGCAGAGGAGCATAGTAGTAGTAGCATATAGTGATATATTGATACATAACACCACTGTAACATACTGTAACTACCTATGTTTTGCAAGTAACTACCTATGTTGATTGATTGATTGAAATTTACTTTTTGAATGAACTACTTATTTAATGTGTCAATAAAAATATGATTATTCCAGCTTCTTCCTGACATTTTACTAACTTAGTTACCTCAATATTAAAGAGCGCTTAAACTGTCAAGCAAGTCGGTGTGAAATTCGTAACTTAGTTATCGGGAATTACGTAGCAATCAAGGTACTCGTGGTTCGCTACGCCTCCACGGTTACGAACGGTGCTACGAAGTGCGCGGGAAATAAGGCCGTAATGTGAGGATAATTTTGTATGTAAATTGCATTTTGAAGCACTTGGAAAACATTAGGAACTTTTGTTTGGCTCTTATATTATAAGCACCTGAAGCTCTTGTAAGTTTTGTAAAGACTACGTTGTAGCTCGAAATAATGACATTTTCAATTGTGGGCACTAAAATAAACATGCGTTCGTTCTTAGTGAAACAATTAAATAATAGAATAGAGGTATCATATGGAACGTATTTTTCACTCGACCCGATTTAGTGTTAACTGTTAATGTGGTATATGAATAATGTATGGCACGATAAGTATGAGCAATGAACACGCAGCAACGGCCAGGAGCGATCCTAATGCTCCCCGTACCATTACCATGAGTTTACGAGAGCAGTTCTCGCTATCGAAATCTATCGGAAATACTGCTACTGCAAGTAAAAGTGACAAATCCGATACAAGGACCGAGCGATAGTTTTCAATAACGAGAACGGTTTGCATAAACTCATCGTAATGGTACGGAGGTCTCGCGCGTACAATCTGATCCTGAATATGATGTCTGTTCAAAGGAGGATACGTCAAGATATCCCCATCACCAATAACAACCAGACATGTCATTGGAAAGCTCTTTTTACTACTATAATTCGTTATCGTGGTAGTCAGACTCAAATAAGTGAGAGGAAAAAGTTATAACTGAAACAAACTCTAATGTAATTAATTGTATCTAGTTAAAACCCGTTTAGGTATTACGTGTCTTACTTCCACTTAAAATGTGTCTAATTACAATTA
This sequence comes from Tortricodes alternella, assembly GCA_947859335.1. NCBI lineage: Eukaryota > Metazoa > Arthropoda > Insecta > Lepidoptera > Tortricidae > Tortricodes > Tortricodes alternella. Next base: position 11,706,517 of record OX401977.1, read on the forward strand.
TTAGACTGTATTGTTATCAAAATGTCCAATTTCCATTCCCAGAAGTTGCATGATTACCTAAGTATGAAGTTGTGGTGTTTTTACATACTATACAATTACCTACATTAGTATTTGTTTTAGCTATAAATTTTCCCAATACTATTTGAGTCAGACTGCCATAATAACAAAGCCATGAAAAGAGCTTTCTAATGACATGTTCTGATCGTCATTTACCGTTTTCCATACAACATTTACGCATTGGCCGCAAATCTGTGTAGTAAATGTCCATAGGCGGCGTTGACCACTTTCCATCTGTTGGACGGTCTACCCGTTTGCTTGTGGCAATTAAATAAATGTTTTTTTTTTAAACTAAAAACTTCATTCAAACAGAAGTCATTTTAACTTCAATAGTAGGAGGTAGCTGGACATCGTATAAAGCACGTCTCTTTTAAATCACTACCATTAGGGCAATGTCGCGGCCCAGCAAACCAGCCTCCATTACGCCTCCGTTCCAACACTATTTCACACGTCTCTGCTCTACTACCGACCAACATTGCTTTACCAATAAACCTTGACTTTGCTGTGTCTATTTATGTTGTGATACATAAAAATATAACCTGGTTAGACATATCTTTTCAATTTTTCTGTCTGCTAAAAAAACATTATTAAACCTTGATTAGACCCAATTAAATTGTTTTACGTCCACGCCGACTAGCGACGATTAGGTGAGTAGTAATGACAAGTAAGTCTCCGGAATCAAATAATACGTTTATTAAAAGCTATACTTATTTATGCATATTACACTTAATGTTTACTCAAGCAATACGTAAATAAATGCTGCAGAAGCAGAGTAGCGTTTGTTACAACAGCTTTATATGAATAGGCCTAAAGTTAACGTTTAATGATTAATTTGCGAGAGATGATACCAATATCTCACTCGTTTTCGCATCTAGGTGAACCGGCTTTTTAGGGTTCCGTAGCCAAATGGCAGAAACGGAACCCTTATAGATTCGTCATGTCTGTCTGTCTGTCCGTCTGTCTGTCTGTCCGTCCGTATGTCACAGCCACTGTTTTCCGAAACTATAAGATATATGCTGTTGAAACTTGGTAAATAGATGTATTCTGTGAACCGCATTAAGATTTTCACACAAAAATAGAAAAAAAAACAATAAATTTTTGGGGTTCCCCATACTTAGAACTGAAACTAAAGATTTTTTTTTTCATCAAACCCGTGTGGGGTATCTATGGATAGGTCTTCAAAAATGATATTGAGGTTTCTTATACCATTTTTTTCTAAACGCGCGAGTTTGCGCGAGAGACACTTCCAAAGTGATAAAATGTGTGTCCCCCCCCTGTAACTTCTAAAATAAGAGAATGATAAAACTAAAAAAAATATATGATGTACATTACCATGTAAAATTCCACCGAAAATTGGTTTGAACGAGATCTAGTAAGTAGTTTTTTTTTAATATGTCATACATCGTAAACCGCAATTTACCTTTCATACAATCAACTCAAATATAAAAATAAACATTTAATTACATAAACATAAACCTTATGCATAAACCGTGAACCATTATTTTCTAATAATAAATCTGTAATGGTACGGAACCCTTCGTGCACGAGTCCGACTCGCACTTGGCCGGTTTTTTGAAAGCTACCCCACTCACCATAATTACCTAGAGTTGACAACAGTCGCTATAATCCCTGGGCACTCAAATTATCGTCACCCCAATGTGGGAGAGCCACAGATGTACTATTTGTCTGACATCACAACTATGTCTTCAAGCAACATTTTCGCGTTAAGTAGATACCTATTAAAAATCGATACCAAATACATATGCTATCAAATAACGAGGTTATTGATCTTGAAGAGGTAGTTCAAGATGTGAGCGAAAATATGTTATACCGTTCTATATGAAATTCGTGTTTAAGAAATTGGTTGGCGAATATTTGGTACGCAGTTGTATTTCCTATTGGTGCCTGAAGTGACGTTCATGGCGTCTATGTCTATAAGCCACTGCCACCTTGGTTTTACGTTTGTCTCATACTATCAGTGTATGTGTATAATTAGCAAATGATTAACTCAATTTGGGTGTTTTGAATGCCACAGTCGGCTTTATACTTAGCGGATTTTCGCGCCACTGACGCCACGATATGCCGTTCTCCATACATTTGCGTCGGCTGATGCCGTCATTGGTCATTTGGCCGTGGCGTTCAAACGGTAAAATCACCTCATGATGTTTTCCCTCACCAAAATGCTAGTGCTAAATAAAAAATTTAATTCCGCACATAGGTTCCGAAAGACTCAATGGATTCGAACCTGCGTTTCTCTGCATAAGAGGCGCGCGTCCGACTATGGACTCTAAAACATTGTAGAGTATTACATAAACATCCCACCACATTTCAGTTACATAACCTTAAAAATATAAAATACATGCACCTCATACGTGCTGCAATTCTGCAGCAGAGCCAATGTGCAAATACCCATATCATTCTCTTATTTACACAGCCCTTCGCTCGCCGTGGAACTAGCTGCTGCCGCATAGAAAACCGGTTTGTGCAAACTGGCTTCGACGTCGAGCAGATCGCTGGTGAATTAGAGAATCACGTCGCTGGTGTTGAAGCGTATATCTTTGCCGCTGTAATCTCAGGGCGGATGCGCGGCTGGCCTCGCCAAATAACTTCCGCAGACAAGCAGCGCCTAGCGTCAACCTACCCACAGCTACCCATCCTGCCATTTGCATCGCAACACGTCACTTTGAACCAGTGCAATTATACTGTTGTGTACCTAACGTGGGAATTTCTGAGACAGTTTGCGGTCTTTCTTTTTGCGCGTTCAGCGGACGGTTTACGCAATTGAAGGATGGCTTTGGGCGTAATTTTATCGTTATTTTTTCCTCACAATATTAAAGAAAAATTGAATAATATAAAAACCGGCCAAATGCGAAACGGACTCGCGCACGAAGAGTTCCGTACCATAATCTATAAAAACCCAAAAAAACACGTTTGTTGTAGGTATCGGAGCCCCATTAAATATTTATTTTATTCTGTTTTTTAGTAATTATTGTATAGCAGCAACAGAAATACATCATCTGTGAAAATTTCGAGTGGCTAACTATCACGGTTCATGAGATACAGCCTGGTGACAGACGGACAGACAGACGGACGTCGAGTGGAGTCTTAGTAATAGGGTCCAGTTTTACCTTTTGGGTACCCTAATAAAAACGTAATCCAATAAAACATGTCCAAATTTAAACATGAGAAAAACCTATCTACCTATATGAAAAATTATTTCTTATGAATGAATTTCTTGATAATGCACCTATAACTGAAACATTTTGAATGCGACGCAAGTATACATCAACAAAAAAGTTTTCTTATCAAGCATCGAACAAGCTACCATGACATACAGGATGGTAGAATATAAGCGGTGCCACTCTTGTTGCGACCAGCTATCACAATATTCAATAAGACCAAACTTTGCGCCCAAGGCAGCTAAGGATACATTTTTGTAAGTAAACTTGACCATATTTTTGCCGCCGAGTTTCCCATTGGATTAGTGACGGCAGCTTATCGTGAGCGCTTGCAGCGCACGCGCGAGGCCATTCAGCGCGCCGCAGCCGCCGCGGCCGCTCCAACCCGAGTCCCGCGCCGTCACCGCAAACTTATACGCGACGTCGCCTAAATACCACTTTGTTTTAGGGACAAAACTCGCACGGGATAGTTTCAAAGTATTATTTTTCGAAAGGGCTGAAAGGTTTTAGCGGTCAGTAAGGTTTAGAACGGTTCATAAAGTTGAGTATTGTAAGGTAGTGTAGTAAGTTGGTTCTAAAGCAGTGCAGCATGTGAGCGCGCGCGATGCGCGTCGTGCGTCTGCCCGCGCGATGAGGCCGCGCGATTGGCCCGCGCCTGCCTTCGCCCTGGTGCTGATCGGCTGTACGCTCGCACGAGCACAGTGAGTATACAAAACTGTAACAATTTACACTAATTCTACATCACTAATGTTAGAGGTTAAGTACCCTTCCCTTTTGGCTCTTCCGCAGTCCGTTTTAAGGGAATATACAATTCGAAAACAAGTATGGCTAATAAGACTGTTGTGGCTTAAATATTAACAATATCATTATGTTTAAAAAAAACTATTAACCATCCGTACCGCCTCCGCAACTTTGTCCGCGAAGTTTTAAAACACTATCCAACTAACTATTTTATTACGCAACTGGAAAATCTTTTGTTAAAAGCGAAGTGAGTCATGTTTGTAAAGGGCCATGTTTAAATCTAGATCGAAATCTTTATCATAACGATTTACAAAATATCACCCATACCACAGTGCAAGAAAATCAGTGCAAAAACAACTAAGCAGAGCTATACATTGCACTTTGACTCTAAAGCACTAGTTCCTCATACTTCATGAAAGAGCATGTACCTATGTAAAAACGTAACTTAAGATTGTAATTTTAAATCAGGTTTACGAGTTGAATATGATTGTTCAGATCGTCAAGACCTAACATGATTACCTACAATTAGCAAAAATATATAAGAATCCCATTAAAATTACAAAGCTATTGCCGGTTAGTTAGGCACATCAGGTATGCCCAAGTTGGTGGGCGAATGTTTAGCACCGCAAAGACATTCCGCACCCGTCGGAAACATCCGCGCTCACCGCGGAATCCCAACAATGCGAGCTTTTACACTTTACAACTTACTCACACTGCTTAAACTATTAAACTCCTAAACATTCACTACCACGAAATTGTTTTGGATTTATCATAGCAATCAAAGTTTTGATACAGAAAAAGTGTTATTGCTGTGGTCAAAACAAAAATAATTTTATTTTCAGTATCTCTTACTACTTATTACATAAGATTGTGGCCGGAGCCGCCTTTTAAGTATATCAATACTTGTGAGAGGAGGTACCGCCCTTCCATACCGGGTGTCTTAAAAATAAAAAGTAAAAATAGGATACAGAAAAGTTTCGAAAAATAATGATTGTAAGCAAAAGTGTGTTCGTGTGTGCGTGTGTCTGAGTGTCTGTGCGTGCAAGTGCGTGCGTGTGCGTGTGCGTCAATGGTCATATCATAACCCTCTTATATTTAAATCGGAAATAGATGGTATTTTAATAAAGCATTATTTTAAAGTTGATTATAATCAAACGTAAGGCAGAAACCTTATTAAGTAAATAAAATAATAATAATAACATACTCTAAAATCCACTGAAATCGACAAATACATCTATTGAATATTTTAGCAAAGCGGGTGCAAAAAATAATAATAATTGATAATTCAAATTTGAGCCGTACAAATTTGTACCCGGTAGAAAGTAGGTAGATAGGTACTATTATAATGGCAGGTTATTATTTTTCTTAAACCCAAAAATATTCCTATTTTCACGGTTAAAAAGTTAAAAAGATTAAGTCCAAAATTACCTACTGGGGCCCGTTTCCCGAAGCATATTACTCAAATAATATTAGTGTTTTGTTTAATTTTTTCTTTTAATTACATACATACATACATAGCATCACGCCCGAAATCCCTAATGGGGTGGGCAGAGCCACAAGACTACTTGCGGCCACGTTCGATTAATTTAGTCCTAAGATGGTATGATGAACCGTATGCATGGTGAGAGGTGATCAGCCCATCGCCCAGTCCACCATGTTGGAGAGGACCCGTCCCTTAGTCGACTTTCGCGACATGCCAGGATGATAAGCATCTGCACGCATTCTATGCTATTTCTTCACTCCCAGTGCAGCAGTGGAGGAATTATTTTAATTAACGAGACATAACACTAATATTGTTCGAGACTAATATGCTTCGAGAAACGGGCCCCAGGTTTAATCTGTTTGCCCCATTATATCAAAATATGACTAAATGATTTATACAAAAGCCTGCTTAGTTTTAGAATTTGTAAACCTTTTGTTTGTTACGTTGAAAACTGTTGACTCCATAAAAGTACTTAATTGAAGACGTTTCCAAAATAATTGATAACTCGGCTATTAAATGTTAAAACCTCCGGCTGTCTGGTGGGGGGGGTAAGCCATTTAGCAGGCGTCACCTGAAGTTAATTTAATATCGGATTTAGGGAATCTTCATGCTAAATTGTAATTTTGACGCTGCCGACCAAAAGCTGTTCGGGGTAATTCAATTGCTTTATTTACATTTCTATTACTCAAAGCAGAATCACACTTTCGCTATCTGTTTACTATTTATTAATTTTAGTAAAGTACCATGTCTGTGCATTAAAGAAGGAGTGGCGAAATATTATTCATATTCATTTACATACATGGTGTTTTACAAGATGTTCTTAAAATATGCCAGCATTTTACCAGCTTTTACCCGCGACTTCATCTCCGTGGAAATGTATCTGTAGCATAGTACCATATCTCATCCTTTTGGCAATCGATAGTCTTAAATAAGTAGCCTATGTTCTTCCCTCGGAAACAAACTATCTCCGCACCAAATTTCATCAAAATCGGTTAAGCGGTTTAGCCGTGAATCGCGCAGATACATAAAACATGTCAGGTTCTCATCGGACCGGCACGGAATTGCGCTTAATTAGTTTCCGCCCCTATTTCACTCTTGAATGCTTTTAGGGGTTGATTTTCTTCAAAAAAAGTAGCATATGTCTTTCTAGGGCTCAAATTATCTCGATACCAAATTTTATCAAAATATTAGTATGGATTAACATTACTTAATAGTAGTAAATTTTTTAAGCGGTTACATTCGGATGCTGTGTTTTCGGACGCTGTTACAATTTACGTAAGGGTAATCTTACATGTGCCATCAATGGAATGTTTTAATCCAATGGGTATATTTATGGTTGATACAGAAACGAGCGCGCGGTGGCCGCGGCGGACCGGCTGGAAAACGTGACGCACACCGTCTCTCGCATCCTTGACGGGTACGACATTCGGCTCCGACCCAACTTTGGAGGTATACATCCTTTTGATGCTTTACATATTGGTTAACGCCACTAGATAAAGAATAAGTGGTATCATACAAGGACCTGTGCCAGGGAACTATGCCTATTCATACAAGTAAAAAAAAACTGGACAAGTACGAGTTAAACTCGCGTGGAGAGGGTTCCGTTCCATACATGATTATCTGAAATATGTTATTTTAAATACCATAGACTTCTTATAGATTTTCCTGTAATTTATAGATAAAAAACAATTTTCTGTATTTTTTTCGAAATTGTAGGCCTAGTAGTTTTTTTTAGTTAGGGGGGGGTAATTCAAAGTCAAAGTCAAACTATCTTTATTCAATTTAGGATTTTACAAGCTCTTATGAATGTCAAGGAATGAATCTACCACCGGTTCGGAAAAAAAATCCTCTACTGAGAAGAGCCGGCAAGAAACTCGGTGAGGTATCATTTTTTCAAATTAGTACACATATAAGTCAACAATGATGTCTACAGTTTTATACAAATCTAAGTATATACCACAGCAGGTACGCCTATCGAGACCCAGGGATCGCCGGTGCAGGTCACGCTTTAAGCCATACGTCTCTGTCCATGATGTAGTCTTTAACTGAGTAATATGCCCTAGAAATAAGAATTCGCTTTACAGTAGCTTTGAGCATTGTTTCTGTTTGTTCTATAATGTTTTTAGGTATTTTATTGTAAAAACGTGTATTTCCCTAAATAACTTCCAAACTATTTATCTCAAAATTCCAAAAAAAAAATAAGTCCTTTCATTTGATATGTCACAAGATAAAGTTTGCATAACTTTCTTTTAAAATGTTCTTCTTTAGCCCCAAAACTAGCCTCCATGTTTATATTTATTTGCATTACGCGTTCGTGTTGCGGTCACCGACTTACATATGTGTACCAAATTTCAACTCAATCGGTCCAGTAGTTCCGGAGCAAATTGGCTGTGACAGACGGACAGACAGACATACAAGTGATCCTATAAGGGTTTCGTTTTTTTCCTTTTGAGGTACGGAACCCTACAAAATGATTAAGATACAGTTAAAACACTATTTAACTATTTCTTTTAATCAATAAAAATAACAAACAATAACAATGATTACACAACCAGATGACTTGATGTGATGTATGAAAAAGCAAGGGAGAGTCACAGCACTGCAATACAAACAGGAAAGGACACATCTTTGATTTCATAAAGACGTGGTTTCTTTGACGCAATATCGCCTTCACAATTTGCTGTGTATAATTTAGATGAGCACCGTAGCTTCTGTTAAGTGTCAAAATGAGCAATTTGCGCCGTACGTCGCACAGCGACGAGGAGACGCGTAATCCGCCTACATCCGCGACTTGCATGCGACATATCAGCGTTCAGCAAATACATTTAAAATGCATGTTACAAGGAAAAGCAATGTGCTTTAGAGCTCAGTCGGCAGTTATTACGAGCTCCGAACCATAAGGCCCCGATATTGAATTTACTCCGGTAAACAATATGATTTGTCAGCGACTCGCTCGGATGCAGTCTCGTATGGAAAGTTCATTGCTGACTCTTGGTTTATTTTATTGCTTCTCAGGAGATCCGCTGTACGTCGGCATGGATTTAACTATAGCTAGTTTCGACGCGATATCTGAAGTGAATATGGTAAGGAATTTTATGAAATTTTGTCTAAATTGAAAAGAGTAGCTAAAGATCCGTCTTTTTAAGTACACTTGCCTAAAGAGACGATTGTTCTCGTAAGTATTTGCGATAAGCTTTTTTAGTCAGTAATATAATGAAATTAAAGCTTTTTAATAGGGCAAAGAAAAACAATTTCTGTAATTATATACAGAAACTAGTGGACCCGCCACAGCTTCGCCCGCGGTATTTTTGAAATTGAATTGAATTTCAAACAATCCCTCCTTAGTGCACCTCTAGAATACTCGAGGAATATCGCCTCCAAATTTCTAACCTCTAGGACCACCCGTTTATGCTGTGCGTTGTCTATAAGTGAGTCACGGTACTGTTTTATATGTATTGATTGATGATTGATTAATTTAACATAGCGCCATCTATTGAATACTTACTCAATCCAGTCAACAGATATCGCCATCTGTTAGAAATCGAACAGATAATTGTGACTGTCAAATAATAGACAAATAATTTGCAATACAATAATATTGCGACTATAAATTGAGATGTAAGCTATCCTATTTTTCAAGTTGGATCAAATAGCACACGGTGTGCAAATCAAATTTAAAATCGGTTCAGCAGTTTAGGAGTCCATCGCGGACATACAACGTGACACGTAATTTATATATATATAAGGAGTAGTTAAATGTCTTAATCTTTTCAGACAACTCAATCAATTGCGACTATTGATTATACGTTCCTAGAAGTGTCATAGTCATACTAAGTCAAACGTTATAGAGGCTCCGTCGACCGTCTATGCAGATGTATACCGACATCACATAATATTTTCATGTTTTCCCATGGCCCAAATTCTAATCTAAGCATTAACCTATATAATCCGAAGTTGATTGATATCATCTGGTTTTGGCAAACATACCCGCTGGTGATTATCCATGGGACAAACATGTGAGGTGTGCCCGATGTTTTGGGATCGCGTGGAGGACCTCAGCTCTTGAGGCTCGTCCATCATAATTCATTAAGCTTTTAATAGCAGCAAAAAGAGAGCAAGGCCGCTGTCACTTGACATAGTTCGAGGGTCTGGTGCCGGGGGCGGAGTGCTGCGTCGGCCAATCGATGGCCGCCACTCGCCTGAGGTCGCCGCCCACTTATACTATACTAAATGCAAATTAAAACTTTACATGTACTTTTGAAAGTGATTCCTAAATTGCTCGTTTCAAATATAACATTTAAGGGCGTTTTGTTTCACCAGGAGGTTTTCGTACGCAGGTTTGTTTCTCGCGCATATCTTCTAGGCCCCTTATTCGGAGACTTACTATATCCAAGTTTACATCCTAGAGCCCTTTCCAAATAAAACTAAGGATTGGCAAAAAAAATCTTCGACTGACGTTACACGTATCATATAAACTCACAACAATATCAAGAAAATTCTGTATTACACATCTTTATAATACCTTTTGTTACTAGAAAAGTCTATTTAATGCGTAAAACACATTCCCCTGAATTCGCTTTATCCACTGATTGTGTGGTATCGTTTTTGTGACACAAAGATACTTAGCTCTCTCGGTAGGTATATATTTACGAATGCTTTCTCTTTCAGGACTACACAATAACACTTTATCTGAATCAGTATTGGAAAGATGAGAGATTAGGTTTCGGCCTACAGGATGAAGTGCTCACGCTATCGGGGGACTTCGCCGACAAGATTTGGGTTCCCGACACGTTTTTTGCAAATGACAAGAATAGGTAAGATGTAAATAGTGTATTTTACTAATAAGTGAATTGTACTTCATTGGTAACGTAACGAATGATGCATTGCGCGAGTTGGCGCGGCGCCATATTTAATCCTTTGGTTTTTGTATGTCACCATTTGTCATTATAAATTACGAAAAAGTAGCAGCTGTACGTTAACCTCGTCTGCATATAAGTCAATTATCTATATTACGTCGAAAAGCATCATATGCTGGGATATTTGACTAAATAGATTCTGGCTCAAACCACTCAATTGTAAAGGCGTTATTGTATAACAAAACTCAATATACAAAACCTTTTGCTTTTTTAATGATAATATGGACTACGATTCCGTCCCGGGTTCGATCCCCGGTAAGGGCAAATATTTGTGTGATGAGCACGAATGTTTGTTCCTGAGTCTTGGATGTTTCCTATGTATTTAAGTATTTATTTCTCTATATAAGTATTTATATCGTCGTCTAGTACTCATAACACAAGCCTTTAGAGCTTACTTTGGGACTAGATCGATTTGTGTAAAGATTTGTCCCCTGATTATTATTATTATTATTATCTAAATGGTTAAATCTTTCAGCTTCCTGCACGACGTGACGGAGCGCAACAAACTGGTCCGACTGGGAGGCGACGGCAGCATCACCTATGGCATGCGGTTCACCGCCACTCTCGCCTGCATGATGGACCTGCATTACTACCCCCTGGACAGCCAAAACTGCACCGTCGAGATTGAAAGCTGTGTGACTCTTACACTCTTAACATCGCTGGCCGCTTCCGCGTGCATCCAACGCCTGATTTTAGATAGACAATACGCCATTTCTTTCACAGATTTCAGTGTCGGACCACGGGCCTCGTGTTTCTCGAAAAGTTTAAGAGCTGCTCCGAAATACTTCCCCGAAACATTGCTTTAATCGGGCACTGCCTACGTTTCGTGGATAGTTCTTGACTCGACTCCTAGATCCGAGCTTCCCCAACATTATCATTCTTACAGTTTATTTCGCTAACCTACAACATGCTTTAGTTTACGCGGTCGCTTAATAATTATTTAACCAGCTAAACATGAGGACACATGAACTTTCATTACTTTTAATTTAAATACATTCATAATCTTTTTCTATTTAACTTTCTTAACACCAGCATTCGTTCTTCATAAGATTATACTTATATATATCACGGTAGATTAAACTGTAGTAAATTTTAAAGATGTGGTTCCCGAAGATGATTTTCAAAATACTCAAGAAATCGCGATCTGGATGTTTTATATCAATATTTCAGTGACTATTAATCTTATCAATTTAATGTTTGGAATCAACTTCGGACCACCATTCCTATTACCAGTATGTTAACATACCCGTTCCGCTACAGATGGGTATACGGTGTCAGATGTCGTGATGTACTGGAAGGAGACACCAGTACGAGGCGTCGAGGATGCTGAGTTGCCACAATTCACTATCCTTGGACATGAGACCAATGATAGAATGGTAAGTACCATTCTGTTTTGATTTCGCTTATTCTGAAGTCAATCAATAATAGGTGCAAGCTTTGTATGAGAATCTGGTGTTAATTGAACATGCAGTAGTGACAAAGTAACTAGAAAAACAAGCATCTTAAGCTCGTCACACATTTAGCTATAACACTAATAATATCATTAATTACATAGATTATTTATGAATAATAATAATATCCAATGTTCCCGAAATTGCATGCCTTTACGGTGAAATACCTACCATCCTTTCAATTTATCCTTTTGGACGCCGTTGTCGACTATGCGTGACAGCGTATACAGGGTAAAAAAGTCGTTCATTACCTTGACTTAAAGTTGAAATTCAAAAACATTACCCTCCTTTGTCGCAATCGGGTAATAAGAAATAACATAGTGAATTTCATTTATATCACGATCTGTCTTAAATGAAATTCAGCCATTTTCCGAGTGACAAAATACCTCCGATGCATCTGTGTATCTAGTACCCGCAGTGAGAGAGAAACGGGAGCAACAAATCGACAAAAAATAAACAATCTGTATTTGTACCAAAATATGGCAAAATATATCATAATTTATCTAGGTAGAAATATAAGTATCTTAGATAGATACAATATATAAAAACCTCGTGTCATGGTGTTTATGGTCGCACTTCTCTAAAACAGTACCACCGATTTTTATGAAAATTTTTATGTATATTTGGTAGGTATGAGAATAAGTCGTAATAGTAGTTTATGCAACGGTTGCATAATGATAGGCCTTAAAACACTAGTGCGGTTTTCATGAAACGAGCCGATAGGCGAGTTTCATAATAAGATCGCACGTGTGTTTTAAGGCCAAATTATGCAGAGTTGCATACATAACTTTATCTACACACATATTATAAATCCTCCATGATGGGTTCAGAAACAATATTTTCTGGCAACAAGTTATTTGTTGCAATCGTGGCTGCATATTTCCGATATCCGGCGCATTTTCACATCACACACACTCCGAGAAGACTACTTACTATTCATATTTTCAACTAAAATGTAAATTACAATAGTAGTTTATGCAACGGTTGCATAATGATAGGCCTTAAAACTCTAGTGCGGTTTTCATGAAACGAGCCGATAGGCGAGTTTCATAATAAGATCGCACGTGTGTTTTAAGGCCAAATTATGCAGAGTTGCATACATAACTTTATCTACACACATATTATAAATTCTCCATGATGGGTTCAGAATAGTAGTTTACGCAACGGTTGCATAATGATAGGCCTTAAAACACTAGTGCGGTTTTATGAAACGAGCGTTTAGCGAGTTTCATAATAAGATCGCACGTGTGTTTTAAGGCCAAATTATGCAGAGTTGCTTACATAACTTTATCTACACACATATTATAAATCCTCCATGATGGGTTCAGAAACAATATTTTCTGGCAACAAGTTATTTGTTGCAATCGTGGCTGCATATTTCCGATATCCGGCGCATTTTCACATCACACACACTCCGAGAAGACTACTTACTATTCATATTTTCAACTAAAATGTAAATTACAATAGTAGTTTATGCAACGGTTGCATAATGATAGGCCTTAAAACTCTAGTGCGGTTTTCATGAAACGAGCCGATAGGCGAGTTTCATAATAAGATCGCACGTGTGTTTTAAGGCCAAATTATGCAGAGTTGCATACATAACTTTATCTACACACATATTATAAATTCTCCATGATGGGTTCAGAATAGTAGTTTACGCAACGGTTGCATAATGATAGGCCTTAAAACACTAGTGCGGTTTTATGAAACGAGCGTTTAGCGAGTTTCATAATAAGATCGCACGTGTGTTTTAAGGCCAAATTATGCAGAGTTGCATACATAACTTTATCTACACACATATTACAAATAGAAGACTATTCATATTTTCAACTAAAATGTAAATTACAAACAACTTTTTCTATTCAATTCAACAACAATTCTACTTTCGTTCAGCAAAACACCAACATGGCGGCGTCCTCCGTCAAGACCATTTTTTTTTAAATCATAGACAAACGGATGAAGTCTCTATTCTAACGTCACTCGAGATCAAATATTGTGCAGTTTATATTAAAAAAACATACTGAATTGACGTTTCGTATCAATACCTGTTTTAATATCTATGGATACTAGAATAGAGACCCACTTGAGTTTTGACAGCTGTTCCAAATTTAATCTCATTTCTTTACTAAAAACGATAAAGAAGTCATGTTATTTCTTTATCGCAGCACTGGTTTTTCCTAATTGGTTGTCAAAATGGTGGTCATTTCATACGGTTTTTGATTAACCAATGGAGGTTTTATGATATGGGTGTAGATAAAGTATATTTCATTCCACTAGGTGATTAGGGTGTCCACGCGGACGAAGTCGCGGGCGGAAGCTGGTCAATATATATTATCGCTAAGTGTGAGACGGGCTTGACACCGCTTTTAGAGCGATACCTACTTAAGAACGTGGAGTTTCGGTCCTAGTTGTTCTAGATAATTGGTAACAAAATGCTCAGTGTCACTGAAACGTTGCAGGAAAAGTTAGCGACGGGCGTGTACCAGCGTCTATCGCTGAGTTTCAAACTGCGGAGGAACATCGGCTACTTCGTGTTCCAAACATACTTGCCATGCATTCTCATTGTGATGCTCTCGTGGGTTTCGTTCTGGATTAATCATGAAGCCACGTCAGCTAGAGTCGCCTTAGGTAAGCAAACTTGGTCACAACTTTTGGGTTATATAATACCATGGACCGGCCACAGCTTTGTCTGAGGCATTTTACATACAAACTTTATCACCTCTTTTCAAAAAATCCCTCCTTAGTGCATCTCTAGGGTTCTCGAAGAATGTCTCGTCCTAATTTCAAACCTCTAGGACCACCCGTTTAGGCTGTGCGTTTTCTATAAGTGAGTCATAGTACTGTTTATATGTATTGATAAGTACTGGTTAAACCATAACTTTCAAAGTCAATGTCATAAATGACAAGCAAACATACTTCGCAAACAACCATTTCTTTGCTCGCTCTCAAAATACCCGAATTTGAAAGTACTTATCAGATATTTTGAAACTGTGACATTTTGGGCACGCGTGTGTTATTTTAATGAAATCCTATTCTTCTTCCATGTTTTTCACTAACCGCTCTTATAATTCAAGAGACTTCCATCATTTTTATGTCAACGCTTAACTCTTTATTGCTTAAGGTATAACAACTGTGCTGACGATGACCACAATAAGCACGGGCGTACGATCCAGCCTTCCGCGCATCTCTTACGTGAAAGCCATCGATATATATCTCGTCATGTGCTTCATATTTGTCTTCGCTGCTTTACTTGAGTACGCCGCCGTTAACTATACGTACTGGGGCGCTAGAGCCAGGAAGAGGGCAAAGTTAAAGAACCGCGACCAGATGTCCACCAGCACAAGTGTTGAGAAGGATTTGAAATGTTCCGATGGTAAGTTATTTTCAGCTGACGAAGGAAACATTCCACTAGTGGAGCTCTTGCAGCACTACGTCATGACTCTGCCTATCCACACCTAAGTGCTGTCACAACACTACAATGTGGGCATGATAGGCGAGGCGTGCGGGTGGCGGGGGGAACTGCACCCGCCTTTTACTTCAGGACTGTAGTTCGATCTACATATTCGGAATTACGCGGTGACAAATGACTAATTTCTCTTCTCAAACCCATTGCTGAAGAATTATTGTGTTTACGAGTTGTTTTCGACGACATAATATGCGATACGATGTTTTTATAGAACGATTAAATACAAGTAAAAGTAGGACAAACCATGTAAAGCTCAAAGTAAAGATAATATCTTTGATGAGCTTTAGTTTGTTGATTCTTTGTCACTTGAATTCAAAATTACAATGTGCCCTTTAAAATAGACGCTTTTAGAAGAAAAACATAAATTCAATTACCTAAATTCATTATCTTCACAGGCTCCCGGTCTCCCGAAGAGATCATAGCGCTCCGGGAGTGCACGACCGCCTCGGGGCGCGTGTCTCCGCTGCTCGGGCTGCGGTCGAAGCCGCTGCCGACCGCCGCGGGAGCCCCGCCCTCGCTACGGCTGCAGCGTGACCACACGCACCTGCGATACCGTACCCGGCCGCACTCCAGGAATTCAAAAAGTTAGAGGATACTATTACATTAAATACTTTTGAGTTTCCGTCTTGAAGGGTCAAACAGATGACAAAAAGATGAAAAGGCGAGGTCATTCTCTCGAAAACGAATGTGACCACGGCAGTGGTATCATGTGTATTTTTATTTTTCCATTTGATGTGAAGGATAATTATAATAGTACGCAATAAAATATATCTCTACCTTATCTACCAATTGTTAGCAATTTTAGTTCACAAATGTTAAAATGTCTTTATTTGAAAATCCAGAAAGTCGGAAGTCCAGAATGTCCATGTCTTTTCTTGTGAGTTCGAAGAATAACCTTCTCTACATATATTTTACAGATGGCTCGACCAGCAAGCCGAAGATGATCCACGCTCTACGGCGCGGCGCATCGGTCATCAAAGCGTCTATGCCCACAATCCGAGATGTCAACGTTATCGATACCTACTCCCGCGTCATCTTCCCTGTCTGTTTCCTCGTCTTCAACGCCGTCTACTGGGTCTTCTACATTTTCGATTAATTTTTAACAAATTGGATGTAGGAATGGCAAAGTACATTAATGTGATTATATATAACATTCGCTGGGAATAGGACCACTTCGTCACTTGTAATTTCCTCTTAAAGTGTGTTGTAAGCTTTAAGTGACTCGGGACAAAGAATTAACTTATGTATTTTTGTAAATTACAGCTTAAATGAGTATTATTATTGATACCTAGTAACTGAGCTATTACAGAGCTTACAGTTTGAATGCGTTGAAATAAGAATATATTTCGAAATAAGCTACTGGATTAAATTGGTGGGATAATAATGGAGCGAAATGAACTAATAAAGGTATCATTGGCTTTTGATGGAACAATCAGTGTAAAATCGCTTTAAGCAAAGACCTGGAATCCATTTATTGAATTTTATTGGTGGTTATGCCATGGTCGCAACCTGTTCGGTAGTTAAATGTATGTAGATGATAGTATAGAATGTTATAGCTAAACTAATGCAACTGCCAATATTATAAGTGACAAGGTTCTACCGTAAGGGAACGCTAAGGTTTGGCATCGAGTGATCCCATATTAAGAAATTACTGAGATTCACCTTTTATTTGATAGCTATCAAAAAATACGTGTCCTTTAATAAATTAAGCTAAGGTAGGTATCAGTCTTTCATTGGCTCTAGTCCTGCTTGTTTCCAACATAGTTTCATCAGGAAATCACTTAACCACTAGTTCCTTTTGGAATATTTTATTTAAAGACAAACTTTGATCTTTTTATTTTTTATTTATAATAATGAATAAATGAGACAGTCAAAGTTATAGACACGTCCTCCTTGCGATGTTAACTGATAAGCAATATAATAAACAGTTTTTAAAATTTCGCGATTCAAAGACATATTTGTATGAAAACGGCACGTAACCGCGATAATAAATAATTATTTACCTTGACTTTTCGACCGTATTGCAACCGCCGTGGTTATGAGCGGACTAAATTGGCATGTACCATCGAATCGTGCGTGTTTTTCGAACTATCCGAACTTGGTGCAATATTGTCAGTGTTGTGTCGGGTACCTGACACTAAATAATGACATGTCTCGACGTTTGCACTCGCTGATCACTGGATACCATAAAGTCGATAATCTATATATGGATATAGATTATCGACTTTTGGGATGATGGCATCCCAGTTTAAATTCTTTACTTAAACCGCTATTCTTGATTACAAATGACGTTCAGTGAACAGGACTTTCAGTTTATGAAGCTCAATCCAGTGGTTTGGTCCTGACTCCAAATGCTCAGAAATCACTGATTGATTCACCTGACGGTACTTGACCGCCGCGATATGCTTCCTTGAATTTTTAAGCTATAGTACGCTTCGTCTGTCCAACATACTCGTGAGAGCTACCCCAACTGCATGCCTGATTTTTGAAAGGTATGCTGTTCCGATATGCTGCGCCATCTTGGTACAGATGTAGTGCATAATTAGTTTCCATCGTGTTTTATCGGAAATTTCGTATAATCGTGCTCTCTCAATTAGCTTCAGCAGGCCCCCAATTCTCGGTGCATTCGAGATAATCTCACAATAGAGATTAAACGTCAGTGCATACAGTCATTTGACACAACTGTATGAATCTGACGTTTAATCTCGCAATCGACATTATCTCGAATGCATCGAGAATTGGGGGCCAGTACCCATCATACCATGCTGTCATTTTTCATTTTGACATTTGACACTAAATAACAAAGTTTCATATTAATGAATATTAACATTTAATATATAATTAATTGACACTTCGGGTCCCGTCGTCTTCCGATTGAGATCCGAGTTTTACCGATGGAAACATTATTGGAATGGATGGAAATATTATTCACTATATCTGTAAACGGTGCATAATTATCGGTGGGTATTAAAGCGGTTAAGTCCCGTTTTCATAAAAATAATATAATAAACATTAAATTACTTCTACAAATCAGTTTATTATGAATGTCTTTAAAATGAAATACATGCCATTTTTCTTTTCAAAAGATATTGATTTCATAAAATATGTACAAGGTTTTTATTTGGATCATAGACAGGAATTTACGTTCGGTGTAAATATTTCTAAATTTTTGAAAGCCCTTGTCTTAGATGATGAACTAGTAGTTATATTGATGTTTATAGAAAGATATTGCAAAACGAATAGTATATGATAAGTAAACGTTGCAAAATAAAGTTTATTATCAAATAGTCTTTCATTGTATGATAATTTCGAAACGCTCCTCCTTAGTTGTTTAATTCGTATGTAGGTGCATTCCTTGAGATTAGTTAGACCTGTTTATCTCTTAAGACATTCTAAATGCATTCATTTATGCCGATAGGCCTTCAAAAAGAACCACCAATTTTTCATAAATGCAAATTATGCATTACTAATGTATGGGAAAAAGATTCGTTTGGGAAATGAAATTACTGTGATAAGTTTATTGGAAAGTGAAATTAGACGAAAACTATTTTGCCCCAAGGGAAGTACACCCCAAATTATACTTTCGGCGATTTATGTTGATTTCTTAAAGTTTTCAAAGGAGTGAGTACAAATGCCCGTTACTCTCAAACCGATCAAGTATCAGTTCAGTTCATACTCCAGGGTTACCACGATCCATAAATGCGATTCTTTTTAGGCTCTAAACTAAACTGTCACTATTTCATACCACGCTATATATATTACATATGTAAATACAATGTTGTGGTATGAAATATCGATGCCGTTCAGTTTAGGGTCTAAAGAGGATCGCATTAAGTGATCCCCCTCCTCCGTTAAGATCAGGTGCCTACACTTGCACCCATAACGCCATCTATGATACGCTCGGAAAAACGAGCAAACTTTTACACAAGACACTGAACTAAGCTACCGAATTCAGTTCGGCTGAATTATCTTCAAGCGTTGAGTGCCATCTTTCGTTCGTTGAGGGATCGAGAAAATTTTCGAGGTAAATTGTATAAAATATCATCATTACATAGCTACACTTTGGATGGGTACGCGTTTCAGACGTGTGAAACCTGATGTCGCTGTCGTGAGTATATCATGATTAGGTTGTGTTATTGCAGCATATGCTGAGCTAGCGCCTTTTCAATAATGTGGCATGTTTGGCCTGTCCATATATATAAGTAATTTGTCTTTATGCTTTAGTTTTAAGTTGTTGTTTATTATTTTACTTATGCTGTATTATTCCTGTATTGTGCCATATAACGTGAATAAAGTCTTTATCTATCTATCTATCTATCTAGCTATCTATAAAGAAGAAGGCCAGTTTGTTTAAATGTTCCTCAATGATAATGGTTATGATAGCACTCGTGCACGGGTCTTTTAGTGTCACGTACCGTCTCCAAAAAGTACCTATCAACGGGAGTCGTGCGGGCCTCATTTCACAGGATATAAACCAAAAGAAGTAGCAAGTCTAAATTGTACAGATTTGTTGTCATGGAATAAACTGGAAGTATAATAATCATATCTTAACCCCCATAAAATAGGGCTCGAAAGACCCTAAAAGTTGGATGAGTTTAGCCCATTGTTTACCAGCTTTATTTAAGAAATAGCTAAAGTTTCAGGTATCTAAATTAAGCCTGCGGCCCTAATATGCATACCACAACGATAAATTAAACCCGTTTATCTCTACGACTATCTCTTTCATTGGCACTAGTGTAAGAGAGACACACTTAGAGATAAGACGGTCTATCTTATCTTTGTGTCATGCATGTTAGGGCCGCTGTAGAAATCAAAGTCAAAGTCAAACTATCTTTATTCAATTTAGGCTTTTACAAGCTCTTATGAAGGTCAAGGAATGAATCTACCACCGGTTCGGAAAAAATCCTCTACTGAGAAGAGCCGGCAAGAAACTCGGTGAGGTATCATTTTTTCAAATCAGTACACATATAAGTCAACAATGATGTCTACAGTTTTATACAAATCTAAGTATATACCACAGCAGGTACGCTCATCGAGACCCAGGGATCGCCGGTGCAGCTCACGAAATATGTTAGATGCGTAAAAAAAATTATAAATGCCTGAACTACAAGGAAATTCACACTAATCTTATAGCGGAGGTTGGAGATAAGTAACCCTTTGTCGCGAGTCTGGCTCGCACTTGGCCAGTTTCTTATGTTATGTTGTTAAGGTTAGTCCCTACATTAATCCTAGTTTTTGACCTTGGGCTAAGTGAACGCGACGTAGGAGAGGAATCCCAAACAAGGGTTCTTTGTGCAATACTTCACAGAGAATTCTAAATCAAAAGTGAATACTTATCACAATATTATACAGAAAATTATGCCAACTCTTGCAACCGTCTAAACTTTATTACTAAAATACATCTCAGTAATTACAAAATGATACTCGTAGGTAAGGATGGTCGAAAATTAAAATCGAATGGTCAGGGATCATTCGTTCCTATAACCATAATTTTCGTAAGCAACTTTCGAGTGCTCTTATCTCAAAAAACGGTGCCCAGGCACCTATTTTATATCGATTTCTTCATAAAAGCGACAGAAATTAGTAATCAATGTTTAAAATAACGATTTATGCAAAGGGGTCTCATCTCATAAGTATCAGTCTATTGAATGATTGAAAATGTCTAGATAACTATACGTTATTTATATTATACATATATAGGTATGTATTATTACGCATAAACGGTTTTTTATTGGAACAAATTGAGGAAGTTCTACGGATATCATGAATTAAATCATCATAATCATAATCTATACTTATTCAATTTACTACATAACTTCTCAGAACTAACAAACAACTTATTAATGGAAACATGTGAATTTTAATTCCATGCACCCCCTTTCAAGGACTTTCAATACTAACTAAATTGCAAAACGAAGTCAGAACCACTTATCACATAAGTGCAATATCTAATGCAAGTCATCTATTTCTATCTATTTATTCTGAGTGGCTAATACAATACGAATCTGGGAGAGAGCGCTGAAAGGAACTTTTATAGAGCGGAGAAAGGTGCTAAGGGGCGGAGGGTTCCATTCATCGATGGAAGCGCAGACTGCGCGGGGGCCGCGGGGCGCATGCGGGGAGGAGGGGGGACGAGGCTCCAGCTCACCAAATACGGATTCTAGTCGCGCGAGAACAGCACATCCGATGAGGTGTCCATACAAAACTCTACGCTTAAACAATATATTCAGAAAAAAGAGAAAAGGAGTTTCCAAAGCAAATAACTCAAATTAGTGCTCTTTGTACCATCTCCCTGTGACCTTTGTGTACTGTGATAACGTATGTGGTGCTTTAGTGATTGTGTTTGCTGAAAGCCGATTATGTTAAAGCATTAATCGAATAAAGGTATTTATAAACCCGATACAATTTAATCAACCCTGATACCGGGGAGCTCTCTTGCGTTACACGTATTCCACGAAATAATAAAAAGGAATAAAAAGACCTCCTTTCAAATCCAAAAGCTGGCTTAAGCTGTTTCGTATTGATTGGAAATCAATATGACTTTTGATAATATCATTGGTATTTGCCATCACAGATTTTTTCTTCGTGGCTAGATCCGTGGGCGGCAGTAGGTGTTAAGTTACGGGCTTTCAGGGGGATGGAAGTGTGCGGGCGGGCGTGGGCGCAGCTGCCGCGCAGCCCACCCCTGTATTGATCCCTCAATTAATTCCATACTTCTCCCAATTCTAACATAATAAGATCTGTTATGAAACTTTCAGTAATGTAAACGGGATACCAAACCAACGCCTTTTGATGATGTTAGCGCTACATACCTCTACGAATGATTGGTGAGGCTTATGACAGCGAAGAGAATTTGGGAACTTCTCTTTAGGAACTTTATTGTAGTCGTCGAATAGGGGCAGGGACTGCCAGTATATTTAGAGAAACATTTTAAGAACAGGAATCGGTTCTAGATTAGACCTGAATACCTATTATTTCTGATGCCATGTTCCGGTGATCAATGCTATATCTACAGACATCGGTTAGAAGTTCACTAGGTATATAACTATTTCAATATCTTTTAAATATGATTTATACTTGTTTTAAAAATATTGTTTAATGAAAGTAGCATACGTGGCAAATAGAATGCGGTGGTCACCTGTCGCGCCCGCGCTGAGCGAATCTAATAACAAGCTACCTCAGAATATGTTTTGCTAATAAAGCCGACATTTATTAATACTTAGGTGCTCTTCTGTTTAATATTTTGCTTGGGTAGGTAATAACCAACACAATCTGAAGACAATAAAAAAGTTTACAGAGATTGATATAATTATCGATTTTCCTTTTTAAATGTAACGACTTTTAGGCGATCGGAGTATTCCATCTGTCATTGAGCTTTGAAAAGTTGTTGTGCTCTTGGCATAACTCTAATATAATAATTTATATAGATACATACATAGCATCACGCCCGAAATCCCTAATGGGGTGGGCAGAGCCACAAGACTACTTGTGGCCACGTTCGATTAATTAGTCCTAAGATGGTTTGATGAACCGTATGGTGACAGGTGATACAGATAGTCCACCATGTTGGAGAGGACCCGACCCTTAGTCGACTTGTACGACATGCCAGGATGATAAGCATCTGCACGCATTCTATGCTATTTCTTCACTCCCAGTGCAGCAGAGGAGGAATAATCTATATAAAAAGCATCTAATGATATGTATAGCTTTTGGCTTATCTAATATGAAGTGATGTAAATCCGGCTCGTTGTCGTAACCGTAACTGCGTAGAATGCGCGGAGCAGTGCGTGGTGAATGAAAAAGAGATCAACAAGTAGCTCGTACTGCTCGCTGCTGGCTTCGGCTCACGCATGCGCAGACTACGCTGCCTTCAAAAACAGTTTTCGGAACCGCGTAGTTATCCACCATTTTAGTTGAAGACCTATTAGATATGCTCAAGTTAAACGAAGTTTAAAGTTTTCATTGAAGAGCTTTAAGGATTATACTTAACCTTACCTTAAGGGGTTCCCTTCCAAATGACCTTGACTTTGATCCAACGTACCCTTACAGCAATGATATCATTTAGTTATGAAAGTGCCACCTGGATATTTAAAATCAAATAAACCCATTAATTTAAGAAAAAAACTACGTCACAAAATACAATAGTTTGTATGAACATTTCAATATCCTACATAGCTATTGGCAGATCATGACAACAATGCAATTTAAAAAATATATTAATATTGGTCTCATGTTTAGAATTGTTTCTTATATGCAGATAAATTACTAAGTAAAGAACTAGAAACGAAAAATTTATAAATTTTATATCCATCGCCACACAGTCTAAAAATAACTATAAACGATATAAAATACTGCCTCTTACGAATAATAAGGAAATATCGAAGAATAAGATACAAATTTTTGGAAATTATAACTTGAGAACCAACAGACTAGACCTGACCTGAAATCTACGAAAATACATCAATTATCGCAGGAGGTGCCTTAATAATACTGTGAAAGGAGCGGTATTATTAGATAAGTTAGTACATAAGTTAGAAAAACTCATTGGTACATGGCAACCGCTTGGATTTGAAACACGATCACGAGTCGACATCCTTAGCCATTAGGCCACCGACGCTCTTCTAAGCTCGCTCTGATTAAGGACTAACAAATATACTAACTGACAAACACACGCACACACTCACAAACTTTCGCTTTTATAATATTAAAGTGATGATGCTCGATTTTTCAGTACAGATATAGATCAATTTAGAAATAATTAATCAAATAAGTTGTTATGTGAACTATGTATTCCCCAGTAAGGTTACTCAGTGCGTTCCCCAGATCAGTGCGGAAGGTGCGATGGTGCACGGGATGAGGAGTCGCCCCGCCGCGCGGGTTACTTAAACGATGCTGGATCTACTCCGCTGGTAAACATCACCATGCCTGCGCCGCTAGCAGCATACATCACCTTGCTTAGTGTTTTTTGGCTATGTGGTAAGTAACATCAAGAACATCATCATCATTCATCATCTTTGAGCGGTAGCAAGAGTATTATCATATTTATCATACATAACACTATCGGCCGATACTATGCATATAGTCAGTTCCTTTGCTGCGAGAGCTCTTCATGATGAGAGAAACGCGGGCCCAGCGGCACTAACATGCATGCCACAAAAATAAATTAGAACCGTTTATCTACTATCTATTAGAACCGACTATCTCTTTCGTCGGCACTAGTGTGAGAGACGCACTTAGAGATAAACGATTCTAATTTATCTTCGTGCCATGCATGTTAGGGCCGCAGTGCTGCAGTGCTGCAGGTGGTGCTCACCTATATTGATGAAAAATACCAAAAATCTGCAAATATTGATCAGGCCCATAAAAACAAAGCAAATAAACACATAAATATTCAAATAATAGGGCGTTCTTGAGGTATTCTCCTTAGGCATTGTTTCCTCGAGTATCGAAATTATTAAATTTATTTTGTATGAAAAAAATAAAAGTTAAAGAAGCTGAATTAATAAAGTAACTTTATACTCCGTAAGACCTAATGAATGCGTGGTTAAATCCGAATCTGATAAAGTAAATAATGATTTTAAACATTACCTAATCAAATCAAGAGACCTAAAGTATTCCATACAAATAAACGAAAATGGGTTCTCTGTCTCCTTCGAAGAGGAAAAGCTATTGTACGATTCTCATGAAATCATCAACGTAAAGTACTGGTTGTTTTTATTCGCGGTTGTGATACGAAACAACCTTGCATTGTGATCAAACGTAATGCATTTTTATTGGGTGTAGTGTAGAGTGTAAAATTGATTGTTGAAGAGCTAAACACGTACGTTAGACAATGACTAGCCAATTGGGACCCTAGGTGTCGCGGTGCAGAGTAATTTATGAATATATCCGTGTTCTAAACGTGAGATACGAACTTTGAAAAAGTATTTTATACCAGTATTTTTACCTACATATCTTCCTTGCATACGGCCTTATGTTTCCAAAGCGATTTACTATAATACTAATAACAATAGTATGTATTTATTTAATATACATTCAACAACGACATGAAGAGAAATCCTTTTATCCTTGTGTACTTAATTCGCAGTGTGCCTAACTGGCTTCATGACCAAACTGACCAAAGAGACTGCCGTTATTTTATCAATTGTACACAATTCACGTAAATTTAATCACGAGCAACACTGACTATGTGAACATTGTTCCAGTCATATTTTTAACCGACTTCAAAAAAAAGGAGGAGGTTCTCAATTCGGTTATATATTTTTTTTTATGTTTGTTACTTCAGAACTCCGTAATGTATAAACCGATTTTGAAAATTCTTTTTTTAATCGGTAGGGTATACCTCCAGTTTGGTCCAGTTGTCGTCAAAGTCGAGTTATGATGAGAGGATCTATGAGGAATCGATGGAACTCTTCAAATATTATAGGCAAGCACAGAGCAATTTTAGTATTTTCTGTAATAACTCAAGCAGTTACGTTCCAAAAGCATTATTTGATGAAGTGGAACTGTTGATTAAGACCATAGATGATCACCGGAACTCCTAAATGTTGAGTATTTCACGGTTGGCGATTAAATTGCTATATAAAGTTCTGAAGCAACTTTATGTCAATGAAAATTCATGTAGTAAAATTTAAAAACCAGGAGAACTCCTCAACGATTGACATCTTTGCACCGTGGATAGCAACAGTTTGTAAATGGTTATGAGCAATTGGCATTATGCTATTGTTACTTGATGTAGTAAATGAGTGTCGTTAAATCAAGGGATAATAAATAAACTGTGAAAAAAAGCTAACGTACTTTTCAAAGGCTATTTGAAGTCGGTTTTTTATTTTATAAAATATAGATTATACCTTTTGCCGTATAAGACGCTAGACACCTATATAAGACTCTCTTTTAACTTATTAAAGAAAAGAATTTTGACATAGAATTTAAAAAGTCAAAAGAGATAACGAAACTGCACAGATTCAAACAGGTCGTTTTTCCGGAAATATCAATAACAGGATGTTATTTACAGTAACCGGATGGATGATTAGTTACAGGATGTTATTGGAGGGATGTTGCATCTCTTTGCATCTTGTACCGTATTTATTATGGGGAGTGTTCCGAAGAATTATTCAGGTTATTACCTGCTGCCATGTTCCACCATCGAACTACTCGCAACCGACTTACCTTCGATCCTCACCACCTTGATCGGTGTCAGTCAACTAATGTACGTTTATCTACACCCATATCCTAAAACCTCCATAGTGTAATCAAAAACCGTAGGAAATGACCACCATTTTGACAACCAATTAGGTAAAACGAGTGCTGCAATGTTATTCCCGTATCGTTTTTAGTATAGAAATGAGATTAAATTTGGAACAGCTGTCAAAACTCAAGTGGGTCTCTATTCTAGTATCCATAGATATTAAAAAAGTTATTGTTACGAAACGTCAATTCAGTATGTTTTTTTAATATAAACTGCACAACATTTGATCTCGAGTGACATGAGAATAGAGACTTCATTCGTTTGTATATATATATATGATTTAAAAAAAAAATGGTCTTGACAGATCTAGCTTCTAGCGACTTCTATCTCTTTCCACGGCTGAAGGAATACCAAAGAAGTAAAAAAAAAATTGAGGGCAGTGATGTCATTTTGACTGTCGTCAAGGTATTTTTGGAGTTTTTTAAAGCCGCCCTCGGCGTAAATATATTATTTTGCTCCCTCGTGACACAATTTGTTAAAACCTACTAAATGCCCCCTCCTATACTAAGGGCTCTAGGTATATTTGAAATGTCTGTGTCAGTATCCGCGGACGAAGCACCATCGCTGTCGCGGCCGACCAATACCACGTCGGAGCCGGCGGATCCGCGGTCGGGGTTCGGCCGGGTCCCGCCGTACCAGCCGCCGGCAGCCGGCGTCGGACCCGTGCCCGGCTTCCGCCCGCACATGCACAACCCTTACACCCGCGTCGAACCATGGCACCGTAAGTATAATCGAGAAGAGGTATTGGTAACCCTTTGACCGGCTGTGGCCGTCGGTAGTTTTCCGTGCCGCTGACGCCAGCACGTCGTCGAGCGCTCGTGGCACGCTTGTGACCAGAACAGATTACAGCAACTGCACGCTGCTATCACCATAGAAAACGTTAGGCCCTCTGGTTTCTTATGTTTCTTACAAAGTGTCAGCAGCACCTAGCTGCAGTCGGCTGTTGGTATCATGTTGGAAAAGCCACGGTTAACGGTCGGTTATTCCCGCTATAACAGTCACCTGGACGGATGCCCGATTTTCACTCACCCGAGTGGGTACCCACACATTCTTACATGCGCATTGATCTACGGCATCATATATAGCTAAGTACTATTGATCAGACGCATTACGTCAGAGATATCTAATGCACGTGTAAGTCAGCGTAGGTACCTAACTATTGCAGCTTCATTAAAACTTGATGCTGATCAAGAAAGTTGCGCTATTTTATTTTAAACTTGTTCCAGCGGATATAGAATTACTGGATAATTGATCAACTTTGAAAACAAATAAGAGTATGAATGCTTATTATTTTGCTTTGCCATAAGTTCAACTATCGTCTTTTTATCTCTTAAGATATTTTTTCTGCGAGGCTAGATTTTAAGCATGTCAGTTTTTATTGTCATTTCATTATCGATTAAATGTTCGCAGATCTATCGCCAGCGTTCGATAGGAACGCGGAGGTGATCGCGGAGGGTATCGAAGACCACGGGGAGGATGATGGCGGCTGCCACATACCATGTCCGAAGCAAAATTTTTCATGTCAGGTATGTTGATGATGAGTATATGTTTACTTTAAATCCTAGAACGTGGATCTTAAATGTCTCTTTTAGGGTTCCGCACCTCAAAAGGAAAGTTTTTGCACTCAACTCTTTTTCCGAATTACGGACATTTTGAATTATTTGTATAAATACTTATTAAGCCAAAAAATGCGTGTATGTTTATTTTACTTTAAGCTCGAACTACAATAGAACTCTGAAGTACATTTAAATTGTTTAACTTTAAGAATTTTTAATCATAAGTTCGAGTCCTCTGAGAAAAACCGGACAAGTCCGAGTTAAATTCGCGTGGAGAGGGTTCCGTTCCATACATGATTATCTGAAATTTCCTATGTTACTTTAGATACCATAGACCCATAGATACCATAAGTTTTCCTGTAATTTATAGCTAAAGATCTATTTTCTGTTTTTTTCGAAATTTTAGGCCCATTAGTATCGGAGATAAGGGGGGAATGGTCAATTGTTTCGTTGATTTTCCTAAATAACTCCCAAACTGTTTATTTTAAAATTCTAAAATAAAATTCTATTTGATATGTCAAACGATATAGTTTGCAAAACTGAATTTTCTATTTTGCCCCCCCAAAAGTGGCCCTCATGTTTTAAATTCATTTATTTACGTTACACGTTCGTGTTGCGGTCATCGAGTTACATTATGTGTATCAAATTTTTAACTCAATCGGTCCAGTAGTTTCGGAGCAAACAGGCTGTGACAGACAGACATACAGACAGACAGACGGACAAACAATTGATCCTATAAGGGTTCCTTTTTTCCTTTTGTGGTACAGAACCCTAAAAAACAAGTCTTCTAAATGGCCACAGGGCTCATTCCGCCCTTATTAGTGTTAGGCGTTAGGTATCTACAACATTCTCAAGTTCTCAAAGCAAGTGTCTTAGGTTGGACGAAGGTCAGTGCATCAGTTTGGAAACAAATAATAGGATTTTTGTACAAAGTGCGATCGTAATTATTGTTGCCAAAAGTTAATATATTCTTTAAATTTGTTTGTTTCTTCCATCGGTTGCCATTAACTGTGGCATACTTATATTTAGCGGATACTGATTTTTTATTGAACGGCTGCCTTTTTTCGTGATCGGGCCTTAGTACTTAAAGTCAAGAAACGTAGGTGAACGACTATAATAGAGAGGTCAAGATAACATCCATCATTTAATAAGAAGATTTTTTACTACCATTTATGTAAATATTTCTTATTTACTCATTATCCTTTTATAATACCACAGAGGCCTTTTGAGGCCGAAAATCGTGCACTTACAAAATTCATTTAACTACTGATGAATTCTCGGAAGTAAATATAGCATTGTATGAAGCAATATCTCAGATAAGATGTGCCCTAAGGTACTGCCCAACAGTAGGTTAAAAATCAGGTTTCTATTTTGATACCACTTCATCAACTATAGCATCCAATATGATCCTTAGATTTCATGTACATGCATCCCAATGGAGAAACGATGCGACGGCAACACGGACTGCACCGAAGCGGAGGACGAGGCGGGATGCGCGCGGTCCTGCGACGAGAACGAGAACCGGACCATCTGCCACACAACCAACGTCTGCATCGCCCAAGAGTGGCTCTGCGATGGTGACAACGACTGCGGGGACTTCTCCGACGAGACCAATTGCGGTAAGTGCGACGGCAGCCAATGCGCATTGAGGACTGGACTATCCGCCATACGGGCAACATGGGACTTTTGCGCCGAGACGAATTGTGGTAAGTGTTACGGCAGCCAACCAGTATTGAGGACTGGACTAACGGCCATATCAACTATGTGTGCATCGCTGAAGTACAAATCAGCGACGACAATCTCGTGACATGATACTATCTTGAGAACGGGGCTTGACGTTAAGATATCATATTTTTAAAGGCGGTATAATAGGCTAGTTTCCTGAAAAAATCTAATTAGTCCGTCATTTACATTTTAAACAAATATTGAACACATACTTTTTTCTTTTGTCAATTAAACAAAAAATGACGAAGATATAGTGCGTTCCGCGTAACGTCATGACTTTTTACACTTTTGAACCGACTTCAAAAAAGGAGGAGGTTCTCAATTCGTCGGAATCTTTTTTTTTATTTTTTTTATGTATGTTCCCCGATTACTCGGAGATGGCTGGACCGATTTGGATGATTCTTTTTTTAATCGATAGAATATACCTCACAGTTGGTCCCATTGAAGTAAAAGTGAGATCTGATGAGACGATCTATGAGGAATCGATGGAACTCCTCAAATATTATAGGCACGCATATATAACAATTTTGTATTTTCGGTAAAAATTCAAGCAGTTGTGTTCCAAAAGCATTATTTGGTGAACTGAAATTGATGATGAAGACCATAGATAACCACCGGAACTCCTCAATGGTAAATATTTCACAGCTGGCGATTAGATTTCTGTATAAGGTTGAGAAGTAATTTATGCTCATGAAAATGCACGTGGTAAAATAGAACTGGTGGTGAAGAAACAGGAGAACTCCTCAAAGATTGATTTCCTTGCAACGTGGATAGCAACATTTGTAAGGGGTGATGAGCAATTGGCATTATGCTATTGTTGCTTGATGAAGTAAATGTGTGTCGTTAAATCACATTCGATAATCAATAAAAAGTAAAAAATAAAATTATAATTTAACAAATAAAACAACCGACATCAAAATTCTTTGAACTGGCCACCGACTTCGATATATTGAATGTATCACTTAATCTAGAATATATCTGACGTTTCTAGGTAATTGACTTACGGAATTCAATAATTATTTCTTACTTTTCAAAGGATTTTTGAAGTCGGGTTTTTTTATTTGTTAAATTATAATTTTTACCATTAAGTGACGTCATTAGCCCCACTCCCGAATTTTGATGCGCGTTATCTTTGTCAATTTTGATTGATTTGATAAAGCAAAAAATACGTGTTTAATATCTTTTGATAATCTAACTGATGGACTAATTCGAATTACTATTTTTTTACCCAGGAAACATCCCTATTGGAAATGTCCCTATTCCGTAACATCTTAGGTTCAAGCTCATGCTTATGTTTGTGCTTAATACACGGATTGCTTCTCTCAAAATTGGAACTGCAATTTCTAACCACCCTAATCGCTTTCCGTTATCTTGACGATTGCATATCAAGCTACCACGTTAAATTTTTTCTTCGTAGGAAATGTCACAAACGCCACCCCTTTCATTCGCCATTCGCCCCTATTAAATTTTTAAACATGTTAATTTATGATGACAAACAACCTAACAGCTGTATAATGCAGGTGGTGCTGTCAACTGCACATCGCAACAGTTCACCTGCGGCAACGGCTTGTGCATCCACAAGGACTGGCTGTGCGACGGCGACGACGACTGCCGCGACAATTCCGACGAGACCAACTGCACCAAGGGCAAGTGAGTAGAGTACAACAACTACAAGAGTTATCAGGCGTCGAAACGTGGTTTTCAAAAGACGTTACAGTAAATGTAGTTACAAAATGGTAGTACATTATAGATTAAGTAACGCAGGTGTAGCCGACAGCAGATTTCCGTGCCCCTGACGCCACGGCATGCCGTTTACCATACATTTTGTCGGCTACAGCCGTCACTCGGCGTCCGGGGCACGCATTCTCGCATTCAGCCGTGCGTTCAAAAGGTTTATATGATCTACCAAGCTCTTAGCATTATTAAAAAAGCAACGGACGCAGATCCTTTGCCTATAGAATTTTGACACGAAGTAAAGGCCATTCCAGGACATTGATTAAGGTACCTGCACCATGTAAAACCTAACACATAAACAGCAAAAAATATATTATTTTAAGCAAAAAAAAAAACTGCATTTCTATATAATGAGTCGTTTATTACTTTATTTAAAAAGAAGAAAAATAATCTTTGGAATCAACATCTTCTATTTATTTTTATTTTTTTAAATAAACAAGCTTTTGGGCTTTATTTGGCACCCTATCCCATAAAAAGGCCCGGCCTTTTTAAAAACGGTAGGTACTCTAACTACCCTCGCCAAAAAAATACCACAGGGATTTCTTGCATAAAAACAATTTAAAAAGATTTATTTACATCAAAGAGATACCTGAAAGCATAAAGAATAAACAGTTTTAGGCTAAACCTAAAGGCACCTTACGATTTTTGAAAGAATTTTTTAGCAAATCGTCACGTGCGGTCTCGAGTGCAACTATTTTGTGACCGCAGGTATGAACAGGACGCGGCCGAGTGTTGACGCTTTGGCGATGGCCGGCCATTTTGTCTATTGTATGAACTGTCGAAACTTCAAATCGTTGCCACTATTCTAAGCGCGATTTTTTTAATGTGGGCTTTATTAGGCACTGGGCCTTACATGGTGCAGGTACCTAACATGATTACCTACTATAGCTATCTATCAGTGGCGCAGCCTGCCTACAAGCCGATTGCTGACGGCTTTACCAAGCTAGAAAGCTACGGCTAGCTGTCAGTGAAGTCCACGTTACTCGCACAAATGTCAGACTCGCACGTACGGTTCGAATTCTTCCGGCTTCCCTTAGGAAATATTTGACGCTTCGCCACTGATAGCTATACTTGTATAAGTTTAAATATATTTAAACTAATAATGATTATGTTATTATTATAGATGTGGAAGTATAGTGCTCGTATAAATCTCGTGAACACTTTGAGTGAAGGGTTTATTTTAAATTGTATGTATATTACTTTTCCAAGGGAAGCCGGTAATTGCAAACATTTGTATACTTCTACTAAAGACAATAAAGTCAGTCAAAAGAAACCTACAATTCTAAAATGCTCAATCACGCTCAACGAGTCTTCAGTAATAAAATATTTTTTTTGTGGATAAATTGTATGTTAGCATAAAACTAATAATATATTCTATCTTCTTGTATGAGAGTTATTTTCCATGCCCTACCATAATGCTGTACTACGTGAAGCAATCCATAATCAAGAAGTAATAATATTAACTCCTTAATGGCGCCCTAATTGAGTTATTTGCATACCAGCGACCTTCCATGTGTTCTATGGAACATGCTGAGAAGATAAATAATAATTGTTTGTGTTACCAGGCTAGCTGTTAGGCACAGGGTTGGTTACAATATAGTGTTATTTTACTTACTTAAATTAACTTAACGATATTGGTTTATTTTAAGCACCTCTTTACTTTACAGATAAGAGTATTGGTTCATTCAATTTCGTGTTTTTAACTTGTAGAGTTTTCACTGAGCCGCAACTAGGAGAACATTTGAAATGCCATATGGGGACTTTGTCGAAACTTCTAAAATTGATATGAACAAATATCTTACCGCTTTATCTCGCTATGAAGATATATAAAACAAAATAGTAATGTATTAATAACAAGCGTTGCACTGCAGGGCAATTCATTTACCTAGTGACAATTGAATGAACTAATGTTGGTGAAAAAGTGCAGATTGTATTAAAAAGAAAAAAATGTTGAAGTCGTAGGAAGCGGAAATGAACTAACCATATTCCTAGTACATGGGATTTATTAAGTAAATGTTGGATGTCTTAAAAAATTGTTTTTAACTCATAATACAAAATAGCACCAGCGTCATCTTCATCAGGTATTAGGTATATTGTTATTAAATTAAATGGAGTGTTGCTCAAGTTAAATACCTATATGGAGTGTAATTACCTAATGTCGACGGTTTACGAGCTGTTAAGTTATCCGCGTAATGCAAAAAGAAAGACTACAGCTTAAGTTTTTGTTCGTTTAATAATAATGATTGGGATCATCTGTGTATCTTCATTTATTATGAAAATGAAACACTAAATCGTCTAAGAATTAAGTATATGAGTTATAACCAAATCTATCAATATTCTTCAGTGCTTGCGAGCAATACTTGAATTCAATAACCGTTATAATTTCGTGTGTTTATATATTTTATTTTGTTGTGTCCATGTCACGGTATAGAGTGGGCAAAAGGCGGAGTGGGGTCTGTAGATCAATACGGGCGGGGCGGGGGCTCGCGCGGGGCGGTTGCCATGGCGACTCGCCTACGCTCGCAGCCTTCGTCGAAGTAGACTCGCCCGATATAAGTATCACACTTCCGTGGGCGGATTCATTATAGAACGAAATCATTGTTGTTATTAACATTCAGAGAGCTACGTCCTATTAAATGTATACTTAATTGAAATTGCGACTTGCAAATCTTGCAATATTCAGCCATAACGATTTTCTAACGACGTGACAAATTGCGTCGTATTTAGACGTTGAGCCTTCGAAGATAAATATAGATAATATACAGGAATAGGTACTTGGATAGACAACGTTTCGAGCTAGATCATAATATATATGTAGGTATACCTGCTGTAATTATTTGGGCACAATCGGTCTTAGTATAAACAAAGAAAGTGTAATAGGGATGTTTCCTGGGTAAAAACATTATAAATCCAATTATTATTAAAATATTGAACACGTATTTTTTGCTTTATTAAACCAATCAAAATTGACAAAGATAACGCGCATCAAAGTTCGGGAGTGGGGGCTAATGACGTCACGCGGAACTTCAACGCACTATATCTTAGTCATTTTTTGTCTAATTGACAAAAGATAAAATTTAGCGGGATTAGCTGTACTCTGTGCTTCAGAGCCGCCCTGGAATCACTTTAGGCTAATGCCACACCGGATGTAGCTTCTCTTAAAGTCAAGTGATTCATTGAATGCTTAGATAACATATTAGAATATGTGTGAACCAACTTACTATAATCTGACATGCTGGTCACACCGCGCGCTTCGTGACGCGCCTAATAACAAATCTTGTCTCTAAGCGTACGAATAGAGGACTGGCTATATTAAGATTGTTCTGTCCTCGATAGATTAATGTTTTGTCCCACTGCTGCTGTTTCTGGTTGAAATCTCAGATCCATAAAAGATATTGGCTTATTTCATTTAGGAAATCCTTGTTCTTAAATTATATTAATTTTAGGTCGTATTACACAATTACCCATTTCAATTTCCTTAAAATTTTGCTCTTTCCCTCATATACAATAGCCGCAATAATACTATATTTTGGCGATTTAGATAAATTTTTAACCTAATTCATTGTAAAATCAATACGTAATTGCCCGTTTCGCTAGAAGTTACTTCAAGTCACAGCCTTCTTTAAACTTTAACAGCGCTCATTCGCCTGTTTTTTGCTAAGTATTTATGTGCCTACCTAACTATGATGCTTAATTTACCCCCCTATTCATATATGCCCGTAAATACATACGACAATATCTTTGTATAACAGATGCCGGGAAAACCAGTTCATGTGTGCGATCGGCGAGTGCATATCACAGCATTGGCGTTGCGACAGAGAAGCCGACTGCCCCGACAACTCCGACGAAGCAGAATGCCGTGAGTAATAAATATTTCATATCAGAATAGCGATGTATATTTAGATGACATTACTTACCTGACTATATTGCTTTTGATCAAATAACGTAGTATGCTGAAATTGCAACCGCAACCGGAGCTCTCTTCCAAATATCTCGGTTTCTAATGGGCTCCCGGCGGGGTCTAGGGCATTAAACTTGGTTCCCACAATTTAGCAGTATTTATTCACCCATATGATACTGATGAAATGGTACTGTATGTATCAATCTAGCGCATTTGGGAAAGCCAAAACTTTCATAAATTAGATTACAATGGTTTGTTCTCAGACATCTACTTAGGATTAACTCTTTATGTTAAATAAAATTTCATTCTGATTGCATTATGCATTCACAATAACACGCAATGACCCATACCAACTGATGTTATAATAACTCAGTTTGTTCTTATATAAATAAATACCAGACACTTATTGTACAAAGATTCCAGCATTTGACTTTACGAAAATGGAATAAACGAAACAGAATGTTCAATGTTGTAACTTATAGTGTTCACAAGCCGTAACAAAAACATTTTTACATAGCCGTGGACCTTGTGCGTTGCGGCGAAAACGAGTTTCAATGTGACAACAAGAAGTGCGTACGCAAGGAGTTTCAGTGCGATGTCGATAACGACTGCGGCGACTGGACCGACGAGGACTCGTGTCCCATGCTACCAGGCAGCTGTAACGCAGGCGAATTCAAGTAAGTTTTCCAGTTATTGAAAAATAACGAACTGCTCCACGACTTTAAATAAATATGACACAAGTTTACACCAACTATCTAGGGGGCCATTGCGTAACTAATTGTAACTTGTAATACAAGCGGAAGTCTCTTTCTAGTAAAAGAAGTTGAAAAGAGGGTTAAGATTAAGTAGTTAAGCAATGGGCCCCAGATCTTGCATCATTTTTTGCCAGTTGAAGGCTTTATTCTTTATCATTAGTTATACATTTATAGGTGTGCGAAAGTGATTCTTGATATTTGAAATCAACTCTTTGTGATATAAATCGTCTCTTAATAGTGTCCACTTATGAATTCGGATATAAATAGGATAACATAGCTTCATAGACATTTGTGATTTCCTTTTCGCATACAAGTAACAGATATTGGAGATATAGCAAAGTAACGCCTAAATTATCTAACGTCAGAATCAGAAATCCTCAACGTCAAAATGTTCTGAAGAAAAATTACAAGTACTTATTATTATAACCAGATGTAGCGATGGTAAGTGCATACCGGAACGTTGGCGTTGCGATACAGAGCGGGACTGCCCGGATGGCGGTGACGAGCTCAACTGCGAGCCGCATGCCATGCGGAACTGTACTCCTGACGAGTACACATGCGCTGACCGCCGATGCATTTTGGTAAGGACCATAATGATTTCTTAATCACTATTAAATCTTTGTTGGTGGCGCCAAATCGAGCAACCACTATATATCTGTT
Source organism: Tortricodes alternella (assembly GCA_947859335.1). Lineage (NCBI taxonomy): Eukaryota > Metazoa > Arthropoda > Insecta > Lepidoptera > Tortricidae > Tortricodes > Tortricodes alternella. The sequence goes on from OX401977.1 coordinate 11,743,389, forward strand.
AATTATTTTGCAGAACACCTGGCTGTGCGACGGTGTCCGCGACTGTTTGAACGGCGAAGACGAAATGAACTGCCAAGTGTTTTGCGAGCAAGATCAATACATGTGCAAGACTCAGGAGCATCTCATCAGCAACGCCTTCAGGAACTGTGTGAACAGGAAACACGTGTGTGATGGCATGAAGGACTGTCCTAAAGGCGATGATGAAGAGAAGTGCCCGGTCAAGAGAAAGTGTGCTCTAGAAGAAAAGTGTGAGAAGCAGTGTATCACAACGTATGATGGCCTACCCGCTTGCGCTTGCCCATTGGGATTCTTGTTGACAGATGATGGTTTAAAGTAAGTTAAAAATTAGTCAAACACCATGTCTGAAAATTGGTGTTAGTTGTTTTATGATATCTGAAACTCATCGATAAAATATTTCCATAGTTGCCGCGACATCGACGAATGCATGTACGAGCAAGACCCGGTCTGTTCCCAGACCTGTTCTAACACCGTGGGAAGCTTTAATTGCGGATGCATGACCGGCTACGTCCTTAGACCAGACGGCAGATCTTGCAAACCAACCGGTGAATCGCCTACGCTACTGTTTTCAAATCGCATTGGGATACGACAAGTAAATATTATTATGGAACCTTTACCAAACGCATAAAATGTAACAAGTAATATACATATTTAAAAAGATAACAGAGGGTTCAAATGCAAGTCTCAAAATTGAAACTTTCAGGTCTGGCTTACGGGAGACAATTACATGTCGGTTGTGAAAGGTCTTCATAATGCTGTAGCACTGGACTATCACTACGAAAAGAAACTCATTTTTTGGACAGAAAATAATCTGAGGGTTATACGCGTTGCACAAATGACAAACAACAATATAACAGGTAAAATAACACTTTAACATCGGTCACTAATTCTAAGGAAATTGTTTTTGAATCTTTAATGTGATTCTTAACCACTTATTTCAATGATAGTCTTCATTACATCAAGGAACATCCGAATATACAATTACAATACAAATACTCTTGATTGAGCACCACATAAAACATATTGGAAAAACACAAAGAAATAAGTAACACGGTAGACAATAGGCGGCCATTAATTATAGTGTTAATTGCATTTTTTAATAAAATTACAGATGTGATAAGGTGGGGACTAGAAACACCAGGCGGGGTGGCTGTAGATTGGATTCACGATCTTATATTCTGGACTGATTCGGGGACTAGACGTGTGGAAGTTGCGACCTTGGATGGCGTTCAGAGATCAGTAATTGCAGCAAATGATTTGGATAAACCAAGGGCTATAGCTGTTCACCCGGGAGATGCGTTGGTGTTTTGGACTGATTGGGGTAAGTTGCCACATATTTAGAGCATTGATTAGTCAAGTAGCAGTAGTAAAAAAACCCAAATATCTCTGGAATCATATACCAACAAAAACAAGATTAATTTAAACGCAGGTCCAAACCCGAAAATCGAGCGAGCAGACATGGACGGCAACAGGCGTAAAAGTGTCATAGTAAGTCAGATATTCTGGCCCAATGGACTTACTATTGACTACATGGAATCCAAGATTTACTGGGCAGACGCCAAGCATCACGCCATTGAGAGGGCATCATTTGATGGGAGAAACCGAAAGCGGGTATGTTATTGAAGATTGATGATTTTGATATTACTTTTGATTAGTTTCAAGCTAAATGGGAACAATGTACGTAACTCAATTGTTATACTGAAAATTCCAAAAATTCACAAGGTTGTTTTGCACAGATTACCAACAAAGGCTTGCCGCATCCGTATGCGCTGACAATGTTCGAAGACGCTATTTACTGGACTGATTGGCACACAAAGAGCATATCAACCATAAATAAGAAGACTGGAATGGGAATACAGACAGTGCACTCCGGATTAAATGTTCCAATGGATATTCATAGGTAAAAATAACAGAATAAGTTAGCAAGAATGGGCACTGAAATCAATTAATAACAAAAAGAGAAATACCTACTTAAGAAATATGTGTTTTACAGTTATCATCCCCTGAGACAACTTCGGACATATAAAAACCGCTGTGGAGGAAACAACGGTGGCTGCACACACCTTTGTCTTCCAAATAGCAATAACTACTCCTGCCGATGTCCTGTTGGCTTCAATTTGAATTCTGATGGGTAAGTTAAAAGGTTGCAAAGGGCTTGTTAAAAAAATTCGGGTTATATATTTTTAGGTTTCTGAGTTATGCTTTTTTTTTCAGTCGAACGTGTGAAGAAACTCCAGAAAAACTGCTACTGTATGCTAGACGTAAAGATATAAGATTGAAACAACTGTACCCCCGCAATCAAATGGATTCCTTGGACATGGTAAGATCTCTAGTTAAATTTTACGCATGAAAAATTTACTTCTCTACATTTAATTCCCTTCTTGAAGTTTTCTTCTTAACAACTTTATTATTATTCTTATATACTAATTTAATGCTTAAATTGTTGGATTCGGATCAGGTGATTCCTGTGGATAACATTAAGTCGGCCATGGCACTAGACTGGGACCATAACAGCAATTCGATATTCTGGACCGATGTGGAGAAGGACACGATCAATCGAGCTTTTTTGAATGGGTCACATCAAACTGTTATTGTGGGATCAAACCTAAGTAAGAAACAAAAAAAATAACGAAATATCTCATATAATCTAGAGTTGATAAAGGGAGCGCTTAGTTTTGGCATACTAAACCTATGAACAATTTTCAATTTCAGTCTCACCAGCTGGATTAGCATACGATTGGCTGACCGACAAATTATATTGGACCGATGCTGGAACTAACAGAATAGAAGTAGCCAACGCCAATGGAACCATGAGAACTCTTTTGGCTTGGGAGAACATTGATAAGCCTAGAGACATCGTTGTGGACCCCAGAGGTGAGATTATAGAAAAAAGTTATAGCTATTGAGTCGGTTCTTCTCTAGTTAACTTTCATCAACTGATTCGTAAGCCAAAAACACTGTTACTAAATCTTACACATCTTTTAGGAGGGATAATGTACTGGTCAGACTGGGGCTCTATCCCGTGCATAGAACGCGCGGACATGGACGGCGGTAACCGCAAACGCATTATCATTGGTGAGATGACCTGGCCTAACGGGTTAGCTCTGGACCTCGCACACGGTCGCATTTACTGGACCGATGGAAGCAATCGTACCATTGAGTACGCTAATCTGGATGGTAGCGGGAGAACTATTCTGATCGGTGAGGAATATTAACATTAAAACCGTCTATTTGCTTGCCTTAAGGGGCTCGTAAACGGGCTAGTTTTTGAGCAATTTGTTGTTGTAATTCAGGCTATCCTCAAAAGTTGTATATGCAAACTTTTTGACCCCATTAGTCATGTAATATGTAATCTTTTTGGGGATAGCCCCAATGCATCAATAAATTGCCGAAAAACAAGACCGTTTACGAACCCCTTATAAAGATGAAAGCCAAATAATATTTTGTACAGCAAATGCTTACATTATAAAGCCAAAGTAAGGTAAAGTTTTTTTACATGTTTCTGTCAATGATGGGCAAATAGCTAAAATGTTATCAAGTTGTGTAAATGCTGTTCAATATTGTAACAGCAGACGTGGCACTGTAATCCAGAAAATTAATTATATCATTTGAAACAGGGCAACATCTTCCCCATCCTTTCGGTCTGGATTTATACGGCGACGAAGTGTTTTGGACTGATTGGGACACACAGTCCATCCAAGCTGCTAATAAATATACGGGCAAAAACAGAAGGACCCTTGGGGCCGGTGTGGCGGGCCTTATGGATGTCAGAGTCTTTCATAGGGAAAGGGTTATGGAGAGGAGTCAGTAAGTTTCTCATAATAATAACAACCACAGTGGATTTTATGTGGTTTGTTACGGATAAAACATATGCTTTCTTACATGAGATAGAAATGTGGAATGTAATTATTGTGTATATTTATTATAGATGCAGTGAAAGAAATGGCGGTTGTTCTCATTTATGCTTGCTCAAGCCCGGCGGACATTCTTGTGCATGTCCGATTGGGATTAAATTGAGTGTAAGTACTTTTCCTCTCACTATTGATTCGAATTAATATCTCAAGTGGTAAATACGGCTGTACGTGGTTTCATAGACAACAATTTTATAGAATTTCGTTTCACATAACTTATTTCTCATAATTATCATTTCATAGAATAATCCATACGCAGAATACTTACTTTGAAGAAATTTAATTAAATCATTGATTTTTGTTTCAAATAGTATTTAATGTTTCGATATTCATATCATAGAATAACAAATCAAATATTCTTTATCCTCCTATTATTTAGTTAATATAAAATGTATTACCAAGAAACACATTTTATCGAGTGGCAGTTTTTAAACGTTGCAATTCATACCTTTGACAAAATGCTTACCTTCCTATAAAATTACAACACTGCGTTCACAAAAACAATGCGGGTAAATTCTAGTCAAGCACGAAAACAATCTTGTTTCTTCACTTTGAGTCTTTTATTATTCGTTTTTTTTATCGTATATCAGAGTATTTTTATCGTTTCGTTTTCTGCGCTGTTATAAAAAAAGACCTAACATCGAAGGCTTCGCTCCCGCTTTAGCCTTCTGAACCTAACCTATCCAAGTCGATCTCTCTGACCCATTTTGCTCGCTCGCTTCGCTCGCTCACTCACTGACATTTACCATTTTTAGTCATTATACCTCAAACTCTTCAGCATAACATCCTACTTTCGAAATATTGAAACATTTTCTTTGAAATAAAACTCCATGGAAAAATACATTCTACTATTTGATAAGTTTGCTAAATAAATAAATAAAAAAAAACATTGAATTGGGTTTTTGTGAAATAATTATGTTTCATTGAAGTAAGTAGTCGTTGTAACAATAAAATACGAAATAAAAATACAAGGACCAATTATTACATGAAACATTTTCTGCGAAACGAAATTATATTAAATTTCTGTTTGTGAAACCAGGGTACACCGGTTAATACACAGAGATAATATTGTGTGTAATTAAATATTCTCTAAAATTATTTAACCATTTGCAGGGCAATCGATATAATTGCACTAACGGACCAATAAAATTTCTAATTTTCGCCCATCGCGTGGACATCCGAATTATTTCTTTGGATGTGCCATATCTCATAGATGTAATATTACCTTTGCCGCCACTCAAAAACGCTTTAGGAGTTGATGTTGATCTAAAGACAGGTAAGATCAAGAATTTGGTTAAAGACAACTATTTGTGCATGTTACTTAACTATTGTGAAGTGGCCAAAGCCATAATCATTTTTCCTTTGTGCCTATCCCCAATCGAGTATTAGACATAGGTTAGGGCGAGAGCAATAAGTAAGAACTACAAAATATAATGATTGCTATAACAGGTCTCGTATACTGGACTGACCCCGGTGAAGGAAAAATTCAACGCGCTAGCAAAGCTGGTGAAAATATAGAAACAATAATCGGTAAAGGTCTACACACTGCTGATGGTATCGTGATTGACTCTAGCGGGCGAAAGGTAAGTGGGAATGAGAATTTTAATAATGTGATTATGTTATTTATGTATACTGTTTAAATACGCTTATCAATAGGCAAGTACGTAATGTACTAATAAAAATGCGATTTATTTAAACAGATTTACTGGACTGATGGTGGTCGCAATAGCATTGAAGTGGCTGAATTAGATGGCAGCAACCGCAAAGTTCTTGTTTGGACCGGACTAGGTATTTAAATTTTGAGTATTCATTTCCAGCGTGTTTTTAACCAATTCAGAATTTAATCATCTACGTTTGGTAACAGATTCACCTCGAGCTATTGCATTGCATTACGAACTCGGATACATGTTTTGGTCTGACTGGGGAACTACAGCTAAAATCGAAAGAGCTGACATGGATGGCAAGAACAGGTATGATCAATATTAACAAAGTCTTAAAATGCGAATACAAAGAAAATGGTCTTCCTATGATTTACAACATGTTTTCTTTCAGGCGGGTTATTGTGGATAACAACATTATATGGCCAAACGGCTTAGCCATTGATCGCTTCGAAGGTCGTCTCTACTGGAACGACGCTAAAGTTCTGTCCATTGAGACTTCGGACTTCAATGGAAATGAACGGCGTACTATCCTGAGCAAAGTTCCCTATCCTTACGGCATCGTCATCGTAGGTCAACATATCTATTGGACAGATTGGAAGACCAATGCATTGCACAGAGCGAATAAAACGAACGGAAATGATAAGATTATTATAAGGGAAAATCTGAAAGGTCTAATGGATATTAGAGCAGTCTTGGTAAGTACATTTATTATAATGTTTGTCTCCTAGAGGTAAACTTACAATACTGTTCTTAAACATCCTTAAATAATAATGTCATTCCAGGGCAAAAGTACATATCCTAATGCTTGTGGATTCAACAACGGTGGTTGCTCTCACCTCTGCCTTCGTTCTTCTTCTTCTCAAGGCTACTCTTGTGCTTGCCCCACTGGCATCATGTTTGAGAACCAAACGGAACCTAACCCAAAGAAATGCAAAAATCACCCGGACAACTTCCTGGTGTTCGCCACAAGAGGAAGCGTTGCTCTCATATCGCTGGACACTCCAGAGCAGTGGGATGTCACGTTACCAGTGACTGGTGTTCAGAACTCCATCGCAGTCGATTATCATTACGAGAAGAAGTTGATTTTCTTTACTGATGTTAATAGCAACGTCATCAGGTATGTCTTAAATAAATAACATACTTAAAAATAACATATTTAAAAATTAACAAAAAAACTGAGTTAATAAGATTAATTTTAAACCTTTTTCCTAGATCCATCAATATGCTGAACATGAGTGAGACCAAAGTTATAGTGAAAAACAAATTAGTAACTCCTAATGGTCTAGGCGTGGATTGGATAGCAGATAATATTTACTGGACCGACAATGAATTTAAGGTAGCTACAAATTTTCTTATTAGATTTACTTAAGTGTAAATTATAGCTATATATGTCCGAGCACTTGTTTAATAAATGATGGTCCGCAGGTGATCGAAGTGGCACGATTGGATGGCTCATGTCGAAAGACTTTGATCAATGGCCTCACTGAACCTAGAGCTTTAGCATTATTCCCTGCTAAAGGGTAAGTTACCAAACCGAAATTGTTTAAATATTTTTTTTACGCCATAATGCGCAAGGAGTTTCTCCTCTGCTGCACTGGGAGTGAAGAAATAGCATAGAATGCGTGCAGATGCTTATCATCCTGGCATATCGTAAAAGTCGACTAAGGGACGGGACCTCTCCAACATGGTGGACTATCTGTATGGGCGATGGGCTGATCACCTGTCACCATACGGTTCATCATACCATCTTAGGACTAATTAATCGAACGTGGCCACAAGTAGTCTTGTGGCTCTGCCCACCCCATTAGGGATTTCGGGCGTGATGCTATGTTATGTGTATGTAATGGGCAAGAGCTCCGCCGCGATGCTTAGCAGAGTGCGTGAGGGCCCATGAGGCCCTTGTAGTACCGCCCGTGCATCCCCTTGCTCGCCCAAATATTCTTGCGATCCCGAGTGCTCAGCATCAAAAGCTTACGCCGGTTTGCATTTACCAAGTTCAATTAAATTTGATAAGAATCTAACCCTGTTCTCGGTTAGATTCTTATCAACTGCAACGATGTTGCGATGTATCCCACATTCAGCGCGAAGGAAGTACCTACTCCCTGAGATTGAACACCACGCGATTGTGGAGGGTTTTGGCATTTAAAACTCCCAGCCTCCCCCCCCCCCCCACACACACACCGAATGTAGAGATTCTCATAAACGATGATCGTGGGTGCCACATGCGGTCGGTCCTTGGCAGTTGAATTTTTTAAATTATTATTATTAAATGCTAAATTTTGTCCTAATAAGGTAATTGTAAACGTTTGTAGCTGACCGGACTTACTAGTATTTTACTTCTTTCAGATACTTATACTGGAGTGACTGGGGCGAAATCCCCAGCATAGAACGAGCTTATTTAGATGGCACCCAAAGACAAGTCATAGTTAAACAGGATTTAGGCTTTCCGAACGGTATCACTATAGATTTCAAAGACAGGAGATTGTATTGGACTGATGCTTTAAAGGACCGAATAGACACGTCGGATTTGCATGGAAACCATAGGGTACAGCTTATTCCCGAGGCTAAGAATCCTTTTGGCATGACACAGGTAAGAGGCAATTTACGAATCAGGTTATTTTCCTTGGGTGTTTTATTACTTGGCATTTTAAAATATATACTTACTGATAATAAAAGGGTAATGATAGATTCGGCAGAAAGGCTGTTAAAAGATGCCGAAACAACTTGTCATATTGTGTTATCTGTCTGTTTGTCGGTTAATTTGTGCTGTAATCGCGCTAAAACTACCGGAAAGTTTTTGACGAAATTTGAGTGAAGTCACATATAGAATAATATTTATCCCGAAATAAATCCCCTGAGGTGGTAAAATATTGGATGAAAATTTGTACGGATACGTTATTTCTGAAGTTAGACACATGAAATCTGGTATATTGACTGCTGGTTACAAACAAAGGCATGTTATTTAACTTTTTTGGAAAATTTATCCTTAAAGGGTATAAAAAGGGGATGAGCATTTTATATTGCCGTCCTATCATTTTTGAAGTAGAAAACTTGAAAATGTATATTTAATCTAATGCTTTCAAGTTATGAATGACGTATTCTGCGTTATTGGAAAATAAACCCTTATGCTTATAAAATTAGGGGTGAGATTGTGTATCGGTCCGACGCATCACAAACTCTCCAAACACGGCGGGAAAAACATGAAATTTTGCAGGTATATGTATCATTGTATCTACAAGAAATATAACTTGGGAAATAAATCTGACCATAAAAAATAAAAACATCCCCGGACAAAGTTGCGGGCAAAATCTATATAGGACAGAATTTATCCCAATATTGTGTGTTAATTTAGATTTTCTCAATATTACAATTCTACGCGGACGAAGTCGAATTCCATAAATAAGAAAATCCGTTGTGCTCAAAAAGGAAAGCATTTAAATACATTCGTATTTTAGTTCAACGACTACATTTACTGGACGGACTGGTACAAGAAGTCCGTGATGCGCGCCGACAAAAAGACGGGGAAGAATATAACAGCTTTGCGCACTGACCTGGAGATGGCGATGGAGATTAAGGCCGTGTCAGAGGAGAAGCAGCACGGCTGGAACCCGTGCAAGGAGGACAACGGCGGCTGCTCGCATCTCTGCCTCTTCAGGGGCCACGACTATATCTGCGCGTGTCCTGATGAAGCGGACTCGAGGCCTTGTTCTGCAGGTATACTCATGATTTATAGGCGAAGAATTCTAGTGCTTTACCACGGCACTAAATAAAATCTAAAATATTTTTTTTGTGGACTTCTTCATAATAAACAAACGAAAAACACTCTGAAATTAAGTCACCAGTCAATCGATGTCGGCGATTAATTCCTAATTCATAATTTTCCACGAGTGAAATTTTCTTAATTATTATCGGGAAGAATTCTTCGTTATGAAAAGTCTTAATTTTACTAATTCATAATTTTCCGAATGTTTAATTTTCCTTATTATATTAAGTACGAATTCGGAATTTTTATAATTCTTAATTTTCCAAATACCTCATTTTTCTAATTATATATAGTACGAATTCTGAATTTTTGTAATAAGTACAGGCATAATAATATATATCTAAGGCGAAACAAAAATTTTTTTTTTGGTAAAATTAAGGTTTTTCATAAAGAAGAATTCGTCGCGATAATAATTAGCATTTCACACGTGGAAAATTAAGAATTAGGAACTAATCGCCGACAGGAGTCAATCGTAGTGTAACGTTGGATAAAGGAAAGGACAAGGGAATAATTTATTTTTTATTTTTCCAGTCGCAAAACAACGGATTGATCTTAAAATGCCACCTCACTACCCGTCTTACTATGACTACACGGATATTGAGATAACGGGTCGCCAGCATCCGTCGCCTACCGAGGTCCCGGACGCGAGCACAAGCATCATGTTAATTCTACTTGGAGTTTTGACCTTTATTCTCTTGGTCATACTGGTCATCGGGCTTGTTTGTTGTAAGTACCTACATTATATCGTAACTTAAAATACCGTATCCTTTTGTCTCTTGTCATATAATAGAGAAATCACACTCATTGTGCACATTTTTCAATATTATGCAGTTATGAAAATAATAAAAAAATAATAAGGTTGTGTCAATCTTGCAAATGCCTGTACTTATATTCGTACATATCGATGCCTGAAAGATAAAATGTCATGTAAATTGCACATGCACTTGGTTCACCTGTAAAGCTAGTGAGGCTGAGACTTTGCCTTTAAAGCGTCCATATATACGAGCCATAGCCAGAACTAAGAAATTGAAGTATTTAATTTGTTGTAGTGAAAATGAAACGCGAGCACGGTGGAGATTTAAAAGAGAACTACCGAGAATCGGGTGGGCATATCTCCTTCCACAACCCCAACTATAGCTGCGCAGCGGGTGGCGCCGCCCCGGAGGCTGCCGAGCGGAAGCCTAACCGCTTCCAGGGCATCTTCAAATACGACAAGAGTCAGGTAAACACACTGCCATCGACCAAACACTCTCATATTTAACCCATAAGTGGGTCCCATACGTAGATATGCTACATAAAATTCAATTACAGTTCAATGTTTGACACTTACTGCGGCCCTAACATGAATGACACAAAGATAAGATAGACCGTCTTATCTCTAAGTGCGTTTCTCTCACACTAGTGCCGACGAAAGAGATAGTCATAGAGATAAACGGGTTTAATTTATCTTTGTGTCATTCATGTTAGGGCCGCTGGGGAATCATTCAAAGCAAGTTATTTTTCTCTTAAATACAATCAAATTTGTATCATAATATCTATTACTAAGATCGAAATTTCAAATTCATGTATGTGGCCGATAAAACACCTCTGCCCGGATAAGGGTTAATGGTACTACGCACAGTACGAACAGTAATTAGGTACTGATTATTGTTTTCTACAACTACTCCCCGTAATTTATCGAAGCTTGATTTTCATTACATCATTGTTATTTGTCGGCTGCAAAGTTACTAGTGTGTTCGAACTAAATTAAACTAATTGTCATAAAGGTGATAACTGACAATGTAAAACCTGGATTCCACAAACATTGTAACTTGTCTTTGAAGGAGCGCGTGACAAACGTGTACATACCAGAGGGCACAAGCTTGCTTCCGCCGCCGCCGCCGCCGCACCGGCAGCCGCCGCGCCCCGCCACACACGACGACTTCGAACCAGTCACGCTGCACACCTTCGCCTGAACGATCATGGATAATGGATACGGACTAGCATAGGAAGCGAGGGAGAGCGGAGGCGAATGTTGCTTAATAATACTAATAACACAAACCCATGCGGAGCTGTTCGGGAACCGAAATTAAGTACAGACGGTTTGTCACAGTTTTTCTTCCTGATAGGGATGCAACAATAATAATAATAAGTTTGAATAGATAAATAGTTTGTATTCTAATAAATAATATTGATCCATCCCTATCACTGAAAAATGCAAATTGTACTAGTCGCACCAATCTTGATTCTTTACCCAGAGTAACAAAGCATTGTGCGGAGGTTTTCGAAATGCATAAGTGCTGTCGTAACGAATTGCCTCCACTCTTACCCTTTATCTTCGACGCTCTTAAATACTACATATAAGCAAAGTGAACACCATACTATTAATTTTGTGATTGAATATTGAATAAATTAAACAGCTCCCTCGAGCTGTTTGCGTAATAGTATTGATACCTACTCACCCGGGCTACGCTTCCAGTGGCTTCGCAACGCACATTTAATTAGGTCTAGATTTAGATGCCTAGACCGCAGTGACAGCCAAACGTGAACGTTATCTAATGTTAGAAACTAATGTACGGGATCATTAATCAAAAAATATTCATAAGGGTGTAGAACAATGGTTTTAGCAGCTCACAACGGTTTGTATTGAAAAAATGTCAAGGAAATCTTGTAATTTTCAATGAAGTAGGTAAATACTTCGTGAGTGTCATTAATCTGCCGTTGACCGTTAAATATTAAAAGGCTGTGAATAACGGGTAGGGGTCTACCGTTGGAATCTGTTTGCGTGATGCACTCATAGATGTCAGCTTTCAATTGGCGTATTGTTTACAAAATACATGCTAAATACCGAACTGCGTCTGTAGAAGTAAATAAACAAAGTTTATCACGCTTTACGAGAGTGGGCTATTACCACGGATTTGATCTGCCTTTGGCTATAGAAATTATTGTCAATTGCGGCTATGGAAAAACTTAAAAAATCAACACTCGTTTATTAATTCATGTTTTTCATGTATATATGACAAAATCGGTGGATTTGAAGTGTTGTAAGTATTCGTAGAAATGTAACACTAGAAAAGGTATGTACTTTAACACTTTCAAAACATCCGCAACAATCTTAAAGATAGGTATATTGGAAGTTAATCCGTCAATAAATAAATAAATGCGTGTAAGTATCATTTCCCTTCAAATAAATGTCTATAAGGAAATGATACCTACTTACCAAATAGAATATAACAAATATGGTTATTGTTATAATTTACAAATAGGTATAAATCATTTAGGTCGTAAATAAGAAGCCAAAAGATATAATGTAAATAAATACATCAAACGATAGATACCGAAATTGATATAAGTATAAAGGATAAACTCATAAAAAAACTGATCATCTTTTTTTATAACACATGATGAAAATATAATTCCGTTGCGAACAATGTGATCGGGTAAAATATAATTTTACCTATATAATTAAAAATATAGATAAAGTAACTGCAAGGCTTGTATCAGTCAAGTCAACGCAAAGATCATTAAAAAGTAAGTTATATACAAATCACACTATGGTCTTGCATAAAATGTTATGATAAATTCCTTAATCTATAAATAATCGATGAGCACGGCTACAAAATCGTGAAGAAATTGATCATTTCATCACAAAACATTAGGGTAAACTATTTGAAATATTTTATACGGGAAGGATTAGAGTATGTGATGTATGTATTATTTTTGTACGAATCCTATGGACCCTATATCATTAAACTTTACACAATATGCAAACATGAAAAGTATCATACACTCTGAAAACGTGTTGTCGTAAAAGACAAGAAACAATGTTTTTGACATTGATGATATAAAAAATATGTTACCGATGTTTTTGTAATACTCTCAGTGACAAAGAGTCTACTTGTATTACAAGTATTAGCGTTGTAATACAATATAAGTATTCGAAAATGAAATACTTTCAATTTGTGATTGTAATTTACCTCTACTATGAAATAAGTAAACAATACCTTTATGATTTCTATGTTACTGACAAGTCCAATAAGTGGCCTGAAGGCACTGATATATTTCTAAAGTTACTATAAATGTCAGTTGTGACAAGTACACTTGTAACATTTTATGATATAGGGCCTCGTTCTCTCCGTGGCTCTCGGGGTGAACTAAGGAAACTGCTATGATAATTCGTAATAAAATTAATTAAGAATATTAGGAATGGTGTACCTGTAGAATTCGGGATGCTGTTACCCCCTCGTTTCAAGCGAACGCCGCGATTCAATTCTCGGCCTTTGCTTCAGGACGGGTAGCTGTTTGTACAGATTAAATAAATCATGATGGCATTAATTTACTACTTTAAAACAGAAAATACTCATAATTGTTATACCTAGATGTTTATAGATTCCTTTATTTTCAGATTACTATAATAATATACTTAGTCGGCCCATAAATTTATCACAAGCATTACGAGAAATAAAAAAAGGGAGTCCTAGTTTGGGACTAGATCAATATGGTGTTAGTGTACAAGTTTATTTTCATTTTTATTGTAGCGATACATTAGTTAAAAGCGTAACGAAGACAGAAGGTATATATATAATTGATTGGAAAAAATCACGACGATTTTCTGCAAAACACCTTGAGCACAGTCATCAACACATACATCATAAACGACTTTTATTATGACATCACTCGTGGACAGTGAAACAGTGTTCAAAAGGTCCCATGATTGCGAAATAAGAGTTGTTCAGGTATAGAGAAAGTTCATATTTTTGAGCATGTGTAAGGGACCAGTATTAGATTTCGCAAAAGCATTTGGTTACAGCTCATAAAAAGAGAACTTTGGGTGGTTCTGAGTTTAACTCATTTGGTCGGCTGCGAAATAAACTTAAGAGACGGGAAGATTGGCCGTCATAACACCAAGAACTGTTTCTGTCGGCCAACAAATTATACCAGTATTTAGAGACAAGTGTCTTTTCTGTACCTATACAAATATATATATATATATATATATATATATATATATATATATATATATATATATATAATATAAACATAATGTGTAACTCTCTCTTATAATTCAGTACGAAATAAAATCGTAGGTTTACAATTTATGGACCGTCTAAGTATGTCAGGGTTTATTCACCACGGTTAATATCGTGACAATAAATTATCACTGTAAGTACTTAGTTTTAATTATGACAGCTTTTGACAGCTCGTCGCTAAAGGTGTGTCTCTATTTGAGCGGCCTCAGGTTGTGCGTCCGCAACGAATGCATCGCCACACATGACTCGAACTCGAGCATTTGTGATGCGGCTCAAATGTAAATACGCCTTTATATGGTACATATGTAAATAACAGTTTATTTTTACCTGTGTTATGTGGATCCGATTTGATTGTACTGCGGAGGTCGCTCAGGCACTTCCTATTACCCTTTTACATAAAATGCTTCTCTTTGGAATCTCATATCAGATTATTTGTTTGTTGTCCTTTGCCGTAGATTAAAAATATTAAATACTCATAATTAATCTTTAATTTGTATGAAATATATATTAATTAAAGCTATGAAAGAATTCTAAAATAAATATCAATGTTTACAAAACAGAATATAACTGTCAATTTGATTGAACCTCGGTTTAGTATTTTAAAGGGAATGCTGTAATCGTTTGAGATGGAAATTTGTATATTCGTTTAATTATATGTTTGCTAACATTTACTTACCTATGCAATTATGTCTTATGCAGGTCAAGACCTACAACATTAAAGTTTCACAGGGTGTTTAATCTAAGCTAGAATTAGGAAGGAATAAAGGAAACCAACCAATTCAAAGAGGTAAAAAAAAATACTTAACTTGGGGTAGATACTTCAAAAAATTCTTCATGAACATTTCATTAGCAACATATTCAATTTAAACAAATGATTATTTGAACAACTGCAAATTGAAATAATAGAAAACAAATTATGAATGTATTTAATGCGGTTAAGGACTTGTACTGCCCATTTGGCGTATAGGTTTGAAGTACAGGTATGCGCCGGCAGTATATCCAAGAAGCTATCCTTAAAACATCCCGAAATCGAGCTTTTAGACTTTTTTAGCCAAAAAGATGTCAAATATCTCTTAAACCGTAAATAGTGTACTTATTAATTTGCTGTTTAAGTGTCAATAATGTACCTATGGTAAAATATATCTATGGTAAAAAGTCGCGCTCGATATAAGTAAATTGGTCGCCCGTTATGCACAAATTTTCATACAATCAATTATTATGTTGAATTATTGTGTTATTTTAATTTTATTTTGCTATAAGTAAATTGGTTATTCAGATTGCTTTGTAGGTAGCTGTTTAGGGAGAGAAACTAAAATATGAGTGCTGTGATACCAGATGCTTTGGAAGATAAAGAGAGGAGAGGTAGAGTTGGAAGTTACTTTATTAATAAAAAAATATTTATATAGTTTAGTTTCTTCACCTGAGACAAAACTTGAATTTACAGCATCTCACGAGCACATAAACGCACAATAGATTATTTTTATCCTGAGGTCACTAGACAAAACCTTACGTTCTCGTACTGTGTTCATTACGACATCAGCTTCTGTGCGGCATGCATGTGCAATTTAATTATTCATGTTACCAGATTTAGCCAAATTTGTGTTGTTTGATTATAATGTTAATAGGAACACCTTGCCTCCCGGTGTTGAAACTGTTGTCCGATTTATTATTATATTAAAAATTAAAAATAGAATTTATTCGATTCATTTGTTTTATTTTAACCTTTCAACTCGAACAAATGATATTATGAACGAGTGGCTCCGTGAGCTTTAGACCTCGCGGCAAACTTAACTTTGCCGTTGGAAAACTCTTATCCCGATACATCGACATTGGTCGCGGTCAGTTTACCAATACCGCAAAAAACTTTGTAATCGCAAAAACCCCCATATCTCTGCCATTTTGAAAAATTTCGAAAAACTGAATCGACAAAAAAAAAAACTATATAATTCTCGAATCTGAGGAATTTCACGAGAATCGGTTGAGAAATGCGACATGTCGAGGAGAACAAATGGACAGCCGGACATACGAAAGCATTTTTGCCGAAGCTGAAACGGAGACGCTTCGCTCGCTCAGTCGATGCTATATACCATACACATTGTAAATTGTATTATCAACAATTGGGATGCCTGTTTGGAGAACAAAACCGTGGAAAGGCGCAAAAAAATAAAGATTTATTGTAATAATAACATATAATATACACATATGTATCGAGAACTTTATATCTTTAACAGTTGGCGAATATGCATGTTATTCCTTATCCTATCCTTAATTACTTACAAACGCATCATTACAAACATAATACTTGTTCAGCGAAGAATAATTAATTATATTTCAAGACACATTCAGGAAAACATAGTTATCTAAAGTATAAATAAACATTAATCAATCCGATTTCTCAATGACTTACCTATTATTTTATTTTATTTATTTAATAAAAATAAATCACACTATTTTTAATTTTATCTTAATAATAGACAGGTAACATTTAAAAATAAAGTTCCAGACTAAGGTCATTATAAAACGTATTAACTTAAATACATATTGGGTAAATTTAATACGTATGCTCACGCAAACACTACCTATTAGCATTTGTGGTGGTTCACGCACAAAAATATTGAACTAGCATCATGATCGTAATAAATTTGAAGTAATGATATATAGCTGATGTGCCGTGGATACTAATCGTTTGGTTGGTTTGTAAGATGGCCATGATCACACTTTTCATCGGTACGATTTTTGTCATGATCGCATTTTGCCTCGAACGTATTTTGACATATTTGCATTTTATGCAAATATTTTGTCTTATAGCTGATTTGCCTTGCAGGATTTTGTCTTATTTGTTGTTTGCTCGATATGTCATTTGCCTTTCAGCAATTTACCTTTTTCAGTGTTTTTAACGCCCGCAATTTTTCCTTATAAACGTCATTTAATTCGTATCTTATTTAAAACTTTGTTATAAAAACAAGAGTAATCTGGCACTAAATCGAGATATCACTTTAAAATAATCAAACACCAGGACACGAACGATTTTGAAAAAGATTAATTGATAATAGGCTGAATATTGATATCACCATACAAGATAACGTTCATTTCATGGGCTAATAGGAATGTTATGTTATACCAACTTATCAATGGCATCAAACCAAGCAATAAAAGACTTTGTATCAACGACATAAAAACTTTGACAATTGAAAATAAGTTAGCAGACCTTACATGTTTAGCCTGGCCTGCTAATGGCTAAATGTTTTATTTTATTTCGATTTGGACCTAAGGACGTTCTTTTTCAGATAGCAAACCACGAACTGCTTTGGTTCGTGGTTTGCTATCTGGAAAAGGAGGTCCTTTGCAATTTTGATGCATTTATGTAATATTTGCTTGGTGCACTGTCAAACACACTCAAAAGCTAACTAAGATCATGGACTAAGAGTACAGTGGGTTCATCCATACTTGTCTTATTTGGTAAACATATTTCTAACCTCAAAATGCACCATTTTTAGGTAAAACAGCTGTTTACTTGCAAATAAAGGAACCAGAGACAATATTTTAAACGTCACTGCCAATTTTTAGCCTAGGTTTACTTAATTTAGGATAAAACAGCTGTTTCACCGAAAAAATGCACATTTTCAGGTTAGAAACTTGTTTACCAAATAAGACGAGTAGATATGGATGAATCAACTGTATAGTCCATTCGCGTTCAGAAAATAGTGGGTAATTAGTGTAAACGTGTATTAACAGTGGAGTAAAAAAAAGTTAAGTAGTTTATGTTTTAAACGACGAAGTTTTTTGATAAATAATTCATAAAATTATTATTTTGTTCCTTTTGGTCTCTAATAATTTTATAAACTGTGCCTTTGGACAGACCACATTTTTTGTACTATGCTCTTCACTTTACATAAATAAAATCGTTTGAACTACACGTGGCCGTGGCACGCTTTTTCGCCGTTAGCCGTGGCGTTCAAATGGTTAAAAACATTGTGAATAACTTCATCTTTCTCCGCTGTGAAGTATCGATCTACTTTTATTTTTTCGACTAGGTGGTGTATCCATTTTTAAAAGGACACGACCGTTTGACCCACTTTTATTTTTTCGACTAGGTGGTGTATAGGTACATTTTTAAAAGGACACGACCGTTTCGTACGAAAGTCTGCCTTGAACTGATCTATGTGAACTCGGCTTTCTAATTTTCTGTAACGTGATTGGTCGGGGGGCGTGATTAGGTCGAAGGACAGCGATGACTCACTATTTTCTTAACGCGGATGGACTATAGTTGTAAACATGTAATAAGTCAATACAAATATTTCAACACATATACAACGTGTTCAACAAAGACTAGAAATCGATAGATATAATCGGAGTAAAAAGAGGTAAAAGTCACTACTTACTGTACCGGTTAGTAGGTACATAGATTTGATATAAAACTCAGGTACATTTTAATCTTTAAGCCGTACAACTAATAAGCTATTCACATATGTGCAATCTTTGGCACGTAAATCTAAGAAATATATTAACAATAAACACAAATCTGCTTATAACACGTTACACGAGAGAATCACTGAACACAGGGGTGAGATCAATGTGTGAGATAGATATTCTTACGAGTAGTAGGTACACATTTAAAACAATAAGTCTAATGCATTGTCAGTCAACGTTTTCAGTAAGAAGATATATATCGGAATGTTTTAGAGAGTAGCAAAATATTAGGTTTTTTATTAATTTTAAAATCCCTGTACGGTTACGAAATTTGATATCATATTGTCATGAGCATCGCTTACCGAACGGGGTTAGTGATAGCGCTTGAGTTCGGGAAACAACTCCAAGAGAACCAGCTCGAATAGATCCTGAAAATATATAAAAAAAATATATATAAAACCTATCGGTCAAGGGCGAGCGGTACTTTTCTGTGAAAAAAAACCGGACAAGTGCGAGTTAAACTCGCGTGGAGACGGTTCCTTGATTATATGAAATTTCCTGTTACTTTAAATACCATAGACTTCTAATAGGTTATCCTGTAATCTATAGGTAAGAGCTATTTTCCGTATTTAAAAAAAAAAATGTAGGCCCAGTAGTTTCGGAGTTCCTTATCTCCGAAACTACTGGGCCTACAATTGGGGGAATTGTCAATTTTCCCCTATTTTATTAAATAACTTCTAAACCAGCTATTTAAAAATTATAAAAAATTATATTTAAAATTCCAACAACTAGCCCTTTCATTTGATGTCCAGTGATCGTACTTTTTCCAGAATTCTTGGTGCGATGACGTCAAATGACACACGACAGCGACCTAGGGTTGTCGACGTGTATAATATGATTAACGTTTAAAATTATGTAATATTATGTTGTCATTGAAAATGAAATACAATTCTTTTAACTTAATCAGTTATTATAATTGTGTATAACATTTATTACTGTAACCCAAAATTTCTCAAATTTTTCGGAGGTTATGCTGACGATTAGTTTTCGTAATTTCGATTGCCCTGTCGAACAACAGCAACCAGCTGTTAAGGATAAGGATTTATTGCAACTGTGTTACATTTTTTCATATACTCGTAGTAAATTAACGCTTCATTTCATTATGCATATTGGGTTAGGCTTTACATGTTCTGAGAATATTTTCTGTATTTCCGATTTGTTTAATACGCTAGTTTATTTTCATTTTTGATTTTATTTGATTCTTGGTTCAAACAATTTAATATTGGGCGCTACTGACAACCCTAGCACTGCACCAAAAATGCTGGAAAAAGTACGATCACTGGATATGTCACACGCCATAGTTTGCGAAACTTTTTTTTGAATTTTCTAGTTTACCCCCAAAAGTGACCATGTTTAAAATTAATTTATTTACGTTACGCGTCCGTATTGCGGTCACCGACTTACATATGTGTACCAAATTTCAACTCAATCGGTCCAGTAGTTTCGGAGCAAATTTGCTGTGACAGACGGACATACAGACACACGAGTGATCCTATAAGGGTTGCGTTTTTTTCTTATTATTATTATTATTTATTATTTATAGACGAGTGCTTATTGCTGTTTGAATTTTTAGAGATACCAATATTTCGACGATGTTGCGATCGTCATAATCACGGGATGACTAACATTTGAAAATGAAATTATTTATTTTGCAAGTAGATCACACGGGCTCTTTGACATGTCTGAATATACCAGCGCTTCGAAACGCCGCAAGAATTAAAAGTAATTATTTATACTTGTATGTGATATAGCCGCCATATTGTTTTAATAGAGGTAATAAAATGAATATGTTTTTCATGTCTAATAAGCAGTTATCGTACTTTTTCCAGCATTTTTGGTGCAGTGCTAGGGTTGTCAGTAGCGCCCAATATTATTGTTTGAACCAAGAATCAAATAAAATCAAAAATAAAAATAAAATAACGTATTAAACAAATCGGAAGTACAGAAAATATTCTCAGAACATGTAAAGCCTAACCCAATATGCATAATAAAATGAAGGGTTAATTTACTACGAGTATATGAGAAAATATAACGTAGTTGCAATAAATCCTTATCCTTAACGGCTGGTTGCTGTTGTTTGATAGGGCAATCGAAATTACGAAAACTAATCGTCAGCATACCCCCCAAAAATTTGAGGAATTTTGGCTTACAGTAATAAATGTTATACACAATTATAATAACTGATTATTTTAAAAAAAATAAGTATTTCATTTTCAATGACAACATAATATTACATAATTTTAAACGTGGATCATATTATACACGTCGACAACCCTAGGTGGCTATCGTGTGTCATTTGACGTCATCGCACTAAGAATGCTGGAAAAAGAACGATCACTGCTAATAAGACATGAAAAAAATAATACGTTTCTAACCTTTGTGGACTCATTTCTCTCGTGTGTTTTTTAATGGCTCGGCTCGGCTGGATAGGGAATCATGACAGAATATAGAAACCGACATTAATAAATGAACTTTTATTCCACTTTTCGACTGCCGTACGTGTGTTTCGTTTCTAAGTATTTGCATAATTTTTCATTTTAAGAAGACAACACAAAAACGAGCCAGAAAATTTCGTTATAAAAATGTAAGCGGCGAAAAACAGGATGACGCACGCGTCACTTGTCTCAATAATTTGCATTGATCAATTTATCGGAGGCGACAGTTTTAGTGAGGTGCGGCGTTCTTAGCATCGAGCCAACAAGGAAAATAATTTTAGAACAACGATATCTCGCGCGTATTGCTAAGATGTGAGAATTGTTAGATAGCGTAGGTGGCGCCGGAATGCTTCCGCGTTAGTTTCTGTGCAGTTTCTGAAAACGGCGGTGTTTTATTTATTTCGTTTTAGTACAAAACATGTAATTTTACATCACATTTTATTGGTACAGTTTAATAACAACGATTTTCCAGAAAATAAAGAGTTTCGAAGTAGATTTTAAGTCGAAATGCCTATAATTTTTAGTGCCGTAGCCAGTGAAGAGGTTGTTTTAGCAAAATTCGCAAGTTGTGAAGGAAATTTTTCGGAGATTGCAGACCAAGTGCTATCGAAGATTCCGTCACGAAACGAAAAAGTGACATACTTTCATGGACACTACTTATTTCACTATATCGCTGAGAATAATCTGTTGTATTTCTGCATTACTGATAAAGTGAGTAAGTATTCCGGTTATATTTTTACATTCTAGGCACTGAACATCGCAAATCTCGTCGCTGATGTGCACAATCACACATTTTTGTGCTCTTACAAGATACTTTTCAATGCTATGCTAGGTATGTTTCCACTAATATAGACAGCATTAAAAGTTCTCAACCACCATCTCCACCTCAATGCATATTTTAGACTTAACTGACTTTTTGGTTCAAGATAAACCAAGACCATCAAAGTTTTCGGTTTGTCCACAGTAAATTTGACGGTTGACCTCAATAAGTTTCTCTATGCAGACATGTCAACGATCAAGAGCATTCCTTTTCCTGAACCAAATAAGGAGGAGGCTCAACGCAGAGGGCAAAGGCGGTTTCACAAAGGTGCTAGCGGATGAGATGCATCGGTACAGTGAGGACTACAGTACGATCGGCATTCGCGAGGGGGAGCTCGACGAACTGAATAAAATTGGTGTTCGGAGTAGTGGTAATAAAGATAATTTCTTATACTAAAGGAAAGGCTAGAAACTCGAGCCATAGATTTAAAAATGAAGTGATGGAAGAGGGTCCATTTGCTAACATTAGACATAAACAAAAATAAATAAATAAATAACATGATGAGCACTTTCTGAAAATGTGTAATAAATCCCTAGTTTAATTTTAAAGAAAGTGCTGTTATTTTACTGTTTAAAATGTTCAATATTTAATTTCAGAAGAAATACTAGGTGAGAAGTTATTGTATGTGGAAAACACGGAAATATTTAATTATAGTGTAAGTATAATACAAATATGGTACCTCTGTATATTAGCTTTGCTTATTAGAAATATTTTGGTAAATAATTAAATCGTTACCATACGAAAAAAATATCTTACGACCTTTTTTTTTCTTTTCAGACCATAACATACGTGGGAAAAGCTCCAGAAGAACTAACAGTCAATAATAACAACATTGAAGGCATCTTAAATGACCAAAATATTTATCCAATTAAAGCAGAAGCAAGCAAAGAGAAAACCGGGAGCCCCATTTTAACATATAAGCCCGAAATATGCGTTTCTGACAGGGAAATATTAAAATCAAACGAGAAATCTAAGCCTCGTGTCAAAATTGTAGCTATGTTCTTACTAGGCTTAGCCATTTATATTTTCGATTTAATGCCATTTGGGCATGCGGTCGTTTTAGTGCTGTTCGTAATATTTGTATTGTTAAGGTAAGTCAAAACATGTAAAACATGAAATTAAATTTGTGCATTTGAAAGATTAATTTTTGACGTACCTAACTATTCTTCTTGAATACAGCAGAAGGGATAATAAAATTCCAAATATGTTTAGCGTTTTAGGGACGGAATCTTGCGACATTTGTCAGTTCAGCATCAATGATAGATTAAATCTTACTATAAAAAAACCGGACAAGTGCGAGTTAAACCCGCGTGGAGAGGGTTCCGTTCCACACATGATTATCTGAAATTTCCTATGTTATTTTAAATACCATAGACTCCTTATAAGTTTTCCTGTATTTTTTTCAAAATTTTAGGCCCGGTAATTTCAGAGAGAAGGGGGGGGAATGGTCAATTTTCGCTTATTTTCCTTAATAACTTCCAAACCATTTATCTTAAAATTCTAAAAAATATATGTTTAAGATCCACATAATAAGCCCTTTTATTTGATATGTCACTCGATATAAGCTACATATTTTTTTTTTCTTATTTACCCCCCAAAAGTGGCCCCCATGTTTCAAATTTATATATTTACGTCACGCGTCCGTGTTGCGGTCACTGATTTACATATGTATACCAAATTTCAAATCAATCGGCCCAGTAGTTTCGGAGCAAATTGGCTGTGACAGACGGACAGACAGACAGACAGACACACGAGTGATCCTATAAGGGTTCCTTTTTTCCTTTTGAGGTACGGAACCCTACAAACAATCGATATATGAAACGGGTGTGGGCTAGTCGTTTACTATTTTATTGCTAATGGA
This sequence comes from Tortricodes alternella, assembly GCA_947859335.1. Taxonomy (NCBI): domain Eukaryota; kingdom Metazoa; phylum Arthropoda; class Insecta; order Lepidoptera; family Tortricidae; genus Tortricodes; species Tortricodes alternella. The sequence continues at coordinate 11,767,337 of OX401977.1, forward strand.
AGGCCTCAGACGGATTTTTTAAAGAAAAAGGGAAGGGAAAGCAGGCTAGAAACTTACATCGAAGAGTTGTTGATAATGCTTAGAGTTTTGCATGATGTGGCATGCTTTGTGCGCGCCAAATAGAGACGGCAGCATCTCTACTCCATAATATCTCAATTTGTCTAAACAATGGTAAGCCACTCGTTCTACTGTAGAGAAAGCTTGTGTTATTTTAACTTGACGTATACGTCAACTCGTTCAAATGACGTTCAAGTTAATATGACGTTTACGTTAGCACGTACATTCTGCGCGGGAGATCCGAGGGATCGGGGGCTGGGTAAACGACCTACCACTACGAGTGCGGTCCTAAAGGCATGCTCATACTTATCGATGCTGTTACCGTATTACTCATTTACTGCACTACAGCTCGCGGACAATAAAAGTCATGTTAAAAGGGCTTAGTCTGAACTTATGTAAAAAAAAATGTGATTGGGTGAATTGGAACCAACATGGCGTCAAAATATTACTGAGCGTGTAACCTGTCTCTAAAGTAGCCTTGCAAAAATAATCATTCAAACCTAAGCCATCCAAAAAATGTGGAACGCGTCACGATTTTGCGTGTCATCCTTGCGCAGGGGCCATGCTAATCTCTGTATCGTTCCAATTTTAATATGTAAGTAAACATGACGTTTGTATCCTTGGACCTTTCGTGTCAATGAAATGAATTTTATCTAAACTGGTTAATAAAAAACCGTAGGAAATGACCACCATTTTGACAACCAATTAGGAAAAACCAGTGCTGCGATAAAGAAATAACATGACTTCTTTATCGTTTTTAGTAAAGAAATGAGATTAAATTTGGAACAGCTGTCAAAACTCAAGTGGGTCTATTCTAGTATCCATAGATATTAAAACAGTTATTGATACGAAACGTCAATTCAGTATGTTTTTTTAATATAAACTGCACAATATTTGATCTCGAGTGACGTGAGAATAGAGACTTCATCCGTTTGTCTATGATTTAAAAAAAAATGGTCTTGACGGAGGACGCCGCCATGTTGGTGTTTTGCTGAACGAAAGTAGAATTGTTGTTGAATTGAATAGAAAAAGTTGTTTGTAATTTACATTTTAGTTGAAAATATGAATAGTAAGTAGTCTTCTCGGAGTGTATGTGATGTGAAAATGCGCCGGATATCGGAAATATGCAGCCACGATTGCAACAAATAACTTGTTGCCAGAAAATATTGTTTCTGAACCCATCATGGAGGATTTATAATATGTGTGTAGATAAAGTTATGTATGCAACTCTGCATAATTTGGCCTTAAAACACACGTGCGATCTTATTATGAAACTCGCTAAAAGCTCGTTTCATAAAACCGCACTAGTGTTTTAAGGCCTATCATTATGCAACCGTTGCATAAACTACTATTTATTTCAACTTTACGTCAACGTTGATGTAAAGTTAAAATAAAACCAAATAACCTGGAGGACATCGCTTTAAAGAGAGAATATCTGTTCCTCGTTTTCGAGAAACTATTCTCGTGTAAATGTCGCTTTACGTCACCGCAAACGAGAACATTATTTCTATACAGACCAAGAAGAAATAACTCACAGGGCTACACCTGAATCCAAGATAGAAAAAATATATATAAAGCTGGGTCCGCATTTGTATCATTTTGCCGTATCGTATCTCCGCCGCGTAGCACCGACGCGTATCATGATCGTTAGTGTGGACGCAAAAAAATCGCGATCATGCTACGCGCCGTATCTGATAGCTCGCAATCCATGATGATACGCGTTTATTAAATACCCCACACACTCGCGATCGGATACACGTATCAAGATCGGTAAGTATGGACGTGTTTTGATACCATATCATGATACGCGCAGTTATGATTTGATACGTGATACGCCGCGATCCACCTCGAGTCGGGTTTTTCGTCGATCATCAAAGGGGATACGGCGTTATGATACGATACGCTGCTACGCTACAGCTAGTATGGACGCAGTTTTTCACTCGATCATGTTAGTGACACGGTATACCCAAAAAGAGTGTCCATACTTAGGATACGCGTACTCGACACGACGCGCATGATCGTGATCGGGAAAATGATACAAATGTGGACCCAGCTTAAGGAAATGATTTCCAAAGTAGACATAACTTTATGAACTAGGATCTTACATAGAAGAGTTGTTTGTTGTGCGTAGTGTTCTGTAGAGTGTGGAAGAGTTTGTGCGCGCCGCGCGCGGCGGTGTGCGCGCCGACCAGAGACGACAGCGCGTCCACCACCGTCTCGCTCAACTGCTCCAGCGCGATCGTGCGCGTGTGCTCTGGACGAACAAAGACACGACTAAAGCACCTACAATGTTAACAACCTCTTCAACGCCAAGCATGTCTGAGAAGTAACACGAATTTCAATCTTACGTCTAATGAAGGCCTTTTTTACCCTGTATACCCTGACGGATATATCCGTCATTGGCGCTGAAAAGGTTATAAACGGCCGCTTTTGCTTATTGAAATACGCGATAATACACGAAACTGTACGATAAATTTAACAGTACGAAAACCACAAAAAAAATTGATTGATTATTTAAGAGGAGTGTGAACCTACGGCTTTTCATATAAAAGGCGATAACGATTTGCACCTTTTTAATGTTAACCAACTGTGAACAATTTTTGATAGGTTGTCAATCAAAACGAAATCTAGGTCTATACGTTTTGTTTTTTTTTTCATTATAATCATTAAATTCAGTATTATAGTTGTTTCAGTATTCTCATACAAAACAAATATCGGCGATTATTTTGACTTTGTTGATCTTTAATCAATATTCATAAACGTTTTGTTCTGACTGACAACCTATCAAAATTTGTCGAAATCGGTTAACATTTAAGGGGTGGAAATCGTTATCGCCTTTTGTATGAAAAGGGTGATTTTTGCCGTTGGTTCACAGTCCTCTTGATTTATTATAATAAAATAAAGCATCTCTTACAACTACATGCGCACTAGTCTGAGCACGTTTACACGTGAGCGCTGGCATATTACTTTTTTAAATCATTGAAACGATAAAAATAAATATCAGCTATATAAAGTTAACACGTAAAATATTTTCTAAGTATTGACATACAGAATAGAATGCAGGTCAGTAAAAAACCAAATTCTAAATAAATATTTTTGTCCCCCTAATTGATCACTGTGCGACGACAGGATAGTATTGCTCGTACGGCAGGCGTGTTCATATAAAATAAGCTTTTTTAAAACTGCATTTTTATTGCAAGCTTTTTTGCCCATTGCACTTTAATATTGCAATAAAGTGCGTACTCAAAATTTCGTCTGTGCTGTTGACCGTTGAAGAGTTCCTTCATCTGGAGCAAACCCTGGATGTCCATTCAGGTCATGCTTACCATAAAAATGCATTGTCATTGGAACTATACCAATGTGTAAAAATTCAGCTCCGTAGGATAAGAGGAAGTGGTTCTAATTCAGCTTGCAAGATTTGACCCGTATATACAAACCTTGCAAGTTAAATAAAAGCTTTTAAAATATAGTAGTATATGTAATGTACCTCGGTCCTGCATATTCCTGTTTCCTGGTGCTTCACTGAGCACGCCTCCTGGCCACCAAGACTTGAGCACTACTCCTATGTAGTAATGCAGCATTTGCTCAGAAAACAGCCATGAAACGGTCTCTTTGATCTGCCTGAAATAAGGTTTGTAATTTTACTTTTAATTCTGTAAATTATATAGAAACAGTTGATTTTTATTGATCACTGAACCCCAAAAGGACTAAAATTACTATGCTGTGTATGTGATAAGAAACTTAAAAACTCAGAATCTTAAAATCAAATTGAAATATTGTATCCTGGTCACAGCACCAAATTTTAAATTAACCTTTCGGCCGCCAGAAGCAGTTAAAATGTCAAGCGGATTTAAACCAAACGCTAATGAAGATAGGGCGCTATTACCTTTGACGTGCTAATGGTCAATAAGTTAAATAAGGAAATTTCTGAAAAAATCTTATTAGTCCGTCAGTTAGATTATAAAAAAATATTGCACATATATTTTTTCTTTTGTCGATTTAACAAAAAATAACGAAGATATAGTGCGTGGAAGTTTCGTGTGACGTCACGACTTTGCACACTTTGTACCAATAAGTGGGGACTTATGACGTCATAACTCACCACACCCGAACTTTGATGCGCGTTAACTTCGTCAATTTTGATTGATTTAAAATACGTGTTCAACATTTTTTGATAACTTAACTGACGGACTAATTAGAATTTTTCAGAAAACATCCTTACTGTTGGATTTTTGTTTGCTGAGTCAATGCTGCTTTCGTTAACGTATCCACTAACGCTATACGACAGTTGTTTTGTTTAATGACCATTAATCATTCTTAAATTAATTTTCTAACCTATTAATAGTTCTTCCGTAAGTGATCTGTACGAAAGTGACCAGCGTTTTCCGGAGCCACCGGAACACTCCTCGCATGTCAAATACCTCACTCAGTAAAGCGTATAGCGGCTCCGCTATGCTGTCTCGCTCTTCGCCTAATGGACCCGCGCCTGAAAATATTTCATCATCATTATCATAATCAGCTTATCTCAATCCACTGTTTGACACAGGCCAAATATGTGTAAGTAACAGCAAAAACCAATACTTAAAATCATGTCATAATGACATAATAAATATAAATAAGTACGGCAAAGTTACCTATTTATTCGAAATCTTATTCTATATATTTTAATCTAAATTGAGAATTTTTGTTAAGAGAACTGTGAACCGAAATCAAATATCACTCTTTTTATACAAAAGGCTATAACGATTTTCACCCCTTAAATGTTAACCGATTTTGACCAATTTTTGATAGGTTGTCAGTCAGAACAAAGTCTAGGTCAATACGGTTTTTGAATTTTGATTAAAGTTCAAGAAAGTCAAATAATGCCGAAATTAGTTTTGTATGAGAATACTGAAACCACAATAAAACTGAATTCAAGGATTATACTGAAAAAATCAAAACGTATAGATCTAGACTTTGTTCTAACTGACAACCTATCAATAATTGGTGAACATCGGTTATCGCCTTTTGTATGAAAAGCCGTAGGTTCACACTCCTCTTAAGGCTTCGTTTTGCGAATATAACCCCTACCTCTCATAGAATTAGTCATATTTTTGTTCGCTGAGTCCGTACCGTTTCCGTCTAAGTACAGTGATATTTCATCTTCGTCTGCCGATAAGTGAGTGAAAGCTTCGCGTTCTGTAGACGATCTGTTTGTTGCTTCACTACTTGTACTGTAATAGGAACCACCGATGAGTAAACTTAAATTAAGCCCTACTTATTACGATCATAGACTAAGAAATACACGGCACCTTTTAAATAATGTCGAAAACGAAAACTTGTTTTTCTTTGGGTTATCTCCTTGTTTCATATATTCTGAGGTGGGGTTTAGGAATGTGTATAATGCTTCACATTGATTCAGTCTGTCGTCTTCTAAAACAAACTTTAAACAATTTTATTAGAATTTCCTAGAACAATCAATCGAATTCACTTCATGAACACTATTTATAAACTTACTTCCAAATATTTCTGAATCAGCGTTTTCGCTTTATCTAAGGAATTTCTGTCGTTCTTGCCGAATAAAAATTTGAAGGAATTCGAAGGGAGCTCTAGATTTTTTAATTCCGAACACATAGGCCTTAATTTTCGATGTAACTCCTGCGAAGCATGATAATCCTCGTTAAGTCAGTACCTATAACAGTCCCTACTAAAACTTTTTGTAGGAAATAGCAATCGTTTTTTATATACAGAAGCATTAAAAAAAAGTGTGTGTGTGTGTCAGCTCCGACGCACGACAGGAGTTTACTCCTTACGAACGATTATAAAATAGACTAGTACCCATCATACCATGCTGTCATTTTTCATTTTGACATTTGACAGTAAATAATAAAGTTTTATATTAATGAATATATACATGTCACTCATTGAATACAATAATTAATTTACACTTCGGGTCCCGTCGTCTTCCGATTGAGATCAGAGTTTTACCGATGGAAACATATTATTCATTGTATCTGTATGCAATGCGAAGCGACCGACGCATCTTCGGCTCATATCGTGTGACTTCGTGTGACTCCGTACCGTGTGACAGTGTGACATCGTAGTTTGATTTTTCATACCCCGGGCTTATACATGAATATTGATTCTTAAGGAGTAAACTCCAAAAATTAAAATAAAACGGATGGTTTTCAAACTATTATTTGAACGTCTCCCGGTTATTAGGTTCACATCTATAGCTGTTGAAGAAATATACCTGGAATTCGTTAAGGGTTCTCAATATGACCCATCCTGTAGAGATTTGTTCCGGCCTCTCATCCTGCGAGATTGCTTCTTGTTCAGCCATGTGCACCACTATCACAAATTGCGGCGGCTTTGATTCGTCTATAACCTACAAACAAATACCGGAAAATAGTCTTATTGAAATTAAATTATAAGTCTAATCAGAAAGACGTCAACTACAAACATCAACTGTGGCCTTAAGGAAACCGGAGTTTGGAAACCAGTTTCCTAAAAGGCTTTTTTTATACCTCTACGTAACTGGTTTCTAATAAGGCTTTTTTTATACCTCTACGTAACTGATTTCATACCAATAACATAGTACTTTTAGGAAACCAGTTACGTAGAGGTATAAAAAAGCCTTTTAGGAAATTGGTTTCCAAACTCCGGTTTCCTTAACGGCCGAAAGGGGGAAAAACTTTCAACCCGGATAACGTAACGTCTAAAACGAAATTATATCCCATCGGAAATTCGTCAAATCTGTAATATGCTAAAGAAAATAATGTTCATTCGGATGTACGTACAATCTGACATGTCTCTTATTGTAAATCGTAAATACGTTATATTAAGACCACAGAACTATATCGAGATAGAAGGAAAGAGTTCGTTGGTTTTACCTCGGCACTTTGCACCGTCGCCCGCCACGTGCCCAGGTGCTCCGCCCAGGTGTCTGTCCGCGCCAGATGCGCCTCCAGACGCATCTGCTCCCCGGCCAAGCGCTCCACTTCACTCGCCAACATGGCTAGCGCCCGCGATTCCGGTTTTAATGACGCGCGGAGAGCTGCTAAAGCCTGTTATTTTGAATTGAATTCTACATTTTAATAGAGACTGGGACATGATAAGACGTTAACATATGAATCAATAGGGATGTTTCCTGGGTAAACAAATAATAATTATATATATATATTTATATATATATATAGTCCGTCGATTAGATAATCAAAAAATATTGAACACGTATTTTATGCAATCAATATTGACAAAGAGAACGGTTTTCTATATTACCTACAGCCAAAACGTTTCCTTTTCACGTGTAACAACACATCACTGGTCTTTTTTCCATCTCTATTCAATTAGGCAACCTGACGTGCATATGGCTACCCAATATACATCTTTTAAATAGACCTTTAAGAACCTTCGGTCTATGCATTACTTTACTTACCTGTGTTTTATTATTATGCCTCTCCTGTAATTGGTCTAGTTTCCGCCTCGCGTACGTGGAATGTTCAGTTAAATGTAGCGCACCAGCCACGCTCTCAGCCGATGACACGGATTCGTTAGACAACTGACGGTCCTCTATAGGAGACCTTTCGGCGTTCATTTCTGGTAAAAGTTGAAAATGATGATGATGACAGATGTACGATGAAAGCACAGAACTATATCGAGACAGAAGGACAGAGTGTATGTTACGAACCTTTATTAGCCTCTTCATTCGCGAGCTCAACCATAAACGCCCTGTATTGTTCGCTTAAAAGGAAGGATGAATAGTACTTCTCTTGTATTGTATCGACCACTGTATCTTGGACTTCGTAAAATACTTCCGGGCCTTTATCGCCCAGGAGAAAAGATTCCATTCGTTTTCTAGTGTCCTAAAAATCCATTTCAAATATATTTTACGTAAAAGTAATACAATTTGATGCTATAGCTAGGGAGCTGGGTGCCAAAATTTCTATATGATTTGTTCGCTTGGCAGACCTGAATTGTTCGATTAAAGACAATGTAAAGAACCACAGAAAAATAGTCTGCCACCATGGTAGCGCTGTTTTCTATTAACAGAACTCAAAAATTAAAAAAAAACGTTGTGCTAAATCATTTGTTCGTGTCTGCCTCTTGGACTGATGGTCAGAATCATCCTCAAAACGATGAACATCGAAGAGGCAGGGCTCTAGCTGTTTTATAACGGAACGTAGTTGCAAAAATGTAAATGAAAAAAGCTATACTAAATCATTTGTTCGTCGTTCTCGTTGCGTCCATTCGATTCATTAGGACTCCCAGAATAGAAAAAAAAATGTTTTTTATTTTTATTTTTTATGTACGATTTTTAATCTTCTAATTCAAAAACGCAGGGACATACGACTTTCATTTACTGGACCAAATCGATTTCTATTTACATAAAGTTTCATCCCTATCAATATGAAAGATGAACAAATCATATACCAAAATGGAACCCAGCTCCCTAACTACTAGTCCGGAAACTAGATTGGCACTTTAATATTTTAGAATTTATCCCACTAAATAAGTAACATCAATCGCAATGATTCATACTTTATCCACTTTTATTTCAGCACTAGGTGATCTGATATATGTGTAGAATATTTCAGCTCCAAGCTGGTGCCAACTGCTCCTTGGACTGTGCCTTAACTCTTCAACCGCCATCCAGAATCCAACAAGCCCCTGAGAGCACATCGTCTCCAGAAACATTGAGAGGTACCGTCGGCCTGTTACGCTCTCTAATACTTTATGCAGCGGTAGAGACTGAAAAGACAACAAAAGACTGAAATTAAAAATAAAACCCAGTATGAAGGATGTAGTAGGTAATATTGGAAAAAAATCATAGAAGTACAGTATTATCATCCAGATAAAAAGACGCAAGGAGACCAATTTGTAAAAAATGCATTTTTGAATTACCAATAAGTACCCTTAGAGACTTTATACATCTCTAAGGCACTTAAATTTACTTGTTCAGACGCGGAGACTATACATCTCCCTTATTAGTTGTATACTATAATTAATTTGTTCCCATTAGGTTTATTTGTTGCACTTTTTATGTTAGTTTTAGTTATATGTAATTTTAAAGTGGAAAAAAGACTTGCTGCTGAGTTTCTTGCGGCGTTTCTTCTCAGCACATGTCACCTTTCGAAGCGCTGGTAGATTCAGACATGTAAAAGAGCCCGTGTGGCCTACTTGCAAAATAAATATAAAAAAATATTTTCATTTTCATTTTCATTTTTCATTACTCTTGTAGGGTTGCTTGTTAACTAAAAGCCCAATTGCCTTGATGTTTGTTTATTGATATCACTTTTACTTACAATTGAACTTAGGTATAATATCATACAAGTCTGATTAACCCTATGAAAGGATCTTGGGGTGGACTGCGTGGCTATCGCACCCCTTATCCGTCCTAGCTACGAGCGTTAGCTGGACGAAGTTTAGCGAAAATGAATCAAACCAGAATAAACGTCATTCATAATTAAGTTCTATGCTATCCATATAATGTCTAAAATCCGCATAGGTTTTATTGCACTTTTTCCCTGAATTAGATACGTCAAGTTGTTCATCAAATGGGTGAAGCAGGGAACGGGGGCTGACTATCGGTTCTGTACGTAGAAATTATTCATTATATTCCTCATGATATTGTTAAGTGCAGTTTTAAGGATTCTCACCTTACTATCAGACTCATTAACAGCAGGAAAAGCACCATCCCAACCTAATCTCATCAAAGACTCTTCACACTCTGCCTTAGCGATAGTTAGCTGGGTAATATATCGCTTCAGTTTCTTCGCATCGGCGATTTGCTGACGACTTATGTTCTGCTGATTGGCACTCTTCTCTGCGTCTGCATCAACACCTTTAGCTCTTTTCATATTTTGAAGGGTTGTTGCCTGCATTATTTGTGTTACTATGTCGTATCTAAAGATAAAAAGCAATCATGTACATTTGCCGAAATTGTGACTGATAAATTGTTTAGCCATAGACTATGGTGAAATAAAATAATTGTAGCAGAAAAGCAGTAGGCTCAGCAAAGTTCTGAAATATTATTTTCTACGGACTGGTTGCTGTATTGGTTGCATTTTTAAGCTTGAGGCGGCTGGTTCGATATTCGCAGTATCAGACGCACGAATCATAACATACCTCGCCCAATGTTAAAAGAGCGCTGACGACCATATAAAATGTATGCCCGTCAGCAGTCTTATTACATTGGGCGAGGTATACTTACATTTGTACAGACATTGAGTTGTTTGTGTATCTCTGTATATTGCTACAGACTAGTAAAGTAAGTTTTAGTGCATCCACATAGCACCTCGTTACATTTCATAACAAAATGTATAGTACTTAACTAATGATTCAGTGAGTCACATCAATGCCTACTAACCGTAACCGTTTTAGTGTGTCAACATTATTGCAGCTATTTATAAGTCGAATGTAGTCCTCAAATGTTTTCGCATATTCATGCGTCCTCACGTGCATAGCATTAACTTCTTTCTGAGCCTCTAAATATTGTATAATTTTCTGGTTTATGTAGTCGGGTTCAGTGATCAAGTCTATTGCTGGTTGGAGTACTGAAAATAATTGTTTCAAAACTATAGTATGTTTGTTGTTCTAAGATAAAACGACCTAAAATAGGCTGTTTTATTTATGATTGTATTAATAAAAGTTTTATTAGCATTCAGATTTATCAGATCATTCTACGATTTGATTACATAGATTGTTCTTATTTCTTACAGAGGATCAAACCAAAGTAAAAACAATTCAATGCTCATGACATAATCGGATTTTATAGTTACTTTTGCATGCCAAAACCTCTCTCATGAGGTGTGAAGCTGGAGACAAAGAGTAGCACCGTGGCATTAGGAACATGACAATCAACTCGCTGGTCTGTCGCAGGTAGTGCAGCTCTGTTTCACATGACATCAAATGTGGGGATAAAGCAAACATCGGAGCCTGGTTCAACTCTAATCTGTTTTTTTGGGAAAAATAAGAAATTAACAAATAAAATAATGACTGAAATCATAAAGACCAGTAATCAATTAAGAAGCTCAAAAGTGCTTTTCACTTAGGTACTATAAATTTAAAAGAGATTTTCCTAAGTCCTAAAAACAGGTCAAAAAAACACCATTTTTTTTATCTGTCAAGGATATATTCATAAACGAAAAGGAATAACAGTAAAAAATTGATTTTTGATTAAAACCTCATTCCAAATAACTCTAAGAGTAGTCAATAGGCTATTTTTATTCATAGCTAAATAGGGTAATACAAATAATGACAAAAAAAATATGAAGATTGCAATACTTACGCACAGCTCTGTGCTAGCCTTATACGCTCAAAATGTTGAGTGATTTTTAGAACCATATCACTGGCTAGCAATTTTTCAGCATCTACTCGTAACAACCGCTCATGTAAATTCTGTATGGCACCCCATACATGTTCCTTAAACTTGTCAACAACTGGCTCAGGTTTATAAGATAACTCTTTGAGCCAGCGGGTCAGAAAGTCTCTAAGGACATAGTCTATCAGTTGTTGTAACTGGCTGTCAACAGTGCGGCCAAAGATCACTGGTAGATGGTTCTTTTTTATTGCATGAGGCCAACTGCTTTTGTCATCCTAGGAAAATAAACAAATAATTTTAAATGCCACTTTGTGATTCAATCTGTAATGTATGACAAACAAATGCATGGAGCAAAAAATTATTAGCAGGGCCTAAAATTAATAACATGCTATTTTATGCACTTATGGCAAAGTGCTAGGGACAAATTTGAAGTTCATTCAATTTCAAAGACTGACATAGGTTAATTTATCCCTATGAAACTTTTTTTTAGACAAATAGACAAATTAAATTAACAGGACAAACTAATTGGTCAAATAAGATAAATACTACTTTTTGGAGAAGTCACTCACCTTCAAAGTGTCTTCTAATTGCCTCAACTCTTTGTCTACTTTATCCAGCAGAAAGAGCGATGTTTGGTGGGGCGAAGAAAGCGCTATGTGCCCCCATAGTGTCAACACAAACACTAACAGCACTAGAAAAACACTGAACAGTAACAAGTAAAACGGGCTCCAAATGAACGGGAAATACCATGATACCGCTAACCACAAGGGCACAGAGCTTACTGCAAGCCACATCCACATTTTAATACAAATAATAGTTTAAAGTTAGAAAATCTCATTACTCAATGCTCGTCAGATTTAATCGATAGCTTAAAGTAACTCATGTTTCTAATGTATTAAGATTACTGTGGTTAAAAGAGACATCGCAAGGCTTAAAGATGTAATATCAATTTTATAGATATTTTTTATATAAAATAATATAAATTTGAATGAACTGTTATTTACGAATAATAATTTTGTAACTTTAATATCAAGTCCGATTCGAGCGAATTACTGACTGACATCTGACATTCTGACATTAACTTAAGTGATACTTATGAATCGCAAGGACATCGTTCATGTTTTTTTTTCCGTTAACTTTGCTTTCTATTTTGGATCTTAATTTAACCGAATACGGTACTTTGTATATTATTATTGTAACGTTCGTAGTGGTTTAGCGTCAACTGAAATGAAGCGTTTTTTAATTTATCAGTTTTTGCTGTTCAGTGCTTATTACTTTAGCCCCAATAGCTGGTTTACACGTATTAACTTGTTAAGTAGTTAAGTACATTTTAACTTAACCTAATTTTTAAACAATTAATTTAGTAATAAGTTGCATGCAGTAACAAGTAAAATTTAGCGTGCAAGTAAACAAGTAGATTAGGATGTTGTCTATTTTCAGTTAAGTTGGTGGGCGTGGCTTATCACTTGACACGTTTGGACAGGCACGATTTAGTTAAATATTAACTACTATTAAGGCGTTTAACTTGTAAACAGTTACTTAAAATTAAGTTACAATTTAGTCAACTACTTGATAACTTAATAAGTGTATACTAGCCATAAGAAGCAAATTAGTGCGTTTGCATTGCACCTGTCAACTGTCAATTCAATCAGACAGATCAGTATAGAATAATGTCAATAACAGCTGGTAAAGTTGCTAAAACTGGATGTTTATGGATAAATTCGTTAATTTGGTGCATTTAAGCAATGGCTAATATGAAAACAACATATTTAGTAGTAGGTGGCGGAATCGCTGGAGTAACTTGTGTGGAGACTTTAGCAATACTTCACCCCGAAGCAGCACTGGTAATGGTTACCGCTTCATCGCTAGTAAAGAATGTTAGCAACGTTAGCTTTTACGCTAAAACTGTTGTTAAATTTGATGTCAATGAAACCGAAGCAAGTTCATTGAAGAAAATACATCCGAACCTTGATATAGTGTACGATTCTTTGGAAAGGGTGGACAACAACAGAAAAATAGCAACAACAACTAAAGGTGTTATTATCAATTATGACGTAATTTGCATTTGTACAGGTGGCATACCGAAACTTATTTCAGACTCCAGTAAATCTAAAAGAGTCTTAGGTATCAGAGACACCGAGTCAGTGCAACAGTTCCAAGAAAAATTGAAGGCTGGTCGGAAAATGGTCATTGTTGGCAATGGAGGTATTGCATCAGAAATTGTACATGCTACTACAGGAATTCAAAAAGTTTGGGTGATAAAAGATGATTACATATCATCAACATTCATTGATCCTGTTGCTGCTGAATTTTTCCAAGACACATTCTGGAACAAACAAAAAGAGAGTGAAACACCCAAACATGTTATCTCAAGACGGCATGTATTTTCAGAAGAAGACACAGTAGTTGCCTTAAATAAGGACCTTAAATCTGCTGCATTAGGACCGGACTGGTATAGGAAATTGGAATGTATTAGAAATGAAACTGGAGAACAAGAATTAGAGATAATATACAAAGTTGAGGTAAAGTCTGTAAATGAACTGCAGGATGGGGAATATCCATTGGAGGTTGAACTTACTCATGGGCGAAGAGTGTTATGTGATTTTGTTATATCTGCAACTGGGGTTGAGCCTGCAGTTAACTTCTTATGGGATCAAGATCCAATAAAGGGAACTGATGGTGGACTAGCGGTTAATGAATTTCAAGAGACATCGGTGAAAGATGTGTTTGCAGCTGGGGATGTGGCACATGCTGCTTGGAGCCATGCCCCACATTGGTTCCAACTGAGACTCTGGACGCAAGCAAGACAAATGGCAGGAATGGCTGCTAAGTCAATGCACGCCAGGATAACGAACCAAGAAGTATTACAGGATTTTTGTTTTGAATTATTTACACATTGCACTACCCTCTTTGGATACAGAGTTGTATTGCTTGGAAAATATAATGGACAGGGTTTAGGAACTGATTATGAAATTCTATTGAGAACTACTCCTCGCTTGGAATACATCAAATTTGTACTTCAAAATGGCAGATTGCAAGGAGCGATTTTGATTGGAGAGACAGATTTAGAAGAAATGTGTGAAAATTTAATTCTTGACCAAATAGATTTGTCACCATTTGGTGATGACATTTTAAATCCAGATATAGATATAGATGATTATTTTGATTAAGGAATATTAATTTATGCTTAGTTGCGGCATGATGGATACAAGTATTTAGTTTTTATATGATACATCTTCCGTTTTAACACTTCTTTCATTCAAGTTCACAAAACTTGTACCTTATAAATATTGTTGTTGAGAGATAGACAAATGTGGAAACAAAAAACCGGCCAAGTGCGAGTCGGACTCGCGCACGAAGGGTTCCGTATCATTATAATCAAGCACAAAAAAAACACGTTTGTTGTACGGGAGCCCCCTTAAATATTTATTTTATTTTAATTTAATTATTTATTTTTGAAGTTAATATATATCTAAATATTCTGTGAATATTTCAAGCCTCTACCTGTTGCCGTTATCAATATCGAGCAAAAACGAGCAAAAAAATCACGTTTGTTGTATTGGAGCCCCCTTAAATATTTATTTTATTCTGTTTTTTAGTATTTGTTGTTATAGCGGCAACAGAAATACATCATCTGTGAAAATGTCAACTGTCTAACTATCACGGTTCATGAGATACAGCCTGGAGACAGACGGACAGCGGAGCCTTAGTAATAGGGTCCCAGTTTTTACTCTTTTGAGTACCGAACCCTAAAAACCTGTCAATAGATACCTATGCTAATATAATGAACACCATTAGCTTACCATCTTTGCTGCATAAAAGCCATACTTTATTATGGTGATAGTGACAGCTTTGGCATTAGCAAGTTTGACACCAGGATAAGTTTATCCCAATCTAACCAAGCGTTTCTCTCATACTAGTATCAAAGAAAGATGCACTGAGAGATAAGATGGGAATAACTTATCTTCGAGTCATCCTTGCAAGGGCGGCTAAAAAGCGAGATCCATGATATAGCTTTACAAGAGAAATTTGGAAAAACCGGCCAAGTGCGAGTGGGACTCGCGCATTAAGGGCGTACTCCGTACCATTATCTATAATCAAGAAAAAAAAACACGTTTGTGGTATGGGAGCCCCCCTTAAATATTTTGCTAATTATAATTTAAGTTTGTTTTTAAGGTGAATATATACCTAAATATTCTGTGAATATTTCAAGCGTTTACCTGATGTTGTTAACAATATCGAGCAAAACGAACAAAAAATCACTTTTGTTGTATGGGAGCCCCCTTAAATATTTATTTTATTTGTTGTTATAGCGGCCACAAAAATACATCTGTGAAAATTTCAATTGTCTAAATATCACGGTTCATGAGATACAGCCTGGTGACAGACGGACAGACAGTCGGACAGCGGAGTCTTAGTAATAGCATGGGGTCCCATCTCATACAAATTATCTTTTGTACAGTCAATGTATCATAGATGGCGCAACGATTCACTTATTTAAATTAACTTCGCAAATACGGCGTATTTAATAGAATTCTGGTAATAAGAAACTAAAACTAGCATATTTAAAGAAAATAAATGAATGTTAAAGCTAATTCAAAACGTATTTAAAAATAACAAATATTATATTATGATTTTTTGTTTAGGCGCGTCACACTAGATGGCGCTTATATATAAAAAGTACCTGGATGACCGATTTGTTGGTAAATCGTGTTTTTTGAAATTAAGTTTCGATACAACTTTTATGCGACGACTGTGGTAATAGGGTCCCGTTTTACCCTTTGGATACGGAATCCTAAAAATGTCTATTTGAATCCCACCGCGAGTGGTTCTTGGTTGCAATATTAAATGTTCGTGAAGTTGTGTGTGATTCAGTAGTGGAAGCTGGTTTATTCCATAGTCGCAACTTCCCCACACCACACCCTGCTCATCACACTGACTTTCAACCGGAAACTGCCGAAAACTATAAGCATTAGGATTGTATTTGCTAGTTTTTGATGATTTTCATTGTACAAACAAGTCAGTTGCCTATAATTAATGAAACAATAAAATTCTCATAGTCGTGATAGTTTTCCAGCTTTCCTTTAAGATATTTTTCAGATGTTTAGAATTTAGTATTGAATTGACTGTAGTGGGTGGGGAAACGTAATTTGGTTATAACTTCTTTTTGTGAACATTAACATTACTGTAATCTTTGGGTAGGTTATAACCACGTTATAACCTTATAACATAAGTTAGTAGTTATTTAAGAGTTCTATTTTTACCGATGTATCTTTACCTCTGCTGCACTGGGAGTGAAGGAATAGCATACAATGCGTGCAGATGCTTATCATCCTGGCATGTCGTAAAAGTCGGCTAAGGGACGGGTCCTCTCCAACATGGTGGACTATCTATATGGGCGATGGGCTGATCACCTGTCACCATACGGTTCATCATACCATCTTAGGACTAATTAATCGAACGTGGCCACAAGTAGTCTTGTGGCTCTGCCCACCCCATTAGGGATTTCGGGCGTGATAATATGTATGTATGTATGTATAAGTATGGAACCCTAATGGCAGGCGATGGTCCATCGTCTGCCAACGGACGAGACGCATTTATACGTACGAATGAGATAAAGATATTTCTATCTCATTCTTACATATCGGCGGCAGTTGGCCAGCGTACGGAAATGCGTTCCGTACGTTTGCCAACTGCCGCCCGTAGTGCCCATAAAAAAGAAGAGTTCAGGCACAGAATCTTTACTCTGTGGTTCAGGCCCCTAATTCTCGGTCCTTGTGAGATTAGTTGACATTTGAGATTAAATGTCAGTGCATACAGTTATTTGACGCAACTGTATGAATCTGACAATAATCTCACATGTGACTTCCTCTCACAAGAACTGGCCCCCAATTCTCGGTGCATTCGAGATAATGTCGCTTGCGAGATAAAACGTCAGATTCATACAGTTGTATGCACTGACGTTAATCTCGATTGTGAGAAATCGCGCCGTTAAGATAAAAGAATAGGACTCAAAGCAGCCGTAGCTTCAGCATTATAACTATTCAATATTAAACCATTTAGCATTTAGTTAGAGCTAAGATTAAGATTGCGTCGACCGTCCAGTGGCGCCATTAATTTTATTTCTGTTTCCTATTCAAATAAAGTGTTTTATTAAAATCGACACGTTGTTGCGGTTTTATGAATAATGTAATTAATATAACTTTCATCTGCAATTAAAGACGAACTTGCCTTTACTAAATTGATTTAGTAAAAGCAAGTTAGCCAACATTACAGTGCAAAAGTAAAATTATTAATAATCAGTGAATTATGTATTAATAAGACGTTGACAAACTGTTAGCGAGTCTGTGGTAATTAACAGTTATAAAAAAATTAAGAAATATTTTGCACGTACGTCTCGGTGTATTTATTTTGTTTTCTATCACTTTGGTAAAAATAAAACAAATTTAATTAGTTGAGGCATCGACATTCACACGTGTTAAGCTGAGAACAGTCGTCTGGATTGATACCATATATCGCAGTGCTTCTCCGTTTCAAGTCTTGTTTTTGTATTTTTCTTTGTAGTTGTAATCTCAGTTTATTCTGATTCATCGTCACATCACAATGCCAATCCTGTTCAGCGTTGTGGCTCGAGGCACAGTGGTTTTGGCTAAATATGCCTCCTGTGCCGGTAATTTTACGGAGGTCACGGAGCAAATATTATCTAAAATTCCGCCCCATGATGACAAATTGACGTACTCTCACGGGAATTACTTATTTCATTATATTGCCGAGAACAAACTGGTGTACTTCTGCATCACTGATGATGTAAGTATTTAAATGCTGCTCATCTTTAAGTTACTGCTTTAATTTAAACACCTAGTTTAATATTTTTACTTGAAATATTGCAGAAATTCCAACGTTCGAGAGCATTCCTCTTTCTTAATGAGATCAAGCGAAGGTTTGCAACAGCCTTCGGAGAAACTGCTCAGACTGCCATCCCGTATGCCATGAACAGTGAATTTGCCAGAGTCCTGGCAACAGAAATGAAACACTACACGGAGTCTGGGGATCTTAACACTATATCTACAATTTATGGAGAATTGGATGAGCTTAAGAATATCATGGTGAAAAATATTGGTAAGTTATAACTAAATTTATATAGTTAGTTTATTAAAACTGCTATGTGAATTACCAGAATTCCTCACTCTAACATTTTGATTTTGTATAGATAAACAAGAAAACATTTTCTAACTTGTGTATTTAATAGTATTTGTTTTGTGTTTTAATTTTTTATGTTAATAGGGATTGTTCAAGTATTATGAAAGCAAAATTTTTATAATTTCTGTCCACCCCGTCCCCTGACCAGCAAAAGTAAGCAAAGCTTTTTCCCCCCCCTCCCATGCTTACGTAAACATTTACATAAGTATTTTTCTGTACTGTTCTGGTTTCCTTATTGATTCATGAGCAGCAGTTAACTAGTCTAGAAATAAGGAATTTATAGTCTATAGAGGAATTAACTTATAGTGGTTCTCTACTAAGGGGATTGTAGCCCAGTGGTGGAAGGTTCAATCCTAGGAACACACCTCTGGATTTTCGAAATCTAAGTGTGGATTTATACCACTACCTTGACAGTGAGGGAAAACTTTGTGAGGAAACGAGTGAGGAAAGGAAATGGTTGCACATCTAGAATACCTAGATGTGTAATCATGATCCAATTTGTCTGGTTCCCTTGTCTATGGCAACCAGAAGGTTAGACTGGTCTGAGGGCAATCGCTTCAAACTTACCTTGGAAAAAAAGCTTAGGAGATTCACAATGCGTTTTGGGGAATATCCCTGAATATGGTGTTTCGCTTTCGAGCGAGCATAGACAGGCAAGATCTCATAATAGAGTTAAAATTTGAATTATAGAAAATCCGAAAAAGTAAATAAATAATACTGCTGACGTAATCACCATCAGGATCCCCCCATCTCATCTAAAATAAGCAAATTAAAGACCCCTACCCCCCTTTAGTGCTAACGTAATACTTAAATGGCCCCATATAGTTTTCCTTTTAATATGTAAGTCATAATTTTTCAACATTTTAGTTTTACCGAGACCTACATTACATTTTTTTTAATGCACCTTTCTCCGTTGATTTGTTTTGTTTGTTCCATTGCCAAATTATATTTAAAAAATCGAATTTATGGCTCATATTTCCTATTTATTCATATGCATTGTTTTTCCTAAGAATGTTTAGCTCTCTCACATCTGCGGCCCTAATAAGGTTGACACAAGAATAAGGTAACGCCATCTTATATCTAAGTGTGTCTCTCTCACGTTTCTTTCTTATCCCCATGTAAGTCATGCTAGGACCGTCGGTCATTAAAAATAAGTGAAGTCTATACTAAAATAAAACCAGTTCAGACTTTATAAGCAATAAATGTAAGTATTGTAGACTTTATTAACTCTATAAACATTTGTTGACCATTTTCTGGTTCCGATACTGATTAATTTATATGCAAACAGTTTATCACATCCTTTATCTCTGTTATTGTAATATGTGCTTGTGTTTGTTAATGGCTGATACACATGGAAATATCCTTTAACTGTGTTTCTATAATGAGGTGGAAATGTTTACAGTTCAATGAACATTGAATTTAGTTAAATAATTAACTTATCAATGGAGTTCTAATGCTAATTAAATGGAAGGCCTTGAAAACTAACTGGTTTAGGCAGAGCAGTTGTTCATACTGATGAAGTGAGAATGAGACTTAATTGTGCTAAATTATATTTCATTTAAAGTGATTTTTCAACCATATTGTAAAGACTGTGGTTATGAGCAGAGTTAGAGCGCTTTCACACTGTCTGATCTGAATCCAATACGAACCCGTGAATCTTCTATGTAATGGACATTCACGGATGGCAGAGAGAAATCGGATGATGGAAGCCGGATCTAGTGCGTAAACTACAATAGAAATAGTTCTATGACTACTCCCAGACCGTAGTTTCACAGTTTCCGATCGGATTGGGATTAGACGTAGGGCGAAAGCGCTCTTAAGAGAAGAGTGATGAACAATTATTTTGAACTACCCTTGAGTTTGTTTTTGTTCAGTCAAATATCAGATGACTGACACACAACGCTCACAATGTCTGAAGATTTATTTAACAATGTTTTATGATTATGAGTAAAATTTCGATAGTTGAAAACAGTATAGAACAGTTATTTGAACAAATAAAGATTTTAACGAACATGGTCTACATTAATATTTAAATAGTAAAAAGTAAAAACATTATCTAACCTATACCTCTTCGAAGAAAATGTAGTCAAAGAGGTTCATTATTTTAAATTTCAAAATATGTTGCAATACTGATTATTTGATAATGAGTTATTTGATTCACACCAAACTGGAGTTAATCAAAGGAATCTTGTATTAAGCTATGTCAGATAAGCTGCAACTGTTTTACTTTTGTTTAAAGTTACGTTTCTAAGTTACGATGTTCATCAGAATATTGTAATTATTTTTCGAGATAGTAAAATATGAACACATGGTTTATCTTATTGCTTTAAGCAAGCAATTCTTGTATATATACATATATAGATCTAAATATATATATAAAAATCTAGTGTCACGGTGTTTGTGTTCGCACTCCTTCGAAACAGCTCGACTGATTTTCATGAAATTTGTTATATATATATTTGGTAGGTATGAGAATAGGTCGTACGTAATGTATATTTCATGGTTGTACGTGGTTTCACAGACAACAATTTTATAGAATTTCGTTTCGCATATCTTATTTCTCATAATATTATCATTTCATAGAATAATCGATACGTAGGTACTTTGAAGAAATTTAAATCATTGATTTTTGTTACAAATAAAATTAAATGTTTCGATATTCATATCATAGAATAACAAATCAAATATTCTTTATCCTCATATTATTTAGTTAATATAAAATTTAAAAGCAAGAAATATTTTATCGAGTGGCAGTTTCTAAACGTTTCAATACATACCTTTGAGGAAATGCATATTATTGCCATTTAACCTAGATTAATCTATTTACATGTTTCTTTGCTTCAATTTTTATTTTATTATTATGACCCTTAGAGACTTTTTACATCTCTAAGTCACTTAACTTTTCCAGACGTGGAGACTATACATCTCCCTTATTAGTTATTTATTAGAATTAATTTGTACCCATTAGGTTTTTATGTTGCACATATTGTTTTAGTTTTTAGATAAAACTGTACTGCCAAAGTTGATAAAAGACTTACTGCTGAGTTTCTTGCGGCGTTTCTTCTCAGCAGATGTCACCTTTCGAAGCGCTGGTAGATTCAGACATGTAAAAGAGCCCAGGTGGCCTACTTGCAAAATAAATATTTTCATTTTCATTTTCATTTTCATTATCCTATGAAATTACAACACCGCGTTCACAAAAACAATACGGGTAAATTCTAATCAAGCCGGAAAACAATCTTGTTATTGTCAGTAATAGTGACTTCATATTTCTTAAATGCTTAATTAGTTAATCTTACTGAATATATGATAGCATAATAACTAGTTTTACACTTTCGTTTCGTTTCTGGGCTGTTATCATACTTTCGAAATATTAAAACATTTTCGTGTAATTAAAACTCAATGGAAAAATATACCGAACAAACAATATTCGTTAAATAATAATTTTACTATTTGATAAGTTTGTTTAATAATAAAATGAAATTATAAAATTTATTGAATTGGGTTTCTGTGAAATATGTTTCATTCAAGTAAAGGCCCGAGCACACCAAACGCGGTTGCGGCGCGTTTGCGGCGCAAACGCGGGTCCGCGCCGTTGTCGAACAGCGCGAGCGAATTTACCATGCCACACCAAAGTAGCCGCGGGACCGCGGCGGTCCCGCGCCGCCGCGGTGTGGCATGGTATATTCGCCCGCCCCGTTCGACAACGGCGCGGACCCGCGTTCGCGCCGCAAACGCGCCGCAACCGCGTTTGATTTGCCCCGGCCTTAAATAGTCGTTGAACAATAATATTCGATATAAAATAAAAATACAGCGACTAAATATTACGTGAAACATTTTCTGCGAAACGAAATTATATAAAATGTCTGTCTGCGAAACCAGGGGACACCATATTTCATACCGCTAGGTGATTAGGGTGACCACGCGGACGAAGTCGCGGGCGGAAGCTAGTGTATATATATCACCATCATCATAATTTCAGCCAAAATATATCCAATGCTGGTTAATGGTCACAGGCCTCCCCAAATGATCGCCACAATAACCGATATATATCGTACCTTCGGTGGTACCTAATCGGTTTCTCGAAAATGGCTCCAACAATTTGGATGAAATTTTGTATTTAGATAATGTTTAACTTTCCAAGTTTATCTAGATGCTAAGGGTCATTTGGTCGCCTAGGTACTTTAATATTATCTGATATCATATACTTATAGACTCGATCAAGTATACTCATGATATATTATGGTGTGTGAAAACTAAAAAAAAGTTATTTGTGCACCTAAATAGCTCTTATTGTTCTATACAAGGCCATAACAAAACGATATCATAACATATATTTTTCTGTTACTGATACTCTGTTCAAACGACTTGTTGATGATATTACATTACTTGGTTTTAATCTGTAATGTATGATTTTGCCTTGTTTGTAGGGAGGAGAAATCATAATTGTAATTTATGTGGAGGTCATTTTCGTATGTGAATAATCATATATCTTAAGTAGAGTTAAACATAACGGGTAAAATGTATGATACATTCGTGAAACACCTATTAGTTTATTGTATTGTTTGTGGTGCATAGAAAATATGACTTACATTTTTTTTTTTTTGTCAGTGCTTGTGGTCTTCCAGAATTAATGGTCATCTTCCTATGCAAAGTTTGTGTTTAATAGTAACATGTTTTGAACCACGACATATTGTTATTGCTTGTTAAATAAAGGCTCAGAAATAGGGTTCAAACTCGAACATACGCCATCTATATTAGCTAATTTTATATTTTTTTTATTTACTTTTTTCAGACACCATGGCGACACGCGGCGAAAAATTGGAGCTGCTTATTAATAAAGCTGATAACTTGGCTACGAACGTACGTATTATTGTTAACTGGCGTATCTTGAATCACATTAACCTCGTCCTGCCCAAGCATTTCCAGATGACTGCGCGTTTCTGCCCAATGTTCTTAATTAAGTACATTTTAATTAATGTGGGTAACTGCCCAAGACTGTTTTTACTGAAATTACGGTGTAAAAGGTAAGCCAGATTTTTAAAATTATTTTTTAGGTTATAAAAGGCATGTATTTAATAGACTGAGCTAGTTATGGAGTCAATATTTTTTGTTCTTTTTTAAGAACACTGGGCAGAATACATCTTCGATCTCTCGATCAAACAGAATAAAATAAAAAAAAACAGTAGTCAGTTCTGCTCAATGTTCTCAATAAATCACACATAGTTAATAAGTTGCCATGAAAAATCGAAAATAACCCAAATTACAAAAATAAACTCTTAATTATAAATTAGAACTATTTAGACTTATATTACTATGATATTCATTAAAAACACATGCACGATTACTAAGATAAATATGGATCAAACATAACTCTTTTGCGAAGATGCGGCATCCTTGACGCGTGGCGTGACACTGATCGGCGAGTTCAAGCAAATTCAATGCAAGACCTTGACAAAGTATTGGCCAATACCAATCGGGAACGAGTAAATCAAATCGCAAATCACGAAAATTGTAACTTCTATGCGGCAAATTTGAATATGTGATTTATTGATAACATTGGGCAGAATCCTAAAGTGTAAACAAAAATCCTCGGGCAGGAACCACCAAATCCAATGTGTTATTTATTGAGGACATTGGGCAGGACGAGGTTAATATAATAGCATAGCTAGCATACACCACGGTTACGGATTTCGTCATGTCATGATGCCAGCAAATTTGTAGTACTAATTATTTAAGAAAACCGGACAACCGTACATGATTATCGGAAATTTCCTATGGTATTTTGAATACCATATACTTCTTATAGGTTTTCCGGTAATCTATAGGTAAATAACAATTTCCTTTTTTTTTTTTCTAAATTTTAGGCCCAGTATTTTCGGAAATAAGGCGGGGGAATGGTCAACTTTCGCCTATTTTCCTAAATAACATCCAAACTATTTATTTTAACATACCAATTTTTTTTATTTAAGATCCCCTCAATAAGCACTTTCATTTGATATGTCACACGATATAGTTCGCATAACTTTTTTTTTTAAATTTTCTAATTTGCCCCCGTATAGCGGCCCCCATGTTTAATATTCATTTATTTACGTTACGCGTCCGTGTTGCGGTCACCGGCTTACATATGTGTACCTACCTTTCAACTCAACCAATCCAGTAGTTTCGGAGCAAATTGGCTGGCATCATGACAGACGGACAGACAGACACAAGTGATCCTATAAGGGTTCCGTTTTTTCCTATTGAGGTACGGAACCCTAAAAAACTAAATTCTGCTGCATTGCTATTACCAATGTAACCAATCTAAAAAGTGTTTTCGTAATTGTTTCATTATTCTATTTGCAGTCGGTTTCCTTCAACGGCACGGCACGAACGTTACAACGCAGCCTGTTCTGGAAAAACATCAAAATGTATGTTATTATGGTAGCAGTTGCGGCTCTGGCGGTTTACTTGATCGGCGCGATGGCGTGCGGCGGCCTGGCGTGGAGATCTTGCGTCGGTTAAACATACTGCTAAGCTTATTATCGTTTTCGAAAGACCAATAATTATTAATTCGATTCTGATTTATCAATACTGCATAAAGTGAAAGAGAGAATGAATATTTGTGTATTTGCATAGTTACGCCACGTTCGAGTTGCGGAAACCCAAAATTGTGTCTAACCTTTTGACCGCCAAGCATGTCTGAGAACACGAATTTCAACTTTAAGTCAATGCAATGAAGGACTTTTTTACCCTGTATCCGCTGACGGCTGCAGTCGACTGTGGCGGTCAAAAGGTTAAGGCTCTACTAGGTTTTAGGGTCTTTTACGTGAGAATAACTCCCTTCAATTGATGTGGACATCATTGTTTGAACACAAGAGAATTGTATGTACCTAACGGAAAGTGATTTATTTTCTTTTTTTCAAATTTCCGTATTATAAGTTGATGATCTGCTTCTTTGTGAGTTTATAATATTATTGTGGTTGGTATAAAAAGCATTTTCTTTGCACGGACGTGGTACTAATTTTGCTTAGACTATCTAAAATATGCTCATAACTGACAGCAGTTGGTTCAAACTGTCTATTTTACTATAATAATGCGTAAATCGATAGACTAGAATTCATATATTTATTTTATTTTTGTTATTTAAATATTATATGTTATTGCACACGGTATCAACCTGGCCAATTGACAGATTAATTTATAAAATCAAGTTTACATAGTTTAATATTCCTATATTATGAATCATTACTCGAATTTGCGACACAAAATAATAATTGAATAATGTGGAATGTTAGTCTTGAAATAAATATGTCAATACATGTCATAGCGGCATTAATATTACTTGAAGATGCTTGAAAATAGTTCGCTTTGTAAAGCATCATACTTGGGGCTCAAATGACGCAAGGGTCATGAACAATAAATAATTAAATTCTAAGTAAAATACTATTTCATAGCCTCTACGGCCTTTGAGCTCCAACGGCCCAAGCAAGAATAAGTTAACACCGTCTTATCTCTAAGTGAGTCTCTACTAGTGCCGACGAAAGAGATAGAGAGATAAGACAGGGCTAAGTTATCACCTTGTCAACCTTGCTAGGGCCGCTCTGTGCTGTTGTAATTATAAATAGTACTGATTTTAACGCATTCCCTGCTAACCTTTTTACCAGAGACATCCAGGTGATATGCCAGAACACTGGGCGAGACTTAACCTTTTGAACGCTGCAGCTGAATGCGAGAAAGCGTGCCCCAGACGCCGAGTGACGGCTGTAGCCGACAAAATGTATGGAAAACGGCATGCCGTGACGTCAGGGGCACGGAAATCAAATGTGGCGTTTAAAAGGTTAATATTATACATAATATTACGGGTTTGTGAATTCACAAAGCCGTCCGTGGAAGTACGGAAACCGCATATAGCCTTTTCGGCAGTGAATGCGTTAAAAAAATAATCTATAGACCATAACAGCTTTTGTTAAAATGTAATTTACAGGAAAAATATTGTCAACTATAAAATTGTATTGTCATTGGCATTACATGCGCATGCCTTTCAAGCAAATTGGATACTTACAAATGCTTCAAAACGGTATTGCAAGATTCGACCCAAACATACGAACGAACTGACAAGTGTAGATAAAATCTCACAAGAACATGTTCTGTTGTGACAAACTAGTGATAACTTACCAACTGCCAAGTCCCATTTCCGATTTACATTTCATTTTAATTATCATCATTACCAATAAAGATGCCATCAAACTCATCAAATTTTGTATGAAGGCAATAAATAAGAAAAAATAAAATAAGCGGCTGAATTCCATTTGTATTGCGCTTAATTTCTGTAATTGCAGCTTTCCTACAAAGCTAGGGCTTCAAAACACTAAATGCCATTTTCCTCCCTCGTGGGCTGCGCTTCCACTAGGGAGCGTTCAAGTATTACGTAACGCAATTTTTGGAGATTTTTGACCCCCCACCCCCACATGTAACGCGCCGTAACGTTCTTATGTACTCCCCCCTCCCCCCTAGTAAAACGTTACGTAACCACCAAGTGACCATTTTTACCTAAAAAAATGTTCAAGTGGTGGTTCCATTTAAAATGTTGAGAAAAAAAACCTTTAAAAAAATGCGTGAACGAATACGCGACCGTAAAAAATGTTACGTAACGCGTAGTTCGCACCCCCCCCCCCCCCGCCCCTGTAACGCATCATAACGTTTTACAAGACCCCCCAAATTCGTTACGTAATACTTGAACGCTCCCCTAGAGCTGTGCAAGGAAAATGCACCAATCAGGTGTACAATGTGTCGTAAAGTCTTGAACCAACCATTCCTATTGGTAGATTTTCTCCTAGCCCACCGCTTAGCTCACCACCGCTTGCCCCGACAGTCGGATCTCTCGCTCTATACGGTTTCGTTGGTGAGAGATCCGACTGTCGCCGCGACAACAAAATCGTAGTGCGTGCTTACAGGCTTATTACACCTTCCTAAATTAGTGACTTACGACAGGGACGCCGCAATACGTTAAATACGTATGGAGATAACTCAATCAAATTCAAACGTATAGCGGTTAAATTTAGGAAGGTGTAATAATCGCTTTAGTGAACTCTTTAGGGGGGCTAGTGCAACATATCCGATCGCCTGGCGCTTGAAATAATGGCATGTAGTGTTTTATAAATGAAATTATCAATAAACTAAACAGAACTAGCGGGCACCCCAACTTTATCTTTCGAAGTACCTACCTACACTAGTTTTTTTTATAATTTTATATCCGAATTATTTTATTCAAAATTATGTAATGAGATAGCGTTTGAATAGACTATAAAGTATTGTGATATCGATATGTTATAAGTATAAGTAAACGACTTGTTTTCAATGTAAAAATATATGTTATAAACTTGTATAGGTTATCACAACATTATTGTTTTATTTCGCCTCAGGCGGGTGACTGACAGTCTATCAGGATAGTGGCAACTTTAAACCGTTAGTCGTAAGGTTCAAAAACTCCCCAAATAAATGTTTCAAGACCTGTAAAGTCGTTCCCTCAAAATGTTAAGCATACTTAAGTCAAAGTCAAAGTCAAACTATCTTTATTAAATTTAGGCTTTTACAAGCTCTTATGAAGGTCAAGGAATGAATCTACCCCGGTTCGGAAAAAATCCTGTACTGAGAAGAGCCGGCTAGAAACTGAGGTATCATTTTTTCAAATCAGTACACATATAAGTCAACAATGATGTCTACAGTTTTATACAAATCTAAGTATATACCACAGCAGGTTCGCCCATCGAGACCCAGGGATCGCCGGTGCAGGTCACGATTTAAGCCACCGCTTAGAACCTTTGGCTCGTTTCACGAAGGTACAAATTACAATTTTATTGGCAAAAACCGGCAACACTGCAAGGCAGATGTATGGGATCTGTCATCGGTGCTGCCAGTTTTTGCTTGTAAAATTGTAGCTTTGTGAAACGTGCCACTTGGTCGTTATCACTGCAATACATGTTCCATCGTCTCATTTGAATATCAGTGACCGATAGGCTAGAAAAACGATCGAAAGTGCTATTTTCGTTTGATGGTACAGCATGATATCATAATGCTGGTATTACACGCCGGTCCAACACTCGATCTTTGAACTTTTGTCCAAACGGCGGCATACTATCCATCTTCAAATGGTCGACTAGACAATCATCCAACCTGGCCCCCAATTCTTGCTGCATTCGAGATAATATCACAATCGAGATTAAACGTCAGTGCATACAGTCGTTTGACACAACTGTATGAATCTGACGTTTAATCTCGAAATCGACGATGTAGCGAGAATTGGGGGCCTGAACTCCGAACCAGACCCGTAGCACACGAATTTTTATTGCGCACATAGGTAGAGCATTCGTCCTTTTCGCATCGCACCCGCATATTCGTTAAAAAGTGACATGCTTTATGTGCGCGAAGTTAGTGTGCTAGGCCCTCTGGACGACGACGTGTGGAGGGATGGTTTGCACGAGTTTGCAAACCCGTGCGAACCCCTTTGATTCGGAGTCGATTAATCGCTCCGGGAGCGATCTCAAGCCAACTCGGCCAAACTCGCGCCATCGTGTCCGAACTACCCTTCTACATATCGACTGCTGGACAAGCAGTTTGGGTGTTGGACGATCGTGTAATTAATACCAGCATAACATTGCTGACGCGCTTTTTGAAGTTCGAGCGTAAATTATTATTTTCCTACACTTTCTATATTGTGACACTCGGGCATGGGTATTTTATCTGGCAAGGTGATTTGAATGCTTTGAACTAAGTAGGTAGCAATATCATTTTGAATGGAGCTTGTGTTAATGGAGCGTATCACCTCACTTTCTCAGACCCAAAGACAGAGTTGCTCAAACAAGACAATACGTTAGTGACAAGAGTGTGAGAAAGTAATCCACTTACTTCTGATGGGCAATTTATTATTTGTTTCTACTAGGAGGGAACGAATGGGAAAACATATTCCCATTTGTTCCCACTACAGCTATACTAAGATTTAAAAAAGTTGAGTGATTTTTAAGAGAAACGATGAAGTACTTAATTAATTTTTAACCGACTTCAAAAAAAAAGGAGGAGGTTCTCAATTCGGTTGTATGTTAATTTTTTTATTTATTTTTTATGTTTTTTACTTCAGAACTCCGTCATTTAGGGACAGACTTGAAAAATTTTTTTTTAATCTGTAGGGTATACCTCCTGATTGGTCCTGTTGTAGTCAAAGTCGAGGTGTGATGAGAGGATCTATGAGGAATCGATGGAACTCCTCAAATATCAAACATATAACAAATTTTAGTATTTTCTGTAATAACTCAAGTAGTTACATTCCGAAAGCATTATTTGGTGAAGCGGAACTGTCGATGAAGACCATATAATGATCACGGAAACTCCTAAATGATAACTGTTTCACGGGTGGCGATTAGATTTTTGTATAAGGTTTACAGGCAACTTATGTTCATGACAATCCATGTGGTAAAATAGAAACAGTGGTAAAGAACCAGGTGAACTCCTCAACGATTGACATCCTTGCACCGTGGATAGCAACAGTTTGTAAATGCTGATGAGCCATTGGCATTATGCTATTGTTACTTGATGTAGTAAATGTGTTTCATTAAATCACATGAGAATAACTTAAACTGTGAAAAGGAATCTTTGCAAAGGCTATTTGAAGTCGGTTTTTTTTTTTTTTTAATTATATGATTATAATTTAATGTT
This sequence comes from Tortricodes alternella, assembly GCA_947859335.1. Taxonomy (NCBI): domain Eukaryota; kingdom Metazoa; phylum Arthropoda; class Insecta; order Lepidoptera; family Tortricidae; genus Tortricodes; species Tortricodes alternella. The sequence continues at coordinate 11,797,587 of OX401977.1, forward strand.
AGGTAGGTACTATACTACTGCAAAAAACAATTTTGATTACCACTTGATTTATTTATGTCTGTGTAAACTATTGTACATCAAAACACCTTAAAACATACAATACAGATAAATGTAATTAGTACAACGCGAACTTATCGCTTTAAGGTATCTCTTCCATAAGTTCCTTTTGAGTTATATGCTATTTGTTAGAATTCTTTTTGGTATGGTGGGTACGAAAGGCAATTATTTTCCCATACGTTTCCAGAAAACAAATGGTTTTTTCAAAGCTTGTTTTTATTCATTCCAGAGGGCTTAGCACACTAATTTTTATCGTGCACATAAAGCAATCGTCCCTTTCGCACCCGCTTATTAGTTAAAAAGTGACAGATGCTTTATGTGCGCGGTAAAAATTAGTGTGCTAAGGTAGATAAATGCAAGATTTCTGTATAGGTGCTGTTTCGTCCACACATTCTATAACACAAGTTAATTACAAAGTTGTTTTTTTATTTCATAGATGCATCAGCATCACGACCCTGTTATAACAAAACACTACAACCCGGGTTACAGCGTTTTATGATAATACTGCCTAAAATATTCTACTTGATGCAAGCTTGGTACTAGATCGATCACAGTGCAGTACATAGTCCCATTGATAAAATATTGGTATTTGCAAAAGATTCTATAAGCTAGATTGCATCGTTCTACCGTGGCAGGGCGACCGGCATGCAAAACACAATAAGAAAAGGTTACGTTATTTTCTTACAATACTGATAAAGTCAATGGCTAGCTACATATCGTTTTATTACCACACAAAACTTGTCGCTTGTCCGGTTCCGAAAGTTCCCAAATGGTGGCCCGCAGTCTAACGGACCGGGAGCGCGGAACCCGTCAGATTGATCCCGCACCGAGGGCGCAGCCCCCGCCCTTCCCGGCGCCCGAGCCTGCCTCGCGGCAATCGCGCGCCAACTTTAGCCGCGGGAGGGCGCTCCCATCGCGTCGTGACGCGCTCCGTAAACGCACGTGCTTACTACAATAGTAACTTAAGCCTGTGTGAGTGCCCGTTGAATAATTCCGTGTCAATACGCTTCGGCTGCGTGCCTACCATAGGAATGATCCGTGTGTAAATGAGTATGTTTGTTTCTGGGCATTATTGTTGTTCCCTCGGGACCGGCGATTAATATCGTTAGTGGATGTGGTTTTAATATTAATGTGTGGCTAGTGGGTATCTTTTCCATTTATCTTACCGATGCAATGTTTATTGAAAAGTTTCGTTTTGATGTTGATGTTCTTATAAGAATCTTGCATTTTTCTGTTATGTTTAATTCTAGGATTTATGGATTATACAAGTCCTTGTTGTGTATTAAAAGAGGTAGCTATTCACGTAATTTAACAAAAACCGGTTCGAAGGACCAAAATATTAGAAGTTAAACAATCGTCGCTATGACATCAAAAGCTACTTTGGCTGTAATCAAAATAAGGGGTCGATATAAATTAGTTATTCATGGCTTCTGTTTTCGGATGATAATGGTAGGTACTAATTAATAATTTATTTCACAACACGCACCATTCACGGAGGACGTTACCTATACATGAGGCGCCGAATGTGTTCAGTCGGTGAGATTAACATTTCCTTAGATCCATGAGTCGTTACGAGACGCTGTCAGTGTGTGTTATGCGTGTGTGCGTGATCCTCTGGCTATTAACACCACAGGAAGCGGCGTCGATTTTAGGGAAGGTTAAGCTAGGAATGGTCGCGGGTCATTGTTCTTTTACGGCGATCCACTCTTTTTGTGCCGCGAGAAGATGAATGGCTTTCTCATTGTTTCTGACCAGACCGCTTTTTGTTAACAAATCGGAAGCTTTTTTTAAGCTCATTAATTCCGTGTCGGTATTTAATTTAGTTTGTCTAAAATACTAATTGAACGCGTTTTGTGAGTTTAATGGATTTCTGATTCATGATTTATACACAATTATGTTTATTTGATGAGTCATGTGAACTTACCTACCTAATACAAGTAGGTAGTTAAGTAGTAAAAGTTTAAAAAAATCTCTACAGCTAAGTACGAAACTGCAACCTAACATTTATCTAAAAGCAGCTAATTATACCTACTTGTTTAAATTGATACCTACGTACGTATTTCTTGATTATAAGGACTTCAATAAGTACTAGGTACTATAGATGCTTTCACTAAATCAAGCTGAGCAACAATAATGTCTATAAACATAACACAAATTCAATGAAAAAGTTATATTGAATTCAGATTTCAAATCAACACAATGGGTTAATATCTCAGAAATGTAAAATGAAACATAATCAGAATAATGGACTTAAGCTGAACATTACGCAAAATATTACTAAGTGAGATGAAATAGCCGCAAAAATGGACGACAGCTCGCCAGATCTGTCGCTGAAGCTGCGGCGAGGGTCGAGTGACTCGCGCGAGTCGTTCTACATGGACTTTGCGCAGGGAATCGACTCTGATATAGAGGAGGTGACGACGATCGAGCGCGTGCCGGAGCACCCGGGGGGGCGGTCGGAGGGCGACGCGGACACCCTCGCCACGCCGTCCGGGCTCGAGGAGACCAAGGAGTTCCCGCCATGGTGAGATGCATTTTCTTTTAGGTCACAGGGGCAGGGGCATTTATGGGGCAAATACAGTATTTTTCAGTCAAAGGTATAAATAAAATAGTACACTGCATGAAAATATAGTACTTTAAAGAAAAACTTTTTAAGAAGAGTGTAAGGTATGTTTGATTAAATATAGGTAATACACAAAATTCGTCTTAGTAACGTAACATTCCGATTGCGCATCTTGTGGCTGTCCGAGCTGCGAAAATGCATATTGATCTGGCCAACTCACAGTCCATGTAAGAACTGACCGAAATATAGTATTTTTGCGTACTATATATTTCTTCAACAGTATGAAGTACACAGAGCCAAAATATAGTAGAATACCATATATTATAGTACGGTTGGCAACCCTAGGTCGCATGCGCATGGGTTACTGCTGCGAGTAAGTATCACTTGCGCTATCACTCTATAATAATGAAATAGAGACTAATAAAAAGCATCGCGTAACTTAAGAGTAAGTACCAACAATCTTCCAAAGCCCCTAAGTTAGGTTAGTTCACGAAAAAAAAGAGCGAATTGCATGCAGAATCCATCGCGACAAAATGGAAATATGAGTAGGTATTCCACATTTTTATATCACAAACAATTTTCTATGCGAGTTTGTTTTCCTACATTATTATTATTTTTGGATCATTGTTACTTCTATTAAAAATAAGATTTGTGTAAAGTCAAACAGACGGTAAAGCGGCCTTAGCAAGGTTGACACGAGGATAAGTTTAGGGCCACTGCGGCCCTAACATGCAAGACACAAAAATAAGTTAATCCCATTTATCTCTATGTATATCTATTTTGTCGGCACTACTGAGAGAGAGACGCACTTAGAGATAAGACGGTTTAACTTATCCATGTGTCTTGCATGTTAGGGCCGCTGTAGAGACATAGGTGCCGCTTAATTTTAGTCAGAAAGCTGGAGCTCTGCGGCCGTAGCAAGGTTGACACGGGGATAACTTAACCCTGTCTTATCTCTCTGACTATCTCATTTGTCGGCACTAGTGTGAGAAATGCGTACTTAGATATAAGACGGTGTTAACTTATCCCCGTGTCAAACTTACTGCGGCCCTAACATGAATGACACAAAGATAAGATAGACCGTCTTATCTCTAAGTGCGTCTCTCTCACACTAGTGCCGACGAAAGAGATAGTCATAGAGATAAACGGGTTTAATTTATCTTTATGTCATGCATGTTAGGGCCGTTGGGCCCGCTGGTGTCATTTAGTGGACTTAATTAACAAATCAAACAAAGAAATCCTAAGTGTTTCAAGCATAGTAACTGCAGCCAAGTTTAGCTAAAATTACTAGGGAATTTACATGCTTCTAACATAGAAAAGTAACGACCTTTATAGTAAATTCCGATAGCAGCATCTTTCGCTGGCTACGTTTTTCCGTGAAAAAGGTTTAGATACGGTAACGCAAACAGGTACAGTCACAGTACGTACAAGTAATTACAGTACAGTACAGTCGCGTCACGTATAAAGAGCGCTAACGGCCGTACCGTTTTATACATTTTACGTGACGCGAAGAGTTACTCATAAGTGACTCACGACTGACCCCTTGTACTTAAGTATGGATACGGTATTTCTGGTAAATGTAACAAATTTACGTACTTACATACAATTTTATTTACAACTTAACATTGTAAATGTACTTATGCAGTTATTATAGAGTACACAAGTGTCTTCATTAAAGTGAAGTTACACGGGCAACATTCTCACGGCAATGTGTGGCCGGAAACTATAGGCGTCTTGTTCTAACGTACGAAGTTAGAGTAAGACAGCTAAAGTTGCAGGCTATAAATTTCCGTAAAAAGTTGCTCGTGTAACCAACCAGACCTGTAAATATGTATTTCTGGACGCGCTTTGACGCCTGTGTCTGCATCGTTAATAAATTATTGAACAGTGACCGCTTCTATAAGTAACTGTACATACATACATATTATCACGCCCAAAATCCCTTATGGGGTGGGCAGAGCCACAAGGCTACTTGTGGCCACGTTCGATTAATTAGTCCTAAGATGGTATGATGAACCGTATGGTGACAGGTGATCAGCCCATCGCCCATACAGATAGTCCACCATGTTGCAGAGGACCCGTCCCTTAGTCGACTTTTACGACATGCCAGGATGATAAGCATCTGCACGCATTCTATGCTATTTCTTCACTCCCAGTGCAGCAGAGGAGTGCAGATAAGTAACTGTAGATAGAGCATAACATCGTCGAACCATTTCTATGCAAGATATCGGGATAGCCAATCCTATATTCAAATTCAAATCGAATATTCAGCAACTTGGCCACCTGGGGTCGTATTATGAGCTCTTAATTCCAGGCAGTTCTCGCCGTAAACGGAACTGCATGTAAAATTCACATTATGAGCGCTCTAATATGACTTTGCCAGGCAGTTAAGTTTACGTCGGAAACTGCCTGGGATTAAGAGCTCATACATAATAATACGACCCCTGCGACCCTCACATGAATGACACAAAGATAAGATAGACCGTCTTATGTGTAAGTGCGTCTCTCTCACACTAGTGTCGACGAACGAGATAGTCATAGAGATAAACGGGTTTAATTTATCTTTGTGTCATTCATGCTAGGGGTGCTGAGGGTTAATATATATCCTTGCGTTCATGCTAGGGATGCTGGTTTGTTTTTGAATTCGCATAAACACGTTAACTATGTTTTTTAGGGTTCCGTACCCAAAGGGTAAAAACGGGACCCTATTACTAAGGCTCCGCTGTCCGTCTGTCCGTCTGTCCGTCTATCCGTCTGTCCGTCTGTCCGTCTGTCCGTCTGTCCGTCTGTCTCCAGGCTGTATCTCATAACCCGTGATAGTTAGAAAGTTGAAATTTTCACAGATGATGTATTTCTGTTGCGGCTATAGCAACAAATACTAAAAAACAAAATAAAATAAATATTATACAACAAACGTGTTTTTTTTGCCGTTTTATGCATAATGGTACGGAACCCTTCGTGCGCGAGTCCGACTCGCACTTGTTTATATTGCAGGGCTTCTCCAAAGCAACAAGCTTATATCTAAAATACTTTCCGTATTCGCTTTTGTATTAAATAATATCGTACATCATAGTACCGAGTATAGGTAGGGGAGACTGGGGTCAATTGAAACGTGGGTCATTTGAAACAACTTCAATAACTCCGAGACAGATAGACATAGCGGCGGGGTCCCGAGGGGGGAAGTGATCGGCTTTCGTGTTGGAACCTGTCGAGCAGTGCGTGGGGGGGCTCTGCGACCGTCGGTAATTTTTATGAGAACTTATTACATTTTCGACACAAAAAGTAAGTATTTTTCGTGTTGTTGTTTTGTTTATTAATTAAAAAGTATTGGTATTTGGTTACTGCGGCTTTAACTGTTATTTATATGCCTATTCTAGTCCAATTTAAAGTGATTTGTGCGTGCCTATATTGTTCCGTATTTTTTCTACGTAATTTAATATTTACTAATAGGTTGATGGGGCAGTTGAAACAAAATTTCTGGGGGCAATAGAAACATGTTTCAATTGACCCCTGTATGTAAGTTCTTGTATTTATGTATATTTATGCAAATATAATTTTTTTCAGATGCCCCGAAACCGCCCAAAAACAATAAATCAGGAAGGAAACTGAACAGAAATATCGCAAAAGACAGGCAAAAAGTGTTAAAAAAATGAATAAAACAACTAAGGGCCTTAGGTAAAAGAACGAAACAAACTAAAGGAACTTCAACTTCGGAAGATGAATCTGAAGACTACTTCTGCCTAGTTTGCATGGAAAACTGCGGAAGCAGCAGAACTGGAGAAGATTGGGTCCAATGTTCTGGGTGTAAGTTGTGGGCACATGAGGCTTGCACAGCTGGTGATCGTCATTACTTGTTTCATAACTGTGAATCTGATTAATATCAGATATATATATATATATATATATTCCTATTTGTTTTCCTACTACTTTGTCCATTACCAAATTTATCTAAGTCACATTTATATTGTTAGATTACATAACAATATTACATGTTGTACCAGAAACTTTTACAAATGATGATAAATTTTGTAAGTTGATCACATCACTGAAATAATTCAGTCTTAAATCATAAATTAAGAGCAATAAGTGTCATTATAATTATGTTACAATCAAAGACTGACATTTGGTTATATAATTGTAAAGTTAAGAAGTCATAGAAAATATTTAAATTATAAAAATACATAACGTTCTTGAGTGTTTCAATTACCCCCCACCTTTGTTTCATCTGACCCAGGCCCGGGGTCATTTGAAACATTTTCAGATGTTTTTTAAAAAGCTTTTAACTTTTAACAGGTAATTATTGAAATCAAATAAACATTATCATCATATAGCTAGATAACCTGGATATATCTGAAACCTTTTACGAAACAAATTCGATAAAAAACGAGGGTATAATAACCGATTTTGTCGAAAACGTTCCAATTGACCCCAGTCTCCCCTATCTATATAGCAATTTGCGCATAAATCATGTTCGCGTAAATTAATATTCGAGCACGGTGAAAACGTAAAACATTTTTAATTGGGTTTCGTGAAATTTAATTAATGAACGCCACGCTAGAATCCGGTGTAGGTTTATCCTGATAATTAATAATGATGTTGTGCATTGCCTTTGACAGGTAGATGACAACAAAATTAAGCTGATACGTCTTTTGCTTAATTACAGACGAAAAATCCGCATAAATTATCAGTACGTGTATTATCCATACTAATATCATAAATGCGGAAGTAAATCTGTTTGTTACGTTTTCACGGCTATGTGGTGACTAGCCTTTTTATAATTCTACAGATGTAGTGAATAATTAGTTTCCATCGTGTTTTATCGGCAAAGTTCGTATTTATCGTGCTCTCTCAATTAGCTTCAGCGGGCCCTCAATTCTCGGTGCATTCGAGATAATCTCACAATCGAGATTAAACATCAGTGCATACAGTCATTTGACACAACTGTATGAATCTGACGTTTAATCTCGCAATCGACATTATCTCGAATGCATCGAGAATTGGGGGCCAGTACCCATCATACCATGCTGTCATTTTTCATTTTGACATTTGACAGTAAATAATGAAGTTTCATATTAATGAATAAACATGTCACTCATTGAATACAATAATTAATTGACACTTCGGGTCCCGTCGTCTTTCGATTGAGATCCGAGTTTTACCGATGGAAACATATAATTCACTATAGGTATATCTGTACTTGTGGAATACGACAACACACGCGCACGCGTGGTTCTCTTCTTTTCTGACTGTCCTTACGCTGAGACTTGCATTTCAGTTAGTAGACTTATAATTTTATGTACATAGTTCGTTTGTGTAAATATGTGTTTTTGTCGAGAGAATGAATGAAGAACGATTGACGAAAAAAGTGTATAAGGCGAGTGTGAATGAAAGGGTTGGAAGGGGTAGACCTAGGCGGACGTTTCGAGACCAAATCGGGGACGTCTTGAAAAAAGGCCAGGTCAAGAGTACCCTAAACCGAAGAGCATGTATGAAGGGAATAATGAAAGTGGACGAAGCGAAACAAGTATGTAAGGATCGTAGCAAGTGGAAAGAAGTGGTCTCTGCCTACCCCTACGTGAAACAGGCGTGATTATATGTATGTATGTATGTGTTTTTGTTTTACCAAAATAAACGGACCATACCTCAACCATTGAACCAATTTTAATGAAATTTGGTATGTAGATAGTTTGAATATTCTACTCAATGAATATGGTCTACTTTAAAAAAAAAACCTACTTTCATAAGGTGAAATAAGGCATAGAAAATTGATTTACGGGCGTTCATGCATTTGAGATAAAAGCCCGTTTATGTCTTTTTATGTACTAATCTGCGCGACTTATGGCTAAACCGCTGAACCAATTTTGAAGACATTTGGTACGGAGGTAGTTTGAGCCCTAAGGAAGGAAATCCTTTTTTAAATACTACTTACCCTTAAAAGGATGAGATATTGGATCAAGAAAAATATTGAACGGCAAGTTTTTGCGTGCCTGCGGCCCTAGCAAGGCACAAGGATAAGTTAAACCGTCTTATCTCTTAGTGCGTCTCTATCACACTAGTGCCGATGAAAGAGATAGTCAGAGATAAACGGAATTAACTAATCCCCGTGTCTGGCATGCAGGGCTGCTGATGAGGGCGCGTTATTTGAAGGACAAAATCTATATTGAAAAAGTCAGTAATATGAAAATTCGATAAATTTTAGGGATACATTTCACGCAGTGAAATATTATCATATCAATATATCTGACATTTTTAGGTACCTAATTGACTTACGAAGGCCAATCATTATTTCTTACCAAAGGTTTTTTGAAGTCGGTTTTTTTTATTTGTTACATTTTTATAAACCTTTTAAATTTGAATATCATTGAGCCAAGCATCCTGTATTTTACCTAAATTGACAGCGTCCTAAACTGTCCATATTCGTTGGCTAACCGTATCCTACGCAACACAGTATCATACATCCATATTGAATCTCCAACTCTAAGATGGGAACCGCGATTTGCGATAAATGTGTGCCAGCGCACCCGTCGGACGGGTTCCATGGATCTAGCTTTCTCGACATACCCACCAGGGGTCAGAGCAACCACACTTCCTGCGGTCACGGACCTGGGGGGCTAGCACGACATGCTCGCGAGTCGTTTGTCGCTCAGTGCGTCTCTGTCAAACTTGTGAAATATGTAAAGGACGCACTGAGCGACAAACGACTCGCGGGCAGGTCGTGCTAGACATGCTGATTGATATGCTGCGAAGTAACTTTGTAACGCCGGCTTTTGTTACTGCCGAGAATATTATCCACTAACCAAATAAATAATTTACGCGTCAAAGACCTTATGGCGTTGGCAAAAAGGCAATTTTTGTTTGAATCATGTCACTTTTAAAGTTGTAGAGCTGTATCGGCCGTGCCTACGCGGATGTGGCTTTCCTGTCCAGGTACAAACGCGTGCAATATTAGGGCCTGTGCATAATACGTTTTTTTAAACGCGCGTCGACGGCGTGCTTTTTATCCTACAAAGCAGTGCGTATCGCGTCTGTATCGCTACAAAGGCGCGTCAACGGCGCGTTTAAAAAACGTGATGTGCACAGGCCCTTATGTGAATAATCTGATTAATACAATAAAACTGTACAAACGACGCGTCATAATGTTCAACAAAACCGGTCAAGAGCATGTCGTACAATGCTTGGTGTAGGGTCCCGTAGTCATTCAAAACATTGTTAGAATCATTGGTTCATTCGAGGTTGTACAAGAATTTGAAAATAAAAATACCTTTGCTTTAGGAGGACGGGATCCAGGCGGGAATAGGTACAACGGGGACAATAAGGGCATTTGCCCCCCGTGACTCACACCTTATTTTGACCAATTTTAACGAATTATTTAAATAATTTTCTGGAGGATAAGTAAAATCATACAATAATTTCCCCCTCCCTAATCGAAATCATAAATGCGCGCCTGACGGAACCTGCCCTAAAAAAAATTATTTTACCTATTTTATGCTTTGTCTGTGTGCGCCCTCTATAATTGTACAAAATTTCAGCTAAGTAACTTTAATAGTCTACGAGAAAAAGTAGCTGTGACATACGGACGGATAGATGGACACATATATACTTAGTGAAAATTTAAGGGTTCCGGGTTTAGAACCCTAAAAGCGGCGTTAGAATAGACGGTCCTAAATTGGCCGCGATAACCATCAAAATGCGTGAACATAATTCATGGTCTATCTAAATGACGTTTTTAACGACACTTCAAATTAGGCATCGGGCCTTTTCAATCATTCGGGAAGGGTTTACTACACAGCTGCTCGTTTCCTTGTATTTTATGACTTTAGGTGGAAGAGTCATTTATCAAAACCCAGTTGGTGCTGGGGACTGGATGACGCCATGTCCTTTCGCGGTGATAATCAAAGCTGCTGCAAATTGAAAACTAAAACATTACTCACCATGAAAATCGTAAAGTAGAAGGTGTATGGTATTTGATGCCTGAATGCTACTTAAAATGCACTTTATGGCACAAGCATGGACATACGCCGCCTCATAATGCATAAATTATGCAAATGAAACTCATTAAAAAAGAATCTTTCACTCTCATGTTTACCTTTGTACCCTTCGTAATGTAGGAATCGTTTAGTCAAATTTTGTACAATTTCCAGCCCAAAGATGTTCGCCCAAGGGTGACAAAAAGAATGTGAAAATATTTATTGATCTCGTTTCAAACAATTTAAGCCGTAGCCACCTTTGCATAGACATGTCCGACCACAGGGGTTATTCAAATACCATCTCCATCGATCAATCAGGACGCCTAGGGGTGATTTTACTACATATCACTCCCCATAAATCAGCAGCATAACACGGAGGGATGTTTTTAAGGTAGGGAAAATACGTGTTTAGTTAGGATGATACAGCAGAATCGGTTTGACTGCACGGAGTTCAAAATCATGAGTGCCGTAGCTATGATAAATAACTTTTCCTATTAAAATGCTAAGGACGATTCAGCATTAGAAGCTAAAATCGCGTTAATGAAAGCGAGTACAAACAAACGCAGAATAGTTCCTAGGGAGAATTGTTACGCAAAACTGCGCCTCTATTCGGGAACGCTAAGTGATGTTGTAGCGACTCGCGAGCGAGATTTCCCATCCCACTCTTCCGCACGACGCGTAATGCGTAAGAGCGAGATGCGAGTCTCGCTCGCGGGTCGCAGCAGTATTACTTAGACGTTTCCGAATAGACGCCCTGTTATTCATTTTATAGAATAACTTCGCTTTATACAGATATCCAATACATCCCTCTATTTCTAAACGTCTGCTAGGCGAGGCGAGTTTACGACTAATGTGTCCGAAACTATTTCATGTTACTCTAATAACTTAGTTACGGATGCGATGAGGATATTTGTAGCTGTCCATCCGTCTGAGGCGCAAAGTTGTTTTAGCTGTAATTCATTTGGGACCGGGTAAGTTCGCGGAACAAATATGAAGACGGATGCAATGTAAAATTTATTTCTGTACGACTGATAATTATTGATGCATTTGAAAATAAGCAATAATGCAGTTTATAGCGTGTATTTATTTTTAAAGGACTGAAACATGTTTGTGTACTGAAGATATCTCATAGGAACTATTCTTCTTAGGAGAAAATTCATTTCATCGCGGAGTTGAATTAATTCAAGAGCTACTTTTGACGTTCACTGAACCAGAAGGATCTTTGAGTAGAAAAGATAATTTGCTTATTTTCAGGCTAATGTTTAAAACTCACTATTCTGTTGAATGTTTAATTTAAATTATTATGCAAGATACCATATTAATAGATTACATTTAATATTAGGTCCTTACATATGAAATTAGCGTTTTGTCGTACTGACCACTTTAATCTGATATATCTCCTCTTTGGTTAAGAATTCCAAATTCAAATTTATAAATTCATTTAGCTGGTACATTTGAGTTTTGAAAACAGTCATTTATTAGTTTTTTCCTCATTATTTTTTTCTTTGGCTTCGCTTATTACCGCACAATGGAAAACATGAAATATCGGTATATTTACGAGTACGAGTTCTACCGTGGCACCAGTGCTGCAGAAATAGCTCGAAGGATTAATGATGTGTACGGCGCTGGTGTCGCAAAAGAAAGCACGGTACGTTTTTGGTTTCAACGTTTTCGTTCTGGAAATTTCGACCTTCAGAACCAACCCCGTGGACGGCCGGAGACCAAAGTGGAAAATGAAGAATTAAAGGCTAATGTGGAAGCGGATCCATCAAAAAGCAATTCAGAGATAGCTGCAGGCTTCGGGGTAAGTGATAAAACTATATTAATCCACTTGAAGCAAAAGGAAGAACTAGCTGCTAAACAACCGAGATTGGTCAATCGCTCAAGGCCACTGCTGCTTCACGACAACGCAAGACCACACACTGCACAAAAAATAATCTCTAAGTTAGATGAGCTACAAATGGAATTTCTGCGACATCCACCGTACTCCTCGGACCTTGCTCCAACAGATTACCATTATTCCGGAATTTGGACAATTTCTTACAAGGAAAAAAATTCAACTCCGATGCGGCAGTCCAAACCGCCTTCAAAGAGTTTATTGATTCTCGCCCCCATGGTTTTTTTAATAAAGGGATCAATTAACTATCTATGAGATGGCAAAAGTACATAGATGACAACGGTGCATACTTTAATAATTTAAATATATTTTACAAAAAAAAAATGACTTTATATTCCTCCCGTACAAAACGTCAATTTCATATGTAAGGACCTAATATTAGATTACTTACATACGAGTACATACATAGCATCACGCCCGAAATCCCTAATGGGGTGGGCAGAGCCACAAGACTACTTGTGGCCACGTTCGATTAATTAGTCCTAAGATGGTATGATGAACCGTATGGTGACAGGTGATCAGCACATCGCCCATACAGATAGTCCACCATGTTGGAGAGGACCCGTCCCTTAGTCGACTTTTACGACATGCCAGGACGATAAGCATCTGCACGCATTCTATGCTATTTCTTCACTCCCAGTGCAGCAGAGGAGCTAGATTACTTATCTACCTGTAATATCCAGCTCTTATTCAGTTTTGGGGCTATGCTAAAAAAAAAAATTGCGTCAGTTCACTTATAGTAAACACTAAATAACTGCGTTAGTATTATATATTATTCTTGGGCTAATATTTATTGAGCTCCCTTGAAATTTTTCCTAAATAGACTCCGGAACTTGTTCGGCTCTTAGTCATCCAACTATTTTAAACGGAACCAAATTATTAATATATATAGCTCATCTTGTGCGGTCCTCGCCGGCATGCTAACATTTTAGCAGGGATGAGTGGTAAAATAAAAAAAAAGTGTTACAGTGTAATGGAGTCAGCGTCAAACTTTGAAGCGAGTTTATTTTTATAATATTTGGAAGCAGAGTTATATTTATGTATATACAGTCTCAGTGGGCACCATTAACGAGGGCTGTAATTGACAGTGAAATTCCAACGTGCAGCTTAATATACCGCACTGATGTTTACAGCTATTTGTGAAAATGTAGCCAATTAGTCAGTGTACGCGTCGGTGGTGAGTTTCCGGAAGCCTATAGGCATTTAGTACGCTTGGTGAACCCAGGTTACGCAGTTAGGTAATATATATAGGTAGGTGGACTTGTCGAGTGCTAAATATTCTTTATTTTTAGCGATCTTAAGATGTAGTTGATAGTGAGACTAGTAAGATGAGTCAGAGTGAGTGTTTGCTAAAAATATTACTCCATCCGAATGCTAAAAACATTTATGTTCACGTTAAACATACCTACTACGAAATTAACTTTGATATAGTCTCGTATTTATCTTGTATAATCATCTAATTTAAAAAAAAATAAAAAACCGTCTTCAAATAGCCTTTGCAAAATAACAACAACGACAAAATTCTAAAAATGATTGATTTGGATTCAGTTTCACTCAAATACTCCGTGAAACTGCTTTTTTCCCAAAGCGGTGTAATTACAGACACGACTTTTCTACAGATTTATTACGCGTGAAGTTTTTTTTTTTCCACCAAATTCGAACCTTTAGATTACTTTTTTAAAGGTCGATTGTCCATAATCATATAATTAAAAAAATTTATAAAACCGACTTTGCAAAGTAAGATTTTTTCACATTTTAATTTATTATCATGTTATTTAATGACACACATTTACTACATCAAGTAACAATAGCATAATGCCAATTGCTCATCAGCATTTACAAACTGTTGCTATCCACGGTGCAAGGATGTCAATCGTTGAGGAGTTCTCCTGGTTCTTCACCACTGATTCTATTTTACCACATGGATTGTCATGAACATAAGTTGCCTCTAAACCTTATACAAAAATCTATCATCATTTAGGATCATTTAGGAGTTCCGGTGATCATCTATGATCTTTATCGACAGTTCCGCTTCACCAAATAATGCTTTAGAATGTAACTACTTGAGTTATTACAGAAAATACTAAAATTGCTATATGCGTTCCTATAATATTTGAGGAGTTCCATCGATTCCTCATAGATCCTTTCATCATACCTCGATTTCGACTACAACGGGATCAATCTGAAGGTATACCCTACCGATTAAAAATAATATTTTTTCAAATCGGTTCATAAATGACGGTGTTCTGAAGTAACAAACAAAAAGAAAAATACAACCGAATAGAGAACCTCCGCCTTTTTGAAGTCGGTTGAAAAGAGTGTCACGTTTTGTCGCAAGTCAAGGAAATATGTTCATAAATCACAGCGATAACGAATGAAGTTGGCGTCGCTGAAACCGCGGTAAATGACTTATGATGTGTAGCCGGCACTTTCATCTATGTAACTAGGTATAGGTTCCGCCGGAGTATCCAAAGTGTAATCATTCTTGTTTGCATTTGAGACAAATTGACTTTAAAGTTAGTATCCTCTTTATATTCTATGACTTTTGAAGTTTGTTTGCAAAGGCCACACCAATTACAATGGGGAAGATGCATAAAAATCAAAATGAGGTTTACTTTCATAAAATATCAATATTATGAAAGTAAACGTAAACAAAAGCATACTACAGAAAAAGTCAAATCATTTTGACTATTCATTTTTATTTTATTACGGGTCAAAATTAGTGAAAAATTAATATTGACTTTTAGTTCTGATTTTAGTTTTTTGGACATCCTTATCAAATTTATGGCATGTTTTATTTATACGATGTTAGTCTAAAAACAGTATTTTCGGAAATAATCGCAGATTTCGTTTAAACGCCATATATTTTGTACAGTCAACAAATGCTGTGACGTCATAGTTGTCGTCCATTTTGTATGGAGTGTTTTTACGAGTGGTATGGAACAGTGACTTTTCAAAGTTTTATAACTCATAAAATAATAATAATAATATTTTGCGTACAAAGATCGTTTTCAATGTAGCAGCACTTTCCAATACAAGATGAAAAAAAATGCATCTTCCCTATTGGATTACAACGCAAAATCTAAAGTGTACCTCTAGAGAAGCCAAGGTGGCCATAGTTACAGTGTTGAAACTACTATAGTGTTACTGCTGTTTATGTAAATGTATGAAACCAGAAAAGTTATAAATGCCGTTAATTTACTTGTGAACATTATATTTATTCATAAAAAAATATACTGATGCAATTCGCGCGTAACCCGTGATGGCACTATACATGAATACGTACGTACATACATACATATAGCAGGATATTTGACATAAAAGTATACATATAGGAAGTGCAGGAAGGACTGTTTACTGAGGCACTTGGAGGCGACATGCGACGCTTATTTCACGCTCGCACATATACCATTGTTTATTTGTCTGATGCGGTTGTATAATTTAATGAATGCTAAATGTAACACGCTTCGAATTATGCGGTGTCTTATAATGTTATTTTTTATGTATATTCAAAAAGCAAAGCTAGAAATATAAAACGCGTTTCTGAATTTCAAAAGACACGTAGATGAATATATTCTTGAAATATCTAATATATAAAATTCTCGTGTCGCGGTGTTTGATACCAAACTCCTCCGAAACGGCTGGACCGATCTTTATGAAATTTTGTGTGCATATCGGGTAGGTCTGAGAATCGGCCAATATCTATTTTTCATACCCCCAAATGATAAGGGTGACCCAAACCTAAATTTATATTATTTTTTTCGACAAAGTTTTTTATATTTATTTTATTAGTATAGAGAGGGAGAGGGAGAACGTAGAGGGAGAGATATGGGTCAGCTGCCAACACACCAAATTTGAATTACTTTAATGTGGCGCTGCTTTTCCGGGCAGGACGACGTCTGCCGGGTCCGCTAGTATATAAATAAAAATTAAATATAGGTGGACTTAAAAAGGAAGTCAGCATTATGAAGTAAATAGGATGGTCAAAATTATCCTAAAATGCTGACGCTTCTGAAAACAGTGGTGTTTTAATTTGACACAAGTACCTCGTATAAGTGCCCTGGTACCAACCGTAGGTATCTCATGAAGTAGGGTCAGTTTGCATCTTTAACATGATTTACTCGATGCCAGCGCGACCCCAATTAATTTCGAAGCTCCGAGGCACCAGACCTTGCATAAATTGCGTCTAGCTAAGGCGTAGAATCACAACTACTTACAAACTATTTTGCTTAGTAAGTAGGTACCTACAGAATACTTTAGATGATATTAACTGTTTGTTAATTATTCTGTTAAAACAGTTGAATTTCCTTGTTAACTAAGTATATGTTGCTTGTGCGCTGAAAGACAATTTAAATTACTTCGCTATGCATATTGTATCGTGCGTGGTTCACATAAGAAAAAACGCATTCTCTCTAATTTCCATAACCCTTTTCTAAGGGCAAAGAAAAGTGGATAAAAAAAGGTTGGAAATGCAAGGTGTTTTATTACGGTTGAACCTTTGCGAAGCCCCACGTAGGTTCGTTATTCAATGGGGACTTATGTTCGGCTTCAATTTCAATATTACGCGACGAATTTTGTTGTGTAATATAAGCTATGTCACCAAATTCCTGTGTCGCTCGCTTCGGCTGTATAAGTAAAGTAATTTATGTCTTTATCGAAAAACATCTCTGGGATTGCAAAAACTTTTACTGCAGCACCATGTTTGATTTTACTTTAACTGTGTTTGAAGAAAAATCATCTCGAAAGCATAATTTTAAGCGAATTTCGGTTGAACGTGAAGGGGAAATACGCGCGCCACCGCTCAAAATTCGCCGCTCGAATAGTTTCACCCCCACCACAGATTAGCATAAAATGTGCTATCGATAGCATCTATGTAATAACCGTAGTCCATTTGTTGGCTACGCTGCACCAGATATGCGATTCTGAGCCTTCTCTACTATGAGGTTGGGAGGAAAATCTATATTCAGCAATCAGCAAACTGTTATATTTATATTAAAATTATTTCAAAAACATTGACAGTTTGCGAATACCGCACCGTTACAAGTTATATTGTAAAAAAATCAAATTATTATTAGTTTACAATGAATATTACTTGATTGAAGTACTTTGTGTAAGGTTATTAGTTCATTTCAAAAGTTAACTTTAAGAATTAATTGCGAGACCATTGTATAAAGTACGCGACATGGTTGTCAACTTCATCAAAAAATAAAACAGATAGAGCGAAGTCGTAGTTATCTAGTCAGTAAAACAATAAATTTATATCGGACAGTCGTGTAAAAGAGTCAATTTGATATATATATATATCTGAATTAAGTAAAATCAATTTACATTGCAAATTGATTCGATTTACTGTACGAACCGCAACCATCGCTACCCTGGAATAAAATGGATGATAATAATTCGTCAGACAGATAATAAATAGTCATGATCAATTCGTTAACTGCACAGCTTACTTATTATACCCAAATTGATTGACTGCTAAAATATTTTACATCGATTTCGTCGAGTTTTTGATGAATTTTCAATTGATTTGTAATAAATGGCTAATCACAATGGACATGCTGAAGAAAAAGAAACTGTAGGAGTGAGTACGCTGGTTCATTGATTAGGTTTGCTTTGAAGAATGAGTAAGTGCCCTTTGTATGTGGGTCAATGGACGATGATTTTTTATCGATTTATTATTTTTCATTTTATCTAATGTTTACTTGACCTTTAAGCCTTTGATTTTATTCTATTATTACCAAACGTTTGGCGGATTGCAGTTTGGAAGGACAAATAATGATTAAGTGTTGTTTTAAACGTTCGTAAACGTATAACAAAATCAACGTTAATTCTTGCAAAACTTATGTACAACAATTATGATTATTTTTGTATATAAAGTGTAATATAGTCAAACTAAAGGCAAAGTTATCCTTTACTTCAGGGATCTCTTCTAGTTGTTGCTTATGTTGTTTGTCTATGTGCAACTTAAGAGGGTGCCGACCGTCCAGTGGCGCCCTCATCACTGTTATTGTGTTTTCTATTAAACTAAAGTATTTTATCAAAATCGAACCCATATAAGTTGTTGCGCCATTTAATACACAATTTATATGCTATGTAATATAGCTTTACAAAGTATAAACGGTACCTAAGTCATAATTTTAACAGAAAATAGCGGCCACTATTTTCTATTAAATTGATTAGATGATGGTTATACTTTGCAAAGCTATATTACATAGCATATACGTTGTGTATTAAGTTGCGTAACAACTTATACGGCTTCAATTTTAATAAAATACTTTCCTTTAATAGAAAACACAATAACAGTGATGAGGGCGCCACTGGACGGTCGGCGCCCTCATAAGGGAGCGTTCAAGTATTACGTAACGCAATATTTGGAGTTTTTTGACCCCCCCCATATAACGCGCCGTAACGTTTTTCTGTACCCCCCTTCCCGCTAGTAAAATTTCATGAGGTCATTCCAAAAATGAGTGAGAGAACGAACGATCGTTCTGAAGGGTTAAAAAAATGTTAGTTCAAACCCCGCTCCCGCCTCTGGAATGCATCGTAACGTTTTACAAGACCCCCTCCCCCCCAAATTCGTTACGTAATACTTGAACGCTCCCTAACACACTGGGTAATGTTATATAATGCATTTAGTTAAGAACGCTTAGGTACCTACCGGAATTTGCTAAAACATGAAAGTTTCAGTCAACATTAACGACCACAGCCGCCGGCGCAAACTTTCAACATTTAAATTCACTTTACGAGTAGTGACCGTTGAATCCAGTCCGAATTTTAAATAGGTCATTAAATAAGTTTAAATTTGAACGAAAAGGCGCAACGAGTTGACTTTTCGGTACTTTAATAAAACAAGTTTGCCCGCCCCAAACATCCCGTAAGCTAGTTTTCCCGTTAAGCTGGGTCCAGCTGTTACTGTCTCGGCATTAAATGTAAGTCTAAGCCAAGACTTTACGGGCTCGACAAACATCCCAAAGGAATCAAATCACAAATAATCTATACCCATTCCACACTTTGTTTTTACTACAAATTTGAAATTGGAAGCATTTGTTTTTTAACCGACTTCAAAAAAAAGGAGGAGGTTCTCAATTCGGTTGCAAGTTTTTTTTTTGTATGTTTGTTACTTGAGTGAGAACTCCGTCATTTATAAACCGATTTTGATTTTTTTTTTATCGTAAGGTTATACCTCCAGTTTGGTCCAGTTGTAGTCAAAGCCAAGTTATGATGAGAGGATCTATGAGGAATCGATGGAACTCTTCAAATATTATAGGCATGCATAAAGCAATTTTAGTATTTTCTGTAATAACTCAAGCAGTTACGTTCCAAAAGCATTATTTGGTGAAGTGGAACTGTTGATGAAGACCATAGATGATCACCGGAACTCCTAAGTGTTGAGTATTTCACGGTTGGCGATTAAATTGCTGTAGGTATAAAGTTCTGAAGCAACTTATGTCCATGAAAAATTATGTAGTAAATTGAAGAATCAGGAGAACTCCTCGACGATTGACATCCTTGCACCGTGGATAGCAACAGTTTGTAAATGGTGATGAACAATTGGCATTATGCTATTGTTACTTGATAAAGTAAATGTGTGTCGTTAAATCACAGGATGATAAATAAACTGTGCAAAAAAACTTACTTTTCAAAGGCTTTTTGAAGTCGGTTTTTTTATTTTATATATTATATGATTATTTATTTATTTATTTATTTATTGTTTATTATTTATTTGTCTGTGCACTTTAGTTTTGGACTCGCATTATAAATCCGAACCACAAAGTCTTAGGCATGTGGTGCTGGGTTGTAATGATAATATCGTGAGAACACCTAAAATATACGAAGTTTCATAGTCTACCATAGAAGTAGTTCATATTAATGGCTTCTTGAGCTTTAACGAAGGCTGCACATATTATTTTTAATGCTCAATACACATAGCTAACTAAGTAATGTTGCAAAGTAAAGTCAATGTGTCAATTTCCTTGGTAATCCGAAGGCTCTCTAGGAGTTAATTCGAGCAACCTCTCTGAGAGGATTTCTTGGAGCTTACTAAGCTATTTATTACCTTTCGTCTACTGCGGTATCTAAGGGACTTTTCTTGTAGTGCATTAACTTGACAAATGACAGAAGCAGACTTGATGTTAATTGGGTGGTTATAAAATTTAAAGAATGATGATTGAATGGATTAAAACTTGTATTGTGTGTAAGTGGTTACTTCATTTCACTAAAACAGTAATGTTGTAATTGATGAGTATTACAAGTTTTATTTTCGTATTTGGGTTAATAGTAGTAGATCAATCAATCAATCAATCATTACGGCGCAGCGACCCGACGTCGATCTTGGTCTCCGACACAAGATGACTGACTACTCTTTGTCATTTACAGAGCACAGATAGTAAATTCTTTATATCTCATCCCTGCCAATTACATATCACTAATATAGCAAGAAAACTAAGCAATTTTCGTGCAAACTAAATCTTAGTATTTAACTTAATAGATAAACCTAACATTCTACCACTTTAAAATAGATAAAGATTGCAGACAACACCGAAACTGCACAAAATATATATTCCACCCACATAATAACTCCAGACAATAATATTTCTCCTTAACTTTGCCGCGTTCAAAATATTTTACTTATATCACGCCCCATAAACTATGATACGACATATAATACAACATAACAGTGCGCAAGTGGGGAACTATTTATAGCAAGTGACTAGGCAAAAACTGTCCCCACAAACAATCTTTTGACGTAGTGAATGATCTATCGCATAATAAAATAAACCAATGTCTTCAGACATGTTTTTTTTTTTTATTATTATTATAACACGTTGTGAGAGGGAAAGAGGAACAGATAAGGTCGTGTTGGGTCCTAGAAAGGTTAGTAGAGACTTTCATACTTAAGGCGAAAACATATTCGCAACGACCTTGACGGGCGTTTAAATTACATTTTTGTTTTAACAAAATTTAAGTTAGTATGTAATCCCTCAACAGAAATCGTTAATCTTTAGCCTCTCATTATTGTAAACAAAATAGTGAGTCTTCAAAGTACCATGTGTGCGAATATACTTCTATTTCTATTACTCATCTACGTAACATAAAAAATTGGACTACGGATGTTCTGTAAAAAACTTTCAGCTTGACGTGGACTAATATAACGTGTTTTTCACAAAGTTGATTACTTAAGTTAATATCAGAGCAACATCAAGACTTTTAATTCCCCTGCAGACTTAACTCGTTCTAAAGTCTCATTCCCCAAACGATTTCTTAGCGTTATATTTATAAAATTTCGATTTAAGCTGGGTAGGTAACTCTTTTAAAATGAGCAAAGTTGAAAACTCAAATCCATAAGTTAATTTATACGTGGTGCAAAGTTTCAAAAAGATTCAAATTTGCTATTTTTTTGTTGCATCTCTACAAGCACAAACACGCACGCTTCTTATCTATATATATATAAATGAATTGCTGTTCGTTAGTCTCACTAAAACTCGAGAACGGCTGAACGGATTTATCTTATCTTAGTCTTGAAATGTTCGTGGAGGTCTAGGGAAGGTTTAAAAGTACATAGGTTACTTAAATTATTATTCTTCGCAGACGAAGTCGCGGGCACCAGCTAGTATTCAATAAAACTCCCATTCTAACGCTGTTTCACAATCCTCCAGGACACTCTTAATAAACATACGTGCGTGGCGCGATCGATACAGAACCCGCTTGCATTTTATTGTCCCGGAAACCGAACCACCCGACTTGTAGCTATTGTTTTCTAACAAAACCACGGTATACTCGTTTTAGAAAATTGACTGTTTCTTTTGGTAGATTCACCCGCATCCACGTTTGCTTTGGGAAATGCGGTAGTAAAAAGCGATCTTAAACGAGGGAGAAGTAGGTTCTTTATGGGCGTCGCTTATGTAGGTACTTGAGTTAGCTTTGTGTTCTTCATAAGGGTCAATTTAAAGGAATTTTATCACGTAAAATGTAAGACAAAGCCGTGCATGTCGTATAAGATAAAAGGAATCACGAACAATGAAGACATCGAATTGTATTTCTAAGAAGGGTTGGCGCCAGAAAGGCGTCCGACTTTAAAACTATTCTAAAAGCAGCTTTAACAGCTTGCTTCACTTACACCAAATAAACAGAAAACGAATTTTCTATCAATAATAAATAATTGTGTAAGGATTTCGTTTATTTGCTGTATATCCTATACATTGATAGAGCTTGAAATAAAAGTTTAATCCTGCGACATTATATTTTTATTCTACAAACATCCGTAGTTTCGATCTGCTTTCAAGGATAAATATTTATCTTCCCGACGCCAATGCGCCGCACCCCTCAAAGATCGCATCGGCTCGCGACAGCTGCGGCTCGCTAGCTTTAAGTCAATATTGTCTCAAATCCTTATCACGGCATTCCACCTGACCGGAGTGGATCGATATTGACCTGTGTTCATGTTATAGTTGGACTTAAAAAAAGATAGGTAGCTATAAGTAAGTTGACTCCGCTGGATGTGGAATCCAGAATCGTTGTGGCAATCATTGGGGGAGGCCTATTAATCGCGTCTGTTTATTTTTGACTTTATTATTATGTACAAGACCCTAGTAGCTCTCAGTAGCTGGCCACCACAAGAGTTGTAGGTACCTATACCTATGTCTTGTAATTCGTTAATTCTAATTAAATCTTTTAATTTAAGTGAACAATTGGTGTGTACATATATGTATGTGTCGGAGAAGGAGATCTATCTTGATCCTCATCTCTCATTTTAAAAATTATGATTAAATAACACTTCGAATAAAATGAATTATCAATTGTAATTAATGTCTTTCACAATAGCTTCTTAATTATTACACTATAAACCACCTTTTAATGTCTTAATTGTCTTTGCATACTATTAGCTACTAAATAATTAAATAGACACTACTAAACGTATGACAGTTCCTCGGCACGCGCCCGTCTCTAGCTTGACCTCGTTTGCAACTGACGGCTGTACCAAGACTCTGCCGAAACAACACGTAGAGCGTAGCGTGTTGCTTGCGTTTGTAGTATCCATATGAAGATAGCCACGTGAAGATAGCCACACTCCGACATACGTATATACATATACTTATAGTTCGTTTCTGGGAAACGGTTGTAAAGAATTCGATGAAGTTTTCTATTAAGATAATGTTTTAATTCCAAAGTTTATCTAGATAGTTCTCATCCTTGAGAAACGAAAGAAAGAAACACGTCACATGATTTATTTATTAGCTATAAAAGTTGCGGACAACGAGTAAAATTTAATTCAGAACAAATAGCGAAGCTGTTGCACTTATGTACATAGGTACAGTGCAAATATGTCGGAACTTTTGCAACATTAAGTGGCTCAACAACAAGAAACACCAACAGTGTCAAACCAGGAAGCCACAACGTGTCAACAGGTATCTAACAATAACAACAAAGATTTACTAAACATAATTCAGCATCCTCTCCTCTAACACTCTAAACCATCATCATTCGACGCCTCTTCAATAGTCTTTGTCATTTTCTTCTTAAATACGTATTCCATCCACTTCTTAGCAACCTATACCCTTTCTTCTACAACTAAATAAATTATCGTATTCTGTGGAAATCCTGTCCACCTCTCGAGGAATGACCTCCCAGGCGTAACAACTGGAATACTCGACCAGCTCGCTGTCGAAATATAAACACCAAGCTTAGCAATCCTGAAGGAGAGTCAACCTTATTAATTCAATAGGCCACCGCATGAGTTGTCAATGTCAAATTCAAATTAACCTCCCCATTCAACCCCCCATTTCACCCTCTTAGGGAGGAATTTCGAAAAACCCTTTCTTAGTGGATATCTACACTTCACAAAGAACACACCTTCCAAATTTCATGTCCCTAGAACTAGCAGTTTAGGCTGTGCTTTGATATACTAGTCAGTCACGACTTTGAATTTTATGTGTATACTAGTGGACCCGCCACAGCTTCGCCCGCGGTATTTTCGATACAAAGTTTATGACCCCTTTTCACCACTTTAGGGATGGAATTTCGAAAAATCCCTCCTTAGTGCACATCTAGGGTACCACTTGAGGAATGTCTCCTCCAAATTTCAAACCTCTAGGACCACCCATTTAGGCTGTGCTTTGTCTATAAGTGAGTCACGGTACCGTTTTATATGTATAGATATAGGTAGATAATTCAACCAAGGTATTATATTAAATAATTTATTGGCTATAAAATTTATCATTCCCAATGTGGAACCATATTTTAGACTGAAAAATCGCTAATCGAATCCAATAAAAGCACGAAACACGCGCGCATTCCCAAATCTCAGACGGTAATAAACTCACCAATTACTTCCATGCCTTAATTCATTAATTAATTCGTTTCAACGCAACTCGACTGCTTTTGTCACAAAAGTTAACAAAACTTCACAGACGCCTGATTAATAGGGCCCAGATGTGCCGTCTCGTCACGTGAGAAAATAGGGAATAGGGCTGAGATAACGTTAATGGAGTGTAAAGACACATAGATACTCGGCTATTTTAAGAGCTGAATAAACAAAAACGAGTGTCTACTGAGGGCTCTTTCACCATTGAGAAGGAAATCAAACTAAATCCGAATAATTAGAGGTACAAGTAGCAAAGCGATAGTAAATTTTTGCATTTTTCGTTGTCGAAACTTTCTACGGTTTATTTTTCTATCCTACATTCTAATGGGTGTCAATATAATTTATGTATGGGTCCACAGAATCTGAGATTATGTGTACAAAACACGAAAGGTTAAATAAACTATTTTTATGTCGCAGCATAATCGAATGTAATGTTTTACACAACATATCATAAATTGAAAGTTTTTTGAATATACTATAACGAATCCTATACAAAGCACTGAATATGGATTAGAAATAACAATAAAAATATGCAAATGCTATTTCCTCTCTTCTTTCACTCTCATTCGTCTACCATTCGTTGTTTGGTTTTATGTATATAGTTACCTACATATGTATATTTATTCCGTTAAGGGTACCAATCTGTATAAGTTATCTACAGTACGAATTTTATCCATAGAGATTTCGACGGAAAAGAAGTCAATGCAAAAGAAAGACGGCTATTGTTGTTAAAATCTTCAAACACGACACGTTGGAGCTTGTAAGTTCAGATTTAAATACATTATTTGGTGCTGGTAGTAGAAGCCACTTGAACTTCCTCGTAAAAGTCTACATACTGGAGCTTTTCTCAAAGGCAGTGTAATTTGCGAGTAATGAGCATCTCGTTGTGGCATGTGAAAGGCAAGAAGCTCTAAAGGATAACGAAGGTAAGAAACAAAAAGCTTCAAATAGAATAACAACATTAATACTCATACACATTAAATGCGAGCTTTTCCTTAAGGATTTTCTAGAGGGTACATATAATAATCAAATTTATTGGTGAACTACAACTAATATCAGGCCTCGAAATTGCTGTGGGTATGATGGAACAGGATATCTAAATGTAATTGCAGTTTTTAAACTCTATATTGTACCCACTTTTACAACATCTTCGATAGGTATCTAATGTCATTTTATAAATTCTATTATTGCTGCGGTTTCTTGTAATATAGCACCTGAGAGACCGAACATCGCTCGGCGTCTTTCTTTCTTCCTTTCTTTCTTAGAGATGACACCTATCCAGACAAACTTTCATCCAAATCGTTAGATCCATTTCCGAGGAACCAAAAACCATTACATAATTCAAGAGTTCTTCGCTTAAAGTAATAGGATTATTAAGTAATAAAACTTACACTCTCATAAGACATAACGACGAGGAAGTAAATAAAGCCGCCTCATAAAACTCCTATTAATATCCTAATGCTATTTCTCTGTTATTGATGACAGCTGTCAGTATACACATATTACTAGGGTGGCTGATGCAGGGAGTATTTCTGGTAAGATTCTTTTCTTTCAAGTAAGACGGGTATGTATAAGAATTGTTCAACATGTGAGTGCTATGCTTAGTAGATTGTGTCCCATCGGAGCAAAATGACATATTTTCTGCGAGGGCGATGAGTATTTTGTATCCAAAGAAAAGCGAAGGATTCTACTTTAGAATCCCGAGCATAGCAAGAGATTCTGAAGTAATACCTGAGCGTAGTGAGGGATTCAAGGATTATCGCCTAAGGTAAAGCTAGACAATAAAGCTACTGAGTGATTTGTATTTCACTCCACCTATGAGGAAAATGCAAATAATGTTGTTGCAAACTTGTACTTCTCTACTGACTGTAAATCTATACATATAAAACAGCACCGTGACTCACTTATAGACAACACAGCCCAAACGGTTGGTCCTAGAGGTTTGAAATTAGAAGGAGACATTCCTCGAATACCCTAGAGTAGCACTAAGGAGGGAGTTTTCGAAATTCAATGATTAATGGGGTGAAAAGGGTTGATAAAGTTTGTATGGAAAATACCACGGGTGAAGCTGTGGCGGGTCCACTAGTACATAACAAGAGTGGCCCATCGAATGAAAAAAAATACAAAAGAGTGTATCAATTGTATAGTATAGATCTCTAGTGCCCGCATGTTAATAGTCTGTGCGCAACACTGCTCAAGTAATCATTTTCCCATACTAGAAACCTTACTTGAGTTAGTATTCTAAATCTGTGCTTGAGTACAATATCAGTATTAAACCCTGTCTATTATAATAAGAGTGTAAATCAACTGTGAAATGAACTGGAAATCAAACGCTAGTGCGGTTTTATGAAACGAGCTTTTAAGCGAGTTTCATAATAAGCTCGCACGTGTGTTTTAAGGCGAAATTATGCAGAGTTGCATACATAACTTTATCTACACACATATTATAAACGGCGACACGGCGACGATGGGGCCCCGTCGGCTGCGGCGACGATAGGGCCCCGCCGGCTGCGGCGACGGCGGTGCGCCAGCCTGTAGCTCTGTATCGTTATGACCATTACGATACTAAAATCGATACTGTAATAACATTAAAGTACAGGTTGTCATAATGGTGGTCATTTCCTATGGTTATTGATTACATTATGGAGGTTTTATGATATGGGTGTAGATAAACGGACATTCCTTACCTTGATCCCGCTTTTGACGCATCAAAATAATCGTCGAAGTGAAAAAATACTTACTTAGCAGGAATAACTTTCCGACCGTTCATTGTGGAAATCTTTAGGAGATCTAAGTCCAGCAGTGGGTGTCCTTGGGTTAAAATGATGATGATCAGTAACATTTCGAGCATTTACACTGATGGGTATATTTATTGACCCTAATTTTAGATTACAGAAAACTATAAAGGGACATAGGTATGATGTTTTAGTCATGATAATTAGTATCAGTTGTAACTCTTTTTAGATTAAGAGGGCGCCGACCGTCCAGTGGCGCCCTCATCACTGTTATTGTGTTTTCTATTAAACTAAAGTGTTTTATCAAAATCGAACCCATATAAGTTGTTGCGCCGTTTAATACACAATTTATATGCTATGTAATATAGCTTTACAAAGTATAAACGGTACGTCATCATTTTAACAGAAAATAGCGGCCACTATTTTCTATTTAATTGATTAGATGATGGTTATACTTTGCAAAGCTATATTACATAGAATATACGTTGTGTATTAAGTTGCGTAACAACTTATACGGATTCAATTTTAATAAAATTACTTTCCTTTAATAGAAAACACAATAACAGTGATGAGGGCGCCACTGGACGGTCGGCACCCTCTTAATTAAGTGAGTTCTAATTACACATATGAGCACTAGTTCTAATAAGCCTATGTAGACGGCTAACTAGCGTATCTCAGTGTAGGCAGTCTGGAGTTACGTGGGGCACCATTGTGATCCGAGGGTCCTACAGATGTCTCCGACACCACTTCACCCCAACTAGGTACGCTTACAGCTTGACTTTATGTTCTTTGCCTTTATACTTTCTTTCTTTCTTTACCTTTACATAAATTAAAAGTATTTTTTCTTGTCTGAGGAAATAGGTCGATTAAACGAGGGATATAATGAGATATCCGCTATTAAATGATGTAGTAATGGTAAAAGTAAATTGTAACTTTTTTAATACAAGGAATCAAAAGATAATAACGCCTTGCAACATGTAAGGATGTAGTTGAGTTGATCAGGATATTGTGTAAAAGGTCGGACACGCGTATCCGTTTGTCCTGTGATCTGCTAAATTGTGCGACCTATGCAGATCACCGCAAACTTATTCAGAAGGACAAGCAAGTAAAAATGCTCCTTGATGTAGCGACATACGTGTTAAGTCCTGTACGTGTACAAATTGGTTTCATCCAAGAGTGTAGGCGGACATCGAATGAGACTGCGTGTCGCCAGCTGGACCGACCGTAAGCGATAAATGAATGAAAATGCCGTACTTTACTAACAAATTTTACGAGTTTTACGAGATTTCCACCCGAAACAGCTAGTGGTGTAAAGGCATTCTGAACAGGCCTTTTTGCCTCTTGAAACTGCAATACCATTTTGAAAACATCGGAAGTTAACTTTGTAGATGGAATTGGCTGAATTTTATTTCGAAGGATTTATAGCCCTGAGGCTACATCCGATGATGAGTTTTATTTTATTGGCAGTTTTATGCTTGTGGGTTCACATTCTAATTTATTTCGTCGTTTCGTCGTGGGGACTGACAGGTAAGTGTCTGTGGAACGTGACTCTTGGTATAAATCGTTCCTAATCACAATCGATATTTAACCACGTACACCGCCAGAAGGTAATTTAAGTAGAGTTAGCTTTCTGTAGCTAAAATTGTGTGATTTAACGCCAATTAAACTTAACATCCCTTGTGCAGTGAAGAGACGATTCCTGCGCATGCTTTAGCAAGGACAGAATAATCGAAAATAAAACCAATTAAGCAAAATCTCTCAGGGGTTGCTTAGGTGAGCTTGGAAGAAGGTAACAACGCAAAACAGTGCTACAGCGTCTCTATTCGGGAACGCCAAGTGATTTGCGAGCGAGAATTCTCATCTCGCTCTTCCGCATTACGCGTCGTGCGGAAGAGTGGGATGAGAAAATCTCGCTTACGAGTCGCTACAACATCACTTAGCGTTCCCGAATAGAGGCGCAGATCTGAGATTTTAAGGCCCGGTCACATTGCGGCGCGACAATACTGCTCGCGATCTTTCCGGCAATGCGATATAAAAGATAATGGCGTCGCACCGCACATAAGCGCGCGCGAATGCGATGCCATTATGTTGTATTGCATTGATGTGAGCGGGATAGATTACAATGCGTCACGCCGCTCCTGCATTTCGCCCGGGCCTTAAGAGCAGCCAGACGGCGTTAAGAATTCAATTTAATTAAATATAACATCATTACAAAACGTTTGCAATTTTAGAATGGTTTTATTTATACATCATAGTTACAGCAGTCTGTACAAATAGAAAACTGCGCAGTGCAATGTTATCCGGGATATCGGTGATATCCTATCTTCGTCCCCCTCAATGCTGCAGCGAATCAAGCGCATTTAAAGCTGTTGAACAAACCATATTATCTACTTCGTATCCATAGCATAGGTCTTATTATATAACCTTACAATAGTTTCAAATACATTGCTATTACATTTTTAACACAATATTTTAGTCCTCTTTTCACTGTGACACTGAACGCTTTATAATTTATCCATTCATTCTGTTCTCTATTTTTTTTTCTCTAAAGTCCGCAGCGACCGATCAGTGAAGAGGGACACATCCGAATTTGGACCGAATAACTTTATCCTTACAGTGTAAATTAATAGTTTCGTTTTTGCTGATCAGCCGCTGTGTATATTTATCTCGAAGGGGGTGATATACCCTGCTATACCTAAAAAACGACAGAGACTAAATTCCTTGGAATTGTCGTGCATAGTTTTAGCCATACACAATTTTCCATGGTCCTAGAGCTGAGACCAACCATTCGGAAAAGTCTCACCATCTTATCTTTAAGTACGTCTCTCTCATATTGGCGCGGACGAAAGAGATAGTCAGAGAGATAAGACGGGGTTAAGTTATCGCCTTGTCAACCTTGCTAAGGCCGCACCGCGAAAGTTCCAGCATCGCATTACGAATATTTACCGACACTGAATGATAAACCTGTCTGCGCTTTGGGAGCAGTCAATTTGCTATCATTACATACTTATTTTTCAATGTCACTCGAGAGCCGGTCTCCACTTTATTCCGCCCCCATATCAGCATGATAGTACCAAATTGGTGTAAGCCAGAGTCTGCCCGCTATCATTGTATTAGATCAGTTCCCCCTGATTCGCGGTGCGTGGTGCAAAACTGCGTCGCTTCATGGTCATCAAAATGCGTGTATTTTTGATTTAATCAGTGCTACAATTGTGACAAAAATACCACCATGAAGATCACCGAGTCTGTTGCTACGGACAGTTTGGTGCCGGACGAAAGGTACAGTTTTGTCTTATGTATCTTTCGGTTGCTTTTCATTTCTGGATAAAATCATGAGTGACATCCAAATGTGATTCTCTTGTATTTATATAGATACAATAAATGGCGTGGTATGCAATAGCGAGTCAGTTTAGTTTAGTGCCTAAAGATAGCTTTTTTTATGTCAATTGACTGACAAACGAGCTGACGGCCTACCTGATGGAAAGTGGTCACCGCCGCCCATGGATATCTGCAACACCAGAGGTGTTACCAATACGTTGGCGGTCTAGGGAGGATGGGGAATGGGGATGGGATAGGGATGATGGAATAGGCCTTGGCTTTTATAGATTGCTTAGTAAAAACGATGCTACTTTATAAATAACCTTTGAAACGTTTCCTTTTTGCTTTAAATTTCATTCTGATGTACATCGCCATAGAATATTATTTATTTGGAATATTCATTCGCATAAGCATATTTAATAAATATCAAAGCCTCTATAGAAGCTTGATAAACAATGTTTTACATTTCTGCTGAGTCAACACGATTATAATGGATATTTACATAAACTTGTTGCCTTTCCGCCCTTCGACGTAAATGAAAATGACATTAACAGGGGAACGACAAGGTGTAATCGCTCACAAAAGTGATAGATCGGTGCGAAATACCCGCGAGGTGTCCCTCGCCCTACTTCCTCCATTTTGTCCTGTTGTTAAAAACACTGGGTCGTCCTAAACCCGGGGGTCGTCGACCGCTTACCGCACTCTTAACGCGCGCTGACAGGGGTGGCCACGATTAATTATTATAAAATGCAACAAAATGTGAACAGCTCACGCGACGCGCTTCATTCCAATGGTAATGAAATAAAGGTATTTCGCTCGCGGCGCGGTCAGTAATTTTTCGTGTTACACGGCTGAGTAGGCGGCTGACATAATTATTTAAACCCTCCTGTATCTCGTAATGACAGACATGTCGGCAAAAACACACACAATTTTTTATTCATGAACTTTTCCTGGATTAGTGTCGTAAAGTGAGATTAACGTCTGAAATCCTCATGGCTTTATAAAACTTTTAGCTTAATGCGCTGTATTTGGTACCTTATGTTATTTTTTCTTGATTATGCTTCAACATTTGCGCCGCGTGTCTCATATTACAAATACGAAAGTTTATGTTTGTGTGCATGTTTGTTACTTACTCAATTTCGTAACAGCTGAACAGGTAGGTTATAGCTTAATTTAGGTCCTGGGCTAAGATTATCCCGGAAAATCTTTAAGTTCCTGAGGGAACAACTTTAACCGAATTCCACGCGGGCAGAAGCTAGTCATATATTAAAGCTTATCTTCAACGAAGTTCTTAATTACTTCTATTATCAATTCGGCTTTGCAATTTCAAAACCTAGTATAGGACACGAATTTTTTTGCCAAAAAAATCGATGCTTTATGGCCTAGTAAGCTGCAAAATACAAAGACACGTTTTTTTTTGGAGGTGTCCCTTACTAGGTTTTGAAATTGCACAGCTGAATTATCATTTATGACGATAATTTTCATGAAGTGGCTAGACAAAGGAGGATAAACATGCACATTTTTCCATGGCAAATTGCATAAGTAGTGAGCACAAAGCCATGCGAATGCGCCTAATGGAGGCATAATTATGTCGCCACAATAGGTGTTCGTTGGCTACAGGTGCTTTTGTTGCTACGAAAATTTGTTTACCGTCGGTGGTATTATTTATACAAGATCGTTACGAGTGCTACGCCGTAGCCGTTTCATTACAAAAAGGTGTTAAAGAAAGAGGAAACTATTTTCGCAACCCCGCCTCCAATGCTAACGCAAAACTTACCAACAAAGGTTTGATTAGTTTTGTTTCCAATATTCCCGTTACCAACTAGCAACCGTATGAAACATAAATAAGTTCTGTCTTGAGCAGCCAGGTTTTTAGGGTTCCGTAGCCAAATGCCAAAAAACGGAACCCTTATGGATTCGTCATGTCTGTCTGTCTGTCTGTCCGTCCGTATGTCACAGCCACTTTTTTCCGAAACTATAAGAACTATGCTGTTGAAACTTTGTAAGTAGATGTATTCTGTGAACCGCATTAAGATTTTCACACAAAAATTGAAAAAAACCAATACATTTTGGGGGTCCCCATACTTAGTACTGAAACTGATTTTTTTTTCATCAAACCCATACGTGTGGGGTATCTGTGGATAGGTACTCAAAAATGATATTGAGGTTTTTAGTATAATTTTTTTCTAAACTGAATAGTTTGCGCGAGAGACACTTCCAAAGTGGTGAAATGTGTCCCCCCCCTGTAACTTCTAAAATAAGAGATGATAAAACTAAAAAAAATATATGATGTACATATAAGCCATGTAAACTTCCACCGAAAATTGGTTTGAACGAGATCTAGTAAGTAGTTTTTTTTTAATACGTCATGAATCGTAAACCGCAATTTACCTTTTATTTTTTATTTTTAGTGTTCCATACCTACAAGGTACTGTTTCTTTCCATACGTAAGTACGGAACCCTCGGCGCGCGAGTCACACTCGCACTTGACCGGTTTTTTATTAAAAAGTCTTAGCGAGGTACAAAATAGTCACAGACTGTTTTGTTTCAACCAACGCCTTTGTGCGTCTTAAAGAAACATTAGGCGGTGTCTTGCTGGGACTCGAAAGCAAGCGGAAAAGTAAGAGCGTGATATTTTGACGTGGTACAGCCTTTTGTCGAGCCTTGTAAAGGCTGGATGTTTGTTTTTTGTTCCGTCACGTTTGCCATGAAGAGTCGTATTTGTTTGTCGAAAAGTAACGTGGCTTTATGAAAAGTATTCTTGGTACGTGACTTTCTGTAGTTACTTAAGTATTCATCAGCCATGTGACATTTAACAAATATGAGAGTTTAAAACGTGCTGGAAATAAATTTATTTACATTGCACAGAAATGTTAATTAAAAATGAAAATAAATTTATTATTTACACTTTGGAACAAACCTTAAGTGGATTAATTAAAAAAATAGTTTGTAGCTGGGTATTTGAAACGCAGCTTATCTATAATAGCCGTGTGTTCAAAATAATAATAATAATAATAATAAATCAGGGGAAAATCTTTACACAAATCGATCTAGTCCCAAAGTAAGCTCTAAATGCTTGTGTTATGGGTATTAGATGACGATATACATACTTATATAGAGAAATAAATACTTAAATACATAGGAAACATCCAAGACTCAGGAACAAACATTCGTGCTTATCACACAAATATTTGTCCTTACCGGGGATCGAACCCGGGATGCTAGCTTCGGAGGCAAGGTCACTCTCAACTAGGCTAACCGCGTCGTCAAAATTGAGTTAAATACCCTATAGTTTGATTGCAGTTTTTAATCATACCTAGCAGGTAA
This sequence comes from Tortricodes alternella, assembly GCA_947859335.1. NCBI lineage: Eukaryota > Metazoa > Arthropoda > Insecta > Lepidoptera > Tortricidae > Tortricodes > Tortricodes alternella. The sequence goes on from OX401977.1 coordinate 11,831,815, forward strand.
ATAAGCAAAATTGGATCCACAAGATTTATCAGTGGGTGACTCAGAAATAAATGGAAAAGTTCAGGCATTGCGGTGTTACGTAGAAGCAGCCATTTTTTATGGAGTATATCTACTAAGTCAAGTGGCGGACTTAATGTCATTAGGCATTCTCTACAATTAGTCATTTTAGTAATTGATGACGCAAGCGATTCTAAGTGATATATGTACCTAATACTAAAACTTGTTTTCGTGTGAATTAACTTCATTTAAGTATGTCACAAAAACGAAAATCGGTAAAACGCGACATTATCACTTTGTACCTACTTGTCTTCAATTGTAGCGAAGTGCAGGCACTTATTTAAATACTACTTCAAAAAGTCCGTTTTCATTGAAAACAAGCGCAGCCAGCCAGTGAATCAAGTGCAAAACAAAGCATACCAAGTGCGCGGCAGACGTGGTCGTAGTGGCCATTGATCACGGCGCGGGCGGCGGCGGCGGCGGCGGCGCGCGCGGCGTGCCAACGAAAGCGAACGCTACGACACCAGACACTACGGGCGGGTGCGGCCACACTCACAGCGGGGGCTTCTATCTATCTATATAACTAGTGGCTCCGTGAGCTGTAGACCTCGCGACGAACTTAACTTTGCCGTTGGAAAACTGTCATCCCATACATCGACATAGGTCGCGGTCAGTTTACAGAGACCGCAAATAACTTTGTAATGGCAAAAAACCCCATATCTCCGCCATTTTGAAAAAAAACGTAAAAGCGATTCGACAAAAGGTCGAAATTTCACGAGAATCGGTTGAGAACTGCGACCTGTGGACGAGAACAACTGGACAACAGCCGCTGGACAGCCGGACATACGAAAGCTGCCTAAGCTGAAACGGAGACTCTTCACTTGCTTCGCTCGCTCGGTCGATTATATATCTCATTGTGTATTCACTTAACACTACAGCTAATCTTAAACCCATGATTATTTTAATATTTATCGCTGAAAGTGAGTCGCAGTCCCTTTGGTCATATAGAAGTATATTGGGTTGTAGCTAACTAGCAGGTTAGTGGGGAGACCGTTTTTGTCTAACTCGCTCAGTCGAAACCACTTAATAACTAGGTACGACTCTTGGTGAAGACGGAGATCAGTACCTAGCTTTAATGTCCCTATTTAATGCAGACTATTTCGTACAAACAACTGTTTTTCAGCTCAATTGGTCACTGAAATCTGCCCTTTATTGGAGAAAGCTAGTATTAACGGTATTCCTACTTAGCTTTGCAAATAATCAATATTTAAGACGCGTTAAATGGGATGGTCTTTACAAAGCATGTTTAATTTTTATGTTGTAACCAAGTTAGTTTACTAATTTCATCCCACATATTGTAGGCAATTTGGCTAATATTTATTATCTATAAGGTGAGAAAGAAAAACAGCGTGTGGTGTCGGTAAAATTATCCACTCTTACACATCACAATCATTACTTAAAACCCAAACAACGACAAGGGAAAAAGAATTGCTTCTCTTTTCAATTTTCTATCCATATCCGTTTGCTATTTTTTTGTCAATATCACGAAAAGCTGTGGTGGGCGAAAAAAAATGTGAAGATAGAATCCGCAAGCAATTTGGTGGAGTCCACTTACAGGGTTACTCGTGTACCCAATTTGTGTCATGTCGTACTCGAAACAAAATCCCAGGGCACATGAAGAGGCGAGTTTACTAATTAAACTTGTATCGTACGGATCTTCAAATTTCTAGTAGGATAAGGATTTATTTTGTTCTTTGTTGTTATTTCAATGATACTTTCGAGATAAAGTATAGATCTTTACTTAATAGTGACCACTACAATTGCTCTGATTATTCTTAGTTATCGTCAAGATAAAAAACCCGAAACAATACAAAATATGGACCTACAGCAGTGATTGAAACCACGCCTCTTGAAGGAGTTGTTGGTTTGAGTTTGAGGGTTGCTTTTAATAAATATTCTGCTCTACCAAAGAATTTGAATGGCCCACGAAAAAACCGAATTTGTTTTTGGGATATTCGGAAACCTCTCTGAAGTGCGAAATGAGAAATCAATCATAATGCGATGCTTGTTTGTTCAATTAATTTCACACATACTTACTTATTTCTTATGGTTCTAGCAACCGGTCCCGGTTACCTATTATCAGTATTAAAAGTTTCCCCAAGAAATTGTCTAAATTATAGGGAAAACCGCGTTAGAACCAGTTAAAGGGCGCTATCTGCTTCATTTAAATACTCTGTGTAAATGAGATAAGTACTAACACGCTTCGTGGGGTATCGCGGCGTGAATGTCTGCCCTTAATCTTTTTAGAAGTTTTAAGCGAAAACACCAACAAATAAAATAAGCAACTTCATTTTAATTAAAACAGTTCATAAATGATTCATGTCAAACTCTTACATATATTACATGATCAAAATAGCCAGTATCGAAATGAATACGTTTATAATCCTTCCGAAAAACCGAATGATAATTTTCATGAATATGCAGAAAATCCTGATTTGCATCATACGCGATTCGCACATAGCGCACATTTCATTCGCTGCGAGCAGTCATCCGACCTTGCGATTACATGACAATCTGACGAAGCACGGACGGTAATGGATTCGATCGATCATCCCTCGGGAACAGTATTTATGATATCATTAAATGATACGCAATTGTCCTGGGAATACGGCTCAATGGTGACAATTGGAAAATATTCATTTTCGCCTTTTTTGAAAGCTGTAATCTCACATGCCTGTATACAGCACTTTCAGAGTACTACCTAGTTATTTTTGATTCATTAAACGGAATGAGTACTGACGTTTGCACTTGTACACCGTACCGGCTTTACATTGTGTTATAAATTTTTGACTGTAACATGGGTATAGTTTTAGGTATAAAGGATATTTGTAGGAGGCTTTGGTTTTAGATAAACAAGAAAGTCACTGAATTTACTTGAATATTTTGTTGGATTTGTAACTGATTTGCAAGTAATTGATAGTGTTGGAATGTGCACGGTGATACAGTTATACGTCAGAATTAGACAGATCTCGATCGATCTGCTTATCGAATTTGAACGATCAGTCGATCAGATCGATAGGTTGACATAACTTTAAAAAATTGAATCGTTACTTCAAACCATTCGAAATGCAAATCCCCTTACCTGAAAGGTAATTTTGTTTGTTGTTGGCATTGGAACGCGATCACAGCTTGATCCCATGATCTCTGCCCAGAGAGCGTTCAGCAATAGGCTGATTAAAATAAACGTACCATGTAATCCGGCATAAACCGTTTACGCGACGGGGGCGGAAATCGAACGCTGTATTGGACGAGGAAATGGTGCCCGGCGTCTGCGATTCGATTTCTGGAAGCTCTGTCGCGTTCGAAATTGTTGTTCTTATTTCAATCTGGATGTAACCTTGTTTTTTATTTGCATAGTATAGCCGGCATTATTTTTACTATTTATGGTATGGATGCAACTTTTTTAAAGAAGCTTAAAATGATGCTGTCATTTAAAGATGTGACAGGAGTTTGTGTTTTCTTTACAGATCTATTCGACATAACACATGATACTGTTATATTTATCCACCTGTGCAGGGCAATTATGATAACTTAGAACTCTTTTTCAATATCCTCGCGAGTTAAACAGAACAGAAGGCAATCAATCCATCAGAGTGTTGCGATTCTGTAACTCGACAACGTCCTTCACATCGTCGTAGCTTTCCCATACTGGCACTTGCCAGTTTTCAATGTAAGATCGTCATCACATTATGGAATCGCACTAAAGCTAATTTATAAACTATTCTAACGTTCCCTGTCTTCGCTCGCTATCGCATACCGATGATCACATCGTGACGTATCTGTTTACTATTTAGCTCCGCAGCTCATTTGAATAATAGCAGTCGGGGAGCTTAGTATTGTTGAAATACTTGAAATAATAATGAGCTTTGGGTGTTTAACACTTTGAACTATCCAAGCTTAGATAATTCATCAAAGTTGTCGGATAAGAGTGCTTTACCCACTGTAAATGAAAGAAGCACACAAACCTTCAACGTAAAATAACTGACAGAAGCATTAACTAGTCGCGGTTTTACCTCACGTTGACATTCGATGTACTTGAAATATTGTCCCTTAAATCTGTCAAAGGTAGATAAAATTGCACTATAATTATTACAAACAATCAAATCTTTCCTCTTTATAACATTAGTATAAGTAGTTCACGAGCGTGACCGACAATCCACGGTATAAACAGAAGCATTTCAAAGTCGAACTTTTTTGGGTGAAGTGAAAAAATCAAATCTTCCTTCAGCTTTAAAACCCTATTATCCTATACTTGAATGTATGAGAATAAAATCCACCGCGTCTGACTCCTTAATATATACTTAAAGCCAAGATTTTCATAAAATTCAAGGAATTTTTAATATTGATCAATGAAAAAAAACGGTAAGAATTTTACGCCTAGAATGGGCGCGTTGGGTCTTTTAATTAAGGTTTGGTATCAAATAATCTTTTAACAAGGTAAGCCAGTTGAGGTCCGGGCTATCACTTACTCCAAGATATATTTTCGGGATATTCTCGTACTTATTTGAGAGGTCCCTGTATACGATATCTCGATGAGTTGCGTGATTTGCGAGCGATCAATTTTTCATCAAACTTCCTTTACCTCAGTAATTGAGTCTGCGGAAATCCGTCGAACCATGATGCGGGTAATGTAGGTAGTCGTAGGGATATTACTAACGATGACAGCCCTATTTACATGTTCATATAGGACGTGCGATGATTTTCTGGTGGTACAATATTGAGTTATGTTCAGGGATATTATTATGTACCGTTTGTTTTGCAAGAATATATACAAAATATGAACCTTTTTTGGGACACTCTTTTAATTTAAAAACATATCGGGAAGTCTTATTGAAATTTTCTTTTGTGGACCAGCTTAAGTTGAAATGTCTTTTTAGAAAAGTTTCTTATCGCCGAAAACGATTTCAAAAGGAAAATTATTCTGTCATTGGTTTTTCAGACGTCGTTTATTTTTTCAAATAATTTGTTTTAATTGCAGCAAGTTTATTACAAGATAACGGAATGCTTTGCATATGCAATAATCACTAAAAATATGTAGCAATCACGTATATGTAAGTAAAAAAAAAAATACCAAAACAATATCTATATAATGGAAAAAATACGTACATACCTAATTCAATTCAAAACTGTTGTTATTAGAGGCTTTGTCTGTATGTCCGCTTGTTTGAGAATAAGTAACTGGAGAATAAGTAAAGGCATTTCTAATGGATTTTAACAAGTGGATTCAGGAAGGTCCAAGAGAGCATTAAATCTTTGTTTTATTGTAGTTTTTCTAACACGTAGAGCGCCATAATATATAGTGGTTATACCTACTTCAAGATAAATCTTCTTTCTTTCAGTTGCTACTCGATCCCAGCGAACAACATGTCGGGGGGCTCCCACGTGTCGCGGGCCACGTTTGAGTCCAGCCGCGAGTCGAGGGGCTCCGCGCCGCCGCTGCCGAGCCCGGCGTCCGCAGGGGCTGCGCTCGTGTCCCCGGAGACCCTGAGCCGGCACAGCAGCCCGCCGCCGCTGCCGCCGCACCCGCAGCCGGCGCCCTCGTGCTCTTCGCATCGGGTACACATGGAGTCGCCAATGAAGTGAGTAACTGTATATATATATTTATATTCAGATTTTTGGCTATTTATTGCTGCAATTTGGGCTGTTTCCAAAAATATACCGTCTTACATCACTACTGAGAACAGAAAGGTTTGGCTGTAAACTTTTGAGGATAGTCCAAATTACATAGATACATACATATTATCACGCCCGAAATCCCTAATGGGGTGGGCAGAGCCACAAAACTACTTGTGGCCACGTTCGATAAATTAGTCCTAAGATGGTATGATGAACCAAAACCATGAGTTCAAATTGCAGCAATAAAATGCCGAAAAACTAGCCCATTTCCGAGGCCCTTTAGGTGTGATAGCTCGAAGTACCAGTTTTCTATACGGCACTTAAAAGCTGATGGTTGAGTGAAGGTCTGTGCATTCAGTAAATAATCACATGTCTGCTCGTTTAAGATTATTGCTACTTTGAAAGACTGTGCTGGACTTAAGGAACGTGACGTGAGACGAATATATGATCATTTATTTGTAAAGGTTTAATCAAATGTCACCTTCATTTTGACATAACCTATTCAAATCGAAGCGAAGCAGCTTTGTTCAAAAACAAGATAGGTATTAGAAATCTGATCACGTACACAATTGTCAATATAATGACAGCTAGACGAGGATTTCTCGTGAAACCAACAGTTCAAGTTAGAAAATTATTGACAATTCCAAAACAGGCCACCGGACTCGGAAAAATTGGTTAAGCTTTGATTTTTATGGTTTGTATAAACGCGCTCTACCTATAGGTAGTGCTTTCTAATTTACTTTATGATATTTTTATAATAAAAGGTTTTCCACACAATAACCACCGAAATATAAAATAATTGTATAAGGTTAAGTATAAAAGGTCCTGAAAAATGGTCTAATAAACAATGTGTATTTACAGCTTTGTTTAATAATTAAGGCCCTTACCGAGTACAATGGAAGGGCTAACTAGTTTAATGAACCCTGAACAGGGCCTCGGGGAGGCTGAAAAACCGATTTATGACAGCTAAACTTCGCCGACGGAAATGATGGTTACAATTTACGGATAATATAAACGGGAACCATCAAGCCGTACTTCAGCGTTATATGAAGCAAGATTATATGGAATTTCCTTTACCTAAGACGTCAAAGACGAATGATTGGACACGATGTGAAAAGGATTTCAATAGACATGTACTTTAGAATATGAGCTGCCGCGTAACAACAAGAAAATACTTACATTATATTTCCTCATACATGGCTAAACATTAACTTTATCTCAGCTTCGAACGAATGGAAACAAACATGTAGGTAAACAATGAATCCATACCAATTTATTTGGCAGTGTAATCCGTAAACTTTGCATCCGTAAACATTGCATATTTTAAAGGATTTGTGAACCGCGTCCGGAAATTACTGAATAGTGGTGGTTGTGAACTGAGCCTCTATTCGACATTGGTCTAAGTGATATAGAAACCGAATGTTATATTATGGTAACGAAATGTCGCTTTGTTTTGTCACTTTCTTTTCAATGTTAATTTAACAAAGTAAGACAAAGACAGAGCAACGCGATATTATACACCAATGTCACTAAGCAATGTCGAATAAAGCTCCTATTCGCTTAATTTATTTAGTTCAATCTTTATTTATTGTTGTACTTACAATTCATATTCACTTTCTTAAAGTAGATAAAATAAATTTTTATTACTCAAAAATTAAACAGCAGAAAAGTATAATATAAAAACTTTTTCAGTCAAAAAATTATCATCAGTTCATGATATCATAAAGTAGATTGCAAGTTTAAAAATTATCCAAGTCACTAAGTTTTCTTCAGCGAATCATTTTCTTTATAAACACCTCATAATAGTTTCATAGCAAAGGCCTTTCTATTATATCATATATATCTATAGAGCTTACTAGACGAAACATTTCTCGTACTAATTTGTATTATTCAGTGGATGCGTCTGCGAGATCTCATTGATTTGCAGGACAGATACAATCCAGCAATCCTTTATTTGTTTGTTTACCCGCGCTTCCGCAGAGTTCATGGCTCGCACTATTTCCTCTCAGATTTCGGTGAGTCAAGTTAATTGAGTTTGCTTCATGCAGAGATGGCTCGAAATAGTTTCATTGAGTTGTGTTTTAGTTGCAAATGTTGCATGCTGTACGTTTCAAAGTTATTTGCATAAGGTTTAACATGCTAACACACTATATTTGTTGAGTTTTCCAAAATAAAGGTACTGTTTGAGAAGTCAGCTTCATAAAGTTGAATAAACTTAAACTTTGCTTAACGAAATCTTCTATCATTTATTTTTAACTTTGATAGGTACCTACTGAGTACTGATGAAAGAATTGTGACTTGTGGTGGATCAGTTCATAATTATTACATTATTATTTTGATTTCCTAATTATTATGACCATTAGGAGCATTCGGAGTAGATAATCTGTTGAAAAATATCACAAAAATTGTTTTGAAAGAGGTGTAAGAGCGGGAAGCAGATTGATGTTAAGAGTTCACCTTCGGAAGTTTTTGCAGTTATGTTTTTATAAAATGTTAAATTTACTTTGTCCCCAGGTTGTCTAGTCCTCCATCGCTGTCGCTTGGGGGCTCGCTGTCACTTCAGCCGGTGATGTACCCGGCGGGCCCTGCGCACGCTCCGCTGCCCCCCACCCGCCACACGCGGCCGCCCTCCATTCCACACGTCCATCCGATCAGCGCGTGAGTTCACATCTATATTGCCCGTGCTCTAGTACAGGATGTGCTGTTAACACTTTTAGGAGAGATTGACTGTGTTAACGAAACGAAAACGGTGAGATTCAACTTGAGTTGAGTTTTTCTGTAGCAGTTTTGACCCCGGCAACTTACTCTTCAGCTCCTTTACATTATAATTCTTCGACTTAGTGCCCATTGTATAATAAGGTCACTAAGCTCGGACTTCGGGCGTCTTTGGTTCGTTTGACTCAGGCCGAATATCGATAGGGAATGAAAGTCGCCTGAAGCGAGGCGAAGTAATACGAAGTTCCACACTACACTCTTTGCCGGCTACAAGAGTTTCGTGAAGGAGCTATTGAATTTGTCGCCGTTCCTGTCACCGGTATATGTCAACATACAAGTCATAGGCATAGACCAGAGGGCTTAGCATACTAGCTTTAATCGTGCACATAAAACTTCTGTCACATTCTAACTATAATAATAAGCGGGTACGAAAGGGACAAATGCTTTATGTGCGCGATAAAAATGGGGCAGCAAGCCGTTGCGCGTTCGAGTATTCTGTTCAGGCATTGTGAAGAAACTTCTTGCCAGGTTCATTGTAAATCAGTGAGATGACGTTATTACAAAATCTGTAAGTGCGAGAGGAATAAAAAAATTGCTCATAGCGCCAATTGACAAGTTTGATTCTACAGATACGAGTAATATTTATAATCCTTATTTAAATTAGCTTCTCACTGGGGCCAATTCGAAAGTGTTTTCGCTAAATTTAGACGTCGCTAAATTTGAAATAAGAATCGTTCGACTCGATTTTGAACCTTGGAGCTATACAAAATCGAGTTTGACGTTTCTTATTTTAAATTTAGGCAATCTTAAATTTAGCGGACATCGTTTCGAATTGGACCCTGTGGAAGATATTTAAACTTTAACTTAGCTTTTTGTTTACCTTATGACCTTTTACGTTCACGGTGTTTTTCGAACAGACGACGTTTTGAATAATTTTAATACTATAAAAATAAATGGAGGCAGTGCATAGAGGTAGGTAGATGGATAGCTCGCGTCCCCAGTAACTGCATTTGAACCGTTATTGAAATATAATGTTGACCCAATTGCAACAGAAGGCTCTCAGGTCCAGTTAATGCCACTCAAAGTTCAGCCGCAGAGCCAAGCCAACACCAGCCTTTGACCGAGATTTAAGTTCTCTTTGGTTAAGTAGTAGTTTAGTTTGGAGTAGTAGTATAGTGAATACTTGAAAAACACACGGCTTTACTCACGATTTATTATCAGAAATAGTCCGACATGTTGGGAATTGCCACCAGCGTGGAAGCCCGTTGTCCCAGCCATTCGGGATACGGTACGTGTTGATACTCTTGTGGACACCGTGAGCTCGGCATGTTTGCCGCCGTTCATCACCAACAACGACCAGCCGCAGCCGGGCGCGTCAGCAGCGCCGGCGCCGCCCCCCCCGCCCCCGCGCCCGCACCCTCTGTACGGGCGCAACGCGCAGCTCGCAGAGCAGTGCGCGGGTTGATCTGACCGGGACCGCACTCAAACCCTGAAGAAGGACTCCAATCGAGTTCGAAACATGTCGGACTATTTCTGACAATAAATCGTGAGTAAAGCCGTGTGTTTTTCAAGTATTCATAATGTCTCACGAAAGTTTTAATTAGTAGTATAGTATGATGAGGAATAAACAGACAACATTGAGACCTTGTTTTATTTTGATAAAGAGCTTTATATAATGTTGTTGTAAAGTGAGGACTAAACAGACATAAGGCAAATTTTGTACAATAGGTTAAGTAAAGGAATAGTTGGCTAAAATAATGAAATACTTAATGAAATTAAGAAATTTAAAATAACGTTTCTCAACAGGATCTTGTTGTAGGTACTTACGGTGTAAATTGATGACAAATCGCACTGAGAATTTGGTTCATTTTGACATACCTGGAACGTTATTTTGCGAGGGATTTTTGGTTGAAGGATAGTTTAAAAAAAAAGACCTATTTGAATGATTTGTATTACTATGGGGAATTTTAATCTAAACTAATCTTTTATCAAACGTAATTAAGATCCGATTTTAAATTATGCGGTGGAACGGAACTCATTGTTGAGCTAAAATACTCTAGGTAAGTTGAAATACTCTATTAAATATGGCCATATTAAAATTCCTAGTTCATCTATAGGTATCGCCACGAGAGTTAAAGCGAATGATTATACACACAAGTACACAATACCATACAAAACAAAACACAAATTTGAAAATTCGAACGTAATCGTCTTGTCCACACATGATAATATGCCGCGGTGTGCTTGACCTCAACTCTCGTGGCGATACCTATATATCAGATTTAAAAATCTAAAAAAAAAAACTTGTAACACATTCTATTGGCGTAAAATTCCGTTGTCGAAAAGCACGAGCCGTATTAAACGCATTCCGCTGAAACCAAATATCGTTTGCGTAACTTCGTAGCCTATGAGCGTAATTCAATATGCTGACTATTGCACGCATCGAAGATCAAAGGAAACACTCGACAATTTTATTAAAAACCGCTCCAATACCGGTAAATATCTACCTGACTTTTTTGACAACTTTTTACACAAACGAGTTTATAAATAACCAAGTTACGACGCTCATTTTATAGTAATACATACATAACAATTTTTGGCGCTACTCAGAGTTAGACATGCATATTATCATTATCATGAACGGTTAACATGTTCTTTAGTACTTTGAGAACACTTGATGGTTCATTAATTGAAAATGTGTGCGATTAAAATCACGTCACTTCTAACTACGTTTTTCGATCTTGTGAATATTTGATCCAGTTACAATCAAGCCAGCGATCATTCGTATCGGCGGTCTTCGATAGAATGACAATCGGATTGTCAAATTCGATTTTATGCTTTATCGCTTTAACGTTTTTCGATCCTCCGAATATTCGAAGAAGTAAGAATCGAGAGATAGGATGACAAATCGACAGCTTACATTCGATATTATCATTTACACGTATCCCAAGAAGTGAAGTCGTCTATGGAGCGTACGTACCTATAACTTACATAATTTCCCGTCATATATTCTTCGTGTCCATCCCATTGAGTTAGTAACGAATGGGACCACAGATACGAACTAGCGCAAAAAGTAAAATTCAGCCAATGATGAGTCGGATAAAATTGCCAGAGTGAAAAATGTGATCGCTCAGCGCACGCCGGTGTTATAAATTACAAGTATACGAAAGAGCTGCCAGCCTTAAGTGTTCTCTCCCCTCGTACCTACTTCAGAGCGTGGAAAATTTTAATCTAATCGACCATAAGAATTTTATTACAATTGGACTGGCCAACGGTCTAATGTTTCATCGAATTTCTTTAAAGCGTATTATTAAAAAACCCTTCGGAGGCTTACAAAGCTAAGCTGGTAACGTCGTACTTTTCTCGGTCTTCTTGATTATTTAAATGAAATTGAGTGAAATTCTCAAATGTAGTCTATTAACATTCTCCATTCACATATATGTCTGGAATGCAATGTTTTGTGTGTAAAATTAATTGTGTGTGAAATATATTAATGTATGAAATTATTCAAAATAAAGAATTTTAATGACAACTTTACCAGCTCAGCCGTGTATATAGCTAGAGAACATACACAATTCAGAGTAGTATTGGCTAGAATTGTAAGTGGCCCGATATCACCATTTTCTGCGAAGATGAATACCTATATACCAACAAGGGACAAATCATAACCCGATGTGTCTTGGAACAGCAGATCAATTATGCAGCACAATTGGTATCGGTTTGGCTCGAAATGCAAACCAATTTAGTCTTAACTCTGTGTAAATAAGGGCACAATTGGTTTACTTTTCGCGAAAGCGATACCACTTGGTGTTGCGTAATTGAGCGGCTGGTTATCTTTTTTAACCGCATGTGTTTATCCAAGTTTGGTCAAACATTGTTTAAGATTGTAATTGGAGTTATCTGTGTGTGTGTGTGTGTGTGTGTGTGTGTGTGTGTGTGTGTGTTTGCAGTTAGTGAACTAAACACAGTCAAATGTCACAACATTTGCGTATATAAGTTGTTTTCTTATGCTGCGTTTATTATCCATTCTTGAAAGGGATTCAATTTTCTTTTTCTCTTTTGTGCAAATTCTGTCTTAGAGACAGTGTTGCCAACAACTACAATGGATTGCGTCCCGCATTACAACGGCAATTCCGTTCCTACTGGCACAATTCGCACTCGCCGAGGAAATTGCATTTTCCCTTCTGAATATGCAGTCTAATGAAAAGCTCTCGCCACGGTGTCACAGTGTAGACTAGTGCTCTTGGAAATTAACTGTGCGGCATTGGCGAAGAGTGGTAGCGGGGAGTAACGGACTAATGAATACTTTACACATTCTTCCCTTCTGTCACTTAAAACCTGCTAGCTGGTTAATAGACGCTCGAGATTCTTGAGTTAAAAATGCATATTAATTATTTTTTACTGTATTTGTTGATGGGTTGAGCTTCTCTTTAACGCCCTGTTCCATCTATCTAGAGATATGTGGAATACTTTTCCATTCTTCTCCACCGGTAGGGATATTATTCCATATATCCCTACTAAAATCCACTGCGGTAAGGACTTGTGGAAATTTTTCCATCTATCCATACCAGCTTGCCCCCTGGTGGGGATAAGTGGAAATTTTTCCAGTTATCCATACCAGCTTGCCCCCTGGTGGGGATAAGTGGAACTTACTCCACCTATCCATACTAGCTTGCTCTTTGGTGGGGATAGCTGGAATTTATTCCACCTATCCATACTAGCTTGCTCTTTGGTAGGGATAGCTGGAATTTATACCACTTATCCATACTAGCTTGCCCTTTGGTAGGGATAGCTGGAATTTATTCCACCTATCCATGCTAGCTTGCTCTTTGGTAGGGATAGCTGGCATTTATTCCACCTATCCATACTAGGTTGTTCTCTTGGTAGAGACACAAGGATTTTTTTTCCATATTATCCTTACAAGCTAGGATTAAATGTTTCAGAATGTCATTATTACTGTGTCCACACGCCTACAAACGCATAGTAAAACACAAACTCTTAACGCAAACACTCTCATTTATAATACTGGTTTGGATGTTTGGAAAAAGCCAACAAGTTCCTACTAAGAGAACAAGCTAGTAGGGCTATGTGGAACAAGTTCCATTTATCCCCACCAAGTGAAGAAGCTAGTAGGGCTATGTGGAATAAATTCCATCTATCCCCACCCGGGGACAAGCTAGTTAGGCTATGTGGAATAAGTTCCATCTATCCCCACCAAGTGAACAAGCTAGTAGGGGCTATGTGGAATAAATTCCATCTATCCCCACCCGGGGACAAGCTAGTTAGGCTATGTGGAATAAATTCCATCTATCCCCACCAACTGAACAAGGCTATGTGGAACAAGTTCCAGGGGGCATATTCCAACCAGGGGGCAAACTAGTATGGATAGGTGGAATAGGTTCCACTTATCCCCACCAGGGGGCAAGCTAGTATGGATCGTTGGAAAATATTCCACTTGTCCCTACTCACTGGGGGCTAGGGTGGACAAATGGACATATTATTTCCATGTATCCCTACGGGTGGAGAAGAATGGAAAAGTATTCCACATATCTCTATTAGGGGCATATGGCGGTAGGGATAGATGGAACAAGGGTCTTTAACTTGTACCGAAATAAAATAAAAGCAGGGCATCTATTCGGGAACGTCCAAGCGATATTGTTGCAGGATTACACATCGTGCGGAAGAGTGGGATGAGAATCTCGCTAGCGCGTCACTACAATATCGCTTGGACGTTCGCGAATAGAGGCGCGGTAAAACCGGTCAAATACATTTACAATCTAAAGTTATTAAAGTCAAAGTCAAGTCATTAAATAGAAGCGTTTGTGACTTGAGCCACGCCTGTACCAGCAGTACGTACGCGTTTTGTGTAATATCACCATCTTGAGGGCCGTATCCTTGTTTACTTTGTACAGACAAAACAGCGAACTCCGCAATGATACCCCGGCGTGCTAAAACGAAATATTACCCAAACAATGAATCCGGCTTTCCACTGACAATACACTTTTGTAATGAAATAACTTGTTTGTTTTAAATAGAAGGCAGCCAAATTGAATACATACTTTGTTGAACTTTAATTCGTGAAAATGTTTCCACTTTAATTCTGCTGCAGATTATTTAGCAAGCTTAGAATAAATCAAAAACGTGTTTAGAAAAGAAATTAAATATGGAATAGGAACTCAGACGGTCTCTGGTTTTCCCTGACGTCACGCCAACTAGGGGAAAATGTTGTTGGTGTCACGTTTTTTTATCGCAACTCTTCGCAATTGGCTTTTCTGCGCAACACGCGCAGTACCTCCTTTTACTTCCGTTTAATTAATAATATTATGGTTTCACCGTGCTCTGATGCAAAGTACTACCTTTCTGAAAATATAATAAAGTGCTCGCTTTCGCTAGGTAATGAAGGTTGAGAGTGGTGCTAAGGTAAATCAGATGAGAGAGTCGATTGTAAAAAAAAGTGTTCGCTACCTATTCCATATTTAAAACATTATATTTATAGTGTGTATGTGCAAGTATTCCGTATCTACTTAAGCAATGATAAACTTCCTCATCAAATTTATCTATACCTACCTAGTGTGATTTGCTTTTTTATGGCAATGGTTATGATGGGCTAGGTATGTTAATAGACGAAAACAATCCAGAAAAAAAAAAACAATTTAAATCCAGATTTGACGTTTTATTGAGTTCAACTAAGATTAATATGAATACATGACTTGACTTCACATTTTACCTCTGCCTGTCAGTCTGGCTAGATTAACTAGTAACTGATCTGTTTCTTACTGCAACATGGTTTCACCAACATTTGAAATAAGAAATTTCACCAACATTTGAAACTAATGTAATGTATTTTACGGCTGTTATATATTTAAAGTTTTGATATAACATCGTGGGTTCACGTCAAATTGCTGAATGAAGTTGAGAAATCAAATTATGTGAAGATTGTTGTGGGGTCTGCATACATAATCACAGGCCCTTTGTCGCGGTCGTCGTCTCAACTTTAGTAATTATTGTGTTAACCTCTATCAAGTAAGTTAGGCGCAAAACTTTCTTGAATCACTAAACACCCGTTTGCACTGTGTTTCATATCCATAAAGATGCCAATCAGAGAAATATTCCGGAATGAATCGCATGTTATGTTTTCACAGAAATGTATTGGGAATTCTTGATTTTTTGAGTGCAACTTATAAAACTTTGAGGCGTCAGTGTTATTACTAGTTATCAATTGGCTGTGATAGGGCATAAAAGCATGCTACCTTCATTATAATTATCTTCTCTCTCATTCAATGCCCTCTGCAGATCAATCCGATTTTAACTTCACCAAAACCGCAGTCCTGCCGGTCAGTTACTTGCCCGCACCCTGGCAAATCTACGTTGTGGTACTGTGACCACCAACTACTCTACTGTACTCTACAATGTATTTGTTTCAGAATATATAAATTCCATCGCAACATTGCTTTCACTCCCGTATAATGTTACAATAGCTTAATTCACTTCTGAGCTTTTCAACCCCCTTTTGACATCTGTTTACCTGCGAGGTTGTAATCTAAACTTTGAACGGCAATTGGTGCAATATCGTTGTCCGGAAACAGGTTCAGTTTCGGTGAGTAGGTATTGTCGTGAGCGCTGTGGGGAGCCAATAACACGCCGTTGCCAAGGCAACCACGCGTGCACGAGAGGGGCCCGACCCCGAGGGAGGGCCTAAACCAAAACAGTGAGATACCTTTCGAGTAAGCTTGAATTATTCTCCTACAGAGAATTTTAAGGGCTCTTCTTAATTTGGACGATCATTATTTAGTGCTCTTTCTCTTACGTTGCTGAAACACAGTTTGTCAGCAGTGGATTGGATTTGAATTAAATAAAATTCCGTGTGAATTAACCTCCTATATAAGTTTCAAAGTTTACATAACTGGATAATATGAAGATATTAAAGTTACTTTAGCCTTTCACTTTTGAGTAATACCTAGTTAACAGATTAAAATACTTACGAGAAAAAACCGATGTCCCAAATGTTTATCTGTTTCAACCCATAAAAGCAATAGGTATATAGGTATAATCGGCTAAGAAAGTAGTTATTGTTCCCATTACACTAAGTAGACGCGTACTCGCTACTGTAAAGTAGGGCACTTCGTGATCCTTCGCCTTGCCTCAGGCGACTTCCACTCGTTTTCGGCCCGATTCAAGGGGACCATGGGAGTCCCAAGTCAAAGCACTGTGTTATTACTAACACTGTCAGCAGCTCAACAAATAACTTCAACCAAGAGTATTGAAATAACTTCGACCACGTGGTTTTTGAGCTTTATCAACATCACATTAACAGTCTCTATCAAACTGATATGTCTCTAAGGTTGAGCCTTTATACTTAACCTTATCGCTTTCTTACATGCAAATCAACTTAAAACTTTGTGTGTTAAACAATTTATTAGCCCACTTTACCTACCAATGCTGTGTCGCAATGCATGATGCGCAAATTATCCTAGACCAGTGACTTTTCACAATCGATATATTCCCCTCAAAGCTAAAGGGGAAAAGTTCCCTTCGGACGTGACAAAGAATAGTTTTATTGCCTCCGAAACTGCAAGGAAACTGTGCAAGTATAAATAACGTATGTTGTGAGAACAGTTGTTCTGAGAACGAAAGGAGTAACTTGTATTGCTACATGAGGTAAGAGATAAGATAGGGAAGGCAAAAACTATATATTTACTTTTATTTTCTGAAACTGGGAACGATGCTCTTGAATATGCATGTTTCCTGACAAATCCTAATTAGTCCGTCACTGACATTATAAAAAAAATATTGAACACATATTTTTTCTTTTGTCAAGTAAACAAAAATTGACGAAGATAGTGCGTTGAAGTTCCGCGTGACGTCACGACTTTGCACACTTTTTACCATTAAGTGACGTCATGAGTCCCCACTCCCGAACTTTGATGCGCGTTATCTTTGTCAATTTTGATTGTTTTGATAAGGCAAATCTAACTTACGGACTAATTACAATTATATTTTTTTTACCCAGGAAACATCCCTATTATAAACTTGCAAAAGTTAGGACAAAATATAAAATAAGTTGTTGAATAAAATTGGACAGCTTGCAAATTCAATGCAATTTAAAAACTTCTTCAACAAAGCAAAAACTCGTATCTGTGGTACTAATGAACAATTATATAAAGTCAGTTCGTATCCGTTCCTCTTAACCTATAAGTATCCCGGATAATGACACTCCATGATGTCATTAACAGACTTTTAGGAAGTTTCTCTTAATTAAATTTGCGATAAAACAAGTTGGACTGGTCCACAAAATTCGGTGTTGAGTTGTCAGACGTTGGGTTGTGCGGGTGCGTACTCGTAAATGCTGCAACGAATTTATTAACTTCAGGTTGCAGCCGCTACGGGTAACGAAAACCACATTAAGTACGTTTGTATTAATTACATTTTATACATTCCTGTTGCTACGAACGACCAAAATGTATTTTTTTTCTAATTATGGGTTTGCTCGTTCTTGTTGAAGAATTGGACCAATAATGTCATAACCGCCTTCCATGACTCATTCGAAATATTTTTAAATTTAATCAAAAATTGGGTATTGATTGTATAAGGTATTAAGTTTTATTGTATTAGGGATTGTAATAATATTGGATATTCATCATTTGTTTGACCATTTAAACCAGGTTTAAAAAACAGGTCTACGTAAACAAATGATAAATTCTCAGGTTCATCTGAGTTATCAAATGTTATTCCACAGGGGCGATGCGTTAGCGACGACTCTATCAGCTCTCTACGGCAAGCTCTTGGTCGTGATGGGCATCGCTTTCCCAATGGCTGAAGTCATCTCCACTTACATTCCACCCTCCTTTTATGAGGTAAGAAAAACCTTCGGTGATATACAAATTATTTTATTTTCTACCGTCAAGGAAACATAGCTAATCGGATTTCGAGAAAACGCCACTTACTCGGAATATCATAATGCATGACAGAATTAAATTGTGTATGAAACCTTTAGCTATGTAACCTGTAAATTGGTTGCTTTACTACACAGTATGGAGCGACTTCAAGAGATAGTTATTGAGTAAAATTTATTTTTACAAATGTTTTTAAAGTTATCTATAGATGGCTGGATAATGAATTTTTGTAAGAGTTAGGCCAGTTAGTTTTTTATACAGACAATTGTTAACACACAGTTGAAAACTACTTTATCAGTAGCCTGGCTATCATTATTATAGGCCTCAGCTTTGCAACAGGAAGTTTTAAAGTAAATGGCCAGTCGCGTCACATGCTATACTACTAAACTATACTATACTTTTGGTAAAGAAAAGTTTAATCCCCCGCGGGAGACTATATCAAAAAAACTTGTTTTGATACGGGCAAGAATACAGTAAAGTTCTGATTCAGGCTCTATTAATTAATACGTACAATTGCACAGGCATGGATTATCACTGTTGTAACATTTTTTCTTGTTCTCTAGGGCTTCTATTTGTACCTGTACATCGGTAGCATGGTTTTCTTGCTGTACATGTATGCAGCCCTAATGCGGGACCGCTCGAGGTCTGATTTTGACTCACCCGTCGTTGCAAGTAAGTATTAGATTTAAGTGTTCATATTTTACCAAAACTTACAAAAGTTATGGAAGACGATTTGGAATAAAGTTGAAATCTTCATTCGTATTTGGTTTCTTTATTATTAAAATTGGAATATAAGTTTCATAACTTTCGTACGGGCTTTTCATTTAACGTTGAAAATTCCCTGCACAGAAGCTTCCTCTGACTAATTTTTTGCACGCTCCGTCTTGAGACGGTATAAAAGGGAAAAAAATGTTGTTCTTCTCAGAGAAATTAATGAAAGAGCTAACCGGTTTTTAAAGCCAAAGCCAAGTTTAATGTTTCCTGGGAGTCTTGAAAGTGTGTCATTTGTTTTACAGAAAAACCCATACCTACACACACAAGTCTAACAATATTTTATTCGTTACATGCTATGAGAAATTACCATTTAGTCCCTACTTGCTTCAGGGGATTTTTTTGCGTATAAATTAATACAAGTTAATTCATTTATAATTCATATTATAGCTTTGTTCGTTAGGTATTTATATCAATAACAATTCTCGAAAACAAAATAAAAGAACTACCGACTAGAGCTGAGTCGTCTCCACCAGAACAGCGATTTGACATGTACCACAACTTTTTCCAACCCACATTTTTCCGCTCAGCGCTCCTTACAACAATTATGTCAAGGAAATACAAGCGTATTATTTTCCCTTTCTGAAACGTATTATATTTTTCAAATGGTGCAACGAGGACGGTTACGCATCCACTTTTTCAGCATTTTAGTAGTTTTTTGTAAAAAGCTGTAAGCTTTGCTTCTGTAAATGCATCTAAGTATTTTTGTATGCAAGTAATCATTTTAATACGAGTAGCAAGGCGGTTCTTTTTCCATCCGGAATGTAAACATTTTTATTTATAGACCCGTGACTTAACCTGACCACACATGCGTTTTCGGCGAGGAACTATTAATATCTACCTAAAATATGATAAATCTTTCCGTGCGTGGTCACTCTTATTTTGAAAGCTGATTACTTTGATAACTATCTTAAAAAGAAATACGTGTTGACATTCGTTTTTTTAAGATATTTGGTTTTAACTTCACTATAAAGCCTAGTTTACAAAATTCAATAATCGTCTGTAGAAAAAAATCCATGTAGGTACTTCTGTTTTTACGTACTTATAATATTGAAATCTAACAAAAGCACTAATAATATTAATTCACATTGGTGTTGAGAATATTTAAGAAGTTTTTCTTCTTTAATGTAACTTTGGTCTTATGGCGGCGCCTTTGGGTTCTTTACACACTTTCCTTTCTAATAAGATTCATAAAATAACTAACCCTACTTTTAATTTTCCTAGAATCGGACGCAAGCTCGTCTCCATCAGAATCCGACTCATGTTCATCGCGCACTGAGCGGAGCACGGCCACCGCTCCTCACCCGCATTTCCAAATGCCATCCAGCGCTGCAAAGCGGCTGTCGCTTGGGTTCGCCCTTAGCACCCGCACACACCACTACGGCAGCTTCTATCTCAGGATGGGCGCTGTTGGTAAGTTTCTTTTATAAATCTACCGGGTTACATGGTGCTAGTGCAGTGGTAGCCTAGTGGTCTGACAGGCGGCTGCTTGTGCCGGTTGCACGTTCTAAGCCTGGCCCGCAACTCTAAAATTTCAGATCTCAAGTGCGGAATTGAATTTGATATTCATCACGAGCATTTAGGTGAAGGAAAATATCGCGAGGGATGCTGCACGCATCTGGGAAGCCATTCAAAGATGTGTGTGTAAAGTCCTCATTCCGCACTGGGCCCGCGTGGGGACTACTGCCAGTCTCTCTCACTATGAGTGGTGTGCCCGGCAGTAAGACGTATCTCTGATGATGGTGACACGAAGCTATAAGGCAACCATCGCTCAGGCTATGTGATTCTCACACAAAATGCATTGGCTGACGAAATCCGTCTGTCGCAAAGACTACCGGTTGATGCTAGTATGGAGCTTGTCATCGAGCCTTTACTCGGTAAGTTAGACAATAACACCCCTGTCGGCAATACGGGCAGCTAGGCTTATTAGGGTTACGCAGTCAAACTAGGAACTTTTATAGTTTCACCATGTCCGTCCGTATGTCTGACTGTTCGTACGAATGTCACAGCCACTTTTTCTCGAAGACTATTTAAGAAACAAAGCTGAAAATTTTCTTTGTACAACTATAGAAGATGGCCCCGCGCACACAGACAAATTAAACATTAGTAAACATAACATATTTGACTTGGGTAATCCTAAAGCAAAGTTGAGAAAAAAACTTATAATACCTGGAATAAGGTGTCTTTGAATAGATCTTTGAAAAACATTATAAGTACCTATATTAGAAACAATTTTTACCGGGGCCGTACCCTCATAACAAAAAACTATTAATTATAAAAATCTGAAAAATAATCTTTGAAAGCTCATGATGAAGTTATATCACGACTAACTAGGTTTCATTTGGTTCATGAGTGATAGGCGACTAACTGGTTTATACTTACTAAAAATCATTGAAAACAGTACCAAATAACTTTGAATATAAAGAAGTGAATTATTGTTTTCGAAGTTATAATGGCTACGGAACGCTACACTGAGCATGGCCCGACATGCTCTTGACCGGTTTTTTATACATACAATTTATGATTAGAAATTCTGATTTTAATAGATACTTTTTGTATTTATATTGCTGACGAAGTGACAATGTGAAATTTATGAATTTCACGTCAATAGCAGATAATATCACTACAGCTATTAATTATGTGACATAAAATTTACATAAGGTTGTCAAATACATAGCAGTTCCAAGATTTTGTAAATAATTTGAGCAAACATCAAAATCATTTATCAAAACAGTGTAAATATAGTATAATTCGGAATTTATATTCATAACAATTATTCATCGCTTTAATCGGAAGTCGTAGCCGTAGCCCCAGGCACGTGCGACATTATGTCTCGTAAACTTATTATATTTTCTCTCATTGGTCAAGTTTGCATTGTACTGAGTGCAAATATAACTATGGATGTTGCGCCAGAGGATGATATGGAGACTTGCCTCATAGATATACTATCATCAAAAAGTTTGTTTGGAGCAGACATAGCCATCATTAATTCAGGTATTTTAACGGACTATATGATTCGAAAGATTCATGAAACTAATAATTTCAAGACATTCGTGAAAGATTATCACTTATCTATAAACGTACTATCCAGCATCTATATAATACATGTGGACGACCTTTCCTATTTTAGAGATGTTCTAGACAAACTTAACCGAGATTGGAATCGGAAACCAGAGGGTCTCTACATTATAATAGTAAGAGAAAGCAGGCAATTTCAATTCAATTTGATATTTGAATTACTCTGGAAATACCACATGATACATGTTTTGATTGTCAATGACGACATGGATGAAACTGCTACAGTTTATACATATTTTCCATATGAAGAAGGCCAGTGTGGTCGTGGATATAATAATATTGTCAAGCTGTGTAATTGTAAAAGTATTAAAAGTTTGGATATTATTGAAAAGTTAAGAATAACTGATAAGCCGGTTTTAAATAACTGCACATTACAAGTTGGAACTCATAATGTTCTTCCATTGGTTATATCTAATCCTGACCCGATGAACAAATTTGTTATTGGCATGGAAAGATTTCTGTTAGAAATGCTGGCAGAGTTGGAAAATATATCTCTTAATTATACATATTTTCCTGAAGTTTATGCCTACGGAGACATATCAGAAAACTTTACCGTTACTGGTGTGTTAAAAGGTCTCTATGAAAATAAATTTGATTTGGTGTACGGTGGATATAGCTTAAACAGCAGACGCTCAATATTCTTTGACTCTATAAATAGTCACTTGGCATTCGAGGATAGTTTGGTTACTATTACTTCCAGAAATGGTTTAGTAGAAAGATGGAAAATAGTTTACATCATGTTTGATTATAAGGTTTGGTTACTATTTTTATTCACATTATTTGTTTGTGCGGCATTGCTTTCAGGTTTTTATAATTTGTTCACATTTCAAGAAGAAACTAATAATTCATCGGTACTTTTAAATCTCTTTGGAAGTTTAACACAAAACATGACGTTACGTCTAAAGAAATATATTTACAAGAACATCATCATTATACATTGGCTATGGTATATTTTCTTGGTAAATTGCTTTTTCCAGACTAGACTTACAAGTTTTTCAACGTACCGATCGTATAAGCCTCAGATAAACGATAATACCGCCTTGCAAAATAATAATTTTACGCCATGCGTAGCGACAGACATTGCACTTTTTAATAATAAATCTGGTGGTGAACCTATAGTTAATGAGAAGTATCTACAACGTCGTGGCTG
The DNA here is from genome assembly GCA_947859335.1 of Tortricodes alternella. Lineage (NCBI taxonomy): Eukaryota > Metazoa > Arthropoda > Insecta > Lepidoptera > Tortricidae > Tortricodes > Tortricodes alternella. Next base: position 11,855,095 of record OX401977.1, read on the forward strand.
CGAGACAGCTGAAAGAGCGCTAAACAAGGTTGCGAAAGCCATAAAAATGTTTACTAATACTCAATATTTACGATATCTTTGGTGGGTAGCCGAACACCAAACTGACAAAAATCGCGTTCATCTAATGAGTGAAAAAATGTACAACACTGTTTATGCTTTGTTTTTCAAACGTGGTTTTCCATTGTTGCACGAGTTTAATATGAAAATGTTAATATTGGTAGAAAATGGTTTTTTAGGTGCCACAAAGAATTTTCATCAGATTACTCACAATTTAAAAACAGCCAACGATATTGTTGGATCATTTGAAACTCGTGTCCTAAAATTGGAAGATCTAACTGTACCATTTGGTATTCTCATTTTTGGCATGATTTTTGCACTTTTAACATTTATAATAGAAATTATACACGCCGATGGCAAAAAGCAAAATATAATTCAGAAATGCTCAATGCTATAGCAAGATGGTTGTTAACTATTTTATCTACCTATCCTATCTATCTATTAGTTTCAGAAACCTACAAATACGTACTCGTAAAGCAACTTTTAACAAAGTTAAAAACATTCACAATGTAGGCACAACACGTCACAAAAGAGATAGGTACAGAAGTCAATCAAATGTATGTACTTCACTTTTCATGCCTACGCTCGGCTTATGCACAAAAAACTATCGTGGTAGTGGCACTCGTATCTAGTTGATTTATTGTTGAGAATGAAACGGGAAGAATAAAAATATTAATTAATAATAAATAAAATAACATACCTACAAAATTTTACGTTTGTCAATTTTCATTATCGAAAATCCCTAATAACTTCTAAACGGATTAGTTACACAGTTTCTATTGCCCTATCCGTTTTAGACCTAAACCTACGAAATGACACTAAACCCAACACAATATCTACACAAACAAAAAACATGTTTTCAACTTACGTAAGGTGGCGTGTATTTATTGCGTAACAAAAATGTTGTTACTTGTTTTAAAATACTGATTCCAAATAGGCAACTATTATACATAGAAATCGATCTTAGATATATTTGTCTGGGGCCGGGGCGGGGCGCTTGCCTACCTACCTAACCGTTCGGTGTAACGTTAAAACGAATCATCGAAATACAAGCAAATACCTACTTAACTCTCTGAAACCACTGGTAGCCTAAAAAACGAGAATTCACAGATTAATGTTGAGTTTAAACAACCGTCCACTGAATAGTTATAATAACTTTTTTTTGTTGCTCCATTATTACACTGCACAAAAAAGTTCACAAACACGTGTCTTAAGCGGATGGCATTCACGCTAGCACTGGTTCCAACTGGTTCGAGATGTCGTGTCCGTGAGCAGTGTCTATGTGTGCGTTGTTCGAGCGCACTTTGTATGTAGATTGATTTCTGTATCTATCTGTTTTGTGACCACGTGTTGTTTAATAATGTACATAAGTATTTTATGTGTTTTCATGATCTGAGTTGAAATAACACCTATTGAGTAAAATAGTTAAATAATGTAAATGAAGTGAATGTGAATGAAGCGTTGCATTTCTATATATAAACCTTGTATCTTGTATCATTGGGCAAGAGGTTTAATTTGTGTTTCACAGCAGCAACAATAAAGTTGATAAACTATTGCGATAACGCGCCTTTTCATTCCTGTCTTATTTCTTTGATCCAAAGACGCGGCATCGATCTTTTAAAAGTTGCAGTGGTAGTCTGTTTTCATACAGTTATGAAAATAGAAGTTACAGCTTTGTATTATAAGTTGTGGAAATTCCGGATTAGCTCTATACCGTTTTTTTTTCGAATTAACGTCTTGTTATAGAATTGAACAGTGGACCGTTTTAAGTAATCCACTTCTTGGTGCCACGCACTAATCAATTCACGCAATGGTAAATATAAAAGAGTTCATTGATGCCATTCTTATTTCAGAAGACTTTCTCAGGATTTCTTTAAACTCTATCTTATTTTCAAAAATCTTGATCATAAATAAAATTAAATATAAATCTGCCTTAATCGCGTTGCTAATAATGTTGTTTTTAACGAACTAATACGTATTGTCTAAATGGGCCTATCTATTGAATTGCCCACCTATTTAACTGATTTCCAAACTTTTGCACATTTTCAAAGAGAATAGCAATAAACAAATATTAAGGAATGAAGTTCTGTAGGTATACGTTTCTGCGCAATTATTCAAACTGTCCATGTTGTATAAGTAAGTGCTGGGTATCTTGAATTTGAATTCGGTATTTTGATTATAGAACAAAACATAGTGGTTAAGGTGATAAATGACAAAAGAATCATTTATCATATATATAGTAGCATATTGATTGTCTTCATATTTGGTTTAATAACAGCTGTCGGTAGTACTTTAGCGATAAGCGATTAGTCTTTTAATAATTAAGTAGTATTGAAAATAACACGAAGCGAAGTGGCTAAGATGTCATTTGGATGATAAATTTTATGCATCGCAATGAATATAAATTTGTGCCATAATACTTTGTTTTTAAATTCAAAATGTATCATTTATTAAATAAGAGATACTTAAAAAAAACAACATAAATACATTAAACATTTATGTTTGATAGAAACCGAAAAAACGAATTGGGATATAAATTATTAATTACAGAAACAATTTATATCATAGCTATTATAATGTAGATATATGGTCATGACGTAATAACTAGAACTAAATTTAGAATTAATAAATTAGCCCTGGCACTTATGTTGTTTTTGTAAAAAATACCATTAATATTGTTTTTGTGCGAAAATAATTGGAATAACAGAGATAGAATGGTGTTTTCAAGGTGGAATAGTAATTTGCTATACGAAATACATTAAACTTACAATAAAATGTTCTTTGTTAATTGAAAATTTTTGTAAAGCTATTAATTATTAATATAATGATATTTTTTGCTTAAATAGGTAAAAATAATATACACTTAATAAATTTTATAATGATTAAGTAGAAATTTAAGTAAAGAAGTAAGTAACAAAGAAACATACTTTGCGGCGACGAAAATTGTACTACAAAGTGGTCACAGGAAATTAACGACAACGATAAATCGTTTGTCAGTAAGTACATCTTTTAAAGTAAAATAATTACAGTTGGATGATGTTCTGTAACTCATTTCAGTCATGCATAGTGGCAGAGACACAATGACTATTTAGGAAACCGTTAGTAGGAGTGACAATCATGTTTCATGAAACATTTTTACTTTGTTTCATTGGACAAATTTGTGTCGTGTTATGTGTCGGTAATATAACCGTCGATAAGATGTCAGAGGATACTTTGGAGACATGTATCGTAAATATAATTTCTTCCAAAACTCAGTTTGGATCAGACTTAGCGGTTATAAACAATGATGTGGTCACCAACACTTTAATTCGGAAAATTCATGATACTGTTAATGTCAAGATATACATTAAAGATTATGACGTGTCCGTTAGCATATCACCTAGTGCGTTCTTAATACAAGTTGAAGACATTACTGGATTCGAAAATTTGATTGACAAGCTCGACAGAGATTGGAATCGTCAACCAAATGCTTTATATATTATTACAGTGAGAGATATAGGTGATGAACATTTTGTATCAATGTTTCGAACGTTATGGGAATATCACATAATACATGTTCTTGTCATTATTGACCACATTAACGATGATGCTCTAGTTTATACTTACTTGCCTTACGCAGAAGGTCGATGTGGTCGTGACTATAATAATACTATTAAATTATCCGAGTGTGAACGTATTAAATATATTGATATAATTAAGATGCTAGGTAAATATGATCAACCTGTTCTAAAAAACTGTACATTACAAGTCGTCACGCATAACTATCCTCCTTTGGTAATACATGATAACAACCCAAGTGATCCATTTGCAGTTGGGATCGAAAGATTTCTGGTAGAATTGTTACTTGAAAAGGAAAATATAATTTGGAATTACACATTTTTGCCTGAATCTGAAGAATTTGGGCAAATATCGGATAACTTTACAGTTACAGGAAAACTAGAAAAATTGTATGAAAATGAAGTAGATTTGGCATTTGGTGGATTTAGTTTGGACAATAGGCGATCAGTTTTTTTTGATTTTATTGTTTCTCACTTAGCATTCGAAGATATATACGTCACAGTTATTTCCAGTAGTGGTTTAATGGAAAGATGGAAAATAGTGTACATAATGTTTGATCCTAAAGTATGGCTATTGTTATTGTTTGTATTGTTTTTATGTGCAATTATTCTTACAGAGTTTAGTACGGTTTTTAAATATCAAAATGGGAACCGTAAATCTTCTATGATTTTTCATCTTCTCGGAAGTGCAACTCAAAATGAGAGTTTAAAGCTAAGACGTAACGTGTTCCAAAACTTGATTATAATTCATTGGCTTTGGTTTATATTTTTGGTAAATTGTTTTTATCAAACAAGGTTAACCAGTTTTTCAACTTTTCGTTCGTTAAAGCCCCAGTTGAATGAATTCAAGTCTTTGCAAAACCATCATTTCACTCCTTGCTTTCCCAGCGTCTATATTTTGTTTCTTAACAATTCTGACAAAATTTCCTTAGGTAACAAAGAGTTTATGCAAGTTGATGGCTGCGATACGACAGATCGGTCTTTAGACAAAGTTGCAGGGGGCAGAACAATATACACAGTAACGCGATACTTACAATATCTCTGGTGGATATCTAGGCATCCCTCAGAAAAACATCGGGTCTATGTCATGAAAGAGAATATTTTTAACACACTGACGACTATATTTTTTAAACGTGGCTTTCCAATGTTGCATAAATTCGATCAGACTATGACGCGTTTTGTGGAATATGGTTTTGTACAATGTATAAAAGATTTTCATCGGATTCCACATGAAATAAGATCTGCCCGTGACGCTACGGGGTCGTTTGAAATATCTGTTCTTAAATTAGAAGATCTTACTGTACCATTTAGTTTTCTCATTATAGGTGTGGTCTTTTCGCTCTTAGTATTTCGTATTGAAATCATGTACTACAATAATATAAAATTGCAAACTGCGCAATAATCACCCGTGCATTTAACTTGTCTATTAGGTTAGATATTGATAGCGCTTTTGTTATATTAATTTAGAGCAGTTAAGTACGTACACATTAGTATCTTTTTAGTCTATAAGTTAATAAATGTTTTAATGGAGTCTTGTTTGGTCTTATTTATTTGGTCTTAACATAACATGTATTAAATGCTATCAGTGAAACATCGGTGTAACCAAATATAAATAATCCGTGGTATTACCACAAAAAGAAATAGTTTATCTACGTTAATAGTGTCGTCGGGATCTTCATGAAGATAAAAATTGGTTTTGCTTAACACTTGGTATTTTATGTAATATTCTTATCTTCTCTGATTGAATATAGTGCTGATAAATGCTTACCTATAGATGCCAGGCGGTTCACACTTCATATTAAACCGCCGCTCCCGGTAGGTTGTCGTTTACGCACAAATTGCCTTATGGTTTACAACGTGGGCTAACTGCAATGTTCGACGGGGACAACAGTATAATGTCACTGAGACAACGCTATACAGAAAGTCAAAACTATACTTTGGAAACATCCGGGCTTCCATGAAATGTCGTTCTTTAGAAAATTCAAAAAGTAATTTTACAGAACGCAATAGTACTTAGTACCGCAAGGTTGAACATAAAATATACAGAGATCTCATGTACTGACGATCTTTTCACGTCGAGTCCCATGTAACTATAAGCAAGCTTTACGCGACAGCGTCAAAATCGGTTTACACGTTAAAAAATAGCATGGCTGTAGGTACGCAGTAGTAGTAGTAGTACGCTGTTTTGTAGTGGTAGAGCCAAACAGTAATCCTCACTAGATGATTACTGTTCCAATGGGCCGGCTCGACCGGGGTAGCACCACACTCTCACATAATATCGGCGTAAAGTAATAACTTGCTATTGCTTTTCGTACGGTGAGTGACGAGATCCGGAGGCCTATTCCCTCATCCCTATCCCATCCGCATTCCCCATCCGCCCTAGACTGGCAGCGCATTGGCAGCACCTCTGGTGTTGCAGATGTCCATGGGCGGCGGTGACCACTTTCCACCAGGTGGGCCGTCAGCTCGTTTGTCAGTCAATTGAAATAAAAACAATAAAAAAGTGACCTTATAATAAAGTCAATTTTTTTTTGTTCCTTTAGAGTGTAACTAAAAAATGTCCGGTCCTTGTACACATACCTTTACACACACACGTACACGGTCCTTTAGTATTTTAATAGTAAAAATGGTTCAAATGTGTTCTGTGGTATTTATACCAATTTCACGAAGCAACAGAAATGAAAATTTCGGCATATTGTTTTTTTTTTTTCACATTTGCACCATTAATGAATTTTCGCGGGAGGTAATTAAAACCTTTTAGAATACAATATAGAATTTTGATACGTCGTCAACTGCACTTGTAAGACAAGCGACAAATATACATTTCAAACCCGTAACCTGCTCCCTTAAACCGTGATTCTTCTTTCTTTCTGTAATATCTAGTATAGCTTATTATACCTATGCTCAGCACCATGCGTAGGACCGTGGAGCTAAAGTTGGACCTCCTGGTAGTAGTGTTAGCTACATGTGCGAATTTAATTACTTAGGATGCAATTTTTTCAAATTGAAGAAGTCTGTCCTTTAACCAGAGAACGTACAATTAAAAAGCATATGTGACGGTAAGTGACTCGATGGTATCGTTTAGTATTAGTACACTTGCCTACTGCGCCGGAGGTCGCAGGTCCGCTAGGGTTTGTGTAAAATAAGGCGATTCTTTGCAGCACACATAGGCTACTTTTTGTCCCGGAAAATGCACAGTTCCCGAGGATATATATATATTTTAACTTCAATTATATGGAAATTTATAAAACTCATGGCCTAGATGGATATTTTTGGACAAGAAGACGATTTATAGAGTTTCTATTTCTGGGGATATTCGTTTAGGGATTGTTTGACGGTAATACTCTGAACTTACCTTGGTCAACTCACTCGATGAAAAAGTTAAAATTAAATGAATTAATTTGAAAACAATAGAAAGTCAGAACAATACCTACATTTCATTTAGTACTGTCATCTTATCAGCTGCAAGACGTTCACTGCTGGACATGGCCTCACCTAATAATTGCCACAATTACCGATCGCTGTGCTGCTCGCATCCAACGGAGTCTCGCAATCTTCATCAGGTCGTCAGCCCACCGTGTGTGTGGTCTACTCACGCTGCACTTTCCAATATGCAATCGCCACTCCAGAACTTTTTGGCCCCATAGGCCATCTGTTTTACGAGAAATGTGCCTCGCTCACTACCTCTTAAGTTTAGCAATTTTTTGGGCTATGTTGGTTACTCTAGGTCTTTTGCGGATCTCCTCATTTTTAATTTGATCTTGTGCTAAAACTCCAAACATAGCTCTCTCCATTTCCCTTTGGGTAACCTTGAGCCTTCTAATGAGGCCCATAGTGAACGATCACGCGCGGCGAAGCGCTGGTAGCTTCAGACATGTAAAAGAGCCCATGTGGCCTACTTGCAAAATAAAGATTTTCAACTTTCATTTTCATTTTCACGCCTCAGTGCCGTAAGTCATCATTCATCAACACACACTGGTCAAAAACTTTCTTCTAAAGACACTGCGGTGTATTAGGTACTTACTAAGGTAGAATGTACAGAGATTTTTTTTATATTTGCCATTGTCATACTGGATACGTCCAGTCTCATACCCGTGATGCCATCAGGTGCTGGACTAACAAACTAGGGAAAAAATTATCTCGTAGTCCAGTTTTCTGCAGTACTATGGATAAGTGCGAGGATTCGGCAAAGTACTAAATTATGTTATTCTTTAGATTTTTAAAGGCCAGGTTCTTATTATACTAAATCTTATCTAACTGCTGGGTAACACTTATTGATGTTGTTAAAATAACTGGGAATAGAAAATTACCGAAAGCCATCAATCAGGTGAATAAAGCTAGAGAACAACAACTCAGCTGGTTCAAAATGACACGACTTTTTATTTTATTTTAACAATAGGTACTATATTTGTTGCTTCTTTCAACTACTAAGCTTCTTTCGTCCACCGAAGTACATCTTATTATCTGATGCAGCGCTTCGGAGAATCCGAGGTGCTATAAGGCCTGTGTGCACTGCTTGTTAAACAAAGATCTTGATTTCCATAAAATACTTCTTTCCAGCTTTCGGAATTGGGTCCATGATCTACTCCGGGCTTGAATTCGGCCAGTATTGGGAGATCGAGAGAAATACCAGCTGCCACAACGTGCTTCTAGCTCTCACGCCAGCCACTCGAATGGCCTTCATTTTTATACAGATGTATTTCATCTTTCTTAACAACGAGGTAAGTTTTACTTGCAAAATATGAATTACATAGCTAAATATAAACATAAAAAATATTCGTATGACCCTTTGCCGAGATTAGATACAAAAAGTTCCGTTTTAGCTTCCAGTAGGTATATGTAGTTCAAAAACTTTTTAATGTGTTTGAACGATTACAATTCTGGCCGTAGGTTTAGATTAAGGAATATCATAAATCCCGCTAATACGTTTCACTTTGACTCAAGAAACTGTTATGTTTGGTTTGGTCAATTGCGTGAGCGTAGAAGCGTTGTTTATGTTATTTTTGATTATGCGATCAAACCGATTCCTTGATAAATAATACCAAAAATCTACTACCACGTTTTGTACGAAGTAATTGGTATGTTTCAGATGAAAGTGTACAAACACAAAATAGTGGCGAGGTTTGGCCTGATGCACATGGTGGGCACAAACCTCAGCGTGTGGCTGAACGTTTTGGTGCAGGAGACGAAACATGAAATCCTCACCTTCTACGATCCTGAGAACAAAACTATTGGCTTGTCGCATAGACTTGGTAAGATAATTCTAACACAGATTTGGTAAACAATATATACATAAAATTTATCGACAGCAATACAAAATAGCATATTAATCAATACAAATTAATATGCTATTTTGTATTGCCGTCGATAAATTTTATGTAGCTCTTCTTCCGAAACTGTCACGTTATTTTCTGTATCTTGAACGTACATTTTTTTTTTTCAAATGCCTGCAACAATACGATTTTAGCTTAAATTTCTTATCGTTTTTTGTTTTGACATTGTATTTTTTTTATAAGCAATATAATAAAAAGCAAGACAAAAATTACTGGCACTACAAGAACAAATTGGATGCGTCTATTTATAACATTTTTATTTATGACGCAGGATATTAGACTATTCATTTAATCTTTTAATTAAATCCAAAAATGTATGTCCTGATGACAAGCGTCGACTGTGGCGCGTCCGCGGTGTTTGCTGTCAATCGATACTGCCTATGCGGTCTTGTTTTTTTATTCCTATTGTCTACCTGTGTCGTTAATTATTTCACGTGTCGTTTTAACACGCAAAACAAAGGCCGTCTTTTGTTTAAGTCACTATTCTGCTGGTTATTTGTTAGAAGTAAAAAAGAAGTGGAGAATAACACAGCTCTTTCAAGATGATTTCATAATGCTAAGAGCTTACGCCTTGCAAAACCCTCTCAATCAATTAATTTTGATAATGTGGCAATATTGTATAGACGTTTTTGTTTGTGACATGAATTAAAGTAATGCAGTCACCAACATCTCCCCGCGCTATTGTATGGCCACCGCAAATTCACTTTGTGCCCTGATAATTGAATTAATTGTTATCACTTAACACCGCACGAGTAAAGATACTTTGTTTTCTATCGTGGGTGAATCATTGTGTTTTGATTTTCATTCATCGTTATTTATTTATGAATAACTTTTTTGTTTAATTATTTATTTCATTTTGATGTTGGCATACTTATGCTTTTTATAAAAATAAATAATCACGGAACAATATTTACATAAATCGATCAAGTCCCAAAGTAAGCTCTAAAGGTTACTAGATGACGATAAACATACTTATATAGATAATTAAATACTTAACTAAATAGGAAATATCCAAGACTCAGGAACAAACATTCGTGCTCATCACACAAATATTGACCCTTACCGGGGACTGAACCTGGCACTGCTAGTTTCGGAGGTAGGGTCACTAACAATTAAATATACATAGGCTAACCGCGTCGTCGAAATAATGAATTTAGTGTAGGAAAGCACAGCGGTAAATTTTGGGATAAGATAGCGGTAAATATACCAGTATTTTACCAGTTTTTATTCCCTGATTAATAGATAAATAATTACTATGCTGTCAATGAAAGCGTTATTTTGTAAGAATAGATCAATGATTTTGAAAGTGACATGAATTTTAATGATGTGATACCAACTTAGCATAATCCTAGTGTAGTGATAGCCTAGTGGTCTAACTCGCGGCCTCTCGTGCAAATTCCGGAAGGTGCAGAATTTATTTACATCTACCGCGAGCATTTCTGTGAAGTTAACCATCGTGAGAAAACCTGCATGCATCTGCAAAGTAATCCAAAGGTGTTGTGAATTTCCCATTCACATTGGGCCCGCGTGGGGACTACTTCCCAGTCTTTTTCACTATCATATGAAAGGAGGCCTATGCCCAGCTGTGGGACGTGTATGAGCTGATGATTATGATGATGATGATATTAAAAGAAAACTTTATACTAGATCAAATCTTTTTATTGCTTCAAAACCATTAAAAAAAAATTGATCTCTTATATTTATATGGATGTTGGGATGTTTGTTATTAACGACTGAAAGATTGGGATAACCATTATTGTATGGCCAGTATCTATCCCTAACTTAACTTAACCAATTTGTAAACCAATAACTTGATAAATTTAACAGTTCCCAATGCAATACCGATAACCAAACTCTACGCAGACGAATTAGCCGATTAAAACTACTTAGTATAGAATCAAATGATAACAGGCTAAAGAAATTTAAATAAATAAATATTTGTAGAAACAAATAACAACCAAATACTCATCAATTCGAAATTCTCCTATAAATTCAACACCATACTTTGCTCAATAAACAAGTGTTTCTGAAAAAATATTTAGTCAGAAATCAAACTGTTTAAACTCCGTCATGATCCTAAATAATAGCTACCCTTATCATCTTGTCAGCACAATCCGTCGCATTTTCCCTTGGACCTATTTAATCGTTACTCACTTAAAATGAATCAAGCGTCGACTCTTAATTCGAAATTTAATAGGAAGGAAAACGGGTTGTAATTAATGAGGGCTTTATCGTGTCACGTCACCCCGATTTCGTTCCAATTCCCAACCATTGGAATTTGACCTAAATTCTCAAGCGAAGCTCGGAACTGATCAGCGGTTTGGCATGCTCTTGAGCCTCATAAATAACTGAAATGATTATATCGATTGAATGCTTGGGCTGGCCAACGATTCCGAATTTCGTCGACAATTTTGCAGGAACAAGTATTATTGGGTATTCGTACTCAGTTAATATTGTTTATTTTTACATTTCAGCATTCCAAAAGGAATTTGCATCGCTGGCAACAGAAGTTCCCCCTTCTCACCCCGCAGCCGCACATTTGCGCGTTCCTCGCGGCCTGAAGGGACCCCACCACATCTTCGAGTGTCGCCGTGCCAACATCATGGGCTCTCTAGTCCAGGACGCTTCACCCTTCCTCTTTCCATGCACCATTGAATACTCTCTCATATGTGCTGCTATCTTATACGTCATGTGGAAGAACATATCTAAGTATCCCTCAAAAGATGTTGCAGCAGCACTTGCAAAAGCACGACTTCTTGAAGGCCTGGCATACAAAAAATCACCTCACTTGTATAGTGTCGACTGCGCCAGAGCTCACAAAGGTCTTTTCTTTGGGATCCTCGTTCTAGTGCTCACGATTATATCACTAATACTATTCTTTGTACTAATCTCAAAGAGGGATTACGCAACACTAGCTGTTGTAGAAGTTAACGTTTGTGAGTTGGCGCTATACGCCATGACTACGATTGCGAGTTTAGCAGGAATGGTATGCGTAAGGAATCTCAAATACGATGGCAATAGAAATCTAGAGCTGGACAATATTTTGCTGGTTGGAGCTCAGACTGGCATGTTCATCTATGGAACATTCACGATTATTGGGGGCCATTTTACCATGGAGAAAAATACAATTCTGATATTGATCACAGCGTTATGCTCGTTGGTGCAAACGACTTGTCAGACGATGTTTATCTTAGACGCCAGTCGTCGTTCAGCTAAAACCACTGATCAGTTGAGGAAAAAGCCTGGTCGAGAGATTGTCACGTTTCTGCTTGTAACAAATCTGGCTATGTGGGCAATAAATACTCTCGAAAAGTCCCGGGCGGAGTCGCATCCGGTACAGCTTCACTTCTATGGCCTGTGGGCATGGACCATTATCACACACGTCTCTATGCCACTCGCAATTTTCTACAGGTTCCATTCAACCGTATGCTTGTGCGAAATCTGGAAGCGCGCCTATAAAATGAAGCCTGCCTACATGTAGCAACGGGCCTATTACTAGTAAGTGCGCCTCTCTTGCAACAAAAACTTTGCACTTTTCAAAGTAAATGTTATAGTAAGAAAAGTGGCATAGTTATTATAGTGCCATAATTTAAATCTGAGTGATACCGGACAAGCCATGCTAGTTGTTGAAAATAGGTTTCCCGATACTCACCAAAGTTATTCATGTTGTCATTGCTTTTTTCCGGTGTGCACTTAAATACTATTTATTAGCTGTGTTGGTTTGAAGTTGACTGCTTTGATGTTAAGTTATTGAATTTAAATATTTTAATGTGTTATTTATTTGTAGCTTTATTAGACGCTTTAACTATCATAGCAGATTCATATTCAAGTAGGCGATGGGGTTCCATTAAGTTGTGTTTATCTCTATCATTCTTCATCTTGGTCACAAAAGATATCATAAACTTACATCTTACGAGAATTAGTCAAATCATCCTCTCTTTCATAATGTAGATATACTACGAATAGTTTCAAAAGGGCACGTTCCTACATTCCAATTGTAAGAAAAAAACCGCATTAAAATAATAATTTGCACTTTTATTTCAAATACAATAAAATGTCTTCCAATAGGTTACCAACAATTTTGTATGGCTTCTGATCCTATTCATATTTTTGATGTAAAACTATCGCTTTTTTCGTCACTAAAAAGGGAACAATCATAAACTGACCGAAATAAATATTTATACACGTGAAATGCCACACGGACCGAAATGTAGTAAGTAGTAGTGTTGTCACTTTGAATAACCTTCTACGAGCCCCATAATAGAGCAGAGTCTGATGAGATTTATACATTTTGTAGCAGTATTTTTGCGATAATAAATGTAGTTTCAGTATTTTGGATAAATTTATAAACCATAGGGATACTTACGATGTACCTAGGACCCACTAGTTAGGCAAAAGTAACACCAAAGTTTTATATTACCTATATTGAAGTAAAGTAGTAATTTTGGAGCTTATTACATTTTTAGAGTTCACTGTGAAATAATTATTTATACTTTCGGTGAAATTAGAAATGACTTAGCAACATTCCTATAACATTTTATAAAACTATAATTATCGATATACTAAGCTATTTCGTCCAGTACATTATATATCTTTGGGAAGTTCTTAATTATGAACATGGTTATTGGTTTATTCAAATTCTTTCGTAATTAATATGATTGCTCAATAATCTGGCAATACATAGGTGTGCTAAATGTATAATATACGAGGATATATATGTGTATTATTTATGAAATATGACAAACTATTAAAATATGAAGGAATAATCATAATCTTGGTCTAATAATCTACTTTTCGAATTAATTACCATTTAGATATCTTAAAGACTAAGCAATAGAATCTACGAAACTGATTGTATTTTCCTCTCAACTTGTTAAAATGTAGGTCTAGAAGTTTATTTTAGATCTAAGGTTTTGTACTTTTTTGTACAAATTAATGAATCATTATGCGACATTAATAATATTCTTTTGCATCTGGTTGAGCTTTTATTCCACTACTGGACGAGGTTACACAAAACGAAATTATTTGATACATTTTATATATCTACATAAACATATATAGATGTAGTTTTAATACAACTTTATTGTAATAGTTTAGATGTATATACGATGACAATTGTAATTTACAAACAATACTCAAGCGACAATTGTAGCTTTAAAGTATGTATAAAATATTCGTCTCACCAAGAATAACTTGCTGAACGACGAATGGTTGAAAAGTACTCGTAAAAGCAGCTCAATTTTTTTTTCTTTAATATGTAGTCCAGGTTACATATTGTGTTGTAGTTATACCTATGTTTTAGAGAAATAATGAATGATGTACCTACATATTTTTGTTATTATTGGTTAAGTGTTAGTAATACAATTTTTGCGGATTAACTAGCGTGTAATAATATTTCATTTTGACTATCTGTGTTGTCTGTAACTTTTTGGATTTATTGAAAATAAGGCATGCATTAAAGTAAACTGGCGTGCCTAGATTGATGAAATCTCAGACCGTGACAGTGAGAAAATATTTCTGAATTATTACCTACACTCAAGTTATTCCAATAAAACAGTTTTATTTCAATGTATAACAAATAAATAAGTCAAATAACTATCTTGGTTTACCAAGCGAAAAGTTCTAAGAATCGTTATGCGTTTGGTGTTCGATACGGTTGAAAAACGATAACCTGTTTTAGTTAGAGATAACTTTATACTTGAATAAGTACATTTTTCCTTTATAATTTGCTTACAATGCAATACCAACGATAAGTACCAAATATTTGTTAAATGCCTTCTCATTATTTAATACCGTTTTGTACAGTTATAGTGATACTAGAATAATATTTCCTTTTAATATATAATATATATCTGTGGATTATTTATCTGTTTATGTGAGATTGTGTATAGTAAATAGTTTTAGGATTGTCTTCTCGGATGTTATACGTTTACAAGCAAATAAACACTCTTGAATTTTGATTCCTGCAAAAGAAAGTGTTTGATTTTAGAATAGGTACATATTCTTAATCACTTGAAAAACACACGGCTTTACTCACGATTTATTGTCAGAAATAGTCCGACATGTTTCGAACTCGATTGGAGTCCTTCTTCAGGGTTTGAGTGCGGTCCCGGTCAGATCAACCCGTGCACTGCTCTGCGAGGTGCGCGTTGCGCCCGTGCAGAGGGTGCGGGGGCGGCGGGGGGCGGCGCCGGCGCTGCTGACGCGCCCGGCTGCGGCTGGTCGTTGTTGGTGGTGAACGGCGGCAAACATGCCGAGCTCACGGTGTCCACAAGAGTATCAACACGTACCGTATCCCGAATGGCTGGGATAACGGGCTTCCACGCTGGTGGCAATTCCCATCCCATATCGCGGTTGAAATTGGGGCGTCGTCTGATCTCAATTGCCTCGCGAATCTTGCGTTGAACGAAGCATTTCTCCCTAACAAGCAGCCTCACCTTATCGAAGCGAATGAAATGCGACGTACCAGCGTCCAGGGCGTGCTCTGCCACCGCGGAGCTATTGGTGTCCATCTTTTTCATACTACGCACGTGCTCCATCAGTCTCGTGGATACGTTGCGCCCGGTTTCTCCTATGTAGCATTTCTGACAATAAATCGTGAGTAAAGCCGTGTGTTTTTCAAGTATTCATAATGTCTCACGAAAGTTTTAATTTGACTATATTCTTAATCGTTTATACACATGAAATGCAGGAAAATTGTGATTAGGTTTCTTTTTACATAAAAGCACTTCAACATTTTAATGAATGGCATCGCTATCACACTTTGATTTGGGTCAAACTAAGTAGTATTGTTATTTATGTGACATACTAACAATCCTTTATTGCAATTTCCCCGAAATCATTTTATTGCAAAAAATATATTCCTCGATCCCAAAGGTTTTCGAAAATAGGAATAATTTTAAGATTGAATGTTAGATATATTATTTAGATAGAGATATAAATCAGTAGGAACGCACAAAGTAAGCTTCTTAGATATACGTTTTCTTCTAACGCCTTTGTATCTAAGGCACATTAAAATCAACACATCCATGTAGGGGCAAGTGAAACTGTAATGGTAATAATTCGCAGCGTCAGTGGGCTGGCCTTATAAGAGAGATAAACGGCACCCTTCCATATTCAGTGACTCGCCGACGCGTGTGCGTCCATTCTACCTTCATCTAATGGTAAGTTGTAAGGTTTCTAATAGAAGCATCGGCTTGTTTATTTTGAAAAGGTATAACGTAAAAAAAAGATATAGGTAGTGAGGTCAAGTGTCAATGGAAGTTTCGTTTATTATCTAAGTACGTAGAATCTGAGAATCAGGCGGATGAATTTTAGACTGAAAACCTAAGTTTTTTCGTAAAACAGTGAAACAAGACTACAAAAAACTAATTTACAGAAACACTTCCTCATCATTTATCACCAAGTATCAACTGTTATATCTCCATGCAATTCCATTTCTATTAAAATAGTTGCACAAGCTGTTTTAAGACAAATCCATGTGAAAAAATTAATTGCAGCAAGAACTGCAGCTGCTGCATAATCAGATATCTAGATATTATTATAGAATTAGAAAGTACTAAGTAAATCCAACGAGTGTAAACTTAGGTGATCACGCTTATCTAAGCATCTGCGTCATGAAATTAAATGGCTGTACTCTTCTACTTATGCTAAGTTTATTCGAGGCTAAATGAGAATCAATAATAATATATAGTATTAGATTATGTGAAGAACATTTTCTAGTAAGTTGATCGTTTGAAGTTTATTCTTCTAATGAGCTGAGCTGAGTTTCTTGCGGCGTTTTTTCTTCTCAGCACATGTCACCTTTCGAAGCGCTGGCAGATTCACACATGTGAAAGAGCCCGTGGGGCCTACTTGCAAAATAAATATTTTCATTTTCATTTTCATTTCATAATCTGTGATGAGCATTAGCTAATATCACTATAAGGCTTATAGTAAATAGCAAATATATAAGTATAAAAACGATGTTAAGGGTTGTAAGATGTATAGCTCTTAATGCTCCATAATTATTACAGCTACCTATAGAGTACGCATGGTGTTATTCCAATGTACCTATAGGTTGATCGCTTAAATGAGTCGTCGCCCGCGCGGCACAGGGGCGCGGGGGCAGGACGACAAAGGGGCCTGCGAGATGTGCGGGCGGCGTGAAATGAATGAAAACAAAAATGCGCCTGCCGCTCGCACCTCTCTCTCGGTCCCCTTTGTCGCCTGCCCCCGCGCCCCTGTGCCGCGCGGGCGAAGACTCATTTAAGCGGTCAACCTATAATATCAAATCAGATAGGTATCTTTTCAGCAGCAAAAGAAGTTTCTTTATTTTATCTTTAGAGTACATTTCCATAATAAAGTTATGGAAATAGACACTTCCTTTTACTAGTCTTAGGCTTACATATTGCTTATTTAAATGCTAATTAATAACATTACTTACGTAGTTTCTTAGTAGGACTCTTAAAGTGATATCAATAGTAGAGTCACGTCTGATATGAAACTTAAAACGTATTCAAATCGGCACCGATTTACGAATTTGTATGCTTCTATAGAACATTAATAAAACATCGGAATAACCTATTCAGAATTACACGCCAATAAAGAGTGTATGAATGATTCGTTTTGTGTGTTTATTTTTTCATTTCTCAAGCTATTATTCCCACATGCAATTTGTAAAAAAGGGTAACATTGGTTTTATATAACCAGATGAATTATAACCTATAACAAGCCTTTACCTATCGTCGGTTTTCTACCTCTATAAGACCTAAATAATGGTGGTATAGCCAGAAATGGTTATCAATATTTCTTTAGTAAGAGCGTTACCCTTATTAACGGTGCATGCGACACCCTCAAGGGCGGGTGGTATCGATCGGTAGTCAATCTACAGCTAGTGCTAGGGGATGCATTTGAAGGGGCGAAGAAAACAACGACGAAGTAGAAATGTGCTCTACGACTAAACGATAGTTATCGAATGCGGTATACAATGCGGCCGTCTTTGCTGACAAGTTAATCAGAGGTGCCATGTCGCAGCAAAATTATTTGCATTATCGTTTAAGCAATTACGGATACAGGCCCTGGTTATCAAAAGTGAGGACATTGGCAATGTCTTTGTTCTCGAACTTTGCACTGAAAAAAAATCACATCCAGTCAATGCGTAACAGGCTATTCTTGGTCTTAAAATCGGGAAAATTTGTGAGATTGACGAAGAAAGGTATAAAAAATGCAACAGATTATTTTTTGGGATTTAGTTTTGTATGAAAAACAAACAGGAATTAAATAGCATGAAAGATAAAAATTAGTATATTGAGGCAGTTTTTAGTAAAAGTTAGTTTAAACAATAAACAGGAATGAGACGATATGAGAGATAAAGATTACCTACGTATTATTGTGTTAGTGTTTAGTAAAAGTTAGTTTATCAAATTATTGGTGTGGATAAACAGTATAATAGAGTTCTTACTGTGGTTATTATACCAGCGCCTCTATTCGGGAACGCTAAGAGATTCTGTAGCGATTCGCGAGCGAGATTTCGTATCTCGCTCTTACGCATTACGCGTCGTGCGGAAGAGTGGCATGAGAAATCTCGCTTACAAATCGCTACAGAATCACTTAGCGTTCCCGAATAGAGGCGCTGCATTTTTTATCATCGTGATTCTATAGGTATCGCCATGAGAGTTGAGGTCACGCACACCGCGGCATGTCATGTGTGGACAAGACAATTTCGTTCGATTTTTCAAATTTGAGTTTTGTTTTGTATGGCATTGTGTACTTGTGTGTGTAATCATTCACCTCAACTCTCGTGGCGATACCCATACCTCGCTTGTTCTCATCGCAAAAGTTAAACTTACTAAAACTTTTTGGTGTCATTTGTATCACAAGGCAATTGCAACAATTAAATTGACTATTACAAAAAAAATTGTCATTGAAATATCTGGACACCTCCTAAAACTCATAGATTTAAATCGATAGGTTAGACTACAGTGATAATCCGTAGCTATATTCATGCATGTGTCTAAGAAATAATGTCATCTCCTTTTCTCTTACCGGAATAGTTGTGTTATATCTCACGCATCCGCCAATGACGATCAATAATTTTAATACCGGGAAAAAATGCAAATCAATTATTTTGTTAAACAAACGAATTTGTGAATTATAAGTTTCTTTGAATTGTTCCTGCATCTTCAAACGAGCGACACTTTTTCTCAGGAAAAGTTAATCGCTGATTATGACATTTCACGTGCACTCGTTGTGCTTTCGGAGGAGCACAGCTTTGCGAATTTCGCTAAGCTCACGAGTGACGTATTCCAGCGCGGTCATTGTATAGCATGCCTTATATAATGATTCAAATCATGGGTATCATTAGAATCCAAGTCTGGTATGCAGGAACATTTATCTTACCCGTCAACTGCATGCTTACATTAGGTACCTATTTCGGTGCATCATCGCCCCTGTTCAGTGAGTTTTGTTTACACCAACTATACAAGGTACGTGGGTGTTCAATCTACAGCTTGCCAAGCGATTGAGACTTTTAATTCGATGTTATAAAGAATATTATTCTGAGACGGGAGACCTTTCAACCCTGATTGCAATATAAAGCAAAGGGAACGGGTGCAGTTAATTGGAGTCAGCGTTTCTAAAACATTAGAAGCGAATGGTAATAGTTTTCGTCCAAATCATATTTATTGATTTATTTATTTAAATCATATAAATCAAACAGGGGATAATCTTTACACAAAGTAAGCTCTAAAGGCTTGTGTTATGGGTACTAGACGACGAAAGACATACCTACTTATATAGAGAAATAAATAATTAAATACATAGGAATCATCCAAGACTCAGGAACATTCGTGCTTATCACACAAATATTTTTCCTTACCGGGGTTCGAACCCGGGACGCTAGCTTCGGAGGCAGGGTCACTCCCAACTAGGCTAACCGCGTCGTCAACGCTAATATGCTATCATTAACTATGTATATTTGTCATTGTTTTAAACTGTAGGAAAGTTAGGAGCTATTTCGTCGTGTATGTATTAGTAGTTTATGCAACGGTTGCATAATGATAGGCTTTAAAACACTACTGCGGTTTTCATGAAACGAGCCGATAGGCGAGTTTCATAATAAGATCGCACGTGTGTTTTAAGGCCAAATTATGCAGAGTTGCATACATAACTTTATCTACACACATATTATAAATCCTCCATGATGGGTTCAGAAACAATATTTTCTAGCAACAAGTTATTTGTTGCAATCGTGGCAGCATATTTCCGATATCCGGCGCATTTTCACATCACACACACTCCGAGAAGACTACTTACTATTCATATTTTCAACTAAAATGTAAATTACAAACAACTTTTTCTATTCAATTCAACAACAATTCTACTTTCGTTCAGCAAAACGTCAACATGGCGGCAAATACGATCTTCCGTCAAGACCATTTTTTTTAAATCATAGACAAACGGATGAAGTCTCTATTCTCACGTCACTCGAGATCAAATATTGTGCAGTTTATATTAAAAAAACATACTGAATTGACGTTTCGTATCAATAACTTTTTAATATCTATGGATACTAGAATAGAGACCCACTTGAGTTTTGACAGCTGTTCCAAATTTAATCTCATTTCTTTACTAAAAACGATAAAGAAGTCATGTTATTTCTTTATCGCAGCTCTGGTTTTTCCTAATTGGTTGTCAAAATGGTGGTCATTTCATACGGTTTTTGATTAACCAATGGAGGTTTTATGATATGGGTGTAGATAAAAGTACTTTATTGTACAATAAAGATAGCCAAAACAATAAACTATCATTTCTTTGTAAAAAGCGGGTCTGTGGTCGTGGTAGGGCTGGGCTAAAAGGGCTTCAAATTATAGTTATTGACCCCGTGCCACTTTTTTTTTTAGTCGATTCCTCATTAACACAAGCCTTTTGTAAAGAAATTATAGTCTATTGTTTTGGCACTCCTTAGTTTGTTCATTCTATGATACGTATGGCTGCTTAAACAGAATGTTATTATTTTGCATTCTAATAAGGAATGCAAAACTGGGACACGGAAGTAAAAAAACGCGGTATGAATATTGCCTAAGCAAACCATTTCCATTCCATCATCACCGGTCTATATACGTCCCACTGTTGGGCACAGGCCTCCTCCTCGCCAAGGGACTGGGCGGTAGTACCCATGCAGAACCATTTCCATTATCAAGTCACTAACTTCATATTAAGAAACAGAGACAACAGTCATACTGCATGGTCGGCCAAGTAGGTAATTATTCTCTTAAAATAAACATCAAGATAAAGCCTACATTAAGAGGATTATGTATCTTAATACGACATTTACAGATCAGTAGTGGTGTTTATGTACTCAATATGACAATAACACTTTCACTGGCCACTGAGTTCTAGGCCGCGGCCGGTGTGAACTATTTTTAGCCCAAATGCATAGAAAGTGATAGAGCGCCGTCGGCCCCATACATCATTAGTGTCTAGACGAAGAGGGTTAATTTGACTAACCATCAACCAAGGTGCTTTGCTCGTATACTTCACCCGGCAACTTAGAGAATCCCCTCTTGGGTGTTACTCTATAATATTTTCATCACACTTGCTCAGAAAGGGTGTTATTATACGCAGGCGTATAGAGCAGCTATAGTCGATTTAGCTCCTCTATACACCCCGCCCTCAGCGGGAGTTATAAAGCATACAAACTCCATAACGCCCTCAGGGAGTTATGGATTTTATATGGTTTAGAACTCTCACGGGCAGGGCGTGCCCCAGAGCCGGCGATGATCGCGACGTACAGTTTATTCTACTCACCTGATGGTAATTCACGGTGTACAATAGAAATAAAATAATACATATTTTTTTTCGTCTAATTTTTATTTCATTTCCTCGCAAATGTGATGAAAAACATTGTGTGTATCACGGACAGTAAGGGGATAACAAACTCGAGTCACTTAAAGCCCTCACTTTCGGCGGCGGGCTTCTAACAGACTCTCGTTAGTTATCCCCTTCTTACGGCCCTAGATGCACAATGTACTATTCGTCACCGAATTCAACGGCGAGCCTTACTTGACCCATCAGTGCGTGCAAAGTACATGTTCGTGCATGTTTTCGACTTTGTTCATTATTTCGACGCAGTTCTGCCATGTCGTAGGCACCTAACTCCATATAATGCCTAAAAGTGCGCGGGTCAATTTATGATTGTCGGGTGAAATGAGAGATGAAAAGAGCAACGAAATATTTTAAGAGGATTACATACTGCGGCCATAGCATGGCCGACGCGGGGATAAGCTATCCTTTGACCCTGTCTTATCTCTGACTATCTCTTTCATCGGCACTAGTGTGAGAGAGACGCAATTAGACATAAGACGGTGTTAACTTATCTTTATGTTTGTTTTGGCTAACATTTTAAAGAAGCTATCATTGGGTATTGACTGCAGTCGACATCCTAACTTATATTATAACTGCGAAAGTAACTCTGTTTGTTACGTTTTCACGCCTCAATCGCTGAACCAATTTTGATGAGTTTCGGTATAGAGATAGATTAGACATTGGAGAAGGAAGATAGGCTACTTAAAGAGTATTCTACGCAGCTGAAGTCGAAGAACAAAAAAACTCAGATAAATAGCTAAGAATTACTGTAGAGACACTCTAGATGAACCCAGGTCGTAGGGTTTTAAGGTTGCTAGAAACTAAAGACAGGAAATCAGTATTGTGTCTGATAATAATTAACTCTATGAAATTATATACGTAAGAGGCATTAGAAAAGTGCTCTACCCACGTAGCACCCACGATCAGGCATTGCAAAACATAAGCTATAAGTTTGGTCAATACAATGTGTTATAGCTTAACAATCAACTTTTGTTGCAAGAATGACTACCCACTTATCTGTCATTATAATAATCTTTGAAATATCTTAAGAGAACGTATGTTTATGGTCTGTTAAATATCAATCATAAAACACTTCGACAATTTTTAATCTTAAAAGGGTAAGTTAAGGTAGATGGAAAATATCCTAAAAAGTATGTATTTTTCTTTACTCATTGATGCTTTCACGACCAAATTGGAAAGGAGCTACCCTATCTTCAGATTGTTATGATACTTATAGGTACTTATGTAAATACGAAACGAGGGGTACTGTGAAGGTGGTATAGGCTATATCTACCTATAGTAAGAGGGTTCGCGTGTCTGGCCGCCGCGGCACAATAGAAGACTCCGATGCCCGTAGTTATGCATGTTTGTATACCGAGCGGCGCGTACCGCGAGTTGGCGTCTGGCTGCGAACTTGATCGCGCGTTTGCACGAATTCGAATTTTGAACGCGAAATAATTGATAAACTGCTGATAAACTTTGAATTTAAGAATCGATCACTTTAAAATCGAGTGCGGATGAATTATATTTAATTTTTCAAGTGGCAATCAAAACTGTTTGACGACGAGGTTCGAAGATTTTTTTGTGAGTAGTGGGCGCGTATTTACAATAGGACAACGCTGAATGGACACAATAGAACTTTTCCGCTAGCAATTTTCGTCACAAGAAAATGAGAAAGTAAGCATTGTGTGTTTTAATAAGTCTTACGCTGAGCTGTCTCACATGGAAACTAGTTGAATTTAACGATAAAAGTGCTTTCTAACAACTAGTTTATCTTGCGGAGAGGTGCATGTTTCTCTAACGGCAATGGTCAAACCGCACGCTGGTATAATTACAGAATTACATGCTTCTTACGTGCCAGCATCAAACCACGTCTGGAAGTGGATACTTTGCTAATAGAATGTAGTTCGCTATGTTACAATATTGCAGTATTGTGGAAATAATTGCATAGAGAAGAATTCGGTGGATTTCTTCGTTAAGTAATTATTTCACGTATTCGGATGTTGGTTCCAAACTTCAAAATACATTGTATCACCGTTCAATGCAATCATTTTTAGGGATCCGTAGTCAATCTAGGAGCCCTTTATATTTTCGCCATGACCGTCTGTCCGTCCGTATGTCACAGCCACTTTTTCTCGCAGATTATTAAACTTACAAAACTGATATTTTACTGACTGAGTATAAAATTTAATATAACTTCCATATTCGTAAAGCAAAGGTGAAAAAAAATTATGTATCCTATACAACCTCGACTGAGGGGCCGTTGGTCGTTAGCCATTTGAAAAAAGTTTTTCATTACAAATTTTTAGGTTAGGGGGACTAACTATTTAGGAAATATTGAGCTGTTGAACACTAAAGGTGTCATTTATGTTGGAGTTACTACGTGTCCTTGTTTATACCTACTAAAATGTATGCAAAATATCACCAAATAACTTCGAATAGAAAACTAGCTAGTTATGGTTTTTGGCGTTATAATGTCTACGGATCCCTACACTGAGTATGACCCGACATGCTCTTGATCGTTTTTTTTTAATATCATGTCGTTCATAATAATTGTTTTGGAACAGGATACAATGTATAACATATGCATTTTATTTGTTCGTTGAATTATTATGAAGTCCTTTGGTTGTGGTTGTGGGTAATTGTAACTTTGACTGTGAGGATATTAAGGACGTTGTGCTACTTATGTATGAGACTGTCAAGGTTAGGTGACAAGTAGTAGCTGTACTATTTGAGTTCTTTGCTTTGTTATGTCAGTGACCTTTATCTATTATTATAATTTATTAGTCAATTGATTTCACAATCAACTTTTAAAACCGGATTTATTCCACTTTCGACTGAAAGAAATATTTCACAATGCAAATCAGCAATACAACTGAGTAGGTAGTGATTACTTTGAAAGAAACTCCTCAAGACAGGACTCAAATAAAATGACTACTTAATGTGTGTTATCAATAGTTATCATATCCGCCTGTTCTTTTGCTTCAAAAATAAATTATATACCATTCTTTATTATCACTAATGGAGCCCATTGTGTCTTTTTCCAATAAATACACCTATTCTGCTTCGCCGCAGTGAAGTCATCAGATGGAAAATGTTCCTTTAAAATAAAGCGCAATATCTGTGCGCCTTCGTTGTTTTTTCGTCGACTTAAAAGGTGTATTGTGTCGAGTGCAGCGGATCGAGGTTCAAGGCCTGACTGATGGTCTGTTCCCACATTAAATGCCGTTACTTATAATTACCGGTTCTTACAAAGCCGAGGTTTCTTCACGGAGATGATTCGATTGTTCTACTCGGCTTTGCCAAAACGAGTTTTCGGAATTCACAGATGTTTCGCGTCGGATTTCGTCAAATTCAAATACAGTTATGGTCAATGATAGCTATAGTCAACTTCAGAAGTGGCCAAGTACTTTTCTACCTATTGTCACTAAACCATGTGTAAGCTAACATTGAATGAAGCGGTGATATAAAAATGTCCAGCTACTTATAAAGCTGACTGTACTTGCTATCTTTTTAAAAATATTAAAAGAATAAGAACGTAAACGACGTTTAACCCTATACTTGGCAGAGTGCATTTTTATACACATACTCTTTTACAAAATCTAGAAAGTAAACGAGATATATTAAAATATTTTTTTTACGCATTATTATAGTCAGTAATCTTTAGTTTTAGTAGAAAAATATTATTTGGTATTATCAACACAAAATTTCACAATAGCATGCTAGATGTCAGACCTTTAGGAGGCGTCTACGCATCGCAAGGTAACATTCATTTGTTTTATCACTTTTTCATTTGAAACCGCTAATAAATGGCTGTTACAGTATAAGTGACTATATATCCTACACAAACAGTACCTACATTTTAAAAAAAAGTTCGGCCAAATATAGGGTTAAGACAAGACAGTCCAGATGATGATATTATGAGCTTTGTTGTATTGACATCGTAATACGCATTATTTTAAACTCAAAATATTATAATGTACTTTTTTATGATGTAATATGACGTAGGTACGGAGTGGGATACTAAGCTGTGCAGTGGTCGCCGATGAATTCGTTATTCGACTAACGTTTCTTTATTGAAATAAACGCAGTATCATCATTTTTACTTGCAAATTTTACAAATATTTCTGATACTTCTTAAAATATAACTCCAAAGTCTAGGCAAAAGCGCAGGACGATAAGAGACTTCCATTCTAAAATCTTGTCATTAAATCACGTTTCTGATGAGTCTTGATACCGGTAACCTCTCATTCAATTTTTGACTTACTATTTTTGAGACACGCGGTATAAATGCTTCATTTAAGAACTGATAAACTGTCATAATATATCGTTGCAACTTCCTGTGGCAGGTGCGCGGGAGTGGCGGTGCGGTTAGTTTTTTCGAAGGCTTGTTGAATTTTCAGTCACTGTTGCTAATGGCCAGCAGGTTTTATTAAGAAAAAGTTGTAAATTGACTGGCAATAAAAACCGCTACGAGTTTTGATATCTCATATTCCATCATTCCTGCGACTCAATAAGTAATAAGGAATAAGTGCATATTTGATAAGAGTTCAATTGTTTGTCTTTGGATGATGTTACACTGATTTCAGAATACTTGGAAACCAACAATGCACTGTTTTGTGTGATGTTATTTGGAATTTGCAAGCGTTGACGCAATATCAGCAGACGGATTGACCGTCACTTGATCAGTTAGTATTGGCATATGTACCCAATTAGCGCTACAAGGTCTAACTTATCAATAACTCTCAATTTGAAGGTCTTACTAATTATTAAACAAAATCGTTTTTTATATTCTTGTTACATCACGTCGGCCTATAGGCCTCATGTTGAGAGGGAGTATTCCATACGTGGGCCCAGCGCCTGCTGCTTCCTGTCACGTACTATAGTTTAATTTAATCACATTTCCGTATAATAATCTTGCAACGCGCCTTACAATGTTGTTCATCCAGCAACTGAAAGAGAAAGAAATAAATTAAAAAGTTTATTGCATAAATGAACCACCAGGAAACATCACTTCTCTGGGTCCTATGCTAGGAATACCTACCTGTGAAAGTAACTGAAAGAGAGCTTACTATTGTTTCTTTCTGACATCCGTCAGAAAGAAACAATAGTGAACTGCTTCCATCGCACATGGTTTGCAGATAGACCGAGGTTTGGTTCGACTATTTAACTATTTTTCAAGCTGCCTGGCACCGATCTGTATAACGCTGTCACGTACTGACGCATTTGATTATACAGCGGTGAGGCCTTCGTTAAGCGCGGCGCAGTGCAATCGAGAATCATGTCATTAAAAAAGTTCCTAAAGACTTACTTACTGATAGGCAAGTAATATTGCTGTTACGAGGCAAAAGTTCAAGGCTTTGATGACATAATAGTCATAATAATCACAATTTTAATAATACCACGTTTATAAGGATGTATAAGTGTGATAATCGCATAAACCGATTGGGAATGACCGTCATGTTTATGTAATTTTGCAAAGGTTTAAAGCAAATAGAATATTATGAAGTCACGGTTTGTAAAACACAAACCATTATTCAAGTTGTTTTCCACATATTATAAAAATAAAGCGATGATTATAGCTTTTTATTTAAAACGTAAGACGCGGTGAATAATGTTTCGTCATTTTAGATTTTAACTAGTATACATTTAATATTTTCTCTTCATTTAAAATACAAATAACACTAAAATTTTAAGTTCCCTCTGTTTGGTGATATCCTCGGTAAATTAAACTACCATGAACTGTAACAGCTTGGATATAAGGATAATATTACCATGAAGAGGGGTTGGGCGACTTGCTGCGTTAGGGTTACCACATTTGGATCATAATTATTTTATTTCAGTTCATAGGTTTCAACATAAGGTGTGGTTTGGGAAAAAATAAATTTCAAAGCAGCTACCCAGCTACTAGGTATCTAGCTAGCATATTGTCAAACAAGTAAACTGCATTATAATGGGTATATGGGTTGAATATATCAAAGTACTCATGATCACCATTGTTACCCAACAAATGTATAATTGCCGTATGGGACGCTTGATATTATGTCACAGAATATCTAATATTACTTCGTACACAATGCTCACGCACCGTCTCGCGCATGAGTCAGTCGGCTCACCCCAGCAGCGGCCCTAACATGCAAGACACAAAGATAAGTTTATTAATTATTTATTTATTTATTTATTACACCTGTTTATCTCGACGACTATCTCTTTCGTCGGCACTAGGTGAGAGAGACGCACTTGGAGATAAGATGGTTCAACTTATTCTTGTGTTTTGCATGTTAGGACCGCAGCACGTGTACTGGCAGTACGCGTCGTGGCTAGGGTTGTGATTATGTGAGAAGTTGATGCATACCATTCGTTATTATTATTATTATTGAAATACTTGAAAATTAACTGCAATGCAGCAAACCACAAATTCGAACCTATTTATGGACAGAAATAGCTTACTTAAAATTCAGGATAAATGGGGATTTATCCAGGATTTTTGAAGTGGTTTCGTGGTAACCCTACACAAGTACCATTGCTCGTGACTATCTCAGGAAGTCATCTAATTAATCTGGCTTGCACTTGCCGGGTTCACCAGAGAAATAAGATTTTTTATTTATTTAGAGAGCAACGCCTGTCAGGAGGACGGTGACGTTGATTAATTTGTGATTGTTTCCAACACATTCCGTTTTCGGAACTTATAATAATATTACAGTGACTTTAACCATTGTATGGTTTTCATAAAATTATCTGCAACCGAGTGTTTGATAATAAAGAAAACCTTCAAGCAACTCGTAACAATGGAGCTTGAACCGAGTTTATGCATGTAACTCGTAAATCTTTCTTTGCGACGAAATAAAAGTTCCACAGACAAGGTATTTTAAAACAATGCTTTTTAAATTCTGTTTCGCTTCAATGTGTAAATTTAAAAACAGTTGCTAAAACTGCAAGCTAAAGTAGTGCCCTTGCCAGACGGGAGACGTTAAAATATCGATCGATAACCTCTACACTTTAACGACTTGCTCACGCAAGAGGTATTCGTTTAGGGGTGTGTTTCTCTCTTGGCGGCAAATGCTCGCCGTCGAGTCTCGTACTGTGGTGTGATTCCCTATCGCTAACAGCGCTGCGTCAGCGATGGGCCTGAAACAAACAAGTCGTCCATGTAATGCGTCAGCGTAGCGACGAACCGGCCACCGAGAACCGGGTTATGCTGGTCAAGCTCGACGTAGAGTGGAGCGCGGAGTCAGGAGCGCCAGTCAAACTTGTAGTGGTAGAGCCAAACAGTAATCCTCACCAGATGATTACTGTTCGAATGGGCCGGCTCGACCGGGATACTACCACACTCTCACAGAATACCGGCGTGAAGTAATAGCTTGCTATTGCGTTTCGTACGGTGAGTGACGAGATCCAGCGTCCTATTCCGTCATCCCGATCCCGTCCCCAATCCCCATCCTCCCTAGACTGGCAACGCATTAGCAGCACCTCTGGTGTTGCAGATGTCCATGGGCGGCGGTGACCGCTTTCCACCCGGTGGACCGTCTGCCTGTTTGTCAGCCTACTCCTTTCTCAAAGGGCCGGCAACGCATCCGTGATTCCCCTGGTGTTGAAAAACTTCACGCTCGCCGAGTGGAGGCGAGTGCTGTCGAATGCGAGCGTGAAATAGGCCCACTCGGCTCGACTCGTGTGCGCTCGCCTCGCCTCGTATGCGATCGCTATCGTCACAAAAGAGGTAGGTACAGAAGTCAATCTACATACAAGTGTGCTCGAACAACGCACGTTGTGAAGCAAATATTGTTATATATTATATTCGAAACGTATTGCACTCATTAATCGGGCACGTAAAAGGCTATTCGGATAAATAAGACGCTCGTAAACGGGTTAGTTTTTCGGCAATTTATAGCTGCAATTGTGTAGCCGACGTCTTGCTAGGTATATCGTGTAACTCAGAGCAACAATGGCTGCAATCTTGCAGTGTTGCCCGGCGGTATTGCATGATATATTTGATCTAGCGAAAGCATCAGAAGTCTAGCCGGCTATATTGCTGATGACATCAAACCGGTGTGATATCTGAACCTGACTCGAGAGACTTCTGAAGCGCTGGTAGATTGAATCTATTTTAATTTATTCATGTGATGAGTAAAATATAATAAACTTTATTTTTAAAATAAAACGTGGATTAACTTCCGCAAACTGGAATCTATATTCCCATCTATTTAAGTATGGCCGAATCCACATCCTTTTATTATTCTTTTTAGATTTATTCAAATGGCGACACATACAATAAATGGTGCAGCAGGCTATTCTGCTTCACTTTCCGTCATTTTCTTCTACTAAATACGAAATATCTGCACTACTTGCTAACGTGTACGAACTCAATGGCATTGCAGCTTGCACGATCTTGCTGGAATATATTTCACATTTAATTGCAAGACTCTCGCCGGTTACATTACTGGGCTAAAGTTGCCAGCAAGCTGCAATTATTATAGCCAGACTACAGGCCCCTAGGATAGAAAGGTCAAGTGGCCAGTTGACGTTATTATTCCAAAATGAAGGAGAATGTCGATAAAAGCTGTGCGACATTGAAATGCGACTGAGGTCATAATCGGTTGCGATCAGAAATACAAACCACAAAAGTCGTAGGACGGTCTGAATTGACCATCTGTTATATTATGTTACAACATCAGATAGGCCTTGTAACATAAAAATTGAAATAAGATTCATAGAACATTTTACATCTGTACGGCTAAAAAGGCTTCCACTTTGCCTCCTCATGATCTTAGGATCTTGTACCAGTACCGATAGAAATTGACTAACTGACGAAGTCGTAGCGACAAAATCAACGACCAACGGAGCACTGGTTAAATAAGAGAAAAAATAACTGTTCTGTTTCTGTGCTCAAATTTATTCGTTTTCGTGAGCGAATAATTCAGCGGTGAGCGCGCAGAATTATCACTTATATAGTAGAATATCGCAGTCAAATAGTTGACTGAAACGAGGCCGCGTGTTTGTTATGTACATTGGGCTATTAAGTCATATAGTGACTTTTATGAGTTTATCGATCATTGTGGTTACAGGTGTTCTTTGTTTTGGCGCGTCCATTGACCCCGGAAGGGCACGTCTGGCGCGCCCTCTATGGCCGGGCATGCGCAAACATGTTTAATTATTCCATTTTAACTAAGGGTAAGTTGACCCTTGTTAATTGGCAATGTGGCCACAAAGGAACAATTTAACGTAATTTATTTCAAAGTTATACGGGTGTAAGTAAAATTATGCTAATCTTTATTTTGAAACAAATGAGTTACTAAATAAAAATATGTAGACCAATTTTAAAAATTAAGACGGGCGTTCTGATACTGACCGTGTTTTTTTTGGGTATTCTTAATACCCAATATTACGGAAACGCTTACGTCGCCAAAATTTCTATTTACATTGAGCGTCAACAGCCATTTCCTTCATTTAGAACTACTTTGTACTTTCTAACAATCTCTCATAGCATAGAATGCGCTGAATAATCAAACTGTCGCATTGAGGAGGGCCTCAATGACTGGCAGCAAAGACCGATTGCGACGATTTCCATCCCATTAGTGTTGTCCCTGGAAGTTGAGTGCCCGTTATAAGTATGAAGCGTACGTTAGATCCGACTTGGGCCTATGATCGATAATCTGGTTTAGTGCTACAAAATTCAAGCCGTTTATTCAGCAAATTGGCCACCTGTGGGCTCTTTTAATATTTACGTAAATAAATTAAAATGGGTTGAATCTGAAAAAACCGGCCAAGTGCGAGTTGAATTCGCGCACGAAGTGTTCCGTACCATTATCTATAAAAACGGCAAAATAATCACGTTTGTTGTATGGGAGCCCCCTTAAATATTTATTTTATTCTGTTTCTTAGTATTTATTATTATAGCGGCAACAGAAATACATCATCTGTGAAAATTTCAACTGTCTAACTATAACGGTTCATGAGATACAGCCTGGTGACAGACGGACGGACAGCGGAGTCTTAGTAATAGGGTCCCGTTTACCCTTTGGGTACGGATCCCTAAAAACTATAAATTATAGTGAAGAGAACACTATACATTCTATAAAGAAACCAATTGTTATTATGGCAACGAATGTCACTTTCTTTTGTCACTCTTTTTAATGGAAACTTACCAAAGTAAGATAAAAACAATGCTTAGCCGATATCGAATAAAGGTCAACCCTTTGGGTGCACTTTCGTCACTTCTTTGGTGCTGCTTTATTCCAACGCATTGCATAAAGAACCTTTTCTTCCTACTACGCTTTAATTTCATCATAATGGCCTTAAATACTCAGCACAAAGTAGCCCTTATTTGCTCTAGAGCAAATAAAGTTGCATACAAATTTCATTATTGCACTGTTTTGTATTTTTTTTTAAATTTGGTTGGTTGATCAACAAGTTTACACCAACAGCTACCCAATCCGCCTATTTACAGTCCGACGGGACAGCCGACCACTCTTCTGTGGACTTACTGTAAGCAAAAAAAAAAAAAACAGGCCACATATCGGTGGTATGGCCACCGAACTGTGATTGTCTCGTCTAAAATGTTATGCTCAAAGTACTGGCTGATAAGATAGTATGGGTTACAAAAAGATTTTTAAAAAAATTGGCATAATATGACAATTAATAGACTAGATACAAGTTTTCTGTAAAAAAAATCGGATTTTCGACTTTAGCTTCAGAACCAATAGACCGATTTTAATAAATAGGGTATCTTAAGATTCGGGGAGAACGTGCGAGTGTCATAGGCTATATAAAAATTCTAAGGGTGCGTCATAACAGGTGCCAAAATCCTCTTTACTTCGCTAGGTGGGTTTAACTGTACCTTTACGGTTTTTTACCAACTTTTAGCAGTAGTAGAAAGAAAAGCAGATTATGCATCTCGCATCAAGTGATTTTTTATTGCGCTCGTGATTTTAGAGCCCTCACTTGCGTTCGGGCTCCAAACCAACACTCGGCGCAATAATGAATCACTTTCTGCTTGGTGCAACAATCTACTATTGATGCTATCGAAAGTGGCATCGCTATTTTTATTTACAGCCATCGTTTTTATGGGGACGCTATTACTCCATTTTACGACAGTTGTATAATATGAAGAATTATTAATATGTATCGGTGAAAAACTGTTTGGGTTTATTGTGTAAGTATCATACAAATGGATGTAATATAATATTTTACTAGTTTATTAATAAGGATGCATGCGTCATGTAAATTTTTGGGATTTGCGTCACTTTTTTCCATCGTCTAAATTGGGGTAATAACTATATTTTTATGGTCCCTATAAAAGTTTGCTCTTACATAAACAGTTTAGTGTCGTAACTTTTAAGGACTCGCATAATTATTAAGCTCATTAAAGAATTAACAAGGCCTTGTGCATCAATTTGTCTCGATATAAGATAAGCTTTAAGCTACCTATGCTCATAAAAAAAATCACAATGATAATAATAAATCGTTTAAGAACTCAGCTCAGCTCCCCAGTACCATATGCACCGTATCATACTGCATTATTTTCTTTCCAAACCGAAGGAAGTTATTAATATTACGACGCCTTATCTATCACAATACATTATAAGGCCAATGCACCACCATTTCCGGAACTTTAGATGCATTTGGTTCAAGCATTAGGTTCACAAGCAAATAGCAGTATGGGCTATAATGTGGGTATAGTTGCCGTCAAAAGTTATTTGTCAAGATCTGTCTATTGTGACATTTTAGGGTTCAAACTGATCATCTACTTGTAACGTTGAGTATGTATATGAAATAATGCAATATTTTTTACGCTCCTAGGAATAATACTAAACGTTGTTTGTGGCGTTTCTGAACATTAGAAAGGGTATTATAAAAGTATGTTAAAAAGAATAAAAAAGGTGTAAAAAGTGAAAAGTATTTTAATAAATAATGAAAGAAATTACCTCAAGATGACAATGTCAATACATGACACCATCGAAACGTAGCATTGAGGTATGATCGCATCTAGTGCCTAAAGAGTAAAGTAAATTTTTGCGAATTTCTTCTAGTGTTAAAGTTGTTTTTCTGATTTTTGAGCATTTCTCACTATTCTTCTGAAATATAATGATGGTTTAGTGATTTATTTTTGACACGAGAATTTCGGTGGTGTGTACTCCACAATGCTTCTCCATATCAAACAGGTCGTGTTACAGCTACTGTTGTGTTATGACAGATGGCGGTCACGTAAAGAGACGTGCGCCCGCGCCTATACATAGATGTGTGCCCAACTTATCTAAGGAATCCAGTCAACTGTCAAAACTCTTCTTGCATTGGAATAAAGTATAGTTTTGCTTGGAAAAAAACTTTGATAGTTCTCAGAAACGTTGGTAGATCTATAGCGTTTGCTTAGATCTGAGCCGACGCGTATGGCAGTACCATAAAAATAATTCACACGACAAAGTTCTTATGTCGTTGATAAAAAGTCCAAAGTTACCTGGATTCGTGTTATTTTTTAAAGTGGTAGAACTGTAATGCGTTAGCTCAGAATAAGATGCACACTTTGATATAAAAGTAGGACTGGTAGGTTATGAATATAATGTGGACATCTAAATCATAAGGGACTCATGTGGCTTCTGGTTGAGTGATGTCTGCTTTGTTAAGAATTAGCCTTTGTCTGCAACTCCGTGCAGTGCGTTCGCAGAATTCGCTTGTTACTATTCCCTTGGGAACTTTGCATTTTTCCGGAATAAAACTGACTATGGCACTCTCCTGCCCATAACCGCTAGCTATCTCTATGTAAGAAATCATGTCGATCCGTTGCTCCGTTGCTGCGTGAATGAGATACAAACAAACTAACACATTTTCACATTTATATTAGTAGGGATTTATAAAAATTTCATGAGATGTTGGGGTTTGAAGTGTATGGATTTCAGTAGACCTAGACGAATAGGATGTAATGTAGTATTCTTTCTTATGATAGTATATGTCATCAAAGTACTTTTAATTTAAAAAATATACAATTTGCTCGCATGGCAAGGGTCAGGGTACTGACCAGTTTGAATTCTGATGAAGGTTCAATATCTTACATTGCTTGTGAGAAATAGTGGTAATGGTTATCAGATCACTATTTTGGTTATTACTCATATATAGTACGGTGTACCATAACAATGAACTATTATATTTTATAAAAAACGAACTTCCCAACCCCAATTAACCGAAATTAAATTCAAATCATAACCGTTTCTTTTCTTTTTTTTGGAATGGACGTACGCTGTTAGTCTCTGACGACTGTGATAGAGGATTTTAACTTAACATGCCTAAGGGCGCTCCTATGGAGCTGAACTCGGACTTAGGGCGTTAAGCGGGGACTACAAACAATAGGATTGTTGTACTACAGTGCTTTGGAAAGACTACGCTAACGTAGTCTTTCCAAAGCACTCAGTCTTCTCAGTCGGGCCTAAGCCCGACTGAGAAGAAGTCCCAAGAAAAAAGAGAGCCTACCCGGTACGTGTTGGGAGCGATTGAAAAAATGTGGCAGCCACGTGTGGAGGCGTAGGGACGTGCACGCCTCCTCCGGAGACGGTGTGGTGTGTAAGGAGCTAAGCTAGTATTATTGTCGGCGCCCTTTACTACAGGTGGGCAAGAATTATTCGAGAATGCCACGAGATCAGCCGTGATCGTGTCATCTGGGTCTGATAACACGTGACGAGGTCGTCTACGCGTGGAAACGTTTGCGAGAGGAGTGTAATCCTCCGTATCCCTGAACAACGGGCGGTGCGGTGCAATGTCGAAATTCTCCTCGAATCATAATCGTAAATAGTGTGGAGTAATTTATGGTGGCATAGTGTGAAATACGACAAAAGCGTGTGACGAGAATCGAACCCCACACACTACGCCCCCATCTGTCCTACGGACGGCCATTCATTCGCTTGGACGCGACAGACTAATATGGAGCTAGCCTAATTTAGTTTTTTGAATTTTATTGATTATTATAACGG
The DNA here is from genome assembly GCA_947859335.1 of Tortricodes alternella. NCBI lineage: Eukaryota > Metazoa > Arthropoda > Insecta > Lepidoptera > Tortricidae > Tortricodes > Tortricodes alternella. The sequence continues at coordinate 11,890,843 of OX401977.1, forward strand.
TCTGGCAAAAGTCATGTCGCATAAATCTTGAATTTTATGTCAATTATATTAGTTACTTTAAATTAGACGACATATTTTCGTAAAGTGCATTTTCACAAACTGGTTTGCTTGAGTAGAATAACGTTTATATTTAGTTCTTCGCTGCAGTCTTGGAATAAAGGACAAAGGTAAGTAGGTACATATCTTATCTCAGGCAGCACAAAGTCATCGCTGTTGAGATACTTATAAATATGACCTGGGCCTCTATTTGACATTGCCTTAGCGATAGATATCGCGATGTTTTTACAATGCGGCTGCCTTAGCTATCAAGTTCATAAGAGCTACCATATTGTAGCAAAATAATTTGCGATATCATTTAGGCAATATGGAATGCATTCCCATGTTACCAACCATGATTTTGTCGCAACATGAATGTTTTGTATAGCAGTGTTTCTCAGCAAATGGATAAGTTGTTAATCTCTAATGTATCATTTCTATTTTAAAACTGTCATTTTCACTGTGTTTAATAAAATGTAATCCAGTTTATACTGTTTTTATATGCCTGTACAAGTTTCAAAAAATCTAAATCCTAAACCTCTATAGAGGTTATATTAAGAAATCGGAAGAAAATAACTTACTAATAGAGAAGCCCTATTTTAATAACTATAAAAAAAACTCTACTTGACTTATAGACAGGTAAGCTCATCGTCTTATCCATACTAAGGTAAAGCTAGAACTCGATCGGCGCCACGAAAGACGCCGAAGTTGGCCGAAAGTTTATGTTGTTTTTTGTCCGTCTCTCTCTTTCGCTTCGAAAACATGGTTCCAAAGCATGGCTTGTCGCGCACAGTACTTATAGGTACCATAGCGAGCGTTCGTGCTCGGCCGGTCTAAAATCTGTTTATGTTATTAAATATCGACTTTGTTGCGGTTATTTGTGTATAAAACTAGTGAAGCTAAAGTAATTTATAGAACGTTGCCGAGTGATGTAAATACAGCCGGATTTTCGATAAGCATTTCTATTTCAATTGAAATTATGTGAGTACATTTTAATTAAATAATTGTTGACGTGTCAGTTTTAATTATTTGTTGATACTGTTTACGAACATAAGTTTACTCTTCTTGTGTTAACAGTGAAAGCTTTAATTCTTATAATACTTAACGGATGTTTTAAAAATGTATGGAGGTTATTGTTGATCTAAAGCAAATTGGTGTGATATTAGAACGGGTTGCAGGCAAATCAGTTCTAATCAGTTATAGTTTCGTCAAAGAACTTTGTTGTTGTGGATGAGAGCTTTCGTAATTCTTATTAAAAAAAAAGACGGTTGTTAATATTGATGTCACGATTTCTATTAAAGTAACTGTCAATTGTCCATTTGTTTTTATTTGTAAGTACTTAAAAACATGTGAGACTGCAATGACTGCATGCGTACGCCTTGAATACTTAATCTTTTGAACGCCACGACTAACGGCCAAAATGCGTGCCTCGAGCGCTCGACGACGGCTGTAGCCGACGCAAATGTATGGAAAACAGCATACCTATCGTGGCGTCAGCGGTACGGCAAACTGCCGACGGGCACAGCCGATTGTTGCGGTCAAAGGGTTAATAAAATGCTGTCTTTCTAGGTGCTGAAAACAAGACTTAATAAAGTTTTATAAAGTTACGAATTTCACGAGGTTTTTGGATCCGTATGATATGCGATGTGTTTTAATCTTTCTAAGCCATAGTTTAAGTTCGATTCATAGTAATCGTGTCGAACGCGTTTGTGTAAAAGTCTCAATTTCCTTATGGACTACTAAAGGCCAAAATAGTAATTTAGTACTAAAACTAAGCCCAAAATTGGACACATTGGACCGGAACCCTTCGTGGGACTCTCACAGGGAACCATAAAAACAGCCCTAACCAACCATGCCAGGGACATCCACCACCTAGAGTGGAATTCCTTGGCTGGCCTAAGGCATTCAAAGCTCTTTACAGGGAGCGTAGACTCAAGCTGGACCAATAAACTTTGGAAACTCAGCCGTAAACAGCTCAGATACATAATCGGAGTATTTACGGGTCACTTCGGGTTCAAGTATATCTTAGCCAAGATGGGACTGTCTGACAACACAAGCTGTAGAATGTGTGGCGAAGAGGAAGAAACAATGAAACACATCATGTGCGAATGCGACGCCCTCGCCAGACTAAGAATGAAGATACTTGGCAATGGTTATCCAGAACCAGGGGAATTCAAGGCACTACCACTGCGCTCCACAAGTCACTTCATTGAAGTGGTGGAGAATGCTATGGATAGTGCTTAGGAAAAAAGGGGTAATTACACAAAAGATCCCATAGGGTCGAAGTGTATCCGCAAGGACCCCACCCTCTAAGATAAGATAAGATAAGCCCAAAATAGTAATTTTGCTTGGTCGAGCTCGATAACATCTCTGTTTCCACCCTCATGCGATTGTAATTTCCTCGTGACTCGCTACTGTCAAACGTAATATCATTTCTGTAACGCGTTCGAGGTTTTTTTATGATTCACACTTGCATGGCACTGATAAAATTAATTCGGATGAACGTTAATCATGAAGTATACTTAACTTATCAATATCGTATTCAAGCAATCTGGGAATAGCAAAGGCGTGCATCGATAATGATCCAGCATCTAAAACTATCCCAAGGAGTTCTTACAACATCCAATATGACTCGCATTCTTTTCATCACACATTGTTAGTAGGTACTAGTAAGTATGGTTTTACTAAGGCGAAAACTTTTTGTACCATTGCCTTGTATATAAAGCAACCAGAGACAATATGTTAGACATCACTTCGCCAACTTTTCGCCTAGGATTGCATTATTTAGGATGAAATAGTTGTTTTACCTAAAAGTTAAAGTTTGAGGTTAGAAACTTAGGGGTCGTCCACAAATTACGTAACGCAAAATTCTCAAATTTTTGATCCCTCCTCGCCCCATGCAACAGGACGGTAACGCTTAGCCGGGACCCCCCCTCCCACTACATTCCGTTACGTAACAGGTGCTTTGTAAAAAGTTTTTGCCTAATATTCAGGTAATTCGGCACTTTTTCGCATTAGGCGAGGTATAATCATCTATGAACGTATTTCGGTTCCATTTCTTCATAATATAATTATAATTTCTTGACTTTACATTACCCTCCCCCCTTCCCCCCTCCCCCAACGTAACAGGACCGTAACGCTTGGCCAGACCCCCCCCCCCCCCTCCCTCCAAATTGCGTTACGTAATTTGTGGACGACCCCTTAGTAAAATAACGTTAGTTTGGACTGACTTTGCACACTAACAGCTCAAGTTTATCTTCCGCTTGAGAAAAATGGTGATTCTTCACAGCTTTAACAATTTTATACGAGAATGCAGCCAGCGCATTTCAGTTAGCAATTTTATAATGAGGCAGAATATCGCAAGTTTACTTTAATGGGTTTCACAAGCGCAGCCTCTTAATGAACGGTAGGTACTGCTCAGTTGAACTCTTCGTTGGAGTTAGGCCCAAGCACATAGTTCAGTGCGCATTGGAGATGTTTCATAGCTGGGCACCGTTAATCAAATAGTTAACTTCATTAATCGCTAATCCGTTACTAAAAAAGTTAAGATTTAATGGAAGTTAACGTTAATCCATTAATCGTTAACTTATTATAGAAATTGCATTTTATATGTGGTTGCGTTAGTGATTTTCTTATTCAAAAATGTAGGTATGGGCTATGGAAGTTTAGACAGGACATGAGAAATTAATAAAAGAAGGGTGTAACGTTATCGTTTTTGTAATAATACCTAATTATTTAGAGGTCGTGGAAAGCGAGGCTCGTTAAAGCGTCAACATAATCTTTGCCCTTATAATCTGTGGTCCTTGGAAGAAAAACGGTTAACAATTAACGGACTTTAATTGTCTGAACGGAAGTTAATGAGTCCGTTATTTTTTTTTAAAGTTAACTTAAAACTTAATCCGTTACTCGAAATGTTAACTTCTTTAATTAACGATTAACGGATTAACGATCTTGTGCCTAGCTATGTGTTTAAGATATAACCTTGTCTGTTTCGTGGCCATCGGGCACTTTTGTTTAGTAATAGAGACCACTTTACATTGTTTTGTTTAAGTAGATAATCATTATTATTATCAGTAAATTTTGAGTTTTTTTTGCTTTTGAGCTTTTAGTAGGTACTAACTTTAGTTGACACTCACACATTCAAATTCTTACTAAATTTAATCGCTGTTTATGGTAAACGGGCAAAAAAAAGTTTTTGTGAAAAGTATCTACCTACAACATATTGTAATAGTAGGCGAGTATTATAATTATAATCGTCGTTTTAACGTTCTGATTTTCATTAGTGTTCTCGAAGATATTTACAGTAAGTAATAAAAATAAACTTGCAATTAATACTGCACTTAACTTTTTCTACATAATTGATGACTACTGGAAAAGGAAGTTTGGATTAAAGCCAATTCGTAGTGCAATTCGATTGTTAAGTTCCTCAATCTCGTAACTTAATCAAACCAGATGCAGCAGAACAACCTAGACTTCGTAATGATAAAGTTCGTCTTTAGACAACGCAGTGGTAACGTACGAGGTTCAAAAAGTTCCTGCGTCGAAATAGCACTCTGGGGCCGAGATAGTTCAAACCTACACCCTGTCTGAAATTCATTCAACCTTTGACTTTGCGTGCAGCTGTTAAAATTAACAGCATGACTGAAAACTGAATCTGTATCTTACGGAATAAGGTTGTACAAAGTCATTAAATCCAAATAGAAATAGAATTGCCGCAATCCGTTAAGTACCTATTTCTAGTAATTTCAAATTATGTAAATAATTTTCGCACGAATAAGTAAATGCAACTATTATTAGTAAAAGATATTTTAATTTTGAGAGACAATACACATTGTAGGTCAGTACCTAGCCAACCCGACGCACAGCGCCATCTGTTTACATTAGTCTGCATGTGCAAATAGCCATCACATACGTAGTATCTTCTAAGTAGTCTGTGGCCATCACACATGTTAGTTAAACAGACTGACAATAGATGGCGTTTGCCAATCGCGTGGTTTATTATGATTTTTTTAACGAAAACGTTAATTTTAATCTAGTTGTGTATTTTTGTCTCAAAGCGACGAACATGAGCTTTAAAATGATGTTTAAGTCATTAATTTTGGTATAGAATTAACGGAGATACAGACCGTCTTCACAAAAACACCTTTTAGAAGTTGGTCTTTTAGAAATTATATATATGATATATATAGAGCGTGATGAGCAAAGGTTAATTGGGGAAACCGCTTAATAAATAAATGGATAATTACCATATTTTCATTCAATTTTAATGATATAGTATGAAAATTTATTTAAAGAATTAATTGACATTAATGAAGTTCTGATCGTATATTTTGTTTGTTTATTAATAAAGTATGATAAAATTGAGAAGCTATTTAGAGCTACAAAATTATCTGTGAACTGACAAAGGGTGCCGTTAGAAATTAAATTCTACTTACAGACATTTACTAAGTTCAATTTGTCGTTCCATTTTATTTATAAGTAGTATTTTTATTTATTTCTCGTTTAAGTTGGTGGCACTGTACCACTTAGCAATGTCACCTCTTCTACTTTTAAGCCCTATCATAAATTACATCATGTTATACGGACAGCCATTTTAAAAATAGGGTTACTACAGCGAGTACGCATTAGTGCGAGGGCGCGCCGAGCTACCGGGAAAATGGTGTTTACCGATTGTGTATGTTTACACCCGCGTCCTTTGTGCTGGGGACGTAAGAATTCATGTCATGGCATGTTTGATGACATTACCACTGAGAACAAAGATTTATATCAGTAGATAATACATTCTACACAGTTTTCGCGCCGGATACGTCACTCGCGAAATGAGCGAAGACGCTCATTGGCAATAGTGGATGCGTGACAAAGACCGTATTTAACTGTTACAGTAAGAGCAAAGGAGATGACACTATTCTCTCAGTATACGCACACATTCATAAATATGGCGACCGATTTTCCTACTTTACTCATTTAAATCTTTGATTTTGAAAGCAAGTTACAAATTAATTAATTAATTAATTAATCATAACTCGAAAAAAAAACTCCTCTGCTGCACTGGGAGTGAAAAAATAGCATAGAATGCGTGCAGATGCTTATCATCCTGGCATGTCGTAAAAGTCGACTAAGGGACGGGTCCTCTCCAACATGGTGGACTATCTGTATGGGCGATGGGCTGATCACCTGTCACCATACGGTTCATTATACCATCTTAGGACTAATTAATCGAACGTGGCCACAAGTAGTCTTGTGGCTCTACCTACCCCATTACATACAACTCGAAAAAAAAGAAAAGTACTTAGTGGTTTTCTTTGTTTTCGAGACCCATCGTTTGGTGACTTTGTATGTGCGGTGATCCCGTTCCTTAGCTCATGAGTGTAAGTCATGTATTATTTATGCAAAACTCGGTTTTGCCCGCAACTTCGTCTGGGTGGAAATGTATCATTAAAATATAAACAATTTTCATGTTACTAACTTTTTAAATTTAGAAAGAAAAGAATATTCCCTCTAATTACGGGCTCCCATTGGGGATGCACGAACTTGACGTTAATTCATTTTCCAATCTATTTCACCCTTTTAGGGGTTGATTGGCTCAAACAATCTCAATACCGAATTTCATCAAAATCGGTTGAACGGTTTAGCCGTGAAGACGCAACAGACAGTTACGTTGCATTTATAATATTAGGAAGTATGGACGCTAGATTTATTGATATCTACAAACTTTTAGCGCGAGTCTTATTATCAATCAGGCTCTTCCAATCGTACGGATTTACTAACTCGTTGACAGATGGTTTATGTGACCAATCAAAACGACCTATTCGCGTCATCATTATCTGGCGAAATATCAAAGATTTATCTATGCCATGAAAATACGACTCATATTAGGCAATTAAACCGTCTGTAAAAGACGAACGAGGCCAATGATGATAATGATGATGAAGTTTTTCATTAAATAAACTGATACAGTATTGACATATAAAGTCCATTATTTGTTGATTTATGCACCTTCTTTATGTGATCCTGCTGATCGTAGCCTTTTAATTTAGTCCGGAGGGTATGTAGAAATTATTTGGACGAACATGCCATAATAGTCATAGCATAAGTCGTATATGAATAGGTAAGTAACTATAAAATTCAATAATAACAAAAGCAAATAAAAAAACCTCTTAAACACACTTTGTTCAAAAGACACTCTTCAAATTTTGTTTTAAACAACGTAATGTCTCACAAGCACAAATAGTAGTCAACGTTAAACACAAAAAGTTACTTCATCAACAAGTATTTTTCTTATTCTCTTTCAGAGTTTGAAGTCACATATTTATAATAAGTAAAGCATGCTTACCTATACTAAAAGTTACAACATAATCCTGTCGCTAACGAAAAGTTAGCACCAGTTTCGTTACTGTATCGCACTTGCATAATGTGGGCGCTAAACTGCTTTTTTGTTGAACCCATCTCACACAAGGGCCGTGGAGAGCGCAACAGTGTGCGAACTAAAGCGCTCATCTCGGTTGAATAACGACCCAACCTAACTATAGGGTTGCCAGTTGTGTGATTAGTTCTTCTTTACAAAAGGGACCATTTGAGAGCAATTTGAGCGATTTTTGTGGAAGAATTCAATACTATTTGATCGATTATTTAAGACGACTCTTCAACATAAAAGGTAAAGTTTCCAAATGTAGTAACTTCCTGACACGTGCAGTAATTTTCAAGCGTGTGGCGTCGTATCCGCTAGCAATAGACCGCGTGAAAACTCCAGCAACTTTCCACGGAACCCGAGCTTGGCAACCCTGCCTATTTGCAGAACAATGCAGACCATGGTGCGCACGCCGGGAAAGCGCGGGAGGGAAAACGTGCGCGAACCGAACCGCTCAGTCTAGGCCCGCGAGCGCGACCGGCCGCGCGATACCCGCGACGCACGCGCCCTGGCGCACGCCGGCTCGCGCCGCGCCAAACGCGGCGTTACGTTCCTCGAATCGACCGAGGACGGCAACACCGACGAACCCGAAATTCAGTGTCAAAAGGTTGGTGAACCCTGCAACGAAAAGTGCACCTAAAAACCAAGCCCAAAATATTAATTTTGCTTGGACGAGCTCGATCATATCTGTTTTTCCACCCTCATGCGATCGTAATTTCCTCGTGCCTCGCTACTGTCAAACGTAATATCTTTTCGGTTGATCCTATCAATGTCTAGGGATGGATTTTCCGTTTGTGATGATTGGTTTATAGGTACCGACATTCTACTGTTTTGAATTGAAATAGTGTTTGTCTGAAATACTATTAGCACTGTCGTGCCCCCAGGTTTCTGCTACTATACAACTGCAGTTATTGTGGTAACATAAAAAAAGTACATTTTAATGAACCCGTTTTCAGGAAAACGGGATTACTTATGCGTAAAAAGTTGCGAATGATTCTTTATTTAACGACATGTTATCAGTCAGGGTAGGATGTTACAGTGTCAAAAATCATTCATCATTATATAGTACGTATAATCTTATATTCAGAAATGAATAAATCTAAATCAAAGGCCAAGTTTTTTTCGTGTCTTTTAAATTTAACTAGGCTGCAATATTATTGATGCAATAGAGAATTTCTAAAAGGTCCTTGCTAAATCAGCGGAAGATAGAAATGTGTCACGGAACATGTTTTCAGTCGCAACAAGTTACAGAAATCATTGTTCTGTGTTATTCCTAATAGACTAAGAATAGCAAATCAGTTACCCAGCTTCATAAATTGCCTCGAATGTCGGTCTGCCGCCGTCGTAAAGAGAAAATTGCGACCTACATTCACGTCTTAAACTGAATTTATACCAAGAAATGTTCCCTACATCTACGACGCCTAGCCAACCCATGTCACACACAAAAATATCAGCCCTACTTCGATACCGAGAAGCATCGATGAGATCATCTCATGCAAATGTAGAAATGACACTGACATCAATTACTAAAACAGTATTTTTAAACGTAAACATTATACCTAAGCATCGCTAATTTATAGTTACAGGAAAACATAACGAAGCGTTATTGAAAATAGTTTTGTTTTAATTCTTTTTACTATTCGATCAGTATTATGAACTACTATAAACTACTATTATATAATCTCATTGCATAGCCAGCTTAGTAGGTTGGCTATGCAATGAGTGTTTATAATATTTTTCTATTCCATATTATACTCAAGATATATAAGTATTAGCTGTGTAGCCGAGCAGGCAGACTATTATGATTATGGCCGTAATTGTTTTATTCACAATAGTATCTTTAGTTTCTCAGTATTTATTCATTGAGTTAAAATTCACACTATACGCGTCCAAGATTTAAATGCCTTCATTGTTTTTTTTTTGTTGCTGGCGTTTTTTCAATTAACGGCCATTAAATCACACTGATTGCCGACTTAGGTTAGCGGTCGCGTGTGAAATATTAATTTGAGCCATTAATTGTTTATTAATTTAAAGCCTTTTTTTACAAAACGACTAGCGATAGCTGCGCGCGATTCCTTTTTCCTTCTAGTCGCGGCCGCGTCAAAGGGTTATGTTATGGTTTGTGATTTGTCTGAATAAATAGGAAACGCTCGCGACTAGTCGCCCACGTATAGCCGTTTAGTGGAAAACCGCTCTTAATGTTAGTGATCCATTCAAATAGTTTACCAACTGTGTCTTCACACGAAACATTAGATTTGTAACAAAGAACTCAGTTTATCACCCGTTGCGATGTAAACTAAGAAAATCGATATCCTACCTTAGATATCTAAGAGCTACCGATATCAATTACATTTTTAGTACATGATTTTGTATTAGGTATGTTATAAGTATGAACTTTTACCACTTTATTAATGAAGTCATGAAAAAATTCATTTTGATAATTAAATATACTTTCTTAATTTCAATAGAGTTTGCTAAATAATGTGATAAATATTTAAAGATAATGCTCTCAGTCGCACTACGTATTCCATTTAATAAAATTCTAATCCCCTTGTCGGTTCTTGGGGCTGCTTTATATCGGTTTCAGAAAAAAAGCTATGGTGTGAAATCAATAAGCAAAATGTTACTGAAATTATTTAAACCGTAATCTTTCTACTCGTAGGTCACAAAACTACTTCAATTAACCCTATTCGTTCAGAAAATAGCTAACCGTACATATGTGACGTTCATTTCGTTTTAATTAAAAAGAAACCTTTCACTCGCTACGATAAAACATTCAAACGTTATTTGAAATAATTAACTCATGTTCTGCTTGCTGTCAATTATTTACGGATTCTCGGGGATGTAGCTATAAAGGCTTTACTAGGTGATCGGAGTGGCTAACACGCGGAAATTAGATAGACTCGCGAAGTTCCTTAGATGGTTAGCTTTATGTTTATTGGAACACAACGTGTGACTCCTCTTATACCTGATGGTAACCGGCATGTGGAGTCCATGGGTGTGGGCGACAGACGCTTAGGAGATGCTTCTTCACGCTTCTTCTGAAGACGCTTGGGTTGTAAGAACTTGAACACGATTTAGAACACGACATATGATTATGTCTAAAGAAAGTTTGTTATCTTAAAATAGCAATCAATCAGTATGAAATATTAAACAACTACCTATTTAATCTTTCTAAATATTTGCTTCGTCTACAAAAAGAAAGGCTCGTTGGTTAGCTACCAGCGGCCTTGACATGAATGACACAAAGATAAGATAGACCGTCTTATCTCTAAGTGCGTCTCTCTCACACTAGTGCCGACGAAAGAGATAGTCATAGAGATAAACGGGTTAAATATATCTTCTTGTCATTCATGTTAGGGCCGCTGAGAGAGAAGACAAAAAACGACAAAAAGTCTGAAAAATTAAAATTTTAAAGTCTTTTAGAAGTAATTAAGTACCTTATTATTTATTCAAAAATGTAAATCACTTTTTCCGTAGCTAAACATAAATAAAAGCTTTCCTAAATAATACCTAACGGGTAAAAACTAACTGTTGGTAGAATCCTGTTAATGGTGCCCAGGGATTGCACAGAATTTATTGAATAACAACCAACATGGCTCCTTAATCCTACCCATATAACTGAGATTTGTGCACGCGAGGCTTTTCATTTACTGGCTAACGAGGGAATTTGTCAGGTAATCTGGTAGGCGTTATCCCTGGGATGTTACTAGGAGGTTAATTAAGTTGCTAACAGATGCGGTTACTTCCAAATATGCTTGGCAAAACGTGCTTAATGCATTCGCCGTTTCTCCCGAGACTTCGCCAGGTGCCGTGTCAAATCACAAGGCAAGACTTGCCTTATACGTGCCTAACACATCAGACGTGTCTACGGCACTGAGTGGAATTATGGAAAACTCATAATATGCGTCCCAGTCAGTGAATCGTTCAATAGCTCTTTGGTATTGTGGGATGATTTGTAGCACTATGTTACACTTTTGACATTGTTCTAGTGTAATTACACCATCCAACGGATGGTGTAGTAGGTTGTGAGATGATCCAAAAGAAGAATTAACGAGACATAATTGTAACCGCCAGGTCTCTCCAATATTTTTCTAAATCTTTAGTGCAAAAATTAGTTTCTATGATTCACTATTTTTTTCCAAAACAATGATACCTAAGGTTTACTTCAACAGAAAATAGCAATATGCGTAGAAAAAAAGCAATGGGGAAAAGTGTTCCAGCAAAATGAAATACAATTAACTCGGCCATACTAATCATATGCTTGGAAAAATGGATTCTACTGCGTTCGAGTAAAGCATAATTTGGTTTGTTAATAATGTTTCAATAAGCAACAGGCAGCTGAAATAAAATGAAAAGTTTCTGAATTTCCGAGCCATAGGCTCTCATCAGGCGTGCACACCGAGCTTTCATTCTGTTCAATGTTTTTCAAGCTGTACAATATAGGTGGATAAAGTATCTTTTTCTATTTTTATTATAATGTTAATTTTATCTCAGCTCAATCCTTTGAAGCGGGTTATACGATGCGCGTAAAAGGTACGTTCCAGCAGGACAGCATCACCTTATGCGTTTATTTTTATCGTTTAGGGCGCGGTGTAGGCCTCTGTGACGCTTTGTTCTAAAAAAGGTTGTAAACTTTTGTGGAAACCTGACAAGTAAAGTGAATTTGGAATGATTAAAAATACGAAAAATACTCCTCTGCTGCACTGGGAGTGAAGAAATAGCATAGAATGCGTGCAGATGCTTATCATCCTGGCATGTCGTAAAAGTCGACTAAGGGACGGGTCCTCTCCAACATGGTGGACTATCTGTATGGGCGATGGGCTGATCACCTGTCACCATACGGTGCATCATACCATCTTAGGACTAATTAATCGAACGTGGCCACAAGTAATCTTGTGGCTCTGCCCACCCCATTAGGGATTTCGGGCGTGATAATATGTATGTATGTATGTATGTAAAAATACGAGGTCTTGAAATGCTTTTAGTATTGTCGTATTTACAAAAATTAAGGTGGTGGAGAAACTAAGTAAACCAATTAATTTTAATAACTAACGCAATTAGACGGTGTTTGTATAAATTTTCATTCTGATGTTGGGATTCTCCTAAGAGATTATTATTATTTAAACTTGAAAATGAAACAGAAATAAGATATATGATAATATACTGACTAAATCATTGCAAAGAGCCTTAATTTTTGTTCGTAGATCAGCCGTTGAATACAGACTTGGTTTCGTAGCTATGCAAATATTTCTATCGGTACCAAGTTGGATTAAACCGTAGTAACAGCCACACCGAATAGTAGACTGCTGCCAAAAAGGGCAGCTGTTATTGACTGTTCCACCGACGCCAGTAGGTTTATGACAATACTGAAGCCATTTTATTCTGGAAACTATAAAATAACTTTGCGCTATAAATATAAAGTGGACCAAGTTGTGAGACAAATGCATACAGTGACTTTGGTCCTTGTCCTTGATTGACGCTGGGGATTCGGGAGCTGTTCCTACAACAAACAATGACTGCATGGCAAAGCTGGGAAAACGTGAGCGTCTCCTTTTTATAGAAAATAAACTCGCGTGGAGAGGGTTCCGTTCCGTACATGATTATCTGAAATTTACTAGGTTACCTTAAATACCATAGACTTCTTATAGGATTTCCTGTAATCTATAGGCAAAGATCTATTTTCTGTATTTTTTTCAAAATTTTAGCCCCAGTAGTTTCGGAAATAAGGGGGGGAATGGTCATTTTCCGCCTATTTTCCTGAATAACTTCTAAACTATTTTACTTAAAATTCAAAAGAAAATATATTTTAGATCCTCACAATAAGCTCTTTCATTTGATATGTACACGATATAGGTGGCATAACTTTTTTTTTTAATTTTCTAGTCTACCCCCAAAAAGTGGCCCCTATGTTTAAAATTTATATATTTACGTCACGCGTCCGTGTTGCGCTCACCAACTTACATATGAATACCAAATTTCAACTCAATCGGTCCAGTAGTTTCGGAGCAAATTGGCTGTGACAGACGGACAGACAGACAGACAGACAGACAGACAGACACACGAGTGATCCTATAAGGGTTCCTTTTTTCCTTTTGAGGTACGGAACCCTAAAAACGGAAAGTGAGCCATACAAGGACGTGACGTCACATAGTGATCCGATTTAAATGCGTTTGTATTTACATAATTTAGATATCTTATTTGTTTGGACGGATTTGTTTCCTTTGAATGTTGACCACAGGAGCCTATGATTTGAAATGTTATACAAAAGGAAACGTGCGTGAGAAACAACAAACGGAGTCAAAAAGCATAATTATCGTGTCCGAGTATTACGCAAAAACCCTGTGATCTGAAAGGAACGGGAGCATGTCTCTTTCATCATACACTGAAAGCAAACCCAGTTTTGTTTCCGTCCGCTTTTCTATTTGCGGAAACCTATGTAAGGCGCACATTCAATTGAAGCGACCATAAGGAACTTTCTTTTCCAGAACCATAATTTTCAATGGCGAAGACGCGTAGTTTCGTTACTGCGTTTTATCGTAGCTACTCGTAATTTGAAATCCTGTTGGTTGAGGTTCTCTGTGTTGGAAAAATTCCAAAATATTAATACAATATTTATGGCATTTATGGTATTAATAAAATTTCTGCATACATTAGAGCTATGTTTTGAGTTATGTTAAAAACTTATTAGGTATTAAATGTATACTTACTACATTGCCTACATGCAACAATATAACCTAAATAACTGACACTGCGCAAAGTACCCATAAGGCTGGCTGCATTTCCTTGTTGTATAGGTTGGCCGAGGAATGAACCATAATATGGTTATAGACCCACGGGATAAGTTTTGTAATAGTCAAAACTTATAAAATAGGGTTAATCTACTGTTCTATTGCCATGTGTAACCATTTGTTTATCCAGCTATTTAGTTTGGAGACGCTGAACAAAACTTAAATATTTATTTTATTGTAATCAATGACATATTAGAAAGACACGTTATATCCATACTCAACGCGTTTTAAAAACGTGCCTTCGATAATTTTTTTCTTTTTTCGTTTCTTTTCGGCCAGTGCAGCTTTAGGTGACATTTGACGTGCGGATATTACACAATAATTTAGAATATGGCGATCATGTATGAACAAAATAAATGCATTTTAGTACTTCTATTTGGCACAAGAATGGCTTTTTTGAGAACATTTTCAATAGAGCACGACATGTGTTACTCGGCCAAAAGTCCGCGCATGACTAATTGAAAGCAACCCAATTGGATTGCTTTCTGGGTTTAAATTTTGAGCTTGAAAGACGTATCTTTGGTTTTTTAATATCATTGATTGTAATGGAATAATTTGGGCACAGACGGTACATTGGTACTTACATACCTATACTTAACGGTACGAAATCACACTGAAAACATGAATGACTATTGCCTGAATAGTAAACCTATGCGTCAATCTGGTACGCACTTTGCCTATTTCTTCAAGTTCCGCTTCACTTCCATTTATATATAAAACTTACCACAAACAAACGTGACTGAAAACAATAATACCTCTAACGCAGAAACTAATAATAATAATAGAGATAAAACTAAGTAAAACAATGGAACATTTTAAACAAAACACAAACCTGTACCATCGACGCTAAAAACGTACTGGCTAATAGAATTTGAAGGTAAATGCCGTGGGTTTGACTCCCACCGTAATTGTACTCAAATTTTCAAATACTGGTTACCAGTATTCATTTCAACCGGAACTCAACAGAAGCTTCTTATAGCTAGGTATAATAAACTACTTTGTAATTAGAAAACTAACAACTTTTATCTTTGAAATAAACGCTTATTACCGCGAACAAAGAAGGGCGTTATAATGGTTTTTTATTTTGATTTGTAAACTTACCTTTACATAATTCTTTGTTCAGTGAGAAAGGAAATGCTCATTAATTCTTTAGACTTACCGTCAAATGCTGGTAAGTTGCCATCGTAAGTACTTATTATTAATGCGAAATGCTTTGAGATATTAAGTCCGCCGTAAGAAAATATATTTTTTCCGTCTTGTAAATATGTAATTCAAAGATTTAAGCTAATCAAGATGTTAATACCGAATGAACACTTAGTTTTTCAATAACGCAAGAAGGGTTTTTAATATCGCATTGTTTTTATTTAGTTTTGGCTTGAGCGCTTTTAAAATATCTGTTCTTTTTGCGGAGTGTATATCATAGTTTCGACTACGTACTCTCGGAATATCATGCTATCGAATGTTCGTTGGCTCGACTGTTATTGCATCGAATATTCGCTGGGTCGAAAAACGTAGAAACAGTAAATCGTCAAATCGAAATTGAGGTTTCGATTGATTGTCATCCCAAAAAGATCTCAAACACTGAAAATCATTACAAGTAAAAAAGGGCAATTAAATAAAACTCTTTATAATTTTAGACTTATTATATATAAATAATTATTATTTTACATTAAACCACTGATCGAAACCATATAATTCTAGATTACGTTTTGTCGCTTGTACAATGACATATTTCGGCCACAAGTATTTCGATCCAGCGAATATTCATTACAATAACAGTGGAGCCAATGAATTTTCGATACACCACTGATCGAAATTATACAATTCTAGATTACGTTTTGTCGATTGTACATGTTTCGGCCACAAGTATTTCGATCTAGGGAATATTCGATCCTATAACAGTCGAGCTAACAAACATTCGATAGCATGATATTCCGAGAGTACGTAGTCGAAACTATGATATACACTCCTTTTTGCGCGCATGATCCTGCTTCAAGCTGTTACTATTTTTGTTATAAAAACTAATACCACCTGCCGATGATAGTCGTTAAGCATTGGCTCTTCGATTACGCCGATGTGTTTACAATGCGGTGGTTTATAGCGTGTGTGACCTATATTTGAAAATAATCTGTTAATGGTTTGTAGAAACGTTTTTTAATTTTCCATGGTTCCGATGATGATGGGAAAACATTTTGAGCTTGCATTCCTGGATAACTTTCTGCTTTTGTGACTTCATACTTTCGCACACGCGTTAAATTATAGCAGCTATAGGCATAGCAAGTACATTTCATACTAAATTCAACTTCCGATCGGTAGTTTTTAGGGCTCCGTACCCAAAGGCTAAAAAGGGGACCCTATTACTAAGGCTCCGCTGTCCGTCTGTCACCAGG
Source organism: Tortricodes alternella (assembly GCA_947859335.1). Classification (NCBI taxonomy): domain Eukaryota; kingdom Metazoa; phylum Arthropoda; class Insecta; order Lepidoptera; family Tortricidae; genus Tortricodes; species Tortricodes alternella. Next base: position 11,907,468 of record OX401977.1, read on the forward strand.
CGTATCTCATGAACCGTGACAGTTAGACAGTTGAAATTTTCACAGATGATGTATCTCAATTGCCGCTATAACAACAAATACTAAAATATAGAATAAAATAAATATTTAAAGGGGCTCCCATACAACAAACGTGTTTTTTTTGCCGTTTTTATAGATAATGATACGGAACCCTTCGTGCGCGAGTCCGACTCACACTTGGCCGGTTTTTACTTAATGTTAAACCACGATCTCGTTATGCGATTCAAATCTCAAACTCAGCTGACTCGCTTTTTCGTAAGTACTTATGAAAGGCATGTTTTATAAGCAACAAGTGTCGTTTCAACTGTAACAGGTCATAATTGAACTGCTGAGACAATGGATACTTTTATCGTGGTAGGTTTACTGACTGATAACTATAGCTTTGGGTAAGCTTTTGTGAATGTAGTGTAGTTGTGTTCGCTTAGTCTTCGATATTTATAACACAGACACAGATACACACACATTTATACATTTCCATTTATGTATACTCAACTCATACTATATTCAAATTCTTCCTCAAAAGATTCAGCTTTAAGTTGTAAGTACACAGATAAATAAATATATTAATTGAAATCTAAGTAAGAAGGTATCGTTTATACGTATGAACCGATTTATTTTCTTTCAAACTTTTTCCTAATTTGGTGAGCTGTTTTCAATATTTCAATATTTTTGCAAAGGTTAGTATCACTTTTCTCGCCTTTATCGAAGAAAGATAATCAAAACTATTGAGCCGTTTTTTATATTGCCTCGTTTCCGATAAAATTATTTGGCTATTCATAGAACTTTGAAATTTCAAAACCCTCTTAGTGTTTGTTATAATCTCGATCATTCTGGTTCAATAGATTTTGCAACGATACTCTATATTTAACCGATTTAAAAAAAAGGAGGAGGTTCTCAATTCGGTTGTATGTTTTTTTTTTTTTTATGTTTGTTACTTCACAATTCCGTCATTTATTAACCGATTTGGAAAATTCTTTTTATAATCGGTAGGGTATACCTCCAGTTTGGTCCCGTTGTAGTCAAAGTCGAGGTGTGATGAGAGGGTCTATGAGGAATCGATGGATCTCTTCAAATATTATAGGTACGCATATAGCAATTTTAGTATAATATTATCTGTAATAACGCAAGCAGTTACGTTCTAAAAGCATTATTTGGTGAAGTGGAACTGTTGGTGAAGACCATAGATGATCACCGGAACTCCTAAATGTTGAGAATTTCACGGTTGGCGATTAAATTGCTGTATAAAGTTGTTAAGCAACTTGAGTCCATGAAAATTCATGTAGTAAAATTGAAGAACCAGGAGAACTCCTCAACGATTGACATCCTTGCACCGTGGATAGCATCAGTTTGTAAATGGTGATGAGCAATTGGCATTATGCTATTGTTACTTGATGTAGTAAATGTGTGTCGTTAAATCACAGGATAATAAATAAAATGGGGGAAAAAAACCTTTTCTAAGGTTTTTTATATTTAAGTCGGTTTTTTATTTTATAAATTATATGATTATTTACGGCTTATTGAAAAGAAATGATGTAAATATAATTAGGTATTTACTATCATTTCGTACATTATCGAGTAAATGTTATCATAAACAAAGTCCTACTGAGTGTCAATATGTCGAGCATGAGAATTGTGTGGACAACCACGACATTTAGCATATGATAAACCTATATCTTGACGACTAATCGCTACAGCAATTTGAATACTTCCCTCTATACATAATTATTATAATAACACTCCATGACGAATCCAGCACGAAGTTAATGACCGCATATCCATAGATACGACAGTATCTAGATTCTAGATCAGTACGTGTCTATGAATACATTAGGAACGAATGGGCCCGCGTTCATAACAACCACACACTTGTGGAGCCGTCAACAAAGGGCGTCTCAAGGGTCCGTCAATTCAGACTCGAGGTTTCCTTCGTTTCAAATATGCTTTCAGTTTCTTTGGGCATATTTTTATTTTGAATGGGTAGAGTTTTGTAAGAATTTTGATGAACTGACCTAAAAGAACTGACCAGTGATAGTTTCAGAGAAATATGTTCGTAATTTGTAATGAAAATGAAAATGAAAAATGAAAATGAAAATATTTATTTTGCAAGTAGGCCACCTAGGCTCTTTTACATGTCTGAATCTACTAGCGCTTCGAAAGGTGACATCTGCTGAGAAGAAACGTCGCAAGAAACTCAGCAGTAGGTCTTTTTTCAACTTTGGCAGTACAGTTTTATCTAGAAACTAACACAAAATGTGCAACATAAAAACCTAATGGGTACAAATTAATTGTAATAAATAACTAATAAGGGAGATGTATAGTCTCCGCGTCTGGACAAGTTAAGTAACTTAGAGACGTATAAAGTCTCTAAGCGTCATAATAATAAAAACAAAAATTGAAACAAAGAAACATCTAAATCGATTAATCTAGGTTAAATGGAGGTGTAGACAATCTCCACGGTCAAGTATAAAGATGGAGATGTAAGGTCTCCAAATATCAAAAGAAACAATTTGAAATAAAACATTATATTTAATGTTGATTGGCAATACGAATTATATAAAATTAGTCTTTATTTATATTTTACCATATTACGAGGATATAGCAGGCTTTGCTAGACAACTAATTGTTATTTCTGACACCTACATATAACTTGCTGGTGTTACGTTTCATGTTGCCGTCCGCTGACCTATTAGCCCCAATTACTATAGGTAGAATCGATTGAATTTATGTAGTCCTTTGCTTTGCGTAAGTTTGTAGACGTGCATTCTATGTGCAAAAGTACTAGAACAGTTTATAAAATAATTTTAATTACAAAACTGCTTTCATCGATAGTTGAGTGGGTAGAAGTCCTGAATTATTTTCAAAAAAGTATGATAAGGGTGTACATATTTAACGAGCTACTCTGCTGTACTGGGAGTGAAGAAATAGCATAGAATGCTTGCAGATGCTTATCATCCTGGCATGTCGTAAAAGTCGACTAAGGGACGGGTCCTCTCCAACATGGTGGACTATCTGTATCGGCGATGGGCTGATCACCTGTCACCATACGGTTCATCATACCATCTTAGGACTAATTAATCGAACGTGGTCACAAGTAGTCTTGTGGCTCTGCCCACCCCATTAGGGATTTCGGGCGTGATGCTATGTATATTTAACGATATCGGATTGTCTAGTTATTACCTATATTAGTGTTACTTAAGGAAGAGGCACTTCACGCGGCGGGGTGCTTTTTTTACGGCTATAATTAAACTTTTATGACTTTGACGATTTGTTTGTAAACAAATCAGCTGAGCGCCAGTTAGGTAATTCGATTTAGCCGTGCCCACAACACAATTTGCCAGGGGAGTGGGAGAGTGGGCAGGCCGCCAACTGGGCCACAAAACATCAACTCGCCAACGGCCTCCGTCTCACTGCCACCGCTGTTCACTATCGGCTTGTCATTCATTCATTGACGCAAAATTAGCAATTGTATAATTATTGCCTCCATCCGGAATTCGAAGCCAATGGAATAACGCGTCTCTTTTGTAAGAGAAGTTTTGGTTTAGTGGGAAGTTATGTCAGTTCATCAAAATTGGTAATTTTTACCAGGGAGGCCACGGGTGACCCTCGCGCAGGCTGCTACCTCGCACAAAGGCTAAGCATAGCCATTCAGCGTGGAAATGCAGCTTGCGTGATGGCACCCTGCCGCGGGGACCAGATTTTTTAAATTTATTTTAGTAAATTTAGTCTAGTTTTAGTTTTTATCTATTCTTTCAGTGTTAGTTGGTACCGTTTTATTTTAATAATTATTCATGAATAAAAGTTGAATTATTGTAAAAAGGTACATCGGTTGATAAAAAATTACTTGGTACCTAATTATATACTTACCTTTTTAATACAAAACCCCCACTATGTAATGAATCTGTAGAAACGACATAATCTGTACATTAAAATATACGTACAGAGAAAAGCACATAGAGGGACAAAATAAACGAAATGGATCCTAAGAACTTCTGTTTTCGATTTTTTTGTCCGTTTGTTTTAACAGGTATTTAGGTGACGGCAACGATGGGTGGCTTTAACGCTCTGTTAGAATTAAGTACCCGCTTTGCGCGGACTAAGTCGCCGGCACAGCTAGTAAAAAAAAAACGCTCATTCGGAACAACATGACATTTGTATACGCTATTAAAAATTAAATAAACCATAAAAAGCGAATTGTACCAACCAAAATTATATCGCACTGGACCCGCGTGGGGACTACTGCCCTCTCACTATGAGAGGAGGTCTGTGCCCAGCAATGGGACGTATATAGGCTGATGATGATAATGATACCAAAAACGTATAACTAACTGGTTGAGAACTAGAAAATGGCTGATACCAAATAGCGCCAAAAGGGAATAATATGTATATAACCAGTGTGATAAGTTTATTACCTATTTTAAGATCACTAGGTGTGTCTTATGTGTGATCTTAAAGTATACTCCAGTTTTTGCCGTAACTCATACAAAGTTAATTAACGTAATTTTAGAGTAACCCGAACATTTCAGAGCTTTGCTCTAATATCTCAAACACTACTGTATACAAAAGTAAAGACAGCCGTTTTATGAACAGCATTGTCATAAAAACACGTAGCGGGTTTCTCCGTTACTTATTGCATTTGCGACCACGTCCAGATATCCCCATAAGGCGAGACGTGCCACACACGACGGACCGGACGTTGTGCCAGTATTCCTCACATAATAGAAACGATCCCAACAAAAAATGTTCTGTATTCAGACCGCTTTCTGAACCTCTGCGAACTCTAAATTAATTCACATAATGCAATTGCAGTGAGGAGCTAACCTTAATTCGCTGCTGTAGTGTTTTACTTGACTTGTAAAGGGAAAATGTGCCAGATTTCCCCTTTTCTTTCTATATTGACATGATTGACATCCTGCTAGGAAATGTTGGAAGTTTGCGAGGTATTGAAAAACTTGTTTTATGATCTTTAAAATTGCATGGTTCCATTTAATATAAATAGAAGAGCTTTTTTTACTCCACAAAGTAAAAGTGTGTTGTTACAATACTTATTGTATTGGTGATGGAAATGTCTGTTTTTAGGGTTCCGTACCTCAAAAGGAAAAAAGGAACCCTTATAGGATCACTCGTGTGTCTGTCTGTCTGCCTGTCTGTCTGTCTGTCCGTCTGTCACAGCCAATTTGCTCCGAAACTACTAGACCGATTGATTTGAAATTTGGTGTACATATGTAAATTGGAGACCGTAACAGGGATGCGTAACGTAAATAAACTAATTTTGAACATGGGGCCCACTTTCGGGGGGCAAATTAGAAAATTAAAAAAAAAAGTTACGAAATCTATATCAAGTGACATATCAAATGAAAGGACTTATTGTGAGGATCTTAAATATGTTTTTTTTGGAATTTTAAAATAAATGGTTTGGAACTTATTTAGGTAAATAGGCAAAAATTGACCATTCCCCCCCCCTTATTTCCGAAACTACTGCGGCTAAAATTTTGAAAAAAATACAGAAAATAGTTCTTTACCTATAGATTACAGGAAAACCTATAAGAAGTCTATGGTATTTAAAGTAACGTAGAAAATTTCAGATAATCATGTACGGAACGGAACCCTCTCCACGCGAGTTTAACTCGCACTTGTCCGGTTTTTTTTATAACTAGTGAATGGAGAAAGGGATTTTTTTTCGGTATTGGTTTTATTAAAAACTTGAATGGTAACAACTAAGAATTTTAAAAATTACGCACACAAATGTTTAACTATAAATTAAAGCAGTCACCGTCGTAAAGTAAACGTTTGTTTGTACTTTGTCTCATTATCATATAGAGTATTTCGTTTTACATTTATAGACGTACGTACCTGTAAATTAGATACGTAAGGCAGGTAGAGTACTTACGGACATGTATACAAGTATTTTCTACTAAGAAGTGTTCTTAATAACTAACAAGTGCGAGTCGGACTCGCGCACGAAGGGTTCCGTACCATTATTTATAATCAAGTAAAAACAACACGTTTGTTGTATGGGAGCGCTCCTTAAACATTTATTTTATTTAAATTTAATTATTTATTTTTAAAGTGAAAATATAAATAAATATTCTGTGAATATTTAAAGCGTCTACCTGTTGCCGTTATCAATATCGAGCAAAAACGAGCAAAAAAAATCACGTTTGTTGTATGAGAGCCCACTTAAATATTTATTTTATTCTGTTTTTTAGTATTTGTTATTATAGCGGCAACAGAAATACAATATCTGTGAAAATTTCAAAAGTCTATCTATAACGGTTCATGAGATACAGCCTTGTAACAGATCGCCGGACGGATGGACGGACAGACGGACGGACGGACAGACGAATAGCGGAGCCTTAGGGTCCCATTTTTACCCTTTGGGTACGGAACCCTAAAAATGAATTGAAATAGAAATTCTTTATTTCGCATAACGTCACATTTCACATTTAGTTGGTTTCTTAAAAATAAATGGAGAAGAAATGTTAGAAAGCTGTTATATTATTATTTGCGCTGTTTATTTATTGTTTTTCGTGAGTTTTGTGACTAAACTTGTGTAAAAAAAGTAATATTATCAAAGATAAAAGGTAAGGTAATGAAGTTATTATAAGAAATAATGATTTGCGTATAATAATTAACCAAAAATCGAATGAGTTATTGCCATGTACTTAGACAGTGTTTACTATTACATGTTCTTTGAATTACGCGTTGTTACAAAGGTAATTTTTCTTCGCTCTACTGTAAAGTTGGTCAAAATGACTTGAGCGGTGTTGTTAGATAAGCGGCGAAATAGGTTATATTTAAAAGATCACTAAGATACAGTAGCGTACGTGGCGGTAAGCCGGTGCATGCGTTCTTAACTCAAACATTATAATATTATTAATTACTTCTTGTACTAACATAAAAAATGCATATTACATTTTTTTATGTAAATACAATATTTAATGAATAATAGTATAATATTTCAAAATAGAATGATACACCGGCTTACCCTCACGCTACGTCTCTGCTAGGATACCTCTGCGTTTTGAACAACTGCAAAGCCTACTAAACTGGAAGGGCTTCAAGTTCATCTGATTCTTAGTTACCACGCTATAATTATAATATTTTGATTTAAAGGTGCGCGTACGCGAGTTCTACATTGCAATGCAGCGTTGCCCCTACATCCACGAGATGAAGGAGCGGCTGCTGAGCGCGCCGGTGGACGGGGAGCCGCGAGTGGAGAGCCCTCGTGAACCCCGCGATCCTCGTGCTCCCTGCGAGCCACCACGAGAGCGCGCGCTCGAGCTCGTCCAGGACTCGCAAGTCGGGACCGTCGTCAAAGTGAGAAGAGTTAATCTATCCATATCTATCTATCCATATTAATAATAATAAAATAATAATAATCTATCTAATACCTTTAAACAAGTAGTTCTAGTATATAATATATAATCTGAATCTCGGAAACGGCTCCAACGATTTTCCTGAAATTTAGTATGCAGGGGGTTTTGAGGGCGATTAATTGATCTAGCTGGGTTTCCTCATCAATCTGTGTTTTCAAAAACCGCTACAATATCATTAGAATACGATGGTAAATTTCGCCACCATCTACAAGGTTATAATAGCTCAGGTGGGATGGAAAATCGGGCGGTCGCGAAACCAGAAGACCACGGTTGGAGTCCAGAAGATTATTTTTTTCCCTTCTTTTCCAAATTCTTTGCTTTTGTGAGAAAAACTATTATTGGGGTGTATTATTATTTACAAAATAAAATTATCCATATACTTATAAATAATATTAGATATAAGAGTAAACTTAAAAGATAAGCCCTCTGAATTATTAAGAACATTTAATCACTATACAGAAGGGACATAACTTGAACAAAATAAAACTAGTTTAATTACTTATTAATATAACCGAGGAGGGTCCTGAAATGGACATTGAAAACTGATCATAAGATGACAAAAGTATACGCTTCATTACTTTTTGCTCAAAGAAAGTGAAAATAGGTCACCACGTGTTCTTTGTTGAATTTTTCGAGTTCTATTGAATTTAGTCCCCTTCTCTAATAAGCATTAAATGGGAACCAGTTAGACCATTAGCAAATATAAGTGACCTTTTTAATTGCCAATGGGAGAAATTGTTTAATTCATAGATTTTAAGGTTTACCGTGAGTGCATAATTTTAAACCAAGAGATGAAGGAATAAGATAAAACCCGGTAATAATATTTAATGCAGCATTTAAATCAGCAGTACACCAAGTCACATTAGTCGCCCTAACTATTGCGCCAAATGGCGGCTCTAGAACTAAAACTCGGCATATTGAGCAAAGAAAAGAATATCAGTGGTATGTAGCTAGTTCTTACCTTACTAGTCTAAGTAGTCCCCTAAATCTTCAGTAGTTGGTGCCCTCATGGAGATAGAACTACCACTGACAAAACACGATTTATAATAGGTACATCAACCAAGTTTCTATAACAAATTTTCTTTACCCCGTGAAGTCGTGTCCCAAGAGATTGCACGAACTATAGAGTCCAGTTTGTTTCAGCTGAATTCCGACGGATACGGGTCGCACACGTCGCCTGCGCGCGCGCCGCTCGTGACCGACGAGTGCGACGCCGACGAGACAGATGCACTCTCACCCACGGACGCCATCCTCCGGTATCGCGCGTGCTGTCAGCCCGAAAGAACGCCTAAAAATGCCAAGTGAGTAATAAATAGTAGATCCTACATGACACCTGAAGCTGCCCGTGGAAGACACTTGCAGACAATGGAATAAAAAAGCAAGTTCGCCGATTAGAAACAGTTTGTATAAACCTATATCCGGGCATGTATCACAAGATATCTTGAGGATGAGCTACTGACAGCCCGAGGCAACGTGCGAGTGAGTGAGTGCGTGAGTACCAACAAAACAGTTGATATAATGACAACTGGAACTTCCCTTGGGAGACAATTGTAGACAGCGGAATATAGGGCAGGCTCGTCTTTTAGAGAAACTTAGTTTGTACAAACTTAAATATGGCGAGGTATGTTGCAGATGTCTTGAGTGATACAAGACTGAGACTACGTCCAAAAACGCCAAGAGAGTAAGTATCAAGGGCGTTCCCAATTTTTAAGAATCCTAGCTTATCAATTCAGTGTCTGGCTCCTTCTTAGTTCGATTGTGTTTTAGCAATGTCTTTATTTCCGTTTACTTAAACCGGATATTTACATGATGAATGAGTTTCACTCATTCTAAAAAGTAATTGTCATTCTCCGGCAAGACTTCTAAATAGGTAGTAGAAAAATGCCTGAAGAAATGCATAAGGTCTAAAAGTAGTTTATTGTAAGTTCTAGATGCTGCAATTTTTGAAAATACAATTTATTTTCCCGACGTATCTTTTTAGGGGAATAAATTAACGAACGTAGGTTCTGATTGCGTGGGTAAAACAGCAAAGCGTTAATCTTGTATTTTTATTCTGCTGAATACGAGAGTAATGTTAGCTTGAACAGGTCGGCTTTGTACCAAAGGCCCAAGCCCCATGAATAAGGAATGACTCTTAACGTCCATCATTGAATTATTTATGCCCCAACTTGTAATAAATCCCTGCATCCAAAACGTTAAACAATAATGAAATATTGGTTGTATAGACGTTAATCCTCTTTCAACTGTTGATCTGAAAATCATCGAGACAGGAACAAATAGCTTTACAATAACTTGATTTATTCAATATCTATAAAAGGACAGAAATATGCTCGGACAAAACATACGGACAATTTAAAAATTAATAAAGGGGAGGAAGCTTTAATCAAAGCACTTTCCTGTCGCATGGATGGACAATCGATTAAATGGTTACGCATACAAACGTGACTAAATGGCCACGTGTGCCAGAAACTGGCCATTGTAAAGTGGGTTTACTAGCATTGTGTTAAAGTTGAAACTGAATGAGGACCGTGAGAATCAGGTTACATACTAGAACGTGGTCAAAAGGCGTTCATCCGACGAGGGATGTGGACAGCGCTTCAATAAAGGTAGATTGTTATGAAGCTAGCTTTATTTTAGCTCACTCATGGACGTAAATGGGGCTTCATCATTGATAATTACCGTGACAAAACTTCCTTAACTAAGTACTATTTATTAAATGTGAAAAAAAATAAAAGCAATAAAAATCTGATGCTTTGGTGGGGTCTAACTGTTTGATCCAACTAAGATCAATTTTGTCCGGCCGTCAACTACCCCAAGAGATGAAAATCAACCCCCTACAATGGTGAAATAGGGGCTGTAAAATTTATTTACAGGAATATCTTGCAACCCGTTGAGAGCCCATTGATGTCTTTTTATGTATCTGCATGATTTATGACTAAACCGCTCAACCGATTTTGATGAAATTGTGTATGGAGATAATTTGAGCCCTGGGGAAGGTCAAAGGCTAATTTATTTTAAGATAACCAACCCCTTAAAGGGTGAAATGGTGGCTGAAAATTTATTAGCGGCAAGTTCGTGCGTGTCCGATGAGGCAAAAAATAAGGGAAAAATTCTGAATTTAAAAAAATCAGTAGTATGTAAATGCTTTATATTTTAAAGATACATTTCCAAGCATTCGAAGTTGCGGGTAAAAGCTAGTCATCCATTATTACGAATCGAAAATCTAGCCGATGATTAATTAAAGTCCGATACGTTGGAGCACGTAGTATCGGGGGTACCTTTACCATTCTGTGCCAGACGGATTCGCAATTAGTTTCCAAACAAAGCGGCAAATAAATCCATCCGATGACAAACCATTATCGTTCACAGTAGGTCCTTGGTGACTAGACTCTAATTCAATAGTCTACGAGCGATTTTAGCTCGGGATTAATCTTGGGTTTAAGGAGTATGGAACCGATTGAGCCCGTTTATGGCAACGCCCCAGACGGCCATAATGTTATGTAAGTGTGCATTGTGTGCACCAAGGCCGATTGGTTATGTCATTGACTAGTTTAAGTCTTAATTGAGATTAATACCACGCGTCAAACTTGTTAATTTAATAGGTAAGACTGGTTTTAGTACGAAGGATTTTGATGAATGAGATATCCAGTCGAGTCACGTATATCAATTGATCGTATTTTAAACTTCGCGTTTTTTGTACATAATTTTTTGTAATTTCTACGGGTTCAGTCCTGTTTTTATTGTAGCAACATGGATTTGAAACGAATTATTTTAACATTGTGTTAACATATTTTGCAAAATAAATGATGTCCAAAAGTACGGTACGGTAGATATTTTATTGCATAATTCATATGCGCATACCTAGCTTTATTAAAAGTCCACAGATATTCTTACATGATAGAACATAATAAAGACAGTCCAGTTATTTTCTTACTCTTGTTACCACTGGTCTAAGTTACGAGATGACGACAGTCGTTAACCAGGATCTTGCGTAATGAGATGTTTAGAATGCGTGTGTCGATTCTAGCATGCCTAGGTCTCGCGCGTACTAATTGCCTGACTTGTCTCAATGTAGATTATTATCTATTCTATATCTATACCTACAGCAATGTTAAGTCTACTGAATATTGTGCAATGTAATTGACATCATTTAATTTTATTAAAACCCCCCTATCTTTCACTTCGCTTTGTTATTTATAATTAATATATGTCAAGAAGAGAGAAAAACAAGACCATTCCTTTTCTTTTTTAATTTGTTAGAAAACTAATAGAAATTATAACTCCCAAAAATACATGTTAAAAGAAGGCCAACTTCTTTTAAATGTTGGACCCCAAAAGGCATTCAGTTCGCGCCAAGTTTCAAAACAGAAAACAGTGTGGTAGTCACAAATACACTTTCTTTCTCTGTATTTAAAATTATAAATTCTCTTATCTTGAAATTCGCAGATTCGCCATTCGGTATTTTTATACTTACTAAAGTTAAAGTTTTATCAGTATTGCTGCAAGAGATACTAAAATACACCTGGTCTAGAGTGGCTTGAAACGGTTCGTGTAAAGCAGGCCCGGCGTGCGTGCGGCCAGTGTCTTCGAACTTGGGCTTTGCGCACTGCCATCCGCTTCGATAGCCCCGAATTAGCCTATAATAAAATGAATTTAAAATCGTTCGTGATCCTGACCTAATATCACACTTTTAGTTCCGAGAGGCTGAGCTTTATTACTTACGATCAGTTTAAGTTTAACGCGGTTCTGCTCTGAGACGAGCAGTGGCGCAGCCTGCCTACAACCCGATTCCTGACGGCTTTACCATGCTAGAAAGCTACGGCTAGCTGTCAGTGAAGACCATGCTACTCTAACTAAATGTCCAACTCGCACGTACGAACGGTTCTAATTCTTCCGGCTTCCCTTAGGAAATATTTGACGCTTCACCACTGGAGACAAGCTAATTCAGAATAACAATAGTACTCGTAATGATAGGCCTTAAAACACTAGTGCGGTTTTCATGAAACGAGCTTTAGCGAGTTTCATAATAAGATCGCACGTGTGTTTTAAGGCCAAATTATGCAGAGTTGCATACAAACTTTATCTACACACATATTATAAATCCTCCATGATGTGTTCAGAAACAATATTTTCTGGCAACAAGTTATTTGTTGCAATCGTGGCTGCATATTTCTGATATCCGGCGCATTTTCACATCACACAGTCACTCCGAGAAGACTACTATTCATATTTTCAACTAAAATGTAAATTACAAACAACTTTTTCTATTCAATTAAACAACAATTCTACTTTCGTTCAGCAAAACACCAACATAATGGCGGCAATTCGATCCTCCGTCAAGACAATTTTTTTTAAATCATAGACAAACGAATGAAGTCTCTATTCTCATGTCACTCGATATCAAATGTTGTGCAGTTTATATTAAAAAAAAACATACTGAATTGACGTTTCGTATCAATAACTGTTTTAATATCTATGGATACTAGAATAGAGACCCACTTGAGTTTTGACAGCTGTTCCAAATTTAATCTCATTTCTATACTAAAAACGATACGGGAATAACATTGCAGCACTGGTTTTTCCTAATTGGTTGTCAAAATGGTGGTCATTTCCTACGGTTTTTGATTACACTATGGAGGTTTTATGATATGGGTGTAGATAAAACTATTTTAGAGATATATTTTTTTTAATATTTTTTTTTTAAATGTAAATTGACTGACAAACCAGCTGACGGCCCACCTGATGGAAAGTGGTCACCGCCGCCCATGAAAATCTGCAACACCAGAGGTGCTGCCAAAGCGTTGCCAGTGTAGGGAGGATGGGGAATGGGGATGGGATAGGGATGAGGGAATAGGCCTCCGGTTCTCGTCCCTCACCGTACGAAACGCAATAGCAAGCTATTACTTTACGCCGATATTCTGTGAGAGTGTGGTACTACCCCGGTCGAGCCGGCCCATTCGAACAGTAATCATCTAGTGAGGATTACTGTTTGGCTCTACCACTACAATGAAATCGATATTAACATGATTCTCAATAAATACAATTCTCAACCAAGATTGAGAAAATACTTGGTTAATTACAGAAATAACTCACCAATGGTGGTCAAGGATAATAATATGAGAGCGGTCATGTGTGTATATTATGTTTTTTTATTTGCAGAAAATTGATTTTGCTAATTTCCTTCATTATGTTTGTTTGTATTGCTTTGGCTAAGCTGGTCGGTTAAAAGTTTTGGTATTACATTTAATATCCTTATGGCAGAACTTGTCGCTTATTTATTAGCCGTTGTAAACAAATTTCTTTCGTTTGGAATATCATAAATCACTCTTCTTTCATTGCAGTATGCAATTGACCAATAACAATATTCTAAACGGCTCAATTCGTAAAAGTGACCTCGATGCATTGAAACGATTACACTAAATAGTACTTGCAGGGATCGTTGACCTGGCACTGTTGTAGGTCGGTCACTATTCAATCGGGATTGCGCATGCGTACCTTCTCATCCTTTTATTGCCCATCAGATTGTACTTAACTCTACCTTTATAAGTCTTAGTACCTATTGCATGTGCATTTTTAGGGCTGGCACGTTTACTATAGGGTGCCAGTGCGTAGTACATATTTGGTAGGGCTGTTTCGGAGGTAAGGGAGGGGCCGGGTCAGTGGGTCGCTCGCGCAGCCTCCCAAAGCTCCGGGACCGCGTCTCTATCGACCGCTTGCAGCTAGATTAGGGTTGTCGCGTGCGGGAATTTTTGGGTAGTTAGCCAAAATTTTGATCTAATACTGATTAGGATATATTCCTTTTAGCCTCGTAGTCTTTTCCATTCTTCTATACCTGCTAAATATCTGGTGTTTTTCTTTTTATGCTAAGTGACAAATATATAAATAGATATCATACAGTGAATTGATTGTAGGAACTAAATTAGCAAAAAATATCTTCTTAATATGAAGCAGGATCTAATAGATTTTGACGGAATCTTTATTATAAGAACCGGAAACTATGCAGTTAATATTATGCGTTTAAAAGTCAAGTGAGATATCAAAACTGAGTTGTGACTCGATAACGCATTAGTTGCATAAAACATGCATTTCTTCACGTCCCCCACGCAATCATAATACCGTGCAAGCATTACGACCCTCCGCTATTAAGAATGCAATTTGAAAGAGGGTCCCATCGGAGGGTTCGTGACACCCCTATTCACTCGCGCAGCATCCCAGACTGCGCAACTCGGCATTCGGCTCGGCATCGCCGCACCTTCGCACTTCCGGAGCCTTGATCACGGTCCCTGTCCTCTCCTTGGTCCTGGTATGGGATACTGAGTAGCCAGTGTAGTGTTGTGTCGTGATGGGGAAGGAGAAGCATCAGCCGATGGAAGCCGAGGTGAAGGTGGCGACGGTGGAGCTGGAGTCGGTGGACAACATGGCGACTCTGCCGGTCGGGCAGCACCGCCAACAGGGCTCCGATATTGCCATCGCCGAGAAACATAACACGGCCAACAAAGAAATGGAGCTCAAGTGTGTCCAGCCAAAGCCCTCTAAAAAGTAGGTCGAACTTAGCAACTTACATGGATCGATAAAAGAAAAAAAAACCATGAAATCATAAATAGACGTTTTTAGAAAAATAATTGTGAAAAGCGCGAAAAATAATTTCGAAAACAAAACACTTTTTAATATTTTTTAATATAATATACTTTTAATATTTATAAAATGAGTATTGCCGGTCTGAATTTTAAAGTTAAGATGTAGACGTAAATAGGTATTTACGTCTACATCTTAGGTAGGTACCTATACTATGTTCTTAAACGTGACTGGAGTTTATTTCTGTGTGCTTTTTTTCTAGGTGCAGGTAGTAAATATTTTAGTTCATTGCATAGGTATCCCTTAATTTTATTATTATTTAAAAAAAATATTACCTAATGGTAAATTCATTTAAGATATGCCAGTGTATTTAATTATCAGTGTTTTTAATTGCCAGCGTATTTAATAATAAAATTAATTATAATGATTAGGTTTTTATTGGTTGTAGTGTGTCATCGTCGCAATTTTAATTTCGCATCACTATGTGCTTTTAATTTTTAATTTTGTAAAATATTTAATTCAACCACAAATATACTTATTACTTAAAGAATTAAATACGCCATTGTTCGATCATTTCTAGGAACACATCTGCGCATATTCCATAAGACTTCTTTGTTCGCGTTACAGAACTTCCCTGTTCATCATCTCGAGTTTCATCTACGCGAAGCTTTTGGTAGTTGTATGCATCGCTTACGTCATCAGCGATGTCATCACACACAACCTGCCCTTATACTACTATGAAGGCTTCTTCACCTACCTCTACGGCATGAGCATATTGTTCCTGCTATACGTATTCTGCTTTTTGCTCCAAGGTTAGTACTATTCTGTGTTCACACCTATATTGCAACCAATTCATGTATCATGTTTTTTTTACAAAAATGTAGTTAATCCTAAAACATGTTTTTTTTTTTAGAAAGCGCCTGTTGCAGTGGTAGTCCCCCAAAACCGAAGCCTCCACCGAAGGAGAAAAAACCTAAGAAAGAAAAGGAAAAGAAAACCAAAGACAAAGATGCAAAGGAAGGCAAAGACGGTAAAGACGGCAAAGACGGAAAGAAAGATGGGAAAAAAGAAGGAAAATCTAAGGACAAGGACAAAGACGCTGGCAAAGAAAAAACAACCAAAGAGTCTAAGAAGCAAAGTCAATTCCAGGTGAGTGAAGCTCAAATATCATCCAACAGCACATCCATTTTCTAGTCAAATTTTGTCACACACACACTTTTATCGCTTCGCGTGTCTTGTTTTTGTTAACCCCATAAATGTTCGTCGTATTTTTTTGTCACCGTATATTTGATTTCTCGCAATTTGTTTAACCACCTCGTTTCTGTGTCCGCTTAATCGAGGACGTTACAGGCGCATGACCTCTTTATGTTTACGTCGGCTACTTTTTTTTGTTTTTTCCATATCATTTGGGCAGGAGGTGTATCCCCGTAAGATGCGTGATAAAGTTCGTCAACAACAATTACAGATCCAAATGGCGTTGTATGCGTCAGAACAGGTGAGGGTCATTCGCATCCCGCTTCGCACTGTATCATATCACCACGGAGAGCTTTGGATGTGCTGTCGTAGAGCATTGGTAGTGCTTATTGTGTGTTTTCAGTAAAATATATAACTGTCTTATTGATTCCTTGATTTTTTGTAATATTTATTAATAAAATGTTTTCAAATTGATAACACTCGATATGAAAATATTTTAGTTTGAATGCTCAATAAGACTATTATTTTCTGTTTGGTATTGCTTTGTTGAACAACGCCTGTAGGCCGATGGAATAGTACTTTTCATGACTTGAGGATGGTAGAGCCAGTCTACGAATATAAAGGACAATTAACATTAGGCACGAAAATAAGAGTAGAAATACTAATTAATAATTATTTTGATGTATCACAAAATGTATCTACAGCTGTGCCTCTATTCGGGAACGCTAAGTGATTCTGTAGCGATTTGCGAGCGAGATTTCTTATCTCGCTTTACGCATTACGCATCGTGCGGAAGAGTGGGATGAGAAATCTCGCTTACGAATCGCTACAGAATCACTTAGCGTTCCCGAATAGAGGCGCTGCTCAATATACAGTATTTAAATTATGTCCCCTTGGAGTAGCTTGACTTCACATGACGCAGGTAAAATATTCCTACCTACCTTTGTTTATATATTTATAAACCTGCCTTTTTAAACAGCAACAAGACATTGTCGAGATGGAAGCTGGACCAGTGGCCAGACCTTTACGCAGGCGCAAGACTTCGCAAAATGACCACAGCCATGGTAGCTTCTTCTTACGAATCGGAGCTATTGGTAAGGATTATTTATTCTTAAAACAAGAGAAGGTACTACCATTATTTTAATACTAATAAATTGCACAAACCTTTTTTACAGCTTTCGGCTTGGGTACCATGGTCTACAATGGGCTGGAGTTTGGAACCTTCTTCGAATTGCCCTTGGATTCGCCATGCTATCTTATCTTGAAGGGCGTCAATCCTGTTCTACAAATGGTGTTCACATTTATGCAAATGTATTTTATCTTCATGAACTCACGAGTAAGCATTTGAAGAGTTTATTGAAACTGCATGCCTTCCAAATTTTCAAATATATACTAATTATTTTTTATTGTTTCAGTTAAACATTCACCGATTCAAAGTTATAGCGAGATTTGGCTTGATGCACGTCGTAGCAACCAATATTTGTGTTTGGATTCGCACATTGGTTTTAGAATCTTTGAAGGAAATCACCGACTACCATGTCAAGTATCCTCTGGGAGTGTCCGGTGAGACCGTACTCGGAAGTAAGATTTTGTTAAAAAAATCTTTTAAATTAGAAATGGCAATGTAATAATATTAGGAAATAATTAAATATATTTTAACTTTTCAATCAGGAGTTATCCGTAAACATACACTCAGGCATTCTGGAAGGGTGCTTGGAACAGCCGCCAGTACTGCCGCCTCTGCCATCGCGTCAACGGCATCGGCCAGCGCCAAAGCTGCCGGTGAACAAGTGATGAATGTTATTACCGTCACGACCTCTGCTCCCATCACCACTTCTACGACGAGTAAGTTATCAGTTTTAAATGTTTGAACTGTACACTAACACAACTAATCGTTGTCCCTGTTAAATGTTACTATAACATGCATGTTAAATGTCAATAAAATGCATTTTAACTACATTTTCAGCGACCACTCCCTCACCGTATTTCAATATGGGTGGCGGTACCCTTCTCAAATCGAAACTCCTAGAAACCATTAAGAGTACGTTTGGGTACGATAATGGCAGGGAATACGGTCGTGACCAAGACGCTTGGCCCAATGACCACCCATTCACTACCACCTCCACTCTTGCACCACGAACGGACGACAAAGTGACTCAGACTCAGACAGCCATGTTGGAAGTATTCCAATGGCTGTACTCGTCGACTTTGAAACCGATTGTTAGCACCGTGGTGCCAACGTCGATCTCCGGCTCGTACATTTCTAGTCGGGACGAGTGGGGTAATAATGTCGAAACGTACCGCGTAGACGAACCACCGCACTTGCCAGGTTTGTCGGAGTGTCGATGTCAAACTTCACTTTTTGTGTTCGTCGCCAATGCACTTTTTGTTTGCAGTAGCCTGAAGTACACATTTTTGTTTATCAAGGGGTCGTATCATGAGCTCTTAATTCCAGGCAGTTTCCGCCGTAAACTGAGCTGCCTGGAAAATTCTTATTATGAGCGCGATAAAGTCTGCCTCTTTATCGCGCTCATCATACTACTTTTCCAGGGAGCTCAGTTTACGGCAGAAACTGCCTGGAATTAAGAGCTCATGATACGACCTTAGTGTTATTAAATGTTTACCCCTTAGGAATCATGTTTGATATATTTTATGTATTTTGTCTTTACGTTTGCATGGTTCGTGTTAACTTAACATATCAAAACGGAATAATTATAAACAATAAGTATGTAGTTAAAACGAAAAATACGTTAGTTAACATTTTATACAAAAAATTAAGATGACTTTTCATTAAATCTAATGTTTATTTTTAAAATAATCCCATCTTAGATACATGTAAATAGATATCATGAATTTATTACCAGACATTTTTATCTTGTTAACTGACCGCAATAAATCTCTTTTCAGTCAACAGCTCGGAGATATTCGAGTCATTCGACAACCTGAGTCCAGCTGCTTTGATCGCAAATATCGATAACTCGACTGTCTGCGGACGGAACCCAATTATGGGCACCATCGTCTCAGACGCTGCTCCTTATCTCTACCCTTTCATCATCGAGTACTCTCTTATCGGGGCTGCTGTCATCTACGTCATGTGGAAGCATATCGGCCGCTACCCCAGGTATTTACCTACCGCTACCCCATTAACCTTTATATTTAAAAGTAACCTATACAAGCATGTTGTAACCGAAACGCGAACTAAAGTTTAAGGCCCAGTCAAATTGCGGGCCCAGCCTGCCTCGGCGCGATCTATCCCAATGCTAATACAACATAATGGAATCGCACCGCACTTATGCGCGCGCCTGCGTGAATGCGATGGCATTGCTATAGTATTGCATTAGTATGAGCGGGATACATCACTCGCGCTGCACTCGCGCCCACAATGTGACCGGGTCTTTAATGAATTTACAAACGTAACGTCAACACGTAGCCGTTTGCATTTTAATTTTACAACGCATTTATCACTTAGTCACAAATCATAGCACGACCTATAAATTCACGCACTTCATTGGGTAACTATACCTACTAATGATTTGACTTTAATAATTATAGTCATCCTCACTTAAAAGTGCAGTTACACGAGCAACATTTTCACGGCAATGCATGGCCGGCAACTATAGCTGTGTTCCTTTCACGTAGGAAGTTAGAGTAAGACAGCTATAGTTGCCGGCTATAAATTGCCGTGAAAAGTTGCTCGCGTAACTGCACTTTTCATCAAGGTAGTTGTATAGAATATAAAATAGAAGAGTTTAGATTACTAACGTGAAGTCCGTATAAAATTAACGTGTGTGACGTGAACGTACGCGTTTGGTTGCAGCGTGGCCAACGACGAAGATCTAGAAAGACGTCTGGAGGCTGTTCTCTCCCGCAGGGCGGCAGCACTGGCGGCGGCTCAGCGCGGGAACCGCGTCGACTGCGCCGGCGCCTCAAAAGGACTATTTTGTGGACTGCTGCTGTTGGTCGCTTCGCTCATCTGCTTGATTCTCTTCTTCGTCCTCATTAGACACCAAGAGCTGAAACGCCTCTCGATCTATTTGGCCGATGTCTCTCATTGCGCTCTGATGGTTTTGTCTATATTGGCTATCTTGATTGGTTTTATACGGTAAGTTATTATGGCAATGTGATGAATTACATTTTATAATTTAGTTGTCAGTAAATTAATCTTTGTAATACATATTGACAAGATTTAGTTTTGTAGATAGACCTGGATAATTCTATCCTTCCCTATTATGTAGTTCTTGTTTCTTTAGATTTCATATATTCATTTGTATTTGGTTATTTATTTTACGTTGTTTTTCTTCCTACTGTCCCCCACCTTTAACATTTCCTATTCCATCTCCTTTATGGCTCCTTGGTAATTATTACATCAATTATCCCCTAAATGCTAACCTTCATCACGATACCGTGTCATCTTTACCCTTTTATGTTTGTCATTTACCATTTTTGGTTTTTCCTTTACGTTGGTAACTAGTGGTCGAGTAATGAGATGGAGCAATAGCCCCCCCTCCTGTACAGAGCCTCTCCGCAGGGTTCAATCGCTGAAGTTCCGCTCGGAAGAACAATCGGACCTGAATGATATCCTGTTGCGTGTCTCGGCCTTCGGCCTCTTCATTTACGCCGTGTTCAGCGTGATCGCTGGTGGAATGGGCGCCTTCACCCATGAACCGAATCTGCTCGTCATGATTACTGGATGCTTGAGTGTTCTTCAGGTACGATAACTTACTTCGTGTTTTAATTGTTGTTGGTCATGTTGGTATATTATTATAATACGGAACATTGGCAATCTACTGAAGAAGTGCCAGATAAAATGTACTCGTTACTGACGAGCCTGTATGAAAGGAGGGATGAATCAGAACGACTTCAGGGAAGTATGGGTATACTCGTATGCTTACCCCAAAGATCTCAAAAGAAGGATATGCCTTTCAGTACAATTTCATGTAATGTAACAAGTCTCATAGAAGGTTGTCAAACGCCAGCACCATGGCTTAACCACACCCTCTTGTGTCTTAGTTCGTATGACATACATACAAAAGTCTAATATTGCTTGATTCACACACTCTCATATCATTGTGCGCGGTAGGCTCGGAGGTGCTGCGGTTTCACACCGCACGATGCGGGAGGGCAATTTTTCAATTATAACAGTGTCACTTAAATGGGTGTCATGGATGGTGGTGGACATGCCACTTAACATGCGATGGTGTCAGATTCGCGTTATGACACCTCAAAAGTAAGCATTGCGAAAATTGCTTTGAGCAGTTCCTTACTCTATATTTCAATGGCTTGCGGAAACAGGCGCGAGCTTATACGTAAGTGTGCATATTATCATTGGTGTACAATGTTATCGCTTTCGCTATTGGATTTTTTAAATAGTAGGGTACTAAAAGGAAATTGAACTGATGCAGTAACTGCTTGCAACTGTAGAATAAATATTCCCAGAAGTTAAAGTTGTGTAAGCTTTTCCTATGTGACAAGTGAGAAGTTAACATTTTCTCCCGGAGTAACGCACCGAAAACAAACACTCCTTCCAGGTGGTCCTTCAACTACTGTTTATCGCTGACGTGTCCCGGCGCCGCGTGCACCTCCCTGAGCAGGAACGCAGTAAGCCAGCACGCCAGGCTGTCACCTTCCTTCTCATCTGCAACGTCACCATGTGGCTCATCTACACCTTCGAAGCGCAGAAAGTGCTTGCCAATCCCGTAAGATTATTAACTACTTATTCAATTAAGACTGAGATTTATCGGGAGGTTTATCGGTTTTGGTTCGGTAGTTGGGATCAATTCCAAAGTGTGTTCACTGAACGTAAAATAAGAAATATCAAACTCAATTTCGACAGATTAGTCCAATACAAAATTGAGTTTGACGTTTCTTATTTTATGTTTAGGGAATTTTAAATTAAGGCGACACCGCTTCAAACTAGCCCCAATGTCTATACACTAAAATTATTTTTATATTGAGGTAATTTTCCAACACTTACTAGCACTAACACTCACGAAGTAATCACAAACAGTGGCGTAACTACCGAAGGGCTAGACGGTGCCGTGAACCGGGGCCCCCAAGTTCAGGAGGGGCCTCGGACCCTGACCAGCAAACCTCTTATTGAACTAGC
Source organism: Tortricodes alternella (assembly GCA_947859335.1). NCBI lineage: Eukaryota > Metazoa > Arthropoda > Insecta > Lepidoptera > Tortricidae > Tortricodes > Tortricodes alternella. The sequence goes on from OX401977.1 coordinate 11,929,737, forward strand.
TAAAAATTCGTCCACCTTCGGAATATATAGGTATAGGTTGGTTCTTTTCTGCACAAGGGACTTTGGTTACCTAGCTACGCCTCTGGACACAAAGTCAATGTCGCAAAGGGACCAATCTTGCGTGTAGAATTAGTCAAAAAAAACTTTTGGTTCGAATTCAATATACCGACTAAGTTTAAAATGGTAACAAAACGAACAAACAACGAAATCCTTAGAGGTGTCAAAAAGAAAACTCAAATTGAAGATAGAAATATTCTCAAAGTTCGTTGTCTGTTGCAGGTTCAACTGGACTTCTACGGCTACGTGGCCTGGTCTTTGGTCCAGCGCTTTACTCTGCCGCTTTGCATCTTCCACCGCTTCCACTCCGCGGTGACCCTGGCTGAGATATGGAAGTCCAGCTACAAAGCGCGTCTGGAGTAAAAGGTTGAGACCTACATCAATAAGCGAAAGGGTCTCGCTACATGAGGGTTCCCTTGCTACTACCTTTCAGTACTCAGAAGCTGGTTAATAATATACGTGAGTTAAATCAAGATGGCGCAGCACCCTCAGAAACAGAAAAAAGAAATAAAGGTACATGTGAGAATCCAATCGTAGACATCTTCCTGGACTACACTGGGAAGCTACAGATTTCGTCCTTATCCGGGACAGCAATTTTGTAGTTAGATCGAAATAAATTGTTATCAAAATATTTTCTCTAAAACGTCGTAATTGAAAAATCGCGTGTCGGATTTCGCGAAGCTGTGAAATTCTGTGTTACTGTAGAGTTTAACTGATTGCTATCTCGGAGTGAATAGTCAGCTGCATGTTTTTGATTATCAGTTGTTGCTGTAGCAATTGTTTCGTTTCATACGTTGATTTGCCACATTCCATATCGTTACAGTTTCATAATAAAATTAGGTTTCTTCGAAGACTGACTGTGGAGACTAACGCGACCAAACTTTTTTTACACTTTTCATTGCCTATGATAATTTTCTTCGTAAGGTAAAGTTATCGCAATTTGCTCATATTTCGGATTCATATCTTACAGATATTACAATTTGAGTAGACAAATTTCTTTACAAAATGAGTAAAATTTATTGAGCAAAACAGGATAATAGGCATAATCCCAGTTGTGAAGAGTTCCCTCCTTTGTTAGAAATAATTTGTGTGCCATGGTTTTAGGGTAAGGCTCAATTTCAAATTTGACAATATTTTACATTTCTCTTCGTTTTTAATATACCTATTTGAGACTTAAGAGAACATTTAATTGGAAAGATCGTTTGGTTCGTGATATTCCTTTTTAATACTAACCGCGTTTATAAAGTCGTAACCTTTTAGAACTACGAAAATAAAATTAACTGCTATATTAAAATTTCAAAAGATTTATTAGCCAACACAATAGAATACTTATTTGATGTAAGCAAGTAGAATTATATCGGAAGTTTAATATAAAATTTCGGAATGTTTATAATCGTAAGCCGGTAGTTGACTAGTTGAAGGTATCTAATTATAATGTACTTAATTTTAGGAGGACATACAGATAGTATTGTACTTTTCAGCGGCAGTAAACTGCTTCATACGAATCATTTGGGTAGCTATACGAGTACATGAGTCAAGGACACATTATTGCATGGGGCCATAACAGATATTATTACTTACCATCATGATAGTCGAACATCGACATCTAAAGCAAGATAAAACAATTATCTTCGAAAGGAGACGATGCCCTTGAGAAAGATGGTTCAAAATCCAACAACTAAGAGCTGGGGACTTCATTGGGGAGCAGTTTTTTGAGTTTAGGGGGCTCGAACGTTACTTCAAAATTCGAAGATAATTTGAATTGAGTGGTTCGGACCAGTCGTTTTTATTTTTAATCGACTTCAAAAAAGGTGGAGGTTGTCTTTTAGACCCATATTCTTTTCCATCATACAAATCCTAAAAATATGTTTTTTAACAGCACTTTAGTGAACCTACAACTTTCCAGCGTCCCGAACTCAAAAATTTTCCCCCTAGTGATGTAATCTCAAACTGACACCAAGGAACTTTTGTACATTCATACCAACACAGGAGCACTATTATGTTGCATCAAAAAGTGGTCACGGCAAATATTTTCGTAAGGATCTTTGTGTGCAATCTATTTTTATAGGCTTACTAATTTTTACATACAAAATTAGATGGTGTTAAAACAAACGCGTCGTTTATACGTGATATCATTTCGATGTTATGGATTTTGTATAAAATAGCTAATAATTTATTTATTTATAACACATTTATTAACTTTGTAAATTAACTTGTAAGATTAAATTAAACCTAATCACTGTAAGATCTGGGAGTGTGTGTGCATCAGAAGGTGTGTATCTAGTTCGTTTTATAAAGGTTTTTATTATAATGTTAAAGTAAAGTTCGTAATTTATTACTAATGCTAAGAAGAAAACTTGAACGTCGTATTTATTTCGAGAAGCTTAGGACTCTAACAGCGTTGAAAGGAGAATACAATACGACAAGTTTTGCTGGCGGGTTACAGACGGGCCAACTACACGGCAAACGGAGAGGATTACAGTCATACGAAGGAGTGAATTAGACTGTTGTTTCTAAGGCTAGCCACTGACCTACAATATAACTGTGCAATATAACTGGTTGCACAATTATATTGATCGGCAGTAGTCGATATTGACCGTCAATATCATCTACTGACGGTCAATATAATTGTGCAACCAGCGCCTCTATTCGGGAACGCTAAGTGATTCTGTAGCGACTCGTAAGCCAGATTTCTCATCCCACTCTGCCGCATGAAGCGTAATGCGTAAGAGCGAGATGAGAAATCTGGCTTACGAGTCGCTACAGAATCACTTAGCGTTCCCGAATGAGGCGCCAGTGCTATTGCACAGTTATATTGTAGGTCAGTGGCTAGCCTAACAGCGTCTCTGGGTTGCATCAACGGTTGTCTTATCTGTGGCCTGCTTTAAGCATGTTTGTTTCATCACTGCCGGTATTTTTAACAACATTAATTTTAATAGTAAGACCTTTGATAAATCTATACTATAACTACTTATCAACTTGTTCAATTTTGTAGGTGATATTTACTGTGTACCTAAATGTTTGGAACAGATGTACCGACGTTTATGCGTTAGGTTAGATTTAACATTGTAATCGAACCTATGTTGATACTCAATCAGTGTTGCATACTTAGATACCAAAAATTAAAATTTGGAAATTCTACTTTATAGTAGGTATATGATTAAAAATAAATGTCTATTGAATAAATAAAATAATATATGTGACTGTAAGTTTTATTTCGTTTCCTTACCATCACAGATTATAATACTCAGTTCAATTTTGAGCATGATACAGAAAATTAATTGAATACCCGATACCGAGTGAGTTTCTTGCGGCGTTTCTCAGCAGATGTCACTCGAAGCACTCGTGCAATTTACTATATTTTCATAATAACTCTAATTTTATAAATAGCTACCAATGAAATAATTGTAACATTTAATACCAAGCATCCCACGCTTTTTTACTATAATTGAATTATTTCTTAATAATTTAATTTTTATTCTCAGCTTATCCCGAATTGATCAGTCATAATTGATTGTTGGAATTTCTATTACTGTAACACAAACTCTTCGTACTTAAAAATTATTTTCTATTTTTTAGTTCAGTTTGCTATTAAAGCGTGTTTTTTTAGTTTTTTAAACTATAATTTACACAAAGACTAAAAAAACACGCCCTTGTCAGTAACGCATTAAAAGGTATCACTCATCACTAAGGTATACATATTGGACTCGTCAAACCAAACAAAATGAGCCCATACTCGAGGGGTTTACTAGTAGTAATTGAAGAGTTCCACTATCCACCTTCTGTCTGACTAACCAGGTCAGATCAGCGCGATGGAACCAAATTATTGTATTGTCGTCCGAATTGGAAAGTCGGCGACCGAGCCCCCAATGTCACAATCGAGATTAAACGTCAGTAGTCGTATGACACAACTGTATGAATCTGACGTTTAATCTCGCAATCGACATTATCTCGAATGCACCGAGAATTGGGAGCCCAGATGTTTGCCAACTTTTTTTTCCATTCTGGGAGCCCTAATGAATCGAATGGACGCAAGAAGAACGATGAACAAATGATTTAAATGTTTTTCATTTTCATTTTTGCAACTACGTCCCGTTATAAACATATCGTAGCTGCACGTCTGCCTCTTCGATATCCATCGGTTTGAGGATGATTCTGACCATCAGCCCAAGAGGCAGGCACGAACAAATGATTTAGCACACCGTTTTTCACAGTCACAGTTCAGTTAGTGAATACCGGACCAATGTAAAAAGAGCTCTGACGGTCATACATTTTATATGGCCGTCAAGGCTCTTTTTACATTGGATTTGGTATACAAAATATATGAAACTCGCAATTTTTTCCGAAAATACTGTTTTTAGGCCAATATCTTAGAATTAAAAAATGACAGAAATTGATGAGGATGTCAAAAACTAGTAATTCAGAATTAAAAAGTAATATTTATTTCTCAGTTATTTTGACAATTTTTGACCTTTAATAGAAAAAAAAGTATCAGTCAAAATGATCTTTTTGTTTCTTTGAATCAAATATGGAATCTATTCTGAAATAAAATAATTTGAATTTGAATTTGAATTTGACATGCATTTATTTATGTTTAGCTACCGTTCCACAGAAATATATTAATATTTGTTACTATAGTCAAGTAGCCAATTATGATGTGACATCTGATATTCACCTTGGTAATAAGCAACATTAAGAGAGCTATATTACATAGCATATAAATTGTGTATTAAACAGCGCAACAACTTATATGGGTTCGATTTTGATAAAATACTTTAGTTTAATAGAAAACACAATAACAGTGATGAGGGCGCCACTGGACGGTCGGCGCCCCCTTAATATTATTTCTTGAAAAAAAATATAACGTTTCGTATAAATTGTAAATATCTTTTCACGAATTTACTTCCAAAAATTGCAGGGAACGAAAGGAAAAGTGTTACACATTAAAAAAATTGTTTAATTCGAAGCATTTGAGGCATTACTTGATTTGCAGGACATTACTTATAATTTTCTAAAGTTAGACTCAAACCGCACCTTCGGTCGCACTTTAACCGAAGGTGCATTCTCGGTCTTGCACTTACACTAAATTAAATACATAGAGGTATACCTCGCCACATGTAAAAAGAGCGCTGACAGCCACGCATTTTATTATGGTCGTCATTGCTCTTTTTACGTGTGTTGAGGTGTACACTAAGTTATTTAAATATTATTACAATGTAAGTAACTCTACGGCAAAAACTAGTGGCTTCTTAAATGCATCCGTAGAGCGAAGAAGTTGATAGTTAGTTTGCTTCGCTTAAAAATCTAGTATCCGGCCTAGAAATATTAAAGAAGCAACATGACAGTTTACTTATGACAACCAAGCTATGGTGGTCCGAATTGGATACTTTATAATATCCTCAGTCCAGCTTTCTTCCTCATCCATTATCCTAGCTGTGATGGAGAATGTTTCCTAAATGTAGTTGGTGCATTTTGGACCCTGATGTGAAGTATTTTTGAAAAGAAGTATAAAACTACAGTGCAAGATTTTTACGAAGTGAGAAATGAATGAGTAATTTCAATCGTACACATTTATAACTTAGGTTGTGTGTATCGTTTGCTTCCTTTGAGTTAGTGATTCAGACTTTTTACCTACTGAAGTTGTGTAATTGTATACCAACGATGCTATTACGCTGTGCTGTGTTATTGTTCTGCGTATATTTCGTGAGGACATCGGAGGTTATTTACTCTGGTTTCAGTAAAGATGCATTTATCGATGTTGACGAGAGCTTTTCCTTGTGGCCGTCGGTTCACGATGGGGTAAGGTTAATGAGGATGCGTAAGCGGGCGGTAGAGTTGGCGAAACCGATTCCAACGACAACAGCGAAGCCTGTAACTCACTTCGCTGAAAAATCAACCAAGAATACACCCGAAAGTTCAGCCGCGCAGACGCCTTTGCAATCGGCTGAACAAACCCCCAAGGAACAACCCGCCCAACTGCCTGGGACAACACTCAAGCCACAAGCTACACAAGCACCAGCTATAGGCCAACCTACACAAGCACCAGCTATAGGCCAACCTACACCTGCCAACCATACACAAAATAATGAAAATTCTGACATAAAAGGTATTGTGTTTCACTTATCCATTCAGCCCTTGTGGTATAAGTGAACAATAGTCATAATGGTCAAGTATGAGTGAAAAGAAATCATAAGTGTCACCCCCAAATCCCATGTTCATACCTATGACTAATGACATTATGCAAAATTTTAAGTTTTGCATAACGCTCCCAATAAAATCATCTCACGTGTTCGTGTAATTACTGGATTCTTTGTGGCTTAAAATAAAGATAGTGCTCTCTTCAACACAAAAAAATAATGTATATTTTCTTGCAGTAAACAAAACTCCAGAAACAGCATTGTCTCTAAATGGTACATTAGAGAAAGTAGAAGCAAATGCAACAGTGGCTGCTCCTAAAATTAACCTCAGTGACCCAGGAGTTGTGAAGAGGGCCTTAATTGTGTTTGGTGGTTTTGCTCTTCTTGGGTCAGCCTATTACTTCGTATTCTACAGGTAAACTTCATTAATATTATGAATGTTAAATTTTACACTGCATCTGAAAAAAATATTAATTGGCTAATGGTAAAATTTTACTGAGAGAAATGATCTGAAAAAACGAAGCCATAATCAAACCAGTCCATAAAATGGTTTATTTTCAAGAGCTTCTTGGGCAATTCACTGATACCACTTAAGCAAATAATTGATCTTAGATCAGATTGTTAAATCTCTGTTAACAGCTATAGATGATCCCAAAACCTATAAATTATTCATACATAAGTATGTATCAATAATTTATAGGTTTTGGGATCATCTATAGCTGTTAATTTAGGCCATATAGTTTTTTTTTTAACTTTTTGTCGTCGAGTCGAGTGGGATGGGAGTCTCGCTCGCGAGTCCAAACAATATCACTTGGACGTTCCTGAATAAAGCCCCAGATTGACAATGTTAATAAACTACATTTTTGAATTTTAGTCATTTCACTTAAAATTATTCAGAAATATTTGAAAATTGTGACATTACTGGCTCAGGTTTCTAATACAGCGCTTAATGCCCAAGGAAGAAATAAGCTTCCGGATCATGACATTTATCCCTGTAGGTAAAGGTACATCTGTGAATATGGAAATTATGTATTAGTTTTATGTAAATTAAATTGTTTCATTTAATTTATATATATAATATAAAGTATATAACAATAGAACAATTTGTTACATTTTAATACACTTTGATAATTTTACATTTCAGGAAAAAGAGCAACAACAATGATGCCAAAAACGTGAACAGTTCAATTGATCCAAATCAATTCCGTTATGGTGTTCTGATGTCAGAAGACAAGATGAGTAACCTTGAATTGTCTCGAGTACCACTGACCATGGAATCCGATGAAGATGATGACGAGGACTTGGAAATTTTTGATCTTGGACAGAAGAAAAAGTCATTGTCATACATAAATTTGGAACAGCACGATGAAGACATAGTCCTGAATGATACGAAAAGTATAGACATGGAGAATCTGCTGGTTGACATTGAAGATAAGAATTCTGACACACTGATCAACTGGTCAAGCACTGGTAGTAAGTCAATATTATAATAAGTGACTAGATAGGTTTTCGGCGAAATAATTATTTTACTTATGATGAAAATATTGCATTTATAAGGATCTTATCAGAAAATTCATTTGTTGTTGTATTTAGATCTTGTGTAATTAGAAATGTGTCTGATTTATAATTATCAGTATATTATGAATCGCCTAACTGCTGGACAGAGGCCTCCTATATAGGGAAATAAAACTGTTAAATATGCTGGGTAATAACATAAATATCACACAGACCACATGAATGACACAAGGTTAGCGCTACGTTATCTCTCAGGGCATCTCTCTCTTTTATACAAGTATGAGAAAGACACACTTAGGGATAATGAATTCCTGGTATTTGTGCTAGTACTGCTGAAGTTGCTCGGCAAAATGTTTTGATCATTACTCCTCTGTAATAGGTACTCTAACGCGGAATGCCTTACAATCAGGGTGTTCTAAAAGTTTACTGAGATTTATACCATAGTTTAAATAGAAGGAAGTAGGGTATCTTCATACAAGCGCAGCGCGCGCGGCTTGTATGTGTGCGCCAAAGTATCTATGCGTCGCCGCACGTGACCGCACGCACACTTAAACAAATCTCGACCCGCTTAAATGAGCGTAGTAAGGGGAAACGGGTCGTGGTCGTGTTCAAGTGTGCGTGCGCCGCGCGCGGTGCGCTTGTATGAAGATACCCTACTTCCTTCTCTTTATACTATGTTTATACTTTGTTGTTGCCAGTCAGGCAAGTATGATAAAATCAAATAATTTAGCAGCAATGAGAACTAATAGATTCAGTGAATGTTATCACACTACGGTAAAGTGACATTGCACCTCTACAAGGTGTATAGATGTAATTACATCTGATTAAAACGCTTTGTATTTAGGCCTTGGATTTTGGCATCATTGTATTCAAAACGCTCGCTTGAGTTGCCATTATTATCGTGTCTCGCGTAGGTAGGAATGAAGGCTGTTTGTGAGTCATGTATTTTTCTAAATTTATAAATCTTCGCCTCGCTTTTGTCTAATTTTTAAGGATATCCACTTTGCAGATTAATGGGTGGATAGTTTACCAATAATTTCCTTTGTAATTAATGATGTGCAAATACATAACATTAATTTACAAGAAATGAAAATATATGAGTCCCAGAAATAAAAGTTATAATATTGTGTAACTTAAGTCTTATGAAATTACGCAATATTATAACTACGTATTTAATAATTCCAGGGATAAAAAAGCTATTAAAAATGAAGAGCATGAGAACCAAAGTTTAATTATGTTTTGTTCGGATATTGGACTAAATTGGACAACATTTTAAAGTATTGCCAAAACAGTGCCTCTATTCGGGAACGTCCAAGCGATTCGATGCGGCTCGCTAGCGAGATTCGCATCCCACTCTTACGCATTACGCACCGTGCGGAAGAGTGGGATGAGAATCTCGTTAGCGCGTCGCTACAATATCGCTTGGACGTTCCCGAATAGAGGCCCTGGATGTTAATTAAGTGGCTCTGCATTAAAATAAGTCGCAAGATGTTGATAAACTTGAATTGTTGTTGTCTTTTTATATCAGTGAACCATATATTTGAATCAGTATGGTATTTATCGTACTTATTATTTTATTTATACTTAGCATCCAAAAATCTTATCTATATGTTTACACATGGTAATTATAGTGCTTAATTTAATAACTATCTCAACAGAATTTTTAGAATGTGTGCTTAACCTTTGAAATGATATGTCCCACAATGCAACATAGATTATTGGGATTATTATTGGGAATTACCATTGAAATCAGCGTTATTTGATACTGAAATTTAATTAATTTAGAATTGTTGTCAGTCAAATAGAATTATTTTTGCTTATTTATGCTATATTTTGATCGCCTTACCCTTTTATGTATGTATGTATAAGAAATATAAGTTCTGGTTATGTATGTTTTTAATAGGATAAAATATCTTCTTCGAATACGTATAGGTCTATACTTTTCCTGTTAAAGTCATACATACTATAGTCATACATATAATTTAACAAGTGCCATTTTGTTTTGATCAAAAAGCCACTATTTTCTTAACGACGCGGTTAGCCTAGTAGTTAGTGACCCTTCCTCCGAAGCTAGCGGTCCCGGGGTCAGTTCCCGGTAAGGGTATATATTTATGTGATGAGCACGAATTTTTGTTCCCAAGTCTTGGATGTTTCCTATGTATTTAAGTATTTATTTGTCCATATAATTAAATATTATCCTCGTCTAGTACCCACAACACAAGCCTTTAGAGCTTACTTTGGGACTAGATGGATTTGTGTAAAGATTGTCCCCTGATTTATTTAATTATTTTATTTTAATGATGTGAAGAGTCGTCGAAAAAATGGTTTGAATCAGTTGAGTTTTTGGAACATAAATTAATCTTAATTATTGTATTGAAAAATCAATTTACTCTCGCCGTTTTATTCGTGGATTCAATATTATTTCTACTTAACAGGACAGCATTAAGTTGCGCAAGCTCGTAAGTAACTTGCTGTGTGAGTGCAAAAACAACCTTGAATATTTTAGCTTATGTTGTTTTTTTAACGATGAGCGATGTGTAAACTGATATAAGAGTTAATTGATTTATTTTTTAAAAACCTTTTTATTTAACCTTATGGCCGCCAAGCATGTCTGAGAAGTAACACGAATTTCAACTTGTAAGTCAAGGTAGTGAAGGACTTTTTTACGCTGTATAATGTTGTCACGTATAGTCGACAACGGTGGCCAAAAGGTTAAGAATTCTCTTATTTCCTTAGAATAAAATTATAATTTTAGGAATTATTTTATCTTTGTTTTAGTTGTTTTTATTTTTTAATGTCGGTTAAACGGACCATATTTTATTTGCTTATTTGTACTTATTTGAAACAGATTACAGTCAACAATTAATAATAAAATGCGAATCTTCCAATTAAATTGATCCGGAACTTGTAACTTTAGGTTGTTTACACGCTAGTTACTACAGTTATCACAAATGTTATCATCTCGCTTGTTTACATGCGCTGCGGCGCTGTAATGTTTCACTCTCTTACTGATAACACAGGAGCAGTTTTTTATCGCGTTGTAACACTTCTAATAAGGCTGAAGTCTTACCGAACGTGGCTCGCTTGGAAGCAAGATTACTTTAATAGGAGCGCGAGGAGCGTGTCACTAAGCGCGCGGTGTGGCCAGTGTCACATATTATCGTAAGTTCGTTCACTAGGATCGCGTCCGGTGTGGCCTAGCCTTAGAGCTTGCCTAAGTCGAGGCTTATTCAGTTGTTTTGCCTTCAACAGTTGTAAAGTACTGGAAAAAATAAAGAGGCTTTAAGAGCATACCAGTTTTAGCTAGTGGTTGACTATTAGTGTCCCCACAAAACTAGTATAGATAAGTAAAAATCTTTCCTCCCACATATCAATAGCAATAAGGTTGGCGATATTGGAAGATTTCCGAAAAGAACATCTAGTTCAATCTAAGTTGCTCGGCTTTGTTTGGACTTTATTTGTGTGCCTATAGCATCATATTATTAATATTGAGTTTTACGTGCAATTGTACTCCAACTCTTCCAAGAAATTTAACGCTGTGAAAATAATTAGTTTGAAGTCAGCGAAGATGCGATGTGTATTTCAAACAATCTGATTTTCTCTCTGCACCATCCGCCCCGCTTCAATAAGAACACGTCCTTACGGCTGTCTGTGAGGATACGTTTCCATTTAACACGTCAACATCATTTGTGCAAAGTTCGAAATCAATATGTTGTATGAAAGAGATGTATTGTGGTGTGATTCTGTAACGCACAGCGCTGCGTCAGCGACGAGTGATACTTAATTTAGACTAAGTACAAAGTCATTCGGTCTAAATTGTGTTCCTTGAACGGGCAAACATTTTGGCTAGCCGTTATATCGGATCACTAAGCTTTGGACTGTGATAGTAGACGAGAGAGTATTTATACTTAATGATAAATTTATATTTTTTGGACGGATCGTATTCGTTTGCGAGTTGTGATAGCGTGAAGTATTGGGCTCTCTGTCTTACTAAATTCTGTTATTTGATGTACGCTATGTAAACCTTGTTTCTAATAATAAAGATAAGTTATATTACTAAACATTGTTTATCATTTTTCAAGGATGTCTCGTTCAGTTGTACAGCCAGCGTCAGAGAAAATTACCCTGGATATGGCGTAAGTGAACCGAGGGGGATACCCTTCTCTGATGCTGACTGTACATCTTATACCCGTCTTATCTATAAGTGTATCTGACACTAGTGCCAAAGAAACAGATAGTTTGCGGCCCTAACATGCAAGACAAGGATAAGTTAAACCGTCTTATCTCTAAGTGCGTCTCTCACACTAGTGCCGACGAAAGAGATAGTCATAGAGATAAACGGGTTTAACCTTTTGACCGCCACAGTCGGCTACAGCCGTCAGCGGATACAGGGTAAAAAAGTCCTTCATTACCTTGACTTAAAGTTGAAATTCGTGTTACTTCTTAGACATGCTTGGTGGTCAAAAGGTTAACTTATCTTTGTATCTTGCATGTTAGGGCCGCAGAGAGATAAGACGGGGTTAAGTTATCCCCGTGTCAACCTTGCTAGGGCTGCTGAGCCACGATAGGGTGACAATTTAAAAAGTGCCCTGAGCGCTTCAGTCATTAGATATCCAAACCTGTAATCAAAACAAAATAATTTCATATTAAGCTATATGCAAACTATAACTCAAGAAATACAATATCTAAATTCAATATGTTTCGACTTTGATATTTAACAGAAAGGACGGAAATATTGTTACAAAGCAAACAGTAAAACTGCCAAAAACTACAGACAACACCTTCATAACTGACAAAGGCTGATTGCAGACGTTGAAAAACAGAGGCAGTTACGTGTGGAGTCGGCTCACGTTCGGGCTGTCTGGCTGATATCGAGATAAACGAACCGGCGCATTGGGTGCCGACGCGGCTGATGGTACCCGCACCGCCGTTGCCGTGATCTACAACCGGGCATGTGACAAAATAGTCAAAGCACTACCCTCATCATGACTACATCCCTACATGACTTTAATCCAATTGTGTCTAAATATATTATAAAATAATAATATAATAATCATTTACTTCAGCCATCTGTGGCCCATACCTTACATAATTGATACTTACTAACATAGGTACATATTAAAACATAACTTAAGAAACTACTTAAAATTAACATTATGTTGGTGACGCAAAGGCGTTGGCTGCTTTGCATTATCACTCCTGGCAGCGGTGGATTTATACTAGGGGCAGTCGGGGCTAGTGCCCCGGGCGGCAAAATTTGGAAGATGTATAAACTTTAAGTTTGAAAATTTCAGTAATGGGGCGGCATTTTTCCGTTTCTCTCTGCTGCACTGGGAGTGAAGAAATAGCATAGAATGCGTGCAGATCATCCTGGCATGTCGTAAAAGTCGACTAAGGGACGGGTCCTCTCCAACATGGTGGACTATCTGTATGGGCGATGGGCTGATCACCTGTCACCATGCGGTTCATCATACCATCTTAGGACTAATTAATCGAACGTGGCCACAAGTAGTCTTGTGGCTCTGCCCACCCCATTAGGGATTTTGGGTGTGATGCTATGTATGTATGTATGTATGTATGTATGTATTTTTCCGTTGCCCAGGGGCGGCGTAAATGCTAAATCCGGCCCTTACTCCTGGCGTCGGGTTCTAGACAGGCAAACTGCCCCGGAAGCGCCGGAACACGACACCCTTCTGCCAGAACTCTGGACAGGCGACGGTCTCCAGCAGCAGCCGCCGCACGCGCACCACAAACGAGATGAACTGCACCTAGTGACGCGATGGCAGCTGGAATACCCTCAGGGAGAAACCAGACTTCTTGCAAATGTTGTCATTATTATTGTTGGTTAATTGGGCCATTATGTGCCCCTTCAACCATTGCCGATCTATTTTTTATAGTTCACTGCTTAAGCCTGTTGCATCCAGGAAGTTCCATATGCTCTGGGAAGTTAGATCTTGTATCTCTTCTGGGTGCATAATGTGTCGCCCGGTGGATACTTCTATTGCGCATGAGTCAATATGAATTCAAATAGTTATCTACCAACTTGCTCGCGGGAATTATTTATTTTTGAAAATAAATTAAATAAATTAAAATTAATAGTACGTTCCCAAATCTGCATTAGTTAAAACTGTGTCGCAGTTGTTTACGTCTACCTCGGGACATAAGCAGATGGTGCTGATGATGGTGGTGGTGTTATGTTGTGGGGATGTACTTACCTTGTTTTGAATTTTCTCAGTCCTTCGCCGGAAGTGTGTAGTTGAGGATTATATAGGTAGATTGCTCGAAATTGTTTGCCTAAATCTTATCTTAATGCACTTAGCGAGCTTGCGCAATGTCTAACTCTCTATCAACGTAATTAGGTATATGAAAACGAAATGGTAATGGTGGAAATTTTATTTCATGTAGATAAATTTATTGTAAATTTGAAGTCATCCTCTTTGGAAATAAATTGGTTTGATTTTGAAATTTTTAAAGTGGGCGATTGAGTTATAAGGCTAATGTATTTACACAACATATTTTTTTATTGATAGCTACGAGTATCTAAACAAGTACTTTACAAACGATTTGATAAGGACCTTGTATACCTATATAACACTAGCTCTTACCTGCAACTTCATTGGCGTGGATATGTATCATTAAAAAAATATGCTATTGACGTTTAGAATTTAGATTTATTTTTCTGTAATTATGGGGTTTCTTACGGCATGTAAGAAGTTGCCGTTAATACATTTCCAATCTCTATTTCACCCTTTAATGGATAGGTAGTCTTAAAAGAGCAGCCTATATCCTTCCACAGGACTCAAAACTATTTCCGTACCAAATGTCATCAAAATCGGTTCTGCTGTTTAGCCGTGAAAACGTAACAGACAAACAGACAGAGTTACTTTCGCATATACATATAATATTAAAGTATGGATATGGTTAACACAATATCAATTAACACGTGATTGGACCTTCAATTAAATAATTGATTAGTGACGTTTCCTGCACAATCATTTTGTTAGTCATATACTTTAATCAAATAAAATTGTAAACAACTTGTTTACAACCACGCACAATCGGATGAGGCTTTTAAAATTCTCAGTACATTGCTCACAACTGTTGAGGAGGACAACGTTAAAACAACAGATAACGCACAGACAATCAAATAAACAAGCCAAAGGGACCGCGTGATGGAAACAAACACGATGCAATTTACACTTTTATGGTTCATTCTTACAATCGAATATAGTCTTTATTCTTAAGGCCACACGGTCTAGTTGTCATGCTCACGCAAAGTGTAGTTCCGTGTATGTGTTGGTACTTTTTAAGAATGACTTGTTGGTAGTTATGTTGTCAAGGGGTGGTGAAAGATGCGTGTATCGAGCGCTCTAGAACTGACTGTCACGGTCGGATGAATAAATAAAGTATTTGAGCTTGCTTGAGATTTCAACATTTTAATATAATAGATCTATAATAGGAGTTGCTTAAAAATCTCGAATAATTGGGCCAATATTGTTCTCAAAATGTGGCCCAAGTAGCAAGGTTGACACAGAGATAACTTAACCCCAACCCCATTGTCCGGCGGTCCAGTCTCCTTGCCGACCGACTGATTTGACAATACTGGCAGACGACACATTTGGATTTAGACTCGCTCAAAATTAGAACTGTCGAAGACAAAACGGACAAAACAATGAGCTCAGTTCACGACCAGTTGAGGAACCTCAGTATATACATTCTTACATTCTTATCTATGTGAGGAACAAGACAGACCTCTGTACCGACCGTACACCCATCTTATCTCTTTCGTCGGCACTAGTATGAGACAGACGCACTTACAGATAAGATGGTGTTGACTTATCCTCGTATCAACCTTGCTAGGGTCGTGATTATTACGACCGTATCTATGAATACATTTATACTTGTATCAAATCACCGGAACTGTTCAATTTCGGGGTAAATTATTAGAAGTATTTAAAAATACGTTATTCAGTTAAATAAATTATAAGATGACCCATCACCCCATCATTAAGAGTTCGTTCTACCTAATAAATGAAATTAAGGTAAGGGAAATAACTTATCTAAAAACAGTTGTAGCAATTAACAAAACATTATTCCAAAGACCTTTAGAGGTTATTAAAATATTATTGCTTCCCTTCTATCCCGCCATAGCTCTTTGCGCAGCCTACGGTGCATTGATGTAGGGTTTGGACCAAACTATCATGCAAGAGCGTTTAAAGTAAAATGGTAGGAATGTGATATATTCGCATGAATTTGTTTTGTTAATAAGTGTAGGGTCACAGATTAATGATTAAGGCTAACCTACAGTTAGCGATTGCCATTCTGCCCGCAATATACGCAAGTGCACCCCGCTGATGGTGGCTGGGGTGGCATTACTATAGGCCGGTTGCACTACATGTTTAGCCTAGATACTATTCTGTATCATAGATTAGCAGCTTCGACACTGCGCAGGAGCATAATAATATCCCTTCGTTTCAAGATGCGCTAAAAGCGTGCTTACGGCGCCGACACAGCGCGCTGTCTTCCATTCCGAATGAACCGCAAGTAAGCTTATAGCGCGCTATCGGTGCTGTGAGCACGCCTTAACCGCGTCTTGGAACGGGCACACCGGCACGTGATAGAGTCCGGTGGACCTAAAGTTGCTTATTTACTACTTTATGGCTGTCTTCACATTGGGCCAACATGGGTGAATAAATGGATTAATGTTGGGCGATTGTGTGGACACGCGTAGCATCATCGGCACGTATTCCTTTAATGTACCGACATCTGACCATATAGGCTCACGAATATAGGCCGTGTTGGCCACACATGGACGAATAATATACACAATCGTGTGTGCCTTTAAGAGGAGCCATTAGGTGCATTGTTCAAATGCCCTACACATACGCGATACACAAACAACTTAAAACGACCAATCAGTTTGTAGGATTCTTGTGATTTGCGTGTAGTGTTATTGCTATTGTGTCACCCAGCGAACGATCTTAGTGTTGGCAACTTTTTTAACCTGCCAGTGTCTTTCTTTTACATCCTGGCTGCTTTTATAACCTGCCAGTGTTCATTTTTAGGGTTATTTTGTATAGCTGCTTTCCAACCAGCCAGTATCAAATCGCTTATGGCTTGGGTTGGAGCAAGCCCCCGGGACGCAGTCCGCGAGCCGGAGGGTCCGGTCCGCGCGGAAATGAAAAATAAACACGTCCGGTCGTCGCACGGCGCCGGCTGTGGAAAATGAAGGGCCGCGACTAGCCACGCCGGGAGCTATGCAGCATTTGGACTCACAATTAGGAATTATTTGTTCAGTTTAGTTTTCCGTTGCTAAGAATTGCGTTTATAATTTTTCTTGGCCGTTGGTTCTGTTCTTACCCTCGCTGTCGAAAAAGTTATCGATAAAGTAAGTAAAGACGTAAGAAGGCATATTTTGGGAAGATCCGTCACTAAACATCGCCTCAAATATAGATACTCCACAACGAATTGTATCTCGACTGCTTTGTACACATCGGCTTAAAAAAAAATGATGATAGGTCGTAGGTAATTTGAATGGTGATAGAATTTGATGATATTTTCAAGCGTGTATTTCCACTTTACACGAAACATGATGATCATTGTACAACTATCATCGATGGTTGTCAAAATCGTCTAATTCAGGCGCGGCTTTCGTAATATATATGGTCATTGTTGTAATATTTTGGAACAGCTTTCCTGTTACCTTTTGAACGCCACAGTTGAATGCGAGAGAGCGTGCCACAGACGCCGAGTGACGGCTGTAGCCGACGAAATGTATGGAATATGGCATGTCGTGGCGTCAGGCGAAAATCTGCTGTCGACTACAGTTGACTATGGCATTCTAAAGTTTAGTTTGCGTTTGCGTTAGAAAGCCAAAGTAGCGGCACAATTTCTCCATTTTTATTGTAGCTCTATGGCAGTGCTTGCCCAAAATTAATGTAACAGGACGGAGGAATGAGCTATTACCCGTACGTTTAGCGTAACACCGGCTTTCTTGTGAGGCGTAGCGACTGGAGACCAGCCATACGATTCACTAACGATCCGGTGAATAACGCGCTAGGAGAATAATAGAGAACTGTAATCATCAATTACCATGCTTTATGTAAACCGTTCTCGTAATAGACAACTGTAACTCGGTCCCTTTTACGTGTGTCGGCAACAAGCAGTATTTCCGATAGATTTCGATGACGAGAACGGTTTGCATAAATTCATGGTAATGGTACTGGTTTGTTCTACGCGACTCGACGGTGAACGGATTGCCGGCGTATTAGAGAACCATACCTTAGCCAGTTGAAAAAAATGTTCCAACCTAGAATAGCGTGTATTAGGAATAAGGAAAATGGTAAATCGCAATTAGCGATTATTGTAAAAAATAAATAAACAACGCTTTTGGAAGCAAGATTCTGTTATATTTATTTCTATGGCGTCTTTCACATTAACGCGCGGGCGCGGTGGCGGACGCAGTCACGAAATATCAAACACATGGCGTTGTATGCAAGTGTTCACGTCGAAACGCACGGGCGCGCCAAAGAAAAGTCAGCGCGCCCGCTAATTGTATGTGAAAGACGCCTATGGCTCCAAAGTCTATCGCGGACGATTTTTTTGCACAAGTAAAACCCTAATTTATTCCAAATAAACAGACTTTAATGCGTAATTTACCAAGTAATGATTAAGAAATGATTGTTTTGAAGTAATAATTTGTACGGTTGTACCTAGTTAACTAAAGAAGTACAGATTTAGTGCATAATTAGTTTCCATCGTGTTTTATCGGAAAAGTTCGTATTTATCATGCTCTCTCAATTAGCTTCAGCAGGCCCCTAATTCTCGGAGCATTCGAGATAATCTCACAATCGAGATTAAACGTCAGTGCATACAGTCATTTGACACAACTGTATGAATCTGACATTTAATCTCGCAATCGACATTACCTCGAATGCACCGAGAATTGGGAGGGAGTACCCATCATATCATGCTGTCATTTTTCATTTTGACATTTGACAGTAAGTAGGTAATAAAGTTTCATATTAATGAATTAAACATGTCACTCATTTAATACAATAATTAATTGACACTTCGGGTCCCGTCGTCTTCCGATTGAGATCCGAGTTTTACCGATGGAAACATCTATATCTGTATTTATTCTGAATTTGTTCGCCAACAAAAGCCTATCGTAGATGAAACGAACACGAATCAAATCAAAGCAGTTGTAAAGTCAACAAGCGATTAATCGTTAATTTGACACACGTATTGATCGTCGCGATCATTCAAGCCTTATCGGGAGGCCGTGTCTCCGCGTCAAACCCAATTAATTAATACCAACAAGCAATTGATTACCACCACCGCCAACCTTAGGATTAATTACACCGTGACAATACTTGATCTAATTATAGCTTACATATCATATTAAATGTTCAAGTTCAATAGCTCAGATTTCATGAAAATGTTTATGTTGGCTGTAGACTCGATGTTTGACTTGACTTGACCGGGGCAGTACCAAACTCTCACAGAATATCGACGTAAAGTAATAGCTTGCTTATTGCGTTTCGTATGGTGAGTGACGAGATCCGGAGGCCTATTCCCTCATCCCTATCCTATCCCCATTCCCCATCCTCCCTAGACTGGCAACGCATTGGCAGCACCTCTGGTGTTGCAGATGTCCATGGGCGGCGGTGACCACTTTCCATCAGGTGGGCCGTCAGCTCGTTTGTCAGTCAATTAACATTTTAAAAAAACTGTGGTCGTGGCTTTTACGATATATACTTTTACGGTGATAGTTCAAAATCGCGTAATGGCAGATTGTAAAAAGCGCGTAAGTGCAAATAGAATCAGTGCAGCGTGTAGAACCTACAGGCGAGAAATCTTGATTTAACAACATTTTGGATTAACACGGTTTTTACAAAATGCACGCGGTTTTGAACTATCACCGACGATATCGATTTTATTGCAATCCTTGTGCTACAAATCACACTCGCCACACATCACATCAGCCTATATAGATCACACTGCTGGTCACATCCACTCGGCCTCCTGTCATTATGACAGGGCTTGGGCATTGATCCCCATGCAGGACCTGTGCGGATTGGGGACTTCACACACATCGTTGAATTACTTGGCAGATGTGTGCAGATTTCCTCACGATGATTTCCTTCACCGTAATGCTCCTGGTAAATATCAAATTCAATTCCGCACATACATTCAGAAAAACTCAGAGAGGTGGGAAAATGGGTTTGAAAGAACCTACGACACTCTGTACGAGAGTCGCGCGTCCGACGACTAGGCTAACACGCCATTTTACAAAAGTTACGTCCTAAAAATGGTCTTCTAATCAAACCTTCTAATTCTTCTGAATACAAGAAGCTTTATTTATTAGCTAAACAAAC
Source organism: Tortricodes alternella (assembly GCA_947859335.1). NCBI lineage: Eukaryota > Metazoa > Arthropoda > Insecta > Lepidoptera > Tortricidae > Tortricodes > Tortricodes alternella. Next base: position 11,949,826 of record OX401977.1, read on the forward strand.
ATACTACGAGTCGTAAAAATATTTTCCAAATAATTAACTGTGCATTTCATACTCACCATAATTAAAAACAGACCTAAACATAAAAACATAGAAACAATGATGCTTCAAGGTACAAGGATGTCAATGTAATCAATGCATTTATGTAAAATAATGTCACTAGTCATCATTGAAAATAATGAAAATAATGAAAATATTTATGTTGCAAGTAGGCCACATGGGCTCTTTTACATGTCTGAAGCTATCAGCGCTTCGAAAGGTGACATCTGCTGAGAAGAAACGCCGCAAGAAACTCAACAGTAAGTCTTTTTTATCCAAACCATTTATAAATCCATTTATTTCTTAACGGTGTCATCGGTAATTAAAGCGTGATAAATTATTACTACACCGGACTAGTAACATGAATTACACCACCAATATTGTCAAAGCCAGCGTGAAAGGCTCATAAATACAACTAATCTATCGGTACAATAGTTTGTTATAACAACTTGCCATCTTTGTCCAACAAAAATATTGCCCAACTATGACCATAACGAGGCCGTTAGTTGCCAACTTCCCAACTATTTTGCCGTCATAATAGTCGAAGTTTGTGGCGACGCGACAATCTGGTCGCTTACGTGTGATCGCCTTTTATTCGTCATTGTCGAGGAACGGCGGTTTGTGGAAGCTTACATTGGAAGTTTTTTGGCGAGAACGGCGGACAATTTAGCTGACTTTTGACATTTCTTTGAAACTATTTATTTTTATCTTTAGCATAGTAAAATTGTTTTAAAATATGTTCTCGAAAATGTCTCTTCTGCTTCCGCAGTTTAGGAATTATCATCGTCATCATCATCAGCCATAAAAAGTCCACCGCAGGACATAGGTCTCTCCCAATATTTTACTTACAACGGGCATTATTTTTTACTTTTCAAAGGGTTTTTGAAGTCGGTTTTTTTATTTGCTAAATTTTAATTTTAATTTCAGTTTTTTTAGTGATTTTCATATGTGATTTAACAACACACATCAATAACACCAAGTAACAATAGCATAATGCCAATTGCTCATCACCCTTTACAAAATGTTGCTATCCAAGATGCAAGGACGTCAATCGTTGAGGAGTTCACCTGGTTCTTCATCACCGGTTCTATTTTACCACATGAATTTTTATGAGCATAAGTTTCTTCCCAACCTTATACAGAAATCTAATCGCCACCCGTGAAATACTTTTCATTGAAGAGTTCCGGTGGTCACCCGTGGTCTTCATCATCAGTTCCACTTCACCAAATAATGTTTATTAATCGTGTTTGAATCATGAAAGAAAATATCAAAATTTCTATATGCGTGCCTATAATATTTGAGGAGTTCTTTCGATTCCTCATACATTCTTTCATCAGACCTCGACTTTGATCACAACGGGACCAACTTGGAGAAATACCCTATCGTTTAAAAAAAGAATTATGCAAATCGGTCCAGCCATCTCCGAGTAATCGGTGAACATACATATAAAAAAAAGCAAATATACGCGTTGAATTGAGAACCTCCTCCTTCGGTTTTTTTAAAGGTGGTTAAAAAATGGAGGGATTTGCCATAGTCGCTACGCTTGGCAGGCGGGTTGGCGATCGCAGTTGGTCATGATAGTACTCGAAAGACGCTTCTGCCCAACCTTCGGTTGGTCCCTCTGTATTCTTTTCCGAAACCCACGGGAGGAGATGGGGTGATGCTATTCATAGGCACCACAAGGAACAATTAAGAGGAGGAGGAGGAGTAGAGGGAGGTAGGAGTTATGCATACAACCATACATTAATACATATTTGGGTTTAGAAAGGACAGTGTTAAACGAAGACCAGAAGAAAAAGGCAAGAAAAATAATGTAATATAATTACTAAATAGTAATACAAAACCAAATAATGCTCCTATCATTTAATAACAATAACTAACAAAATACACGAGCAAAGCAAAAGCAAAATAATCAAGTTCCGACTCCAAAGTACACATCGAGGGGATTTCTCCGACGATTAAATTTGATTACCTTCTATTCTTCAGGCCGCAACTTCAATAAGGCTGACCACTAACTTCAGCACAATTGAACAGCCAATATACCGCATCGACTCAAGATCATTGTTATGATCCCAATCGACGTCGACGAGCTCTGGAATGGAACGCTGTGTCATTGATTCGGTATTCTGCTATAAAATAGCCTTAAGAGATCCAATTGCTCTGCTCAAATCCATTGGTTAAGCCCATTGGCACTTGTACACTTATTTTTTTTTAGCATGCTATTTAATATTGAGATCCTTGTCCTTTTTCACATAAGTGTTAAAGCGCTTTCGAACATACACAGATTCCTGTTGATACTATTAATTCTCAGTCTCTGCGCGTAAATTATCGCAGGCGCAGTTATGGTTAGTATGAGGTGGGCTGAATTACCAGTATTATTTTAAATGCGAAAATTTGTCAGTATGTGAGTAAGTGATAGTGTTTTTTTAATAATAACAACTCTTAGCTCAATACAATACAATTACAGAAATTGTCAGTCATATTCATTATGTAGGTATTGGCAGTTACCAATACATACAAAGTATATTACTAATCAGTAATTATCCGTTACTATTCGTATCGCGTAGGTACCTTATAGAAATATATAACACACATTCGCAAAACCGCCTATAAGTATCATAATCAGAGGAAGAAAATAGAAGAAAAAAAAAACCCGTATCACTTGGATGATTAAGGGCTCCTTATTAAGAAAAGAAAATACCTGTATCGTTTCCCGGAAAATAACTAAGTAACAAGAGAAAAACGGAAGAAAAATAACCTTTGGAAAAATCTTTTTCCCATTACGCATGTTAGTGATCCCGGCAAATGAGTAATTATTTGCTCATTAGCCTGGCTAGTGTAGGTAACTGTACATAAATTGCTTCAAACGCGCGCGTTCTTTTCTGGTGAAAATACACCTGAACTTTTCTCATAAACTGCCGAGGAAACGGGAGCATGTTATTTTACGTTAAGTGTTTTCTCTTCGGTATTATTTTCCGTATATTTTCAAAGTAGATTAATTTGCAACTCTGTTTACAATGGAGTTTTATCGGGATAAAAGTATTTACTTTTTTTATGTTAAGAGGGTGGCAAACGAGCAGGCGCGTTACCTGATGGTAAGCAAGCACCGCCGCCCATGGACACCCGCAACACCAGGGGAATCACGGATGCGTTGCCGACCCTTTGAGAAAGGAGTAGGCTGACAAACAGGCAGACGGCCTACCTGATGGAAAGTGGTCACCGCCGCCTGTGGACATCTGCAACACCAGAGGTGCTGCCAATGCGTTGCCAGTCTAGGAAGGATGGGGAATGGGGATGGGATGGGGATGAGGGAATAGGCCTCCGGATCTCTTCACTCACCGTACGAAACGCAATAGCAAGCTATTACTTTACGCCGATATTCTGTGAGAGTGTGGTACTACGCCGGCCCATTCGAACAGTTATCATCTAGTGAGGATTACTGTTTGGCTCTACCACTACCAAAAACTAGGTACTACTATTAACTATGTAGAAGTGAGCACGTGAGGGCTTTTAGCATATGGTGACATGCAACGCGCAGTCGACGCGCGATACGTGTCGCTGTGCTGTTTGCTTTGACGTGTAAAAGCTTCTAGCGTTCCTAGTTTGACTACGGAACCCTAAAACGGACGCCATTTTTAAATCCACATACTTTTTACTTGTCTCATTTTACATTTTCGTCAAAAAGATTGAACTAAACCCAGCATAATTATTATACCTTCTTAAATTCGCATTCATGAATGCAACGAGCTGAAGACGCTAGCGAAATAGAAAAGTTAATTTTAATGCATCTCGGTGATCTCGGCCGCTATCTCATTATCCTGAACTCGATGCGCATTTTGTAAAGGGATTGGCTCTTCAGGTACTGACTTTGTTGTGTGGAGAAAGCTTTTATGAATGAATTTGATATTTCATTGAAAACTCTTAATAACCTGATGTCGATCAAAATATGACTTAGCAAAATATCTTTATAATTATGTTTAATATATTAAATAAATAAATGTTGTTTAAATCTTTGTATCATATTTTGGGTATCCGTATTCGCTTTAACTCCTAATTTCACTTTTTTCTAAGTATATGAGATTTTTAAGGAAGTTTTAAGGCCTGCAAAGCCGGACCGGATCGCTACTTGTTAAAATAAATATCTAAACAATAAAGTTAATAAAGTCTATGAAAACTCAAAGACATTAATTTACTCTTATGCCTAATGAACATCTAAATAGCCTAAATAAAGCAAAAATTCGTCTTGCATCAAAAACATATCAAGACAGCTTCCACATTTCCCCGCCAAGAATGCTAATCTCTGTGCAGCTATTATTTTCTCATTCTGAACCGTTTTTACTTATTCCCTTACTCGTACATTGCTAGATAATTAAAATGCCTGCAAATTCCACAACAGACGGAGTGGATGCAAAAGCTACGGTTTTATGGATGCATTCTGAGCCTTAAGAGGATTGTGAACCAACGGCGAAAATCACCCTTTTCATACAAAATGTGATAGCGATTTCTTCCTTCTTCCTTCCAGGGTGCTACGTCACGGCTCAGTCCATCCAGACCCTTGGAGCCAATTCCGCACTGCTGACGTCCCTCAGCCCAGTTCCATCACCGCCAAGACTCGGAGAAAGAAGGGGAGTACTGACGTTGTAGCAACATCCCAGTAACCAGGAGTAAAATCAGACGGGCTTGTACGAACCTTGCCCTACGACATAATTCGTGTGCTGGCGGTTAATAAACGGATCTAACATTTATATAGTTTAATTTAGCCACCGTTAAACCTATCAAACGCCGCAAATGTTAACCGATTTTGGCCAATTTTAGGTTTATACGTTTTCTAAATATTGATTAAAAATTAACAAATCAAATAATCCCCGAAATTAGTTTTGTTTGGAAATACTGAAACAACAATAAAACTGAATTTATTGATACATACATACATACATATTATCACGCCCGAAATCCCTAATGGGGTGGGCAGAGCCACAAGACTGCTTGTGGCCACGTTCGATTGATTAGTCCTAAGATGGTATGATGAACCGTATGGTGACAGGTGATCAGCCCATTGCCCATACAGATAGTCCACCATGTTGGAGAGGACCCGTCCCTTAGTCGACTTTTACGACATGCCAGGATGATAAGCATCTGCACGCATTCTATGCTATTTCTTCACTCCCAGTGCAGCAGAGGAGAATTTATTGATTATAGTGAAAAAACCAAAACAAACGTATAGACCTAGATTTTGTTCTGACTGACAACCTATTTAAAATTAGTTTACATCGGTTAACATTTAAGGGGTGGAAATCGTTATCGCCTTTTGTATGGAAAGCCTTAGGTTCACACTCCTGTTAATTAGGTATAGTTCGGTACTTTTTTTTTTTGTTACTGAATCGCTGCGATAATATTAATCAAGGATAAAATTGGGATGTGCACAAAACAGGTAGCAATCCGTGGCAGGCAGGAAGCTTTGCAAGAGCCTGTGTGGTATTGCGGAGCTGGAATCTGACTCCGGCCTACGAGCCATACCGAGCCGCCATACCGAATATGCCCATGGCGCTGTACGTATCGCGCCTGCACCACTCCGCAACAGGCCACGGCAACGTGATGGAGTTTATCCGCAAGAAGTCTGGCTTCTCCCTGAGGGTATTCCAGCTGGGACCGCGCCACTCCGTGCTTTTCAGTTTGGTTGTGGCGCGTATGCCGTGGCCGCTCCTGGAGACCATCGCTTGTCGGACTTCTGGCTGAAGGCCGTCGTGTTTCGGCGCTTCCGGGTTAAACTGCGTGTCCAGAACACGAAGCCAGGAGTGACGACAAAGGAGCCACGCTTTTGCTTCGCCAGCATAATTTTAAGTTTACCTAGTTTCTATTTTATTATGTATGTCAGTCTGTAAGGTATTTATGTTTGTGCAATGGGCGTGAAATAAATGGTTATTATTAATACTATATAATAATGAAGAATGGCCGGAAATTGGTAATTTTAAATCAACAATAATCTATCGTGATGTCTTTTTTTAGTTGTTCATTTTAAGAGTCCTTTTACCAAAATTCGTGTATTTACTTAGTTAAGTAAAGTTTTTGAATAGAATGCTAAGTTTATTAATTAAAATTTTAATAATGCTGTTCTAATATTTAACTATGTTGTATCACAAGATAATAAGAGTGTTAAACAGTGTAAGTACACCTCCAACCTAATACAATATTGAATACGTAAAAGAAAAGCAATTGGGAAGTTTTACCAATTTTGCAGAATAAAGAGAGTTTCAATCAAAGTTGGAGGCAACACAAACTAGAAGAGTTGAGCCGTTGAGGTGTTTGTGTGTGTCTTAACTCAAACAGCCAACAGCTGAGTGGAAGATAACTAATAGGATGAAATTAAAAATTCCTTTAACACTCTGCAAGCTTTGTGTGTTTTAGTAAAAACACAGAGATACATCGGCGAAGTAAGGTTCTTTTTATGTTGCTTGATATAAAAATCCTTTGTATCTTAAAAGAAATTAAGGCGAATTTAGGAAAGAAAGGCCTAAATAAATGTAATGGTAATGACCAATAATAATGTTGTACTTGTTTATGAAATAACATCTTTTTACCCGACTGCGCGAACCCAAAAGGAGGGTATAGAGTTTAACAGTCTGCCTATGTATGTATGTATACATGTATGTGACCAACAATGGGATCTTCCACTTAAGCTCCTGAACAACTTGACCGATTTTGATAAATGGGGTATCATATGATTTGTGGAGAACGCGCGAGTGTCATAGGTAATATAACAATTCTAAGGGTGCGTCATACTAGGAGCATAAATGCTTTTACGTCGCTAGTCGGGTATTAGTTTTGGGTTATGAGCGAGTTGCCTACAAAGCAAGATACCTAACAAAGTATGATGCCTAAGTATTATGCCTACAAAGCAAAACGTCTAAGTGATTAAATGCCGTTTAGGCAAATGGCCTACTTGCTAAAACGACTACCAAGCAAAATGTCTAAGTAGTTGAATGCCTTTAATATAAATTGCTTGGTAAGTAATTAAAAGCCTGCAAAGCAAGACACCTAAAATGGTTTTTATTGTAGGTAAACGTAACAAATAAAATAAAGATAGAAACAAATATACGGGATCAAGGTCCTTCTTTTTGGCTATCTTGCTTCTGAGACATCTTGCTTTTGAGACATCCAGCTTGTTAGGCATCTTGCTTTTTAGCCATCTTGCTTCTGAGGCATCTTGCTTCTGAGACATCTTGCTTCTTGGTCATCTTGCTTTTGAGACATCCTGCCTGTAGCGCATGTTGCTTTATAGGCTCATAATCGTTAGTTTAAATGTTTTTATTCGTTACATAATATTTTAAAATATCCATTCAAATCACAAACGTCAAATATTCATTGCGTAAAAAAGTCTTTGTCATTGATTATAAGTTAAAATATATCCCATTATTGGCTTCCAACTGCAAGTACCCATTCGTTTTTCCACGTTTGATGAAAGACGTGTGTTTGTAATGAAGTTCTCGCATATCGCGAGACAAAGGCTATCAGAGCCAGTGTTAGATACGGATCGCTCTTACAGGTAAATTAATCCGATGCAATTTTACCCAGGCAACGCACGCATGCTACAGTGGTCGTAAGTTTTAAAATCAGTACAAAATAATAATAAAATAATAATTTCGTTACTCATTTTAATTTTCAGACAAAATGATAAATATTCGATGATATAGATATATGCAGTGGAATCGAACAAATCCTAAAGAAGAAACAATTGCTAACTTATTTTTAACGAAGAATACAATGTTCTTGTGAAATGTAAGGAAACCAGCTGATTGTGAAAAAAGGTTTATGGCCGAATTCAGAAACGCCACTTAAGCATTTGATTAGAGATTAAATAGTCCCTCAACTAGTTTTCATACTATACAAGAACGTCACTCAAACGTCATTTTAATTAAAGATCAATTTGAGTGGCCTTCCTGAATTTGGCCATTAGTGAATTATTTAAAACAAACAACTGAACTGAACAACTTGAATTGTATACCGTGTAATACTAACACTATATATAAGTTTCAAGATTTAACAATTAGCTATAGGTAGGTACCTAATACTGTGTTCATGATAATATCAGAGCATGCTGTGGTCACCTTAATAGGTTGGACACTTAGCTTATTACCCCTACGATGTTTTATGCATAATCCTTGTGTTATTGTATCAACCACTGGTGGTCCTTAATAAATAAATAAATAATAAAAAAAAAAAAACCCCAACAAATGCATACCAGGGTCTCTACTTAGGAACATTCAAGCTATATTGTAGCGACGCGCTAGCGAGATTCTCATCCCACTCTTCCGCACGATGCGTAATGCGTAAGACTAGGATGCGAATGTCGCTAGCGAGCCACAACAATATTTCTTGGACCTTCCCGAATAGAGGCGCTGTATGTTTGAAACACCATCTACTAACTTTAAACCATTACATGAATCCAGTAGATTTACTAGCATAGTAGATTACCAGCGCCTTTCTATTCTCCCAATTGCTTATTGTCTTCGAAATTGTAATTCATCGACTAGAGTTTATTTATTAACAACTTTACGTGCCAATAAATAAGTATTACCGTAAATAACTAAGCTACAGAAAACGTGGAGTATACAGGGTGGGCCATAAGTTTTTGCACTTTTAGAAACATGATAGAGACAAAACTACAAATGCTATTTAATTAGGTATTTATTATAATAAGTAATAAGTATTTAATACACTTTTAATTAGTAAAAACACTGTCGTTTAAATGAGCTCCGTCTTGTTGCTGGCACTCCTGCGACCGACTACGCAATTGTATGAAAAGATGCTGACAATCATCAATTCTGGAAGGTAACCGCCCTGTTTGCTTACTATTCGTTGTTGAACCAGTTTCTTAAAATTTTTCGATTCAAACTTTGATTAACTCACTCAATTAAACGGCGCGCTCCGTATTGAATCCTAAAAGAGCATCACATAGTAAAGGAAGACTGTTTTTTTTTTTAAAGTGTTTAACACAATGACCACGTTGCTTTCATGTAAAACGATCCATCGTAGTCAAAAAATGTGCAAAATGGCGTATAATTTTCCGTCACCTTTGTACCGCACAATTAATAGTTTAGAAAAAAATCGTTGCTGCTATTTGCAAAAACTTATGGCTCACCCTGTAACTTTTTTCGGTCATTGTAGAGGGACTTAATAGGGCGGGTACAGGATAAAGCGGATACCAGTTGTCCTTTTGTATGACGTAACCCGGCAAAGGGTTTACTCTCCGGCTGATTGAAATATTAGTTTTTTTTTATTGGCTGGGCAAATCCTGATCATATTTAAGAATTTTGATTTATTAAGTCTTATACCAACCGGCCCTTTTGGAAATCGACGGGGCAGGACTATGTCCAGCAGTGGATGTCTTACGGCTGAAATGATGATGATGATGATGATGAATTTTAAATAATCATTTATTCGAAATTACAATAAATTTTCATTAAAACCGTCTGCACAATATACCTAAGAGATATATAATTAAAATGCTGATACAAAATCGCAACACCAATTAGTTATCCGTGCGTGTTCGTTAGTACTTAATTTCTTCGTGAAACGATAAGTCATCATGATCGTTTTCACTTTCAACACTCAAGTTAAACATTTACATAAATAATTATAATCATCACTGTACACAAAGTCAGCCCCCGCATCTCTGACCGGCCGCTGCTGCCCAAAGTGAGTTGTTCCAAAGCATAAAGAAAAACAAGGGTTGGGAATCATCTCATTGGAACCCTGAACACGCGCTCGCTTTGCAAGGAAAACATTGCTGGCCCTTTGATACAGGGAGGAGCAATTTTTTAATGCATATCTTGAAGGGAATTATTGATAAGTAAATCGGATCCAAGTAACAGATTTACCCTTTTGACTTTTTATCTAGTGATGGGGGAACATTTTGTAACGCTAGTGCTTTTTGTTAGAGCTTTTAAACAATGGAACAAGCTTTATTAGAAAAATATTTCTGTTCAGTCTGATTCTAAAACTTTCGTTGTAAAATTCTCTCAAACTTCGTTATATTAATCTCAGAGAACTTGGTTCTTCATACCAGAAATTGAATCGCATCTTGAATCAAACTCGATCTACAATCGTATCTGTCGAAACGTGAAAAGTTCAAGTCGAAAACTTGAGCCGTTTCTCAGCGTAGGTAACAAAACTTCCGCGTACAATTCTTCGAACGTTTCGATTTCCGAATTTCTTGTCCTTCATTCATTAGCAAGTTCAATCAGAGGGCCGCAGCTTGTGGTTATTTATTACCTTACATCGGCCCACACAATTACGGGAGAAGGAAAAACTTTCCCCATTACTGGCCCTTCGGAGTTTCATACAAAAAAAAGAAATTGCAACGGATGTATAGGTGTAATGGATTCCGAGTCGCGATTCGATTTCGTTTCTGATATGTATTGTGTTAAGTATACTTAGCTAAATACGTACTTAAGTGAAGAGGAAGGATCAGTTACAGTTTTAGATGTGATATTGAGGGAATACGCATTGAGTTACCATGTTGATTTATTATTTGATTAATTACCTAATATAGTTTGGTAGACAGTTTTGTTTTTCTGATATAGTCGTCCAATGAAGTTGAAAATTGTAATTCAATATTGAAAATACTTGATAACATAAATCTACTGATTTGGAACTAATGAGTGACCAGTAATAATCGTTTTTCGCGAAACCATCCTCAATGCAACAAAAATTTGAACTGCAATATTGGATCTGTCTGCTTACCTCAATATAACAATAGGTAAACCATTTCTCCTGTGGTTACACTGCTCATTTTCTGAAATTTCCCCGACCTAGGATGCATACACAATGAAACTCATTCATCAATTCACAAGGCAGGGGTTCAAAACCGTAACTTTTAATAAATTTCAGTTCCTGTCTTCGTATTGCCGGCGCACCTGCGAGCTGAATTACGACGTACGTGTCCGGCACGTGCTACGTCCGTTAACCAACAGTTGCCAGGGACCCCTGATTTGTATTGAATGGTAGTTCCCGTGGAGCCAATGGCGTTCACCGGGTTAAATCCGGCGACGTTTATTTGAACAAATTACACTGGACCAAGAGCGGTTTCCAAATTAACGTTGGTAGTTCGGGTCACTTTATTACAGGGTCTACTGACTACGAAACATGCATTTTATGAAAAGAAACATTAATTTTTACAGAGTATTTAAGACTTAATGCTATGCCACTTTAACCTTTTGACCGCCACAGTCCGCTGCAGCCGTCAGCGGATACAGGGTAAAAAAGTACTTCATTACCTTGACTTAAAGTTGATATTCGTGTTGCTTCTCAGACATGCTTGGCGGTCAAAAGGTTAACGACGCAAGAACATTGACGTATAATATTAAACATTATTATGTCTTGGTACAATAAATGCTACCCACCTTAATTCAAAGCTTTCATGCAAGTAAAATCCATAGGAAAATACTAAAGGGAGTATTATACATCATAAGGTAACTTAAATACTACTTAAATTATAGCAACATTAATAAGTTTTATATATGTTTTTAAATAATCTCTTGTGAGCTGTTTATTAAATATTAAATTTACATACTTCAATTCTAAACACGAATAGCAAGCACATTGCAAGGATCATCCGAAGCAATGTAAATGCTAAGTAATCCTAATACACGAACTAAGTAATATATTTATAATAAAAGGGTCTCGTGCGCTGTAAACTGGAATATTCACAGGCTCCGGGCCACCTGTACGGAAATGTTATTATCTCATTAGAGGAGCCCTTTCCGTTTCCTCAATTTGTTACGAACAAACGGAATTTTAATAGCATTCTCGTAATCCTGTGCTCTGTAAACATAAGACTTTTGGGATAAACCACTTTCAGGTCAGGTTTAAGAAGTCACCAAATAGCTAAATTTGGATGGCTCGGACATAATACAGATAGCACTGACACAAGCAGAAACGAGATGTGAAAAACGTGCTTAGGGGGACGTCACAAGAAAGTTGGCAACGTGTGTAGGTGTCAAAAATCATTTAAAAAAATACAATGTTTCGATACTAAAGATATTGGGTCTGGAGCGCACTAAAATATTAGTACCTACCTAATGAAATACAATAATAGTTAATGATCTAATTTGTATTTTTAGTATTAGATATAAAAACATACTTCGAAATGTTTCACTTCCCAATAAAGGCAATAAAATACTTTTTACTGCACCCCAGAGCCAAATATATTTTAGAATAATCATTCAGTAAAATACAAAATTGTTTAAAAAAATATATGTTTAATAATATATTTGACTGCTATTTGCAAGTGCCGGCTCGGCTACCTACCAAAATTTACGAATTTTCATATAGTATTTCGGGTTTTTTCTAGTCTGTTGGTTCTTAAGATATAATTTCCAAAAAATATAATTTTCACATGCCTGAATATATCAGCGCTTCAAAGAAACACATCTGATGAGAAGAAACGCTGCCGCAAGAAATTGAGCAATAAGTCTAGTTATAAACCAAATCATAAAAATTAAAATGATACAGAAAGACTGAAAATAAATTGAAATTGTGCGTCATATATTATTACTTAAAAATATTGCTGGAGTTTTATAAAATATTACCCAGTCCAATGCAGAAACTGTGTCAGTAGGTCCCTAGCATCAGTGCGTTTTCTCGTTTAGAATATAATGGTATGAAAACTGTTCTTAATTAAGCCCCTCAGGCCCCTCAGGGTGCGTACAAACAGCGTGTGATGTCGCTCTTCCAGCGAGAATGCTCGCGACCTAAATATTTATTTACATTTCATTTGGGAGAATGGAAAATGTGAATATGCGCACGTCACGGGAATCTAGGAAACGCAGATGCGGTTCATACAAGCACATAAAAAAATACTATTCGATTTCCAGAAAATAAAGGTTGCAGTACTGTGCATGACTTAGGCATTAAGGCAGATTTAGACAGGGTCAGTGACTGACTTCGAATTTGAGACAAGTCAGCGCTGACCCGAGAAAAACCAAATATAAATTGATATGAAATCAGTACAGCGGTGGGAGGTCAGCGCTGACTTGTATATTTGCATACGAATATTTTGAGGTCAGTCGGTTCGGCGCCGATACTGACTTGTGCATTGACCCTGTCTAAACCTGGCTTTAGTTATCATATTTCTTCAGACAGGCAGACTACTTAAAAGAGCCATGTATGCAAGAGCAAGAAAATGGTTACGAGGGTAATTCCACAGACAGTTGCCGATACTTTTTTTACGTTACTAATGTTGCCAAATAGCTAAGGGTAGAACTTTAGTTGGCTGTATTTGCCAAAAATATTTGTGTTGTATCTTTCTTTTGACATTAACAAATAATTGTATTAAAAATATTTGGCAAAAACAGCCCAAGTGTACCTGACACACTTCTCTCTGCATCTACTTTTGATTTGGCATACCCACAGCCCAGCATGGTATGGGGTTTGGAGAAGCCATGATCATGGCCTGGTCGCAGACAAGCATGGCTTTGTTATTCTGCAAAATGTATGCGCAAGTTTAGTTGAATTCTTTTGAATTGTTTAGTAGAATTCTGTTTTTTTTTGAACATGCAATGTTCTATTTACCTGAGAAATATTGGCAATGACGGGTGTAAAAACACGGTTGAAACATGGGCCTTGAATACATGGGACTTGAATTGCGGTTTCATTCCTTATTCGTTATGATGTTCTCGTTTGCTGAAAAATTGCTAATACTCTTACGTTACTTGTAGAAGTATATTTTCAGAAATAGCAATACTGACAGTATTTTTATTATCTCTGACTACTAGCAACGCTGGAAATTTAACTAAGTGACAGCGCAACATTCTTCGACAACTTCGCTCGTTGTTTCATTCCATTACTACTATACATACTCATTTATCTTGGATTTATTATCCAGTTTTAAATAGCGCATCCAACCTTTAAAGGTACTCGTATTCAGATAAGGATGTTCTAGATTTCGAGGTGGATGAAACAGACTTTTTATCTGCCATGTACCAGCATGATACATGCAAGTTTTTTTTAAACGCAAGCATATTAAAATAGCACGTCGTGCAGAAAAACGTTTGAGTTGGGAAAAAGCTCACCCATCGAGCTAAATAAATTGAAAGAGACTCTCAATTGAGGGTCATATTTTACAGCATTGAAACAATACATTTCTTGCAACTGCAGATAAGGATCCGAGTGCCGGGTAGGTCTGAGATAACAAATGCAATTTAAGCCGGTATAGCTGAGAAGAATTACCTATTTCCTTCCCTATGAAGGAAAAAACCCTTCGAGTTAGTTCATTCGTTCGTTGAGATTGTTTCCATTTTCTGAACACACTGAAGTTCTTTATACATTTTTTTAAAGGCCTATTTTAAATTTTATTGAAGCAGGTATTTAAGAAAATAAAAGATTCGGTTTTGGGGTATTTTTCGTAACAATATAACTGAATGCAAATATCTACATATTCTGATTTACAAATAAATAATTTTAAATAATCAAATTAATACTACTTTTAATTACATGATTATGTTTTCATCGGTACAAAACTTTTGTATTATTTATTTATGCACCATATATGTTGTAAAATATATAAAAATACTTTATGAACAGTAAACGGATCCCATTACATTTTCTGAAATCAGATAAGAAAAAGTTTTCAATTTACTCAGAATAAATTCATTATTTGTTCAAAGAATACAATTGAATTTTTGGGAGTCTTCTTCGACTCGTCAATTCGATCCACGACAGTTTCCGAAACTCTGTAAGAATGAATAAACTTACATTTCCGCGGCACGTTGTCAGCCGACTGATTTCCTTGTAACGTGGGTGTGACGGTCCGCTTAGACACATAACTGCTGCGAGTTCCATGATTCGCATGCCAAACTGGCAAATTGAGTGAACCTGCGAGGTACAGTCAGTGAAAAAAGTTGAACAGAAATTTATAAATCAATCAGCTTTTGCCCGCGACTTCGTCCACGTGGGACTAATTTAGTACTATTCCCTGAGGAACTGTGCATTTTTCCGGGACACAAAGTTGCACTACTTTGTGTCCCCCCCTATCGTCAAAAAGTCACGAGTAATCGCTCTATTTAAGCATAAAAGGTAAACAAATAAACACAGTTTTGCATTTATATAATTAATTAGTAAGGATTAGAAAAGACAGCCAGAAGATGGATTTCTCATACTTCATCTACCTATTAGTAAATATTCTTGATCTTGATTCTTGCAAGATACCTGAAAAAAGTATCTTAGATTCTCCTCATATCGATGTCGACGTGATCAAACCCGCTGCTCAATTACGTTACACCAATTCGTATCGCATTCGCGAAAAGTTAACCAACTATACCCTTACTTACTTTCCGAGCCAAACCGATACCAATTGTGTCACGTAATTGAGCTATGGACCTCTTTTCCCCAACTTAATGCAAACAAATTAAACTAGGTACTTATGTTATCCCATTTGTTTTGGAACAACATTAAACGTGATGAAGTGCTTATAGAACTATGTTCTGAATATCTAGACAGATTATACTGAACACGTTCATCTTCGGCATTTTGTGTTCTAGTGTGAAAATAGTGAGATTGTATGAGTGCCCGTGCCAGAGTAATTCCTGTCACGTCACGGCGCCGCGAGCGTCACGGGTGATACGCTTGGAATCACATAGACGCACTGACGCCGCGTAACGTCAGTTCACAGCAGGCTAGCATTATTACAAACGAATATTATCCGACTTTTTGTAAAGTCTGTATAAAATCTATATACCTACACCTACATGGTTTGGACATGAAATTATAGATAAAATATCTTAAGTTAAAGTTGGCTATCATTTTATGTGTTGAGTGAGTGGTATATACCTAGTTACATAATACAAATTTGATTAGGTATTTTAACTGTCCGAACATGAGCTGTATAATACATGGATCAAGGTGTATATCACAATTTCTGCTAAATTTAACCAAACTGAACTCAAGGTTATAAATGGTACTCCGTATAAGGAAGTTGCCAACCCAGAGTACTATTAATAGGTACATCCAAGTAATACGAGTAGGTAGGTATGTTATTAAGAGACTACTTTTATGGCAGAAATTTATTTGTATATTTGTATAATTAGCTATTAAGTTTTATCAATTAATATTGTAACTTACTAAATAGCAGTTATCGAACTACTTGCTGAAAAACTTGCTGGCTACTTTTTCCTTAAACAGGCTTAATAGGAATAATGTTGGACTCTGAAGCTTAAAGCCGTAGGTTCAGTTCCGATTAGAGTTAGATATTTTTACTTGGCTCGGCCTTTTGTGCGGTATGTCTTTTACCATTGACCATTAAGCCCATTGCCCAGGGGCCATTGTATCACGTGTATTCTATTTATTATGTAAAAGTTTTGCTGAAACTTTCATTGCTATGGCATCGCGGAATTGCACCGCACAACGCGACATGAGAATAATTTATGATAGTTTATGCAGTAAGCAAGTTTTTGAGTGATTTACGAAGACTACAGAGTTGCTGAACATATGATAGCAATGTTAGATATTTGTTAAATGTTTTTTCTTGTCGTCAATAAGCGGAAGCGTTCTGACTCCGAGGTAGTTGAGTTTACCGCTGGAAGTATTTGTTCTAAACTTGTACCTACTCTTGTTTTTTTGAATAAAGCTTTTTATCAACAAATTATTTCTTAATAACTAACATGGATGGGGGGGGGAGGGGGGGGGGGTGGGTTCTTAATGGTGATGGAAAATATTGTAAGTTAATTGTGTAACCATGAACCATCAGTCTAGTTACCCTGTCACAAAGGTTTCGGAGGTCAGATGTTAGTCGCTCCACTGTAATAACCCAACTTGCCGAATCTGGGATTCATGGTCAAAGCGTAACCCTAAATAGTTACGGGAAAAAGTGGTAAACAGGGAGATGATGGCTTTAAAATTATTTTTGATTTTTCACAAAAAATTTACTTGTTATGTTAGGGTTTAAATTTACTTCCTTTGATTTATCAACTTCATTTTATTGAATTTTGTTTGGAGTGTTTATGTAACTAAGCTGAGTGACATCTTCTTTAGTTCAATAATTTCTTCAGTTAGTTTAGTTAGAGGAAATAAAGTAGAAAATTAGTTTAGTTAAAGAAAATTGTACAACAAACTTCTGTTTTTTTTTTTATGAAGTACTGGGCATGCGTTTGACCCTAGTCTCACCTGATGGAAAGCGAAGACAGGGTCTAGGATAGAACACGCTTGCCCAGAAGATGCCTATTCACTCTTACCTTGAAGACACCAAGATTGTATAATTCAGGAAATACAGACGCCGGGAGAGTGTTCCACACCTTAGCGGTGCGAACCAAAAAGGATTTCGCACACCGTTTAGTACGGCTCCTAGGAAATTCAATTACATGTGGATGGTGGGATTAGGTCATGTAGTTCCTGTGCACACTCTGTTGCATAAATACTTTATTATTTCTTTTTGCTGGTAAGTAAACAGTTAATTGTTTAACATTAGGACGATGACCTTTTCAGCCTTTATATTTGACCAGTGGATCCACCACAGCTTCGCCCGCGGTATTTACCGTACAAACTTTATCACTTCTTTTCACTCCTTTAGGGATGGAATTTCAAAAAATCCCTCCATAGTGCACCTATAGGGTACTCGACGAATGTCTCTTCCAAATTTAAATCTATGGAACCACCTGTTTAGGCTGTGCGTTGTCGATAAGTGAGTCACGGTACTGTTTTATATGTATTGATAAACTAACCTACTTCACTTACACCAAAATAAATGATAATAGAACCTTTTACACGATTAAATTCCCATGATAAATGAGGTGATTTCCACCGGTCGGGTTTATCGCACCGCGGAGACTGTGTTTATTTGGTTTGTAACGCGGAATGACGAGAGTGACGCCCGATTCGGACCCATATCCAAGAACGCTTGACGTTTATGAGGGTCCGAAACATACTAACACCACTGAAGGTAATTCAATATGTCTATAAAACAATGCTTTATTTCGGCTGTGATTATGCTCCTGTTTCAGGTGTTCCCTTGTTTGGTGTAAAAAAACCGGTCAAGTGCGAGCCTGACTCGCGCGCCGAGGGTTCCGCAATTACGTAGTAAAAAGAAACAGTACCTTGTAAGTACGGAACCCTAAAAAAGGAAAAAAAAAATGCTTTTAACAACGGGGTAACCATTTACAACCTACCTATGAAATAAGACAAAAAATAACTTTCGCAAGCTCCTATCTCCGTTCAATCGTAGAGTGTGATACGACTTTGCAGAGGTTATTCCGTTTAACTTCTTTTTTGTGATGTAATTACAAATTCACGGTTTTCGGACTTTTTCCTTTACTTGTGCTGTAAGACACTGCTTCTTGCCAAATTTCATGATTCTACGTCAACGGGAAGTACCCTATAGGTTTTGGTTCCCTTTGGATTCCCTTGAAAGTATCAAAATATGGGACATAAACGGCCATATCTTTTGATTGCGGTGACTTAAAAGGTTGATTTTTTCACAGCTTGAAGAGATTGCAAACCTGAGTATTTGATAATAATTTCAACTTGATACCTCCACGTGTTCCTGAGAAAATGGTCTTGACAGACAGACAAACAGACAGACAGACGGGCAACCGAGTGATCCTATAAGGGTTCCTTTTTTCCTTTTGAGGTACGGAACCCTAAAAATGTATATAAAAACACATCTTTAACGCAAATTACTTAAAAAAAAACATGAACGGTTTTTTTTTACTTTATATAAAATATGAATGCAACTATGTAAGTAAATAATAGTATCATAAAAAAAGATTTCCATACTGAATAGTAACGCGATCCAGTCACAAGCGATTGCACTGCAATTTCAACAAAGAGTATTTAACTTCACCAATGAAACATTCACGTAAATTAACGCGACCGCCTGTAATCTCATCTACGTTTAATAACTCGGGCTTTTTCATTGTTTTTTCGCGATTTAATTCCCAGACTAAAAGCCTTTTACCAAATCCTCCACAAAGTGCCTATTGTGTGACAGCACAAAGACCTCTGACAGCGCGTATCTTTTAGCAATCCACTGTAGCAATTTATTATATAAATACTCCATCATTTGTGGTTTTAATAAAAGCATTGTTCTCCGTTTTGGAGCGTAACAAATGGTGCAACTGCTTTAGGATTGAGTGGTGAATTAACTGATTCGTCGGCTGATGAATAGGTGGGTTAATAAATAAATTCGGTTTTAACCGGTTATCTGACATCCCGGGCTGGCATTGTACACATTTTGTTGTGATTGTAAACGAATAGATTGAGATGTTGAATTCGTGTTTGGCTTCATTTAATGGGATTATCGCTAATCAAATTATAATAGACAGTTTTATTGTTATCGTTATCGTCATGTTGGCAGTTTCGTGGTCCAGTCTTGGACGTAGGCTTCCTCTAATCCCTTCCAGGTAAGGCAATCTTGTGTGTTCTGGAACCGGGTCCATTCTCTAACAAATCTCGTCACTCATTTCATCCGACAATCATAAATTAACCCGAGTGCTCGTAGGAATTATGCAGAGGTACGTACCTACGTGTGTGGCCGTTTGGGTCGAAATACGTCCAAGGTCGAAGACACGGGCGAGCATGTAGTTTATACGTACTGAATGACGGTTTAAGCTCCCCGGTGACTTCATGAATCATGTGTTATTTAAGAGAATCACACCCAGGTGTAACCAGCATACCAGTATAACGGCCTATGCCGTCTATCGCATATATGTACTTCCATATAAACGTCTATTCGGGAACGTCTAAGTGATACTGCAGCAACCCGCGAGCGAGACTCGCATCTCGCTCTTACGCATTAAGCGTCGTGTTGAAGAGTGGGATGAGAAATCTCGCTCGTGAGTCGCTATATACAACATCACTTAGCGTTCCCGAATAGAGGCGCAGTTGCATTGATGGCCTGGAATATTCTTAAGGAGCTTATAAACGGGCTAGCTTTTCGGCAATTTATTGCTGCAACTAGGGCTATCCTCAAAAGTTTACATTCAAACTTTTTGTTCCCATTAGTGCTGTAATATGTAATATTTTTGGGGATAGCCCGAATTGCAGCAATAAATTGACGAAAAACTAGCCAGGTTACGACCCCGTCTAGTGGTATTATAGTATGACACAGACCAAATTTATAAAGGCATAAATGAAGAAGCACATAGTCTCGCTACACAAAATTTATCTTCATTACTCTCAATTCAGTTTAAGTCAACAATCCAGTTACTTCAGAAAACCTTTGCACCCAGATATCCATATAACTGTATCAGACATAAAAGGAAATGAGATTTTCCGTGATCCGCAAACAGTGCATGAATAAATTATTGCAAGGCCTTTTATCTAAACTGCACAGAGCAGAGTCTAATGATATGTTAATCGGAATGATTTACATTTCTCATTATTTGAACGTTTCATATATCTAGGTACTGGTTGCGTACGGTAGGCGTAATGGTAAAGCAGAAAGCGGATTTAAAACACTGTTGGGCGCAAGCCTCCTCTAATAGTGAGAAGAATTGGATAGTAGTCCCCACGCGGACCCGGTGCAGATGTAGACATCTTTGAAATTATTTTCAAATTTATATAGGTTTCCTTATGATGTTTTTAGGGTTCCGTACCCAAAGGGTAGAAACGGGACCCTATTACTAAGGCTCCGCTGTCCGTCTGTCCGTCTGTCCGTCTGTCTCCAGGCTGTATCTCATGAACCGTGATAATTAGACAGTTGCAATTTTCACAGATGATGTATTTTCAATGCCGCTATAACAACAAATACTAAAAAAACAAAATAAAATAAATATTTAAGGGGGCTCCCATACAACAAACGTGATGTTTTCCCATTTTTAAAGATAGTGGTACGTAACCCTTCGTGCGCGAGTCCGACTCGCACTTGGCCGGTTTTTTTTTTTGCCGAAATACTTCTGGTAAATATCCAATTCAGAACCGCTATGCGACATTGCCTTAGCGATTTTCCTATGTTTTTTAAAATACAATCGCCTTTGCTGTTAAGGTAATAAGAGCTACCATATAGTAGCAAGATAATTTGCGATATCGTTTAATGTCAACAAAGGCCCAGCGCCTCTATTCGGGAACGCTAAGTGATTCTTTAGCGACTTGTAAGCCAGATTTTTTATCCCACAATTCCGCACGACGCGTAATGCGTAAGAGCGAGATGAGAAATCTGGCTTACGAGTCTCTAAAAAATCATTTAGTGTTCCTGAATACAGGCGCAGGTATCAATTTCCTATATACAACTTTGATCAATTTCCATAATCTCTTTCTGTCTTTTTAACCAACTCACGTTATAGCTTATCCTAGTTTTGGTCGTCGAATGTGAGGTTATTTATTACCCGACTGCAGCAAAGGAGGGTTATTTTACTTTGTTTAACGGTTATTAATTTATTATTATTTTTCTCTTTCCGCTTCTCTCGCGTTACTTACTTCGCGTAAACCAGTGTGATAGATCGGGGAATCCCCTGTAACTATATTATTCGAAGTCACGTACAGTTGAGAGTACGGCTTCAGCTTTGTTCTGACATTTTAATCACGCGTCAGTGTTCTGTGTGACTAATGAGATATCGTTTCAAATGACTTAAGACGTTTGACGAAGCGGTTAGCCTAGTTGGTAGTGACCCTGCCTCCGAAGCTAGCGTCCTGGGTTCGATCCCCGGTAAGGGGAATATTTGTGTGATAAACACGAATGTTTGTTCCTTGGATGTTTCCTATGTATATGTATGGAGTCTTGGATGTTTCCTATGTATTTAAATATTTATTTATCTATACAAGTATGTATATCGTCGTCTAGTACCCATAACACAAGCCTTTAGAGCTTACTTTGGGACTAGATCGATTTGTGTAAAGATTGTCCCCTGATTATTAAGAAGGCGCAATGTCAGAAGTTGTTTTCTGAAGCGTTAGAAACTGGCTAAGTACCAAGAAATCCGTTAATTATGCCTGAGGATCAGAAGTCAGGTTTTTTTGCCGTTATATTTTGCTAGCTTTTACCCGCGACTCCGTTCATGTGGAATTCGTTTATCGCTCGTTCCATATCACTTTCCGGCCCATAAACTATGTACGAAAAAGATCACGTCGATCCGTTGCTCCGTTGTTGCATAACAGAGAGACAAACCAACAAACACGTTTTCGTATTTATAATATTTGTAGGAATAGGGTTAGTTGCTTGTGGTAGGTTGTACTTTGGCATACGAAGTTATGTAATTTATATGTAATAAAACTTGATTGGATTAAGAACGAAATTACAAATTTAACAATATGATAAAAATAATAATAGAAGAGATGTATGTATAATGGCGGACTTATCCATTTCGTTTCTTAGTTTTTCTTCTTATCGGCTTGGAAAATAAAAAAAATATGGGAATGTATTTAAATACTTAAATAAATGGAAAATTATTAAACATATTTTTAGGACACCTTAAAAACGAATACATCAAAACTGTGTACATTCGTTATAAAATGTCATAAAATTGAAAGTTACAACATGATGCCCATTTTGGACGGACAAGGACTTTAATAACATTTATAAAAAAAATATAAATTACTGAAACATATACATTTAAATTATGAAAATTCAAATTATTACAAGCTTGGAGATTCCTCACTAGCGCTACGAAGTAATCTTAATCAACGCCGTAGGTTGCTACGTCGTAGATGCGCTACGAACGGCTTTGATTTTACATTGGGTATGTTTTAATTTAGTGGCAATTCTATATGCGCCAAAATGTGGTCAAGAAATTAAAGTATACTCGCCTATAATTGCGTAATAAAATTATACAGAAAATGTAAAAATTACATTTATTTGAATGAAAATGTTTCTACTGGCTGCGCCGGCGACTTCGTAAGCGTGGGGTGAGGATGATAAGAATTCTATGTGTTAATCCAAGCTATATATTATCTATCTCCATTCCAAATTTCACTTAGATGCGTTGAGCTGTTTCAGCGTGAAGAAGTAATAAATACACATACTCACTTATGCAGACTGTAAGGTGAATACTATTAATTGAAAAGGCAGCAATGAAGGTCGCGTAATTTTCACATCCGATCTGCCATGTGTTCTATAAGGTACGCAGCGGCTGATCAGCGACGAGTGATACATTCAAATTTACACCGAATGACTTTGTCATTACAGTCAAAATTAATAGTTTCCTTTATCCCCTGATCGGCCGCTGCGCCTGTTAGAGGATCACACCACTGTTCCGATAAAAACCGAGAACTGCTGAGATCTAAACTTTGAGTAATCGTATTGTAACTAGAGCATGTTTTAGTTGGCAATGTTTACTATCCATGACACTAGAAGTTTTTCTAATAAGCCACAGTTGAAGTTGGCGGAAACTTGGCGCCAAGTTTGCCAGGCCCGTGGTCGCGTCAAAACTCAATAAGTTCGGGCCAAGTGGCGCCATCTTGTGGGTTTCATGAGACCGGCTGTAACAGTCTGGCAGAGTTCGTGCTGCGATCGTATTAGGACGTCGGGACTATGATAGTCGGTTTTGGATTATTGGCCGGTTATTTTAATAATAGATTTTAATGATAGGCTCGGTTCTTTGGTTCAAAAATAATAATATAAACAAGTGCGAGTCGGACTCGCGCACGAAGAGTTCCGTACCATAATTTATAGAAAAGACAAAAAAATCATGTATGTTGTGTGGGAGCCCCCCTTAAATATTAGTTTTATTTTAATTTAATTACTAATTTTAATATTTCAAGCGTGAACATTTCTGTGAATATTTCAAGCGTCTACCTGTTGCCGTTATCAATAACGAGCAAAAATAAGCAAAAAAAAGTCACGTTTGTTGTATGGGAGCCCCCTTAAATATTTATTTTATTCTGTATTTTAGTATTTGTTGTTATAGCAGCAACATAAATACCACCATCTGTGAAAATTTCAACTGTCTAACTATCACGGTTCATGAGATATAGCCTGGTGACAGACGGACAGACAGACAGACAGACAGACAAACAGACAGACAGACAGACAGACAGACAGACAGACAGACAGACAAACAGACAGACAGACAGACAGACAGACAGACGGACAGCGGAGTCTCAGTAATAGGGCCCCGTTTAACCCTTTGGGTACGGAACCCTAAAAAGTTATTGTTAAATGAACATAAATTATATGAGGATCAAAAAAAAAAGATTTAAACAACAATTGTATCTGAAGACTGTACTTTTAAATCTATATAATAGTATAAATATTATACTCGTATCGTATATAACTCAGTCACTTTCTCTCTCATTCACGCAAGAACTATAAAGCCCACAAAATCCACCCTTAAAGGGGTGAAATGGGTGGGAGGGCTTCAAAGTTTGTATAGAAATTATCGCGGGCGAAGTCGTGGCGGGGCCACTAGTTTAATTATACCATAAGGAACAAATATGTTTAACATTAATAACATTCAATATAGCTGATAAAGTTTAGATCTTATGATAGAAAGAGAACATAAATCAGTGGCAAAGGAAATCGCATATCCATCCATCTTACCGCAAGAAGGTTTAAGTTGAATTGGAATCCTGAAGAATGTCTGTGGAACATGCAGGCCATTTTCAATTCGAGGATTAGTGACCGTCCACGGCTGGAACAGAGTGCAGTAGCCAATTCTTTTACTTAGCATATTAATATCCACTTTATCCAGTCTATCTTTGTAAAAAAAACCGGACAAGTTCGAATTAAACTCACGTGGAGAGGGCTCCGTTCCATACATGATTATGTCTAATTTCATATGTTATGTGGTATGTGTAGGTAAAGAGCTATTTTCGGTATTTTTTTTTTCAAAATTTTAGGCCCAGCTGTTTCGGAAATAAGGGGGGGATGGACATTTTTGGCCTATTTGCTTATATAACTTCCAAACTAAACTAAACTAAACTAAACTATGAGTTCGAAACATGTCGGACTATTTCTGACAATAAATCGTGAGTAAAGCCGTGTGTTTTTCAAGTAAACTAAACTATTTTAAAATTCCAAAAAATATATATTTAAGATCCTCTCAATAAGCCCTTTCATTTGATATGTACCACGATATAGTTTGTATAACTTTTTTTTTAAAATTTCTAACTTACGCCACAATAGTGGCCTCCATGTTTAAAATTCATTTATTAACGTTACGCGTCCGTGTTGCGGTCACCGACTTACATATTTTATGTGTACCAAATTTCAACTTAATCTGTTCAGTCGTTTCAGAGCAAATTGGCTGTGACAGACGGACAGACACAACAGGCACACGAGTGATTGAGGTAAGGAGCCCTAACAACCGGTCAAGTGCGAGATGGACTCGCGCACCAAGGGTTCCGTACTAGGCCAATTTAGCATTGTCTCAACCAATCAATAATAGACTTTATGTTAATGGTACACGAACTTTGAAAGTTGCAAATAAGTTGGCAGATTGTTAAGCTGCAGCGGTGATTTTCTACTTTGATATCAATATATTTTTCACATTTCTATAACAGAACACCATTTAAATGATATTTGTTGTTTAACTATGGAATATAAACTTAAATCAGGCCGAATTTGATACCTGAACGTAAGCCGTTTTGGAAATACAGCTGGACCTAAATTGGTCTAAAATCAGCCAATTTTTAGGGTATCAATGTATGGGGAGCTTCTCAGGCTTAAATTTTTTGACATTTTTGTTATTTGGTAGTATTAATGCTATAACAACACAATATTCTGTGAAAATTCCAACCTTCTACCTCTTACCGTTGCTGAGCTAGAGGCCTCTGATAGACGGACGGACCGACGGAAGTTGTAGACTCGGTAGGGTCCCATTGGTCCTTCGAGTAAGGAACCCTAAAAACGTAATAAACCCTTTTCAATCATTTCAGTAAAGTCATGTAATTATTTATTTAGCCGTAACTTTGAAACTTGACCCAGCTTCTCTAAAAATATCGAAATAACTACTCAATTCATTTGCCTACATAAAAAAAGTCTTCACAGGTTGTTCTCAGACGAAATCGCACGAGAATGTTAAATAAAATGGCAAACTTTTTGAATTTAGAAGGGAACGTTATTTTTCTGTTACAATGTTGTCAATCACTCGAGTCCACGCATTTCCTCTTCCACTTTTCTCCTTACTTTGCTGATTTGATTGAAAACTTCCTTTCGCGCACCTGAGACCTGCAACTTCTATACGCTCCGTACAACGTGGAAATCGTTTTGTTTGTAGGTACATTTTATAATGTTGACATCGTTTTGTGATAGTTTGAAACTGTGCAGAGTGACAATTTTTCAAGTACAATGACCCATTAGCTGCTGTAAATATTAAGATTTAAGAACGTCAGTGAATCACACGTACAACTTGCGACATTATGATGATACTGAGTTGAGTCTTAGCTAAGGTTACACGCGAAACAAAATAAACTCATTTTATCCAAACAGTACGGATAACGACTAAAAATACCTTCAGGGGCCCATGGTAGAGTTAAGTATGGGTTAAAATTGTTGGATTAAATTTTATTCGACCCTTATTGGGTAGGCAGGCGGGTAGGAAAGCGCAATTGGTCCCGCGACGATCCAAGTTTCAGGTTAACTGCTGTACACCCGTGTCTCTCAATTGCCAGGGAAATTAGGTCATGTGGCTATGATATGGGTAGCGCTCTGATTTGATTATTGTATATCACGGAATGATTGGAAAATATTCTTTTAACCGAGTGGTTATGCAATATGGATAAATGAAGGTGGCGTCTTTTTCTTCTTGCACCCTCATACATATAACGCAGTCAACACAGAATGCTACATTAAAATCCTAGGTGCAAAAGAAGCAAAGTCTGGAGTCTACTATTGGTTGAGTCGGTTGAGCTACTCGGTCACAGAAGACTTAGTAAAAGTTACATCCTAAGACCTACATACACTACATACAGACGCACACACAAACACACCCCCCCCCCCCACACACACACGCGCGCGCGCACACACGCACACACGCACACACAAATCTTGTTACCTACATAACGTAAAATTAATCATTTTTTTTCTTACCTTGTATCTCAAATTAAAATCTGATTGAATATATTGCATATTGCGCGTGCGCTGAGTAATTTAGCACTATTAAAGCTCGGTGAAATGAGGGCGCGGCGTGACGCGGCGTGTGGTGTGATTCCCTTACGTGCGTAGCGGCTGATAAGCGGATAAACGAAACAATTAATTTAGACTGTATGGACAAAGTGTTTCGGTCTTAATTTGAATGTTTCTCTCTTAGCTGGTCTATCTCGCCACACCAATGCAATACCTCATTGTCACAATGGCACCCGCAATGTAACCGGGCCTTTATACTGGGTGACATCGAAGACGTGATCAGAAACCAGTTTTTCAGATTCGATAATTGATGGGTATTTTCAAGCAATATTAGTTACAAGAAACAAAAGCAATTTTTTTGTCTAATGTTTCTAATATTGCTTGAAAGTGGCCATCAATTACCGAGTCTGAACAATTGGTTTCTGATCACTTCTTTGATGTCGCCCTGTATTTACAGGTTCATTTCTATAACCTATAACGACTGATAGTGATTTAGTGATGTATTCACGTAAATTACAAAAATATTTAATTCTATTTCATAGTTGTAAATTACTTATTTTTGTATTTATAAAAATAGCTTGAATTTCAAACGCGTTTATTTTTCCCTCATTCCCCTGCTAACAGATCGTGTCATTAATGTTATTCTCCAGACGTCGCACGTCGCTGGGTTCGTAAACTTTTATAGTTTTCCGTTTAAACTTTCATGAAATAATCAAGGCAGGATACTTTGTAATAATTTTTATGCTCCAACTTTGGAAGGATTTTATGGTGATTTTACGTTCAAAGTTGATTCCCAAAGGTAACGGTGACCTGAGCTGGCTCACGAAGCTTTTAAGCAATGAAAGTGTAAGTGAACTAAGTAATTAAGAAGGTAATGATGAGCGTCTAGACCAAAAGATTTGGGTTGCATTGTGCATCTAGGGCCGTAAGAAGGGGTTAACTAACGAGAGTCAGTTAGAAACCCGACGCCGAAGGCGGGAGGGCTTTTAATGACTCGAGTTTGTTATTCCTTTACTGCCCGTGATACATAGAATGTTTTTCATCACATTTACGAGGAAATGAAATAAAAATAAGACAAAAAAGACATATTGTGCACCGTGAATTACCATCAGGTGGGTAGAATAAACTATCTATCGCGTCGGTTGCGCGCTACGTTAAGAAAACGATCAGCGCCGGACGTGGCGCACGTCCCGCCGTCAGTGGGAGTTATAAACTATACAAAATCCATAGTTCCCATGGGCGTTATGGATTTTGTATGGTTTATAACTCCCGCTGAGGGCGGACGTATAGAGCAGCTAAATCGGCTATAGCTGCTCTATACGCCTGCGTATAATAACACACTTTCCAAGCAAGAGTGATGAAAAAGTAATAAACAACTAATTCAACAAAGCTAAACCCATGCCGTTTCATATAACGGTAAGATAAATGTAAACAAAACACATACCTACAACTCGCACCATTGTCACGGAATACTATACAATTCGTTATCAAAGACTCGTTGCCATATTCAGAAAAATATGTCAAAAGAAAATTTCCGGTTGAAAAGTAAAACAGAACAAGGGCTCGTTACAAAGCAAATTTTAATTTTTATATCCGCCCGCAGTTCGTAAACACTCGTTACCTAAATTGTGTTTGTTTTATTCTGCTGCGGAGCGGTTGTGTTATTTTACTTGGGACGGTATACCTTTGCAGCGTCTGTTTCTTCCAGCAGCTTGTAATTTATTCTGCTAGTTTGAACGCGAGTGTACACATTCACGAACGAATGATTCATTTTTATTTAACTTTTCGTCGCTTATTTAACAACACCGCTTAAGTCGACATTTTGCGGTATTTACATTTGAATGTAATTGGATAGAACTACTCATTGCGCGTCGATCTATTAATCACAATCTAGAAGTTTCGGCCAATAGAGCCAATAGAGCGGCCAAGAGACCATAATTCAAAAAATATAGGTAGTGACAGCGCGCAAGTCGGTTCGCCTTCCAACACCGCTCAAGTCATTGTTCGGCCATACTTTGGCAACTTAGCGCTCCGTGTTTATTTATTGTTTTTCGTACAAAATTGTGTACAAAAAGGAATATTATCAAGGATAAAAGGTAAGCTAATGAAGTTATTACAAGAAATAATGATTTGCGTATACTAATTAACCTAAAATCGAATGAGTTTATTGCCATGTACTTAGGCGGTGTTTACTATTGCTTGTTCTTTGAATTACGCATTGTTACAAAGGTAATGTTTATTCAGTCTCCTGTAAAGTTGATGAAAATTACTTTATGTATCTCGTTTAATTGTATTAAAGCTTTAGTAACTAAATATCTTTATGCCTAAACTTTCATAATCATAACCAATTTATACAGCAGGCGACAGTAATGAAGCGTCGAGGAAGGCAGGAAGCCTATTGTTCACCTTTTCGAAACTTCAACACTTACCAAAAACTTGAGAGCGACTATTAAACTTTCCACGGAGTCGTGTCCTGGTAAACTTTTTAATAAATTCATCCATCCAAAGCCAACGACATTACGTACAGGCTTCCAGCGACAAAGGAGACGCCATTTGAAAGCCATTCCTTCATCTATCAGAGTGACACGCAATCAAACAATACAATAAAACTTCTCTGCCGAAAAATACTTCAATATAATTCTCCATTTAAATTCAGGGAGGGTGGGGAGGTTGTGACGAGTTCGCGCTAACAAAGGTTCCGCCTTGGAGGTAATAACCGTTGAGGTGCTTACGGTATGGTACGTTTGTGAAAAAAGGTTGAAATAACGGGAAGGAACAGGAACGTCGAGGATTTCGAAGTAGCATTTGTTTCGGCTTAATCTTGTTGAAGGAGAAAGTTTGTCAACAATTGCTTTTTTGCCGGCGATTAGTTATGCACAGAGTGTATCGGGAATATCGAATAGAAGGCGAACGTGTTTTGAGAACTCCGATGAAACAGTAAGATTGTGCCGGTTGGCAAGGGAGGCGGAAGTGTACGTGCGTGCAACGAGACGATTTCCTCAAAGCATATGGAATGGATCTTATTGCCGAAATTCTGAATTGCAAATCCATATAATATACTAGCTGGTGCCCGTGACTTCGTCTGCGTAGATTAATTATTTAATTAGCCTATGTCCTTCTCCCAGGTCCAATCTATCTCTATACCAAAACACATCAAAATTGGTTCAGTGGTTTAGGCGTCAAAACGTAACGAACACGGTAACTTTACATTTATAATATTAGTTAGGATAAAAGCAAAATACCCACTGACTAATCACAAAATCTCAAAAATTTAAGAAACTAACAAACTCGAAATTTGGGTGGGGGGTTCTTTTTAGAGGAAAACCATCCCCTAATGGGGTAAAATGGGGGTTCAATTAGTGCAGGCGAAGATGTGGCGGGGACGCTAATTAGTATTTGATAAAAAACATACCTACTATCACAAAACAAGCCTCTTTATAGAAATTCCATAATTAAGAAATATTTTTTCATTGTCATCATTGTAAAGTCATTGAAGATATCAATGAAAAAATGCTATTGGGGCTTCAGAATGAGCCAATGGTTTTTGAATTTCATATCTGTTTGTCTGATTGTATATGCACGATAAAATTTTAAACTACTGAACGGATTTCAATTTGATATTATATTTAGGGCACTTATAGGCAGAAAATAGGTTGTAAAAACTTTTGGAAATAAAACTGGAAGGGGGTAAAAGAGGGGATTGAAGTTAGTATGGGGAAAAGTAGCAAAATTCCCTAAACCCTTGAAATTGTGCATTTAAACCCTTTGTCTACTATATAAATATTCTATTGGTTATTTCTTTGTTTGTTTTTCTCCTATGCATGCCTAAACAGTTCATCAGATTACGCAGAAACTTTGGTGAGGTATTGTGCGCGCGCGCCAGGGATGGTTATGAACCAAAAATATAAAAAAAGAGCATTGAAACGCACAGCTAGATTTGTATAAAACGGATACGGCAGCTGTAACCATCCCCCATTTTTTCTGACGTCAGAAAATGCTTTAGTGTATATTGGCATTTTCACGCGTGCGATCGACGCAGGGACAAATGCCTAAAACCCAATCCATATTCCGGGTGCAAAAGGTTGATTTTCGCGTGTAAATGTTGCAGTAAGAGAATCAGAGGTAAGTGAAATACGTCACCGTGCAGACGTGGGGCGCAGATGTGTGTTATCGTTATCGTTACACTTCGGAACTCGTAACTGTTATTGAACTCATCATGGCCGTCGTTACGCTGATCGCCTCTATGAATTATTCCGCTTTTAGCTGAACACTTAGCTACCGGATCAAGTATGGCTTGGCTTTATATATGCGCTTAAGGCAGGATTAAAGTTGAACCGATGTTTTGAACTATAATCTATTAGGAAATATTTAAGCAGCCTGCAGTAAGGTACAATAGAAACTGCAAAACAACTTCACTTCTCTTTATTAACCAATAGTTTCGTTGTTTAACGTGCAACCTAGTGGTTTAACGTGCAACCTAGTGGTCTAACGCGCAACCTAGTGGTCTTCGTGCGACCTAGTGGTCTAAAGTGCTACCTAGTGGTCTAACGTGCAACCAAGTGGTCTAACGTGCAACCTAGTGGTCTAACGTGCAATCTAGTGGTCTAACGTGCAACCTAGTGATCTAACGTGCAACCTAGTGGTCTAACGTGCAACCTAGTGGTCTTCCTTCAACCTAGTGGTCTAAAGTGCAACCTAGTGGTCTAAAGTGCAACCTAGTGGTCTAACGTGCAACCTAGTAGTTTAACGTGCAACCTACTGGTCAAATGGGCAACCTAGTGGTCTAACGTGCAACCTAGTGGTCTAACGTGCAACCTCCCATGCAGAGAGTCGCGGGTTCAAATCCCAGCTCGCACCATTAAAACTTCGGATCTTATGCACGGAATTGAATTTAATATTTACCACGAGCATTACGGTGAAGGAAAACATCGTTAAGCAACCTGCAGAAGTAATCTTAAGATGTGTGTAAAGTCCCTAAACCACACTGGGCTTGCGTGGGGCTACTGCCAGTCCCTCTCACTATTACAGGAGGCCTGTGCCCAACAGTTAGTCGTAGGTATATAGCCTGATAACGATATCGGTAACGAACACGAAGAGGATTGCTTTTATTGCTGACAACTGACTGCCTTATCCATTTGTACTACCAAATTAAAGGATACCTACAATAAAATGACTATCGCAAGCCAAAATAAATTGGAGTATCTATTCATCTAAAATGTCAATAATTATCAAATATTGAAGTTATTTTATAATAGTTAACTTTTTAAAACCAAGCCTGATAACATCTTACATTATGTCATAAATGTACAATCATCATAAAGTTTTAATGTAATCATTAAAAGACAATATTACTCTTACTGTACGAGTACATGAACCCAAACAATACTATACACACGCTAGACAGAGTTTAAGCTCATTATAAATGAACAAAAACCAACTTCACCATTATATTTGTGGCGACTCGGTCGACTTGAAGCAACTACTTTGTCTGGAAAGTCGCAAGTTTTTCATAAGTTGTACCCAGTACTTGCCAGAGGCTCTGACAACCACTTGTTTATTAACCGGCTGAATGCCAGCTAACGCTGAAAGGGCACGAGATGCCACGTTTAAAAACTTTGGAGTGTGTGTCTGGCTTTGTAATTTTAAATTCGGGCACAATTTATATTTCGTTAAAAACATCCTATAGAGCCGACATTGAGATGACGCACTAAAGTTAGAATGACGCTTTAATGTCAAATATATTTTTCATCACACTTGCTCGGAAAGGGTGTTATTATACGCAGGCGTATAGAGCAGCTATAGCCGATTTAACTCCTCTATGGGCCCCGCCGTCAGCGGGAGTTATAAACCATACAAAATCCATAACTCTCTAGGGAGTTATGGATTTTGTATGGTTTCGAACTCCCGAGCCGCAACCGGCGGGGCGCGCGACCGCAAGCCGGCGGAGCTGCCCCGCGCTGATCGCAACGTACGCTCAGTTTATGAACCTGATGGTAATTCACGATGTAAAATGGGAATAAAATTAATATATATATACTATTTTTGAGCAAATTTTATTTCATTTCCTCGCAAATGTGATGAAAAATATTGTGTGTATCACGGGCTGTAAGGGGATAACAAACTCGAGTCATAAAAGCCCTCGCCTATCGGCGTCGGGCTTCTAACAGACTCTCGTTAGTTATCCCCTTCTCACGGCCCTAGATGCACAATGTACTATTATTTGATGAAGCAATTTGTAACAGTCTCTTGATTTTGCTGTTGCAAAAATCACCTTGTTACATAATAAATGACCAAATTAACCCGGTATATAAAATTCTTTTGCCATAGCTATGGCCTATGAAAATATTTGTAGGATAATGTTTTGCTAGTCAACCAGCCTTGGAAATAATGCACGTGAACGAAAGCGGTCGATAATTAAACTTTAACATTTCAACGGATTATTGTTCTAAAAGCTCCCAAATAACGGAAAGTTGAGGTATCCGAATAAAAGCCTCGCTCAGGGTAGGCAACCAAATTTCAGGCTTAGGAATCCTCCTGGGGCTGCTGTTATTCTCTCCCCAAAATAGGGTAGTTTGCGGAGCGGAAATGGAAAATTGAGAATTTATCCCATAAAGACACGGTGTCTTTTTCAGATTTTACTTTTAATCACGACGAAATTTTTTGTATTTAATTTGTTATTTTAAACCTAATCTGTCACACTGAAGCACTTAATATGTCATCACATCGATTTATATATTTCTCTCTGAATTGCCGGATTGTCATTTGTAGTATGCCTTACATACAGCGTAATTTTTTTTTTAAATAGGTACCTTTGTTTCTCGAATTACAGTAGAAACATCCTTATTTTCACAATAATAACAGCTTCCTGGCGCAGACATATCTCGTCCCGCGGGAGATGTCGCAATTAGGCGGCCCGCAGATGGAATAGAAAAGCCGATTATCTGATGTAGTCATCGATTCGCTCTTTGTTTCACCGACCCTATTGTACCTGACTTAGAGATGAAATTGTGACATAGACGCGTCGTACAGTCAATATTAATCATTACGATGAAAATCACTTGGATACTTGATTGTGACTAATAATATATACTGTTACGTAGACGTTTTGGGAAATTGGCGTCCTTGAGATGTAGGTACATTTAATTCGAGATCATTTGCTGACCGGCTCTTCTTTGTGCGGATACAGCCTCGTTCCTGGCCGAGAGATTACTGCCTAAATATTTAATAATAAAGAAGTAATTTATTACTAATTCATGGCAAAATAACCAATTATCTACTTAGTTTTGTTAAGAGTTGCTGTTAAATAATACGGATTCATTCAAATAATATATCCAATTTAAACGTGTGAAGGACAGCGTCTTTAGTTATAACTGACCCGCCACAGCTTCGCCCGCGGTATTTTCTATACAAACTTTATCGCCCCCTTTCACCCCTTTAGGGATGGAATTTCAAAAAATTCCTCTTAGTGCACCTCTAGGGCACTCGAGAATATCTCCAAATTTCAAACCTCTAGGACCACCCGTTTAGGCTGGGCGTTGTCTATAAGTGAGTCACGGTACTGTTTATATATATAGATTACAACGATCGTGTCTACACTTTATCTTTTCTATCGACGGTACATTATAAACGTTGTTATTTCTACGGGAGGTCAGATGGAGACGCGCATTCGTGATGCCGGTGACTTGAGAACTGCAGCGCGGGCGGAAGCTGTAAGCGGCTTACGCGAATGGACTTGTAAATGATACGTTGAAATCCTGCATGCTCTTGTAATTATTTCAATTACTTTAATGCTGAGTAAGGTCTGTTTACCGAGAAATGATAAAAAAAAAAGTCAGGGCTTCTTAACTCATTACAAATAGCGGCCCGCTAATTATTTATACCGATGATAATATAAAATTACATACATACATACATAGCATCATGCCCGAAATCCCTAATGGGGTGGGCAGAGCCACAAGACTACTTGCGGCCACGTTCGATTAACTAGTCCTAAGATGATATGATGAACTTATGGTGACTGGTGATCAGCCCATCACCCATACAGATAGTCCACCATGTTGGAGAGGACCCGTCCCTTAGTCGACTTTTACGACATGCCAGGATGATAAGCATCTGCACGCATTCTATACTATTTCTTCACTCCCAGTGCAGCAGATAATATAAAATTAAAGGGATTTTTTAATTTATTTTATATAATATTATTATTGAATAGCCTAACTGTATAAACAGAAAGCAACACGCCAACACCCAAACGCCACACTCGAAGCCAATGACATATTATAGAAAGACACAAGACACGTCATATCCATACTCAACGCGCTTTAAACATGTGTCATAGATAAAAAAAAAACTTTTTCGTTTCTTTTCGGCCAGTGCAGATGTATGTGACATTTGACGCGCACATATAAAGACATTAATTTTCAATATAGCGATTGTCTGTATGAACAAAACCAATTTTTTTTCACCGCCGTCCGCCCGGCTTGACACCGCACTTGACAACATCTGCGTCCCTCGTACCACGAAACTCAGTGCGCGCGGCGATAAGCGACGCCCGTCCTACAGTTTGCGATAGTTAAATAGCGACTGGCTATTTCGAAACGATATCATAATATTTATCAACTCACGCCGAATAGACTTTAACTGTGTATTAAATGATTGTTTTTTTGAACCCAGTTTTATATGAACCATCGCAAAACATACAAACTGAACAATTAAGCTTCCAAGGCTCAAAAATACTTTAATACGAAATAAAATAAAAATTACCGGATTTTAAAAGATTTCAACTTTATAACTAACGACAATAGCAATCACTTCTAAAAGCCTGAACAAAAAGACTTAAATCGTCCGAAGCTCGAGAACGTTTGAGAAATGTAACTCATGTAAACTTCGACAAACATTTCACATTAATCTTAAAATACGAGCAAGTTTTAAGAATACAGTTGTTACGTGAGAAAATGGACCTGTCCTAGTTTTGGCTGGAGTTTTAATGCAGACTCTTTTTGTTGGCCGATTTCGGCTAAAAGCTTACATGCTTGTGGATAGTACCCGGAATACTTATCTGTTTAAAGACAATAAGTATTAAACTAGATTTAATTTGGCATGAAAAAATTAAACAAGTCTTTTATTTTGTGAGTAACACTTTCCTGCGACGAACGACGAAGGAAACTTTATTTTAATTTTATATCTACTAAATTGCACGGTGCCACGTTGCCTCATGCCAGCACGTCATCACTGTTTCTTCGAAAGATAGTACAGCGGCCCTAGTAAGGTTGTTATATGATATGTCCTACCGTCTTATCTCTAAGTGCGTCTCTATCACACTAGTGCCGACGAAAATAGATATTCAGAGAAATAAGACAGCAGGGGCAAGGCGTCTATTCAGGAACGTCTAAGTGATATAGCAGCGAGCCGCGAGCGAGATTCACATCTCGCTCTTACGTATTACGTACGCGTCGTGCAGAAGAGTGTGATGCGAAATCTCGCTCGCGACTCGCTGCAACATCACTTATTCTTCTATTCGACATTGGTTAGGTGATATGCTAAATTACATCGCTTTGCTTCGTCTTTATCTTACTTTGGTGAAGTTTACATTGAAATCAAAGTATCAAAACAAAGTGTCATTTCTTTGTAATAGTAAAGATTGATTTCTATATCACTATAGGCGTCTTTCACGTACAACTAGCGGGCGCGGGCGCGGTGGCGGGCGCGCTGATTTGTCTTGGCGCGCACGTGCGTTTCGTACGTGAACACTTGCATACAACGCCATCTGTTTGATATTTCGAGATTGCGCCCGCTACCGCGCCCGCGTGTTAACAGTAAAGAAGCCTTAGACAAGTGTCGAAGAGGTCTTGGGCGCAATTTATTATTATTATTAATCTGCTTACAGAATTGATACATTTCGCAGCCCACAAAATATACCCAAAAAAGGCTTCTTAAAATAATATTAATAAAAACTACTGCGTCCTCAAATCTCTTCCTGTGGCGTGATTCTCCAACGTGCATAGCGCTGCGTCAGCGACGAGGGACACATTGAATTCAGACCTAATGACATTTTACTTACAGTCTAAATTAAAAGTGTCGCTCATCGCTCACACAGCGCTGTGCATCTTAGAGAATTACGCCACAGGAGGCGTCCGGATGTCAACGTTCGACTATAGTATAAAGAGAGAAAGTAGGCTATCTCCGACCCAACCTGCGATATAATTGCCTACTGTCTCAGGGTTGTTCCTGTTCAATAGGTAATCTGAACAGAGACAATTCTGCAATCGATGAATTATTAAGACACCCAAACACACAGCAATACGTTCTCCTGCGATTATCACACATTTTTCATTCATTTAGCGGTGCCGAAAAGCCGTGACGCGCGAACCTCGTGCGGTGTTAGCCCCGACTGGCGCACTGAGAAACGGGTCGAGATTTTGTTTAAGTGTGCGTGCGGCGACGCATAGATACTTTGGCGCACACATACAAGCCGCGCGCGCTGCGTTTGTATGAAGATAACTTACTTCCCCCTCTTTATACTATGGTTCGACATATTTCATGGCACGTCCGTCAGCAAGGGGTGGCTACAATGGCGAAAATGACAGCCTTTGCTCAAACCTCTCAGGTGCACCGCTACCTTTTTATTATTTACATCGCATTTTCAACGAGTGTTTGCATTGAGCTTTACTTTGATTTCGGAAAAGTGGCGAGATGTTACCGTGTGATCTGAATACGGAGATGGAGGGATGTTGTTATAGCCTGTTTTACGGCAAGTGCTTGCGGAGCCAGATATTACTTTTGTAAGGGTTGGCTGTTGGCTTTACGTGCTTGAGAAAAGTTATTAAAATGTGGAAATGCATGTTGGAAATAGTGTGCCAGACGGGATAGGTATAGAGTTAAACTTGAGGGTAATTTTTTTAAAGATATCTTACGTACGTTCAGAGGTAGACTGCTACCAGCATCCTTGTGCTACACGGATTTATTGCCTGAGGTAAAA
Organism: Tortricodes alternella; assembly: GCA_947859335.1. NCBI lineage: Eukaryota > Metazoa > Arthropoda > Insecta > Lepidoptera > Tortricidae > Tortricodes > Tortricodes alternella. The sequence continues at coordinate 11,987,829 of OX401977.1, forward strand.
ATCGTTCAAACTAATAATAATCAATTATTATTTAATTGAGAGTAAATTCTTGTGATATTTATTATTTATCTTCTTACAAAGTAACAAAGAAAGAATTACTGAGGCTAGGATTAAAACTCTTTACGGAGATTAGTAGTCTGCCAATTTACCGCGTTGATGTACCTAAATGGGCTGGTATTTATATAGTATTTAGTATGTTCAAGAAAGGCTGCAACAAGTATCTTAGCTTAGGAGCAAACTGATCAGAAGCCATAGCAACGGCTAGATGTAACCAATACTTGGGTCAGCAGTTAAACTCGTTATCCGTTGCCATGGTAACTCGCAAACGAATAGCGATACCATGGATCCCTGCGCTTTCCTTTGGTTTTCATGTATGGTACATTTTGTAGTGTACAATTAGTTTCCATCGTGTTTTATCGGAGAAGTTCATATTTATCGTGCTCTCTCAATTAGCTTCAGCAGGCCTCCAATTCTCGGTGCATTCGAGATAATCTCACAATCGAGATCACAATTCACGTCTGTGCATTACAGTCATTTGACAGAGCTGTATGAATCTGACGTTTAATCTCGCAATCGACATTATCTCGAATGCTTCGAGAATTGAGGGCCAGTACACATCATACCATGTTGTCATTTTTCATTTTGACATTCGACAGCATATAATAAAGTTTCATATTAATGAATATAAACATGTCACTCATTTAATGCAATAATTAATTGACACTTCGGGTACCGTCGTCTTCCGATTGAGATCCGAGTTTTACCGATAGAAACATATTATTCATTATATCTGTACGCGTGTCACGCTATTGTAAAATTGCGACACAGTTTATTATTGAAATGGAAACTTCTTTAGGCGCGTTTGGGCTCTTTCTGAAGGGTAAACGAAACCGAACAGTCACGCTCAAATCGGTTACGCTAAATCGGGTATACTCTGCTCCATTCGCTATGAATCGCGCTCGGATCGGTGACGTTGAATCGCGTATAATCGGCTCTAGTCGTCATTGCTCTCTTTCTGAAGAGCAAACGAAACTAAACCGTCACACTCAAATCGGTGACGCTGAAATGGGTATGGCAATGGCTATGAGTATGAGTATGAGTATTAGTATCAGTGGGAGTGTTTGTGAGCGTGAGTGAGTGAGTGAGTGAGTGAGTGAGTGAGTGTGCGTGTGCGTGCTTTGTTTTTGTAGGTTTTCACTTCTATGGCGTGGTCTTATGCACACACATTTTTAATTATTATTATTATTTCAACTGAAAGATTCGAACAATGAGACAAAAACACATTCTTTATTTACTCACTTTCCTATAAGGAACCTATTTAATTTTTATAACAACTAACCTAATTACTAATAAGAGCGTTTGTCTCTTATTTACTTTTAAATTGATAAATCGATACGGGCGCAGAAAGCCACCATTTTTTGTGTTATAAAATCATAATCGTATTCTGTCTTTAACATTATCTCATTGGCTCCTGACAAGTCGAATGATTTCACATATATGTTTTCGAATAATTGAACTGGAATCATTTGGCTTACGGCTGGCTGGCGTACCTATTTACAAATGGCTCAAATATAAGTTGGCAGTGAACACGATGTTAAATTCCGAATGAATAGGCCGCCGTAAGAGAGCATTAACTCAACTCTGCGCAAAGTTCGGAAACGCGCTCCAACGCCCCGCAATTATTGTCAAAGATTATTATTAAAGACTGTTATTATTGCAGAAAAGTGGATAATTATTTTGAGCCCAGGTCATTATGAATGGGAAATCAAGTACTTTAAAATCTTTATCGCTAAGTTATCAATTGGACATGTGGCGTACAGAAAATCATCATCATTATCACCAGTGTCTCACGTCTCCCAGTGCTGGGCACAGGCATCCTCTCATAGTGAGAAGGAATGAACAGTAGTCCCCACGCGGGCTCAGTGTGGATAGGGGACTTCATACATACATACATACATACATATTATCACGCCCAAAATCCCTAATGGGGTGGGCAGAGCCACAAGACTACTTGTGGCCACGTTCGATTAATTAGTCCTAAGATGGTATGATGAACCGTATGATGACAGGTGATCAGCCCATCGCCCATACAGATAGTCCACCATGTTGAGAGCACCCGTCCCTTAGTCGACTTTTACGACATACCAGGATGATAAGCATCTGCACGCATTCTATGCTATTTCTTCACTCCCAGTGCAGCAGAGGAGGGACTTCATACATGTATTTTAAATTACTTTGCAGATATATGCAGGTTTCCTTACTATGATTTCCTTAACCGAAATGCTAGTGGCACTTGTGAAATTGAATTTCGCACAAAGTTCCGTGAAACAAGTAAAGTGCAGATATAGCCTAGTGGTAACAAAATACGTTTACAAAATCGTAAATATTCCATAATGTCCATCGCATTATAATAATATTATCAAAATAACTCGTATCATTTCAAAATCTTATACTTAAGTGGAACCTCATGTAGGTAATTAGTCAATGTCAATAATACTTACAAAGGTACACGAAATTAATTATATTGTTGTTAGTTAAATTTGTATACAAACTGCTTTTTGTGAAATGTCGTATTTGCCATTTTGAATCATACTACTTTAGGGATTATTATTTGTTTTTATTTGACATTTAGAAACGCTCTATAGTGAGATATTCAGTATAGTCAAATGGCAATTTGAGTGCAATGGATATCAGCTTTAAGTGCAGTGCAGTGTGTAAGTCGAATACAAATGTGTAGATGAATGTATCAAACTCTATAAATAAATAAAGCTCAAAGTTAAGGTCCAAGACTACTTAAATACGAACTTCTCCGTTATGAACTTAAGTTCAAAGTTGGGTACTTTGTTACTTAACTTTGAGCTGTATTTCAACGACACAAATGCTTACCTCATAATAAAAAAAATAAAACACAAATACGTTGAATACGAATATCCGACTATAACTTTAACTTATATAATGATGATGATGCCCTCTTAATAAAACCTACCAATCAATTATTATTGTTAGTTTCATTAAGAGGACCTTATCATTATTATAAATTACAATCCATTAATTTCGTTTCTTTATAGTTTTATAGAAGAGTCGTTAATTTTTGGTATGTAAATTATATATTTTCGACATCTCCACAATTCGATTTCATATGATACAAAGTTTAACTCACTCGTTAAATTATAATTTTTCTGCTTCGAGTTATTTAAATCGTTACATCCACCATGTTCGATTTTTTATGAAGTTATTTAGCGGGACAATAATTCAAAGCCAACGATACCTCAATTGACAGAATACAATGAGTATTTTAGGAGGGAACAGATGAACATAGACAAATTAACATACAGACTGCTAAAATAAAACTGAACTGACTGCTAGAATAAGACTGTATTATAACTAACCCTATGGATGCTTTTATCTGAAATAAAAATAATAATAATAATAATAAAATCATAAGCCTCCTTTGCTTTGCTCCAGTCGGGTAATAACAGAGCAGTGTCGATTCTGCTTCCCACGTTCTATATTTGAAAATCAACTCTCGGGTTCCCGCGTTCAGTCCGCTGTTCATTTGTCACTGAAATTACAAAAAGCTTGCGGCTCCCGCTGTTGCGCTGTGAGATAATGAATTTAATTTCATCAACGCTCCGTTATTCACAATTAAATGGCGAGCAATTAATTTCGAAATCGTCATTACGCCTAAGTGAGATCGCTAAGTAGGACGCAGTATTCTCCACGTGTTTGGAAGATAGATGGTAGCTTCCTTTTCCAGAATCCAGCTCAAGAAGTTTAAGATAAAGGACCTATAGCCGTGTCTTTTCGAGTAAAAACTAATTTTAAAACTGGCTTCAGCAATTTTTCTACGTGTTACTACATCAATCATCATCATCAACAGCCTATACTAGTCCACTGCTGGACATAGGTCTCTCCAACTGCACGCCACTGAGCACGATCCGCGGCTACTCTCATCCAGCTCTTGCCAGCCACCTTGCGGAGATCGTCGCTCCACCTAGTCTGAGGGCGTCCTACACTACGTTTGCCGATTCGCGGTCTCCACTCCAGAACACGTTTGCCCCAACGGCCATCGTTTCTGCGGCTAATATGGCCGGCCCACTGCCACTTCAGTTTGCTGATTCGATGAGCTATGTCGGTAATTTTGGTTTTCTGTCGGATCACCTCATTGCGGATACGATCTTTCAGAGAAACTCCCAACATAGCCCGCTCCATAGCCCGCTGAGCGACTTTCAATTTGTGGACCAACCCAACCGTGAGTGTCCACGTTTCGGCTCCGTATGTCATGACAGGTAGGACGCACTGATCGAAGACTTTTGTCTTTACACTTTGTGGAATAGGCGTGTTACTACAACCTCCATAAAATAATAATACTAGATAGAATGACTTGACAAGGTATCGCTTTAGTTTCTCTGACACTTCGGAGACATCAGCATCGTGACATTGAAAAGGGATTGCGAATGGAAGGGAGGAAAGGGGGGAGTTTTGTCGAAATTTATCTGACCGTATACTGTGTTTCGCTTATTTTCAGTGGTTTTCTGCAAAAACCGGTTACGTTTCGGAATATCTTATATTTATAGCATTTGCCTGCTCAATGGCGCAGTGGTAGGTAGCGCAATTGCCTATTGTTTCGGAGGTCGCCGGTTCGAGTTTCACTAGGGGCAAACTTTGTGTGATGAGCACGAGTTTGTACCTAAGTTTAGTATCTACATAAAGTATCTTCTTATCTATATGTAGGTAATAAGTATTCATATCGTTGTCAAGTACCCATAGCACAGGGAAACCCTAGTTTGTGACTAGATAAGGGCCTCTATTCGGAAACGTCCAAGCGATATTGTTGCTAGTCGCGAGCAAGATTCGCATCCCACTTAAGCATTACGCATCGTGCGGAAGAGTGGGATGAGAATCTCGCTAGCGCGTCGCTACAATATCGCCGAATAGAGGCGCTTATATTATTATTATTATTATTTATGTTAGGTCGGATTTGATATACTCGTATAACAATACCACAAAGAAAAGAAATCATTGCGTAACTTTGGTTTCACTTTAAGGCCAAACGTAACTTTTAAAAATGTTACAATCGGTCTGAAATGTTTAAAAAGCATAAATAGTAAGCAGAGCCTTCTTAAGCATAAAACGAATTCAGTGTATCAATGATACCCATCTTAATTGGCCCAGCACAATCGCATTTACCTAAATTACCCATATTTACTTTTTTCAGACATTATCAGGTAAATCGAATAGAATTCGCAACCCGAGGGAGTCTACCCGAACTTATCTGTTTCTGATTAGAAAAAAGAATAAATTTTATTGCAGGCATTTTGAGACAAAGGGCAGCAGAAGTTTTTGAGATTAATTCTCTCGATAAAATTTCACGGTTGAAATCTTGTAACTACCGTCGGAGGGCGCTGCACGAACCTGATATTTGTTAGATTTCATAGACTTGAGAATAACTACACAAGTCACATATTTAAACAGATCAAATTTGGTGTAATATAATTTTTTCAAATTAAAAAGAAATGTTTTAATAATTAGGTTCGTTTTTTAAAAAAGCTACATTGATGATCATAGTTAATTTTTTTACTCTTTGTTCATTTATTATGTTAATACAAAGAAATCCTTAAATAAACTTCCGAAATTAAATGCCAAATAAGCAACATTAGGTTAAATATTGATGCTTGTCTGGTATATATTTATTTAAGTTTATTGTAAAAATATATTTATACATGTAGTTTGCATGTTGTAAAATTAAATTTAAAACTGAAACGTGCTTCGAGAACTACGTAATTATAATATATTTTTTATATTTCCTAATTATAGCAGCGTCAATTCTAGAGCTTTGGTAAGTGCACGATCAGCGCAGAGGTCTCGGCTCGCTATCCCGTGGGACTCGGCCTTTTATGGCTTTCTTTCAAGGCAACACGGCTTTAATGTCCGTTAAGGAGCGTTTTATCTTTTAGTTTGTCTTCCAGCTCCGTGGAAGGGTTCATTTGCTCCGTGACACACTTCGGATAGCGAAAAGATAAACCAATTCCGATTTTTATCAAGTTTTTCCGCTTATCGAGATTGGGAAGACGTTTCAGTGAATGCTGGTTTGATTAGGGTAAGCAAAGGTCGTATCCAAGGAAGTGATCAAAGGATATTCATGTCGGAAAACCGCTGAATATTATGCCTAATTTTGGGGCAGTAGCGGTAAAAAATATAATTTTCATATCGAGTTGTTTTTGGACAGGCCCTACGCCGGGTCTTCTGTGAATTATTGTTAGTGCAAAGAGGTCGAACTGTGTTCCAGTCGTTGAATGCGGGCCGTTCAAGCATATAGATTGCGAATTTGAATCTTGGCTCGCCATATCCTAAGTTTTTCGGTAGTATATTGTGACTTTAAAGACCCGGCCGCAGCGCGCCGTGAGCGCCGTGCGACGCCATTATGTTGTATTGTATTGGTGTTAGCGGCCTTTAAGTTTGAAAAAGAATAAACTGAGAAAATGTCTGAAATCTGCTAATAATTTTATATCGTTTAAAAATATGAAAAAAATAGTCAAAAACCTACCTAAAGGCAATGAACTCCTTCATTTGACTGCTTGATAAATATTTGTTGGCAAGTTATATAATGACATCAATTTAATGTTAGTATCGTAAAATAATATTATAAGGGAAGCAATCACAGCACGTCAGATAAAAGTGGGGTGCCGGCGCCAGCGAGACGTTTCAGTAATAGTTGGTCTGACCGTAAACGAATAATTCTGTTTTATTCGGTTCATATGGCGTTTCTATGGGCAAAGTTGGCGGCGTGCTGGGCAAAATAATAAACAGACTGAGTATGAGATTTGAGAATACTCTTCCAAAATGAGTGGAGTGAATACCGATTATGATTAATTTATTTACCGGAGTACAAGTCATTATTATAATTTAGATCAATACTGAGGAAACATATTTAGCAAGAAAATGTATAATTATGATTAAGAAAATTATATTTTAGAAGCAGCAGGGTCTAAAATTACTAAAGTGATACGTGAATTTACTACAGCCATTGTTTAAAAATATATAATTAATAATTTCAACTATGTATCATATTTTGTACTTGCACTGCAGTGTTTCCTTTTAATTACATTTCAAATCTCGTATTATTAGCTTTGTTGGATTTTTTGTTTTTTGTACATTTCCAGTCGGAAGTAAAGCGAACAGACAGCAAAAGAAACTCGTAATGAGAAAATGAGGATTGGATTTGCTTTGTCAGGTTCAAGCGGGAACTAGAGAGCAAATAAAATTCTTTTGCACGAAACGTTCACCTGCATAACTGTATTATGATTTTTAAAGAAGATATGCATATTTTAATAAGAAATAACAACGGCCCCTAATTTTTTCTAATTTAATAAATGATTAATATATATATAAATATTCTTCAGTTACTATGTTTTTAGTATTTTTTAGTCATCCGTATCCGAAGTAATCAGCGGGATCTTATTACTGTTTTTTATTGCATAAATAGTGGCGAATAAAAAAATATCAAAAAATAAATAAACTGGGGATGCTCCCCATACTTCAATACCCTAAAATTTGGCTAATATTGGACCAATTATGTTCTAGCATCTTGAGCATTATTTCAAATATGGACAAATCAATAACGATAAATAAACAATTTACATTGATATAATAATTTGCAAACATGCTTACATATTAATAGGAGCACGAGACATTAGGTACGTTAAACAAAACCGGACAAGTGCGAGTTAAACTCGCGTGGAGAGGGTTCTGTAGCGCAAGCAGGTTGATAGGCAGTTTAAGTGTCAAGTTTGTTTTTAATTTTAATTTTAAGCATAATTGGAACGTCGTCAACATTCGTCCAAATCTTCAGATCTAAGAGCGCTTCAGTGCGAGACGTATGTATCATCCTATGAAATAAGCCTACAGTTAAAATCGGTGCAAGAAGTATTATTTAGCCATAACAGGCAGAAGCATCGACCCTTTACCAAGCTTTACCGACGAGCTGCGCTGCAGTACCGTGATTATATGAAATTTCCTATGTTATTTTAAATACCATTGACTTCTTATACGTTTTACTGTATTCTATAGGTAAAGAACTAAGTTCTGTGTTTTTTTGAAAATTCTAGTCCTACTAGTTTCGGAGATAAGGGGTGGTAAATTTACTTACGCCTATTTTCCAAAATAACTTCAAAACCACTTATCTTAAAATTATGAAAAAAGTATATTGAAGATCCTCATAGCAAGCCCTTTCATTTAATATGTCACACGCCATAGATTGCAAAACCTTTTTTTTTTTTAATTTTCTATTTTACCTCCCAAACGTGGCCCCCATGTTCAAAACTCATTTATCTACGCAAAACGTCCGTGTTTCGATCAGCGACTTAAATCTGAGTACCAAATTTCAACTCACTCGGTCCAGTAGTTTCGGAGGAAATCGTCTGTGACAGACGGACGGACAGACACACGAGTTATCTATAAGTATAAGGGTTTCGTTTTGTCCTTTTGGGGTATGGAACCCTAAAAATTATAGAATGTCACTACTACTTTACATACCTTTTTGACAAAAATTGCATTCATAACGAGCTTTTTGTTCATTGCACTTTGCATTGCGATGTCTATACCGGTAAATGTTTATTTTATTCCGTTTTTTTCGTATTTGTTGTTTTAGCGGCAACAGAATTACATCATCTGTGAAAATTTCAACTGTCCATCTATCACGGTTCATGCGATTCAGGCTGGTGACACATGGACAGACAGACGGACGGACAGCGGAGTCTTAGTAATAGGGTCCCGTATTACCCTTTGGGTACAGAACCCTAAAAATGACTTACAAGCTTTGACCCAAACGTACTTTTCAACCTTAACGTCAAGTTTAGTGTCTTTCATTTCTAAGATAATGCTAATTGAACAGCTTATTATAAAGATCGGTGTTACCAATTCATTATCATAATAAAATTATGATTCGTATTTATTTTCATTTCGCCATTTTCAGTTTTTCCAGACATGATGTATAGCGAAATTCCTATCGCAAAAAACCATGTAGAAAGTCGCGTATCGGAAATTAAATCTCGATTGCACACAAATATTTGTTATTTATGCAAATAACGATAATATACCCGTATATTATCGTCATTGTTATTGTTTTTACTGGAATCGAATATTAATGTAACGGTTTTCGGCACATTACTTTTGTTGCTAAATCGAATCGAGGATGTAATTACCATATTGAATTAATCGACGTCTGAAAGGGCACGTGAATAAACAAAATCGCGTTAGAGGTTTGTTCAATTGAAAATTTGAATGGGAGAGAATCGTTTTGCATAAAGGAAAGTATCCATTGCAATTAAACACTTCGATGCGTTTGTGTTAAATGTTTTGTTACTCGTAGCGACGATTGAAAACTAAAAAGCGATTCTTTGTGTTAGTTTAAATGTGATCAACACATACAACCTATGTCTATACTTATACCTAATCGCGTTAACCCTAAGAAACACGATTTAATATTTTTGTTACAAAAAAAATATGTGATAGTAAAATAAATTTTAAATATGAGAAAATTATATTAAAAAAAATTTTTTTGTTTTTTATTATTTTTCTATTAAAACACATGGCATCCTTTTTGATACTCCATGCAAACAGTAGTAAAAAACCCCTTCTTCTAAAAACATTGTATAACAACAAAATAGTTTAAGAATGGAAGAAATTTTAACGGTATTTAAATATCGGCATTTCTCTTGTATATCTCTTTATAATTGATTTTTATTTAAGACATATTTAAAATGTTAATTGTTTTAAAATTGTTGTGTTAGTTTACCCCACATTTTTCTTGTATATCTCTATATACAAGATAAATGCGGGGTAAACCAATGTAATTATAAAATAAAAAAAATTAACACTTTCAACAACATGAACGCACTTCATCTCATATTTTTACACCGCTTTTCTCTTTTATATCTCTATATACAAGAGAAATGCGAGGTAAACAAACACAGTAATAAAAAAAAAACACTGTCAACAACATGAACGCACTTCATATCATATTTTTCTTAACAAAAATTAGTAAGAGAAAAACCCTGCACAATGTATATTAATTATCTATTTACGTGTCAAAACACTGCTTCACGGGGAGGGCCCCATTGTCATCAGGTCGTTTTGCAGAATAGCCGATAATGAAACCAATTAAAATGTATGGCGGCTTAACTGCAATGCTCTGCAGCGAAATTAATTTATAGCCTGGGCAAAATAGCCCCAATTTTCCGTGGCTGCCCTCCGCACCGGTAATGTTTAGCCTTTGCTGCTGGGTACATAATATGGGTAGTTAGTTGGTTTTATGACTGTCGTGTTGTATTTCTCCTCTTCTCCTCTGCTGCACTGGGAGTGAAGAAAAAGCATAGAATGCGTGCAGATGCTTATCATTCTGGCATGTCGTAAAAGTCGACTAAGGGACGGGTCCTCTCCAACATAGTGGACTGTATGGGCGATGGGCTGATCACCTGTCACCATACGGTTCATCATACCATCTTAGGACTAATTTATTAATTAGATGAACGTGGCCTCAAGTAGTCTTGTGGCTCTGCCCACCCCATTAGGGATTTCGTGATGCTATGTATGTATATATGTATGTGTTGTATTTACCGGTCTATGATTGGAACTTTAAGTAATAAATCTGTGCTAATTCAAGAGGTTGATGGTCAACTGAAAAACTTCTGCATGTGTTATATTGAGAATCTATAATGTCTGTACAATCACAAAAAGTAAAAAAGTGTTAATTATTTTGATGTCCTCTATGACGTCTCCATTTTTCAAGACGCATCACTACTGGATAGCTAGCACGCTATCCAGTAGTGATGCGTCTTCAAAAACAATTCGGGTTCCAAAGGCGCAAGCCAAACAAAATGACAGGAACTCAGCCCGCGAGTCAGTTTGTCGTTCAGTGCGTCCCTTGCATATTTGACTAGTTTGACAGTGACGCACAGCTATGTGACTCTCACTTCTTCTCTCATTTTGGCCGTCAATTATAAATTGACACCCGCGATCGTAGTTAGGTATCAACGTCCTTGGCAGGCTGCGTCAAAATACGTTCAAACTAGAAGACTGAGCGACAAATGACACGCGGGCATTTAAACGGGATACCCTGGGACAGAATAGGGTAGGTATTTTTAATCAGCTCTTTTCCTTAACTACGTGGTCCTGTCATCTTTTCCGCAAATAAGAAAGCAAATTCTCGAGATCGAGATATACTCGTAGAGTCCTAATTATTTTTATTAATCGTCCCGTCTCAACCACGCGTTCCGTTTAATTAAATCAACAACGCGAATCACCTTCGCCTTGAGGGGAGCCATTATTGTCACTTGCCACCACCGACCGGGCATCGGTAATTAAAGCAATTGTGAAAATACGTCCCAGCCGTATGGTAATTTCCCTCGGCCCATATCAATTTATTGTCACCCTAAAACAGCCAATTTATCCCTTCACACCTCCCCACCTCCCAATTAGTGGTTGCGTCAATATGTCTTAATGTTAGCATTGCTTTTGCATGCAATAAATATTTAAGTATTCTAACATTTTATTACAATGACATGACATTCTGTACATTTTCCTTGTTTGTATTTTAAGGCATTATTTAGGTAGTCTTAAACCATCATGTTTTTTCAAACATTGATTTTACAAATCGGGTATTAACGGGACATCGCAGTGTTGCAGTCACCAAGGCTGTTACAATACTGCGGAAACGAGTTCAGTTTTCAAACTAGTTGCAGCATTTATTATGTTATGTCAAAACATTTTAATTATAATTTGAAAGAAGCCCAAACACTTGTATAAATTATAAAATTCAAGTATTTATTAAACTTACATTGCCGTCAAAGTGAAGTAAACGATAAATGTTTTCATAGCGAGCCAATTAGGGGAAAGCGGAGCTAACTGCGCAACAGATAGGGGCTGTGTTCGAAGGCACCGTAATTCTATTAAACGATTAAATAATTCAAGCAAGTTCAAAGGAGATGCCCTTTCACGAGCCAAACGAAGCAAATAACATAGCGATTGAAACGAGGGAGAAAAAACGCATCCGCTGCTGTATGGTTGCGAGAGTGGGGAAAAGAACGGCTGTCGATAGTTCACAGCGCAATTTAGGAAATATCTCTCAAAATTGTAACTGTGCTATTGCCAAACTTCAGTAGTATAACTTGACCAGGGCGTGTATTCGACATTGCCTTAACGATATCGCAAATTATTTTGCTACGATATGGTAGCTCTTATTAACTAAACAGCAACGGTGGCTGCATTGTAAAATCGATGTCTATCGCTTAGGCAATGTCGAATGGGTATCAGTAAGTTAAGACTAAAAACCGTCTTTTCAATTCTTATTCTATTACTAATCAAATGAATTAAAATTTAACATGTCAATATATTTATATTCCTGATATTTCACTTTGAAATGAACTTAAATGGGGTTTAACCTGTAAATTGTTTGACTGATCCGATCTTGCTCCAACTAATTCGATAGTGAGCCCAACTTCTCGATAGCTAGCCAGCACATCACTAGAAAATAGCTGTGCAGTGGCTTTCAAACGAAGTGGCCGAGCAGTAAGGTGCACAAAATTAGTGCAATTTAACTTACGAACGTGTCTCGGTAGCGATCGCGGCGTAGGCGCGGCTCCGTACACCAAATTATAGACTTCAAAAGACATGTCGGCTCTATTAGGGCTTTTCAGCTACAATTTTAGTTGATAATGTATGCAAGGGAAACGAGACTGCAGATAAAGTTCAAGACTTTATTTATGGCGTTATTCAGCGTTGGCGTTACCAATAACTATAGGTAAATTCTCACTCTGGATAACACCATTGTTCTTAGGTAATTGTTCAGAGCCCGTGGGTTCTAAAATTGTCTTGAAATCACTTCTTTTTAAACTTCCGTACCTCAATAGGTAAAAACGGAACCCTTATAGGATCACTCGTGTGTCTGTCTTTGCTCCGAAACTACTGGACCGATTGAGTTGAAAGTTAGCATATGTAAGTCAGTGACCGCAACACGGATGTGTAATGTAAATAAATGAATTTTAAACATGAGTGCCACTTTTGGGGGGTTTAATTAGAAATTTAAAAAAAGATTTGCATACCTTGGCGTGTGACATATCAAATGAAAAGGCTCGTTGTGAAGATTTTAAATATACTTTTTTAATATTTTTAAGATAATTGGTTTTGAAGTTTTTTTGGAAAATAGGCAAAAATTGACCATTCCCTTATCTACGAAAGTACTGGTCCTAAAAATTCGAAAAAAATATAGAAAATAGTTCTTTACCTATATGTTACAGGAAAACCTATTGGTATTTCAAGTAACAGGAAATTTCATATAATCACGGAACCCTTCCCACGCGTGTTTAACTCGCACTTGTCCCGTTTTTTAATTATAAATAGGTATTTCTATGCCTTCTAATGAATATTTCGTACACATTATAACTTTAGTAGCGGGAGTTGCTAATTTATCGTTAAATCTGGCGTACGCTTCAAATAGACCAGTGAAATCAATGATTATATCGAGCCTACCGAAAGCCTTTGAGTGAATAGAGCTCGGCGAAACATGGAAGTTATAAGCAGAGCTATTGACCGGCTTATCATCATTAAACACGAAGTGACGATGTGAATCAATAAGTCGCACTAGATCCAATGTGGCGCTATTAGTAACAAGTTCATGTGGCATAATAATGTATATGATGCTAACTATACATTATTAGAAAACCCATGCTTAGAAATAGAACTGGTTCGATAAAAGTGGCCAGTGAGAGCGTTTCGTTTAATGTAATTCAAAGGTAAGGCTGCGCCTCTATTCGGGAACGCTAAGTTATTCTGTAGTGACTCGTAAGCCAGATTTCTCATCCCACTCTTCCGCACGCCGCGTAATGCGGAAGAGTGAGATGAGAAATCTGGCTTACGAGTCACACAGAATCATTTAGCGTTCCCGAATAGAGGCGCTGGTCTCGCATATTTACTAGCTAGTTTCAGTTGTCAAAGTTTAAGCCGAGTATTTTAATGTGTCCGTTAAGTAATAAAATAAAATAAATAAATTAAAAAAGAATATCTGATCTTTTTTATAAATAAATAGGAAGGTTAGCAGTTTTAAGTAGAATTTTGTTCAAGCAATATGATCCTCGCTTTGATGGGCTATTATTAAAGGTTACTGATTTTTTGCCTAAATTTTCTTGTAAAAACCCTTCGGACGTCTAATTACTGTTTCTTGCAAAATAAATTTGGGCCAGGCTGAAAATCAATAAAGTTGCTTTTCCAGGCAAGATGATTTGTTTTATCTTTTGAAGCGGGTTTTTAGCTCGGGGGAAGATTCCGGTAATTATGTAGAAAAATCTTTGGAATTATGGTATCTACAAACAAATATCCCATTCACCACGCCTTAAAGATTTTATCTTACGCTCGCCGATCGTTACAGAAAATAAAGAACTCATTTACTTTGGCTTTTATTACGAAAATGCGGAAATAATTTTCCTTACTTGTTATAATTTTTTGCAATTCAAGCGATGGAACAGGGTATAATAATCTTGTGAATACGTGATGTCTTTAACATAAAAGCATTGGTAAAGGTTCGTTTCCTACTTTTCTTTGCTAAGTATTTTATAATAATATAAATAAACAAAATATTGAAAAGGTACTACGCAGTTTATTTCGTTTCATCTTACGTTATGGAAATTTAAATCTTATTTGTTTACTTTTGATTGTAATCTAATGCTAAAATTGATTAGGTACAGCATTTAAAAACGTATGATTGTGCATACTAGTAAGTTCAAAAGTCATCTCGACCCCGAACTGGTTAATAATTTGGGCGTAGATGCTTAAATAAAACGTATACTTACATTTAATTATAATGCCTTTTTGCACATTATAAATAAATAAACAGCTTCAAACTCAGAGGCAATTAAATACAATCCTAACCCCGTATTAAGACCTACAACAAATAAATTAATCTACTAAATGGAACCCATGATCCCACAGTTCAAAAGCAAGATTACGATTTGAGCATAATAGTTAAACATTCCTCTCAATATCTCTAGCTATCAAACATATAAAAAGCAAAGTTTGAAATGCCTATAATATTAATAAGTTCCGCAGGAGAGAGCAATTTAGAAGCCGGGTCTCAATTGCTAAATGAATTAGGGCCATGTATGGGATTGTGGGTCTTACGAGGTTTGTGATGATGTAGGTAAAAACGTTATGACTTCGTAAAGCTTAGGACTTATAGGTGTATGAAAAACTTAGAAAGGGAACTCTTGTTTGTAGTTTTGGGCGCCATGTGATTCTCTAAAGTGCGCAGCGGCTGATCAGCAATTCAAAGCCGTTTAAATTAAGACCGACTGACTTCGACTTTACAGTCTAAATTAATCGGTTTGTTTATTCGCTGATCAGCCGATGTGAACGTTAGATTCCCACCCCAGAATTAGTGTCGAATTTATGACCAATTTCAAATATAGATTATCCAATTGTCAATACGAATGCTTTTAAGTACTACTACATGATAAGGTCTCCTTTCTTAATAAGTATTTCTTCTTAGAACTTACTTTTTGGGGCTTTATAAAACAATTTCATATGATTGACCAATAAATAAGGAGCAAATGATGAACTAACGGCAAAAATAATTCGTTATATGCCTCTCAGTTTTTCCAAGTATGTATGTCACATAAATAATGATTGATGTTTCATGTAAGTAGCCGTTCAGTCAGCCAACTTTTCAATTTACCTCAAAAAAGAGCTCAGATATAAAATGTTATCATTGAAAACTTGAACCGGGGCGGCAAGAAAAGTTTAATTTGGGTACACAATGGCAATTTTAAAGTTCCCTGTTACGCAATTCAAATTCAAAGTGGATTTTGGAATTAATTCGATTTTTGTTGAACTTCACAGACAGCTCGAGGATTTTTCAGATTTAACGTTTCAACTCCGACCGACTCTTTTGTCTTTATTCAATGAAGGGGTTCATTAATTAGTTCGTTTGTTAATGTGATTGGGTTCCAACGTGAATTAAGTCGTTAGTTGGAAACCATCTGAATCGATTGAATTAGTGACTTTTGTGAAAGGAACTGCTTCATCTGATTTAAATAAGAAAAGGTACTAACTTTACAAGTTAGATAATGAAAAAATTACGATAATAATGTGACTTAATCATTGATTAGATTCTTTGAAAGGAGATATTCTAAGTATCTTAACTTAACGGGTATCAATGACACGTTTTGAGTGTAAGGGCGCTTGCCCGGTGACTGTTGTAGCGATTCAGTCGCAAAATGGCCGACGCGATTTTGCACCGCTACTATCGCGATACAGTCGCGATTCAGCATCGCTGCAGACGCGATTCTGTATCACTACTGTCGCGCGTTACTAATACGACAAGTGGCCACATGTTGCGATGCAGCCACGCGTTCACAAAACGCGCGACTGTATCGCTACCAAACCTTGCCGTGGGCGAGCACCATTATGTAGGCCAAAATACATTATGACATAAAAACCAGCGGTTTGTTCATGGACCACAAAAAACATAAACTAATAAATGAAATATACGTGACTACAAGTCTTATTAACATAGGGTTGTCAATAAACTAAACACCCTTATGCATTCACGTCTTAACTATTCGCCACTAGGTACGTACGTAACGTACGACGTACAACCCTGGCCCATAAATCCACGCGTATTTAATGAGTTTCCTCAGTCGTTAAGCGTCCGTCCCCCGGCAATAATGCACCGCTATCATCGCAAGACATTATCTGAAATGTCGCTGAAACATGTGTGACGAACTCCAGAACAACATATGGTTAAGGTTTTTTAGGATGAAGGAGATAAATGAATAAACTTTATGTCAGTGAATTAATGGTAAGTGTTAAATTACACGAAATTATTGATGGTATTAATTTTAATTTTAGCATAGAATGCGTGCAGATGCTTATCATCCTGGCATGTCGTAAAAGTCGACTAAGGGACGGGTCCTCTCCAACATGGTGGACTATCTGTATGGGCGATGGGCTGATCACCTGTCACCATGCCATGTGTAGTGCAGGCCCATTCCTACAAGATAACAAATTAATACAAACATTCGTGTAGTTTGACGCATGAATTATTTGGTTACACACAGTACTTATAGTACATACAACATTGACTTATACTTTCACTTATGAATGCCTTGTCGTCTACAGTTTTTGAGATACAAGTAGTATCCCAAAATCTTTGCAATTCCCTTAGCTTTTTATAACACGTATGTAGGTATACATATTTACATCTTTATTCATCTTTGTTCTCATACAAATCTACCTAATTTCAAAGATCCTGCTTATCGATCGCGATCAGCCCTACACTCTAAAGGCTAAAGTTATAATTCATAATAGGCTCATGCATTCCTCAGAGGTGGAAGTTTTAATCTGGCTTAAGGAACCCTCCTCGAGGTAATCAAGACGTGGGCGGGGCATTTTCTTTCAAAGACTTTGTCACCCGCTATGTATGAATGAATTTTTTAATGAATATTTTGAAGGCTATGAACTGCTTTGTGCTCGAGTTTGTGGAATTGAAAAAGCCTTCAAAGTTGAATCAAAAAGAATTCAATGATCGAAAAAAGAATTGTAATGTATACCAACATACACTACTTAATAGAATAACAAAATATTGACGGTTGTTATTTTATTACCAATTACAAATGTTTAATTTAAAGTTGGCAAAAATATCATTATTCATAATCATATTCATTTATTCAGTAGTAGTCATACATTGTCAACATCATGTCATGACTAGCCTATAATCATCTCACTGGTAGGCACAGGCCAGAGGGTTGGGCAGTAGTACCCACACAGGCCCAGTGCGGTTTGGGGACGTTACAGACATCTTACAGTTACTTCGCAAAACTATCCAGGCTTCCTCACGGTTTTCTTAAACCGAATATGTAACGTAAAAAAACTTTAGTATATCAATTCAAATTCAAATCATTTACTCAGCAAATTGGCCACTTGTGGGCTGTTTTACTTGTTCGCATGAATTAATTACAATGGGTTGAATCTACCAGCGCTTCGGACAGGACCATTATTACTGAGAAGAAGCGCCGCAAGAAACTCAGCAGAAAATCATCCTTTCAAGTCAAGAAGTTGTTTTTACATCATATATAAACCCCCAAATAAAATTAAATGGAAACATTACAATGTAATAAAACAGTAAATGATAATTATTAAGACTAATAAATATAAAATAAAATGAATTGATGAATAATCAACGAATATGAACCACTATGAAATATATTATAGAGAACCCTATGAAGTCTCTCTAGTCAGGTTCAGATATCGCATAAAACTAATAATAACTAAATAAATTAATAACTAACAAATTTAAATGGTCGTTTACTACTACTCAAAAACAAAACATTACAAAAACAGTAAAAATAATAAAATTAAAGGTGTATGTGTGTTGTTATAAGACTTATAAACTTACGATGAAACAATAGGCTGATTTTGCTAAAGCTCTTCTTTTAACTATTCTTGGTCAACAGAAATTCAAATATTGACGTCAACAAGTCGCCAATTATAGGTTTAAAAAATAGTCAATGATAGGAAAATCAGTAAATTATACCTTATCGTGACAGCTTTCTACTTTTTAATGCATGAAGGAAGCATAATGTTTGTCAAGAAACTTTGCAGACTTTTAAAATTTCTTTAAGTGTTTATATACCACTAGAACAACAAACACGTTTCAATATAACAGTAATTGTTTTATCTAATTACTTTCAATGCCTATTATTAGAAACTACTACTTAAAAAACTACTTATAACTTATATTATTAGTGATTTGCACAAAAAGGTACAAATGGTGGACCTAATGCCCAATGGCATTCTCTACCACATAACCACCAAGCCGAGCAGAAAAATAGAATTATTAGCTTGTAACTTATTACATTATATACATTAGGCTTGGAGTGGAATTTCTTCTATTGGAAGTCAGAAATTAATTTGAAATAAACAACATAATAAAACTTATTACTGTTGTCTTGTTACTGTGTTGTTACCTTGAAGGTTTTCGAAGTATTTTATGTTATACAATTGCAGATACTTAGACCAAAAAATGTTACGATTTATCTATTTAAGAGATCTATATTTTCAGGACTGTAAACGACGCACGCTAAATATAGTTACTATGTGACTGAGGTAAACAGATATCAAGCTATTTATAAATAGCAACTTATTATAGCTTTTTCTGTAAACATATTGTTGTCCGTAACGATATGAAATTAAAATTGACATTTTGTTCGGCGCAGAATGGCCGTCGGGAGGACAATTTATTTTATTAACCGATTAAGGGCCTACAGCGGATTTCATAGCAGCATAATACATATTATAATCGTTTTATCAATGGCACAATATTGCCTAGGTGTACTCAGATAAATGCACATTTTTACACAAACATTAAAGTACCATAAAGTTACCACAAGTATAAAATTAATCGGAGACGTCAAGCCTCGTGCATCTGCCTTCGTGGAAAATTTCAAAGAAATTGGTTAAGAAGTTCAGTTGCGAAAACAGAAAAAACAGACATTGTCAATGCATCACTTATCGTTTATAATACTACAAATAGTATAATTAGCGTCAGAGATAAGTTTATACATGTACTTTTCTCTGACGCTAACTGTACCTATAAAATAGTTGGTTGTGTACATTCATAAATATTTCTTGTGAATATAATAGTAGTTTATGCAACAGTTGCATAATGATAGGCCTTAAAACACTAGTGCGGTTTTTATGAAACGAGCCGATAGGCGAGTTTCATAATAAGATCGCACGTGTGTTTTAAGGCCAAATTATGCAGAGTTGCATACATAACTTTATCTACACACATATTATAAATCCTCCATGATGGGTTCAGAAACAATATTTTCTGGCAACAAGTTATTTGTTGCAATCGTGGCTGCATATTTCCGATATCCGGCGCATTTTCACATCACACACACTCCGAGAAGACTACTTACTATTCATATTTTCAACTAAAATGTAAATTACAAACAACTTTTTCTATTCAATTCAACAACAATTCTACTTTCGTTCAGCAAAACGTCAACATGGCGGCAATTCGATCTTCCGTCAAGACCATTTTTTTTTAAATCATAGACAAACGGATGAAGTCTCTATTCTCACGTCACTCGAGATCAAATATTGTGCAGTTTATATTAAAAAAACATACTGAATTGACGTTTCGTATCAATAACTGTTTTAATATCTATGGATACTAGAATAGAGACCCATTTGAGTTTTGACAGCTGTTCCAAATTTAATCTCATTTCTTTACTAAAAACGATAAAGAAGTCATGTTATTTCTTTATCGCAGCACTGGTTTTTCCTAATTGGTTGTCAAAATGGTGGTCATTTCATACGGTTTTTGATTAACCAATGGAGGTTTTATGATATGGGTAGATAAACATCTAAACAGTCACGAAATTAGTCAAAAATGTACATTACAACTTTGTGTCGTAGACAATCGTTGCTAAGCCTGTGCTATTTAATTACATCAGAGTCAACGAGCCGCGTGATTGTCAAGTCGCGGCGAGCTGTGCTCACTCGCATATCATGGCTGCTGGTGAAATATTCTGAAATGGAATCTTCGTCCGTAATTCTAGGAACAGAAATTATAGAATGGCAGGTGCCATAATCTGTTAATGATAAATTGGACGTTTCCGATAATTTAAATGCTACAATTTATTTCTTTTCAGCTTTTAATAACAAACTTGCCCCAACAGGTATAATTTAATTGTGCTATAATTATGTCTCCTCCTCTCTCCCTCCTCCGTTCCGTAGCCAAATGGCAAAAAACGGAACCCTTATGGATTCGTCATGTCTGTCCGTCTGTATGTCACAGCTACTTTTTTCTGAAACTATAAGAACTATGCTGTTGTAACTTGGTAAGTATTCTGTGAAACGCATTAAGATTTTCACACAAAAATAGGAAAAAAAAGAGATACAGTTCTAAGTTCTAGGGATACTTAGAACTGAATCTCTTTTTTTATCAATACACAATATGTATCTATGGATAGGTCTTCAAAAATGATATTGAGGTTTCTATCATAATTTTTTTCTAAACTGAACAGTTTGCACGAGAGACACTTCCAAAGTGGTAAAATGTGTGTCCCCCCGTAACTTCTAAAATAAGAGAATGATACAACTAAAAAAAATATATGATGTACATTACCATGTAAACTTCCACCGTAAATTAGTTTGAACGAGATCTAGTAAGTAGTTTTTTTAATACGTCATAAATCGTAACCCGCATTTTACCTTTCATTTTACAAGGTACTGTTTCTTTCCATACGTAAGTACGGAACCCTCGGCGCGCGAGTCAGACTCGCACTTGACCGGTTTTTTTATTAGAGTCAGATCTTAGCCAGAAACAACGTAATTTTATTTGTTTCAAAACGGTTCCGGAATTCAAGTTTCAAAATTGGAGATCCTAACCTAAGTTACCAGAAGGGCCACTTTTCCATGAAGCTTTATTATCAACACGGGGACTTTCAGGGACGTTTTAATTAGTCCTACAAAGTCGAATCTCATCAATTATCCAGTGCATACTTACTCGTAATTGCAGCCGAGCTGGTTTCACTTGTGCCATAAATTTTCCCACGTAATTAGGCTTTGGGAATCCGCGGTCGGCTGACACGGTCGCTAACATTGTGAGTTGGTGCAAAATGTGTATTAACAAATTTGAGCTTTATATCCATACTATCCATAATAATATTAATGCGAAAGTAACACTGTCTGTAGTGTCTTACATGTCTGTCTGTCTGTTACATTTTCAAAGCTAAACTGCTGAACCGATTTTTATTAAATTTGGTATGAAAGTAGTATTAACCCGGGGCCCAATGTTTCAAACTACTTTCATACCAAATTTCATCAAAATACATACAATGATCTACTTTTTTAGGGTTCCGTACCCTAAATTAAAACATATAATTAAGGGGGGCTCCCATACAACGGACAAGATATTTTAGCCGTTTTTATAGATAATGGTACGGAACCCTTCGTGCGCGAGTTCGACTCGCACTTGGCCGGTTTTTTAAAGACAACCAACACTTAAAGGGTTAATAGTTGCTGAAAAATTTATTAACGGCAAGTTCGTGCGTGCCCTATGAGAGCCCGTAATATCAGGGAAAAAAAAAGTTAAATAGCTCGTTGTTACACATAATTTTACAGAAAATCCTTCGAACTATTTTAAATGTGAAAGTTAAAATGTTAGTATCGCTTTTACATCCATATGCTGAACGGAATTCCATAAATGTTCCCGGATACGTAGTTTATTTATACGAGTATAATGCAAGTGGAATGATTTATGGTGCATAAGGAATTTGACGGGATTCTTACTTTTAAAAGACACATTCTTGACAGAGGAAGTCCTATATGGTTGAAAATGAAAATTATTCTCAAATATTACACATATCGATCGAACATTAAATAATATTTATGGGACATAATAACACCTTGTTAAAATTAACTAAAATATTAACATTTCTGGCCATTGTTATTTTACCGAGTAGAATCACGTACGGGTAGATGTTAGTATGTATTTGCCGTGAAGTTGGCCAGCCTGGCACATTGTGATGTTTTATCTCGTACAGAAAGTTGCGTGGTTAATTAACTCGAAAAGCTCTCAAGTTTCTCGGCACGTTACGCCGCAGGCTAAAAACTTGTAACACCATGTTTCTGGTTTCACTCCTAAAAAGACGGCTACGTGACGTAGTTTGCGATGAGGGGAATAGTGTTTGTATCTTGTTAGCTGCGAAGCTATTTAGGCTGAATAAAGGTATGGGTAATTAGAAAGGGCTCAACGAAAGAGATCGTCAAATCATTACAACTGATGATATTACAATTTAATTAGTAATTCTGATTGACCGAGAGCCACTATGACAATTTGATACAATTAAGGCTTTTCCTATTTCAATCGCTAAGCCTTTGGAGTCCAGATAAGAACTGCCTTTAGAAGAACCAGTATGAAACAAAGTTACAGCCGAAATACCTATGCATAGGTTTCATACGTATTTTGGCTATACTCTGTGTTCATACAACTCTAAGACCTAGTTATTACAATAAAGTCTTCCATAATAATAATCGAAAAGTAAATTAACCATCTCTCTATTACGAAGTAAAAGAGTCAGAGGCAAAAAATGGGTCACGGCTTATAGGAATATGTACATACAGTGGCTGATTTTGCTTGCTTATGACGTGTTCCTAACCTTTCCATGAAACATGGGCATACTAGCCGCCGGTTCTTGAAGGTAATTCAGCGCGTCACGCATATCTAGGCGCACAACGTGCTCGTTACAGACGTAGCTCTATCTCATCACGAGTAACTTCTTTACGTGCATTAGCTTAAGGTCTACATTCCTGTAGCTAACCCTCTTTTGTTATGGAACAACACGCGAAGGTAATACCGCAACGCAACCACAGCATCTTTACTGAGGCTGATGTTTGTTTTTAATGAAGTAAGCAGCTGATAGGACTGCCTAAAAGTTTCTAATGTGAGGATCAGTATTATTCGTTTTCTAAAAGGGTTGCCGTGGTAGCCTAGAGGCCTGACGCGCGGTGTCCCGTTCAGACCGGGACCCTGTCGGGTTGAAATCCAGGCGCGCTCCTCCGACATTACTCTTACTCTCTAAGTACTTAAGCACAATTGAATACAATATTTACTTACCATGAGCATTATTTCGGTGAAGGAAAATGTCGTGAGGAAACCTAAACACATCTTCGAAGTAATGAGTGTGAAGTCCTCAACCCACACTGAGACGACGCGGGGACTATTAGTGCTCAGTCTCTTTGACTATGAAAATAAGAGAGGCCTTTGCCCATGGTGATGAAGGTGATGAAGGACCAAGTTTCTTGCCGGCTCTTCTCAGTAGAGGTTTTTTTTCCGAACCCGAACGGTGGTAGATTCATTCCTTGACCTTCATAAGAGCTTGTAAAAGCCTAAATTGAATAAAGATAGTTTGACTTTTTACTTAGACTTTGAAGGTATTCAATTTCAATTTCGTTTGTATTTGTGTAAGGATGGTTCAGATCAAAGATTTTTGTAGGATAGCGTAAAAAATAACATTATATTTTAGTCACTAACGCAAGGGTAAACTTGATACCTGTCTTTTTTGTTTCATGTTGGGCCTATTTTGCCGACGGCATTGACACTGGCGCCTAAAGGCTATAGTTTTGCGCGTGATTTTCCTGTAACATTCCCTATTCTCCGATTTTACACACAACGGTCGTTATTTCTGCTCTTAATATATTAATAGACATGGTAAACATAATTTTCGTCTGCTAATGATTCAAGCAGAGATAGACTTTCGGTATAGAGCAAGAACTATAAAAGTAATGACACTCTCTTCCCCCAAGCCCACTTTGCATGGAAATCATTTGTTTCGTCCGATTAACAAAGCCCTGCCCCTTGCACTAGTTTTGAAAAGGAAATCTTGCAACCATTTCTAAACGGCGTCAATCGGCCGTAATGAATTTGTCCGCATTACGGGTGCGGAAACATTGCAAGGTGCTACCGATTTCTCTATCACGCCCGAGCTCAGCGCATCTGTCTTAGGGCACATTTCGGCGATATATGACCGTAATATTTTTGCACGCGGGTGGCTGTTTAAGAACGAATGAGCGGAGAGAGAATTTACTGATGCGACACGGACGACCTTTATTATGACATTTTTAGGAACACAATTTTGTATTTCCTTCTTTCCCGCCTGAAGGCGACCAGGCAAACGAAAACTTTTTTAACATTCCGCGTAAACCAGCGAAGAGAATGTTAAAAATGTCGGCTACAACTTCGAGAAACCATTTGACCCCGTTCAAGTAACTTTTTTTAGCCGAGTAAGATTGATGTTCGTAGATTTAATGTACTACGGCGCATAAACAGTTAAAAAGCGAAGAGAGAAAATAAATCTTTAAGAGGAGTGTGAACCTACGGCTTTTCATACAAAAGTCATAACGATTTCTACCCCTTAAATCTTAACCGATGTTAACCAATTTTTGATAGGTTTATCAGACAGAACAAAATCTAAGTCCTTACGTTTTGGTTTTTTCACTATAATGAATAAATTCAGTTTTATTGTTGTTTTAGTATTCTCATACAAAACTAGTTCCGGCGATTATTTGACTTTGTTGATCTTTAATTAAATTCAAAAAATGTATAGACCTAGATTTTGTTTTGACTGACAACCTATCAAAAATTTGGTCAAAATCAGTTCCCATAATTTAAGGGGTGGAAATCGTTATCGCCTTTTGTATGAAAAGAGTGATTTTTGCTGTTGCTTCACAGTCCTCTTAAAGGCAGATTTCATCTTATAAAATAAATTACGGGTTTTAATTCTGTAAATTACACATAATGTATCTAAATAGGGTGTCATCAGTGAAAATAACGCTTACCCAGCCCAACTGACTCAGCCTTCGACTAATAGCCATCGTTTCCTCAGCTTCTTTCATTTCACCGAGATCACGTATCGCCGCGTCGTGTAATTTGATGATATTACGCGACACATGTTCTGACGTGTATTTTTCAATTTGATCCTGCCTTCAGGCGGTTTCGCTGCTTAGGTAACTGACCGTGTACGTGAACGAAATCAGAAACTTGCTCATCGAGTTTTGGATCAAAGTTGTGTATCTAAGTTCAGCTCAGATAAATAATATCCATTTAACAATTTCATTTATAACATAAAAGACTTTGCACTATTTTAAATGCCTTAATTACTTTCAGCGTAATCTAAAATATCTTTTGATTACGAAACAAGCTTACGCACTTGTTCGTAACAAAGCTTTGCCAAGAAAATAAAAAGTCTACCTTTAATTTGTCTACCCTTGTAGGGTTTCATAAACACGTTTGAATCAAACGTGACTGCCAATCACCTGACGATCGTATTTGACAGTACGTGTATATTCGTCAAAGCGTATTTTAGAACTACGACCAAAATGGTGATGATAGCACAGCCTTTGTGCTGCGAATTGATAGCCGAAGATCTGCCATCACAAAGCGAGAAGAATGGGCACGATCTCGGGGCTGTGCGATCTATCAATTTGTTTAATTGGATTCCTTCTTTGTGCTTTTTCCTCTGTTTGCAAACACTGATCGGATTCATTGAGATTTAATGTTACTTCTTTGTTGTCTACATACTTGCTTTCTTTCAATCGAATTTTTGTTAAAGTATTTTTTTGCGTGAGTTTTATGCTTGTTTTATTTTTGTTGAGAGTGTAATTCGATTTTAATTTGTTTCTAGAATGTTTGTTTTGCTTTGGTCAGGGCTTCCTTTGCCCGGAATCCTTTTCCTTTTTTAAATGTATTTACTTTCATTTGTTGACTAGCAAAGCGATTACAAAATGCAAGTTATGTGTATTATGTAGGTAGGTAATAGTAGTTTATGCATCGGTTGCATAATGATAGGCCTTAAAACACTAGTGCGGTTTTCATGAAACGAGCCGATAGGCGAGTTTCATAATAAGATCGCACGTGTGTTTTAAGGCCAAATTATGCAGAGTTGCATACATAACTTTATCTACACACATATTATAAATCCTCCATGATGGGTTCAGAAACAATATTTTCTGGCAACAAGTTATTTGTTGCAATCGTGGCTGCATATTTCCGATATCCGGCGCATTTTCACATCACACACACTCCGAGAAGACTACTTACTATTCATATTTTCAACTAAAATGTAAATTACAAACAACTTTTTCTATTCAATTCCACAACAATTCTACTTTCGTTCAGCAAAACACCGTCATGGCGGCGATTCGATCCTCCGTCAAGACCATATTTTTTTTTAAATCATAGACAAACGGATGAAGTCTTTATTCTCACGTCACTCGAGATCAAATATTGTGCAGTTTATATTAAAAAAACATACTGAATTGACGTTTCGTATCAATAACTGTTTTAATATCTATGGATACTACTAGAATAGAGACCCACTTGAGTTTTGACAGCTGTTCCAAATTTAATCTCATTTCTTTACTAAAAACGATAAAGAAGTCATGTTATTTCTTTATCGCAGCACTGGTTTTTCCTAATTGGTTGTCAAAATGGTGGTCATTTCCTACAGTTTTTGATTAACCAATGGAGGTTTTATGATATGGGTGTAGATAAACATATTTAAATTAATTATTGATTTCTATACATTTTCGACAATGATCTAGCCTGAGCCATGTGTAAGATCATTGTAACAATCACCATATTTAACATCAAAGCAATAAATATTAAAAGGAGAAGAAGAGATTACAGGATTCTTTTACTTTGGATTCTTTTGAAACTAGCTAACATTTTAAACGGTTGTACGTTTTTGTTCACTCAATTATGCTTTGTTAATTTACACCAGTGTAACTATTGAATTAAACTAATCCAACCGAGTTTTGCAGCGACCACACTAACCATGTATTCAGGGAAAGTTTTTAATAGGTGTTGCAACTTGTTAACGATTTGGGTTGGATGTAAACTAAATTGTTGAATCCAGTAATTGTGCGTCAATTGTTGAATACGGCTGGCTGTTGAAGTGAAAAAAATGCCACGTTAGATAAGAAAATCGAAAAACACGTATTCAATTTACTCTACTTACTTTGGAGTGCGAGGTAATACAATTTTAAGTTATGGTATACAGTATGTGTTTTTATAGCATCATTTAATATTTTAATACCGGAACATATTGCCGCACGGTTTTTAGGTTCCGGTTCCGTTCCTCAAAATGAAAAAACGAAACCCTTATAGGATCACTCGTGTGTCTGTCTGTCTGTCTGTCTGTCCGTCTGTTTTTTGCAATTTGCTCCGAAACTACTGGATGGATTGAGTTGAAATTTGGTATACATATGTAAGTCGGTGACCGCAATACGGACGCGTGACGTAAATATATGAATTTAAAACATAGGGGCCACTTTTGGGGGGTAAATTAGAAAATTAAAAAAAAAATCTGCATCCTATATTGTGTGACATATCAAATGAAAGGGCTTATTGTATGGATCTTAAATATATTTTCTTTTGAATTTTAAGTAAAATAGTTTAGAAGTTATTTAGGAAAGTAGGCGAAAATTGACCATTCCCCCCCCTTATTTCCGAAACTACTGAGGCTAAAATTTTAAAAAAAATACAGAAAATAGTTCTTTACCTATAGATTACAGGAAAACCAATAAGAAGTCTATGGTATTTAAAGTAACGTAGTAAATTTCAGATAATCATGTACAGAACGGAACCCTCTCCACGCGAGTTTAACTAGCACTTGTCCGGTTTGTTTTTGCAAGTTTGGAAGCCACTTCAGCGTTTAATCGAGATAACACTTTTAACCTTATCAACGCCAATGCCGGATATATCCGCACCACTGGTTCAACGCCAACGACGGATATATCCGTCAGGGCATACAGAGCAAAAGAGTCCTTCACTAGTTTGACGTAAGGTAGAAATTCGTGTTATTTCTAAAACATGCTTGGCGTGTGAGTGACAACTGTTGTAGTTGACGTGGCGCTGTAGAGGTTAACCTTTTGACCGCCAAGCACGTCTGAGAAGTAACACAAATTTCAACTTTAAGTCAAGGTAATGAGGGACTTTTTTACCAGCCGACTGTGGCGGTCAAAAGGTTAAACGTGACTTGTTTAGAACATACTGAGCAATTTATCGACGTTACGTTCAGTATTTTTATCTTCGTCAAAAGACGTGTATGTTTCTTTATCCATGTCTGTTGTCACTTTGACACTGTCTCTTAATACCAGAATTCATCAATCGTTGAATATTAGACCCATGCCTCACATCACCTTTATTACCTTAATAAAAGATGCCATAAAAATATTACACACCATTTCCCCTTTGTGGGCTGAACAAAGCAACGCAGATCTGAAATGAGTGAAGGTGCGAAAAGTTATTGTTTGGCAAAATGAGCTGTCCGCCGGATTGATAAATCGCTTGCGCTGAAAAATAGAATATCCCGAAGGATCGCAGAGCGTTATCTGAAGAAAAGAGGCTGTAGTTATGATCTAAGACTTATTGGTAGTGAGTATACTAATAAATAAAACATAATTTGGTTTGATATATCAACATAAACATTTGCATAAATTAATCAGTAATTTAAATGTTTATCTGTGTTTTGTTTTATATTTTTGTCTTTTTATTGTTTTCATTTGTTTTAATAATTATAATAATATATATGTTGAACACTAAAACTATTCTTTCTCCATTGGCATTTAGTCCCGTACAAGGTATCTCTGTACCATTACCATAAGTTTATGCAAACCATTCTCGCTAACAAAATCTATCGAAAATACTGCTTATTGCCGATACACACGTAAAAGGGACCGAACGATAGCTTTTGATAACGAGAACGGTTTGCGTAAACACATGGTAATGGTACAGGTCTATGGATACTACATGGCAACAAGCCTACTGATATGTACATAAATATTATATATTGATAGTGAATTGAATTGAATTAATATATTGTATTAATTTATTCTTCATTTTTAAAATTGATAGTGAATTTAATTGAATTTATTGATTATTATTTTTCATCGTGTACTTATATAGTTATGAGGCTTACTATCACATTTATGGATCAATTGTTGTCTGAAATATAAAAATTAATAAATAGATACTCATATATAGATCATTACACACAGAATATCGGCGTAAAGTAATAATTTGCTATTGCGTTTCGTACGGTGAGTGACGAGATCCGGAGGCCTATTCCCTCATCCCCATCCCATCCCCATTCCCAATCCTCCCTAGACTGGCAACGCATTGGCAGCACCTCTGGTGTTGCAGATGTCCATGGGCGGCGGTGACCACTTTCCATCAGGTGGGCCGTCTGCTCGTTTATCAGTCAATTGACATAAAAAATTACACAAAGTTTGCCCCTAGCGAGACTCGAATCGGGTAGTTGCACTCACTGGTAGTGCAACTACCCTACTGTGTCGCCATCGAGTCAGTCGAGATTTAAATGTTAGTGATTTGATTTTAACTTACGCCGCTATAGATATCATTATGCCCATTTTAAAAATATAACATTATGTGACGTGACTGTTAATAAGTTATTGTTTTTACTTACTTTTCAAGAATAGAGAGTCTTTTCAGCATAAAAACCGGAATCACCTAAGCCGCTTAAGAAACTTGAAGCATTATGGCGATGACACTTAAAAAAGTATTCAAAACTCGCAAAAGGCCGTTTGGGAGGCGAGAAACTTTTTGTTTTTTGTCATTCCGTAAACTCGCTGCTCAGTATATTAGGCTAATATAGTGTTACGCCCAGTTTTTACTTGCTTCTTCTCATGTACTCGTTTTGGTTTAAAGTCTACGATTTAAAGTGTGAAGTTACTAATAACTGCAAATGATCAATGGGTAACGAAGTTTGATCTACATTATATACCAAGAAGTTAGTTAAGCTAGTATACAAATTAAAAGCAAAATTATTTTTATTGATAGTCATCATTACATAATTTCGGACACAATTTCTGCAAGAAATAGACATCCCCCAATGATTGTCACAACGACCAATCCTGTGCTCTTGGCATCCAGCGGAGTTCCGCAATCTTCGCCAGGTCGGTAGTCCACCATAATTGGGTGCCCTGCTCACGCTGCGTCATCCACGTGGTACGCGGTCGCTACTCGAGAATTCTTCAGCCCCAACGGCCATCTGTTCTACGAGCAATGTGCCTGATGTATTATCATTTTTTATAAATTTGTTATAAATCCATTGTTCTTTCTTAAGCTTTAAATTGCTGCACATACTCGTATTAATAGCGCTCTTCTAAATTATGAACTTAAGGCGCTGACAAGACCTAAATCGGCTTGAACAAAATCTATTTGATTTGGCAAAGCGAAAAAAAATATATGTATAATTTTCATTATATTATTGAAAAAATAACTATTTCCAAAACACGATTTGATGAAATCGATACGATAGAAAAAAATCGTGAAGTTACGTCTGAAATCCTCTTTAAACAGTTCTATGTCTACATTTTTTTACTTATGGGTCTATAAGTCATAACACTATTACATCACGCCCATACTTATAAAATTACTAATTTATAATTAACGTGTAGTGAGTTTACTTATATAATTCATCCGTTTTTATTTTCTCCATACAAAAAACCGCACAGTGCTTCTCAGTCACTCCGGTGCAAACAGACAGTGACCCATCACTCAAGGTCATTGGCTCTTGTCAGCGTCTTAAATTCTCAATTATTTCAAAACCGTAACCTTCTACAAACAAACGGCAACAACCCATTTATTTCCCTCGTCTAAAGAAAGAAAATACGTCGAGCGCCATCCGGCCGTTTTTCGCGGACTCCGCCGGTATATCCTCTAATGACCAAACTTATCCGTTGCCCTAATGTTTCTTTAAACACTTGCTCAGAGACCATTACCTAAAGCTCCGAATGTCTGTTTTGTTCCAACCTAATGGAGGAGTTAGCGTGCGTTGTTTCTCACGTTGATGAGAAAACTAAGAAGACAACCGGATTAAGGAGGTTGCCAAACGAGATGCGAGGTACCTAAGCGAATTCGTAGAATAATATCTTGAGTTCTCGTACTCTGCAAATGTAGACAGTGCGCTAAACCAACCAACGATACAAGTTAAGTTATCAACTAATTCATATTGTACTTTGTAGGTCGGTAGTCCTTGTCCAAATTGAAGAAGTTGGAAGTCGTAAAGTTATTAGATTTCATGAAATTTTCGCAATTATTGCAAATGGTTTATAATCGAGTGGGACTTGAACACGTAATAAAATTGTTCAAATTTTCTTTGACTATTGAAAAGGCCACGGAACATGAGTAAATGCCAAAGGGACTCCAAGCTTACTAATTGCTAAATTCACAAATTCCAAAGAAGCATTTGATCCGAGATCAAATAGCTATCCTCCGTTAATCAGCGGTCAAGTTATACATAAAAGTCAATAATAATAATAATAATAATAAATCAGGGGACAATCTTTACACAAATCGATCTAGTACCAAAGTAAGCTCTAAAGGCTTGTGTTATGGGAACTAGACGACGGTATACATACTTATATAGAGAAATAAATACTTAAATACATAGGTAATATCCAAGACTCAGGAATAAACATTCGTGCTCATCACACAAATATTTGCCCTTACCGGGGATAGAACCCGGGACGCTAGCTTCGGAGGCAGGGTCACTCCCAATTAGGCTAGCCGCAAATCAAATGCCACGAATGTAATCAAATTGGCCTTTGTGAAATTGGACATAAGGCTACCTGCGCAATTACATATGCCTATCTCCATTTCAAATTAGTTGCATAGTGATCTTAATTTGAAAGTTTTATGGACAAAATATGTAGATGTCAATACTTATAGCTAATACTTGAATATGCTTTAGATAGAAGATACTATGCAGACGCCAAAATATTGGGTAATAAATAAGAACATCCAAGTCAAAGTCAAAATATCTTCAATAAGGCTTTAACAAGCTCTTATGAAGGTCAAAGAATTAATCTATATCGTTATTGCCTATTAACACCAACAATATCAACTTAACTGACAAATGAATACAATATTACAACAAAGAATATAAATTCAGTTTGTTCCAATCCTTCGAAAAAGCGGCAGGCGGGTTCAAACTATTTATTTTCGCCCCCACAATAAATATTTTCGCTATCGGAGACTTTGCCAATTCAATAACGTGGCGTACAAAAATAAGCCACTGTAAAATAAACCTTTTCATGTTCGATAGTAAAATGCTCCCAGACTGACATATTCGGTGGCCTGCGGCACTTACGCGTCACAGTCGCCATTAAAGGTTAATTTTGTTTTAAAATTAATCGGTTATAAAAGCGTAATGTACTTTAAATTCCATTAATGTAATGGAATAAAGAGCAGACAGACTCGTCCTGTTTGGGTTCAGTTGTTAATAAACCTTTGTTCGTAATGCATAAAGAAGTATTACCATGCAGTTGTTTTTAACATTGCATGGCCATGCTCTTACTTTTAATGCAGCAGTAGATCTACATCAAATTACAAAGTTTTTCTTGCTTGAATAAAGTCAAAATCTAAGTCCAAATATCTGTATTTAATTTAGGCTCTGACAAGCTTTTATGAAGGTTAAGGAATGAATCTACCATCGGAAATAACTACTACTGAGACGAGCCGATAAGAAACTCGGTGAGTGAATACCAATTAAAATACCACAATCAAAAAGTTCAACTTTTCTTTTTTTGCATTATAAATGTATGATGTATTGAAAAACACGCATTTTAAAGCAAGTGAAGTATTCTTAATTCAATTAAGTCAATTATATTAATTACTAACAAAATCGTCAAGTGAATCACGGAGTCTTAAACTTGTCAGGCTGCCTGACATCCGAATTATACGAATTACTTTAATATAATGGGCGCAAATTCTGAAAGACAGGGAAGGTCGTTTACACAGATATAGTAAACTCGAAGAGACGTTTAATTGATGTAACCGTGCATACTTACCATTTAAATAGGCATGTATTTTTTTTTCCGAGATAACTAGATCTGGGTTCTTTTAAATAAAACTTCGTTCATGAACTCTCCGGCGAGCCAAACTTGACATCAGCACGTCTAGCACGACCTGCCCGCGAGTCGTTTGTCGCTCAGTGCGTCCCTTACATACTTGACTAGTTTGAAAGAGATGCACTGAGCGACAAACGACTCGCGGGCAGGTCGTGCTAGACGTGCAGTGCGTATAAACTACATGTTCGTGCATGTCTTCGACTTTGGTTGTTTTCCGACGCATCCGGCTAAGGTTGTAGGTACGTAACTCCGCATAAAGCCTACAATCCCGCGGGTTAAAAAAACTCCAAATATTGCGTTACGTAATACTTGAACGCTCCCTTTGCTAAAAAGCAGCGGCTAGTTCATCGTCAAGCAAAGCGTTGAGTATGTTAGAAGAGGAGAATGGCTTTTTAAACTGGGCGTCTATTCAGGAATGTCTAAGGGATACTGCACCGACCCGCCAGCGAGACCCGCTTCTCGCTCTTATGCATTACGCATCGTGCGGAAGAGTGAGATGAGAAATCTCGCTTGCAAGTCGCTACAACATCACTTAGCGTTCCCGAATAGAGGCGCTGAACGGAAAAAACTAATTTCAGTTAGATCTAAAATTCGTATAAAAATGCCATTCGTAATATGATGACGGAGCATGATTATCTACTATAATTTACTTTCGTAATGGAAGAAACACCATTATAAACTCCTATAGCTTAACTTTAATAGCATTAGAAGTGAAGACGTCGCTTCCAGTGAAGCAATTTTCTGGTTCACTGTAAGAAAGGGTCAAGTCTGCATATGAAGTATGAATAGGAGGGCCCTTTCTTTGTCCGGATTAAATAACCAACCAGCATTGTCATAACCTTAAATAAATTATCTCGATTACTAATTCTGAAATGCTTAATGGTCCATTAAACTGTTAATTCTGTTCACAGCTAAATTAACGCTCAAGGGCACAATTTAGTTCCTTATTTATTAAATTTATTTGTATAGTTTTGGCAAAAAGTGTTATTACTGATCAGCCGGTTGAATCGATAAATTATCTCAAAGATAAGTTCTTAAGAAAATGCATATAAGTGAAGAAATATCTGATGGTTGTTTGTTCTAAAGTAACTTTCATGTTACTGAATACATTGGTTTTCCTTAATCGGAAATATGTCCCCCGTATTATCTGTTTTCCAATTGAATAGGATTTTTCCTGTAGGGGATCTCCGTTCACAGTTCATAAACTACACTCATCTAGGGAGCACATACCAGAACAAACCATTTATTATTTATGTAAACCTTAAACAACCTTAAAATGGGATGCAAGGGCCCTAAACTCTATTGTTCAGGATTTAAGGACGTTTTTGAAATAGTTTTGACCCCCTCTACTCCCTCTCTTTCTGAGTCCGACTTTGTTAATGAGCAATTAATGAAATCTTATAATAATATGGACTCTTCTTGCTTTCGTGTAAGGCAATAATTTTATAATTCATCATTAAGATACAATAAGCTTGCACTAACATTAATTATTCAATTAAATTCCATAAAATTGTTGTTGCAGTGGCTAAACACGGTCTAAAAAAGCGCTTGAAATTTATATTCCAGTCTGAGTCTGACAATACCTTTTAAGGAGGCCATTTAGAAGATCACCTCTCGTTTCTGATGCAAAAGAGCGTATCAGTGATAAGCCCAGATCAAGTCACAAGGACAAAGCTAAAAATTATATACTTACTTTTAAAAATATATACACAGTCTATTCCAGTAATAAATAATCTTGCCTTAGGCATCTTTAGTATGTATAAAATAATGAAATAAAATGGTCCCAAAATATAATTTAACGGTTGTTTGCAACGAAACCTATATAGATATCATTAAAGTTCTTATAAGTATGTGACTTTTTGATGTACATCTATCAGTTTTATACATTAAGGCTCATACGTATAAAGTAACGACTTGCTTTGATATTCATATTGAAAGAAAGAAGAGCAAGACGCTATCCAGTAATTTTTTGATCTTTCACCCAACACATTAAAACTCATGTGCGATTGATTTTTCATCTACTGGCTAGCTACATTCAACCCCACAATTTTAATAATTCACTTTCATATTTCTATTGCTTACACCATACCCAAAAAACCTTTCAGGCTGTTCGAGATTCAGGTCATGAGTTCCGGCTGTGTTCCGTGTCCGATAGATGGCAGCTCATCCCCGATCAATCGACGAGCGTTCCTAATGGAGATTTTACACGTGATTTCCTGGACCCGTCGTTTCAACCGTTACCTGTTTACGGATGCCATTTAATGTGATCAATTGGCCAGTATTTTTTTTATGCCCGTGAAATAGCGGTTTGATCCAGTTTTGATTAGTTAAAGTGGCGTTTGGGGGAGTATAGCAGTTTGTTTAGGGCTGTTGTCACTATTATGGTTGATGTCTTTGATTTGTTTAGGTACTTATAGTTAAACATTTTAATAAATTGCTGACATTGACATTTGACGTTGAGCAATAAGAAAACAATATTGTTTAAATCAGGCGCCTCATTCGGGAACGCTAAGTGATTCTGTAGCGACTCGTAAGCCAGATTTCTCATCTCGCTCTTACGCATTACGCGTCATGCGGCAGAGTGGGATGAGAAATCTGGCTTACGAGTCGCTACAGAATCACTTAGCGTTCCCGAATGAGGCGCCTGATTTAAACAATATTGTTTTCTTATTGCTCAACGTCAAATGTCAATGTCAGCAATTTATTAAAATGTTTAACTATAAGTACCTAAACAAATCAAAGACATCAACCATAATAGTGACAAC
The DNA here is from genome assembly GCA_947859335.1 of Tortricodes alternella. NCBI lineage: Eukaryota > Metazoa > Arthropoda > Insecta > Lepidoptera > Tortricidae > Tortricodes > Tortricodes alternella. The sequence goes on from OX401977.1 coordinate 12,024,092, forward strand.
AGCCCTAAACAAACTGCTATACTCCCCCAAACGCCACTTTAACTAATCAAAACTGGATCAAACCGCTATTTCACGGGAATAGAGGCGCTGGTCATCGCAAACAAAGGTCACATATATAACTGGGCTACTATTCGATATTGGCTAAACGATATAATGTTATTCTACTTGCCGATCAAATTGCCGTTTTTAGGGTTCCGTAACCAAATGGCAAAAAAACGGAACCCTTATAGATTCGTCATGTCTGTCTGTCTATCTGTCAGTCTGTCTGTCTGTAGGTCCGTATGTCACAGCCACTTTTTTCCGAAACTATAAGAACTATGCTGTTGAAACTTGGTAAGTAGATGTATTCTGTGAACCGCATTAAGATTTTCACACAAAAAAAAGAATAAATTTTTGGGGTTCCCCATACTTAGAACTGAACCATTAGAACCATTTTTTTTTTCATCAAACCCATACGTGTGGGTTATCTATGGATAGGTCTTCAAATATGATATTAAGGTTTCCAATATCATTTTTTTCTAAACCTAATAGTTTGCGCGTGAGAGACTTCCAAAGTGGTAAAATGTGTGTGTCCCCCCCCCCCCTGTAACTTCTAAAATAAAAGAATGATAAAACTAAAAAAAAATTATGATTGCCCATGATATGACCATGTAAACTTCCACCGAAAATTGGTTCGAATGAGATCTAGTAAGTAGTTTTTATTAATACGTCATAAATCACGGAACCCTTCATGGGCGAGTCCGACTCGCACTTGGCCGCTTTTTAAAATTAGGCCGATTTAAACGAGGGTACCTTTTGTTTGGCTGAGAATTCCAAATTCAAATAGGTTTTACTCTAAAGCAGTGCTGCGCTTCTATTCGGGTACGCTAAGTGATTCTGTAGCGATTCGTAAGCGAGATTTCTCATCGCACCCTTCCGCATGACGCATAATGCGTAAAAGCGAGATGAGAAATCTCGCTCCCGACTCGCTACAGAATCACTTAGCGTACTCAAATAGAGGCACAGCACTGCTTTAGAGTAATACATATTTGAAGTCTGTAGCGATTTGCGAGCGAGATTTCTCATCTCGCTTTTACGCATTACCCGTCGTGCGGAAGAGTGGAATGAGAAATCTGGCTTACGAGTCGCCACAGAATCACTTAGCGTTCCCGAATAGAGGCGCTGTTCGTAGTTCAAAGTCGTTATTCACTTGTTTTTTTGTCGTTTGTTTTTGCTCTTGTGAATACGTAGGTATTAACCCTAAAATCAAAGAACAGCCAAACAATAACATCAAAAGTCTTCATTGCCAGTACTTTATACCTTGCAATAAAACACGGGGTATCCTCGTAAAACGCTGTAAGTAAGCGGGGAATTCGGCCTCGTCATCTCAGCCTTAGCCTGAATGACGTTTTGTATAACGTGCACGACCGCCGCAGATTTCTGCTTTATTTTTTCTGTCCAGGTGATGGATTACTGGTGTTTTCTTGTGTAATTTCCGGACACTAATTGCCGCGGGCATCCGTCAGTTACAGCGGAGAAAAAAGCCGGCGTTAATGCGTCTGAAAACAGAACGATTCTTTACTAATTTATGTGATATTGCGCATTATTTTTAAGTGGTTTGGTTGCTGTAGTTTTTGGATTTTGTAGTTTAGCTTTGTATTTATACGGCATAAAGTGTAAAAGGATAATTTACTTATATACCGTAGCAGAAGCCATGTTTGCCATTCCACATGCAATACGATCATATGAACCCAAGTAAAGAAATCAGTTCTTTCTATTGGTCATTCCATAATAACAAATATAATTAATCCGCCGAATATAACTTTGTACCTTTCGGAATCGAGACCCTCGGTCCGTGGGGTCCTAGCGCACTACGCCTCTTTGGGGAAATCTCGAAGAGGCTGGTTGAGACAACCGGGGACCGAAGAGCTGGCAGCATCCTCGCACAACGCATCAGCATTGCGATACAGTGAGGAAACGATGCCAGCATCTTCGGCACAATGCCACGGGGACTTTTTTTAGATTTAATTTAGTTTTTACTTAGATTTAATTAATTTTATTTATTTTTATTATTATGTTGTATATTATAATTAAAAAAAATATCTTGATAAATAAATTGTTTTGGAAAGTGGAAAAAAAAGAAAAATTAATGAAATAAAATACGCAATATTTATATCTCAACTAAAAATCCAAAATATTGATCAAAGACAAGGAAAAGGGAATCCTTTTAAAAATACTGATAGGAGTTATCGCTAGCAAAGAGGGATATTAAAAGATAACATCTCGGCTACGAAAATATTTGATTGGCTTCGGGAAGTCCGGAAAATGAGTTTTTTTCTTACGACCTTTTCTTATTCAATTGGCGTCTTGGTGTGATTCGGGTAACGAATTGAATCACTTTTATCGAATGAATTGCTATTATTGGAAGGGCTCATGAAAGTCATGAGTTTTTGAAATGAAAAAAGTGGTTGAGAGGTCAAATGGAGGTAACGTTAGAGATATAATTTACATATGGAAAAGTAAAAGACTTTAAAAGAGAAAAAGCACTTCCCATCATTTACGTTTTCTGGATCACCTCAGTGAACTTTATTATATTTAACCTTCACATCCTCAACGACTTTCAAAATAACGACTAACATAACTACGGCAAAAATATAGGTCAAGCTATTAACGTAAAATGTGCAAAAAAAAAACACGATCATTCAGCGGGGCTAGCACGACATGCCCGCAAGCTGTTGAGCGAGACTCGTATCTTGCTCTTACGCATAACGCGTCGTGGATATATTGGATCCAGTTGTCAATATTAAAAATTTTAATTTTCAATCGTCAATTTTACAATATTATTCTTCAAGTTACTTGGCAGTGCTGTGCCAACTCACCCGCCTTTCTCTAGTAAGATGCAAATAAAACTCATAGAATCAATGCAGATTGCAGTTTCCTGCAATCCACTAGTATCTTTTGTTGAGAGACGGATGAACATTTTTAAAAATATACCGTGCAGGATAATAATGTAGATGTAAAAAGATGATTAGTTAAAAAACTGCGATAAGAGTTATTAAGTTGTTGTAGTTTGTTGTTTATTTATACTTAAACAAAAAACAAATTTGTCATAATCCGTTCTATAAACACCTAAATGAACCTTCTCACCTCAATGAAATCAATAATTCAAAGACATTTACTCTATAGCAATTAATTATTATTTTCGCCTAATTTTATTACTTAATTTTTGGGAGGGTTTTAAATTAATTGTATGAAATCCTAAGCCTTAAATTGATCAGCCAAAACTCAATTAGAACTTAACCTAACGCGATACTAAAAATAACATCGCGTTTAACTCAAGTTTGATGTAAACATGGGTTGAGTCGCGGTCAGGTTTAAAATATGAATATAAATTGAGAAAGTTTGGGGATGCTCAAATCCGACAACTTTAAAATTATTAACGCGACGTTAGATTTACGCATGGCGCACTGACGTTATCTCCATGAAAAATGAGTATGAAACGTTTAATGGACGAGTCTAATTTAGTCTAGCAGAGTTTACTTAGGCTTTTATTAAAATCCCGTGTAAACTAATCCAACCGTTGAGTGTATAACATGCACTCATTAGTACTGATACACTTTTATACATTGATTCATGAAATAATCGCCACCATATCGATCCACCTCTGTGATTCCACAATTGAAATCTATTATGTATAAGCTCATCTTCTTCTCTAAGTATTAACTTCCTATAATACTTTACAAAATGCGCTACTTACAGGTTAATACCGCAAATTAACCTGTAAGTAGCTGTGCAACTATCAGTGGCGCAGCCTGCCTACAAGACGATTCCTGACGGCTTTACCAAGCTAGAATGCTACGGCTAGCTATCAGTGAACTCCATGTCACTCTAACTAAATGTCAAACTCGCACGTACGGTTCTAATTCTTCCGGCTTCCCTTAGGAAATATTTGACGCTTCGCCACTGGCAACTATAGCAAGTGTTCCTATAGACTTTAATATTATAATTGTAAAGTTGCAACCGCTGTTGGCTGACCTAATAAATAAAATAAAATAAATACCCGAATCGATCCTACATGATCCCTGTGACACTTGAAATTGTCGACGTTAAGTATATATATATTTTTTAATGGTAAAAGTTCTGTAGTAGCACAATTAATACCATGATTCCTTGCGTTCATTTAAATTACTGAAATCTGTTTATTCATACACCTCTTACTCGATACAAACTAGCGAAGTAACTTTTGCAAGATGTCGCCATATAATCATGTTCGGCGCGGCCCATTTCAGCTAATTTGGAATGAATCTTATAAACTTGATATTATTCTTACTTTTATGTTATTTTTTTTACATAAAAACACGCTTGCAAGCGAGGCTGTAAACATGGTTTCAACATATTAATGTGACAGTTACCTCATGACAAGGATATATCAGAGTGAAATTTATGAAAGCGTCACAGGGATCAAGCAAGATCGACCAGTGTGCGTTGCGTTGGCTATACATATTTAATTTACCCATTATGTATAGACAATTCACACTGGTCTTTTAACAAGAATTGACCAGGTACAGTTATAAATAGTGCATTTGTAAGCTCCAATGTCATTTTTATTTGGATGTCCATGAACGTCTGTTTGTATGTGAAATTTGAAATTTTTTGACCCTTGTTCCAAGACGATATGTTTGAAATTTAAATTGTAGTTTAGGAAAAAAGCCATTTTGTAGCCTCATCATTTTTCTGAAGTTCTTAAAACATTTCCACCTTATTCCACGTCATTCTTATCCTCTAACATAAATATTTTCACCTTTACGTGTAACGAAATTAAAAAGAGTCTGTAACCATTTATCACAAGAGTTTTATAACTGGGTCAGTGTTCGAAAAATATTGTTTTACGGGGGTTCATACATCATTTCCCGTGACGGCCAATTTTCTCCACCTAATGTTATTTTTCAGCTTTGACTCTGTAATGTTTTGTCTTTTTTGTGATAAAATTAAATAAAACTTCCTAGAAGGGTTAATAGGCGACGCATAGATTTATTATTAAAACAAAATCTTTAATATTGAACAAAATTAAACGAGCTTACAGATTATACAAATATGATTCTAATAAAATTAATGTTTTGTTTACTACGTTAACATATTATTTTAACAAAAGCAATATAATTCACTATTTTACCTTAATAATTAAAGAACAGGCATAATAGTACAACACTGAACAAAAAAGAAAGGCTAATAAAGTTTTGTAAGCTAGTCTTTTAATACGACAATTGTGACACTGATAAAGAAATCAGCAAATATAAAGATGGCAAAAACTTCCTTTTAAAACCAAGTTCAGAAGACCAGACAAAACAGTGCAAGCTTAAATTAAGCAACCAAATCTCATCTCAACAAAAATTTCACAAAACCTTTCCAAATGACAAAACGCAGCAACACTAAAGTCCTAAGTCCAAAAGCAGTTCCCACCGGCAGAACGTGTTTTCAGCGCCTCTATTCGGGAACGCTAAGTGATTCTGTAGCGACTCGTAAGCCTGATTTCTCATTTCACTCTTCCGCACGAGGCGTTATGCGTAAGAGCGAGATAAGAAATCTGGCTTACGCGTCGCTACAGAATCACTTAGCGTTCCCGAATACAGGCGCAGGTCGGTAACAGGATTAAGGGTTTTATTACTTGCAGCAGAAATATCGTTAGGAAGGCAATTTTGGCGTCAGATATTGGCTATTAGCGAACTGGTAATGCCTCCTCGATACCCATGTAGCCCCGACCTGGGCATATTTTCAGGTTATACACTGATATTGGAGTAATTTAGAAATGCAGACGCTTCCGTTTCCACTAATAAAGGTTATATCGATCGCAGCACCGGCCGTCCGTCCCAACGAATACTAAACTTACTGATCGCAAATTAGATTCAACTAAAAGTTAGTTCATTATGCACAAATAAATACATCTAATTTCGGAGACTTTAGTAAAGACTTTGTGATAGATATATTATTTATTTATTTAGACACTGTGATTGTAAATTAGAAACCATAACAAAAAAGATTGCTTTAACGGATCAATTTCAAAAGGTTAAGCAGGTGGAAACTCGTCAAAAGCCACATCAAACCTAATATCCGCTCTTTCAGTGCCCTCAACTTGATTACCTTCGAAAGTATCCAATAAAATTAATTGATTTTCAACCCCTCTAACAACATAACCTTTTTTATCTCCAAAGACTTGGGATGGCATTTTACATTGTAATTTAGTGACCAATATTGATTACCGCAAAAGGAGGTCAGGTCCCGATCTCATTAACTTCTTAATTAAGGGTCGCAAACGTGATCCGTTAACTAATTTTTGAACTTGAGGAATCGCTTGATTACTCTTTCAAATTAAAAATTATTACTTTTCGGAATCGGAATCAAGCGACCGCGATATTCGAATGAGCCAATTAGCGGGGCGTGTTGAAATCTGTCGGAGTTTCAATGGGTATTTTTAATTTGCGCGTTCCATAGGGTTTTGGTACAGTTTTGAGTGGAGTTTGATCCCGATACAATTGATCACGTGGTGCGTTTCATTCCGAGCGGCGTGGTGGGCTGTGCCATCAGTACTAGACCATGCATTTATTAGGTCGAAAACAATTTATTTTCAGATGTCTCGCTAAAATAAAAAAGCTATGTACGAATACTCATAAACAAAACAATAGGGATGTTGACAGGGTAAAAAAAATGTAATTCTAATTAGTCCGTCTGTTAGACTATCAAAAAATATTGAACACGTATTTTTTGCTTTTTCAAATCAATCAAAATTGACTATGATAATGCGCATCAAAGTTCGGGAGTGGGGGCTAATGACGTCACTTAATGGTAAAATGTGTACAAAGTCGTGACGTCACACGGAACTTCAACGCACTATATCTTCGTCATTTTTGGTTTAATTGACAAAAGAAAAAATATGTGTTTAATATTTTTTTATAATGTAAATGGCGGACTAATTAGATTTTTTTAGGAAACTAGCCTATTATACTAGAAATATTGAATTACTTTGCTATTCCGCGAAAACAGTAGGGTAAAATCGTGCAAATAGCGGCGCTTGTGTTGAATATTTTTTGTTCATGCAATATTCCCATCCTCCCTCTGCATATAATAAAATAAGCAACACAAACGCTACTACAACCACCACCACCACCACCAAAAATACCGCTCGACACGTGTTTCGCCTCTCTACGAGGCATCCTCAGGAGACGTTGATAGTCCGACGCTCGGTCGTAGAATCTAGCCTATTGTCATATACAACAATAAATGTACCTTCTCCAAAAATTGTTAGCATTGTCCATTACATAATCTGGACCCATTGCCTGATAATTCTCTAAACTATAATTTGATTGATTACAGCGTAACGCTTTGTTGAGTTCTGAATTCGAATCGGCGATCGAATGTCGGATCATTACTGCGTAATATTTCAGACAATACCTTGTCCAATCAGCTATATGGTAATTATGTGTGGCTTTCAGTGTAAATAGCGAGCTATTAATAATTATCCACATTATTTAATATGAGATGAACTATTAACATGGCGGTTTTGAGTTAATTTTACTCAAATAGAAGCTTGTGTTGTGACGGTCACGTATGGCCAAATATTAACCCAAACGGAAGCTAATTACAAATAAAACGGGATTGTAAAATTATATAAAACTTTATGTCCAGTCTTTGCTCTCTAAGTTAATAATAATAATAATAAAAATAATAAAAATTATACAAATATTATAAAACCTAGTTTAAGATTCAAGATAAATAAAGAGAATAATAATAATAAACCATTTATTTCAAGCATCAGTGGCCCATACATAAATACCTTACAGACTAACATACATATATTATACAGTAAAATAACTTAAAAGTAATATCATTTAGGGGACGAAAAGGCGTGGCTCCTAAGCGTCGTCCCATCTGGAGAAAAAAATACAACTCATAAAAAATTGCAATGTATAAGATCGCCCAACCTGTAGAAAAAGACTCAACTGAAATCGTTGATTTTGTAATTACTTGAAAAAAGTCATCAAACATTATTTTAAAACCTCATCTACCAGCTGTAAAAATTAAAAACAAAACACGTAAATCCACGTACAAACCGTAGTACCTATGTCACCCCTCTCCCCCGGGCGCGCACATAACATACTAAAGTTATCACACGATTCGTTGGGCCCGGCTAATGAAATTAACCCCTATTTGCCCTGGAACGAAACACTGGTAATGAGATGTTACACTGCAACTATACGAGGATAGGCTATTACGGAAAGAAGGTCCAGTTGACCTCGTGACGGACGAATGGAGTTAACTAACCGTACAAGGTAAGGGGTAAATTTTGGTAGAATATAGAAAAGATATTAGATAAGAGTGTATTTTTGAAAAAAAAAACTGGTTTCTTTTATCTGGAACTAGCTGTGCCCGCTACATCGTCCGCGTGTAATAGTGTCTTTGGGTAGCATTTTTAATTATTTAGGCTAATTTGTTTCTTGTCGCAAATTAAACATTCGGATAAACCTTACATATTTCCATACAAACTTTCATCCCCTATTCCCTATTGTTTGTTATTTTACACCATTGAGGGTAAAACCTTTAAAAACTTTGAGTGTCATATTTATTTATATCGAATCAACAATCTAAAAAATAAGTTTCAAGCTTGCAGCTCTAAAATGACGATACTTCCATGCAACTTCTCACCCCCCCTGTCAACCCCTTACAATCCTTTTTTCGCATTCAAAAGTAGCCTATGTCCTTTTTCAGGCTCCAGACTATCTGTGTATCAAATTTCATTTAAATCGGTTCAGTAGTTTTGGCGTGAAAGCGCGACCGACAGACAGACAGAGTTACTTTCGCATTTATAATATTAAGTATGGATATGGATTACATCAAGAATAACGTTAGATATAAAGTGAAGACTCAAACAATATTTTGGCCTCGTATATAAACATGATTAGTTATATCCATTTATTTTTATGCAGAACTGAAAGAACACCCTTTAATAAAAATTAAATAGATAAATTGGAAGAACATAAAGAAGAAGGATAGTAAAAACATCGATTTAGTAACAGATTAGCGTGCGTGGATGAACGAGTTTAACAAGTTAGTTGGTGAAAAATAAGACGAGGACTGAACTAAAAACCAGCGCTGCGATGCGACAAAGCGGTTCCACGGTAATCTTTATATATATAATTCTTCTGTGAGTGTGTATGTCACTGAACTCCTCCTAAACGGCTGGACCGATTTTGATGAAATTTTTTGTGTGTGTTCAAGGGGATCTGGGAATGGTTTAGATTCACAATTTTGTCCGCTGGACAATGTTTTTTTAATTAATTTTTAATTTATTAGTAGTTGTTGATTTTGGAATGTTTTACACGGCGCTACCATCGCAGTGTCAAATTTTAAATAATATTCGAATTTTAATTTTAGTCTGTCCCGACAGTTAGCGCTGCGATCAAATTAAAAAAAAGTTTTGTTATCATTGTGTTATTGTAGACCATGTGCTGGATCAAATATTAAATTAAAAGGTACTGAGTGTTTTGGGAAGAGTTTTGAAGTGTGCCTAAAAAACTATACATTTTGCGAATTTAGTGCAGAATCGAAGTGAGTATATTTCTTGCTTGCCTTGCCTGACACTTCCGATAATTTCATACTTACTACTTAAATGCTGGAACCTCTATTCGACATTGGCTAAGTGATAAAGTATATGAAAGAAAGAAAGAAAAAAAACATTTATTTAGCAACTACTATATACATTGTGAATCGATAAATACTTGACTATCTTTATATATATAAATATAATACTACTGCACGTGTGTATATGTCACTGAACTCCTCCTAAACGGCTGGACCGATTTGTTTTTTTTTTTGTATGTGTTTGGGTGGCGTCCTGGATGGTTTAGATTCACAAATCAGCCCGGCAGATGGCGCTACAGTCAGTACAAATACCGCGGGCGAAGCTGTGGCGGGTCCACTAGTATAATATATAAACAGAACACTAGTTCATCTTCATACACAGGTACAACGCGCTCTTGAATGTGTGCGCGCCGTAATGCGCCCGTGCCGCTTAACAATCAAATGTCGGGGCATGATTCGGATTTTCGGCCTGCGCACCCGAGCGTGCCCGAACGCTTCCGAGCATGCCCGAGCGATAGTAGGTAACAATACTCCTAAAGGGCCGGAGTTGAACTACTTTTCTGTTTATACTATGATTCCGGGCCTTCCACATGCCGCTCAGCGGCCCTAGCATGCCAGACACGGGGATAAGTTTAAACCCGTTTATCTCTCTCATCTGACTATCTCTTTGGTCGGCACTAGTGTGAGATAGAGGCACTTAGAGATAAGACGGTTTAACTTATCCTCGTGTCAACCTTGCTAGGGCCACATCATACAACATATATTTTTATTTCTTGTACTGTGCAATAACATGTATTTTCTTACAAATATAAAAGGGTTTTTTTCAGCGGCCCTAACATGCAAGACACAAGGATAAGTTAAACCGTCTTATCTCTTAGTGCGTCTCTCTCACACTAGTGCCGACAAAAGAGATAGTCATAGAGATAAACGGGTTTAACTTATCTTTGTGTCTTGCATGTTAGGGCCGCTGATTAGCTAATTAGCCTTACTCGTACTTGAATGGGGGTTCTAATTTGTCTGGAACTTGTAAGTCCCCTTTTTGTTGTTGAAACTCGTTAGTTGATAAACTTTATTATCGTTCATTAGCCTCGTCTATGAGATAGCTCTCAGGCAAATAAGTTGGTCTGGGTTGGTGAGTTAAATTCGTTTTTTTGTTGAAAGTTCCACGCGATTTTTACCCAGTTAGTTACGCAAATAAATTACTAGTTAGCAGCTTCTAAAATACTGCTTGCAAATCCATCACTTCGAAAGAATTAAACAGAAAAGCTTAATCTTACGTTATTAAATAAAGTGCACTAGTCACGTGTCCACTCAACTGTATCTCCTTTTAATCTCCCCTTATTTTGATAAATTCCCTTCACATCACACAAATTTCTTTATTTTCCATTTGTCGAACAATTTTGACGCATGAAGTCTTTACAAAACCCATGCAGCCGCCCTCCAAGGCATGTCGATCAAGAAAGTAATAAAGTAATGGGTTCGAACAAAACGTGGCGCTTTGCTGGATAAAAGGAACCATCTTCTTTTAATCCCGATAAAATGGTTGTATTTTGGGGAAAAAACAATCTACTGCAAACTACATTTGCAGTTTTTTTGCTCCTTGTAATTTTCTTGTAGAGGCTTTTGTTTTTAGAGAATCTTGCAATAACTATTATCATTATATCTATATTCTCCCTGAAAAATAATAGTTTATATTTTAAATAACTACTTCTGTTCATTCTACATTAAATGTATCTTAAAATTGCATTGATACATTATTTCAACGGCACAGCGTCCGACTAAAATATTCCAGGGTATTGCCGTCAAAGTTTTCGACAAGCTTTAGTATCGTACTAAGATTCTGTCTAGGACAAAGACTGCCTGAGAGTGCACTAAGTCCTTAAGAGCACATTAAACTGCAACCACAAAGTGCGAAAGTTAAAATACAAATAGAACTATAATGTTGAAGTGCTTCGTAGGTTTAAGAGTAGGGTCTGTCGGTAAATGTGCAATGTTCAGAATGGATGCAAATGCTATAATTAAGTGGAGACGATTATTACGAATTTAACACACTGATTTAAAAATAATGCCCAAGTGTGTGTCGCACCATGCACAGTGTAGGGTTCCGTATCTTCATTGACCATGATTTAATTAAGTAGGTACTCTTTATATAACATCGTCGTTTTCCGTCAAAGTCAAAATAACCTATATATATCTCAGAAGCTTGTTCACGAATGAAACCAATTTTTCTTGATAGTATTTATTACCTGTTAGAGGCAATTTTTTTCAGATTTTTTAATGCCATGGTAGGAAAATTAGAGGGGGGGACACATTATTGACAACTTTGGAGCGAAATATTTCACCAACTGTGTCGGAATAAAATGGCTGTGACATACGTACAGACAGATAGACAGACGGACATGACGAATCTATAAGAGTTCCGTTTTTGCCATTTGGCTACGGAACCCTAAAAAGCCTATTAGGTCCCATATGCGATGCTATGGAGTTTGAAGTATACGATATAAGTGTAAACCAAAACATTGAAAAAGCTAGCTTCAAAAAATGTTTGTACAAATGTAAAGCACACAAGTATACCCAACCAAAATTATAAACATCGTTTATCTTTTCTATGATAGAATATTACATGTGTACGTGTGTTTACCTGGGTAACTAATGGTATAACGTAGAGTTGATTTTCAAACGAATAGATTTCAGTTTATTTGATGAACAACACATGCGTGAGCCCAAAGAAATGTTTGGGAAACCAGTGGGATGGAACGCCTTTGAGAGATAATAACGCTTCAACTGCAGATTCTGAACTAAACAGTGGACAGGGTTCAGACAAGGCTATTTCCAAAACTGCTCGACAAAACATTGTAGTTTTTGGGGTTCCGTACCCAAAGGGTAAAAACGAGACCCTATTACTAAGGCTCCGCTGTCCGTTTGTCCGTCTGTACGTATCTCATGAACCGCTATAGTCAGACAGTTGATTTTTTCACAGATGATGTATTTCTAATGCCGCTATAACAACAAATACTAAAAAACTTAATAAAATAAATATTTAAGGGGCTCCCATACATTTAACATGATTTTTTTGCCGTTTTCTTGGATAATGGTACGGAACTCTTCGTGCGCGAGTCCGAATTGGCCCATTTTTTAACTTTGCGGGGCAGGACCTTGCTGTTTTAAGAAAATTAAAGGTACCAAGCTAACTAAACATTTCGTGCGGATAAAATCAAACCATTTTTTTTTAGGTAAGGTAAGGTTAGATGCAAATAATACATTCATCATTGTGCAGTTTTTTATTGTAATATTATTGCGGCATGAAAGTTACTCCGTCACCGCTTCTTTTCATACGTAAGGTTTAAAGGCACGGTTATGTTGTAAGTTAAAACAGTTATATTATCAGCAGTTTAAATTTATAAATTTTGCACAACAACATTTTAGTTAGGTAAAACATTCAATAAAACAATGAAACAAATACATTACACATTGTAATTCACTTGCTTTCTACCTTATCCCGTAGATAAGTCATTATCTGAATTAATTACTCCATAATATAATATCTAAAGGTTTCAGAATCGGCCCAAAAAGCCCATGACCGTGCCCCAGGACATGGGCCCACTGTCTTTGTTCCACGGATTAACTCCTATCTCTTTATCTTATCGCTCACCTTTGACCGAGTAGTTCCCTTGACTAAATAATTTACAGTCCGTCTGCCATTGTGATAGGACCCTTTTTGCCCGTTTCACTTCAGTCACTAAGATCACGGGATTAGATGGAACGAGACCTTTGAGATTGATACTGTAGTGAAGATTATAATTTGTAAATCTCTGTAATTGTTTTGTGTTTGGTAGATTACAACAATAAAAATTTCGTTACTAATGAAATTGAAGGTGTTAGAAGTTTAATCCTATCCTACTAATTCTACTAATATTAAAACGCGAAAGTTTGTTTGGATGGATGTATGGATGTTTGTTACTCCTTCACGCAAAAACCACTGGACGGATCTTGATGAAACTTTACAATGTTATAAGTAGCTTATTACGTTGCTTGTAACGTTGTCTCTATGACGAAGCACTGGCATAATATTACTGACGTATACTGTACTCGTACTTACATTATCCATATATTTTGTAATGTTTATTATTATATTGACTAACTCAATGGTGCAGAGTAAGAGCAACTGCCTACTGCGCTGGAAGGCATGGGTTCGAATAACGCTAGGGTTAAACTTTGTGTGATGAGAATGTTTTTACTAGAGTGATGGATGTTATTTGTAAGTATATTTATATGTATTCGTATGGGTACTAACCCATTGCACATGGAATTAGTGTCCAAGATAATATTTTTACTAATGAAATGAAAGCCAATCTCTTCAATTATTTGTCACTTAAAAAAAACAATAACGGATCTCATTTTTAGTCTATATTTTATTTTAAAGTTAATTGTTAATATTATTAGCTATACGAAAGTAACGTATTTGTGCATCCACAAAGGAAAATGATAATCGAACTCGCTTAAAACAAAGTACGGCACGTCATTTCGGAAAAATTATGTGTAATCTAAAAAATCCCTATTACCGTTTTGTGTTTAATTAGTCCCAAAGCAAACCAACTCATAATTCAGGCAAGTTTATTCCGAGCTGAAATGTGTGACCTCAAAGTCCCCGGGGCGCTAAAAACAACCTCGACTCAACGCGTGCTGTGTGTGTTCATACAAGAATTGCGTTTACATTTGAACCAACTAGGTATCCGGGGTAAAATTCAGTATTTTTTCCTAGAGCATGTTTAACATAATATATTATGCAGACGGTTCATAGGAAGTGGTGATTGTCGCCTATCAATATTTAGAGCGTAAATTTCAGTCCAAACTAACGGGTCTTATCATGTAAACAACTTTATCTACACCCATATCATAAAACCTCCATAATGAATTCAAAAACCGTAGGAAATTACCAGCATTATTACAACCAATTTTACTATGAGCACTTTCTTGTCTGTGATAGTAGGTAAACTCTGTACTGTAATGTTATTACAGTATGAATTTTTGTAACGTTATGAGTTTAAATTTGGAACAGCTGTTAAAACTCAAGTGGGTCTCTATTTTAGTATCAATACAATTCATAATTTGTTTCTGTATTTGTTGTAATTGATTTTTATTGCAATATTTTAATATCTATAGTCTATAGTCTACTACCACACACAAGAAAGTTCTCATAGTAACATTGGTTGTAATATTGCTCGGCATTACCTACGGTTTCTGAACACATCATGGAGGATTTATAATATGTGTGTAGATAAAGTTATGTACCTATGCAACTGTACATAATTTTTGCCTTAAAACACTCGTGCGATCTTATTATGAAACTCGCCTATCGGCTCGTTTCATAAACCCACACTCGTATTTTTAAGGCCTATCATTATGCAACCGTTGCATAAACTACTTTAACCGCAAATGGTACTTTTTTGGGTGAAGCAGCAATTTTATCGGAAAGCAATCCCACGCGAAATATTAGCAAAGTGATGTCTAAAATATTATCTCCGGTTACTTTATTTACAAGGAAATAGCTGTTTTAATCAACAACGGTGCGTTTTGAAGTAAGAAACTTGCTTACATATTAAGACACGTTAGTTTGGAATGATTCTAGAGGTGATGCCAATGCGTTGCTCGCCTCGAAGATATTAGTGATATAAGATATAAGATATTTTTTATATGAAAATAAATCTGTATCGGTAAATAAAAAAAAATAAAAAATTGGCATGAAATCAAACTGCTGTCTGCATGTCTTAAAGATCTCTTGATTTTAAAGCATTCCTTTGGGTCGATAGTTTCTCTTGTCATTGTTCCTTGTTCCAAGTATTTCAAATTGCCCATGTTTTTATGCGTGAGAAACGTGTACAAATATGTACGTACATAGCACAGGATCTTCTGCATTCATACACGCTCATAAATCATGCCCGTGCGGTTTGCGTACAAGTTTCAATTTAACTTTCGACCCAGGCAGCGACGTGGCGTGACGTCATAAAAGTGTTAGAACTTCCTTGAAGATTCTTGTTCATTATAATATATGACGCGAAGTTAATCTTCGTAAGTTTAAATGGAATTTAAAGGAATTTTGTTGGAGTTGATTCAAAATTGAGACAATCAGTTAAGAATGTGTTACTGCATTACTGCAACACACAACCAAACACGTACCTTTTAACTAAATGCTCAAGCTTCGACTTTAGTGTGCACATAAAATTAAATACTATTTGGTTCATTCTTTTACGCGTTCTACAGCAGTATTTATTTCTCCTAGTACCACGTTGATTCATACAAAACGATTTTTCTCCTTTCCTTTTACCAGATTACCATGTCAGAGGAGCGTGCCTGATGACCTAAATTTTTACGGTATAAACATTTAAATAATATGTGTATCAGCCCAGCTCGCTTAGAGCGCCCGTCTATCGCTAGTTACGTGATCCACTGTAACAAATTTCATATTATAATTACTTACTATTGCTAGACAGCAGAACAATTTACAAGATAACAAGATCAAACTAATCACTCATACATTAATACGGTTTTCACCAGCCTTTATTTATTACCACCAGCACTTCGCAGCCTTAAAACAAAACACGTGCAACTCTTACCTTTTACCAAGTAATACCATAACGTACATAGCGTTGCGTAAAAACCATGCCACATGCAGATTTATGGTCAGCAATGGCTCGGAACGCACGCAGGTAAACAATAGCTAAAAGCCGAAAGCCACATCAGAATTAAGCCCATTACGGGGCCGCCGCAACAATCGGGAGTGTTTCCGGTGTAATGCACCGGCCTGCATCCAGTTGCCACTGTCTACAGTACTATTATTGCTCTTAACTTTGCGTACAGTTACTCGTACGGAGAGCTACCTGCAATGTTGAATCTGAGACAATTGTTATTATGAGTTCTGGCAACGACTGGAGCGTGCAGTATGCAGAAACTGTCTGTCTGCTATCTTTTCACCGCCAAACTGCTGAACCAATTTTGATGATATTTCATATGGAGATAGTTTAAGCACTTTGACAGGACAAAGTACATTTTTAAAGAGATTTTGATGATATTTCATATGGAGATAGTTTAAGCACTTTGAAAGGACAAAGTACCTTTTTAAAGAGAATCATGTCCTTCCACAGGGCTCAAACTATCTCTATATCAAATTTCATCAAAATCGGTTCAACGGTTTAGCGTTGAAAACGTAAAAGACAGACTGATGGACAGAGTTACTTACACTTACATTTATAATATTAGTATAAATATATGCCTACCTTCCTGTGATCAACCCCGGATTATCGCGTAAGCTGATAAAGCTGAGGAGGCCCCAATTCCGTCTTCTGACAGGAGTTGTAACTGGACATGCTCTTTTAAACAAACACCTATTTAATCTAGATATTACAGACCGCCCTTTGTGCAGAGCCTGCATGGAGGCAGAAGAGACAGCCACCCACGTCCTCCTGGAATGTCACGGTGTACCTAAGTACCGGGCAACACATCTCGGGAAGCCGAAGTCGCTCGTGGAAGTCGTCGGCAACATCAAGGGTCTGCTAGACTTCCTGCAGGAGCTGGGCTGGCATGAGTAGTGATGCCAACCCACACCACGCAAAATAGGCGCGATTAAGACGTCGAGTTGCGGAAACCCAGCCCGCGTGAACTATAACTATATAGTATTAGTATGGATATAATAGTATATGAGAGAATGCAGTGCGTTGTGCTGCCGGCAGCCGTAATGTGTGCGAGCCTTAAATGTGATATTGAAGTTGGTGGTTCCAGTAAACTATGTTGTCTGTGTTCTAGCTTAGTCCTTCACTGATAGCATGCGGTCTTGGAAATTGGATAGTTAATCGGATTACTTTCGGATGGATGCAGCCACAGTGCGTGGACAGCGGAAATACTTGTCTATCCACTAAACGAAGGAACTACCACCGACGGCGGTTAAGTATTAGTTTTGGGTAGCTATTGGGGTCAATTCGAACGTGTTTTCGCTAAATTTAGAAGTCCCTAAATTTGAAATAAGAAACGGTAGACTCGATTTTGAACCTTGGAGCTATACAAGATTGAGTTTGACGTTTCTTATTTTAAGGTTAGGCAATCTTAAATTTAGCGGACACCGTTTCGAATTGGACCCATTATTTGATAGAAAGTTGGAAGCTCAATTATTATTCGTCCGACAGATATCGTTCGATACTGAACACGCAAAAATGTTTATATCGCCTTTTTTTCATTTCTCCGTATTTCAGAATTACGAAAGATATATTGTTGAATATTGCTGTAAATTTATTCAAATCTACGACGATTCAGTATTCCGAAAGTATTTTATACAAAAGTGGTTTTCGTCGAAAGATTAATGAAAAGGATTTCGCGAATATTTCATCTTGCTTAATCCGTAGGTATACCTTCACTTTAAAGATGTAAAGGTTTAATCAATTATTTTGAAATGTTTATGTATAGTGTTTCACTTACTAAGATCGGTCTGGATAAAGTTGATTCTGCTATGTCATATTTGATAATAATTAGAACATAAAATTATGTAAAGCTTGATCGAAATTCGGTAAAATGTATTATAAGCACTACGAAACACAGCAATGCAGCAAAGTAATGCATTTCACTCACCACAATAAACAGTTGGCGGTCGCTTTTCGCGCAGCCTCTCTTAATTGTCACATCAATACACAATGTTTCATTATATCACAAGCAAAGCTTGAACAATGCCTTCTGCCATATTAAAAACAGTTATTAATGATTTAATGAATAGTAACGGAGACAGAACTTTTAAGAAACAAATGAACAATTTTATGAAGGCTTTTACTTTTAAATTAAAACATACTAAATAAGATAAACAATGTTTTGAGAGATTGTTGAGAGATAATTTAAGCAAGCTTGTGTTCAATTAAAAGTATTGCAGCGCCTCTATTCGGGAACGCTAAGTGATTCTGTAGCGACTCGTGAGCGAGATTTCTCATCCCACTCTTTCGCATTACGCGTCGTGCGGAAGAGTGGGATGAGAAATCTCTCTCACGAGTCGCTACAGAATCACTTAGCGTTCCCGAATAGAGGCGCAGTAGTATCGTTTTTTTTTAATGATCAAAAACCTAAAACGTTTAAAGAGACTTATTCACTTTATCACAATTATCCCACCGTCAGATTACTTCACAAGAAATAAAGAAAAAAGTACCATTTATTCATACAGTTCCTAAAATAAAGATATCGTGTATTATTTAAAATTGTATAAGCGAAGGATGCAAGAAGTATATCTCCTGCAAACCATTGCATACAATTTATTTCGTGGAAACATTTACTAAGCAGTAAATTTCAGTCCGTAACTCGAGACAACGGTATTTACAACCACCACAAACGCATCAAAGTATTTACGACAGACAATATTTCAGCAAAAGCCATACCTCATTTTAGAGAACTAATGTCTCCACCATTTGGTACATGAAGAGACCCTCGTAACGAGCGGCCTGCGTGACAAGAACAACAACTAACTGAACTTAGTCTCAGATGGTGACCACACGACGTGGCAGCGAGGTCTGATTTAGTGGTCCCCGGAGCGAGCTAAGATGCGCTTCACTTGACATCGGGAAGACTACGTGAGAGATAGTGAAGAATATTGAGTAGGTTTACAAAGTAAGATTTAGAAAAGATTCTTTAACAATTTTTGCTATGTATTGAAAATTACACGCATGCTTTTCTTCTGGTAAAAGGCCATCTATATATATAAAAATGAATTGCTGTTCGTTAGTCTCACTAAAACTCGGGAACGGCTGAACGGATTTATCTTATCTTAGTCTTGAAATGTTCGTGGAGGTCGTTACTTAAATTATTATTCTTCGCAGACGAAGTCGTGGGCACCAGCTAGTTACTTTATATATCTTATAACCGTTGCTTCAAAGACATTAATGGGTTCACTATAATCCTACATAAGGAAGCTATCCGAAATTAGGGTAGTTAAGTATTATAGCAATCGTTTTTTTTTGACGATTGACTATTGTGACATATGAACTATCCGACATATGGAAAATCCGACCAGCGCCTCTATTCGGGAACGCTAAGTAATGTAGCGACTCGCTAGCGAAATTTCTCATCCCACTCTTCCGCCGGCGCGTAATGCGTATGAGCGAGATGCGAGTCTCACTCGCGGATCGCTGCAGTATCACTTAGACGTTCCCGAATAGACGCCCAGGTGGCATTACAATCTTCGAACTTTTTGACAATGTACAATGTAACACCTGGACTCTGAACCTTATTTTCAAGCACTTCTGCACTCCGTTTTAGTCTTAAACTCCTGGGTCATATTCTCTAAGTGCGTCTCTCTCACACTAGTGGCGACAAAAGAGATAGTCATAGAGATAAGCGGGTTTAATTGATCTTTGTCTAATGCATGTTAGGGCCGTTGATCAGTCTTATTAAAATAACCTGGTTTCCATTTTTACTGTAGATCTATGTTTAACGCGTGAACGTTACCCAACCCTTTCAAATGTGGTAGGTATAGTGTGCGACAAGCATAAAATTCGATGGCGGTATATTTCCATTTTGCTGCGTAGCACCGCTACACCGCATGTGTACACTGCAAACATAACTTAAGTGTCTTCCTACTTTGACATAATTTGACAGTAGGAAGAATGAAAAAATGGAAGACCTGTAAACAAATACCTCTTCTGCTGTGATTTACGTGGTCCGGGATTTATCTTCATTTTGATAGCGATTTAAAAATCTATGTCGATAGATACGAAAGTGGTGTGAATATAGGCACAACTCCTGCCCGTTCACACGTTCTGGCCTGGCATAAATTTGATATTCCACATCTTTGCTTTGAGTTTTAACAGTTTTCAGGATCGGTCTGTGTAATAATAATAATATATGAATAATTGCGACCTGATAATGATTAATACAAGAAAAAAAAATAGAGTATAAATGTTACGTTGATAATGATCGTCACGTTGCCGGGATTACTTACTGTTACTTGGATATTATGTTTTACTATTAAGACTACTTTTTGTCTTTACCTTAAGTTCAGTTTCAAACATCAGTAGTTCAACTATGTCAATTTTGACATGTCAAAATACCCCGCAGCGTGCGCGGCCCGCCCCGGCCAGCCGTGACAAATTGCACGCGTCTCTTGCGTCGCCTCGTTAATTGCTCGCCGTAAATTGTTGCACCAATTGTTTAATGAGATGTCACATTAGTGCGGCTTTGTTGCGATTGCTGGCCTTAGCCGTAATTTGTGACTGTACCTGGTTTAGCTGATTGGGTGATTACAATTAGGATAATGGTGAATAGTTATTGATGAGAACAGGGGTCGTATTATGAGCTCTTAATTCCAGGTAATTTCCGCCGTAAACTGAGCTGCCTGGAAAAATTGTATTATGAGCGCGCTAAAGAGGGTGGCTTTGGCGCACTCATAATACGAATATGCCAGGCAGCTCAGTTTACGGCGGCAACTGCCTGGAATTAAGAGCTCATGATACGACCCCAGGGCCTCTTTGCGATAATGTTCTAAGTGACACATATATCTATATTTGAAATGTCGTGTTTAGGGTTTCGTATCCAAAGGGTAAAAACGGGACCCTATTACTAAGGCTCTGCTGTCCGTCTGTCTCCAGGCTGTATCTCATGAACCGTGATAGCTAAACAGTTGAAATTCTCACAGATTATGTATTCCTGTTGCCGCTATAACAACAAATATTAAAAGACAGAATAAAATAAATATTTAAGGGGGCTCCCATACAACAAACGTGCTTTTTTTGCTCGTTTTTGCTCGCTATTGATAATGGCAACAGGTAGACACTTCAAATATTCACAGAATATTTACATGTGTATTGAAAAATAAATGATTAAATTAAAATAAAATAAATATTTAAGGGGGCTCCCATACAACAAAAGTGTTTTTTTTTTTTTTTGCTTGATTATAGATAATGGTACGGAACCTTTCGTGCGCGAGTCCGACTCGCACTTGGCCGGTTTTTTTGTCTCTTTCTTTTCCAATATATTTCACAAAGTGAGAAAGACAAATTAAGACGATATGTACTTAATAATGATAATAATCTCTGCCTAGTTCGTTGGATGGAACGACAAAATCTGTGAATGACCAGCCAAGTGTAACCATAATATAATATATGATTATATGAACAAAATAGAAAATGCATTAGTAATTAAAGACAAGGTGCATAATTGCAATCGTAATGCTACACGTGTTCTGTTTTTACCATGTTGTGCATTGTTTACCGTAAATATTTGAACAGAAACTTGCTCCTACTGCAACCCACACCCATTATTTTAGCGGTATAATAACTGTCATTGTAGGGCAATCAAGTAACAATCAGAGTGCTTGGATTGTCCCAGTGCAGCTAAACTTTACGTCTATCCTTTATTGATCCGTCGGGTGTGTACAAAACATAAAGTTCCAATAAGTCCCCATGCGATAGAAAGTCCCGGATTTATCGGACTAACCCCATGTAAATAAATAAAGTGGAGGAACATGCATTTCTTATGAGAAGTCAGCCGCGCCGCGAGAGGGTTACAAAAACTATCGATTTAGCTTCATTGTTATGATATATAGTCAGTTTATAAGTGGAATTATATCGTAATATTTTAAGTATGCCGAGTAAATTAAATTCACTTTAACCTGGTCCCTTAATTTTAAGTAAAATAAATATTGGTGAGAACGGAACGGATTTTAGGAGAGGTGATAGTCTTATAAATAAATTTTTACATAGTTCAAAAGTAGAGAATAAATAAATACTGTTTCAGTTTTGAAGGAAATTGTATTTATTTAATTCGATATTTATTCTCAATCATCTTTTTCTTTCCTACATTTTAAATTTCATGTGTGGATAGATGCTTTCAAGGGTCAGCGCTAAGACGGTAGTCAGTTCGCAAGTCGTCAGTGTTTTCGTAAGAGATTTTTTTTAGTTCGGACTGTTACAAATGATTTCTCTTCATATCGCTCTCCTAATGAAGCCACTTTTAAGTGCTTACATTAGTCACCCGATAAATTGTCATGACACCGTTACATTTTTCAGGAGTGCAAATATTCAAATGCGTACAGTCCAAACGATTTATCCAAGTCGTAAGTTCAATCAGATTAAAGTACATTAAAGTGTTGGTAAAAGTTCAATTTGGGGAAACCGGGGAAGAAATATGGCATCAGGTAGCGGGGATTCAATTCAATCAGCTCCCTTGGTACCTTTCGCCGCCGTGATTTGATGAGATTGTTGAAAATCGGAATGGGTAGAGAAAAACTTGGTGCCGTATTGCTTGGTCTAATGGAAATGCGGTGTTTGTGTCGCGCGAAGAATAACGCAAAGTACGGAGTCGCGATCTTGTTTACTTACGTGTATATTGTTTTGATTTGACACATAATATTCAATATTGCTGATGCTTTTTGTAATAAGAAAAAAAAAAAAAAAATAATAAATAATCAGGGATCTTTTACACAAATCTATCTATTCCCAAAGTAAGCTCTAAAGGCTTGTGTTATGAGTACTAGACGACGATATAAATACTTATATAGAGAAATAAATACTTAAATACATAGGAAACATCCAAGACTCAGGAACAAACATTCGTGCTCATCACACAAATATTTGCCCTTACCGGGGATCGAACCCGGGACGCTTGCTTCGGAGGCAGGGTCACTACCAACTAGGCTATCCGCGTCGTCGAAATAAACATCAATAATAAACATCAATTATAAAAAGGACTTTTCCTAAACTCTGATGTGGATTTCAGATCTACGATTTTATCAGGTGAGTTGTTCTACCATTATTGTAATAAACAATAAATACGGTGGCACCATGGTTGGGTTTAACTATGATTTTCTTTCATTGCCACTGCTACATAGTGGCGTTTTTCGGCTTTGTAGCAAAGGTTCGCTACAAATAAAGAACCCGGCTACCGGGTTCTTGGCATTAAAAGTATTAAACCACTGTTTGTCACCCTAATGCGCACTCAAATAATGCTACCTCTTTATAAAGCTTTTTAAAACCAGCTGTAATTAATTGACACGCTGACGTAAATCAGTTCGCAAAATGTGTCACATAATTTTAAACGGGCGGGCTCTATTTAAAGCCACAAATTGAGACTAATTTATTACAGGAACATCCCAGTTTTCGTTATCGAATGAGTTATTGTATCGCTCGATTCGCGCAGGGAAAAGAGATCGAACATCAGAAAGGCGGGCCGTTTCGATGCTCGATTTGTCAACATCATTGCGATTATCCGACTGTCGTCCAAATAAATCGAATGAAATTAGAAATGCTCGTAGAATACGCACCTGGTATTTTCAGTTTATCTTTGTCTTTTGCGTGTTTCGAATTGTCTTTTTGCATGGCAATTAATGATCAGGATAAAATGATTGCGTTTTTCTGTCTAAGGAAACAAAGCAATAAAGGTTTTATTCAACACAAATGCTTTACTTGCAAAAAAACTCAAAAGAAAAATGCATAAAGTCGCTTTGGGAACATAAGTTGACCTTATTTGAGAAAACGTACCTTTTATTTTATCTGTTACTGTTTGATATAGCATTGAAATCGTAATATTAACATCCATATAGCAACAACCAAATCACCGAATCCTTTATATCATCGATTCCGAACACATCACAGCAAAGCCCTAGCCGGGGGTCTACTGCGCGGTGTAAATGTTTCAGTACGGAATCTACATCGCGCCACGCGTGGCGAGACGTGGCGTGGCGGATATTAAGGTGAGACGTGGCGTGGCGAATATTTAACCGCCACGTGACTAAATGGACATGGTGTCGCTAGCTAGAATCAGGGATTGTGTCAGGATTTTGGATACTAATTATAGAGGGCGAGGATTTTCTGCGTTCATTAGTAGTTTGATTTTGTAAATTGATTTAAAGCGATCAGTGAAGGATAATAATAATTGTCGTGATAACAAAAGTATCAAGCGACCAAATTACCACGAAGATTCTGTCCTTATGCATAGAAAGAGTCGAATTAAACTACTAAAGTCAGAAACTGATTAAATTACTTTATTTTCTGTAGGGGGAATTTGTTTTTATTTGACATTTTATATGCTATATCGTCGGTGCGAATTACAAAATCGCTATGTGTTTTTGGTCTACTTTTCAGGAGACAGTTAAAACTGTTTTTTTCTTTAATAGTTACTTAACATGCGTAGTTATATTTTTTTATGGTAACAAAGTAACTTTTACATCAATATAAATTAAATTAAATTAAATTAGTTAATAAGTTATTAGTAATACATGACGTAAACGGAAATATTGGTACATAGCGGATTTAATTTGTAACTTTAAAAATCGCTATGTAACTAGCGGTCACATGACTATTTTCTAAAATGACGTTTTTAGGAATATTTTGCTACATAGCGGGTTTTACTCACTATATTTGAAAATATTTGACTACTAAAAATCGCCATGTGTAAAAATATGACAACAATGCCGATGATAAAATATCACTATGTGCATCAACGAACACATAGCGAAATAAAACGACCACTTTCTTAAATGTGCGTTATTATTTAAAATTCGCTAACTGCCTAATTTCACATAGCGAATTTATCAAGGTACATTTTTGCCTATTAACACACAAACCAGAAATGAAAACAAAATAAAAAATTTGTGGGCTGATGCAGAAATTAAAACCGATACGTTTTGTGTAAAAATAAAAAAAAAACGCAAAAATACACATAGCGATTTTGGGATTCGCACCGACGTTATGTGCTTAATGACATTTTGATCCGAACTGCCTAAGTATACTTAGCTAAGGCGCATTATCCAGTCTAGAATTTACTTAAAAAAGGTTTAAAAGATTTAAATACAAAAACTACTTTGCCTCGAAAAGCCCAAGACACCATTGATTCATGTCACCAACGAAATTGCATAAAAACGCAATTTGCAATATTCTTAACAAAAACAAACGAAATTAAGATAACGGGCGGTTTTTAAACGCGATCTATGCAGGGACAGTGGGCTCCCGGGTGCAATGAACCGGGTACAATTGCCCATTCGTAAAGTTCCCGAGATATGGCTTTCGGGATGCCGGGGTAACGACGCAAGGGGGACAGCATGATGAGCCCTGCTTTATGTATATGCTGGATTTTTAAATGTTTTGACAATCTTATGCAGTGAGCTCACACCCACCACATTTTAGTTTTTGTTTCACGGCATTATGATGGATATCTTCCGTCTGATGAGCGTCGAGGGGACGTTATGAATGCAAAAGGCACAGGGTATCTGTATTCTGAAAAACGAAATTCAAGCTTAGTGTATTGCTATCCTTATGGCTCTAAATTGGCTCTCAATGCATCCGATGTTTGAAGTTTGTGTTTCGGTGTAGACCTTTCGGAACCAATGTCAATAAGACATCGTTTGCCTTGACTATTAAAACTGAGTTAAAAGTTCTGGTTTTATTCAAAACAGAGGCTTTTAGAACGAGTTTATTTTGAATCTGGTTAAGTTTACATTACAGGTAAGGTAAGTATATAAAAGTGCATGCATGCTCGGCGTGTTTGCCGCCGTTCACGACCAGCCGCAGCCGGGCACGTTAGCAGCGCCCGCGCCGCCCCCCGCCGCCCCCGCGCCCGTACTCTCTGCACGGGCGCAGCGCGCTGCGCGGCGGGCAGTGCGCGTGTTGCTCTGACCGCGACCGCACTCAACCTCTGAAGAAGGACTCCATTCGAGTTCGAAACATGTCGGACTATTTCTGACAATAAATCGTGAGTAAAGCCGTGTGTATTTCAAGTATATATAAAAGTGATTGTATTATTGGAAATAAAGTTCTGTCTGATGTATTAATCAGAATTATTTTATGTAATTAGATATTAAATTTTATCAACAACATTGGCAGTTTGTGGTTCTAGGTTTACGCCGAGAATGTTATAATAAAAAGTAAAAAATAATAACCAACCAACATTCGTTCCGATCGATGAAAATTAGGAGCAATTAAGCTGTCTAAAGGAGTGTATTTTCTGTATATAAGAAATACTTAGCATGTCAGAAATACTTCCGACTTCCCTTCAAGATAAAGAGATAAGCAACCGACTTCAAAATACGCAACCAAAACCATATATCATTCCTAAGTTACCTTACTAACATTAATCTATTGTCAAATGGATTATGATTAAGCTATGTACCGCACGAGAGACAAAAACACGTTCACACGAGGGTAGTTGGAAATTCCAGATAATGCCCGGAGAGTTTCGCAAACAAACGGATTTGGGGTGTTGGTGACTAACAATCTTGGTACCTGTACCAATTTTAAGCACGACAGACATGCACAAATAACACTGCAGGATTTCAACTTGATATCGTACCGTTACTAAAACGTAAAGTTTCGGTATTATCATTTCTACTCATCACTTTTAAGTAACTTTTCTGGTACTTATATCTTTTTTCTCCACTCCCTTGTATTTTCGACAAGATCATTCGGTGTCACGTGTTGCGAATTTTTTACTCGTAATTATTTTATATCACTTAATATTTCTATAATGTAAAAAGTAAATTAATGACCATTTCTATTGGTTCAAGTACATTTAAATATGTAGGATACTAAAGAATAATAATAATTTAAAAAAGAGCATTTCAGAAAAAAGCAAACACTTGAGAAACGAAATTAAATTGCTGCAATGGTACAAATTAGAGCTTTCTTTAGCATGTCATCCACTCTGACTAAGTCTAGTTCAATCTTTCATTATTCACTGAAAGCGAGGCCACCTAAAGGTTATCACGTCTGAAGTAAAGTGCTTTAGTTGTTTGATTCAGTTTTAAGCCTGGTGTTCTACGCTACAATATGTTAAAATGGAAGGTAATCTGCAAGCGAGGGAGGGCATTATAGTGCAAACGACATTATTGCACGCTCGCTCACGTAGTTTGGTGCTCACGATAATATTTGTACAAATAATAGAACTATTATTCTTATTATTATCGTGTTGTGTCCCACTGCTAGGCAAAGGCCCCCCCCCCCTCTCCTTCGCGATGTTGAGCCGTCGCTGCAGTCCCTGAAAAAGGAGTCCAGCTCATCCCGCCATCGCTTACGCGGTCTGCCCCGCTTCCTTCTTGGAACTATGAACTATTAAATCCACCATTGAAAATAAAGCACTTTTTTAAATTGACGAGGTAATATTTCAAGCGTAACTACCGTTTACAAAATCATTACGCTCGGCGGCCCTAGCACGCCAGACACGGGAATAAATTAAACCCGTTTATCTCTCCGACTATCTCTTTTGTCGGCACCAGTGTGAGAGAGACGCACTTAGAGATAAGACGGTTTAACTTATCCTTGTGTCACCCTTGCTAGGGCCGGCTGTGCTGGAAAGAGCATAAGAATAAATGATATTAGTGTAATGTTGAGTCACTGTTATAATAAATATTATATATTTATATATATATATATATATATATATATATATATATATATATATTTAAGCATCAAGTCACTCTTAAGTTTACGTTTATACAATCATGAATACATCATACATTATGGAGCGATATAGTAGTAAAATGTGTAGAATTTTTTGACGGTAACTAAATTTTTGGTTAGGCTTCTAATGCACACCTTTTACTTTAACATGTAGTAATAATAATAATACTAATAATAATAATAAATCAGAGGACAATCACAATCAATCTAGCCTCAAAGTAAGGCTTGTGTTATGGGTACTAGACGACGATATACTTACTTATATAGATAAATAAATACTTAAATACATAAGAAACATCCAAGACTCAGTAACAAACATTCGTGCTCATCACACAAATATTTGCCCTTACCGGGAATCGAACCCGGAACCGCTGGCTTCGGAAGCAGAGTCACTACCAACTAGGCCAAACGTGTCGTCCAGTACCAGGTAGTTTTAACTAAAATGATATATTGTAACCACCCCTACCTCAATTTATTTTTTTAGCATGACCTTTGACCTGATCAGACTGAGATTTTATGTCAGTGAATTAAAAAAAAAACTTTTTGCTTTACATTTTTACAGAAAATGCTTTGATCCTTTTTATGCCAGTTGCCTTAACTTTTAAAGTATGTAGCGCATTTCGTAAATACTTTCTAAACTAAAGTTTATTTTAAAAAGAATTCAACGCTGGGAAAAAATTACCGCGGTAAAAATTTAAGAAAAATATTACGATCAAGTTTTTCCAGCAAAAAACTAAGTAACAACTCGTTTCTATTTCTATATGAACCTTCATTAAATAAAAGCAATTCAGGTACCCTTTAAGTGGGATTACAGTTCATTGGCATTTTTTTTAAATATTTTCAGTTACAGTATTAAAACAAACTAAAGTTTACCTTAACAAAAACCGCACAAACCCTGCTCTTATAACGGCTAGGTTCTCATGATTTTTAACTCTATATCCTCGTTGACTATCGACGAATCCTATTATAATAACTTAAGTATCCTTCATAAGCCACTCACATTTCTGGATTACAAGTGAAAGCTTTTCGTTCCTAAGGCGACCTGTAATCGGCTTTCTGACCCGGACTTCCTCCGCCACAATCTATTTTGCTTGTACCTTATTTCAATACCTTTTAGGACTGAATTTGATCGACACGCAAGATAATGAAGTATGAATAGTTGGAGATAGACGTATATTCAGCTCGTGAAAGGATTTATATGCATGGTTATTGATGGGGTGTCCCGTGTATCAGCGCTCTATGTAGGTGTATTATGGATGTCATTTTGTAACTGTTGCGTTGTTTTAGGTCGATAATCCTTCGTTTAAAAAAGAAGATTTTATTACGAGAATATAACAACTAGTGGCCCCGCTGTACAAAATAACAACACATTCGTAGTTTCGAAATTTGTCACGATTATTAGTAAATCACTTAGCAGTACCAAAGAGAGTAGAGGTAGAGCCAAACAGTAATCCTCACTATATGATTACTGTTCGAATGGGCCGGCTCGACCGGGGTAGTACCACACTTTCACAGAATATCGGCGTAAAGTAATAGCTGGCTATTGCGTTTCGTACGGTGAGTGACGAGATCCGGAGGCCTATTCCCTCATCCCTATCCCATCCCCATTCCCCCTCCTCCTTAGACTGGCAACGCATTGGCAGCACCTCTGGTGTTGCAGATGTCCATGGGCGGCGGTGACTACTTTCCATCACGTGGGCCGTCAGCTCGTTTGCCAGTCAATTGACATAAAAAAAAAAATTGAGGCCTTGTTCATTAACACTGATAATGAATGAAACATTTATTTCATATTATATGTATAGGGACGACCTTTATTAAATATTTGTCAGCAGTACTGACACACTTTCGGTTACCTTTATATCGAGTCATAACATCAAAGTGATTACAACAGGTAGTTGTGTAAATAATAAAGGCTTTCCACACGTGGTGCCTTTCACGAAAGCGTCTTTACGGTTCATAGTGTAGTTCTATTTTTTGTACATTCACTTTATCGTAATAGTTGGATTTTGTCGCTGAAATTTGGCAATAACGTGGGCTAGGTTAGGTTAGGTTAGTTAGGCCTTATGTTTCTACTATATTTTTTGTTGGCTCGACTACTTATATTACCTTAGTAATGAAATTATTTTGTGAATTTATGTTAAAAGCGTTCAACGTTTTATAAAACTTAACAAATTGAATGCTTATTTAAGAACCTAGTTATTGTAAATTATAAAAGAAAACTAACAGGAAACGAAACTTACGGCTCAAACAAACTTTTAAGATTTTAAAAACAAAGTAGAACTTTGGACGGAACTGCCAGGGAACTAAAAAGATAGAGATTTGAAATATACGAGTATTCAATTGAGCGAACCGAGCAAAATTATAATTAAAAACTAAAATTGAAAAATATTCATAAACAGTTTAGCTTAATTATTTTATTTCATCGGTAAAGCGGGAAACCTACTGCAATTTACAACACGACGGGCAAGCGTACCTAAAGTACGGAGTTAACCCCGCCCAACTAAACAAATACAAACCCTTAGGCCCAGAACAGACGGCGAAACGCAACTGCAAGGAAACTGCAACGTCTAGTTACTTTTGAGTTTTTGCCATAGACTCCTTTGAGAGACCGCCCATGGTGCGACCATTTTGAAACCGGTTTGAAACGCATTGAAAATCAGCAAAATGGCCACGTCATATGCGGTCTCTCATAGGAGTCTATGGTATAAACTCAAATGAAACTCAAAAGCAACTAGAAGTTGCAGTTTCGTTGCAGTTGCGTTTCACCGTCTATTCGATGGGCCTTATAAGTATCAGGCGATGATTCACATGCGTGTATGTATGTATTTGTGAGTGTCCGTGTGTATCTAACTATAATAGTATGATAACTAATTAGAATATTTTATATTAGTAAAACAAAATGTTTGCAGCACCAAAGTCTCGTGAAGAGAGTTTGTAAACCGCCGTCAGACAACACCTTGGCAGGCACTCCGACGAAATTGGAAGAGAAAATAAACAAAAAACTCTGCGTTCGAGATTACACCTGAGAGCCGGATGCAAACACGATTTCGGCACAACGCTGGCACGTCGATTACATATTGTAGAAATGATATTGTTTCTATAACCGTCTAAACCACTACTGTTTTCAGGGAACATATTTATGTGGCCTGAAAGATTTGCGTGTTCATTGGACAACGTAGCGCCTGTAAATCGAATTATGACACAAAATGATATCGTCATTAATAAAAATTATACATCTACAAAACAAAAAAAAAGTCAATGACTTGATGAGTCTTCTAGCTTGAGGTAGATAAATCCAAAATAGGGTATCCGATCACTTAACTGAAAAACGTTTCATAAAATGTATTATTAAGCAATTATTTTCATTTCACTAAGTGAACAGTTTTAGTTGAAAATAAGAAGTATTTCGAATACACACACACGCTATTAGAATAAAGTACTGTGACCTAAAATGTACGAAAACGACGGGTAAGAGGTGAATTAAACATTCATATAGGCCAAAACTCCATCGGCATAGGTATGCTTGATGCCCTATATGCGGGTATAGTACAAACTAAAAAAGCGGGGCTCAGAGTCATTAGTTTTTCGGAACAGGAGGAACAGTTCTGAATCTAAAAGTGTGTAGGTATGATCCACTTTACTTCAAAAGTTAGTTTAGATTAGGTTAGATTTACGTCAATCCTAAAAAAAATATGCTTCAACAGGAAATCAAAATTTGCCAAATGACAATTTGTAAAAATGATACACTTTCGGACCGTTTTTGTAGAGACCAATCATTAGTGAACCAAAAATAAGATGCAGAAACCTAAATAAAATCATTTTTTTGTTGTTTTTGTTGAAATACATTTTCTTCTCAGAATTAAGTTAATTCTGGCCGTCATTACGCACTATATACTGTTCCTATATAAAATAAAAGCCTCAAGCCAGGCTCAGTCCCCTGGGATGATGAAGGCGCTGAATTACGGCGGCCCTGTTCCACTGTGACAGATGGCCTAGCGTGAGAAGCGGGAATTATTTGGATGAGGTATAATAGGAGTTTACATGTATATAAATTACATTGTCTAAAATTGGTATTTAGAAGTGAAAAAATAATTATAAAAAGGTAATTTAAAGCAAAAAACCGGACAAGTGCGAGTTAAACTCGCGTGGAGAGGGTTCCGTTCCGAACATGATTATCTGAAATTTACTAGGTTACCTTAAATACTATAGACTTCTTATAAGTTTTCCTGTAATCTATAGGCAAAGATCTATTTTCTGTATTTTTTTCAAAATGTTAGCCCCAGTAGTTTCGGAAATAAGGGGGGGGGAATGGTCATTTTTCGCCTATTTTCCTGAATATGTTCTAAACTATTTTACTTAAAATTAAAAAATATATATATTTAAGATCCTCACAATAAGCCCTTTCATTTGATATGTCACACGATATAGGTGGCATAACTTTTTTATTTTATTTTCTAGTTTACCCCCAAAAAGTGGCCCCTATGTTTAAAATTCATATATTTACGCCATGCGTCCGTGTTGCGGTCACCAACTTACATAGGTATACCAAATTTCAACTCAATCGGTCCAGTAGTTTTGGAGCAAATTGGCTGTGACAGACGGACAGACAGACAGACAGACAGACAGACAGACACACGAGTGATCCTATAAGGGTTCCTTTTTTCCTTTTGAGGTACGGAACCCTAAAAACGTACGGTAGGATTTATAAGGGTATAATAAATAGGCAACGCTCGAAACTGATCCCAAACTGAGCAGTATTCTCATACTAAATACCTTAATTGTTTGCGACATTAGCCTTTAGCGCAGATTTTTATTAATAAACGATGATATGGACTTCTGTTCTTTTTGGGTATGTAAATAAACTATTAAATATTTCTATTAACGATTGCCTGAAATTTATTTGAAATGCAAAATAGCAGACAGCGTTTCGTAATTCCGCGAATGCAAAATGTGGGTCTCATCCACTTAAATATCTCGACCATCTGCGACTCACAACTGTTTAGAGAGATTTATTATTTTTGTGTAACTGTTTAATTTAACTTTCGTCACCTATAATTGAAAAGGCTTCGATCAAAGGAAATGGTGGTACATTCGAATATTCGTATTCGTACTAGCTTGCCTAGCTGTAAAGAATTGCAGATTTGCAACTGGATCGGTTTTCTAATTTGAAACATTAATTGAGCGATTTTAAGATAGTTAGCAGTAGTAAGGGTGATTGCCATACTTGCTTATTTCAAAGATGTTTTCTTCGTTTTTTGCTTTTTACTGGTTATTGAGTTGAAAAAAAAAAAAAAAACAGAAAAACTGTGCCATACAAATTCTTTCATAATTATTATTCTTATAAGTCACTAATTACTTGTATGATATCTTAAAAAGTTTATGAATTATTTTTCTAAACATCCCGGAAAACATTAGAAGCTGTTTTATTTTTCTTCTGACATAAATTATTAGTTTTCATCAAACCCGCCTTTAATATGAAAAATGAATAATATCCGGCTCCAAAGGACAGTCAAGTGTGAAACGGATCGTTATTAAAACGCTTTCCACGGACGGCTGACTGTCCTCTCAATTGTTCTTATACAAAATGCTCAAACAAATTAGGATTCCTTGCCTCAAAAACTGGCCACAGTCTAAAAAAATGCTGTATAAGGTGCAACTTTGGTAGCTGCCATGAGACTATCGTTTGTTTGATACAAAATTACTCTGCGGTTGTTTTATAGATAAAGGTCGGGGTAGTGAGAACGGCGACCAAATGTTCAGTGTTGCATTGACAATCCCTTCTATCTCTGCGCCTCACGCGGCTCCTGATGCGAATTATCCAATAAACATAATGAAAATTTAAGCCTACAGACGCTGACAGCGTCTCTTGCAGGTAATCCCTAAATGGAGTCTGCGTATAATCGCAAATTAGACGCAGACGGCATTATCTTGTGACTTGAAGCAGCGAGTTGTGAGTCTGAAATAGTGCTTCGCTTAAATAATTCAATGGATGAAAGGAATTGTTATTATATGGATGTATTTTGATTCCTACTGCACTCTTTTCTCTTTGATAATTTTAGTTGTCCTTTGAACTTCATTTCATCGGCCTGTACACATCCCACTGCTAGGCTCAGTCATAGTGTAGTGTAGTGAGAGACACTGATACTGACTGACACACGCGAGCCCGATACGGATCGGGGACTTCACATATTGGGGTTTTCATCAGGATGTTTTCCTTCAACGAATTGCCGGTGGTAAATATTTCGCACATAACTTCGGGAACACTCACAGCCAGGATTTGACAATCAGCTACCACTGCTCTCTACCTATGAAAGTTTTTTACCTCTTATACTTTCTTTAAGTTAGGCTTGTAAAAGAACTAATCGCACAAAACACCGTTCTAATTTCGGGCGTCAAACTCCCAACATAGGATATTGCCACCAACTAAAATTGATTACGTGGCAAATTAATTGCAAAAGCTTCTAGCACACAACGTGACATGATTACCTTAATCCGGTAGACTCGTTAACGAATAAAACATTTACAAGGCCCGGAACAGGGTCTCCCATGAATATTAATAACTTTCTCCACTCTACCTGAAAGTTTATTTCATTAGCGCGTACCTGACAATACGAAATTACATGAAACGATACTGCTGAAGAGTTGCGGAGATTTTTGTGTTGTACATATTGGTGTTAGGACAGTTCTCCTTCATTACTTACGTGTTGAAAATGGAAGGTCAAAAATACAGACTTTTGCATTTATTAAATTGGTAAAAATCGTTTTAATTTACACAATCATCTTGCGTGTTAGTTAACAGTATTCTACACTAAAAACAAACGCGTAAAAAGCAGACGCCATGTACCCAATTTTCAATTAGCATAAAGCTCAAAATTAAACAAAAGCAAACACCAATAAAATTTGTAAATTACGCGCCGCTCGTGGCATAGTAAACAGGCAGCACCAGGCTAAAGTTTCATTATAGTTAATAAGCCTTAATTAGAATCGTAGCGAGCGTGTTTCGTGTAACAATGCAGTACCATTACCATGAGTTTACGCAAACCGTTCTCGTCATCGAAAACTATCGCTCGGTCCCTTTTACTTGTATCGGCAACAAGGAGTAATCCCGATAGATTTTGATAACGATAATGGTTTGCGTAAACTCATGGTAAGGGTACAGGGATGTGATTTTCCAAGGCTAGTAGATTTCCCTACTCGGCATCGAGGCCTATAACCATGTGTTTCTTTAACGTACATATAATCTTCACTTGTTGATTGACCTAGCGACTCACATAGGAAACTGTTTTGTTTGTATTGGAACTGCACGTCGAATAATCGTTGGTAATTTAGAGAAGCACCCTGGCATAAAGGAATTTTCGACACAACAATTGCTATCTCGTCGGTGAGCGAAGCGTTTTGTCGGTAAGAGAATTACATGGCTGGGTGCGTATCATGCGCACAGCGATCCACCGTAATTAACACGATGCCGATTAGTACAGTTCAAAAACGCTTTGTCACCGGCACGGAGTCTTTAGGTATGTGGTTATGTTCTACCAACTTAGATGTGGACTCCAGTGTTCTGGCAAAATTCTTATTGCTTTGATTTAAAGTATTGTTTAGCTATAAGAACTTTGACAGTCTTAAGAATCGTTGGTAAATCAGTATAATAATGCTTGTTATTGACGTTATATGAAAATATTTGTCTTATTTTAGTTAAAATCATTTTTTAATAGCTAGTTGTACTAACTTGGGGAAGATATTTTCAGCTGAGTGACTCTACCGGAATTTTGAATACCTGCCCGTCTAGTTACAATGTCAGGTATATAAAATCTGTGCTAGCATTGCTTCGAATCATGAGCCTACAGTTTATCATTTTTAACCGACTTCAAAAAAAAGGAGGAGGTTCTCAATTAGGATTTATGTTTTTTTTTATGTTTGTTACTTCAGAACTCCGTCATTTATAACCCGTTTTCGAAAATTCTTTTTTTAAGCTGTAGGGTATACTTCCCGTTTGGTCCCGTTGTAGTCAAAGTCGCGGTGTGATGAGAGAATCTATGAGGAATCGATGGAACTCTTCAAATATTATAGGCACGCATTTAGCAATTTTAGTATAATCTGTAATAACTCAAAAAGCAAAAGTTCCAAAAGCATTATTTGGGGAAGTGGAACTGTTGATGAAGACCATAGATGATCACTGGAACTCCTGAATGATAAGTATTTCACAGTTGGCGATTGAATTTCTTTATAAGGTTGTGAAGCAATTTATGGTCATGAAAATGCATGTGGTAAAATAGAACTGGGTTTGAAGAACCAGGAGAACTCCTCAAAGATTTATGCCCTTGCACCCTGGATAGCAACATTTTGTAAATGGTGATGAGCAATTAGCATTATGCTGTTGTTGCTTGATGTAATAAATGTGTTTTATACGATAAGCACTAAAAAGTATAAAATAAAATAATAATTTAACAAATAAAAAAACCGACTCCAAAACCCCTCTGAAAAGTAAGAAATAATAGGTAATTGGCTTTCGTAAGTCATTTACCTAGAAATGGGAGATATATTATGGGTTAAGTGAAGTCATAAATTAAATATATCGAAGTCGGTGGCAAGTTAATAAGGTAATAGGTACATGTAATAAATGGTACTTTCTAATACATCCCTCATACTGTGTTCATTTACTTGACAAGTCACCACCAACCACCAACCACCAACTTGCCACCGACTTCGATATATTTAATTTATGACTTCACTTAACCCATTATATCTCCCATTTTTAGGTAAATGACTTACGAAAGCCAATTACCTATTATTTCTTACTTTTCAGAGGGCTTTTGGAGTCGGTTTTTTTATTTGTTAAATTATTATTTTCCATTTTATATTATTTGATCTTTGTTCAGTTTTTGTTATTCTTCTATGTGCCTGCCGTGACTTTACCAGATGGTTCCAACTGTAGACCAGGGCGTCTATTCGGGAACGTGTAAGTGAGACTGCAGCGACCCGCGAGCGAGACTCGCATCTCGCTCTTACGCATTACGCGTCCTGCGGAAGAGTGGGATGTGAAATCTCGCTGGCGAGTCGCTACAACATCACTTAGCGTTCCCGAATAGAGGCGCAGCGCTGGCCTGCAAGCCAGTATAATGATGCTGTGTTGGGACCTTTTCAGTTGGCACTATGTTCTACTTTTTTGTTTTATGATGTCTTTTGTGCTCTGTTGTGAATAAATGTTTTTCTTTCTTTCTTTCTTTCTTTCTTTCTTTCTTTCTTTCTTTCTTTCTTTCTTTCTTTCTTTCTTTCTTTCTTTCTTTCTTTCTTTCTTTCTTTCTTTCTTTTTTTCTTTCTTATTGAGACGTAGTTTTAAATTTTCAAGAACAAAAACCACGTATGTGACTAACGTAGACAAACAGATACTCAGTCACGTTATAGGGTTCCACATTTTTCTTTTGAGATTCGACACCCTAAAGAATTACTATATGTAAGTAAAAGTACTCTGTCAATTGCCTTACAACAGGCGAATGCCTGATCTATTCACCGAACGTACCGACGTACATAAACCGCTCGTGTATCCTAGCTTTACTGGAGTTGCGAACACGCTTCATGGGATTACTAAAATGCAGCACTATTTCACCAGACACCGGCCCGATACATATCTAGTGCCTTCAATGGCCCTCGCTTTGTTCCTGTTCCGAGAATTTTAACTTGCCAACTGATACGAGGATTTCGTATTTTGATGATGTCTAGTCAGTTTGTGCAGCGTTGGCAGACCACCCACATGGTGGACTGACGACTTGGGGCCCATTGCATGACTACTTGTAACTTGTAATACAAGCGGAAGCCTCTTTTCAACTTCTTTTAATAGATCTCTATTAAAGACTTCCGCTTGTATCCCAGGTGAAGATTGCGGTACTCGGTTGGATGTGAGCAGCACAGGTCGTCGTGGCAATCTTTGTAGAAAGCCTATGTCTTGGCCACGACATTAGGTAGGCCTATATTGTAAAAAAAACTGAATTAGATAATTAAAGCACCTGAAAGTCCATTTAGTGAAGACCAGTTAACAAAAAAGTAGTCACAGTAGGAGCTCACAGCATCGCATGGCACAAACAGGAAAATAATTGACTATCTAAGTCTGAGTACTTATTTGGCAACTTACAGTTCTTGGACTCTTTTGTAAGTTACTCTCTAGCAGCTGCAGCAGTAGTATAATATATCATATGTTTATTGTGTTCACTATATGACTTAAATTATTGATCAGCAAAATGAAATCCTGATTTAAATGTTTATGATAATGCACTTTACTCATCCAAGTTTAATACCATGAAAGCTCTAGGCAAGCTTAACAGGATTGAATGCATGAAAAATTATCCCTAGATTAACTTGAGGTTTAATTACCGTACAAAATATTCATAGGGATTGAATTAGTGTTCTCTGCTGATATTATTACAACCTACTGCAACTACAACTGCTGTTGTCGGATCAATCGGATCAAGGCACGAACTATTCAGCCCTTCTACAGACTTGCTTCACGTAGGTATTTCGCAAGGGGAGTAGTAATAAAAATCGAACGACACCGTGACTTTCTTGCCATACAGAAATAGCCAGACATGAAACCGTTTGCACAGAATATGTCAATACTCTTAGCCTGTGAACGTATTAACTTAGGCAGAGCCAGAATTGGAGTCCAAAGCGGCAGACGTAACACGTTTTATAAACTTTACCAACTACGGGCCTCTATTTGGGAACGTCTAAGCGATATAGTAGCGACGCGCGAGCGAGACTCGCATCTCACTCTTCCGCACGATGCGTAATGCGTAAGAGCGGGATGCCGTCTTGCGAGTCGCAACAATATCGCTTGGACGTTCCCAAATAAAGGCGCTGGTGTTTCTTAAACGATGGCATCGCTTTAATTAATCCGACTGCGCCGGCAAAAGAGGTTAATGAGTTTCACGCGAGTTTATGTACCTAAATATTCTTTATCTACACCCATAGCATAAAACCTCCATTGGTTAATCAATAACCGTATGAAATGACCACCATTTTGACAACCAATTAGGAAAAACCAGTGCTGCGATAAAGAAATAACATGACTTCTTTATCGTTTTTAGTAAAGAAATGAGATTAAATTTGGAACAGCTGTCAAAACTCAAGTGGGTCTCTATTCTAGTGTCCATAGATATTAAAAAGTTATTGATACGAAACGTCAATTCAGTATGTTTTTTTAATATAAACTGCACAATACTTGATCTCGAGTGACGTGAGAATAGAGACTTCATCCGTTTGTCTATGATTTAAAAAAAAATGGTCTTCACGGAAGATCGTATTTGCCGCCATGTTGATGTTTTGCTGAACGAAAGTAGAATTGTTGTTGAATTGAATAGAAAAAGTTGTTTGTAATTTACATTTTAGTTGAAAATATGAATAGTAAGTAGTCTTCTCGGAGTGTGTGTGATGTGAAAATGCGCCGGATATCGGAAATATGCAGCCACGATTGCAACAAATAACTTGTTGCCAGAAAATATTGTTTCTGAACCCATCATGGAGGATTTATAATATGTGTGTAGATAAAGTTATGTATGCAACTCTGCATAATTTGGCCTTAAAACACACGTGCGATCTTATTATGAAACTCGCCTGCGGCTCGTTTCATGAAAACCGCACTAGTGTTTTAAGGCCTATCATTATGCAACCGTTGCATAAACTACTATTGTATTTCTGTTAATTTGTACCTTGAAGTTGTTTAACTGGGTCGATTTCAATGGATGATTTGTACTTATGTCGCGAGTATTAATAAATTTAATCAGAAAGTGGAAAAATTTACAAGTCATATTGTGACACCGAAAAACGTTTTAGCAGTTTATTCGAAGTCACTTTTTTATTTTTTATTTTATATTCCTATCTCTAGAAGCTGTCGCCAGGTGCATAAAGCGCGGCTATACAACTTGAAATTACGGTGAGCCATTGTTGCCTGCTTGCTGAGGGCTCTTACGAAGGCAGACAATATGCATATTCACCCCGGTCTCCCCTCGAGTGTAAGAATGAGTGGAAGAATAGGGCTAGTAGGGGTAAGAATGGATAGTTTTAATATTAAAATTCTGAGTGTATAATTATTATTTCGCTTTAATACTTTTTACGCTGAAACCATAAAGTTTTAATCATAGTTTTTTGTTTAGATAAGCTTTGGGCGACTACTTTGTCTCTGAGTATTTTTTATAATTTTTACACAAAAACCACACCACAGGTTTTGGAGTAAAAGTTATAAAAAAACACTCTCCAGCCGTCTTAATATCGCTGTGCAAAAATCACGCAACTCTCGCTTAGCATAATTCAGTCTCTCATATCTTTGTCATTTACCTTTTTTTTGCAGTCGAACACGTTTAAAAATCGTAATTAAAGTTTATGGTAAACACACGATAATCAGATTATGTTTAACCACGTGAACACAAAACGCAACGCAAGCGTTGCAAGCAACACAATTTCAGTCAAGAAACTTTACGCGTATTTCAAATTGTATAAATAAACCGTTTTTGAAAGATAGAGCTTTGATAATACGTAATTTGCATAGCTATGTATGTTGGGTCCCCCACGCGGGTATAGCTGTGTGCTTCCATATGGGAAGGTAAGATCTAAGGGAGAAAACATACAAACGAGTAGGTCGTATTCATCCTAAGATTTAATATTTTTGTAAAAAAAAACTACATATGGGTCCAATTCGAAACGGTGTCTTCTTAATTTAAAATGTCCTTAACTTAAAATTAGAAACTCGATTTTGTACAGCACAAAGCTGTCAAAATCAAGTATAATGTCTCTTATTTTAAATTTTCAAATTGATCCCATTAATTCAATGTAGCCTTATTTTCACAAACAGTCATTTCTCAGGTTGGTATATCCTATCCTGTATTTCAAATGTTTATTGAATATATTCTGAAAAAGCAATGCATAAAAATAGAAAAAATAGAAAATTGTCATCAATAAATGAATTACGATAATAATGACTTTGTAAACCTTCAATTATTTGAGCATCTTCATGGTTTTTAAGGTTCCGTACCCAAACGGTAAAACGGGATCCTATTACTAAGACTCAGCTGTCCGTCCGTCTGTCTGTCTGTCTGTCCGTCTGTCACAGGGCTGTATCTCATGAACCGTGATAATTAGACCGTTGAAAATTTCACAGCTGATGTATTTCTGTTGCCGCTATAACAACAAATACTAAAAAACAGAATAAAATAAATATTTAAGTCCTTCCTTTCCTTCGTGCGCGAGGCCGACTCGCACTTGGCCGGTTTTTTATTATACATACTTGACTGCTGAAATATGCTCTTTAATTTGAC
Source organism: Tortricodes alternella (assembly GCA_947859335.1). NCBI lineage: Eukaryota > Metazoa > Arthropoda > Insecta > Lepidoptera > Tortricidae > Tortricodes > Tortricodes alternella. The sequence continues at coordinate 12,065,415 of OX401977.1, forward strand.
CGTAACTCTTTACATTTCTAACCTTCCTAATATTATTTATACGAGTTTCAGATGAGCTCGTACATTTTATAAGAACCCCTTTTTAAAATTCACTCCTATAACTATGCAAATAGTGTCCAGTAGGTTACTACTGTTCCTTTTCCGTTACATCATCAGCTCCAAGCTGTGGCTGGCCGTAGTAACGACGACCCACCGCCTATGCCTTCTACTTAAACAGCATTTATATTCATATCACCCTGTATTTACATTTCATCCCAAAAGTAATGTTCCGGGGAAAAGGTTGAGCTCCGTTTCTAAGGGCTTTGCGTTTCGGTTTTTAGGAAATAAAATCCGTAGAATTTGATAAACCATTCAAAGCAGCCTTTTGCAACCCTATAGCAATTGGAATTGGCCCGTAAAACCAAATGTTTATCGGTAAATCTGCTGCTGTTCATATTGATATTGTAACATTTGGATTACATTTTCATGAATTAAATGGCAAATTTGGATGACGACTTTTTTAAATTAAAAGTGCAATTCGTTGGTCTTGTGCAGTGGTAGTATAGTAGTCTAACGCATGGTCTCTCGTGCAGAGGGTCATGGGTTCTAATCCGTAGGTTTTTCGAAACTATGGTTTAACAGCTTTACTCTCAATAATAATTTTCAAAATTCACTTACAATTAATAGTTTAAGTATAAGCGTATATACAGGTCTTAATATAAAGGCTATAGTAAAAATAAAATAACGATAAAACTTAGCGCGTTAAATATTTCCAATTTAAAAAGCTAACGTTGATAAAGGTGGGTAGAATTTCTTTAGCAACTATGGTACGGGAGTTGCTTTGCTATTCCGATAAATAGATTAAATTTATTTAATTCTCAATATAAAGAAACATAATACATAAGTATACATACGTAGTATATAGACGTAGTTATAATCCAAATTGAAATTGATTAATATTAAAATGTCCGAATCAAAAATATTAAAAGGTAAGTAAAGGATCGTCTTTTCAAAAATAAATATAAACTACAATGATAACAGTAATAATTAAGATAAAATTATTCATAATAAAATAATGTCAAATAAATGATTCTACAACTTAAATTCAATATAAGGTTCTTAAGCTTGCGCCTAAATGTCTCGTAAACTTATTCTTTTTTTAAATATGCGGGTAGACGCCTGTAATGTAAGGTCAATCACATGAGGGCGCGATGGCTTTTTTAGCAAAATAACCGATATTAATATTATTGTATCAATACCAGTAGTAAATCGCAGACTTCTAAATATTAAGTGAATGGGTTTACAAAGCGACTGGAGAAATATTAACGTTGCACGGAATTTAATATCGAACATAAGCTCTTCAGATATTCTGCTGGGAAATCTTATGGAAAATAACTTACCCGACCGATGCAGCGGCCGTCACTCAAAGTAGGTATTTATATTACTTATTTGCAATAAAGAAACGTTCTCGTTAACATGTTAGTATTGTTTGCAAGCATTTCGTGTTTAACATTATTGTACTAGTATAAGTTTGAATTGGGCGTTTTCCAAAAAAGTTGTTGGTGACGCAAGTAATAGGAATTCCACTTAAAAAAAGTATTATAATTAACTTCAAACTGTAATATAATCGATAAAATATAGTATAAACTGCATAAAAATAGTAAATTTTACAAAAAACAATGAATATTTTAGAAAATAATTTCAATTTTATGTCGGTTGTGTTCGTAAGAACTTCCATTACGTCACATGTTTTTGATTTTTAAAGAAAACTAGAAAAGTGTTTGACATATTCTGACACTTTATTAAAATAGTAGTTTATGCAACGGTTGCATAATGATAGGCCTTAAAACACTAGTGCGGTTTTCATGAAACTAGCCGATAGGCGAGTTTCATAATAAGATCGCACGTGTGTTTTAAGGCCAAATTATGCAGAGTTGCATACATAACTTTATCTACACACATATTATAAATCCTCCATGATGGGTTCAGAAACAATATTTTCTGGCAACAAGTTATTTGTTGCAATCGTGGCTGCATATTTCTGATATCTGGCGCATTTTCACATCACACACACTCCGAGAAGACTACTTACTATTCATATTTTCAACTAAAATGTAAATTACAAACAACTTTTTCTATTCAATTCAACAAAATTCTACTTTCGTTCAGCAAAACGTCAACATAATGGCGGCGATTCGATCCTCCGTCAAGACCATTTTTTTTTAATCATAGACAAACGGATGAAGTCTCTATTCTCACGTCACTCGAGATCAAATATTGTGCAGTTTATACTAAAAAAACATACTGAATTGACGTTTCGTATCAATAACTGTTTTATTATCTATGGATACTAGAATAGAGACCCACTTGAGTTTTGACAGCTGTTCCAAATTTAATCTCATTTCTTTTAAAGAAGTCATGTTATTTCTTTATCGCAGCACTGGTTTTTCCTAATTGGTTGTCAAAATGGTGGTCATTTCCTACGGTTTTTGATTAACCAATGGAGGTTTTATGATATGGGTGTAGATAAAACATCTAACAAAACAGTTTTCTAAAGAAAAAACATAATACAGCTTAATTCAACAAAACAAAGAAATTTTTGTCAGAAATATTCCTTAACGCTACTTTTGGGTTCTTTGGATGGTATATCATTTGTTCTTAGAACGACAAATGCTTTATTATTCACAAACGTTTTACAATAGAAATCGGAATAATTAAATTGAAAGTATTTTCTTTTTTACAAAATAGTTTCCTAATTATTCTCATAAAACGAATCTGGCTATATTTGGCTACGTAACTTGCGTACAGTACGTTAAAATTCGAAGTTAGTATGAATGAATCAAAAAACCGGCCAAATGCGAGTCGGACTCGCGCACTAAGTGTTCCGTCCCATTATTTATATTCAAGCAAAAAAAAAACACGTTTGTTGTATGGGAGCCCCCCTTAAATATATATTTAATTTTAATTTAATTATTATGTTTAAAGTGAATATATAACTAAATGTTCTGTGAATAATCCAAGCGTCTACCTGTTGCCGTTACCAATATAAAGCAAAAACGAGCAAAAAAATCACGTCTGTTGTATGGGAGCCCTCTTAAATATTTATTTTATTCTATTGTTTAGTATTTTTTATTATAGCGGCAATAAAATTACATCATCTGTGAAAATTTCAACTGTCTAACTATCACGGTTCATGAGCTACAGCCTGGTGACAGACGGACAGACGGACAGCGGAGTCTTAGTAATAGGGTCCCGTTTTACCCTTTGGGTACGGAACCCTAAAAACGATGAAAGCTATGTAACCGTAGTCTAATTTTACATTTAACGGTACTCTGTGGACCCGAAACGACTCGAAGGATTCCCCAGCTGAGATTCGAAAGTATTTGTCACTAAAATTAAAACAAGTTATGCGCAATAAACGCCATTCTAAAGCAAAGAGAAACATTTAAACAAAAAAAAAATTGTAGCTAGTTTTAGATAGTATTTACATACATAGCATCACTCCCGAAATCCCTAATGGGGTGAGCAGAGCCACAAGACTACTTGTGACCACGTTCGATTAATTAGTCCTAAGATGGTATGATGAACCGTATGGTGACAGGTGATCAGCCCATCGCCCATACAGATAGTCCACCATGTTGGAGAGGACCCGTCCCAGTCGACTTTTACGACATGCCAGGATGATAAGCATCTGCACACATTCTATGCTATTTCTTCACTCCCAGTGCAGCAGAGAAGTAATTAGATAGTATTTGACGAAGCAATAAAAGCTTTAAGAATGCTAACGAGTATCAGCTAGTATCTATTTATAGAAAAAAAGCAAAAACCTTATGTGCCGATATTCCGTAATGGAAGCTGGTGATAATAGGATTAATCCAATATTAGTTACAGAAGAAACGACGTTAGGAAAGCAATTTCGGCTTCGCATATTGCCTATTAACGAGCAGCCATGTTTTTTTCTTTAGCTTTTAGTGTATTGTCTATCAAGAATTATTTAAAAGTAAATGAGTAAGGCTTAAATGATTAAAACTTGGTGTTTAATTGCAACTTTTATTTACGTAGGTAGATACTTTTGTATCATCAAGTTTATTTGCTTTTTAGGGTTCCGAACCTCAAAAGGAAAAAAGGAACCCTTATAGGATCACGCGTGTGTCTGTCTGTCTGTCTGTCTGTCTGTCTGTCTGTCTGTCCGTCTGTCACAGCCGATTTGCTCCGAAACTACTGAACCGATTGATTTGAAATTTGGTATACATATGTAAATTGGTGACCGCAACAGGGATGCGTAACGTAAATAAATTAATTTTGAACATGAAGCCCACGCGGGTTTCACTCGCACTTGTCCGGTTTTTTATAGTTAAATACAATACGAAGACATGATAGCGTTAAAGTGAATTATTTTTCAATTTACTAATACCGTATTTCCGGTAAAATCTGTCCCCGGTAAAATAATGGCGCAGGATATAAGTTTTCGCGCCATACATTCGGAAAATGTTCCCAACTCAATTTTCTTTTAAAAATATGGCAAGTTAGCAAATCGTCAGCACACCTGCTCGTGAATAACGCCTCCCCATTTCCCTGTAATATATCTAATAAATCTCACAAAACTTGTGAACATATTCATACTTTCTTTTATTATCATCATCTGCGAGTCCCCCCTGTAATATTGAATTCAATACCGCAGGTACTACTGATTAAAATAGCTGTAATTCAAATGATATATGAGTTTATTCGCAATAAATAATTAAAATAGTATTGTTAATTATGTATGAATGCTGGCCGCATATTTCCGACGAAATAATAGTGGTGGGTGATTAAAAGCCACGCCATTTAAATTAATTGTAAGCAAACCGAATGGATTACGTGGCAAATGTAAGTACTGTTGTAACGTTTTAATTATAATTCGACGACCGAAATTTACATTAATCATTATTATTTTCACTTCATTCATCTTTGAAAAGGTCGATTAAAAACCAGAAAGATGTTATTTATGTATCCGCTTAAATATAGTATGCTTGCCGAAGACGGTATTAAAACACATCCTATTACGTTCGACACGCTCTCGAAGCCAAGTGTTTACTCGATTATTGTTATCGGCGCATAACCTGAACACATTAATCACGAGGTTTCCAGCACGTTTTTTACACAATATCAAAGGGTTCTATTCAATGGAACCCTTCCAAATATTGGTTTTTGCGGAGCTCTCACCGGCCAGTAAGAGCGAAACCATGTTTTTATATTTATGGCTCGCCTACGCACGTCCGCGATATCTCACGTATAGAAAGGCTTTCACTATGACGTTTTATAGTGCAACGTCATTAAGCCCCGAATATAAAGTGAGGGAATGACAAAACATGAATTAATTTCAGATATGTCGCACGGTACGATGCACACCCTTCTGTGATACACACGGATTCCTAACTGGAGTCGCTATGTAATTTTTTTCCAGTATATAAAGCAGTAGTTTTTTTTTTTATTTTGATAGCGTTAAACGCACTTATGGCTTTGTTTCGGCTTGACATATTTATCAAGACTCATTTTTGTCATGTGTTACAATCGTTTAAAATCAGTAGTTAGGAGTTATCGACGATTATCATTTATGCTTTTCTGTGATATTGCGTTATTATGACCTAAAAATCCTAAATTAACTGCTAATTTAAAAAAAATATGTGAGTGATTTATCTTTTGACATTAGTTTGCATGATTGGGATATTTGGAATTATAATAGGATGGGATGGAAAAGTTCTTTCCATGCACCTATGTCCAAGTTGTTTTGCTATTACTCTTTTACATACACTTAAGAATGAGAAAGAGCAAGAAGTTTTAACCAACCCATTAGGTATAATAAGAACCAAGTAACGGGTCAAAATTGTATAAACAGTTTGTCAACTTTAAAAGCTGTGTGTCTCCCTTGTTTGAATGTAGGTGCGATAACAACGCGGTGCCGCGAGGAAATTCGCTCAATTATGTCTCCGTCGGCTTTTTAGCTGACTTATCGATAAATCTCTGATCTAGGGTCGATAACAACACTAATGCCAACTACGGCGCTGCGGTTGCTAATGGGTCGTAATTTATTAGCCTTTAATTAAATAATGTAAAGTACTCATTTCATTTTCAATGATGTTATTACGTTCGTGAAACAGTAGTTTTTTCCAATTAAGATGATCATCTTGCCTTATTGATCGCGCTGTCTAAAAATCAAAACGTCTTCGTGAAATGTAGCCTTAAGCTTATATTGACTAAGAAGCAAAATGCCTACCAGGCAATATGACTATGCAGCACTTGAATTTCATTGTATATTGACTATGCAGCAAAAGACCTACCAGGCAATATGACTAACGACAACCTTTACAATCTTTATCCTTATCTTTATCTTTAACATTAGACAATCTTTAGACAATTTGCTGCTTAGGTATTATTGCAATTTAGGCATTTTGCTTAGCAGACATTTTGATCCTTAGACGATTTACTGCTTAGGTATTTTGCCACATAGACATTCTTTTTTGTCGTTTCGCTTCGTAGACGTATGCAAGTTAGATATTCTGATCAGAAGGTCATCGTGCACTATTAACCTTTTGAACGTCACAGTCGGTAGTAGCCGACGGAAGATTTTCGTGCCGCTGACGCTACGGCATGCCGTTTCCCATATATTTTGTCGGCTGCAGCTGTCACTCGGCGTCCGGGGCACGCTTTCTCGCATTCAGCGGTGGCGTTCAAAAGGTTAAAGAAAAGTGATTGCCTCCACAGGTTACTTTTACCAGATACCAACCTAGTTTTTACTTATTGCAGATAAGTTAGGTATTATAACAAGGCATGCCTTGAAGTTTTATTCAAAAAGCTAGCGTGAGTAGTTAGTTAACTTCTAATGTGAATATACCTAATCGTTCTGTTTTCTATTGTGCCTTTGTTTACGTTTGTGCTTGCTTTTTTTATCTATTTAATACACGTTAATTCCAGCAAATACACACCATTTCAAATCGGAGATCAAGAAACATTCGTAGAGCCGCTATACAGCAAACAGCATTACATGTTTTATCTTTATGCAAATATATTTTTATCGTAGTAAAACTAACTATAAGGGGACGACCAATTTAACAAGGCGACTCTTAAAGACTTTACGACAAATACATAACTACTATAAAAATAACATAACTATGTTTTAAAGCGAATTGACTGACTCAGTAAAAAACGACTTCTTCCAAAAACAAATGGTTTATATTTCTTTAAACGAATGTCGGTAGTTAAGTATTCTACGATATAAGTGCCTGAGGTTAGCTCGACACGTGGCCGACACGTGTCATCAGGGCGCACGTCATTAGCTCGACTCGTCTCGTGGGAGATGCTATGAGAGTTTTAGTATTATATTGCAATATAAAATGAAAAGCGACTCACGAAGTTTCACGTAAAATAATGATCAAGAAGTTAAAATCATTCATATATCATTTTTGCTCCTAGTATGACGCACCCTTAAAAATTTTATATAGCCTATGATACTCGCACATTTTCCATGAATCATATTATAGCCCATTTATTAAAATCAGTTCAGTAGTTCAGGAGCTAAAGTGCAACGCCCGATATTTGGTCACATACATACATCCTGAGGGTCGAGCGGCTGGAGTCCCGTCACAAGGTCAATTTTACGTCCTTTGTGGTGGGGATACCGACCGATCAACTTGCGGCCTTCACTAAGCAGGAATTCTGGCCGAGGGGTGTCGTATTCCGTCGTTTTCGTGGACGGTTATTGGACACCGAGAAACCGTGTCACACGTCGCAGACCAAACGTGTCACCTAGTTATTTAAGTGTTTTATTGTTACTTATGTATGTTAGTCTTTAAGGTATTTATGTTATGGGCCTTGTTGCCTGAAATAAATGGTATTATTATTATTATTATAGACTGTTAAACTCTATACCTTCCTTTTGACTTCCCGCAGTCGGGCAATAATAATAAAAAACACTGAAAAAAGCTAATAGTAAGCTACTTGCGCATATCATAGTTTTCAATTCACGCGGGTTCAAAAAATTATAACATTTCTAAGTTTTATCTCGTTCATTGACAGATTTTTATGACTACGTCTTTTGGTGTTTAATTATTTTTATTTGAAAAAACACAAATAAAATGTTTTAAATTTGGATGTTCGCCATTACAACTCGAATCTGTGGCTGCGAAATTACTTGGTATATTAATTACATACATACATACATAGCATCACGCCCGAAATCCCTAATGGGGTGGGCAGAGCCACAAGGCTACTTGTGGCCACGTTGGCAGGTGATCAGCCCATCGCCCATACAGATAGTCCACCATGTTGGAGAGGACCCGTCCCTTAGTCGACTTTTACGACATGCCAGGATGATAAGCATCTGCACGCATTCTATGCTATTTCTTCACTCCCAGTGCAGCAGAGGAGGAAGAAGAGGAGGGTATATTAATTACAACGTTAAAAAAAATATAGCTTAAATTAATGCAGCTATAATTTTTTCGATACACTACTTTTTAAAACCATATCTTTCCCACAATTATTGTGCATAAAACTCAGCATCTTCAAATAATAAGAGCACTTATGAAGTGGCAACGGAAGGTTTCCTTTCCTGAATAATGGCCGTCGACTTCCGGTGATATATTTCCGCTATCTCGCTCCCAACATGGCGTCCACACTTCCGGTTGACCGTTATGGAGTGTTAATCGAGCATAATGTCTGACAAATGAAAAACTATCCCTGATATTTTATTAAAGTTAAATAAATATAAATAAAATGAAATATTCTTTTTGCAAATATATTAAAAATCAGATTTCAACAAAAGTGATAAAATACTGTAAGTAAAATCAGGCGCTTCATTCGGCAACGCTAAGTGGTTCTGTAGCGACTCGTAAGCCAGATTTCTCATTCCACTCTTCCGCACGACGCGAAATGCGTAAGAGCGAGATGAGAGATATGGCTTACGAGTCGCTACAGAATCACTTAGCGTTCCCGAATGAGGCGCCTGGTAACGTTGCCATAAGGCTAGCATTTATTCAGGTTTATAATTTGCGTACCCTTATAACTATACTATATTTAGCAGTTCAGCTTTTTATCTAAATGTGTGGGTTCACTTAGTATAATGTTTCCTAAAAGTAAGCGCATTGATACCTAACCGCAGTTTACAAGTATCAAGTAAGTTCATTAGTGAGGAAAATCATTGGTATACGGTGACTGCTGGGGTTTGAACTCCATACTTTGCAATCACTAACCGACACTCCGAACAACTAAACCTGCTGCTCAATTACGTAACACCAATTGGTATCGCTTTCGCGAAAAGTAAACCAATTGTACCCTTATTCACACAGAGTGAAGACTAAATTTGTTTGAATTGTGAGCCAAAGCGATACCAATTTTGCTACGTAATTGAGCTGCAGGTAGCATTGCCAGAGAATAAAAGTAGTTTCATGTACAAAGAAGTGAATTCTATAGTTTTTATGTCTCTTAACACGCTTTCACTGCCAAGAACCCAGTAGTCGTTGGTGTTGTGTCTAAATAGTAGGTGTTTCTCTGTTCGTAGTAAGTTTTCGCTTCACACGGAGCGCCATGAGAGCGAAAAAGTTATATAATGGTGGAAAAGTTGACACCAAATAATCTGAACTACTAAGAAAGTAGTAGTAGGAGTAGTTTAAAAAAAGTACTAACCGTTCCCGCGAATATTTACTCGCAGAGCACCACATGTCTTTACTGTCACAATTTTTTTTCTTTATAATTAATCGATTACAATTTAACAAAAGAATAATGCTACGTGCGATGTCCCTTAATCCACTTGTTAAAATCCCATCCATATATCTTCAGTAGTTTTCGTTTGATATGTATCCAAACAAACGGACAAAAAATAAAAATTAATCATTTTATATCACGTCGCCTTGTATTATTTCTTTGTAAATATCTTTAATGTACACATACGTTTTTTATAACGATTAAGTGAAATTTAACACCTACATGTTTACGATTTCAGGTCCAGCATTATATCCCTGACACCCTTTATTTACCATCCAATCAATGGCACAAAGATTGGCGTCGGTCTTGATGATGCGAATGAAAAATCCCGGCTCTGTTTTATAGTAAGCAGACATCATTGTTTTCGCATCCCTTGTCTACCGCCTTTTGTTATTATTCCCAGCTTTACTTCCCAACAAAAGGACTTCACGAGGAACAAAAACATAATTACAGAGAAGGGCAAGAAAAATCTTAGGATTATAATAATCAAATTTTCTTCTCCGTTCATAATCGAAATATTCGCAAAATTAAGGACGAATTCCTCAAGTTTAATAAAGTGCTATTTGAATGATCTTTAATATCCAATGTCACAATTAAGGGTTCTTTAATAATAGGATACCCTATTAGCTGTTTGATCGTTCCATCACCCACGGAATTTAATAACGAACATTTATGAAGAATTAAATTTCTTGTAAAATAAAAGGTATCTGATCTTACACCGGCATTTTTGATTGTTTTCGTAAAAATATATACCGACACCTCTTGGACTTTTTTTACTACATGTTGGCAAACTTAAACAAAAAGGCAAAATGTTATTGTTACGGCATATGAATATTATGGCGCCAGGGGTCGGCAGCCTATAAATTGCTGCGTGGGTAGTTTTGCACATGCCTTCGCCATCGTTAGGTTACGAAAGCATTCTTTTTCAATTACAATGAAAGCACGCTTGTAGTCTGCAATTTTACTTTTATTCCCCTATTAAGTACTTTTGTCTTTGATTGATAATCCGACATTATAAGGGAATAATTCAACGCGAGAGCTCATGTAATGTTACCACTTACCTATTTTCAGCAACCAGCTCGTCCCATTTGATATTTTGTAAGAAATTACAAGGTGGCTTTTCTGAAAATATACAAGTGTTCCTTAAATGGTTGTACTGCAGAGAATTTATGTAAGCTGCTCATTTCGCAACGCAAATCGAGTCGAAACCCGAACGGGCAGAAAAGACTTGAAATATATGGTATGTAAATGCGACCTGCTTTAGACTCTTAGCATTATGAGCACCATACATAACCCAAATGAATATTACATTAAACACTGTCCAGAAGCGTACTCGGATGATTTATAATTCCTTTTGACCCACGTCAGCGTGTCGGCTCTCGCCAAGATATAGTACGTTATTTATCCGCCACAGAATTACCGAGAGTTCTGCGTGACAAGCACGCTATCATAATTCAGACCACGCTGTATATAAAGCTTATAGAAGGTTGTTATAACAGTACTGAATAAGTTGCGCTTCTTACAAATGTAACAGTGATAACGGAAATTGTGACATCGGGAAGGAGTGACAGTGATCCTATCAAACATAATCACACCGAAAATTAGAATGGTCCGTTGGTTTTCATTTAATCGATATACGTTTAATATTCTTCTTCTTCTTCCTAGCGCTTTTTCCCGTCTACGCTTACGCTACGGGGTACGCTTTGACCATGATCCCGGATTCGGCAGGTCGGGTTATTACAGTGTAGCGACTGCCGTCTGACCTCCGTAACCCTCGTGACAGGGAACCTGACTAATTGGATTATGGTTACGTATTTAGTTACCCAAATGTGCAGGTTTCCTCACGATGTTTTCTCTGACCGTAAGAGCATCGGTTACCGCAATTCGCAGGCAGATAATGTACATAAGTTAGAAAAACTCATTGGTACATGGCAACTGCTTGGATTCGAACCCAGACCTCACAATCACGAGTCAACATCCTTAGCCATTAGGCCACCGACGCTCTCCATTAAGCCACCGACGCATACGTACGTTTAATATTACCGTAGAATATTCGAAGCTTGTTTTTCCAGTTCTAACAGCAACACTTAACCATAATACAGAAGTTGTTAAACATTCCTTTATGATTTTTCAGGATAAGCAGGCTTATTTACTTTATACACGCGTGTCTTTCAAGTGGTAAGTATGGAAAGGCCTAATTAAATCCTTCTTAATTAGCGGAGTGCGCTCAAAGTTAAAAGACAATAAGGATGGAAGTAATTAAAACATTTACGTACCTACGAAGTCAGGATGTTTTCGTCCGTTCATTAGAGCTCCACAAGTTTGGCTTAATTCGTAAGCGAGAGGAGACTCACTTTCACTTGGAGAATACGTTGTTGGCACGATAATAAAGTAACATATTATTTTTTCATATTATGTATCACTGTTCTGTACAATATTATAGTGTTTTTTAAAGAAAACAAACAAAAACAGTCTTAAGAAGCTCAGTTTTTACTGCTTTGATACGCTGCCTTACTTTTTCATCCTAGCAAGAAAATATATTTTTTAAATGATTGTAACGTTTTATAAGCTTATAAAACTAAATTTTATAGTGTTATGGATACCAGCCTCAACAGTTTAAAAAAGTGTAACAATGATTTCATTTATTTTCAATCAAGTAGATAAGAAGATAGCTCGTAGACATACGGGAAAGTAGTGTTATTCTTGCATAAGAATAACACAACTCTTATTATTAAGTCTGGGATAATAAAGGCAGAGAAAAAAAAGGTCAGTTTTGGCCCCCAAAGTTACCTTAAATTTGCGTCAAAATTCCCTTCATCTCTTTACGTAATATTTTTTAAGCAAACTTAACGTATTTCCCGTTTGTCTGGCTGTTTGCCCACGTGCGCGCTCCCACGGGACGTATTCAGCATTATGCTAATTCTGTACATACACCACGTATTATTGTTACTAACTTTTGTGCGTACGGCCTTTCATCTTATTAATTTTGTACGCGCGTCTCTCATACATGTTTGTACGTGGAATTCGCGGTTCAAACAGTTTTACGTCATATATAGGGTGTGCCATAAGTTTTTGCACTTTAAGAAACATGATAGAGACAAAAGTATATATTTTATTAGGTATTTATTATACTTCGTATAAAATATACTTTTAAATTTTTTAAAAACGCCATCATCTAAATGAGCTCCGTTTTGTTATCAGCACTCCTACAACCGACTAGGCAATTTCGCCGCAGACAACTCGGGCAGCGCGGCGCGGGGCGTGCGCGAAGCGGCGGCGGTGCGGGGCGTGCGCGAAGCGGCGGCGGCGCGTGCGCGGGCACGCGAAGTTGTATTTAATATGGCCGCCATGTCCAGAGGCACACCGAGGCGGGGCGAACGCGTCGCGAAAGCGGCGCGGGGCGTGAGCAACGCGGGCCCGCGTTCGAAACGCGTTGAAGCCGCCGCCCGCATTCGGTGTGCCATGTACAAATTGCGTGGGCCCGCGTTCGAAACGCGACGCGCCGCAACCGCGTTCGCTGTGCCCGGGCCTTTAATATTCGTTGTTGAACCAGTTACTTTAAACTTATTGACCCGAACATTGATTAAACTTACTTATACGACGTAATTCGTATTCAATTCTAATAATAACTATAATCGCATAGTAACGTAAGACTGGTTTTTATGAAAAGTGTTTAACACAAAAACCACATTGCTTGCCCGTGAAACGCTCCATCGTGATCAAAAATCTACAAAATGACAATTAAATTCTCGCCATCCGTTATGCCCCACAATTAATAGTTTACAAAAAAATCAGTGGTGTTATTTGCAAAAATTTATGGCCCACCCTATATTAAAGATTAATAAGGAAGTTTAAGGACGTCAGTTTCTTTTTAGGTGTAAATTGCTGATAAGAATAATTTCAGGCTATCAGTACGGTCTGAAATTACGTTAAGTTGATTTTTTGGTGTGCTCAATTTTTTTATACTTACCTTGTCCTATGACAAGGTAAGTGTAAGGTGCCATACCTTAATCAAACTTTTGTTTATATTCAAAATGTTTTCAATACATTTAAAATAGTACTGTGACTCACTTATAGACAACGCACAGCCTAAACAACTGGTCCTAGAGGTAGGAAATTTGGTGGAGACATTCCTCGAGTACCCTAGAGGTGCACTAAGGAGGTTTTTTTTTAAATTCCAACCCTAAAGGGGTGGTAAAGTTTGTATGGAAAATACCGCGGGCGAAGCTGTGGCGGGTTCACTAGTATAATAAAAATAAAACACATTTGTAACACGTTTGTTTTTAACATAAATTTTTTATCGGAATTACTTTTACTGTATACCTAAGAACATCAAGTTCAGAACACCCGAGTGATGCTACAGGTACAGTTAAAATAGTCATGCATAATTGTTTAATAATCTACTAAAGAAACTGTTTTTAAAGAATTATCTTCATTCTACTCGACCCGCTACTAAACTAGCTAACCAAACCCCGTCAAGTCATCCGTCCGCAGTTTATCGCGGGTTCCCACGTAAGAGCAAGTTGGATCCGCAACCACAGTGTAGAATGAGTACAGAAGGTCAAATCAATTGTTGGTTTATTATCTGCGAATTGGTTTTAGGACAAACTTTGGTTTTACCAGTCATATCCAGCACAACCAGGAAAAACTCTTAGGGCACTCGCCCACTGCGAATTTTGTAGCGATACAGTCGCGCATTTCGTTGACGCGCGGCTGCATCGCGACATGTGGCCACTTGTCGCATTTGCAACGTGCGATAAAAGTGATGCAGTAGCCCTACAGTCGCGCTGTATCGATTCAGCATCGCTACTGTGTCGATACAAATGCGCGACTGTAGCGATAAAGTCGCGCTATCTCGATTCAGCATCGCTACTGTATCGATGCGAACGCGCAACTATATTGGGCGACATCGGGGGAGAGAATATCGTAGGGGGGCCGCGGGTATCTGTATCGATGCTGCATTGCGATAGTATCGATCCAGAATCGTATTAGCATCGCGGGTGCTTTGCGACTGTATCGCGACTGAATATCTGCAAAAAACCGCAATGGGCGAGCGCTTTTAGGTGGCGCCGTCAATAGACACATCGAGGCAGACACCATTATCGGTCTAGAAATGTCAAAATCTGTTTTATGAAGCTTAATATCATACCAAAGGATGAGCACAAAAGTTTACTGCATTCGTGATCCGTGAGATCGGATGTAAGACGGAACATATCCTAGATTGTTCTGAATTATTAACATTTGAGTTTCTAGAGATAAATCATCCATTGAACCATCTGTTCTTATATATTTCATGTCCGAAAACTTCGTAGCAGTCGCAACTGTTCCACGGCAGAGTGTAATGGAATGAAAGCAAAATGTTGCCACACGGAAGATTAATTTTAGAGAATATCACCTTTAAAATATTCATGGAACCAATCGATAGTGAAAAATGTCGTTAATTTTATTACTTTGCTTTACTTTATATTCTAACATTTTAAGTGTAGAACGCTGAGCGCAGATGTACCTACCTTTTCGATTTATCGGCTGGCGTAAATACGTTTTCAAATTTTAAATGCAAGCATTGATCTTAGCTATTACTATTTAGACGTAACGTAAAAATACTTTTGACATAAAAGTTATTTACTATTTTCAGATCTGTTGATGACTCTTTTAAACCAAAGTCATTATCTAATAAAAACTGTCTCATGCAGATTTAATTTTGGCATATAATTAAGAAACATTGTTTGTTTACTTTTCCAAATAACTGGTAAGTATTTAGGTAGTTCCTAAGACAAGAAACATAATATATTTTTTTATTTAGTCTCTTGACTGTTTAATTTGTCGAATTTATGACAAATTCCATTATAACTCAACAAAAAGTTTTCACTTAAACGAAACTCGATACAAATAAACGATGGCACTCCAACGAAAAGCAAGCTCATATTGGCAAAAGTTGCAATAAGTGAGTTTCTATCTTGCGGTTATCGCATAACAGGCCGACAATATTTCCCTATGCTGGTGTTGGGCGTTGTTAAAAATAATAATAATTTAAAAGTAGGTTATAAAAAAAAATCTTTCATAAATGCAATTTTTTAAACAGGTATTACTATTGATAATTACTAGCGAAATACCTTAGGAAGAAGAAACGTTGTCAGGCGGGGGTACAGGGAGGGTAATGGGGGAAATTGCCCCCACTGACACGCGACTGAAGGCAACCTATGTTGAGCAATTTTTTTGAATAATGGACGAATTGTCTGGAAATTAGGTAAAATCACACAAAAGTCCCCCGCCCCCCCAAACGAATGGTGTTTAAAACAAGTTTAGACGCATGAAGACACTATGAAGCTAAGCTCGGATATTTTTCTATCATGCATGCATATAATGGCCGTTCCCAATATTCAATTCGCGGATAGATTTGGTTATTAAGTACAGGTTAAAAGTTGACATTTGCCACATACAAAATATGTAAATTTCTGACTGGTACACGGAAAACACGAAGTACCAATTTGGTCTAACATTTTACGGCAACATACAACCGAGACTTATTTGAAAATGAATAACAGCTTTGTAAGTTATAGACTAGTGATTGCTTTGATTTGTTTGATGTTAGCAAACCGCTTTGCAAGCTCTGTCCGAAATAAGTCGCTTGGTTGATATTAGCAATAATTTGTTTATTAGCTCTAGTAAGCACATCTATACGCGGATTGAATATTGGAACGAGCGAAAAAGAAGAACATTATTAAGACACGATGAATTGAGAACCTCCTCCCTTTTTGAAGATGGTTAATAAAAGAATAGGAAATCCGTACCAACAACGCAATCATAGTTTGCAAACTGAAATGGCTCCCATATTGATATTTCTGGACACATATTCAGGCTCCATTTATCCCAACCCTGCCGAGCAATCGGATATCTCACCGGTCCTTATGTTGTCTTGACGTTTATGAAGGTCTACCCGATACGTATCTAATTTCTCCTGAATTATGAACTACTACCGTCTCTTATCGCAATATATGGATCATTAATTTTACCTAAAGAATAACGTCTGATTATTTTACGAAGAACTTTCGGTAAGCTTTTCTTTTGATTGATATATATAGTTTTGTCTTGAAGAGGGCAGAGAGTATTTGAAGCTTCGATTGATTTTTTCTTACGATTATTAATAAGAATTTTAGTTGTGTACAGAAAAGATAATGTTATTTATATATTTTAAGCACTTACATTTCGCTGTTAAGTTTCTATAATGCAAACTGTCTTTGTATTCATTTCATCTTTATAACCACATATAATTCAATTTAATGTAATTTTTTTTTATTTAAAAAGGAATGCAATGCTGACATTGCAAAAAATGAGGAGTGCAATTGACTTTCACGTAAAATGAGATTTGTATGCCAATCGATGATTATTTGAAGAGGTGAAAATCCCCGCCATTACCGGGCACCCTATTTCAATGCGGTGCAAGTTATGAGATCCGTACTATTACAAGATACTGCATTCATAAAACGAATTCAAACATTCGGTTGACAAAATTAATATACAGCGGGCCTAGCACACTAGCTTTCATCGCGCTTAAGCTATAGCCTGTCACTTTTTAATTCAATAGCAGAAAAAGACGAATCCCTGATGTGCACGAGAAGAATAAGTGTACAGGCATGGAAGCAAGAAGTATTTTGAATTAAAATAAAATAAATATTTGGTACTAGCTTTTTCCCGCGACTTCGTCTGTGTCGAATTCGGTTATCGCTGTTCCCTCGAGAACCCTGCATTTTTCTAAGATAAAAAGTAGCCTATGTTGTTCTCTGGCTCATATACTATCTCTTTGCGAAAAATCTCGTCGATCCATTACGCCGCTGTTACATAAAAGACGGACAAATTAACAAACAAACACACTTTCGCATTTATAATATTAAATAACACAACCATAATATTGTGTCCTATCCAATACTATTTAATTATTTTTCCTTATTTCTCTTTGAAAAAGTTCAAAAGATGGAGCAAAACGTGTGACAATATAGTGAATACTTGGCTTCATGTTGCTAGCTCTATGGTTAACACATTCAGTGCCGAGAACCCGATAGTTGGGTTCACCGTTCGTAGTGCATTTTTGCTACTAAAGGCGGACTAACGCTGCTACGCGCTACGCGCGTAGCCGGTAGAGTTTGTCGGCAATGAATGTGTTAACCTTTCATAACTTACACCGCACCTAAGGATATTGAGAGACGCCTAGGGCGCGTCAGAGACCGTCTCATTTGCCGCAGACAGCGAAGAGGCGGGCCGCCGTCACCGCGCCGACTTCACTTACCTATTTACGATAATTGACGGGCCATATAACTTTTACAATAGACGAATAAAAATGCGTGGTATATGTGGTATCCTTGTGCGGAAGCAGGGTATTCGACATTAGTTTAAGTGGTATCAGAAACCGATCGCTACCATGGTAACGCAATGTCGCTGAGTTTTGTCACTTTCTTTTCATGTTAACTCCATAACGTAAGATAAAGAGAAGACAATGTGATATGAGTCAATATCGAATACAGGCCCAGATCAACGATTGCAAAGAAAGGTTTTTGTTTTACTTTTCTCTAAATATCGTTTAGGTTCCCTTCGCCCATATTCCCATTTCGTTCACATTCCTACTTCGTCAGCAATCTCATTCCGTTAGCAATCCCATTTCATCCACGCTCAATTCCCAATTCGTCCACTTCCTATGATGTCAACATTCCCATTTCGTCCATATTTCCATTTCGTTCACATTCCCACTTCGTCAACATTCCAACAAACCACCCAGAAATAGGAGCTCCGCGGCAGCGGAACTCCGTCGACACTTATTGATTTGAAATTAGGCAGTGTCGACGGCTCCTATTTCTGGATGGTTTGGCCCTCTGGGCCTGCTGTAAAACTAACATAACCTAAACCTACCTACGTATTTGGCCTATTTTTACTTTACTCGTGTTAGTTAAGTGTTGACGAAGTGGGAATGTGGACAAAGTGAGAATATGACCGAAATGGGAATGTGGATGAAGTGGGAAAAAGGACGAAATGTGAATATGGATGAAATGGGAATGTTGACGAAGTGGGATTGTGGACGAAGTGGGAATGTGAACAAAATGGGAATGTGGACGAAGTGAACCTAAACGCTCTCAATTAAGAACATGTTAAAAATGGCTGACAGGCAGAAGAGCCTTAAAAAATGAAATCAAGAAAGTCTGAATAAATGAATTTAGTTGAATTACTGTGCATTTAAAATAGTATGATACACGTTTTAGCATCAATAAATAAGAATGACCTGGAACTCCAACTTAGTCATTTTAGAAAGAAAAACAGTGAAAAACAGTGAATTTTGAAACGGCTCATATTATAATGTAAAATAGGTATTCGCAAGTATTTAATTATAAAACTTACTGAAGTTTATATCGGGCAATGCAGTCCTTCAACGCAATTCGTAACCGGAAGATATAAATTCAGTCTCTAGTATTTTTCAAGCTATAGCTTTTCCGTTACTAAATAGCTGTGATATCTGTGTACTAAATCAGAATAGGTAGATAATCAAAATTAATGATAAAAGCATAATAAAGCGCGTGAAAATCGAAAGAATATAAACGTATTGCTATAAGTTTTTACCCTAAATTAACTGATGCTTCAATTTTGAGCCAAATAATACCACACCAATAAACTCACTATTTTTATCAATATCTGCCACGGTAACTGATGACCCATGGACCATATGGTTTTAAGAACACTTCATATCTTAACAGCCAGCTCTCGATAGGCCATCCGTCTGCACGGGCCGAACACGTCCATACAGACCAGTCGCAGTCACAGATTGCGTCTATTATTTACGACCAGCACACGACCCTAGCAATTTCGATGCGGAACTTTCCCTTCCTTCCTTTTATTCCAATTTCGCAATGTTAGAAAAAATATGACGATATTATTGGACGAGTCAAGTTATGAGCACCCGCCCGGTCAAGCGAAAAGGGTGGTTTTATTTCGTTTCGGGACGGAAAAGTTTCACATACCTAATTCAATGTGAAACGACGTTTGAATTAATCATCAATATGGCTACGAGGTAAAAAAGCTTGGCGATGTGTAAAATGTAAAAGGAAATATTCACTTTAGTTGAGTTATTCTATCGAGTGAAATCGTGTAAAATAAACCACGTGCAGTGGTAACCGTAGTGGATTGACACGCGGCCGCGCGGCCTCATGGGCAGCGGGTCGCAGGTTCACATCCGAGCCCCAGCTCGCACCTCTGAGATTTACAGATCTCATGTGCAAAATTGAATACGTGGAGACTACCCCCAATCCCACTCACGCAGATTTGAGAGGCGACCTGTACCCTGCACTGGTACGTACATAGACTGATGATAATGTTGATGAGAAGCAACCATAGAAGTGGAAGTGACAGAGTTGAGACAGCCTTGGGGACAACTTTAGAAGCATAACATACCAGTTTCGGAACTACTGAAGACAATAGGACAATTATCAGTCGCAACTAGGTTACATTTTACGGCATAAACGACGAACTTGACGGCAAAAAAGCTTTAATCGTGAAAATTACCGCTTACCAGCCTTTGTACACAATAAAACTAAAGAATAAGTATGTCTTTCCGCTAACATGCCGATTGTTTCAAACCACAATCTAAAACAAAAAATAGATACGAAGACAAAAGACTCATTACCTAATCGGCATCAGATTTGAATCCATGAAATGTTAAATTTGAATTGACCTGTTTATAAACGCAGCGAGCGGAAATTTAGATAGCTGCCGTTTCAGCGTTCTTTTACATATTTATGAGTTATGTTTCAGTGAGCGGAGCGATCGCGGGAAGAAAGTTAAACATTAATGAACGCTTAAATATTCCGTACATGTAAATAAAGAAATGAATTTTTAGGGTACCGCTCGTAACCGGAGGGATGGTTTTGAGTCTGCAATTTAAGGCTAATTATTACAGTTGCTATTGTGATATTTTCCAGACTCATTATATTAGTACTTAGTTACTTTATAATAGGACAAAAGTAGACTAAGTAACTCAGAATTAGTAACTGTAAAATTTACAAAGTGAAGAGAGTTCCTATTTCAGTAATTATTTACTTGAAAATATTAAATCTCATGCTACTATACAATTTTCACTAAACCTACATCGCGAATTTTTAAAATGAATAACAAAAAACTAAAGATGCTATAAATGAATGTACTGTAGGAGTTTAAAATCGACCAGCTGTCTCAACTAAAATGTTTTCAACGGACGATATATTCAAAGCGCTGGCACTGACGGGAGTTTGCTAGTCCAATCATAAGCATTCTGACACTAAAGCAGAACCTTCATGTCCTGCCTAGCTAGCTTCCATTTTTGCATCATAATGGACCGGCGATACCTAACAGGCGGCCAGCTGTATTGGAATGCAAATAGAATCAAGTCGAGAAGCGAGTTTGCGAAACCTTGTTTTTCTGAAGCGCATTCTTTATTCCGCTAAAGAATTCTCTGGATTGTGTGATTGTTTATTAAAATGTATACAAATTGAGTAAAATTAAAATATCCAATCAATATAGAAATTAACACACACATAGATATGAACAAGGCTTCTTGGGATACGGTGCGGGTTTCCTTTCATTGTAAGTTTGCAATTCTAAGAGCGCGGCTGAATTAATCAAATTACTTACTTATTGATATATGTATAAATTCGTATCATCGATTTACTTTACTGCAAAACTCTAATCTCTAAACCTATTCGCAATTACTATGAAATTTGTCGCTGAACGTTTTGTTTACAATCTCAAAAAATTATATTGAAACAAAAGTTTATCTACACCCATATCATAAAAACTCCATAGTGTAATCAAAAATCGTAGGAAATGACCACCATTTTGACAACCAATTAGGTAAAACAAGTGCTGGAATGTTATTCCCGTATCGTTTTTAGTATAGAAATGAGATTAAATTTGGAACAGCTGTCAAAACTCAAGTGGGTCTCAATTCTAATATCCATAGATATTAAAACAGTTATTGATACGAAACGTCAATTCAGTATGTTTTTTTAATATAAACTGCACAACATTTGATTTCTCACTCGAGAGTGACATGAGAATAGAGACTTCATTCGTTTGTCTATGATTTTTTTTAAAATGGTCTTGGCGGAGGATCGAATTGCCGCCATTATGTTGGTGTTTTGCTGAACGAAAGTAGAATTGTTGTTGAATTGAATAGAAAAAGTTGTTTGTAATTTACATTTTAGTTGAAAATATGAATAGTAGTCTTCTCGGAGTGTGCGTGATGTGAAAATGCGCCGGGTATCGGAAATATGCAGCCACGATTGCAACAAATAACTTGTTGCCAGAAAATATTGTTTCTGAACACATCATGGAGGATTTATAATATGTGTGTAGATAAAGTTATGTATGCAACTCTGCATAATTTCGCCTTAAAACACACGTGCGATCTTATTATGAAACTCACTAAAGCTCGTTTTATGAAAACCGCACTAGTGTTTTAAGGCCTATCATTATGCAACCGTTGCATAAACTACTATTACTCATGCCTAACACAAAGTATATTATATATCACTATACCTGTCTGCCCATTCTATGCAACGGATTTTCATCCTGTTCATACAATTTTAACCACCCATTAAACAATACTTATCTCCCGCGGTACCAACCGGCTGCCATACATCATAAAATTATCTTCAATCCCTAAAACCTGAACGTTCACCATACCTCAGTGTTTACTTGATTCATTGGACGATTATCTCACTGCAATAGGTAACTGGGCAGTGTGGCAAACCGGAAATACATTCGCCGGAAGTGGTCGACCATAATTCAAAGAGAGAATTTCCGGTGCTCATCTGATAGTGCTTTAGCGTTTGACCTTTGAAAGGAAGGCTCTTTTGTGATTTAGAATATAGTGTGTTGGAAACGAGATGTCACTTTGATGTATTCTGTAGTAGCTCATAAGACTCGGTCACATTGCGAGCGCGGCAGGAGCGCGGTGCAACCGCAGCGTGATTTCATATGTTGTGTTGTAATGGACGTCGTAACAGACGTCACACATAGCACGCGTAGGAAAAACTATACCAATAACGGCCCGGTCATAGTGTGCAGGTTCGGCTCGGCTTGACATGACTGCAGCATGGCATGAGATGTATGACTTCTGTTATGACTTCCAATAAAATACAACAGATGGTATCACGCTACGCTCACGCCGTGCTCCTGTCGCGCCCGCAATATGAGCGAGCCTTAATTCATTAATTTTACCTGAGCTATATGTATTAAAGTTCAATATGTATGTAAATTACTTTGGCACTATGCAGCGATGCCTGAGGTTTCTAATCGGCTTATTTCATTACTGCTATAGTTTTTTACTGTGAACAAACCGGCTGAATATCTGAAAAAATACCGTAAGGATTTAGGAAGTTCAATTCCCTGATCAATTAGGAAAATAAAACCGAAAATTCCGTGCACGTTTTATTGTTTTAAAAATTCTTTACAATTAGAAATGCCTGTAATAATTATCTACGTGCACGCTGACCCTCGGTATAATCAGAGAAAGAAACAGCCCGTGCGTAACAGCTTGGAGTAACAGTTATTTATGAACAGTCCTTGAGATTTCGGCACTTAAAAAAAGTTTTTCCATTACCAAACTCCGGGATAGCACGAGAGGTAGCGAAACATGAATAATAATTAACGAGTTACGTACAATCCAATTTTTCGGTGAAAATCTGCTCCGCAAATTGGGAGAAAAGTGGTGTTTTAGTTTGTTAGTGGGTGAGAACAATAAAATTTGATAGCTCTGTCTATTCTTTGTTGTACAAAGGAAAATTTTGTTAATATAGCCGATAGTACTAGTGATAAGGAAAAAGAAATATCGGTTATGGTACTTAAAGAAACATTAGACCTAACTAGAGATGACTCAACGATGGCGCCTTGTTACTTTGTAAGTAAAAATAAACTTAAAAAATATATTAAGGTTAAGAAGTTCATTAAGCGCACGCATAAATTAATAAAATTTAAAAGCAGATTGCAAAAGAATGTGCAATTAATTAATCAGCGTAATATGTTAATTAATAAATTAAAAACATGTAGTTACGAATTAGAGGCCAAAAATTCGTTATATGACAGTGTCACACAAAGCCTGCAATCAAACATCAGTAGGCTCGAGGTCTCCCTTAGAGACATTAGTGCTAAATACGAAAGTAGCAAGAAGGAGCTCAATGAGCAAGTGAGGGTTGCATCGGAATTAGTAGACATGTGTCGTGAAAATGAAGAACGCTATGATTCTCTTATAACTAATCACATGTGTTTCTGTTCGCATGCAACTACACTGGACAAGTGTGTGGTCCCCGCGCCCCCCGCAGGCCCCGCGCGCCGCGACGCGCCAGCATCGCCCGCGCCCCACGCTGCGCCGGCGGCCCTCGCGCCCTGCGCTGCGCCGGCGGCCCTCGCGCCCCGCGCTGCGCCGGCGGCCCCCGCGCCCCGCGCTGCGCCGGCGGCCCCCGCGCCCCGAGCTGCGCCGGCGGCCCCCGCGCTCTCCACGGCGGAGGCTGTGGACACGCGCGCGTCCGCCCGCTCCTTGCCGGGTGCTAGTGTGGCAGAGGTGACGGAGGCGGCTCACAGCACTGTCATATACTCGGATGAGATCGGCGTGGGCTTCGGATCTGCGCTCGGTCAACTGCTGCGCCAGAAAGTCATCAACCACTGCCTCCGTGGTGCTAGCGTCCAGCAGATTGCTGATCGACTTTTAAATGACTCTTTTAGCAGTGCTACTACCTTAGTCATTATGTTAGGCAATAGTATAGACCTAAAGAAGTCTCAATTAGAAGTCTTGTTGCGAGCACTATTGACGGTTGAACAGCATGGCATAAATAAAATTATATTGTGTGCACTTCCTTATTCGAAGTTTGTATCTGATAAGCATAACAATACAATTTGCAAAATTAATGCCATGCTGTACAATGCGACATGTTACAACAGTAACTACCACTACTTTGATAGTAATAAGTTTATAAAACATTTCAGACTAGATCGAGACCGAATGTCTTTGAATAGAAAATGTAAAGTTGCGATGGCAAAACTGCTAGCGTATAATATCGAATGTGGACACTCGCTCGCGACGGCCGACGGCGGCGGCGCGCGCGCGGCGCCCGCGGCCGCCGACCCGCGCGCACATTTAAACTAATGCGTGAGACAGCGGAAAAGCAACGCCATTTTATTTTGGTTCATCAAAATATACAAGGCTTTTCCAGCAAAGAATTAGAAGTAGGTCTTTTCCTCGATGCTTTCAATGTCGATATCATGTGTATTACAGAACACTGGCTTAAAGAGCATGAAATGATATTCAACTTTCATAACTATACCATAGCGAGCTCTTTCAATAGAAAGTCAGCCACTCGCGGGGGTTCAATGATATTAGTGAAAAATAATTATAAATCTAAGGAACGGAAAAACATAACAAAGCTTTCTATTGAACGAGTTGTGGAAATTTCCTGTACTGAAATGGAAAAACACATTATATTATGTGTTTATAGGCCACCAGCTTCAGACTTCACTCAGTTTGAATCTGTGATGGAGGAGGCTCTGAAGCAGGTATTTGACAGTAGTAAGTCTATTATAGTTTGTGGAGATTTCAATGTGAATCTTCTAGACTCCGCAAACACACTATCAGTGAGGCTACTGAACATATTTAAATCATTTGACTTGTCTCATCTTTTTAACGAACCAACTAGAATTGCAGCCAACTCGGCAACATGTTTGGACAACATTTTCTGTAATTGTGAAGTTACTGATAAAACTGTGTTTAGCTGCTTTAACTCTGATCATAGCGGCCAAAAAGCTTCCTTCAGGGTGTTTGTTAAACAACATCAATCGTCAATAACATACAGGCCCATAACTGTAAGTCGTGTAGAAAAGTTTAAAAATAACATAATGAGCAAGATTCCTGTTACCCCCCTTATAGAAACTAACCCTAATCTACTATACGAGGACCTTTCCAATGTTATTAATTACGAGTTTGGAACCATTTTCAAAACTAAAACTATCCGAAATGGTACTAACAAACCTAGGTTTAGTGATTGGGCCTCAGTAGGCATTCATAGAAGCAGAACCAAGATGTACGAGTTATACGAAGAGAAGAACTACAACCAAGATGCCAACTTCACCGAATATGTCAAAAAATATTCAAAGGTATTTAAAAAAGCATGTGCCGTCGCTAAGTCAATCTATCTTAGCAATAAAGTTAAAACAGCAGATAACAAGGTGAAGGCAGCCTGGAACGTTATCAAAACTGAAACAGGTAAATCAAAACCCCGTGAATGTCACTTTAAATTGAGAGTGGAAAATCAAATTCTGACGTCTGATTCAGATGTGGCAGGCGCTTTTGAAGGATTCTTCGCAAATATAGCGGTAAGCACCACTCGTGAACTCAACTCCTCTACTGCGATTGCAGGTTCATATCTAGACTATGCTGCGATAAGAGGTAAGACGGATTTCGAATTTCAACACACAGACCCTTATGAGATTGTACAAACTTTTAATTCCCTGAAGTTGAAGAATACTGAGGATCTTTGGGGTACTTCTGTAAAAGTTATCCAATCGGTTATTCACATTGTAGCGCCATATCTTTCCGTCGTGTTTAATTCTTGTGTCAATGCGGGTGTGTTCCCAGACCTGATGAAACACAGTAAAGTAATTCCTTTGTTCAAAGCTGGAAGTAAATCCGACCCTGGTAATTTTAGACCTATTTCTATTCTTCCAGTGTTAAGTAAAGTATTTGAAAAAATTGTTCTTAACCAAATGCTTCAATATTTTAATACTAATAATTTGCTTCACGATCAGCAATTTGGTTTTACAAAGGGTCGTTCGACAACAGATGCTGCCTCAGTGCTTATTAGGCATATCTATGAAGCATGGGAACATTCGCAAGATGCGATTGGTATTTTCTGCGACCTCTCAAAAGCATTCGATTGTGTTGAGCATGAGACACTTTTATATAAGCTCAAGCACTATGGATTATCAGTTAAAGCACTAAACCTTGTAAAATCTTATCTTAGCCAGAGGATTCAGAAAGTAGTAGTTAACAAAGTGCAGTCTTCTGGTTTACCTGTGAAGCTCGGAGTGCCCCAAGGATCTATTTTGGGTCCTTTCCTTTTCCTTGTTTATATAAACGATCTACCTAGCCTTATAAATAACAAGTGTGACATAGTTTTATTTGCTGATGATACTTCGCTGATTTTTAAAGTAAATCGACAGCAGGAAGACTA
This sequence comes from Tortricodes alternella, assembly GCA_947859335.1. Classification (NCBI taxonomy): domain Eukaryota; kingdom Metazoa; phylum Arthropoda; class Insecta; order Lepidoptera; family Tortricidae; genus Tortricodes; species Tortricodes alternella. Next base: position 12,092,369 of record OX401977.1, read on the forward strand.
TAGTCATATCAACGACACCTTGAAGGAAGTGCTTAAATGGTTTACAGCTAACAATTTGCTTCTTAATGCGAAGAAAACTAAATGTGTTAAATTTTCTTTACCTAATGTTACACAGGTAGACGCAGCCCTTACTTTAAATGGAGAAAACCTATCTCTTGTAGATCAGACAGTTTTTCTTGGGCTAACTCTTGACCGCAATTTACAATGGGGTCCACACATATCCGTTCTTGCAGACAAACTGAGCTCTGCTGCATATGCTGTAAGAAGAATTCGTCAATTTACCAATGTGGAAACAGCGCGACTTGTTTATTTTAGTTATTTTCATAGTATTATGTCTTATGGCATCCTGGTCTGGAGTAAGGCGGCTGACATCGAAACGGTCTTTATTCTACAGAAGAGAGCAGTCCGGTCCATTTACAACCTGGGCTGCCGTGATTCGTTAAAAGACCGTTTCAAACAAATTGACATCCTTACAGTAGCTTCACAGTATATTTATGAGGTGATCTTGTATACGCACAAGAATATTAAAGGTTTTAAGAAAATGTCTGATGTCCATAATTTTAATACACGTAGTAAGAATAAGCTCCTTGTTCCTAAGTTTCGCCTTAAGAAAGTAAGTAAATCTTTTTTGGGGAACTGCATAAGATTCTACAACAAAGTTCCCCTTGAAGCATGGGACTTGTCTGTTAATCCATTTAAACGGTACATTAAAGATTCGCTGCTTAAGAAAGGATATTATAGAGTTGAAGATTATTTAAATGATAAAGAAGCTTGGCCAGCTCTGAGGCCAAGAAACGCAACAGTGTAACCTCGTAGTGTCCGGGAGTCTGTATGTCGTTTCCTGGCGCTGTCTCCGTTTCCTATTGTGTCTCCTTAATAAACTGTTATTGACCTTTTGGCTTAATAGCCAATAATATTTGTATTATTAGGACATGAAATGTTATATTTCAGATTGTTTTTGATATTTGGAGAACTTACATCTCCATCTTTATACTTGACCATGGAGACTGTCTACATCTCCATGTAACCTAAATTAATCAATTTAGATGTTTTCTCTGTTTTAATATTATTCTTATTATTATGACCCTTAGAGACTTTATACATCTCTAAGGCACTTAAATTTACTTGTTCAGACGCGGAGACTATACATCTCCCTTATTAGTTGTATAAGATAATTAATTTGTGCCCATTAGGTTTATTTGTTGCACTTTTTATGTTAGTTTTAGTTATATGTAATTTTAAAGTGGAAAAAAGACTTACTGCTGAGTTTCTTGCGGCGTTTCTTCTCAGCAAATGTCACCTTTCGAAGCGCTGGTAGATTCAGACATGTAAAAGAGCCCGTGAGGCCTACTTGCAAAATAAATATTTTCATTTTCATTTTCATTGTCCAACATAATTATTATGTATATCAGATAAGGGATGTATTGACTGTTGTGGCGTTGAGTTTGTTAAGTGTCCCATGTTTAAAACAGATACAAAATACGCACACATTTATACGCTCCATATCTACTCACACATACGCCAATGCATCCCTCATCTTATTACACCTATAGTATTTTAAAGCATCGATGTTTTATATCATAATATTATAATCATTAATAGAGCAAAGGAAATATCTAGATGCTTCCTAAATAAAAGAACAAGCTCATTTAAAATATGTAAACTGTATCTTTATAGAATGTTAAAAACGTGAAACTATGTTCAAAAGTAATTAATGGTTGATCTGCTGCTGATCCTTCCAGTGCTGATCGCCAATTAGATCCTCCTATAATCCTATTAATATTATAAATGCGAAAGTGTGTGTGCATGCTTACGTTTCTATGTGTGTGCCAGTTTGTTCAGCTCTCATACTCAGCTCAATAACGATTGAATGTATTTTCATGAAATTTGGTATATCGGTTGATTCTAAGCAGACAGAGTCGAGGGCAGAAGCTGGTGATACAATAAAGGTAACATTTTATTCATACTCTTCTAATCAATACCCGCCAACATAAAAGTTCTAGTTCTCTTCATACAACAAAGTGCCTGAGACCCAATCAACAACATTTTGCTTTAAACTTTTCCATAGGCGCTTACCCAAATTACGTTATGTTTACCCTATGGCTTTTACCTATATTTGGTTAGGAGTGGGCCATTTTAGTACATAGCAGAAAGTTTTAGCATCTTCTGTGAAGGGTGCCAGATGTGCTGTGGACCCTGCCACATAAATTATGGCTTCGAACCCCTTGTTTTGAGGTAAAAAGGACGGTTAGAACTAAGGCAGTGTTAAAAGGTGAATTGTAACGAATCCTGTTGTATGATTTTATTAAAAAGGAGTTATAGCGAATTTTATGGTGTATTGGTATATGTTTTTTTGCAATAAGTACATGTCTCTATTATTTAATACCTCAACCACTCACAACACACACTCATTAATTCGGGAAAATCGGACACGCCGCGTAAACACAAAACAATGATTATGCTTTCCAAATAAGACCATTTCGTCAAGTTCATGAATTCTTACTTTGTTATAAAGTATTTAAACTGTAATTAGTAATCTTTAACTACTAAAGATGTAGCTTTTCTGTGATTGTTGAACGAATTAAACATTAACTAAGCAATTCATTGAAATTTTCCTTGCTTCCCTCCGTTTCCTTAAAATTATAATTTCGACATTTTAGAATTTTTTTGTTTTGAAAGTTATTAGGTTCATGATTTTAATGTACTTACCTACACCTACAATCAAAAGTTAATATACCTATATTTTCCTTATTATTTCTCTCTTTCAGTATTATTACTCACTTGCTTTTGCCTGCGACTCCATCCGCGCAGAGTTCGTTTATAGTGATTCCCTCAGGCACATTGCATTATTCCGGAAAAAGAAAAGTACCCTTTATCCGTCCCTATGATCTAAGTTCCGTCCGTGCTAAATTACAGGACAATTGGTGCCGTAATTAGACCGTGAAGGCGTAACAAACTAGACTAAACAGAGTATGGATGATAATGCTCAAACCATAGTGCTAAAATGTATTTAATATTTATCTATGTTGAAATAACACAAGGGTTGTAATTGCGTATAACAGCAGTGTAGATTGGCTCATAGCCGGCGGTCGGAGCAACATGTGAGTCAACTCCTGGAGGCAAGTTTTGAAACTTACTCCTGCTACAATGACGGCTAAAGATATAGAAACATTATGGAAGAGAAAATAATAATTAATAGGATATTTATATCCTTACTATATTTTAGATAAGAGTAAGTTTGCTTGACTAGTTGACCGGCTTTCTCGGTTCTATGATTTAACAGTTTTTAATGAAACTTGGCGAAGATATCATAGTTTTTACAATTAAACTTAAGAGTTATGAAATTATACTTTTATCCTAACTATTTTACATTTACTTATTCTAATAGGTAATTTTACAAAGAATTATTTCTTATGACAATAATAATTTATAATTTTGTACAGGTGCAGCTTGGCCAGACCATCCATAAGGTGGACTGCTGTCCTTGTGCGAGCAGCACAGAATCGGTCGATGTGGCGCTCATTGGGGGAGGCCGATGTCCAGCAGTGGACATCAATTGGCTGAAATGATGATGATAATATTAATGATGACAAACAATTTATTGCTTTTTAATTTGACCATACTTTTGTAAGACTTACCCAAAAATATATTTTTCACCAGCCAAGATCGCATCATCAACATTTAAAATAAATGTATTTGCTACGTGTCATTTTATCTTGGCAAAGTAGAGCCACTCCAAACCAGATGACCCTTAGCGGCAACATCCAGTGAATTTACATCATACGTTTCCCACTAAAACAGGAATAACATTGTCTTGAAATTGTTGCTTGCAGTTTGTGGCTTAATTCGGTACTTAATTTGATAGTTTATCTTCAATTGCGCAGTTTACGAGCAGAGGCCGAACCAACCAAACTAGGTTTAATGGGTTTAACTTACTTTACTAGCGGCCATTAACATTCTTATTATGAGTTTACGAAGTTAATTTATTAAGTACCAATATTAATTTAAGTTAGTGTCTTGTTAATTATTAAGGTATGGCTAACGTGCAATTGTTTTAAAATATAATTATTATACTGTTCTGTTCTGATACTAATTTGTTTCGTTAATTCTAATATATATAATTCAAGCCTTCACTGAAAAAATGGGAGGACTAGAAATAAACAAATGATTGCTAATATCAACTAAGTGACTTACTGGTGACTTATTTCAGACAGCGATTGCAAAGCCGCAATTACGTAGCCGTAAAATTTTAGACAAGCCAAATTGGTACTTTGCTGGCGCTTCGTGTTTTTCGTGTTCAATTTGCTTCGTTTTAAAAATAACTAGAAAGGTTTATCTTTAAATTGCGGTAAGAACTCGTACTAAGGTTCAAATCATATGACCTAGGCCTCTATTTGACATTGCCTAAGCGATTGATATCGCCTTTCCTTGAAGTCAATAACAGCTACCATATCGTAGCAAACTTGCAATAACCTTTAGGTAATATCGAATACAGGCCCTCTATATTCGACATTGCCTAAGCGATAACGCAAATTATTTTACTACGATATGGTTAGCTCTAATTAACAGCAAAGGCGGCTGCGTCATAAAAAGAACCAAACGCGATATCACTCAGACAATGTCAAATAGAGGCTCTGATTTGAACCTGTCAAAGGTATATTGTTTCGATGTCCGACCAAACACGCTCTTATTATCAAGTCCATATTATTGACCGAGCGAGCGCGAAGCGCAAGCGAATCGTCTCCGTTGCAGCTTGGGCAAAAATGCTTTCGTATGTCCGGCTGTCCGCATGTCCGGCTGTACTCCTCTACAGCGCCTCTATTCGGGAACGCTAAGTGATGTTGTAGCGACTCGCGAGCGAGATTTCTCTCTTCCGCATGATGCGTAATGAGTAAGAGCGAGATGCGAGTCTCGCTCATGGATCGCTGCAGTATCACTTAGCGTTCCCGAATAGAGCCGCAATTCTTTTTTCAAAATGGCGGATATATGGGGTAAAAGAAATCATATATTTATAGGAGACACCAGCAAAAAAAGTATCTAAGTTAATACATTCCATCGAAAGTACTTCTACCTACATTTTTTAAATTGAATTTATCATTTAATTTAACTTAGTATAGTTAAGTGATCCAGAAAATAGCAGCTTAGCTGTAGCGACGATATTGTAGAAGGCTGCGAAGGCTGTCTCTCGGGAGTCGTAGCTGCTACGACTCGTAGCAGGCGTAGCGCTACGGTAACGAATGATAGAGCTACGAGAGCTTAGAGACATAATTGAAGTTATTTTAAATTAACTATTGAAATTAATATGATCAAGGTTTAATTTTTAAATTAATTAAGTCATTTGAGGTAAGATTAACTTTTGTGAGCTAAGTCTAATTTTGTAATTTCTGATCAGGCTAATAATGTAAAATATTTATCTTGTAATACGAAATTTTGTTAATCTTTACATAAGTAAATAAAATAATTTGGAATTAAATTTTTTCTTAAATAAAATCTCTTAAATATCTAAAAAAATAAAACGAAAAAGTTTCTTTAAAACTTCCTACGCTAATAACTTATTTCTAGACAAATTTAAGTTTTATTTATAGTTAAAAATGTCTATTCTAAAATGTTCCACAGGCAATACGAGAAACGTAATCAGTATCGTTCATCGCCCCACGCAACCGGTAGTTGAATTTCTTGAACCGTGAAATTTTATCAAGAGAATTAATCTGAAACTTTTCCTTTGGACTGCCTACGTTTTTAATCCAAATGAAATTGATTCCCCTTTTAGTATTTGACCGTGAACTGTTGAACAAATCCAAGGTGAAAAGTTAATGCTCACTTGTTTGAATTTACTTAGATTATTCAGTAATTCATACTTAAAATATTGTATTTTATCTTCATCTTTATATATATAATTCTACTGTACATGTATGTGTATGTCACTGAACTCCTTCTAATTTTTTTTGTATGCGTTTGGGTGGCGGCCTGTATAGTTTAGATTCACAAATCAGCCCGGCAGATGGCGCTGCAGGACAACGTCTGACGAGTCCGCTAATTAAAATATGAATAGTCTAAATAATAAAACAATTATTTAACTATTTGTTGTAACTTCATAAACTTACTTCAAAATCATGTTTCGTACCACCTGCGGCCCTAACATGCATAACACAAAGATAATTGATAGACCGTCTTATCTCTAATGGCGTATCTCTCACACTAGTGCCGACGAAAGAGATAGTCATAGAGATAAACGGGTTTAATTTATCTTTGTGGCATGCATGTTAGGGCCGCTGCTGCTGTAAGTTAAACAATTTTTGTGGTTTATTTTCGCTGTTGAGGTTATCTGGAATAGTTAGCTTTTTAGTGATACGACCCCCTACACATTAGTTTGTTAATTTGTGTGTAATTTTTTTTATATTGTAAATAATATAATATCCATGACGCTCTAATGCTATGTCGTGCACCCTCTTCATTATCTTTCTTAACAAGCGTTCAATACACATTCTTAACAAACACTCCTTAATTTCTAGTACATCTCTTTATCCTACGTTAGGGAATATCAATTTAAATAATAATAATACACTCATTTAAGTATATAGCCCTATACTAGGTTTCCCTGTACTTTGAGTACTAGACAACAACGATACGAATACATATACACAAAGTCGTGCTCATCACATAGTTGCCGTTAGCGGGACTGAACCCGCGACCTCCAGCGTAGAAGGCCGTTGCACTACCGGGTAATAATTAGTTTAAGAAACAAAATTTATTTTTCCTGTGGCCAAATGTCAACGAAAAGGAACTAAACAAAAAAAAAGAACAACGGCCCTAGCCAGGTTGACACAAAGATCAGTTAACCCGTCTTCTGTCTAAGTGCGTCTCTCTCACACTAGTGCCGACGAAAGAGAAAGTCAGAGCTGGCGTCTGGCATGCTAGGGCCGCAGAAGGGAGATTTCTTAACCTAAATGTTATTAGTACCTTATAACAGTACCACCAAGTCCCTTAATACTAATTTCAAGTATTGCAATTAAACTTAATTCTTAAGAACTGTACATTTCCCCTGCAAGCGTTAAAATACCTTGTAATTACGGTTGCTACATGCAAAAGGCGTTGTTGCATTTCCTTCAGGTTGAATGCGTTCATGGGGTTTTTTATTAACGTTCTATTTATTTGCGTTCCTTTTTATTAGAAAATATTTCCTTTTTATAGCTTTAGGTAAGCTTTTAACTTTTTCTATGTATACTTTTTTAGTAAACTTACCAACTTTTTACATTAGTCCACTAAAGAGACTAAATATTATAAGGAGAGAGGAGGAGTAACTTTGGACATTAAGGAGGGATTTTTTGAAATTCCATCCCTAAAGGGGTAGAAAAGGGGTGATAAAATTTGTATAGAAAATACTGCGGGCGAAGCTGTGGCGTGTCCACTAGTAGTTTATACGTACTGAAGGGTCAAGTTAGGCTCACCGGTGACTTCGGTGACGGAATGCTATTTAAGAGATTAGCACCCATGGGCCTCCATTCGGGAACAAGTGGACGTAATTTAGGGAAAAAGATCCAATCCACAATAAAACCTATTAGGATTTTAGACATTATATTGATGACATAGAACTTAATTATTAATGGCAAATATTTTGGTTTGGATCCTTCATGCTAAACTACGTCCAAGTGATACTGTTGCGGCTCGCGAGCAGACTCGCATCCCACTCTTACGCATTACGCATCGTGCGGAAGAGTGGGATGACAATCTCGCTAGCGCGTCGCTACAATATCGCTTGGATGTTCCCGAATATAGGCGCTGGTTGCATCTTCTGGTCTATTCTATAATTTATTTTGTTTCTATTGCAATTTCATTTCACGAAAAAATATTTGCCAAAGGGTCCAATCCGAACCGATCTTCTTAATTTTAAATTTCCTAAACGTAAAATAAGAAACGTCTAACTCGATTTTATATAACACAAAGCTGACAAAATCAAGTTCGACGTTTCTTATTTACACATACATACATACATAGCATCACGCCCGAAATCCCTAATGGGGTGGGCAGAGCCACAAGACTACTTGTGGCCACGTTCGATTAATTAGTCCTAAGATGGTATGATGAACCGTATGGTGACAGGTGATCTGCCCATCGCCCATACAGATAGTCCACCATGTTGGAGAGGACCCGTCCCTTAGTCGACTTTTACGACATGCCAGGATGATAAGCATCTGCACGCATTCTATGCTATTTCTCCACTCCCAGTGCAACAGCGGAGCAAGGAGGCGAGGAGTCTTATTTCAAGTTTTGAATATAGCGAACAGACTTTCGAATTGGCCCCACTGTCTATACTTTTTAAGAAATATCATACGTCTATCGGTTAGATTAGATCTTGTTGATAGATTTGTGATAATACTGAATAGTTAACGGCGTAAGCTACCGATTTACATCATAGAATTTGGGAAAGTGCATTCAGTTTTTTGTTATGAAATGGCATCTTTACAGGTTCATCGTGATAATTTGTGTTGTTTACCTAAAGTCAGATTTTAATTACCCGTGGCCTGTTTTACAAAGCTAAATTACAAGGCAAAAACTGGCAATACCCATGTCAGATCCCATACATCTGCCGTGCAGTGTTGCCAGTTTCGAGAAACGGGCCACTGCGCCTCTATTCGGGAACGCTAAGTGATGTTGTCTTGACTCGAGAGCGAAACTTCTCATCCCACTCTTCCGCACGACGCATAATGCGTAAGAGCGAGATGTGTCTCGCTCAAGGGTGTCGCTGCAGTATCACTTAGACGTTCCCTAATAGACGCCCTGACGTAAATTGACAGTCGTTAAGTTACAAATCTCCGCTTCTTTCAAATATGTATCAAAAATATGACTGACTTCTAGCAAAATACATAGTTAAGTACTATTTTGATAGTAATTAGTCATATTTTTGATGCCAATATTTATGAAACGGAGATTTGTAAAAACAACCGTCTGTTTACCCATTCAATTAAACCTCCGACTTTAGACCAATCCGCGCATGTAGCATGTAATCGACCGAGCGAGCGAAGCGAGCGAAGCGTCTCCATTTCAGCTTGGGCAAAAATGTTTTCGTATGTCCAGCGGATGTCCATTTGTTCTCGTCTATAGCTCGCAGTTCGCAACCGATTCTCGTAAAATTTTGTGAGGAGGTTCGGTAAGTGTATAACATTTTTTTATCGATTCAGTTTTTCAAAATATTTCAAAATGGCGGAGATATGGAGGTTATTGCAATTACAAACTTACTGGCGAAGTTGGTAAACTGTGTCGACCTATGTTGATGTATAGAGATATCAGTTTTTCAACAGCAAAGTTAGCATTATTTCTTACTTTTCAACGGGTTTTTGTTTAAGATTCAGTTTTTTGAAGTCTTTTGTCGTGAGGTCTACAGCTCACGGAGCCACTAGTGTAACATTGTTTGTGTTTATATCACGTCCATATCAGTGTTGAAACAAGTGAACGAAAGCATCCTGAATAATAAAAGCCTTCGTCTAGTACTCTCTGCGCAGCAGCGTGTATCATTTCACCTAATCCGTGAGGTTCCCCTCGCTTGGTTCCGGCGACAGACCTCGACATGCATGCGTTTTACAACTCGTTTAGTGTACCTGAGTGAAGCTGATACGATTTGACATTGGGGCCTATTGGAAAGTATGTCGCTAAATTTAAAAGTAAATAGCTAAACTTAAAAATAAGACACGTCGAACCGTTTTGTATCCATTTTTTGATTTATCTCTACTATATAAAAATAAGTCGGGTTTTCCTTCCTGACGCTATAACTCCAGAACGCACGAACCGATTTCCACGGTTTTGCATTCGTTGGAAAGGTCTCGGGCTCCGTGAGGTTTATAGCAAAGAAAATTCAGGAAAAATTTCAACAGAAAAGCGGGAAAATCTTTTTTCACATACAGCGCCATCTCTGATACATAGCTACACCAAACGAAATGTTACATTAAACGAAGCCATCTGGTGGCGAAACGGAGTTCGCCGGGTTTGCTAGTTTGACATATATTTTGTTTTAAATATTTTATTTTAATTCCAGATTACATTCGGCAGACTATAAGCAGCAGCATAGATGACCATAGGACCGGGCGTGGTTCAATTCATTCATTGATTTAAAGTGCAATGGTGAATAACCCTTAGAGGGTTCACTCTCAAACTTGCGATGTAGCGTCGTCTTTTGGCGGTCAGATATTACACCTTTCAGATACGAATATAAGTGATTGTACTCAAAATAGTGTTATGGACCGGTCATCAGGGGTGTTTCACTTTTAAAACCTGAATAAATAAGCACATTTCTGCCTATACTTCACAAAAGGCCAATTATTATACAGTTTGGGCCATAAGCTTTTACAAATAGCAGCACAGATTTTTTTATAAACTATTAATTGTGCGGTACAAAGAATGATGGGAAATTATACACCATTTTGTACATTTTTGACTACGATGGACCGTTTCAGAGGAAACTGGAAAGCAACGTGGTTATTGTGTTTAACACTTTAAAAAAATATATATTACGCTGCGATGCCTTTTTAGGATTGAATATGGATTACGCCGTATAAGTTAGTGTCCCAGCATCAATTTAATCAAATCTGTTGTCAATAAGTTTAAAGAAACTGGTTCAACAACAAATATTAAGCAAACAGGGCGGTTACATACCAGAACTGCTGATTGTCAGCATCTTTTCATACAATTGCGAAGTCGGTCGCAGGAGTGCCATCAACAAGACGGAGCTCATTTAGACGACAGTGTTTTTACAAATTAAAATTTTATTTTATACTAAATTTGTATAATAAATTCCTAATAAAATATCATTTGTAGTTTTGCCTCTATCATGGTTCTAAAAGTGCAAAAACATATGCCCCCATACAAAAATACTCTGCTGCAAAAACCAGATATGAATTAAATAAAGATCTATTCTCGTTCCGGGGATGCACTTGTCGATCGCTATCTTGATCGACCCGCGTATCACGGCGTCTTATAAAACATTCATGACACCCGACGTTACTCATTCATGCCTTGGGTCCAGAAAATCCCAGTCACAACGCATCCCTATATAAGTACTTATCGGTTATTTATCCGGGACTCGGGTATTATCAGTAGGGAAGTACAGATTCATTAGTAGTGGTTTCTTATGGGGTATGTGTATTGATAACACAGAACAAATATCCTAAATGGCTTAGGCTAACTCTTACTACCAAATAAAGCTGCCAAACTTGTGGCATAGTATAAAGAGAAGGGAAGTAGTTTATCTTCATACAAACGCACCGCGCGCGCCGCACGCACACTTAAACAAAATCTCGACCCGTTTCCCCTCACTAAGCGGGTCGAGATTTGTTTAAGTGTGCGTGCGGCGACGCATAGATACTTTGGCGCACACATACAAGCCGCGCGCGGTGCGTTTGTATGAAGATAACCTACTTCCCTTCTCTTTATACTATGCTTGTGGGGCGCGAGGGGGTTTTTCGAGCGCAGTGATTTGTGCCGTTCACGGAAATGTGTTCCCGTCGCCGCCCCGTAGTCCTACCACTTATGGTTTTTTGCATCTAATGCTGGGATATATGGTCTGAGGTTGATAACTATGATGTCAGCCACGTGGTTCTCTAACGTTTAGCGGCTGATCACCGACGAGGGACACATTCAAATTTAGACCGAATGATTTTATCCTTACAGTCTAAATTAATAGTTTGGCTATCTCCTGATCAGCCGCTGCACTTTAGAAAATCACAACACAGGTGAAGGTTTAATGTTTTTTGTTGCCTTTCGATTTCAAATGAATCATGAAGCACAAGTAAGAGATGAATGATAATTACCCAAAAACATTCCGGGTTATAACCATTCTGCCACCTAAACTGACAAAAGGCCTGTAATGTATTTCAGATTCCTTCCACTTACTTACCTGTAATTGTAATCTAGAAGCATTTTATGTTTTATGTCAGCAGCTAATTACTAGTTATGAAAGTGCAGTTACACGGGCAATATTTTTACGGTAATGTGTGGCTGGCAACTATAGCCATCTTTCTCTAATGCACGAAGTTAGAATAAGACAGTTATAGATGCCAGCTATAAGTTGCCGTGAAAAGTTGCTCATATAACTGCACTTTGAGTGCTTTTCATTTATTAAACATCATTAGAGTTTCATCAATTGGTCTCTAATATAAGTGTGCAATATGAACAACATAGGTAATAAAAATATTGTAGCTAATAAAGTATGTATACTTACTACTAATTGAGAAAGCAAAAAACAGAAGGCTTATAAGGAAGTAGTCGATAAATAACGGGTTTTTAATTGTATGGTATTTCATAGTACATACCTACATAATGTTAGTAATTTTTACAAAGATTAATACATTTTCGATTAGAATATTAAAAATGACTAATTAAATCACTGGAACATTGGACCGACTCTTAAGAGAACTGTGAACCCACGGCAAAAAATCATCCTTTTCATACAAAAGGCGATAACGGTTTCCACCCCTTAAATGTTAACCGATTTTGACCAACTTTTGATAGGTTGTCAGTCAGAACAAAGTCTAGGTTTATACGTTTTTTGAATATTGATTAAAGATCAACAAGTCAAATAATCGCCGAAATTAGTTTTGTATGAGAATACTAAAACAACAATAAAACTGAATTTATTAATTATAGTAAAAAAATCAAAACCTATAGACCTAGATTTTGTTCTGACTGACATTCTGTCAAAAATTGGTCAAAATCGGTTAACATTTAAGGGGTGGAAATCGTTATCGCCTTTTGTATGAAAAGCCGTAGGTTCACACTCCTCTTAAAAGCTAAATACCGCTTTTCAATGTCGTATTGATAATTTCCGAGTCAACAAACAAAAGACGCTCAACAATCCAGTGTTATTCCAATTTCTCAATAAATAAAATCCGCGCTAAAATACGATACAGAAATTCGAATTCGCGCGACGTCTCGAATTTTCATTACCAGCGAGATAAGACGGGGCAAATCGAAAAACGTTACAAAAGGGGCCTGGATTATCAACGCAAGAGCGGATGCCTTATTGCAAAGATATCGAGAAATATTTTAAGGGCAGAATGTTCAATTACTAAGGCATGTGGAAGGAGCTAATAGCTCAATGCTTGGGAATGCCGACAACCGAACGAGACCGACGTTCTCGCTCCGGATTTAAGAATGCATTACGGATGTTTAGCGATGGTGTCTGTTTATAATCCCTGTATTTTTTTAATAATGCACTTAATAATCTTAAGAATTTTCTTACTTGTTTTAACGGACAATATGTATAACTAAATGAATTTATGGGGCCACTGCATAGCAAAGATTCATTAAGAGATGTGGAATTTTGCGCGTTCGCCTACGGCGACTTTTTCTAGCGATGCAGTCGCGATACAATCGCAAACCGGCTGGGATACTGACGCGATTCTTTCAGTTGCGTACAAAAATATGATTCTATTATCGCGATGCACCATCGATACAGACATTCACGGCCCCGCTTTGTTATTCCCACCACCGATGTCGCCCGGTAAAGTCACGCGTTTGCATAGATACATCAGCGATACTGAGTGGAAACAGCGCGACTGCATCGCTACAGTTGCGCGTTTGTATCGATACAGTACCGATGCTGAAGCGATATAGCGCGACTTTAGTGCTACTGCATCGCTTCAGTCGCGCGTTGCAAATGCGACAAGCGGCTATATGTCGCGATGCAGTGGCACGTTCACAAAATACGCGACTGTATCGCTGCAAACGGTCCCCGTGGCCGAACGTCCTTATTAATACAGAAATTATAAATTATAATAATATATGTAGTTGAAAAAGCCTAATTAAATTATTTAAATAAATAACTAAATAAAACGTTACTGCGTTGGAGCCCAATGTGTAGTATTCTCTCTAAATGTATTTATTGAGTAAGCCTGGCTACTGATACGAAATAATATGGAAGGTAAACATTTCTATAAATACACCAATTTTTATTATATTAAATTAATTAACGCCAATTTGCACCAACATGTCCTTTTGTGAGTATTTATTAGCGCGTCCAAAGGAAACTCCATTAGCAGAATGAGCGTCGACGAATGAATAGAGGTCATTCAGCAGAGATGTCGACTGTCACAAAAAAACTGTAGGCAAAGGGAGGCGCTTGCAAAGACTAAAAGTAATATTATTTTATAGATATTCCAAGTTATGGGGATAATGAATAATCTGCATATATCAAAAATCAACAGGAATCCAAAAATCTAACAACAAATGGTTGAAAATGCATGAAATAATACATTACCTATTTTATTTTCCTGGGTGTTGGTGTCCTTTAATTTTTTTTTTTTCTAAATGGCTAACTTCTTAATAATACATACATACATACATATTATCACGCCCGAAATCCCTAATGGGGTGGGCAGAGCCACAAGACTACTTGTGGCCACGTTCGATTAATTAGTCCTAAGATGGTATGATGAACCGTATGGTGACAGGTGATCAGCCCATCGCCCATACAGATAGTCCACCATGTTGGAGAGGACCCGTCCCTTAGTCGACTCTTTCGACATGCCAGAACGATAAGCATCTGCACGCATTCTATGCTATTTCTTCACTCCCAGTGCAGCAGAGGAATTCTTAATAATCTTATTCGGAATTGTTACTACAACAACATTCCAATAATAAGTCGTTATATTGATTCATCTTCCTGGGCCTCCTTCTAGGTAGGTCCGTTTTTATTAGTGAATTGAGGGGTAAAATTCCAAAATTAAAAGTTTTTAGCTTTACGCACTTTATTGGATCCTTCTTTTATTTCATTTTTGTTTTTGGGAAAATTTATTTTAATTCCCATACGATTTTTGCTTTTATTAACTTTTCGCATCAATTTTGTAAATTCTCCTGTGAATTGGCTACCTACGAGACAGGCAGCGCCTAGTGTAGGGGCCAGTGTAACCGCACCCGGATTGTTTTAAGTACACAATTGTCGACTAGTTCTTAATCTACGGAAAATTTGTATGCTTTGCTTATGTATCTTTGGACTTGGTCTGAGTTTGCGTACAATAAAGTTTTATTATTATTATTATTCTTCCACACCCCGGGTCTGCTAATTTATTGTCTGTACAAGTGTCACCCCTGTCTACTCCACAATCTATGCACTAAGGTAAAATGCTGAAGAGAAGAATGGAGGTGGAGCTCTTGTTTCGCTTATTTACACACATGCGCCGAACAAAAGGGCGCTTTAGCAAATTACTAGCAGGACATTAAATATATTTTGAAAGTGACTTTAGAGGTTATGAAAAGGTTGTCCTTTCGGTAACTGGGTTCGTAGCAATCAGCACATATATGCGGTTTCCGGTTTCTAACTCAGTGACTTAATCGCAGCTGTGCGTTCAGCTACTATGTGCAAGTCTTGCGCCACACTAGCATAGTTAGTTTAAGGCAAAGTGATAGTAAATGCTTTGAAGTTGCTAATGATGTTTTAATGACTCATTTTTGTACGTTAACCAAAAAGCAGAAGTTTGGTTACAATACTTATTTGTTTACTTCTTTTTACATTTTAAGTTTGTATACGTACTTTACTTTTCCTTCACATAATTGAAACTCGCAACGGTCCAAGCGCTTTGAGATTATAATTTTCAAAACCCAGTCTATGCACTCTTTGTAGTTCAATAGAGTACTCTTTCATAATTTAATTTAATTAATGTAGTTTCACAGTCTATTAGTTTCATAACTGTAATGCTGTGTAAATATATTTACGAATAAATAAATGTATTCGTAATAAACACTTGGTAATAAGTGTTTATTTAAACAGTTTGACAGCGGCCGTTAAATACACGCATGCAAGCCTAAGGAGACTGCAGACGGAGTTCCCCATTCCTTCCCTTATTCACTGAACTATTGAAGATTTCCCTATTAAATATTCAATCTTAATAAACGCTCTTTACAACAGGCTGTAAAGTCGTTTAAATTAAAACATTATAAACGTTTTTTAGGGTTCCGTACCTCAAAAGGAAAAAACGAAACCCTTATAGGATCACTCGTGTGTCTGTCTGTCTGTCTGTCTGTCTGTCTGTCTGTCTGTCTGTCCGTCTGTCACAGCCAATTTGCTCCGAAACTACTGAACCGATTGAGTTGAAATTTGGTATACATATGTAAATCGGTGACCGCAACACGGACGCGTGACGTAAATATATGAATTTTAAACATGGGGGCCACTTTTAGGGGGTAAATTAGAAAAATTAATTAGAAAAAAAGTTACGCAACTGATATCGTGTGACATATCAAATGAAAGGGCTTATTGTGAGGATCTTAAATATATATTTTTTTTTAATTTTAAGTAAAATAGTTTGGAAGTTATTTAGGAAAATAGGCAAAAATTGACCATTCCCCCCCTTATTTCCGAAACTACTGGGGTTAAAATTTTGAAAAAAAATACAGAAAATAGTTCTTTACCTATAGATTACAGGAAAACCTATAAGAAGCCTATGGTATTTAAAGTAACCTAGTAAATTTCAGATAATCATGTACGGAACGGAACCCTCTCCACGCGAGTTTAACTCGCACTTGACCGGTTTTAAAAGAATAATAACGAAATGATTTTTTGTACGAAATTAAATTGTATTTTACTTTAGACACTGTCGATCATTTTCTAAGAAAAGCAATCATACCTTCCGTCCGTTCGAAAACATTAAAACTAAGTTCACCAAATAAATGCTCGTCAGCCAAATGTCAATCAGGATAAGAAAAACCAGCGTTCATGTTGTAGTAAGAGTCTATTTAAACTGGATGTATGTACTGAAGCGTCGATCGAAGACCATTATATTAGACCTCTGCAACACACAGGAACGCTACGTAAACATCACGTTATTAAAAGACACTGGGGCCAATTAGAAAGTGTGTTCGCTAATTTAAAAGTTTTCAATTTGAAATAAGAAACGTTAAACGCAGCATCAAACTGTCAAATCGAGTTTGACGTTCCTTATTTTAAGTTTAGGGGATTTTAAATTTGGAAGTCACCGTCTCAAATAGGACCATAAATACATAAGCAAGGTATTTCTTACCCAGATTTAGCTATATACGTATCATCATGAACGAATAAAGCATGATAACTGTCAATAGTCTTACAATCAAGCGGACCTCGGAATAAGTAACGCCATCTATAGGTAAATTTCTTAAATTGCGGCTGCAATTCGTCATTTTTCTCAATCATTGTATTTTATTGAACCACGCAAGTTACGGTTGTGGCGCCATCTAGGTTAACTATAAGCAGCTTTGGCTTATTACGAGCTACGATCGCCATAAAGGCCTGGTTACACGAGCAACGTTTTACGGTAATTTATAGCTGTCTTACTCTAACTTCGTACGTTAGAGGAAAACGCCTATTGTTGCCGGCCACATATTACCGGGAAAATGTTGCCAGTGTAATTGCACTTTAAGACTATTTGTCAATCCTCTTGTTTTATTCGTCCATGGCATGTCTTGATTCACCACTGACATAAGGCTCACAGCGGCAATAACGTCTCGTTGAATATGCAAAGAAATGGTTGGGTAATCAATCCAGCACACCAGGGCTCCCAAGGCACGTAGGGATGTAACGAAGCGAGTACAAGATTTCGACTAGGAAATATGTGTACATTTCGGTATTTTGAATTCGCTTTTCTATATATTTCGACACAAATTAAAGAAAACGTTATGGACAAAAAAGTAGTTTTTGTGGTTCTGACCATTATAATCCGTGCTAAAACTTATTCTTATTACCTTAGGCGAGCAATTTCAGTATATACTCGTGGATCCGCCGCAGCTTCACCCGCGGTATTTTCCATACAATCTTTATCACCTGTTTTCCTTCTTTTCTCTTTTTTCTTTCCTTTAGGGATGGAATTTTAAAAAACACCTCCTTAATGCACCTCTAGGGTACTCGAGGAATATCTCCTCCAAATTTCAAATCTCTAGGGCCACCCGTTTAGGCTGTGCGTTGTCTATAAGTGAGTCACGGTACTGTTTTATATGTATTGATTATATGTAATTGGTTTCTGGAAAACGGTTCTAACCATTTGGATGATAATGTTTTACTTTTTCAGTTTATCTAGTATGGTGTCATCCCTAAGAAAGAAATAAAGACGCTGAGTGAAGCTATCAAACTACGTTCTCATTCGGCTGAAGCTAGGACATACTTTGGGTTGCCATGCAAAATCCAGACGTTATCACATACGCTCTAATTTTGGGTACTATATGTACCATTTGGTTTTGGCTTTACCACAAATTTGTTATATGAATAACATAATACCGTTATTACGCTCTGCACTAGAACATTCTCAGTCGATAGCTATGCTAATGCGAGGTAGTTTGCCAAAGCTCCAGGGTTATGTTTACAAAATGGGGCATGGATTACCTAGGGCAATGTTATATGCTTCAGGTACAGCAATTATGTCATTAAATTTTGGAGGTGTCGTATATTCATTTAACTATGCCTGGGATTTGCGTAGTCGTATTCCTTTAGATCGTTTACATGGTTTATGTGCAGATGCGCGCAATGCGTATATATAACATGGGTACACGTTGCGCGGAATTATGTGCCGATTTCAATTTGATATTTACCAATACCATTTCGGTGAAGGAAACTCGCACATATCTACCAAGTAATTCAACGATATGTGTGTAATCCCCGATCCGCACTGGGCCCACGTGGGGACTACTGCCCAGTTCCTCTGACTGTGGCAGGATGCGTGTCCAGCAGTGGGATGTAAATATGACGATGATGATAATGTCTATTCGCATTACGTTGCATAAGTACAAACGTTTGCATAGGGTTGCATAGTGGTGGTAAATTCAAAGTTTAGGTACCTTTGCTTTGAATGTGAAAACATTCTTGAAGTTGACAAAAAAATTTCAAGGAACATGATAACAAACTCATGCATCCGATAAGGAAGGGTGTTGATAATAAATCAATTTGGCTGTCAAACTTATTTTCGTTGACCGAACGACATTTTGTTGCTCCTCCCGAATATAGACGGATAGAGTAGCGCTTGAAATGACGTGCGGGTATCGCTGAAAACGTGTATTGTCATAAAGCACTTGTGATTACATTATTCAGTTTGTGTTTTATTGTTGCATGCATTATTTATGACAATATTTCAGGGCCTACATTCGACATTGGCTAAGCGATATCGTAAACCATTTTGTTACGTGTGATAGCTCTGATTAATCGGACAGCAAAAGCGGCCGCATCGAGAACGGAACATACGCGATATCACGTACCTAGGCACTAGGCAGTGTCGAATATAGGCCTATTTTGATCTAAGGTCCTAAGCCCAGTTAAAGTAGTCAATATTAAGTAGCATCAAACAGATAACATAAAAAAATATGTTAGATATTAATAAATGTACCTGTATTTAGACTTGCTCCTGAACGAGCAATTTAAGTCATAAAGGGACTGATGAGAACGGTGGTAGTACCGATTGTCAAAGATAAGACGGGGGACATAACAGACAAGGAGACCTACAGGCCTATCTCGTTAGCCACGGTCATGGCAAAGGTATTTGACGGCATGCTTAATGTACACCTTAATAAACACATTAGTCTGCACGATAATCAGTTTGGTTTCAGACCTAGACTTTCTACTGAGAGTGCAATCGTGTGCCTGAAGCATGCCATCACATATTACACTAAGCGCGACACGCCTGTTTATGCCTGCTTTCTCGATCTCTCGAAAGCGTTTGACCTGGTTTCCTACAACATTTTGTGGAAAAAGCTAGAAAAATGTCAGCTACCTCAAGAACTAATTAGTATTTTTCGATACTGGTATGGAAACCAGGTCAACTGCGTAAGATGGGCGGGCATATTGTCGGACGAGTACGGGTTGGAGTGTGGGGTGAGACAGGGGGGATTAACCTCACCGACACTCTTCAACCTGTACGTGAATGAACTGATCGAGGAGCTCAGTAGCCAGCATGTGGGTTGTCACGTCGACGGGGCATGTTTTAACAACATTAGTTACGCGGATGACATGGTGCTGCTGAGTGCCTCGGTTGGGGGCCTGAGGGAACTCTTAAGTATTTGCGAAGACTTTGCACTGACTCATGGTCTGAAATACAATGCAAAGAAGAGCGAACTTATGGTGTTCAAATCGGGAACCAAGTGTCCGACGGATGTACCGCCGGTAAGGCTATGCGGCGCACCCTTGAAGCGAGTGCGACAGTTTAAGTACCTCGGTCACGTTGTGACTGAGGATTTAAAGGACGAAGACGATGTTGAGCGGGAGCGAAGAGCGTTGTCAGTTCGAGCCAACATGATAGCTCGCAGGTTTGCTCGATGCTCAAATAGTGTGAAAGTCATATTATTTCGAGCCTACTGCACAACTTTTTACACGAGCAGCCTGTGGGTTAGGTATACTCAAAAGTCGTACAACGCTCTCCGCGTCCAGTTCAACAATGCTTTTAGGGCACTGTTGCGGCTGCCGCACTACTGCAGCGCGTCCGGCATGTTCTGCGGGGCGCGCGTGGACGGCTTCCATGCCATCATGCGCAAGCGCGCCGCGTCCATGGCACGCAGAGTGCGGGGCAGCGGCAACAGTCTCCAGGCGGTGGTCGCGGACAGGTTGGATGGTCCTTTTATGAGGCACTGGATGTCGCTCCACGCACCAGTGCCACATATTAGGGACAGGAGATTTTAATTTACTGTTATTTGTTTTTGACATGTAAGAATGATATTTGTTATTAATAATGCTGACATTTTATTTTATTTTTATTTTTATTGAGTTTATGTATTATGTTATTATCAATGTTAATTTAAAATGTTACTTATTAATGATCTACTAATATAAATTTAAGCCAATTTACTAACACAAATGTATGGATCTTTGTTATCTGATAATAAATAAATAATAAATAAAAAAATAATAAAACTAATCCAAATCAGAAGATACTTAATATTAGAAAATTACCAAAAAACTTAAGCTTCATGACTTTAGTAACTATAGACAAAATCCTTTGCACACAATATTGTGATAAATATTGCTATATTAACAGCCCCTATCCTCTAAGTCAGAAGTTGGAAGCACAGCCGGATACGGATATGCGATAACGAATGCAATTTTCCAAGTCCTTGAACAGAGCTTAGGCGGGGCGATCGTGCCACCTGACTGCGCCGTGCAACGTAAATATTCCGAAACTAAAGTTACCCAATGATCTGTCAAGAAAATCTTTATTCACCCCTTTAAAGAACTTAATATAAATGTGTACCTATCACCAACTTCATAGAACACAGATAGGCCAGTAAATAATCAGTCCAAAAATGCTTTGCTCTGAAACGTATAATTGCAATGTAATTTCTAAAAACCGAAGATTTTCAAGAAATAAGAATAGGTTTATTTACTAAGTTCCAGTTGCTAAAAGCTGTACTAACTAATCACAAAATTCAACCATTCTATACAACCTGCTGATAGCGAAGTCACCTTAATTCTGGCTTGCTATCGACAATTTCATAAGTATTATCCCTTGTGTGCGTGCGCATAGTTAAAATGTTCCTGTTTGAAAACTCTTCTGTTAAAATTCTTGTTATGTACGTAATTCTTAAGGCCCACCTTAAAACCCCCAATTAAAGAAAGCTGTAAACACAACGCAGAAGAATTAAGAACATACTTTGTTGGATATGGCTATTCCACAATAGAATTAATACACAAGGGATTGCTATTAGGGCGGATAATCCCTTTCATAGAAAAATTTACAATGGCCAGCACTTTTATGTAAATTAAATGAAGGGATCACATGTTCTAACATTATCCTAGATAAGTAAGGGAGATCGATTGTTTCATTTGACATATTGAAAGAGAATCCATCGATAATACTTTAATGCCAACCAACTGTCGCAGAAATATACTAAAAGATTGATTTTGGCACTGAAATAGATTTAAGTAAATTAAGTATTGATTTGGAATAATGTAATGTAAATTTGCATAAGAACAAAGATTAAGCATTTTTATTAGCTGTAAAACAATACGTAAATGCTTACCTACTTATAGTGTGACTTCTTCAAAGCTATAAATCACAGCTGGATCCAACCTCGTTTGATACCTTTCCCATAAAACCATTTATCTTTCCATCCAACCAACCAAAGTATTTATTTAACTATATAAGTATGTATATGGTCGTCTAGTACCCATAACACAAGCCTTTAGAGCTTACTTTGGGGCTAGATTGATTTGTGTAAAGATTGTCCCCTGATTTATTATTATTATTATTTGCTGTATGTTCTACGTCTCAGCTTGCGCTGGTAATTGGTGTCATCTACGGGACAAAGCCAAGTAGATGACATTTGTCTAAATTATTTAAATGTTCATGCTCTATCCTTGGTGTCATCGTCTATTTGTAAGAACTTTCGTACGATTCGGCATGTATTTAGTATTGCAGCTTTCTGCATCTGCATGTAAGTATTATGCTTCAGACCAATGACTTTCAGGCTATGGTGGAGGTGTTTGGGAATCACACCAGTAGTCGACAGGACTATTGGGACAATATCAACTTGTTCTTGCTTCCAGATTCTGGTTACTTCATCTTTAAGGTCTGTGTATTTATGTGTTTTTTTCACCTATAGTTTTTTGTAGATTGTGAGTGTTAGGGACGGCAATATATATTAGGTAAGTGGTTTTGTTTGTTTTGTCTAGGAGTGTTATATCTGGTCGGTTATAATGTGTAGTCCTGTCAGTCAGTATTGCGCGGTCAAAGTACATTTTGTGAGTATTGTTTATTATTATTATTATTATTATTATCTTTTGGACAATCATCTCAGTAATTTAGTTTTCATCACACTTGCTCGGAAAGGGTGTTATTATACGCAGGCGTATAGAGCAGCTATAGCCGATTTAGCTCCTCTACGGGCCCCACCGCCAGCGGGAGTTATAAACCATACAAAATCCATAACTCCCTAGGGAGTTATGGATTATGTATGGTTTCGAACTCCCGCGGGCTGTTAGATGCGCCAAGTCGGCGGAGCTGCTCGGGAGCCGCAGCCGGCGGCGCGCGCGACCGCAAGCCGGCGGAGCTGCCCCGCGCTGATCGCAACGTACGCTCAGTTTATGAACACCCACCTGATGGTAATTCACGACGTAAAATGGGAATAAAATTAATATATATACTTTTTTGTCTAATTTTTATTTTATTTCCTCGCAAATGTGATGAAAAACATTGTGTGTATCACGGGCAGTAAGGGGATAACAAACTCGAGTCATAAAAGCCCTCGCCTATCGGCGTCGGGCTTCTAACAGACTCTCGTTAGTTATCCCCTTCTTACGGCCCTAGATGCACAATGTACTATTATTTCATACTGTGATATAACTTGAAATGATTTTAAGCTTATCAGATAAACCTAAACTCACCAGGTAAATAACACATCGAGCGCGATAAGTATCAAAAACATTCACGCTACCGTAGTATATCTAAGCGTTAAGCCCGAAAATCGATGGGGACGTCGCTGTACCCTCTCTAGAAACTTTCTAACGACATAACCGCGTGCAATTGATATGCCCCAAGAGTAGCCCCATTGTAAAGAAAGGAAAATCCCGATCCGAAAATCTTGGGAGAGTTAGGAGTCTCGGGGCAGCATCAGTATTCGAGTCGCGTGACTTCCCGGTGTCGGTTGCCCGCCTCACCCCTCAGTCGTGGTAAACTCCTTCGGTAATTCGACTTCGTTGTTATAACTCAGTTTTACTTGTTTGTCGCTGTTTCACGGATTTATTAGTTTAGTGAAAATGCACTAAATAGTGAGGCGGATTCTTAGCATCGAAATAGTTTTTTGCGATGCTGTTGTAAAGTTTTGACTATTGTTTCATTGAACGCAGACTATCGTCATTTTGACTGACATGGCTGAAATCATTAGTTCTTAGCCTTACTCAACGATGTCGGTGAGTAAGATTATGTAAACCAAGGCGTATTTTGCACAAGTTTACTCGTTAGTCTAACACTAAATTCCTACTAAAGAGCTTCTGATGCTTCCAATAGTGACCATAATGGGCTCCAAACCCCGTTAACGTTATTAACCATAGACCGAGCACTCGTTAAGCGAATCGATCAAAAGGCCTCAATGACGTATACACACATTTTGTGGTGATTCCATTAAACCACGGGATTGTCGTGGCCGATCCTATTGAACTCTGAATGGCGGCTGCTACGCATCGCGTTGGCATCATCAAATTGCATTGAATGGACGTTAGAGCACTCATCGAGCGTGCCTGACGTTCTGAGGGTAAAAATTTGAATGGAATATACGTACAGGGAGAATTGAAAAGCAATGGTGACGCCCACTACGCGCTTCGGGCTTGCTTCCGACCACTCGGACTGCGGCCACAATACATCGGCACGGGCTCAATTCGATATCGAAATTGGAGCTGGAACTAAAGTTGATTCTTTATTGGCGTTGTGAGTTGAAACAAAAAATCAATGTTACCTTTTTCTCCCTGAAACTGTAGAGCCCAATTCGAATTTAATTCACAAAGTTTTGATTAACATTCGAGGTACGTTCGCTATTGTTTAACATGCGCCAGAGACGGGATGCTAATCTCTCAGACGAGTTTGAATTTTGACACTTTCTAAATTGGTCTCTAAAGGCTTATTTATTTAGTAACATTTCTGAAGCGTCTATGTCAACCTGTTATGAAGAAGAAGTGTTCAATAGATTCACAGTCACGGAGGGTTTGTCCCCCGAATCATGACCCTCGTGTAAATCATTAATGATTCCATCCCTCATGCGACGGAGTAATGTAGGTTACTGTGCAAACAGATCTACGGGGTGGTTGGCCTCTGGGACCTGCCATGGGCGCGCGTGTCGTAAGACGACGCTTGGAGTACATGATATTATTAAATGACATTTAAATTTGAGTTTAAGTGCCTAAAATTCTTGTACATAAAACCAGAAGGTACCATTTGATAATTGCAAAAAACATTGCACGAAATAATTACCTCAAAACTTTAACATTTTTTTGCTGTAGGCTTCGTCTGATGCCTCAAGGCATTAAGTTCGAGACAGTAAGTAAGGTAAAATAAATAAATGAAACTTTGTAATTTTTCATGAAAATTACTTAATGTAACCTGAAGACCCTGAAATTCAATCTAGAATACAGTCTTGTGAAATGTTATGTACACATTTAGTTTAGTTTGCCTTATCCATAAATAAATAAAGAACATATGATTATTTCAGTGTAATGTAATAATCCATTTACTTACTTTTGGTACATGCGGATATTATTATTATTCGAAAGCATTTTCGTGTGAAACAACCTTTCACCGAAGATTTATCTTTTAATTATGCGTATGTCCTCGCACACAATATACGCTGATCCCTAAATACGATATCTTAAGCTGCGGTAAAATTTATTGCTTACGACTATAAAAGGAGACTTAATTGGGTATAAAATATTTAAGATAATGTTGACAATGGCTAATCCCGCACCCTTTCTTATGTGGCTATAAATTAAATGCACTCGTGTACTTAGAAGACAGGCACACGTTGCGACTACTACCCTAATGTAATAGATGTTAGCACAAATCACTTACCCTAGTCACATCGACGCAGTTTTGGGTTTGTAAACCATAGTACAATCAAAATACAACCGTATTTTTCCACATTACGAATGGGATTAGACTAAATTTTGGAATAAACGTTTTAACAGCCGAAATTAGGTTTTATCTGCATAGGAATAAAGTTGAAAAAGTTGATAGATCTGATAGGAATACAGATAACATGCTGACCTACATCTCTGGAGAGAAACTAAGCAGCGTTACTTGCATCTATTGGGAATAATACTTATTTATAGGGTGCATTATGCACATGACATTTTTATGTTTTCGGCGTTGCGCAGATAGTGAAGTATTACGACCAGTGATTTGGCTTCATCTATCATATTTTAGTGAAACAAACGATACGAGTAGCTATTTTGCAAATGTATACACAAATACAATCTCTTACAATATAAAAATGATTTTTACAATTCCATTCGATTACGACCTAAACTATGGTGAGTTTTTGTGTGCACGCCCGGAAAGGTATGTGACCAAAAACAATTGATTACCTACTTAAAAGAAAACTAGGCATTGCAACGCATCTCGGCATAGCTACTTTAAAGCTATAGAAAATATCGTGAGTGTTGGCACTGATTATTATATTTTTATTAACGAATAATAAAATTTGGAAACTGAATGCATAACGGACCACGGTTGTAGAGGATAAGAAGAGATGACGAAGCTTCAATAAGAACAAGGAATTAAAAGCGGCCGAGAGGCATTGTCGCTGTATCATGACAGTGAGCAATCAGACCTACGGGACGGATTAATAAGGAAAATCACTGACGAAAGAGCCATTTCAGAACGACAAGAAATTATTGTTTAATTCTTGTCCCCTCCTCAAGCCGGAGTGACGCAGCTGGTTCGCTATTGTCTACCAAATTACTGTTTGGATTTCACTACACTGTTATTTGCACATGCAAATCAGCATTTTGTTTTCATCTAGACGGAATGAAGTTGGAAAGAGACCGCGTAAGCTGAAGCCGTCGACATTTGCATAAACTATTAAGAATTAACAGCTGTAGGCTTAATTAAGACTACCCTGCTTCATGTAACAAATTTGGGACATTCAACAATTCTGATGATAGTATAATTGACAAATTGTTTGCTTTATAACCGACTTCAAAAAACCGAAGGAGTAGGTTCTCAATTCGATGCGTATATTTGGTTTTTTTATTTTTATTTTTTTTATATGTATGCGTTCGCCGATTACTCGGAGATGGCTGGACCGATTTGCATATTTCTTTTTTTAATCGATAGGGTATTTCTCCAAGTTGGTCCCGTTGTGATCAATGTCGAGGTCTGATGAGAGGATCTATGAGGAATCGAAGGAACTCCTCAAATATTATAGGCACGCATATTGAAATTTTGATATTTTCTTTTATGATTCGAGCAGTTACGTTTCAAAAACATTATTTGTTTCTGCAATGATTAATGGCATTTGGTTGTTGTATGATTCAAATAACACACAGACCATATTTTAAGTTTGGTAACAAGAGCCATTATTTGAATAAAATTCACAAACCCAAATACAAAAACACACCTTCACTTTAAATCGCTTCAATCTCTCTAAATTGCCAAGTATGCGATGTTCGTGTCCTATATTTCCAGTACAAATCCAGTCTCAAAGTGCACTTTCAAGTACTCGTGGACGCGAAGTGAATTGCTATGCACTCCATGACAGACTATTTTAAATTTCTAGTAGAATCGGTGTTACGCTTGGAGTAAGGGATTATCCGTTTGTAGAAATGCCAAATTCCTATTAGATGGGTAGTATGTTAGTTTACTTATAGCTTATAAAACGAAATGATTATTTATTCAAAATCTACTTTTTAAGCATAACATTATCGTGATGCACATAAACACTGAATAAATAAATCCTATCAGCAACAATATAAATAATCTTGCAGAGTTGTCATGAAAATTTAGTAAACAACTAAATTTTCATGTTTAATTGAAGTGAGGATGGCGAGACGAGGCTTTAAAAGTTTATCAAAGTGTTAGTACCTATTGGACGCGCAAGCCCAAGGCGTGGTGAACCTACATTAATTTTCAATTTGAAAATACATGCATTAAATTAATTAGGTAATAGCAAACAGCAATACCAGTGCAGTCTCGTCAAAATGGTAAAAATCAATAAAAATTGCGTCCCCCTAATACAATGATGGATCGAGCCGCACTTATCTGCCGACGACATCGCTGACCAAACACCCATTTCAGCTCTTTTGTTGACGCTACATGCGTAAGCTGTATTGTACGCTAACTTGGGTGCTAAATGAAAGAGTTTTCATCGATCATAGTGTCCGATAAACGAGTGATTTCATTAGCTTGAATCAATAGATTATGTTCCAAGCTTAAACTCCTAAACTAATAACAATAATACAGCTTCATATAAAAAACTAGTGGACCCGCCACAGGTTCGCCCGCTGTATTTTTCATACAATCTTCACCCCTTTAGGGATGGAATTTCAAAAAATCCCTCCTTCATGCACCTCTAGGGTACTCGAGGAATATCTCCTGCAAATTTCAAACCTCTAGGACCACCCGTTTGGCGTAATAATACATACGCACATAATGGCGCCAATTCGATCCTCTGTCAAGACCATGTTTTTTTAAATCATAGACAAACAAATGAAGTCTTTATTCTCATGTCACTCGAGATCAAATGTTGTGCAGTTTATATTAAAAAAACATACTGAATTGACGTTTCGTATCAATAACTGTTTAATATCTATGGATACTAGAATAGAGACCCACTTGAGTTTTGACAGCTGTTCCAAATTTAATCTCATTTCTTTACTAAAAACGATAAAGAAATAACATTGCAGCACTGGTTTTTCCGAATTGTTTGTCAAAATGGTGGTCATTTCCTACGGTTTTTGATTAAACAATGGAGGTTTTATGATATGGGTGTAGATAAAAGATTTTTGTGTATGTAGGTATATCAAAGGTTTTAAATGTTTACTTTACGAGTAAACATTTAAAACCTTTGATATACCGCATAAGCGTTACAAGACTACATTTTTATAAAATAAAACCACAAACAATTTACAACAAACGTTGCTAAAATTGTTATGTTTCCATCTTAATTAATACACTATGCAAATATTATTACTCCTCTTCTGCACTGGGAGTGAAGAAATAGCATAGAATGCGTGCAGATGCTTATCATCCTGGCATGTCGTAAAAGCCGACTAAGGGACGGGTCCTCTCCAACATGGTGGACTATCTGTATGGGCGATGGGCTGATCACATCTCACCATACGGTTCATCATACCATCTTAGGACTAATTAATTAATCGAACGTGGCCACAAGTAGTCTTGTGGCTCTGCCCACCCCATTAGGGATTTCGGGCGTGATGCTATGTATGTAAATATTATTTTCATGGATAATTTCCCTCTCAACGTATTAAAAGAAAAAAAGGCCATAAGCTGCATTTTATTTCGTATTTATTTATATGCGGCGTTAGCATGGCCAAGTTTACTATGTAAGAGAGAAAAATTGCCAAGCGTATTTTGATTTTACGTTAGTATTTTCGTGTCAAGGAACCATATTGCCCTCGTGAAGAATGCTTCCCCAACAGCTGTTCTACAAGACGACTTAGGTATCTGTATTTATTGGCGTTGCGCACGCAGTGTCAGTCGTGATGAAGTGCGTCGGCTCGCGTGTAAGCTCGACCTTTTTATACAAGAATAAAGCACATAGGTTTGAGGTGTCTATTGAGACACGCAAAACAGAACGTGTGTCATATGTTTTACAGTATTATGGATATCATTGGAATTCAGGATTCAGAGAGCCATCATGTGTAATCACATTAGAAAAAAATATCGGTCAATTGATAACTGCAAATAGGAAAATGAGGCACCGTCGAATGAGTTTTTTTTTTTAAATATCAATTGACTGACAAACGAGCTGACGGCACACCCGATGGAAAGTGGTCACCGCCGCCCATGGACATCTGCAACACAAGAGGTGCTGCCAATGCGTTGCCGGTCGAGGGAGGATGGGGAATGGGGATGGGATGGGGATGAGGGAATAGGCCTCCGGATCTCGTCACTCACCGTACGAAACGCAATAGCAAGCTATTACTTTACGTCGATATTCTGTGAGAGTGTGCTACTAACCCGGTCGAGCCGGCCCATTTGAACAGTAATCATCTAGTGAGGATTACTGTTTGGCTCTACCACTACTGAAACTACTGTTTGTCTAATTGGGTCAATCAACTTTTTTATGTTGTTATTTTGTCCCCGGTTGTCCAAGTGACACTTACATACTGTTTCATAAAAAAATGCTTAGGTTGTCCAAGGGACAAAATTTGTGTAACCATAGCCACGGGTGGCACTAAAAAGTTGATTCGCCCTTTTAACTTTTGTAAACATCATAAATATGAATTGTTATAAAACTCAAGTAAAACCACATATACATCATATCACACCAAGCCAGAAGTAATCAGATTCATCAAACAATGTTTCTATATTTTCTGGACTACGATTAGCAAACTATAGTTGTACATCTTGACGGTTACGGTATATAAGTAGACGGTGCTGGCTGAAAGTCAGCGCTGCGGGTGTCTGACACCTCAGCATTATACTGAGCCAGTGACCGATTCACTGCGGCGATGACACACATCCCTCGTTTTTCTTTCTTTATTATTGTATGTGTCTTGTGAAATGAATGTCTTTCTTTCTTTCTTCTTTTCTTTCTATATCAATACAATACTTTCACTACAATTGCGTGCAAAATATCTGCAAAGCATTGTCATGCGTGAACCTAAACTATGACAATAAAAGCATTTCGTAATGTTTCAACGGTAATGTACGTATTCAGTACCTCAAGCTATGTTTGGTGGAGACAATGTGATTATTAATATATTTTGTTATGTTACATTGTTGTCTGTCTATAGCCAATAATTTCAAATATTAAGTTCTACACAAAACTATGGAAAACGACTCAAAACCTACTCATAAAGAATCACCTATTTTCCATCTCCTTTTTCGAAACACAAACTAACTAACAAGTGAAATTAAATAAGAACTTTTATACCCCATACAAAATATTCACCAAAAAACTTTACAATGCAACAAAATAAATGTGTTCTACACAAGTTATGTACTGTAGCAGATTTAAGCGTATGCACCAGTAAATCTGCTTCCAAGTCGAAACTAAGTTAAAATTTGGGTGAATTTGTGAGCTGTCCTCATATTTCAGAGCCGTCGGAAAACTTTAATGCCATCAAGTTTGTGAGTAATAGGGGCTTGTTGTCGACACCGCGGGTTTAATCTGTCGCCTGCAACAAAATCAAGTCATTTATTGTTGTTGCCAGTTGGAAAGTTTTGCCTTTCAACTTGTAAATTGTGGCAATTTGTTTCTAAGCTAAAGGTTTGGAACTGTTATGTCAAGCCATTGGCTATTTTGCGTGTATTATTTTCTCCCACCAAAAACATAAAATGTTCATTATGAGGAAGAAAACAAAAAGTATTATAATAAAAGAAATACAGACGAATTAAGAACCTTCTCCTTTTTTTGAAGTTTGTTAAAAACGGGGTCAACTTCGATATAGGACTTCGAATATCGTCAGCTTCGCTGCAAAATAATTAAGATCTAAAAGAGTAACCAACTTCTACAGAAGGTACGTAGGTAGGTAGTGAATGGTTGGGTGCTGATATCGTCTATATATCATATTTGCTTGTAATAATTTGAATTTAAAATTAGTAAGTAACGACGTCAGCACGCAATAGAGGAAGGCACAGTTTAACTTGGGCAATCAAGCCGAAAACATGTATCCCGTTACTCAATAAAAAGATTTTACTGAATATTTGCAAGTGTTATATTTTAGCCTTCCAAGTGGCAGAACGAGTGATCCTCGTACAGATCCCGTCTGAGTACGCCTCGCATGCGCACAGTACCATCGTTCTTCAACTGCTTCAAAAAACATTTGTTTATCGACCGGGCGAACGAAGCGTCTCTGTTTCAGATTCGGCAAAAATGCTTTCGTATGTCCGGCTTTCCGGCGGCTGTCCATTTGTTCTCGTCTAGAGGTCGCAGTTCCTAATTAATTCTCGTGAAATTTTGTGACCAGGTTCGAGAATTACATATAACTTTTGGAACTTTTTCAAAATGGCGGAGATATTGGGGTTTTGCGATTACAAAGTTATTTGCGGTGTTGGTAAACTGACCGCGACCTATGTTGATGTATGGGATAACAGTTTTCCAACGGCAAATGTAAGTTCATCGCGAGGTCTACAGCTCACGGAGCCACTAGTTTATTGCTTTTAAATAAGTAACTACACAGTCAGTTCGCCAGCCTTTTGTTTTGAACTTGGTGGATACACCACCGTGTGTCTTGATAGTCAGTCAAGTTTTTTGGTTGTGCTCTCGATTTATATTGTTCACCTACTTAACTCGCCAATACTTGTGCTATATTCATATGCGTTTATAATCTTTTAATCTTCTTAATCGGTACTAGACCATTGTAAAATCAATGGCGCGCACGTCCGGTGCCGCAGGGACGCAGCGTGCAACAGCTATTATAATAACCGTACACACCATGGACTCCATAGATAATCCCCAATCCGACCCTCCAATATTAACCCGTCCGAACTAACGACTCCACTATCGCTCATGTGCACATGCGACTGACAGAACTGTTATTACGTCATTAATAAAATTACAAAACTCTGGCCCCATGTGCTATCCTAGTTTAGAACCCATTTTACCCTGAAGGGTTGCAGTCTTAATTAAATTTGAGCAATCGTCGTTGGTTTATAAGGACGTTACAGTTGACAATGACCCTGTTGTGGAATTGAGTGAATTAAGTTGAATCACGTTTGTCCGTTATCGCGTGATGCAGGCGTGATGCAGCCATGTGGAAGTGTGGAGCTTTAATTGTTCTCGATGGTTTCCTAATGGACTCTCGGTATAAAGTGTGTGGGTTTTTTTTGGGTATTTTAATTATCTTTTTATTGACTTGCCATAGGGTATGTACATAATTTACTACCATAGATTGGCTTTAACTATAATTTCCATACAAATTAATATTAAGATACGGGCCTCCATCTCTTTGTTGCAATATAGCCGAAACCTGCAGTGAATAAGTATATTTGTTTGTTAGAATAGGTACTTTTGTATAATAAAGCCACACTAAAGTTAATTATAAGTAACTTTTTTGATAGCTGGAAGTCATTTAGCATGGTACTGTTCCAGTGTCATAGCGATTTTAAGAACATGTTGCTAATCCAAAAACCCAAAAATATCTTTAAAGCTCCATTTAATAGTCTTGCATATTTTAAAAATAATTAGCCTAAAATAAAAGTATGAACGGATTAAACTATTAAAAAAGGTTACGTATAAGATCCGATAGAAGCCGAGACGGAGGGTGCGATATTAAAAGGTTCAGAAGTGTTGGTCCTGAAAGGCCTTCTGAGGCTCGCCCACTTAAGCACAGTATTAAGGGTACTTGGGCTTTAAGGCCGTATATTATCGCTGCCTTTTACCTCTACGACTGATGTGTAGCACGTTATAGCACGTTTGCTAATTTTCTAGTTGCAGCATTGGAAGTGGGGAAGGGGATCAAAGGTTTAAAAGATGCTATGCAGGAAGCTAAACCTTATATAAAAGTCTTAAATATCAAACTTATGTATACAGCATTTAAGACATATCTGATAGCCAAGTAAGATAAAAGGGATGGAAATTATGACTCTGACACGTACAGACAGATAAATACTCTAATCAGCATGAATTAATAGATAATACTAGTAAAAAATAAGACAGACTCTTCAGATAAATCCATTAATTAAACACGCTATGATCCAAACCCCACTCATGCCGCACCGACACCGGCATCGGGGTTTAGCAAAGCTTTTATCAAAATTGACTCGAAAAATACCACACCTTTGCTGTCCAAATCATATTTGGAGCAATTATCGGGAACAAAACTCCCCGGTGGCGACGCAACTTAATTTACCAATTAACTTCTAATTGAATTATATCCGTCAAGCCCGAGTGGACAGCGGCCCTTTCAAAATATTCCTGATGTTTTTGCACGGGAATTTTGTCATGAAATTTAGTGGATATTATTGATGGGATTGTAACTCTAGTTAAACTGGGAGAAAAAGGGATCAATGGGAACCACGGTGCTAGCTTAAAAGTATATAGACAGTTACAGAAAAGACACGAACTTGACATTAGATTTTTTTTTTAAAACCTTCGATCCTCTAATTCAATCAATTAACAGTGGACTTTGCCCAAATTAAAAATGGCCAAGCCAAAAGTAGGTAACTACACAAGTTTTAACTTTATGGTGCACAAGGTTATAACACACCTATAACAGTTCCAATTTCAAGTACCTAAGTACCCATTGTAAATTTTGATGACAGTAATGGCTGAACAAACTTCAGTCAAGTTTTTGAACCAAGAGTCTCCGTCAACCAATCATATCAGTTGATAATCAATTTCAGTTGTCTTTGAGGAATCTGCCATAAATAGCACCAAAATTATGAATGTCGGACACACAATTGAAGGCGTGGGATAGAATAAACAAAATAACCGATTCAACCGAGTGGCCAGTTTGTAACATTGCCTTAGCAAATACGGATTTGTTTTATTTGTCCTTCCCAAGGGCCTAGAAAAAATATAAAAAGTCGCAACTTTCACGAACGCTCGCAAAATTCCGTAGAGGTCGTCGATCAGTTAACTTTTAAAGCTCATTAAAGTAGATGGTTCATTCAGTCGGTGTAAATTTCCAGGCGGAAAATTAAAACGACACCCGCGGCGGCTCGCGTCCTTCATACAGCTATAGACAAGTACACATAAAGCTGTGAAGCATCAAATCACAGCAGGTCTTTTCTTTGATTATCTTGATTTATATTTGGATTTGTATAGTTTTCTAGAGGAAAGTTCGTTTTTCGCTGACGTCTAATTGTCGCACTCAAAGTTAGTTATAGAATAGCTAAATGAACGTGTCCGTTTTTCAAAATTTCCTTACATACTTTTTACTAAAGGACCATGTTAATCGTTCTTTAACTGACTACGTGTGCAAAGTGCAATTATAGCTATAATTTTGATTAAACAAACGTTCATGATCCTGAATATGTGATAATTGAAAGAGTACGGTGAACAGCCTTTGCTTAAAAAGTACTTGAAAAGTTTAAAATATATATTGGAGTCAAAACATACAGACAAACACAGACAGACTCATGAAACAAACAATTCAAGTAAAAAACAGCTAGTTAGTATATTTAATCCAACTAATTTTAAACATAATCATTTGTTTGTACAACATATGGCTATCTAAAATTACTTTAATAACGAACATGGTCTAACTTTACGCCTGTTCAAGTAAACCTGATCGCAACATTGATCGCGTGTGGCATAAAATGCTTGAACTATGTAAGTTCACTAATGATCTGATCTACTGAAGTTTTTACCCTTACGCCATATACCGCCCATTGAAAATATGCAAAACTGGGACGTAAGAGAAAAAACTTCCCCTGCTTTTATACGTTAACTTGGTTTGAAAAGAGTTTATCGGTTTCACGGATACGAGCTTCACGAGTTTTTATTTTTAACTCCATTTTCGCTGCAGCTAGTGCGATAGCTGCAGGCATTTGTGCAATTTTAAAATATGTACGGCAAAAAATCTTAATTTAGTTCAGTTTAGACTAGACTATGGTTCCTTTTTAATTACCTGAAAGTCGAGGCTTCATATGCGTCTATCTCCGAAAGGATTATCTTTCTACAACGGTTTTTGTTGGAAGCAATCTTAGCGACAATTAAGAATCCGAATGATTTTGACTCTCTAGGTCAGACCATCTAGTTCTATCGCTTTCAGTATTACCAAAATAGACCAGGTTTAAATAGGATTTGTTCAACAAAACAAATAATTCCTGTTTATATTTCTGAGGAATTCAAACCCTCAACAAATTCAACAGCACTATTTTAATCCATAACCATATCATCCGAGCTTTCAGGAAAGAATTAATCCCTCATTTAATTAATATAGATTTCACAAACCTAAATTCATTTATCTACACCCATATCATAAAACCTCCATTGGTTAATCAAAAACCTTAGGAAATGAACACCATTTTGACAACCAATTAGGAAAAACCAGTGCTGCGATAAAGAAATAACATGACTTCTTTATCGTTTTTAGTAAAGAAATGAGATTAAATTTGGAACAGCTTTCAAAACTCAAGTGGGTCCCTATTCTAGTATCCATATATATTAAAACAGTTATTGATACGAAACGTCAATTCAGTATGATTTTTTAATATAAACTGCACAATATTTGATCTCGAGTGACGTGAGAATAGAGACTTCATCCGTTTGTCTATGATTTTAAAAAAAATGGTCTTGACGGAGGATCACCATGTTGGTGTTTTGCTGAACGAAAGTAGAATTGTTTTTGAATTGAATAGAAAAAGTTGTTTGTAATTTACATTTTAGTTGAAAATATGAATAGTAAGTAGTCTTCTCGGAATGCGCCGGATATCGGAAATATGCAGGCACGATTGCAACAAATAACTTGTTGCCAGAAAATATTGTTTCTAAACCCATCATGGAGGATTTATAATATGTGTGTAGATAAAGTTATGTATGCAACTCTGCATAATTTGGCCTTAAAACACACGTGCGATCTTATTATGAAACTCGCCTGTCGGCTCGTTTCATGAAAACCGCACTAGTGTTTTAAGGCCTATCATTATGCAACCGTTGCATTAAATACTATTTTTAAAATTATTCACTGTAAATAAAACCTTGTTTTACCCACATAACAAGACGAAACCGTCCCAGTACACGTTATCACCCGGCGGCAGTCCTACCGCAGACCGCATAAACACCGCCAATAACGTACTTACGGCCGCCTGTCGGGCTGAGATTCGCTTTATGAATTGCATCCTCGTCAATTGAGCGGTGTAAACAATGCCGATGCTCACTTGTTTAACGTTTGAATTTAATTTCGGAAGCCTGTTGTTGTGGAGATATATATAGCTATATATGCTACTGGACTGGCCACCTAAAGGACGGTGATAATGTAATGTTTAATGTATTATTGAACTAGCTTCTGCCCGTGACTTCGTCCGCTTGGAATTCGGTTATAAACTTTGAACTTTAATTTTTTTTGGGATAAAAAGGATCCTATATATTAATCCAGGGTATAAGCTATCTCGATTCCAAACTTCTTACAAATCCGTCTACCCGTTGAGGCGTGAAGGAGTAATAAACATCCATCCACACAACCTTTCGCGTTTATAATATTCGTAGGAAGTAGGGTCAAGTCAGGCTTTTGAAACCAGATGCGGTCAGATCAATATTCTAAAAACACGAGTTACGAAACAGACATTACGAAATCTTCAAAGCCTACAAAGATGTTATTTGGCACGCATGTTACGAGGTGCTGACTTTCTCACTCCTCATTGGGGTGGTATAGGGATTCATCAAAGTTTGTATGGATTTCGCAGGCATGACTTTGACGAAATTAGCTCGTTTTCTTAACATGAGGTCAACGATTAATCACCTAGGCCTGATATATTATTGCAAAATCTTTTCCGTTTACCTGATGTTTTTTTATGAGTCGGACTACTTTAATACTAATAATATTTTTTAATAAATCAGGGGACAATCTTTACACTAATCAATCTAACCCCAAAGTAAGCTCTAAAGGCTTGTGTTATGGGTACTAGACACATCATATATATATAGATAAGAAACATCCAAGACTTAGGAACAAACATTACACTAATATTTACCCTTACCGGGTGTCGAACCCGGGGCCTGGCTTCGGAAGCAGGATCACTACCAACTAGGCCAAACGTGTCGTCATCTACTACAAAGCAGGTAATTTAAGATATAAATTGCATTATAAGTAGGCACCTACCTACAATGTTTAACGAGTGTTTGCTCCTGTTAAACTCCTCAATCCTAATAAACTGTTTCTTCTAGTAAAGGTAATGTACCCTTGTTCTCATAAATAAACTTACACTTAGTTACTTACTTAGTTTTACCAGTATTGTAGCTCTTAATTAAGCTAAAATCATTCTTCTTATATTGAAAGATTATGAAGAAGATTACCTTTATGTGCAGTCAGGTTTTTAAACTACCTTCTAAACTAATATCTTCAAAAGGCTTCCGCATTTATCGCATGTAATTATTCATTCGTTTTAGGTTGCAGCTGCATCTCATGCAGCTCGTACGATTGTATAAGGGCCTTTGCACACCACGATATTTCTACGCAGAATCAACAATCAATCAATCAGCTACACAATAA
The DNA here is from genome assembly GCA_947859335.1 of Tortricodes alternella. Taxonomy (NCBI): domain Eukaryota; kingdom Metazoa; phylum Arthropoda; class Insecta; order Lepidoptera; family Tortricidae; genus Tortricodes; species Tortricodes alternella. Next base: position 12,130,134 of record OX401977.1, read on the forward strand.
AAATAAATAAAGACAACCAGGGCATCACACAAGCTGTATAACAGCCCTTATAACACTCAAACTAGAGTTATAATGACTTTATAAGCTAACGCTATACAGCTTGAGTAAGATACAAAATGCGCCTCCACTTTATACACGAAAATGTCATCATGTGCAAAAGCCCGATTTTGAAATTCATACATATATATGACGCCTAGCGGACGCATATTAGATTGCAACAAGCTAGGGTTATTAAAAAACTGTATAAATAAATTCAAATTATTTTATTAAAATAGGTATCCAAAGACTATTACAAAAATTAAAATTCATCTGAGAGTTTTTGTGATAGTACATCTATTTCTTTCAAGTGTATTTAAGCGAAAAAAAATAAGTTGTCTGGTTTATTCCAGTTTGCCTAAACCACGTGTTTATTATGACTAGACACCTTGCATAATTATCATATTTGACAGTTTCTATTACTGGTTACAATGTCAGGTAAAATGTTCAACGTATGTACGGCTATAACAGTTTATACGATCACGTAGAAAATTGCAACAGGGATCTTTATTTACTAACACACTCGATTTGTTTTTTATCGACTTATTGCAACATCAACATTGCAGCAGCAGACTTCTTGTATATATATTTGAGTCAATAAACGAAATAAATGTGTACAACATGATCAGATATTACTGTGTTACAAGGTTATTCCAGAAAAAATATTTGCAATTTTTAAAGTTCATTCTTGAATAGGAACCATGGTATTTTAAGAGGAGTTCTGACTTTTTTTGGCTAAGTTCTATCTAATTTTTCTATTAAATGAGGCAAGGTATCATAGTTCTAAAAATCCATGCATTTTTAAATGGAGTGAGAAAAGAAGAACGAATAGATCTATCCAAGTCGAGGTTCTTGTAAAAGGCGATAATTTTCTCAATTATAGATAGATATTTACAAAATCATTATTTAAGAGCGTTTCCACAACAAATTATATTAATTAGTAGAATTTTACTAATATGATTTTTATATTAGTGGTATATTACGCTGAAAATATCCACTCTGTTAAAGTTAATGGGTTGATTTAAACTTTAATTTTATTATTAAAATTTCTAATTTTATCGTATGTGTGAAAACGCCCTTATTTATAACATGTTTAACAATTACTCCAACTAATGAATACAGTTGATATGCAGTTATACAAGTTGTGCGGAGTAGAGTGGACAGCAAAAGCTTCATAATTTTGCCATAACTCTTATTTCAGCAATAAGACGTTGAATTACAAAACTTTCGTTGCCACCTATACCCATATAAAACGGCTATAGTATCATATCACATTATTTTACGTAGATTATAATTTCCACTTTTGTAAAAAGCTTCATTTGAATTTCATTTCACAACTCCGATGTTACAATATAATTATTAACTATAATTTAATAAGAAAGCTTCATTATGGCACGAGATTTTAACTAAACGAGGTATCAAAACAAGCTCATTACAATTATACTTAATTTAAAAAAAAAATACAACCGTTCTGAATATTAAATGCACTGTGATGCAGATTTTAGTACTATAAAAGAAAATCTATATTTAGTATTCTATTATCAGATATACTAGGAATTATGTACATTCACTAATATCAAATTTACTTCAAGTTATTGCCAAGCGTTAGTTTTGTATTCAGGTTCTAATTTTAGTTTTATTAATGCTTATACTAATGATATCATGGGTTCAAATTCGTTTATTGATATTCAGACGGACATATCAATTGAATTATATCAATTCCAATAATACGATAACTATAAACGTTCATTAGATTGATTACAATGTCTAACGCGTTATCAGATCTCTCGTGCTAATTAACATACTTACATATTTATACAGTATTTACAGATCTACTTAATTTACAAAAGACTAGGCGTAGTTATAAAATTTAGAAATAACTTAAAATAATAATATAACTCTCAAATGCAGCAACGCAATGCGTTATAAATCTATGCAGTCTATATAAAATTCAGTAGGCCAATCTCGTTAGCGTAATTATAATAAGTTCTTGTTGTTATTTTAAAAGCATCCATAGAACCTTTAAGTAACGCAACCCAAAAACACGCACTTCAAATAAATTAAAAAAACTTCCCGAACAGTCAAAAAACCTGTACAAGTTTAGGAAGAACTGCGATCTGTTTTAGTGGGGTCACAACACTTATTATAGGATCGGTCTATACGTCCGTTTGGCACAGGTCGCCGAAAGCCGGCAAGGCGTGATACTACCGCGTCACAGAGTCGGCCCGCGGGTGCGGAGGTAGGGGAGGGTGCGCCGGCGCCAGGGAACTTTGCGTAGTGGCATTCGTTACTGGCTGGCCGTGGCGGAAAGACGTCAACCGCGCCAACGTCCGCGTACCATCGTTGTCAAAATTAGGCCTTTCATACTGATGCTGCGGTCTTTGCCTCTGTGGCTGCATGGCTTGCAACTCATCGTAACCACCATCCTCGGCATAATTTTCATCGTCAGATTCATCCTCTCCAAATGCTCTATAGGTAGCTTCAGGTTCAGAATTCTTCCTAGAGCTGACGTAAGTTCTACCTATGAGCGATTTTGTTACGTCAGACTTTTGGTTTTTATCACATTTTCTCTCATCTAAGCTTTGATTATATCGCAGTTGAGTTTTTTGTGTTTTATCCATTGACGGTAGATCGTAGAACTTCAATACATTCGGGTGCCCTTGAAAGTATTTCTCACTATACACATTTCTATTGTAATAGCCGCCATTGCTGGCTGGATAAAGTTCTTCGTCCGGTGCATACCGATTATCAAAATTAGTCACGTTCTTGCCTCCCGATGGAAACCAACCCTGTTAAAAGAAGATTATTTGTATTCAGAATGAAAATGAAAAAGAAAAAAAGACATTTCTAAAATCAATGGAGAGCGTATTGAGCAGTTTGTTATAAAGCGCCAATTTAATTACATAAAGGAAAACAAACTAAAAGAAGAAAATCATATGAATAGTAACTTACCAATGAGCTGACACACTGTCTAGTGTTAGCAACGAGTGTAACCGAAGCATAAGCCGCTGGAGAAGTGGCCATTTTGCTTGCGTTCCACTCGTTGCCTGTGACTTTAGAGGATGTTACTTCTGCGTATTCAGGCAGTTGTTGTGCTACTTTATCGTATTCAGAATTAACTTTCTGCTTGCCCTGACTTGACTGAGTACCCGACATGCATAGGCCAGGCTGATTTTCCATCCACAACAATGATTCTGTTTTAGTTACCGTGTTCTTATTATAGCAACTGGTGAGCGGATGAGACAAGGAAACTGCGGCTTTTATGTTCATTTGCGTTACCAAGCTCGTCCCGTTTGAATCTGAAACAAGACAATATTCGATTAGAAACTTCGTTTGTATTCTGTAAAGTCGATTACCAAATTACAATTTCTGCCGTATTTCGAAAGCAAATCATCTCGTTCACTGCCCGCTTAAAAAAAAACATAAGCTCGATACAATACCAACAAAGCGAGGTAAATTGGCTTAGAGGTAACTGGGTGAGTCAACAAACGAATCGCCTCGAGAAAACAAAACAGAAAACATTTACATTTACTGGGTCTTTATTTCTCGGATTTGTATCATTCCTTTGTAGCTCGAACGTGAATGCAAAGTGAAAGAGATCCAGTGCGCTCGCGAGAGGGCTCGTGCCACCTTTCAACTCGAAAGTAATCTAGCGCCCTCCTCCCTTCGCATGGCAAAGCCTCCATCAAACAAACGCTCGGCTCGCGCCACCCTACGTCACCCGAGGAATGTTTTTAATTTTGAAATTCTGATGCTGATTCCAAGGAAAAATGTAAGCGTTTCGAGTTAAGCTGAATAACTGTTTATTTTCCAGTTACCTTTGCTTGTATGATATTTTTCAGATACGCGTGACTCGGGACAATCGTAGAGGGAATAATACGAGATGTAATCTTTATATTCATGTCGTAAATCACTTTAATACGCACCATATATATTTGGAAGCGCGGATGACTTTTTCGCGAAAATGTTGTTCTTTCTGATGTAAATGATGCCGCCAATCACAATTACTTTGAACAGAACGATCGCTCCTATCAAAAAGTAAAACCATGTTTCCATTACAAAGTCACCGGCTACGATAGATACCTCTCCATTTACGGGATATCTGAAACAATACCAACACGTCACGTTGTGATCACATTAAAACAAAGACATACATAAAATGATATAAATATTTCCTTGATTATTTACCTAGATAAAGGATCCAATCCAATAGAGCGAGAATCAATATTCAAGTACACCTTTTGACTAAATGGGCCCAACCCCACTACAGTTTCGGCTGCAATTTGAACTGAATAACTCACTCCCGAAGTTAAGTTTGTCATTATGAGGCTCGTAGCTTGATGAACGGTCATATTTATGGCCACCATAGATTTGTTTGCGGGAATATCCAGCCAGTTGACCAACACGTTGTAACCAGTAATAAGTCCATTTTGTAAATGAGGTTCTGGAGGCGACCATTTTAAATGAACCGTTGTGGTGTTGTAGATAAACATTTCAATATTTGCTGGTGGACCCTCAGGAACTGAAAGAAGAATTGTCTGGTTTAATCACTGAATACGAATCAATGAATCAAAAATATATAGTTTAGGTAATCGAAATGCCTGAGACTTACCATCGTCCAAAGTTTGTGCTATCCTAGAATTAGACGGTTTACCTTCGAATTTCTTATAGTAAGGTATAAGGAAAAACTCGTATTTTGTATATTTCCTCAAAGACGTTATTTCATATCCAGACACATCATTTGAATGCGAAATAGTCTTCATTTGATACTCTGTTGTTGTATTGTCTAGGGGCCTGAAGTATATGAAAAGTCCCTCAAGGTAGTAGAAATTTAAAATTTCCCACATTAATTTAATTGTCTTTGAGTCGATAGGCGTTGCTTCGATAAGCTCTATTATATTATCAGTCATAATATTATTCCTATATTCAGTATTATTTGAGAATACTCCGTTCTCCCAGAGGGCATTACCACTTTCACCTACTATTACAGGATCCGAGACCGCGCTCGGTCCGGACAAGCCGTGCGAGTTTTCTGCTCTCACTATAAACATGTAAGTAATCCCAGGAACCAGAGATTTTGCCACATATTGTGTTTGTTGTACTTTCTTTGCCAACACTACCCATCCCCGGGAATTCCTAGGTGTATTCTTTCCTGAAAGAGTTTCTCTAGAAAACACTTCTACTTGATATCCGAGTATTGAGGACGAACCGATTTTATTATTTTGATTCCAAGTTATTGTTACTCTGCTTTCCGTTATGTTGTATATCTGTGGTTTAGTGGGTGGTCCGGGTAGCGACGAAACATCTGCAGCTCGAAAAAAATGTATGTTCGGGTTTATTGGACTATCTACAAGTAACACGCCGCTCCATACATACTTCCCGTGGTGTGAGGAGACGACACAAGTATACGTGCCGCTGTCGCTTTTATCCAAATCTCTTAATATTAGAGTCCCATCATTAGACACATTCCTTCTATGGTTTTGTATTAAAGCTTCCCCTCCATAATACCAAGCTATGATTGGTTCAGGTGTGCCGACGGCTGTACAGGGGAAAACTGCCATCGATTTTATAGGTAACGTTTGGTTAGAGGGCCCGTTTGTTATGATTGGCGGTGGGCGGTCATCGTCTGACGTCACGCTTAATTTTCCTCTGACAAACGAACTGCCAGCAAAATTCACCGCAGAACAAACTATCGTACTGCCGCTGTCTTTTTTAGTTGTTTCATTGATTATCAATGAAGTAACACCTTCTACTACCGGTGTGGCGTGGTATTTGCTCCTAGACGTCCCGGGCAGAATTATTGTTCTGTTTCCCTCTAAACTCCAAAACATCGTCGGTTCGGGTCGGCCTGAAGCCATACATGTAAATGTTGCCGCTGATCCACTCTCTATAGTCGCTGTCATTGGTCTTAGTGAAATTGAAGGTGGATCTAAAAGCAGAAAATCTATGGTTGGATAAAGGCATTTAAGATTTATGAATATCATAATTGTATGCAAATATAGAATGACAACGGAATATTCAAATGCCAAAAGCATTTATTATGTATGTGGTCATTACCTCTAGCTCATGACTTTCCCTTATAATGCCTTAAAGTCTCATTTTTAAAACAAAATTATTATTATTAGCAAAATAAAACGAAAAGATACTAAGTGGCTTCAAAAAGGAAGTTTTCTGAAAAATTCTAATTAGTCCGACAGTTAGATTATCAAAAAATATTGAACACGTATTTTTGGTTTATCAAATCAATCAAAATTGACGAACACAACGCGCATCAAAGTTTGTGTGTGGGGACTTATGACGTCATAAGTTTGTAACTTATTGGTACAAAGTGTGCAAAGTCGTGACGTCACGCGAAACTTCAACGCACTATATCTTCATAATTTTTTGTTTAACCGACAAAAGAATGAATATGATGTTCAATATTTTTTTATAATGTAAATGAATCTTCATATTTTTTTTGTTTAACCGACAAAAGAATGAATATGATGTTCAATATTTTTTTATAATGTAAATGAGGGACTAACCAATTTTTTTCAGAAAACTTCTTATTGTAACAAACTATACTCACCATATACCGTCAAGTACCCAGTCGCACTAACTGCGCCAACAGAATTCTCGGCCTCGCAACTGTACTCTCCTTCGTCTTCTAAAACAACGTTATCAAGTCTAAGGCTCCTGTCATCTAGCACTTTGACGCGGCCGAGTGGCATGTTGCCTCCTCCAGCGGTCCTCCGCCACAGCACGTCAGGGAGGGGATCACCCCCCACCCGGCATTGGAACGTCACGCTGCCGCCGGTCTGCGCCACCACGTCCTCCGGGCCCGTTATTAAGTACGGCTTAACTGTGCAGTGAGAAATGTCCCTCTGAATTACACGACAAAAGAGGCGTCCGCTCAAATCTCGACTTCTAATTACCGAACGGATTCAAGGGACAATATGAATTGCTTTTCAGTTAAACATTGTCACGGAAATTCGTGTCGGTTCGGTACTCACTGTGGATTCGTAGCGTAGCAACAGCTGATTCTCTCGTTCCCGCCGCATTCCGCGCGATGCACTGATATCTGCCGGCGTCAGTTTGCCTCGCGTCTTGTATTACGAGACTGCCGCCGTCGACTAAGTGCATTCTGAAGAAAAACACACCTAATAAATATTCCTTATAAAGAAAAACATTGATGCAAAAACTTTAAATGAAAGTTCATTACATTGGACCGAAAGCGATGAAACAAAATCATTCAAATGTAGGGCGGAATAATTCAATAGGAAATTAACATTTAATAAGGGGTCCAGTGAGTCGGAACTATTCAGATTTTTACTTGATTGCTTGTTGAGCTCTTGAAATATCCCCTCTTTTATAACTTTGATGTACCCTCCCCACGGCTGTTAATTATTTTTATGCTCCGCCATACGTAACGACGTGCGCCCTTAAGATGTAACCTAACGCTATGACTCATAAAAATTCATAGACGCCAAAGTGAAATAAATTGGCAATAAAACTTTTAAAAGGAGGATTAAATTTTCTACTTTCAATCAGCCATGTGTTAGATTTTATTAGAATGCAAACAAAAACAAACAAATAATAACGGCGGTGTAATTATAGATAAACAGTTCACCGCTTTCAACTTAATTTAAGAAGCTTACTAGTCGTATTCAAAATTACTGTTTTCGCTCTAACGATAATATTAAAAATTCTAATTTATAATCTTAACGCAGGGAAGAAAGTTGCAAACAATGAAACGCATGACATGGTGGTTTAGCAATTTTGCGTTAATTGAATACCTAGATTTTATTAATGGTAGAATGTACGATTAAATTTATACGACGCGCGGATATCTAATATCAAAAGAGTATCCATTGAGGCACAACACAAGACTATCGCATTGCCATCCCACTCAGCCCGTGAGAGCTCTCACTGACTACCCCTAAATTTCCTCCTAATTATGCTTTATCGAGCATCTACTGAACCCATTCTCAGGAAACTTTATGTTCAGTTACCGTAAAACTTCTTAGCACTTCCAAGTTTATCCTTTAGGCGAGCTAGTTTATTATTCTGTTAATTAATAAGTAAACGGACTTCTTACTTAATTAACCATCTTCCTTTTAAGCTCAACTTAGGATGCAAATTTTATCTTACATGATGTACCGTGACCTAGAAGTAAAAATTAAGTTACCTAGAATCACCGTCAAAATGCAAAGCTTGGCCATTTTTCTTCCAATAAATAGTAGGGTCTGGAGAACCACGTGGTGGTGAGCATTCTAATATCACAGTTTCACCTTGTGCCGTTTGCGTAGACACTGGCTCTAATCTGAACTCCTCACGTAGAACTGTAACAAATAATAATGTAATACACTTAATTTGGTGTCAATCGATTTAAATTTTTATTATTCATAATAATTACTTAGCATTTCTTGCTTTATTACTTTGTAATGTTTCTACTTAATTTGTTGGGTTTTTATATATGATGTAAAATCAGTGTTTTGACTTGAAAAGATAACTTTCTGCTAAACTTCTTTCTGTTAAGGCCTATTCCCTCATCCCCAAACCATCCCCATTCCCCATCCTCCCTAGACTGGTAACGCATTGGCAGCACCTCTGGTGTTGCAGATATCCATGGGCGACGGTGACCACTTTCCATCAGGTGGGCCGTCAGCTCGTTTGTCAACCAATTGACATAAAAAAAAAAGTTTCTTGCGGCGTTTCTTCTCTTCTTCTCCGAAGTGCTGGTAGATTCAACCCAGTTTAATTACTCACGTGACAAGTAAAAAAGGCAAACAGGTGGTCAATTTGCTAAATTTGAATTTGAAAAAGTGTAATATATTATGAAGTGTAAAATATAAGTGTAAAATATCTGGTAAAAAATATATTTACCAGCCACATGTAAGGAAGCATTTCTACTCCTTGCTGTGCCGAACGCATTGGTCGCTTCACACCAGTAAACTCCTGCATCAGAGTGAGCTCTTCCATGGGTTGCTCTTAAAAAGAACAGACCGCCAGCGGGTAGAAGACTTCTATGAGTATCAGATACCACTAGCACGCCTCCTTTGTACCATTTTATGGTGGGTGCAGGCGAACCTCCAGCGCGACAATTCAAAGTGGCAGGCTGGTGACGAGCCACAGTGACATCCAAAGGCTGTTCGATGATGTATGGTGCTTCTCCACTGCTGCCATAATCGTCACTTAACCCACCTTCCACAGGCCCTGTTGACAAATGATCTCTATTTATTTCATCGCCCCTTTATGCAATACTTTCATGTAAACACTTAAAAGTTCGAGTGTTTAATACAGCTAGCTTGCTAGGATCCAAGCGACTAATGAAAGGCGACGCTTGGGCTCGCATAGACCCACCCACTGTAATTTCCTACACACAAGCTTTATTTCAAATTTACCTAACAAAAGGCCTTTCTAGGCTACGGTTTATTTTAATAATAGGTGGAGTATGTCATTTGCAGCTACTCTAAAGCGGGGCACAATAATAATGAGCTATAAAAACATGCCTGCTAAACCATGGCCTTCCCCCAAGGATGCTGGGTTTGGGACCCTCGACTATTTTACTGTGTTTACAACGAAACGCGCAGATGTTAGTTTTTGACACTTGAATTGATGTATGTCTTTTGTTTGGCTTCGGCTTTATTATACGGACGTAAAAATCGATCTGCCAAAAAAAATTCGATTCGGTGTCCGATTTTGGCAGAATGAACCTCCCCGATCGGCCTGCGACCCGATTTTAGAGACAGAGCTGTTTTGTGAACAAAATCAATAGGGATTACTCTTTTGTACAAAGTAATTGTGTTTATTTATTCACGTGTCCCAACATTATGGATGCGGTACGATACAAGGGCTAATCTATAATTGAATCTCTAATGCTGGATTCGATTTACTTTCCTTCAATTTTTGGTCGAAACCCCGTATTTATTGGCTGTGTGGGTTTCGTTGTTCCGAATTGTGTACTAAATTAGCAGTATCGTCGTGAGTGCATAGCAAATGTTGTTTGAGTTTGATTTGTAACGAGTTTCGAACACAATATTTTTAAAAATAATTGTATCCAACTGTTAAGTTACGAAAATAGATAATGTTTCGGCCCATGTTAGATATTGGTAAACGTGTTGTACAAATTTGCATTTCATTAAAACTTGAAACAGTATCAACTACCTTAACAAACCAAAATTTAAGCCCACATTGTTCGTTCTTAGTATGCTGTAGGTATATGTATAGGTAGGAAAATAGAACGCTTCGTGCAACAGCTCCACGAAACCGCGTGAAGTCACGTTCCAACGAACTGCAGTTTTCATACAAATATTCGATCTGCTTCGGACAGCCATATATGTGGTACACTTCGGAAACGTGCAGCTGCCCATCTGACTGACCTAGTTTTTTTATAGCCGCCATTCTAGGATGCGTATTTTCAATATCAGATATCATATTGGCACTTTACACAAATTGTATTTCTATATTCTATTATCAGTGATGCAACGCTACAACTTTCATCAAGCGTGAAATCAGTCCAATTATAAAGTAAACAACAGGAAACCCAGTCACAACGTAAAAGAAGAATTTTCCCTTGCATTCGAAATCGAATGAATGAATCGAAGCAAAAAATGACCATACACGGCAGCATCATAGTAATAAATTAACTGTCAAACTCATAAAGAGACCGTTGTCGGCTTTGACATGACAAATTCCATACAGACGAGAATAAAAATAAGATTTCGCAGATTGCGAAGAGCATAAAATATTGTTTATGTCAATCTCGATACGTAGCTTTATCGCGCATAAAACTATGGCGCTTTATGGCTTAGTTGTGTATGAACCATTTATTGAGCTAGATGAGCGATCCTTACGTGCTACGGTCTGCCGGAATATGGTTTTTATTTTTTTCAAAAGTAAAACTATCGATAACATTAAGCGGAGCTTAGTTTATTACGAAGAAAGTTAGCTGAGCAGCTTTTGCTCTAGATGCGTTTTATATCTCGCGTAATAAAACGAAACATGGGACTTATCCATGAATTTTATATGGGAAATAGGTAACTAAAGTTATAAATCTGTTGGTGATAATAATAGCTTAATAACAGCGCCCGTGGATTAATGAACCGAATCCGAGTGTAGCTGCGCGTTGACAGTGCTGCGCCGCCGCTGGGCATAACTTTTCGATTCGCACGCGATAGTTACGCTCTATTGTTCATAATATTTGTTAAAAAAAAGATTGCGAGGGTGCGTCGCGTCCCCCTGCTAATTTATACTACTGGCACATGTTGACACGCGTCGCCAAGAAAAAATAAATAAAGAATCGGTTATAGAGACATGGGTTTCGCATTTAAAGTCGTCCGCCACGCAGCCGCCTGACGAATGTTGCAAGTCCGTTTGAACTCTGCTCGTTGTATATTTTTTGTCGGCCTGAAATTGATAGCCCTCAGAAGTCCGTGAACTGTAAACTTTTAGGTGAACATTTGAACGCACTCAACTCACACTAGGATTTAGGTTTATAGTGTTGTTAAGAGGCGAGCCACTTTGAGTTGGAATTGAAAATATTTGAAAATTCCGTTTGATTTCCCTATGTGCTGCGGCAAGGTTTTATATCTCTGTCAACATCATAAAAATATCACGACGCTGCATGTTTTGATATTTTCTTTGATCTATAAAACATAAACTGCAATGGCATGTATATTAATTAATAAAATACTGCAGAGCGAAACCAAGATAATTATAAACGAGTCGAGCTAATAAAGTGGGTTAAATTTCTTCGAATGGATTATATCAGGATTATGCAACACCGCATAGATAAGATCATCTGCAAGCTCGTGTTTAACGTCACCCCAAGTAACTTGATAGCCTTTTCAATCGCAAATATCTAATTCTAATCACATTGATTGGATCCCTGAGGAGGCAATCATGATTTTTCAAATTACGGCGCGAGCACGTGTTAAATTTTGGGACCCCTTTGCAACGCGACCCGATGACGTTATTATGCGCATGCCAGCCAGTTGCGACATTTTTGTTTAATTGGGCGTAGCTCTATTGAACTCATGCAAGGTACAAAAGACACAATATTTCCTCCGCTAAATGACAGCAATTTTTCTCAAAATGCAATAGAGAAATGCAAACAGCATACCGTTAAGCGAGAAACAAACGGCAATGAAATGTTACGGCTAATGAAATAGCACTTATACTTTACGGTGCAAAAAATGGGAGTTCTTCGCACATGTGCTAAGAATTACGCATCGCGACGGATGGTCGGATTAGCCTAATGTGAAATTCGTGAGCTACAATGTTTGTCTTGTAAGGCGTTCGTCTAATGCAGGGACAAATTGTTGACACAGTATCATCTTTCATAGGGCTAGCCCGGCCTACCTGCAAATGGGGGCAGACTTCCGAACCAATACTTGTCTATTCAATTATCAACTCATTTACAGTGTACTACGGTTTAAATCGAGTCTGTAGGAAGTTGTCAGCATAGTTTTTGATGTAGCGATTTTTCTAACGGAGTATCAAGAAACGTGCCAACCAGTTGTGGCATTTCTCTTAGTTTATTGTTGTAGTGACATGTATCTCGGACAGTTGGAATAACACAGGAGCATAAAGTTAATCAGACTAATTTCAAAACGAGGCCATTCTATAATATTAATAATAATAAATCAGGGGACAATCTTTACACAAATCGATCTAGTCTCAAAGTAAGCTCTAAAGGCTTGTGTTATGGGTACTAGACGACGATATACATACTTATATAGAGAAATAAATACTTAAATACATAGGAAACATCCAAGACTCAGGAACAAACATTCGTGCTTATCACACAAAAATTTGCCCTTACCGGGGATCGAACCCAGGACGCTAGCTTCGGAGGCAGGGTCACTCCCAATTAGGCTAACCGCGTCGTCTATGAAGATCTTCTACCGATAGAGAAGATTTTTTTTACCGATAAGAACTATAATGTCAATGAGTAGAATTAAGATCCCTACCCACGTGTGCTGAACTAATCTTATTAATAACGACGTATCAGCAAACAGGAAGGCAGTCCGCTGAATAAATAATACCGTATATTTAGCAAACTGAAAGCTATCTGATCGTGGCTGCTTTGTAACGGTCGACACAAAAAAGAATTTCGGCGATCGACCCTAGCGATAACATTACTTTAGCGCAGTTACTGACATCTATATTTAGGATCAACAAGGGATTGCGATTGGTATCGTCTTTTGCTTTAGAAGCCGGCAGCTTCTTGTTTAACAAACCTACTCTGTTCCAGAAACGTAACTGACCCTTTTATTCGATTTTTATAACAATAATAAGTACCAAGTTTATGAACATCATAAATGATTTTTATAAATCGTCACACATGCGTAAATATCCATAAGTGTCACAGTTTTGTTTCGAACAGTTACCCTGTGAGATATAAACCATTTTTCATTTCGTCGGTACAATGACGTGCACTATGCCGTATTGTGGAGCGCCCGGAGCGCGACTGTTTATTTTTATTATTCGTTTTTTCACCGCATTTTACGCAGCATCCATCACGCATTAGTCACAAAAGATAGGCGTCGTTTAACATTAGCTTAACTTCTTTACGGTTTGATAGCCGCCCGGGGTGCTGGCCTGTTTTTTATGCGTTCCATTGATACGAGGAACACAGACTACAATAATTTAATCACAGCGACATCATTGACTGAGGGTTGGAGTGTATCCAGACACGGGTTTTTAGTAGACTGTTCCGTGTTGATTGTGAAATGTGTGTGCGCAATTCACAGATGCGGGACTGAAATTTATGCATGTGTGTTTTGTTATCCTAATGAGCTCTGTCAATAAGTTACGCTTTCCTTTCTGTGTTATTTGTCCCTGGAGAGCCGTTATTTGGCGTTTAATTTGTAAAACATGATTTTGAACGCATGGTGTTTTAAAACGTTTTATGTTTCGAAACTAAAACTTATGGGCACGGGATGATTTTTAAGAATTATCATGTTTATAATTATGTAAATTAGGAACCTTATATTATTAGCATATAAATCATGGCCCTTTGCCTCAGAAAATATTGATATCTAATCAAATGACTTTTTCCTATCTTATCCCAAAATGGGTCTGTCTGTTTGTTCATTTGGTTCTTACGGCCTAACTACTGGACTAATTTCGATTATAATTTGCAGAGTAGAAACTTGACATCCAAGGTTCAACAATAAGGGTACTAGGGTATTATAGGGTAATATATAAATTCTACAAGAAATAGAAATGAAAGGTTGTGATCAATAAAAACTCTGAATTCAATATAATACCATAGGTACCAGAAATAAAACCATTGTTTTTATTACAGCTAATTATACAAATGCAGCCACTTTAGCGTGTTTATTTTTGGCTTAGCCGTCGCCACAAATCTAAGATGGTACGGCAAGGCACTAAATATCAAATAGGTGTAGGGGAATGCGCCCCAAGGGAGGGTGCAGCTATTAGCACTGGTTGAACCTTGTCTCCGGTACTTATTTGTTGCTATTCAGCTCTTTCCAATAAGGCATGACTGTAAATAGGTCCGATTAAGTGGGTGTATTGCACGTTTTAAAACCTACAACAACAATAATGGAATGATGATTCGGCAATTAGTGAAATTCTATAATTTGTAAATGGATGTTAAATAATAATGTGATTCATTATACTTATAGAATAAAAAAAAACTTTTAATCATGAAATATATCCATAGTTTCATACACAAAAATGTGTCTGTGGTGTCTTCTTAATTTACTTTATTTACGATCCTTTCCTATCTTACTATTATCCGACTAATATTATAAATTGGAAAGTTTGTGCGTGCGTGTGTGTAAGTCCGTAAAGGCTGAATGGATTTTCATGGCACTTGGTATAAAGTTGCCCTAGGTCTTGTAATAAGCAGGTTATAGGGTACTTTTTATCCCGGAAAATATTTATACTTCCTCAATTCCGAATTCCACATGGACAAAGCTATATAGAGATTATAAATAAAATAATCATACCTAAATAAAAGCAACACACTCCCAGCAGGGACGTAACGACGGTGAGGGTATTCATGCTGGCGGTTATTGCCGCGTCCTCAGAGCGACGTGAGGTGTTCCTGGAGGGCTCGCTTCATTCTCTTCCACTTCTCTCATCTGCAAACAAAAGAAATGTATTATTATTATACATACATACATAGCATCACGCCCGAAATCCCTAATGGGGTGGGCAGAGCCACAAGACTGCTTGTGGCCACGTTCGATTAATTAGTCCTAAGATTGTATGATGAACCGTATGGTGACAGGTGATCAGCCCATCGCCTATACAGATAGTCCACCATGTTGGAGAGGACCCGTCCCTTAGTCGACTTTTACGACATGCCAGGATGATACGCATCTGCACGCATTCTATGCTATTTCTTCACTCCCAGTGCATCAGAGGAGCAGTGTATTATTATGCATATACCTTTTACAAAAGTAAACAAAGCCGAGTCTAGCCGACCAGTTGACCCGGTGGTTCCCTTCTCCCACTATGAAGCTAGAGGAGGGTTCGATTTCCGCAAGAGTCAGATAGTCGTATCATTAACTATTTGTACTTGACTTAGGATCTGATCATGTAATAGCAGACCCAAGGTATAGGTAATACTAATTCCGGCCGTTGAGAGTGGCCTTATTTTTTTTGAAAATTCCACTTATGTTCAGAACAAAATGGCCACCGATACTCTCCCGCGTTTCACTAAAGCGCCGTCACAAAATTCAGTATTTTCTAATAAAACACAAGCAGAATAGTCACGTTTATTGCGGAAAGACAAATTCATCAAATTTATTGGTTTATGGCCCCCTAATTTAACGTAGTTTCCGCTTTACATTGAATTTCATAAAGCCCTTTTCCTTTATCCAATAATACATAACGAAACTCGCAGTCCCATCTTTAGGGACGGAGAGTTTTGGACGTGACCTCTACCATTGTGAATGGAAGGGTTTTGCTTGGATAAAGATGAAGAATGATCCATCTTTTTTGAAAAGTAATATTAATTATATATTACTTATACAATTAAGACCCGACACGACGATGATAATAAAAGATACTTTGTCAATGACCTAAATCTCTTAAAGGATCCAAATTCTCATAAGTTTCATTCATAAAGCATACAATGATAAGAATTTAAGAAGAATATAAGTCGACGACTTGGGTAAATATGTAACGAGAGACTTCTCAGATTACAGCTATTTGCTTCGAGCACAGGAAAGAATATGTCAGCAGCATTATGTTTGAAATGGACTGTAATCTTAAGGTTTCATAGTCCAAGTACAGATATTGTCATAACAATCGTTTTAAGATCATACATCTGTAGAACTTTCTAAAACAAAATATTCATTAAAATATAACGCAATAAGCAAGGAAACTAAAGATATTTTTAATCGTAAAACTCCATCAAAAACAGAATAAACACGATCATTTCTACCTGCTTCAAAATCGCTACTCGCATTTATAATTCACGAAGACCAATCGTGTGAGCCCATTCGTGGTAGGGGTCCCGACAGTATGTCTACATCTCATCTGTTTCAGAATTCCGTCGGACCTTTATAATCAAATTATATAAACAAACAGCCAGAGCCGGGCGCCAACGACACTTCCAACTTCAACATTAATGTAAACAACTTCACCATATTTATTTGGGTTATTAAAGAGACCGTAAACATCTGTCAAATCGAGATTTGAAACTCTTAAACTTATCTTACGAGCAACTCTTGGAAATGCGTGAGTTTGTTTTTAAATCAAATAACGAATTTCCATCCTTATTCCGCTGGCAAAAGGCACTGGAATCAACAGACTCATTAAAATTATTAAGATACATTTTGACATATGTTGTAATTTGCGACAAATCGTATATTTTTATGCTCAAGCACATGTTGGGTGATTTGATTAATTTAAAAACGTCGAGTCAATTTTATTAAGCGACATTGATATTTACTTCAAAGGGTACGGGAAAAAAACATGAGACATGAACATCCTGTATAATGATTATGAATTGACAAGGAAGCCTCAATGAAGATCGACAGTACTTCACTTTATCCAATAACAATCGATATGTCTAATTGAAAACGAATACTCGAGTTAAATGATAAGCGTAGCCACCCGGCTTTATTCTTTCTGTAATGGCATTTTGAACGTTAACGCCATGAGGTAAGGTGCAATCAATATCGATTCTGATCTTCTTGTATTCTAAATCGGCGGGTTATACTATTTATGAATAAACTGGCTGGACACACAATAATATTCAATGCGACTATAATATGGAAACTAAACCATTAAACAATTGAGAAACAATCGTATGATCATAATAATAATGGAGAAATTATTAGAACGTCTTATTATCATAGCGATTTAGTTCCCTGCTCCAGATGCCAATGACTCATGGTAACATATTTTACTTGTTATCACGATTTCATAATACATAATGTAATAGTAATAAAACATTGCTTAAAAATAAATATAATACAGTATCCTGCGATAAGATTATCTCCAGGCCCCATAAAATATGCGCGTTACAGACAAACCAATAAAATAAGCTGGCATAATGATAACGGATGTTAATATTACACTGTGTCGCAAAAGGAAATCGTTAAAAAATAATATTTCTAGGTACGTTGTGACAGAATGTGGCATACATTGGATTTAAAACGGAAGACGATGGGTAATATCACATTTATTGCAACATAGCATGCTGTTGATAGCCAAACAGAATTTTGAACTGTAGAAAACTCAAACTCAACAGTAGTAATAGAAACAGGTAGTATTGTACCATTTGACGACACGTTTGGCCTAGTTGGTAGTGACCCTGCTTCCGAAGCCAGCGGTCCCGGGTTCGATTCCCGGTAAGGGCGAATATTTGTGTGATGAGCACGAATGTTTGTTCCTGAGTCTTGGATGTTTCTTATGTATTTAAGTATTTATTTATCTATATAAGTATGTATATCATCGTCTAGTACCCATAACACAAGCCTTTAGAGCTTACTTTGGGGCTAGATTGATTTGTGTAAAGAATGTCCCCTGATTTATTTATTTTAATATTCCCATTGTTGTTTCTCTGTCAAGAGATAATGACACTTTGGCTGAACTGACATCCCGCTGTTTTGCCATAGTACATACATATAGTAATAATTTGGCTGGTGCATGTAAAATATTTAATTGCAGTTTATATTTCATTATGTGTAATTAGTGCTTGGATTCTACGGTGCAACGCAATAGATAAACAAGACTAGTTAAATTCCAATCTCAGTTTAATTTTCACTAATGGCTCGTTACCGTTTCGGATGATGCTAATGAACGTTTAACGCGAATCCAAATACCGATAATTGTTCATTATATGTGAGAACTTAATTCCCAATGCTCTGTGCTGTGAAATAATAAGCATTACTTACTTCCAACGATTTGGTAAAAAGTGAGAGTAACCTAACCTTTAAGAACTCTTTGTAACTTGTTGACTCCATCGATGAAGGTTACGGTAATTGAGCACTTAAATTTTCAAGTCCAAGTCAAGTCCTTGTTTACGAAGCTAGACGTTCGCATAACTAACCTATCCAACTTAAGATGCAGTGTTTCTCACGCGCATGTGTTTCAAACAAATGGTTAACCAAAACAAACGCGGTTAAGTTTATAATTTATTGCCACTTGTGCGATGACAGGGCGCCGGTTACACCGAAATTATCGTTTCGGATAAACAATGGTGGTTCGATACATGGCTTGCGGAGTGCCATCGGCTGCAGTTTACAAAGGGAGCCGTAATTGAGTTGGACGGCAAAAGTGGAGCGAAGTTTTGCAATGCACCCGGCTTTTATGATTGCGAGTCCAGACGAAACATATTGATGATAACAGTCCTATAAATACAGGGACCTACTTTCTCTTTTTTTTTACCAAATACGGACTTGTTTGAGGAAGATTCTTGAGGCCAGAACTTGAACGTCGCTAGGAATTCAGCGACACTCAATACATATAATGACTGTTGACTTTTTACTTTCAAGGCGCGGTTAGAGATAAGTTTAGCAAACGCACTAAGCGTTCGGCTTCAAAGTGTTTATTTTTCACATATTGCTACGTCAACATACTTTATTAACGTTTCAAGATTGTATACAAAACTGTTTAATACTATTGCTGGGCCTGTTTAGTCTGCAGTCTAGTTACCGTGTTGGTACGTGTAGTTATCAGTCGGTTTTATAATTTAGCGGTTCTTGGTATCTCGTTTACAAGAATTCGCTTGAATTATGGAGTAATGTTTGGTGTCAACAGCTTCGCTTGGACTTAATAGGGTACATGTAAATTATAAAAATATTCACACGGTAACCCACCGTTAAACTCACACACGGCTACTTTTCAAGCGTGGGTGTTATTATATAAATAAATGGAAACATGTTTTCTGAATCATGTTTGTTTTGACGGGGGCTACCATATTTACGGTTCAGTCAAGAACCAAACGCCAACAAGTTAGACCCACACAAAGCGCGATTGATCGTTCGAATCACGTAAAATATGAACGGCGCTCCACTTTCGAAATTGATTAATTGTGAGTTGCGACGACGAAGATGTGTGTTTTGGTGATCTAATTTAAGAACTCTAAAGCTTATTTGTCGACGGTTAGACATTATTTTTAATTGCTTCTATCATTTATCATTGATCACCTACTAGTCAGTAAACTAATGTATAATTGAGAGAATCTTAAGACTCTGAAAATAGACGTCACGTGTGAAACGTCTTTGACAATGGGGGATGATGGGTAGGTCCGTTAAGAACTTTTTGTCGACCGCTTGCGTTGGTGCGTGTATTGCCAAAATTGCACAAGTTTTTACGAAAGTTTTGGACAAAGCGTCACTCTTTGCTGACAATGGTATATTTTTGTTCGTGCGGTCTCAACTGACAGTTCGCGTGATGTATTGGGACCGAGCAGAGGATTATTTTTACCCATTTCACGAGGTTTGCATGCATCTATTGTACCCGGCGGAAGCGGCTTCACAAAGCGGCCAAGAGATTATTGTTCAATGTGAATTTTGGAAGTTCATAAATGACGTTGCTTAGAGGATTGGTAATTTAATATTGAGACATTTATAAGCTTTGCTTTGTTCTACTCAGTGTGGGCTCGTTAGCAATGTAAATGCAATGACAAATCTAATTCCAAGAATAAACTGGTTAGTATATCATTTCACGAAACTGAAATGAAGAGACTGAACATTTCTAAACATGTTATTAATCCTGCAGTAATGTTGAAGGGCGGAACCAATTTTGATATGACGGTACATATTTTGGGCCTTAAAATGGGCACTTTGCAATGATACCTATACATACCGGAATCATTATGACAATAATTATATGATATCCAATGAGACGAATACGACACGATTCAACATTCTACTTTCTTCGGTGCATTTGGTGATAAACGAAAGGCCCTGAATTTGCTGTCGCATTACTTTTTACTGCTATAAATACTATAAAACGCGACACGATCGGCACAAACGTTCAAACGTGAATAATCCCAGCTTATCGAGCTAAAAAAGTGTTGCAACAACAACAGCGAGATAAACTCGCAAAGGGCGGTACTAACACCCCGATCTATTCAACAATAAAGACGTTGGCAAACTGATAAACACAAACCATCCGTTTCATTTCTTAAGGTAGTGTTCGATTCTTAAGTTATAAAAATAATGATGTTGTCTCTGGAGTTTTTAAATGCCTAAGAAACGATACTTCACAGAATTATAAGCTGCGCCTGTATTCGGGAACGCTAAGTGATGTTGTAGCGACTCGTAAGCGAGATTTCTCATCCCACTCTTTTGCACGACGCGTAATGCTTAAGAGCGATATGAGAAATCTCGCTCGCGAATCGCTACAGAATCACTTAGCGTTCCCGAATAGAGGCGCTAATTTTACAATAAACGCACTTACATGACGACCTTCCTTTGTTTGAGCTGTAATTTATTTATATGTATGTAGTATATTAAAGCACTTTATATCCACTATAGGATTTGTGGTGTGACAAATTTAAAACATCTTCATCAACGAACTTATTATATTCTATTACTACTATTATATTCATACCATAAATATTACAAAATTAATAAACTTCTCGCAATTCTTCAATGAGAGTTACTAATAGAAAAAGTGATTCTCGCGAAAAATGTACCCCTTTTACGCTTACCTACTTTCGCGCAGTCGAGTAAAAAAGACTCCTTCACACACCTGCCAATTCTTTGTATCAAAATAAAATATTAAGGAAACCTCCCGATTGGCCCAATGAAACGGTTTACTCGATAGAAGCTCAATGATATGCAATTGATTTGCTTATAGCATGCTCCCGAAAACATCTGGGTTAAGAAAACTGCTACAGCATCAATAAATATCTAACCCAATTCAATCCAGTCGCCGTTTTCAAACACCTATAAGTTGAAATGACAATTACCATCGTTGTAAATTTAATTCGGGCACTTATTTTTTATCGCACAAGCAAGTTTTTGGTCAGAATCTCACCTGAAAGGTGAGATAATGTTGACTATGACTATGATAATTTATCACCTGTTAAATTTCTCACTTGAACACTTATTTGTATCTCAATTAATTCTGTTCCATGTTTCTTGTTTTGACATGATGCTGACAAAAGAAGAAAGACTTTTCAATAGGTACCATTTTCATTACTCTGTTTATATTTGTCTATAAAAGAAATAATGTTTTTCAACGGGCGTGTTGCGTCGGCGCCAAGCTTTACAAATTAACGTATGCACATACATATATAATGCATGCGATACAAACTTCAAGCTCTTCGAAGACGTTATGAAATGGGTAAATATGAAAAGTATATAGTGTTTACTTCTCGTACGGGCTTGTCATATTGGTTTGTTATGAGCAAACAGAATCTCTCACAGTTGTATCTTAAGTTTATCAACATAAAAAGTGATATTTTAATCACAATATATGAATAAATTGAGTAACTATAATTTAGAAACATAATTAGGTATATTAAATTGAATCACAATTTCAACATAACACATTTAAAAACTTAGAGAACTCCATATGACGAGTATTAATAACTGAGCTTCATTCCCGATTAAGTTTGAACTAGAAGGTCTTAAGCGATATCTAGGTATTCAAGCAACGGTGTCTTACCTGTTGTTTGAATACCTAGATATTTTTTACGCGCGGGCTGTAACATAAAAAGCTACTTGTCTCACATTACACTATAATTCGCGGCACTTAATTTGAACTTTGACCATGAATGCGCAGAACAAATTTTCGGGTCTCAATCGAGGTGCGGTATGAGGTGCGACGCTTTTTTCCATACTTGTCCTACGCGGACGGCCGCCATTTTAGTTCAACTTATCCGCCTTATTACTATAGGTTGTTAAACATTGCAGATAGAACAGCGATCTTTAGCTACATTCCAAAGAGGTGACATAATACCAAACACAAGCTATCATTGTGAGATAAAGTTTTAGCTATTTTAGAACAGAGATAATCCTTAAAATAATGATTGAGTGTTATCTCTTTCATTTATACTGGATATCATTAGCAGTAAAGGATATCAGCTGTTTGTTTATCTGTTATGAATTAATTAAGCATTAACAATATCCTGGTCGATTGTACTTGATAATTATATTTATTTGGCTAATATTGGCGCCAATTATTGTTAACGAGACTTCATTGTACGTAGCAGGTACCAAAGATAAATAATATCTATCTCGAAATGTTTTAATCGTAAACTTATAAATCGTGGAAGTAGGAGAACCATAAGCCATATAAATAAAAGTTTCACTATGTACAAACTATAAATGAAAGTGGCCACTTATTTTAGACAACAATATATAATACGAACGTTTCAAAAAGTTAAGACCCCATTGTCTCAAACTCCATTGTATTTTTCTTATAAACATAAAATTACCAACACATATTTTAAGATTTTGGCATGCGTAGTAGTACTCCAATAGTAAAAACTTATGTATAACATACTATGGATATTTAGTATACCTACCATATATATCAAAGCAAATGTAAAACGTAATTCATTTCAGTTTTTAATGTTTGTAGATTATTCATTGGTCCAATATATCAAACATGTTATACATCTGTAAATAATTAATCACTTTGCAATGTTTTACACTTGTTTATATTTCTTAATACACTTTTAAGACTTCAGTTGTAAGTGCTATTTATCGAGTTTGTTCATGAAACTTGACTCATCGAAGGAAACGCACTTATTTAGAGAACATCTTCACGAGTCACTGCACTGGCAAAATTGAGCGCGGACATCATTATCTTAAAGTTGCAGTAAAAATATGTTTTATAAAATATATTTTGTAGTGCGTCGCCGAGTATCTCCGCAGCTGTGAGCGTAAATCTCCCGGTCCTCAATAAAACTGTGAATAATTTGGCTCCGGCGCCGTGGGCGAAGTGTCAAATTTTCCACGCCATTAAACATTCCTTTAACTTTCAAATTGGTGTATTAAAAATTTGGGGCCATTTATGGGTCGCTGTGTAATCAATCTAATGGCACTTCGGTACAGCGCAGTTAAAAAAATGTGAATAACGAACAGCAGTCGATTGTGTAACAAAATAGATCGCTGTTATAATTCGGGCCCTATAATCTTGATAATAAAAAGCGAAATACAGTCAACTTCCGTGAATGTAAGGCCTTTGAAGTTTCCAGTTAGCGGTTGATTCATCCCAGACGGCTATTTCAGGCGTCACTGCCGCGGGTTGCCCGCGCGAACGGAGCGTGGCAAATGCGCGGTTACGTTTGTTTTGCCTAGGCTCACCGTTACCCACCATGAAAATTAAACACCCATGCACGCGTTGCACAATGTTTGACCACATGTTTCTACCATCACCACGCGCGCTATCAAAATATTGACTCTCTTATCCGCATTGAGGTTGCATTCTGCCACTTTAATAATACAAGTGTACCTTTGGCTTACCCCATTAACTGGCACTTAAAAAGTAAGCACACTGCTTAGGATAATATTTACTTAAGTGGTAACCCAAGTTCGGAAATCAATAAGGAATTTCTGCTTCGAATGCGTGCGTATTATGGTTAATTACGGCTACCTACATATTATGTTTATGGTTTCCTGGCCTTTTTTAAAATAGGTTCTAAAAAAGTATGGGCCCATTTTTTGTCGTAACGACTGAATTGACGTTTAAGGGTAGCCTTGTGACAATTAAGAGTCATTTAGGGTTAAAAAATGTCACCCCTTCGGACTACGGGAGCAGTGTCCAAAAAAGAGGGCATTTTTTATCACCTGAGTTGGAAGTCACAAAATGTTTATCGCCACTCGACGGCAAGTTGATTTATGTTTCCACCCTGTCAAGGACCGGGACCCACTGAAATGAATTAGATTGTTTAATTGGTCATTTATTCTGGAAGATAACGCCGGTCACCGGGGCAGAGTATTTTAAGAGTGGCGCTCATAAAAAATGACATTTCATCGGCGTTTTCTATTCTCACGGAGCCAAGTTTAGGTCAAAGCATAAGAAATTTTCAATATAGCAGCGTCTTCTTGCAACATAAAATATTATAAATATAGACGCTAGCTGTTGCTCTAACTTATAATTTATTACACGTAATTGCTTTGAGGTGCCGTATCTCATGTATTATGGATTATGTCGAAGAAATATGATGTGCTTTAAGACAAAAGGTATAAAAATAGGAGAAAAAAAGTGGCTAATGACTGGCTTACACTTTCTTTGGGCCACCCGAGACGTAAAAATTAAAGGCTTATCTTAAATTATGCTTAATTGAAGGGTCTAAAAAGTACAGATTGAATTTCAAAAGGTTTGATGGATAGCTTTACGCCAGTGCGGTGTTCTCGATAATAGTTTATGATAAAAATATATATATTTATTACCGTATTAACATAAGATATGGTTAGTCAGGCGGCTGATACGGATAGTAAAAATTTGATGGACCTGTGAAGATTTACGGCCAATGGGCTAGATTCTTTTGCTGTGCTTGTCCCGTTGCGGCATACATCAATTTCTTTTGAGATGTCAATGACTTTTATAAAATAGTGTAAGATCCGAATTAGAGGCGATTTGCACCCATATGTTTAATGGATGAAAATGATTTTATATTAGGGTTCGAAATTATCAAGATAATTACGCTTCTTGATAATAATTGGATAATTATCGGATAATTATCACCAGCATAAGAAGTTTCATAAGAAATTCCGATGTTATATTGTTTCATAACAAATTCTAACAAAAAATAAGTAAAAACAAATACATTTTATATTTTTTTTATTTAATATCCAACACAACGCGTTCTGATAGACGCAAGTGCCGAAATACACGTTCGAATACTTCGAATACAGTTAACTTTCACGAGCGAAATTTTTTGTTATTATCAATCGATAATTATCGATCTGTTATTATCATGATAATTATCCTTTCGAACACTGTTTTATATCAAATTAAGTATGTTAAAAATAATGTTTTTCCATCAAATTTTTACTATCCGTATCAGCCGCCTAACTAACCCTATCTGTTTATACGGTAATAAATATATATTGCGAGTGGATTGCCTGAAGAAATCCTGGCCAAACTATGATTTATTAAAAAAAAAAAACTTTTTTTAAACATTGGACTCATGAGTTTAACAAATAAATTAAATTGCAACCGAAAGTAAGAATATATTATAGTTCGGCCAGGATTTCTTTAGGCATCCCACTCGCAATTATTTTTTAACATACTAAATTTGATATAAAATCATAATCATCCATTTAGAGATGGGTGCAAATCAACTCTAATTCGGATCCTCTACTAAAATAACTGTCAGTTTTTCTTATAAAAAGAACCGCCTCCTTAATTAAATAAAATTAAATAAAAAATACCAAGCCTTGTCATTCTCGACTTTGATAGGGAAATAGAGCAATTATACATTTTGCCTTATCGCAAATTCAATTGCGTCGTGTTCACCTATCAAATTGAAATGTATATAACTATAATATGTTGAGCTTGCCGTCATGCATTCTTGGGATAAACAATCATATCCCATGAATAATTAAACTATCATTTTAATCCGTTTGCGTGATACACTTCTGCTGCCTCCGGATCCAGACTAAGCAAAATAGTTTCGGTACATTGAAATTAAGCTAGTTTTATCTGTGGTCTCAAGCAATAGTGAACTAATTGAAAAGGGTGGCCCCTGGTTTCGCAGAAAGAAATTTCATATAATTTCGTTTCGCAGAAAATGTTTCATTTAATATTTGGTCCTTGTATTTCTATTTCGATTATTATTCTTTCAACGACTATTTACTTGGTTGAAACATATTTCACAGAAAGCCGATTCAATGAATATTATAATCACATATTTTATTTAACAATCTTATCAAAAACTCCATGGAAAAATACACCGTACAATATTCGTGGAATAATAACTCTACTTACGAGGTATTATTCCACGAATATTGGACGGTGTATTTTTCCATGGAGTTTTATTTCAACGAAAATTATTCAATATTTTGAAAGTATGTTGTTATGCGGAAGAGGTTGATGTATAATGATAAAAAATGGTAAATGCCAGTGAGCGAGCGAGCGAAGCGACCGAACAAAATAGGTCGGAGCAGAAGCGACTCGGATAGGTTAGATTCAGAAGGTTAAGGCGTTAGCGAAGCGAAGCGAAGCTCCAGCCTTAGCCTTCGATGTTAGGTCTTTTAATTGTAACAGCCCAGAAAACGAAATGAAAATGTAAAAATTCACGTTATGCCATCCATAGTTTTGTAAATAAATATCTTACAAATAACGTTTAGAAACTGCCACTCGATAAAATGTTTCTTGGTATTTTTTATATTAACGTAATAATTATGAAGATGAAGAATTCTATAGATATGATAGATTTGTTATTCTATGATATGAATTTCGAACATGAAATTTTATTTGTAACAGAAATTAATGATTTAAATTTCTTCAAAGCATGTATTCTGCGTATTATTAGCATTATTATTGAAAAGGGACATTAAATAAATAGACCGTTAGATATTTATATAGAGGGCCAAAGTGATTTGAAATTGTAAACCGAAATCCACAGTTTAATTTAAGCTGAATATTGTTACTTTAGTAAAAATGCTATGGTATCAAACAAAACAACTGCTTAGGTACTTAAATTTATAGATTTAAGTTCCTAGTGTTACCACTAAGAAAATTGTTCCAAGTCTTTACTGTTTGGCAGGGCAAATTTAGGTACTTACTACCTAGTTCATTATCAATAATATGAATGCCACTAGAGAAACAAACACAACAGCAGTGCAAACAAACGTGGAATCGTAATCAAGTCTCGCGATTTCACAATGCCCGTGTTTTAGGCTTAGATATTCCAATTTATATTATGAATAGTGCTCCTCCACAGTATATGGAGGTTAATTATAAAAACATTTGCATTTCTGTTTGTTTTCCGGCTCTAATTGGATGCCTCAGGCTTTGAATAATGAGGAAGATTTAGTTGTCATTAATAACTATAAATTACTAGCGGATTCCCCGATCATTTAGTAGATGAAAACTAAATGCGATATAGGTAATTTACAGATATCATAGAACTATTATTATTTTCTTGAAATCTAGCCAAGTTCGAGAACGAAATAACTTTTTTGTTTGAAGTAATTGCCACAAAACTATCCCTATTACTACTCGTGCTTTGTAATCAAGGATTAGGGTTTCTCAAAATAAAATAAGAAATCTTCGTTTTAATTTTTAACAAATAAAAGGCCTTCATTATTTGACTGTCACATTAACCTCTGTGCCGTGTGGTGCCGGCTAAGAATAGCATCACCCGATCTCCTCCCGTGTGTGTCGTAAAAGGCGACAGAGGGACCAACCGAAGGATGGGCAGCAGCGTCCTTCGAGCACTATCACGACCAACTGCGGTCGCCAACCCGCCTGCCAAGCGTGGTAACTATGGCAAATCCCCCCATTTTTGGGGGAGGCCTATGTCCTGCAGCGGATGTTTTATGGCTGATGATGATGATGATGATTAACCTCATTAATAATAATCCTGCGATAAAGGGAATAAGTACCTAAGCATTGTTTTCCTTTGAATCTCTATTTACTCTTTAATTTAATTGTTATTCTTCTGAGAATATAAAATCTTAAATCATGAACCATAACTTTTCACAATACACTTTACATACTTTCGTCAAGGCATTGTTTAAATAATCCACCAAAATATCCAATACTGTTCAAGACGGAACACTCGAATTTTTGTATCAAATAGAAACTTATTTTATGGACTGTTGAACAATAAGGTATTGTTCCCGCGACCCGGCACAATGCGACCACTGTTCGCTCCCAGCTCTCCAAATCCCACCAAAACTTCCAATAAAGAACAGACGGTATTCGTGAATTTCAATAACAACTCAAGAAAACTATCGCTTTAATTGAGTAAACAACGCGAGAAATACTCAGCAGTATATAAAGGTTCCTTTCAGAGGAAACAACACATGTTCGACAAAGTTGTAATAAAGAATCCCGCCATACAAATATTAGCTTCACTTCATTCTCGGGATACTCATGTGGCACTTGAGACGTGTAGGATTCCCGGTTGTTTTTGTAAGTACTTATGAAACCTAGGTATAAAATGCTTTCTCTTCGTGGAAAGCTAGTACTGACGATAAACGACATAATAAACTCGGTATTCCAATTAACCTGTAACCCGGTGAATTTTAAATTACGTAAAAGGTTTTTTAAAATGATAATAACTTTGCAAACCTTTCAAATTTATTCACAATTACGGTAATTAAAAATATTGTTCGTCTGCGGTTTGACTTCGAGTATTAAAACTTGACCAATTCCAAACTCTTTCTTCATTTGCTGCTTCGGTCGTTCTTGTTTTGTTAATATTTAACTCAATTGAAATCAATTGGTATAATCCCGTAGCAATAAGGCAAACCGATAATCTCCAAAGGGACGGAGATACACAATCGAGGAATAAATTCAATGAAAAGACTATAACTTACCATTAAAGATGCTCCCGAGTAATAATTTGAGTAACAACAGACGCAAGAATTGCGGCAGGGAACTGGCGAATGTCAATTGGCCGAATAGGAGCGGACGCGGATGTGGGCGGGAATGAGACAGTTAATTCTAATTATGGCCTTATTGTGTTGCGAAATTTTATTGCTATCTCATTGGCGCTCTCATTACAATCCCGAACGTAATTGAGCCCTATTGTGAGCAGAAGTCATTTTTCTACGAAGCGTGTGAATCAGGCACGGAGGGGACACCGTGAAAGCGTGAACTTTCCGCTGACTTTTCGTGCGGTTTTAATTGCGTTATATATATAAAAAGATCGCCGCCGCGGATTTTACATCCGAGCGGGTTTTTCGGTCGAGATCAACTCTACGCAAGCGTTCAATGGATTTTTGCGCTGCGTATTTTTCCCGCAAAAAATATTGGAAATACTCGTACAAAACAATATCTTTATGTCAGAAAGTCAATTAAAATGAGCGAATCATGGAACAGTAACGTAACTGACAGTTCAGAGATTTAAGTGGATAAAGAGTTGATACAAATAACGATGTAATTACAAATAGTTGAAGAAATAAAATCCTAGAATGTTTAGCGAATGTACAGCTCGTTAAAAGTAACGATCTCTCAGGGGCTTTCGCTAAAAGGATAACAGAATAAATAACCGGCGTTATTGTGCTATTTCGGGAGGCACACACAACCACTGATGGACTCTAAAGTTTCATCGCGGCCTGTCGGAGCGATTAGCGCTCTGACAGCTAATTTATATACTCAACTTACTGTTCTATTCCCGGAGGGATGTCCATAGACGTCTGCAGCTTTAGACGCGTATGAATGAGCGTGTAGAAAACCAACACCAAACAACTACAAACATTCATGAGGAAATCAAATGTATCTGTTATTATTGTTATATGTAAACCAGAATCGAAAACGCAAAAAAAGCTAAAGAGTGAGGATAAGCAATGCTTGGACTGACCAAAATTTTCTATATAAGATATCTATACATATCTTCTATACATATAATAAAATCGTAAAGTGGAAAAAGTCTGTACATTGAAGATAACAATGAAAAAATGCTATGGGGGGCTTCAGAATGAACAGCAGAACAAATCCCAATGGTTTTTGAATTTCATGTCTGTTTGTCTGTTTGTCTGATTGTATGTTCGCGATAAACTTTAAAACTACTGGATGGATTTCAATGCGGTTTTCGATAATATATCCAAGAATACTTCAGGCAGGACATAGGCTATAGAAACTATTGGAAATAAAAGTGGAAGGGGGTAAAAGAGGAGATGGAAGTTAGTATGCGAAAAACTGTTTGGATGAGTTTATTAACTTAAAACTTGGTATAAATACTCTTCAAAATAGAAAAATAGGTATGTGGTATAAGACAATATGAAACTACCCCTAAAAAGGGAGACTTGGGGCGTTAAACTTTGTATTGGAAAAACCGATTCCATTTGTTTATCGACTTGAAACTTGGTATATATGCAGTTCAAAACAAACAATTAGGTAGGTAACCGTTTCTAAAATAAATTATTGTGTGTGTGTGTGTGTGTGTGTGTGTGTGTGTGTGTGTGTGTGTGTGTGTGTGTGTGTGTGTGTGTGTGTGTGTGTGTGTGTGTGTGTGTTTGTGTATGTTTGTTACAACTTAGCTCCATATGGCTGAACGTATTTTCATGAAACGTCGTATATAGTTAGACCTTAGCTTCTGGAATAGAAAATAGGGTCATTTTTGTCCCAAATAACTCAAAAGTTGTCGAGAGTATAATTGCAACCGAATTCCACGCGGACGAAGTCGCGGGCGGAAGCTAGTTAACGATAAATTTATTGTATCCCAAATCATAATATCTGTATGCTTTCTATAATGATTACATAACAACACTAAATAGCACAGCCAAAACAGCCAATACAGTAATGCAACAAACGGTGTCATTATCGGCGAGTGCGGCAGCTGCGCGCACACCTCATTGCCTTTTCCGTGACATTGCGCGATACCATAAAAGATATTGAGTTTTGTAATAACATAAGAGTCCTCTGATTTATCGTACACGTTACGTTAATGTATTCGTTTAACTTCTAATGCGATAAATATGTGGCAATTACTGAGGGATATTATGAAATCTACATAAAATTAAAACTTTAATGTCTAAGATTTATCAATGAAATATTAATAATGACAAAAAATTAACACAATTTGAAATTCTATTAAACAATATTACTCAAATCTGTTATTGAAGTGAAGCAGCAACAGATTTGCAGACCATTTGATTATGTTTTATTGAAATAAAGCAACAAAACATAATCAAATGTTCAATGAACTTGTTTCCGTTTCGCTTCTAAAACCTTGATAAGTCTATGGTTATTGTCATTGTACAGAGAACCATGAGAGCATTCTCGAGAAACCCCTTCGAAAATAAATCTGGAACCGATTTTCAGAATAGTTTGACTTGACAAATAATTTGGGAACAAATTGGTCCAACATTACCAAGAAATGGACTTGGTGAGTCGTTAACGTCGTGTCGTGACGTTACTTTTAGTAATTTTTTTAAATTAAGTTTAAAGTTCAAACAAACATAATCAGTATCACAATTCACAGTTAACTTAAACAGTGTATTTAGGTAAGCTGTTTATACTTTATCAAAGTACTCGTATCAAGTGAGGGAAGATGCACATTGCATCTTCCCTGCATCATGCAGTGTGCAGTAGTAGTCTATTGGTCTAACGCGCGGCCTCTCGTGCACAGGGTCGCGGGTTCAACTTCTAACTCGGTGCCTCGGACATTTTTGGATGTCATATGTGGAATCGAAATGTATTTTTACTATGAGCGTTTCGGTAAAAATATCCTGAAAAACCCGCGAAGTAATTCAAAGATGTAAGCGTGGGGTCCCTATGGGAGAAGGCCTATGCCCAGCAGTGGGGCGCATGTGGGCCGATGATGATGATGAGGAAGGATGGTTCACAGCAAAAGTAAAATGAAGCTTGTTACCTCTGCTTATTCTGTTGGTGGGTCCTAAAGGTTGTTACTATAATTTGTATGTACATAAGTATATCCATTTTCTAGAGGCATGAATACAGATGACATACACTATCGTTAATCTTTCATCAAATAGTTGTGAACCGTTACGCCGGCCTACGCCCCGAGTCGCAACGAAAGCCTGTTGTGCTGCATGCCCATAAATTATCCTTCAACGACGTACTAAAATAGCATAACACCCCAATACCATGGGAACGGACAACTATCCCGACCCCAATGTCGCTAAATGCCTACAAATCTGCAGTTTGAAACCGAATCAAAAAGACATCGAGGGTGAGATTAGAGACGGAGTTCAATAAACAATTTATAAGACCGTGGCGATATCCTCAATGCAGATGATAAATGCATTCGTAACGCGATTAAAGAAATGCGTAAATTGGAATAAGGCGCGGAAGAAGGACAAAAGAGGCGACGCGGACGGAAATGCACAGATTTTTCTGTTATCAAAACTACAATGGGATCAGCTTCAATGGCAACCTAGCTGCGTCTTTTTGTTTATTAATTTCAAAAAGGTATGAAGTAATTAAGCACGGAATCGAGCTTCAGATTTAAGAGAGCACTTAAATTAATAACAGGCGCATTGTTTGCTTGATAAATGAAGCTTATTCGTAAATTTATTTAAAGAAGGGGCTCTTAATGTATTTATTAATCTCAAGATAATGCTTAGATGTTTCCTTTAAAGTATTATGTCATGTGTGGTAAATACAATTAGCATAAGGTACTATGAAACCGCTATTGATTGAATGGCAGTCGCGGCTATGGGGCGATCGGTCAATCCTGACAGTCTCCATAGAATAAGCCAATCGAGCGGCAACGCCCATAGTTTCATGGCACCAGCACCATCAATCAGAGAATAGCAATACGGCTGATAATGTATCGCCAACTACCCAACATTTAATTGGTGATGGATCGTCTTAGCTGGATTTCACGGCCCCCGAATATCATATTACGCGCAAAGTTTTTCATTCACTCCAACCGTGCATATATTCGATGTGGATTTATTATTTTCGTCTTTAGATCTTACCCTCTTTTGGGCTCGGAAGCGATACGTAAAATGACGGAAGATATGAAGGGCGGTAATGGGGGAAAATTGTACTTTATTCGATTTTGATAGACTTGGCAGCACATTGTAGGTCGGCTGTCACTCTCGGTCCTAACGGGGACTTTTTAGGTGAGAAAAAGGATGCAATTTGCACCCTTCTGTATAAATGAAACACTCGAGTAAAATTTGTATTTAAATAGACTAAGTTGGAAATTGTTTTTTGATGATTATTTAATAAAATATTAAACCATGTTTGTTTCAGCTGTGACACATAATTTATAAGATATTTATTTAAACACCCATGTTAAAAACAAATGTTATTATTAAATAAATTGCCTTACCTGAAAGACAACGTTTTTCTTTAACTGGGAACTTTTTATTAATCAAGCTGGGTGTTCTCTGGTTATAAAAGTTTATAACAGCTTTTAGTCAGTCTTATCTTATTCATACAAAAACTTCTGAAGTAGCTTTGATTCATTTGTTTTGCTGATAAGCTACTTGAGTTATAAAAACATTCAACTCTGTAAGATTAGAAAAAAAACTAACAGTCTTTCCAACAATATACGTACAGATTTAATAATTTATCACCTTTATCTAACTCATTTTATTTATATACAAGTATAAGTTTTGTAAGGATTTTCAAGGAATGATCTAAACCATCAAAAAATACGTTCGGAGAGCTTCTCTAATTCAATTTACAGTACGTTGCCGCTATCTATGTGTCTGGAAGCAATAGCCCATATCACCCAATTACCTATTCGATAAGGGCCTTATTTATGACCCCCGCGTTCGGCTTGCGCCGAATTAAAATTCATTGTTTCTTTATCCTCGAACCGAAGATATCGTCGAGGTCACGAGATATCTCGCCTTATCTGTAACAGGAATACGCTTTTAGAGGGAGTGATATCGAAGGAATAATTACGTGACCTCTTCGAGTTGAGTGTGCTTGGGAACTGGGATCCTTTTCGTGAATTACGGTATCGGATTGCCGATAGCCAGTTCCGATGACGGATTGGTTGACAATTGTGGTTGTAAAACGGTTTTACACCGTTTAAATGCTTTTAACGCCGCAATAAAGGTTTTATTGGGAGGTTAATTTTAATTTTATTATGTCAAGAGTCATTGATACTGTGAGAATTGGATACTTAAGGTATGTCGAATCTATCTATCTAGTTGATGAGTTTAAGAGAGCTCCGTGTCGAAGCACTTGCATCATAATGAAAATCAGGATTTTGACTAAACTTTAATACACAATGCAACTATTTTTTGAATTTACGATTATGGAAATTATTTGTTACAAGAAGATATTACATAAATCGACCAGAAAGGTGTGATTGTCAATGGGTTTATTTCAAACGAATGCCATTGAAACATGTTGTTCATTACCTACTTTTGTTTTTAATTTTATTACTTTCTAGCTTTTTGCCTGCAACATCGTCCGCGAGGAATTCAGTTATTTATCATTGTTTCCTTAGGAACCGCAAAATTTTCCGAGATTAAAAGTAGTCTATATCACTTTGGGATAGCGTAGCTTTCTATTAGTGAAAGAATTTTTAGAATACGTTCAGTAGTTTCAGAGCTTACCCCCTAAATACAAACAAACAAACAAATTTTACCTCTTTATAATATTAGTGTAGATGTATTGTATATTGTAATTTTTTTTATAAGTTATTATTGTATGTATGTTGTATATTATACGAGCCACGTTGCCTTATTTAAATAAATAAATCGATGAATAAAATGTAATTTCTTATTGACTATCAACTCAATCCAGGCACTTATAACACCAGTTTAAGGTTTTTCTTGATTTAATCATGTCAACTTAGATTGACAAAATCAAATTAATGACTTATTTGATGTCTGAGCAAGATCTTGATTAGCAATAGTCAAATTAAAACTTTCGTGAGACATTATGATTACTTGAAATACACTTTAACTTACGATCTATTGTCAGAAATAGTCCAAAATGTTTCGGACTCCTCGGACCCCTGAAAAAGGATTCCATAATATGAGTCCGTAACATGTTGGACTATTTTTGACAATAAATCGTGAGTAAAGGCGTGTGTATTTCAAGTATTCAAGATCTTGAATGCTTCTATAACACACACACACACACTAACACATTGCCACAATATTAGCTATATATGTATGTCCGATCCATCTTAGTAGTAGTAGATAAATAATTATTAGCATGTAGTGTATTTGTATAGCGCTCCGTGAGTCACAGACGGTGCTGGCTGAAAATCAGCGCTGCAGGTGTCTTACACCTCAGCACTATGCTGAACCAGTGTCCCATTCGCTGCCGCGAGGACACACACACCACCATTTTGTTTTGTATTGTTTTTAATTTATATTTATGTTACTCTGTGTGTCTTCTATGTTAGTGAATAAATGTTTTTCTTCTTCTTCTTCTTCTATAAATCAATCAATTAGTTCTCTGATGTCTTGTTACATCTCAACTTGAAGGAAGCGGTGATGAATCACACCTTTTTTGGTCATGTACCATATTTTACAAATCTCTATTGTTTTAACGAAGTCGTGGGTGGTAAAAGCGACTAAATATATTCAAATAAGAACATAAATATGTATGCAAAAGTAACGGATGTGCAAGAGATTTTTGTACCTCATGCTCATGATTAATTTTGCAAACAACAGAGAAGGTGAGTTTACCTAAACGGGACACGTCTACCTCACGCGTATTAAATATGCGCATAACTGTACCACACATATTGTATGGTAAACAGGTAAGTACAGTAATTTTAAAATAAAAAGTAAACTTTCTTTCAATATTTTTCAAGTAACAAATAGGTAAAAGTATATAGAATTCCGGCGTAATCAGCTCGCTACCAAACGAGCGCTAGAGTGATAATATCTACCATCTATTTAACCATATCTAAGCAACATTAAAACATCTTGTTTTATTTCACCATACATTTATAAAAAAAAATGATTCTCGTACCTTTAAAAGTATTATTTGAAGCTTGATTAGGTCATCCTGCATATGCATAAGCTGCCTCCAGCTTAATTTTTCGTTTTAACAACTGACTTACGCTTCTTAAAACAAAATAGTATCTAGAACTTTCATATACCTTTTCTGTAACTACAGTACAAGTAACTTTCGAGATTAGTCGCATCCGTTTGGTAACTGATGACCTCTGCACCGATGTTAACCCGCGCACCCACATCAACCGTACTATCGACTAATACATGTTAGTGTTTTAGACGTAACATTAAATCATGGTTGTGTGTATTGGATAGTATACTGTAATGTGTTGAAGGAGAATCATACTACTTACCCATTTAATTCGATATCTGCTGAAACTCCTTCCAAACTTAATCCACACCTTACCTTCAGCCGAAATTTATGGAAACAATAATGAGAAGCTCATGAATCAAAGACTGTGTTTAAAAAAAATTGTCGTCGTTATAATATATATTTCGGAAAAATGAATGGTGAAGTATTTCAAACAATATGGATGTTTCCTGAGTTAAAAAAAGTAATTCTAATTAGTCCGTCAGTTAGATTATCAAAAAATATCGGACACGTATTATTTGCTTTATCAAATTAATCAAAATTGACAAAGATAACGCGCATCAAAGTTCGGGAGTGGGGGCTAATGACGTCACTTAATGGTAAAAAGTGTACAAAGTCGTGACGTCACGCGGAACTTCAACGCACTATATCTTCGTAGTTTTTTATTTAATAGACAAAAGAAAAAATATTTGTTCAATATTTTTTTATAAAATAAAAGACGGACTAATTAGATTTTTTTAGGAAACTAGCCTATTGTGAGCCATTTGAAGAGACTACGGAAGAAACGGCGAGAGTCAATTGTTTTTTTGGAACAAAAACGAATCTTAAACCCTTTATTCCGTGGACTCTTCATAGTATACTCGTACCTAATGTAGATAAAACATGTTTATCACTCCATAAAAATATTAGCCTACGATGCATTTGAAATAAATGACAAAGTATAGTGTGCTACAAGCATTATGATACAGGATCCAAAGCATTAGGCCCGTTGTTTCTCGTTGTCAAACGAAATGTAACAGATTTATATTTTATTCATGTGCTTCGAACTCGATGTTTGAGATAGGTTTGGAACAAAAGGTTATTTTGTATTGTGTCATTTTATCAGTAGAGTCGCTTAGAGTAAAGCCCATTTAAAAAAGAAATTGGTAAGTTCAGAAAAGATGACCCCAAAATATCTTGAAACATTTCTTCGTAAGAATAGTCAGTAGATACAGTATTAATATACTTAGGGACCATCTGGTTTTATACTATAAAGATGTTTTTTATTTGCTTTTTGTATTTTTATTGTTTGACATTTTAAGAAATATGCTCGAATAAATACACGCGTGGCCGAAAAAATAAATACAATTGGTAGTCCTAATGTTGCACACAAAGTCGGTTAATGTGCCAATTCTTTATACTAACGACTTTATTATGAATTTGTATGATAGGTTTAAGTAAGCCTTTCTGAATTCGTTCCTGTTACTCTTTAGT
This sequence comes from Tortricodes alternella, assembly GCA_947859335.1. Classification (NCBI taxonomy): domain Eukaryota; kingdom Metazoa; phylum Arthropoda; class Insecta; order Lepidoptera; family Tortricidae; genus Tortricodes; species Tortricodes alternella. The sequence goes on from OX401977.1 coordinate 12,167,697, forward strand.
GTAATAGTAAGCGTATGTTTTATTAAAACGCCCAATGGTTTATCCCTGTCGACTTAAAATGCATTTACTCGGACATATTTTAACTTTCCCGTGCGTAAATGCAACACCGAGTATAATGTATCAGGTGACAGTAAGGAATGGATGTCGGTACGGATGTTTCCGGCCTGTGAGCAATTAACCAGAGATTTGTGATGGTACTGTTTTAAATGTTACTTCTCGAACGCTTTAACACGCTGTTAACCTAAAGTTTTATAGTTTTGGGATTTTATGGCAATGGGATAGCAATGAATGTCAAGCGACAAATGAAGCTGTTGCAGTGTTCTGAACCATGGTGTTATTCAAAACTATCTAGTTGTTAGTAAACCAAAGAAATGCCATTTACACATCATCCACTAAGGTCGTGGTCTTAAGGATGTGTACCACTTCAAATCCGCAGTACTTACATCAATTTTATTTTTCAAGTTTTGTTTCATTTGCACCAAATAACAGCGATGAGTAATTTTGTACGAATAATGATTTAAAATATACAAATTGTGTGATTATTAATAATTATTTAGTATGTCAAATAAAATCAAAACCTGATTTGACTACTCGAGTCATAACCAATCAATAGGCAGTATTGGAAACGATCCGGACACATGGAAATTCAATCAAGAATATTTCCGTGGGGACAACGGTAACGATATTTTTTTTTGTCATCAAAAAATCGAGGAGAGTACAAAGTTATAGAAAATACATTTTCTGATTATAAAAGTACTATGGGACAGAAACATTTTTCGCTTTTTCTTGTAATTTAATCAACTTCCTGTACAAATAACAAGGGCACAGCACATAACACATGTAATCTTAAATGTCATTTATCTCCTTTAAAAGAACGGTAAAGTGGTTTTATTTTTTATTACACGTATGCGAAACGACTAATACTAACATACTATTCAATTTCAGCGAAATATATACAAATCGATATATTGGGTATACATCCTTAAATAGCGAAGCTGTTAAAATAAGGACTTGAATTGAATTTTATATGTAGGTCGTGGTAGCAGCTCAGCTTGTTGAGTGTAGCATTGGTAGTTACGATATTAAAGCTATTAAAGATCCTGATATTAAAGAGGAGTGTGAACCTACGGCTTTTCATACAAAGGCGATAACGATTTCCACCCCTTAAATGTTAACCAATCATAACCAACTTTTGAATATGTCAGTCAGAACAAAATGTAAGTCTATACGTTTTGATTTTTTCACTATAATCAATAAATTCAGTTTTATTTGCCTTTTTGATCTTTAATCAATGTTCAAAAATCCTATAGACCTAGACTTTGTTACGGCTGACAACCTATCAAAAGTTGGTCAAAATTGGCTAACATTTAAGGGGTGGAAATTATTATCACTTTTTGTATGAACCGGCTGATTTTTGCCGTTGGTTCACCATCCTCTTAAATGGAAGAAGTTGAGTAACTGTAAGCGTGTATACACATTTCAGAGATTGCCTAAGCTAATGAAATAAGAATATAATGTTATCCTCGAATGATAAATCGTACAGTTACAAGTATAGGTAAATTTACCAAATCACTATGTGGAGTGGCAATACCGAATAGCAGATAGTAACCATTTTAACCGGTACGCAGCCACATTCTCGCCACGTCAAGTGCTTGACATAGTTTGTTTATGATAAGGATTTGTGGATAACTAAACAGAAACATTGTATTAAGCAGGAGCAGGACCTTTACGTGGAACTACAAGCCGAAGATAGATGGTCTATAAAATTGGCTGCTAATTTACTTATCCCTTAAACTAATGACGAATACAGACTACCGATGGAAAAAATCACCCAAAGGCGAAAACGTTTTCCCTTTAAGTGTTCAGGTAGGTAAAAACCGGACAAGTGCGAGTGAAACCCGCGTGGAGAGGGTTCCGTTCCATACATGATAAACTGAAATTTCCTATGTTACTTTAAATACCATAGACTTCTTATAGGTTTTCCTGTAATCTATAGGTAAAGAACTATTTTCTGTATTTTTTTCAAAATTTAAGGCCCGGTAGTTTCGGAGATAGGGGGGGGGAATGGTAAATTTTCACCTATTTTCCTAAATAACTTCTAAACTATTTTACTTAAAATTCAAAAAAAAATACATTTAAGATCCTCACAATAAGCCCTTTCATTTGATATGTCACACGATTTCAGTTGCACAACTTTTTTTTTTAATTTTCTAATTTATCGCCCAAAAGTGGGCCCCATGTCCAAATTAATTAATTTACGTTACGCATCCCTGTTGCAGTCACGAATTTACATATGTATACCAAATTTCAAATCAATCAGTCCAGTAGTTTCGGAGCAAATTGGCTGTGACAGACGGACAGACAGACAGACAGACAGACAGACAGACAGACACACGAGTGATCCTATAAGTTCCTTTTTTCCTTTTGAGGTACGGAACCCTAAAAATGTAAGTTTATAGGTTTTACATTTTTTTATTTGAATAAAGGAGAGGTTATGGCAAAAGTTTGTTTTGTATTAAAACAACTGGGTTCAGTTCCCTGTTCCGTATGAAAGTTTTTTGAAAATCTTTAAATGCAGTTTTTCCTAATTTTAAAATTGATGTCATTATTTCTTGGAATAAATTTGCCTATCCCTTATAGCTTCAGACTTCCTCTCACTGGCCTATTTGGATTGCTCACCCTGTATAGGGTGGCATGGAAAGGAATAGAAAAAAAAGGATTATAATTCGTTACAAACTTTGGCGATTTAAATATATATTTGCATGGAAACGATCGAAGCGTCGTGGTAAATAATAATTTATTATCGCGCTTAAGTCCCGTTTCCATACATAAGGGACGTTCTCAGAGTAATAGGGATTTTAAAAAAAATTACACTTTCCTATTATTTGATACATATATCGCCCGTTTAAAAATAAAAAGAAATAATGTGAAATACAAATCCATTCCAAGTTCAATTTTACCGAGTTTGAGTAAAGTTTAAAACAAAAGTGAATTTCATTTTTACTTGTTTCCTTTTATTTTTAAACGTGCGAATTTTGAATTGACGTTAGATCTTAGTAAGATTTGGAAATTCAAATTTATTCATATTAAAGAATGTAATATTACTTCTTTTGCCATAATAATATTGTATTTTATTAGATTGGCTATAATTATTAATCATGGTTTTGATATTATAGACTTGTAATCTAATTTCATTGGCTTTCTGAAATATTAGAGTGTACTGGACATTAAAATGTACCCCCTTTTTTGTAAATACATACTACATTTTCGCAAGGAAATGATTTGATTTAATTTGATATCTTTACCCAAGTTCATCACATATACAAGTATATTGAACTTTACAACCACATCGATAAATCATCCCAAATATCGTCTGGTAAATATATCGTCAATTAATATCTTCAATCATGCACATCAGTAGATTCAGTGACCTACTGCAATAAAGGCCCCGGGGCTCGAGGGACTGCTAAGGGCCCCCGGGAACTATAACGAATTTAATCAGGGAAACTTTACAACTTTCCCCATAATATCCATATTACTGATGTATTAAACGTTATGGATTTGAACGTTATTAGAAATTCCGAAGCAGAATTTCAGAGTATTTGTTATATATTGTATTTTTAATTTACCTTATAAGGATTTTTGAAGTGCATTATCATCTGAAAATAATTGGGCAAACGACTGTCCGTTGCACCATAACAATCAAATGTATCATTCTAAATAAACAGTTAATAAAACATTTAGTATTGTTATTTTTTTATACTATAACTTGTGATCAGTTCGATACCTGAATTGACATTTTTTAAATGAGTTTTTTTAAATCAGTGTTCAATTATACTATTTGTTGGCCGCAAACAAATTACCATCGGAATTAAAATTCGACAACATGATTTTCATTAACCCAGCACTTCTGGATCCATCCGTTGCGATGATAAGTGGCGGCCGGCCCGGAAGCCGCTTTTTTCCCCGCTCAAACTCTTGAGAGCTTTGCAAAATGTCTTCAAAAACGACTTTTGCTCCCTTAAGTACATTTTGACGTCCTTTTCGTAACAATGGCGTGCACTTAAGCGCACGCTCGTGTCGTGCTTGTGTTTGCAATTTGTTGCCAGTGGACGGTTTAAAATGGACTATGTACCTATACAATAAACGATATTTCATAAATATTGAAAATATAAATTCTTCAGCCGTATTTTGATTTATGTATTGATTAAAGAAATACGTACTTAGTTAAATATCGTGATACTATGAGATATACATACTTTCTTAAAGGATCGTAAAAAACAAAACTTTCGAGTTGTCTTAAATTAATAAATAAAATACAGGTATTTATTAGTGTTATCTAAGTTGATACTAAACTTAATAAACTCATTGTTAAGAATCATAATTACCATATCTAATTAAATGACATCGTATTTAATAAAATTAACCGCGTGTCTTAAATTTAATGACTACACAATAATACTCACGTCACTCAAACATCCAACGTCATGATTCACAAAGTTCCGTTAAACAGTCACTGAACACAAAATAATCTCACAATAATCCAATTTCTAAAATGCAAAGTCACGCACGTAAATTCAAAATTCGCGCCGCACTGTTCAAGCGAGCGACACCCTTCCCGTGCGAGCGCTGGGAGCCAACTAACGAATGGTCTGGATCCCGGTCTAGACGAAGGTACGGGTGCAGCGGGTGCGCGGGGTGCGGGTGGCTTGCGAGGGCGAATCAACCCCGTACATTATTATCCAGTACCCAGAAATGAACAGGCCCAAAACAACGATAGTACTTATGTCTTTGATGATGGCTTCGCATATGATTCTGATTTTTGCTTTATTGACACTAAAAATCCATCACGATCAATAATTTCCGACATATTCATGATTATCAAAATAATTATTATTTTATTAGACAATTAAGGTCAACATTTTACAGCTACCATAAGAAGGATTATTCATGTTTCCAATCACTAATAGAAGGTATGTAAAATAGTGCTTTTTAAATATAAATAAACAAGAAGTCCAGAAACGTGTACTTCGTCTGAATGGCAATTGAATTAATTTCTTTGATCTGTGCAGACTGACGAAGTGAATCTCATGGTTTGTTATTGAAAATTTCAATTACTTGAGCAAATTCGTTGGTAATGTAATCGTGTGTATTATATTAAAAACTTGCTGTGGTTTTCAACGTGAACGTGTATTTGTTATAATTGAACTCGTTAACTCGTTAATGTTAGCTTTCGGTTGAAATGATGAACTCGTTAACAATGAAATTTTGCTCTACTTCTCGTTTTTAATGGCCTATTTGGTACCACAATTGAGTTCTAAATAACCACGACAAGAGTTAAATCACAATTATTTGTTATTCATAAAAACTAAAAAACATTAGGTGAAAAATTAATGTTTATTTATATTACTATGCAATCATGTGCATGCTGGACCAACGTAGCACATATCAAAACACTAGAAAAGACAAACATTTACAAAAGGCTTAATAACTCGTTTTTATCTCGGAGATTAGGCTACTATTACCAGCGTTAAAAGCTTACAAAGGTATACTGAAGTCTTACGCCAGCTTTACTATCTTATCTCCTTAAATTTTTCGTAATCTTGGTCATTATAAGTTTTCAGAGCAGCATTTACTAGTTAAGTGTTAGTTTTGAAAACCTTAAGCGATCAATCTCTTCAATCGTTTTAATCCTATTTATAATTTCAAAAAAAAAAAACGATCTACCTTATAAAGCTCATCAACGGCATGTAAATTTATTATTCAGGTTTTTTTGATATAATTCTTATCAATAACTCTTCTATTATTACGAGCTATTTCAGTTTTCTCTTTGGATGCGCAAGTTCTTTCCAACGCACTGCAACCGCTAATATATCAATATATTTTTAGCCTTTCTGGTTAATAGCCATTAATCGATTGGCTACAAAATCAGTCTGGCTACATTGAATGCCAGCTCGTATCGACCTAGGCTAAATATAGCCGCGCCAGATAATGCCGGGATGCTGGGCTATCTACGGATTTGGAAAATTACTTATTTAAGCTGTGTTTCCTGTGGGAATAGGTACTTATTTATTTCAGACAGGGCGATAACTGAACGACACTGACACAGCGCAATGCAAACCTGGAGCCAGCAATTTGTTAGGAAACCCTAAACAGAAGTTGAAGAAACCGTGATAATTGATTAAAAATGAATTGGTTACATAAGATGCCGATCTAATAGAAAGTGAAACCGTGGAAGAAATAGTTGACGCTGCACGACCAAGCCTTACCATAATAATTTAAACACGCGCTTTAGTTTCTTGGAATAAAAGGACCTATAGGACCTATAGGAGATCTGCAAATAAGTATTAAGATAAACTAGATAAAGGTATTAATATCATTTCGTAACTTTAAATTAATGAATCACACCTGTTCAAGTGTTCATTGTTAAACCCGTGATCTGGCAGGTGGCTCTGATAGACTAGATGCAAATTGGGAGGAACCTAGCCGTGAACTTTCATTATTAATACGCTTTGAAACTGCTTTTTTTTAGATGATCTTATTTTCTATAAAACTTATAATAAAACAAAGTACAGCGACATCTAATTTACTAATCTTTACATCCTTTCCCGAATTCGAGATGCGGGTGAAAAGACAAATTGAAGCGTTCATGAGACATCATTTTAGTTTTAAGTAGGTGATTCAAGTGACACTGAATAATAGAACGGTGATGACCAGCAATATTCATTATGTAACTAAATTACTTGCATGGAGGGTTCATTCGTACACAGACATTTTATTTAGTTTACTCTCTTATTGTGCATTCAAAACCAATGGCGAATTAATCCATGTACTAAAAATCAAGCATATATATGTATATAAAAGCCGTATTTTGAAAACTGATGAAAAATAGTCAACAGAGCAATTTATTGCTTAAATTCGAGCTATCCTCCAAAAGATTACATATCATAATCATATCACTAATGGGAACAAAAAATTTGAATGTAAACTTTTGAGGATAGCCCGTATTGTAGCAATAAATTGCCTAAACCTAGTTCGTTTACGGCCCCTTTAAACATTCATTCCAAATCTTAAAAGTTTTAGTTAGACATGTAATTTTTATGTTAACAGGACAGGACAGTGACATGTCAAAAAGACGAGTTAATCGTAAAGTCAGCGCGTATAGCTTATCAGTTCTGTGAACTTAATCCTCCAAAGCCAACAAAATCTTCCAACGTGATAGAGCTTTCGGCTATTTGATGGCTCGAGGCGCCGCAGCAAGTTTGTACACTCAATATCTAAACAAGCTTCTAAGAGCAGCACGAAAAGCTGAATAATTCATTCATGCAAGAGCTATTTGAATATTCCTATTAACTACACTACCCATCAGCAAATCAAAAATAAAAATTTAAAGGTAATTCTATTTTTTGTATTACCTTAAAACTGGGCATTGCAAATTAAGATTGCGAAAGGCTTCAATGAGGTTTAATGTCATTTTATTTTAGGTGAAAATAGTGCACCTTAATTCGGAAAATTCATTTTTGCATAAACGGAAGTTGATAAAATATTTAAATCAGGTAGATTATTGCAGTAGCAATAAAAACCCCAAGAATACAAAGTAATTGCAATATTTTTCATGCAAATACACTTTCGATTTCCGAGCGTCAAACGGCCATAAGCGCTGCGATCCGCGAACGTGCCTGAATTTATTAAGCTTAAACCCGTGCTCGAAGTCGAGCACTCGAGCATTTGAGCATCGAACGCTCGAGGCCCGAGCCAAGCTGTAATTTACCGTGTGTTGTTAATTCGGCTCAAGCGCGGGAAATTTCACACAATCTATATGACGTTAGTGGAAAATCAAAGCAAGACCGACGATGCTATTGCTACGAATTCAATATGGAATTTGCTTGAAGTTAAGCATGGATAGGATAGTAAGCATAATTGTTGGGGAAATTTACACCATACATCCTTATGACATATTTACAGGACTTATTGCTTAATTAATCAAATTTCAGTAATTATCCTGTAATTTGAACAGGATTTTCAACATTATTTAATTTTAAATTAACATTATGAGTCGAACATTATTGCCGAGTAATTTATTTCTCCTGTTTGAGTAAAAATAAACTTAAGCAGCGTTTTATTGTTATTGTCAAGTATTTAGGCAATACTAATGGAAACACTATATTTGTTCAACCTAACGAAGTCTAATAACTGTCATTGCATTAAGTGACACTTACGATTTAAAAGGGTTGAAGCTAATCCTCAATAAGTGCCAAGAAGAAAGTGCAGTTTTGAAGTATCTACGGCGGTGCCTCCCGAATGTTTACAAGGTATTTTGGAATCGTTCCAAAGTTTCACTACCTCATTAACGCAGTAGTGTTAATGTAGAATGCCCGTGAAATCTTTTACGAGGGCACTTCACCCGGTACGTTTTAATTATTCTATCTCTGGCCGGCCCTTCGTTAAATTGTTGGGTTTTTGCCTATGTTTTGTCTTTGAAGTAGGATCTTTAGTGGTCATTATGTATTTCGTTTGTAGCGGTAGGCCTTGCGTTTGTTAATTTTACGACAGTTTTGTTATTATTACTAGCTCAGTCACACTTACTTTAGGTATTTAATCTTTTTTCCGTACAACATACTGCAGATGTCAATGTACTGAGCACTAATTTGGTTAATATTACGCGGACGGTTGTCTATAAAATATTCGACTGCGACAACGGTGGGTCTATTCCACGGTCAGTTTATTGTTCAACATGGAGGCAGTACAATAGCCTGCATCACAGATCACCCGTCCCTCGACACAATACGACTTCGGCTTTATTATAAGCACCGATCACAACTGTGTATTCCGAACAATGAACTTTTTTTCAAATTACCAAATATGCACTTTAAAGGGACATAGACAGAAATCGTTTCATAGTAACAACCAGTTTGAAATGCCTTGGGCTTGTTTGAACAGTACGTTTTAGATTTTTTCACCTTGTGTGGGTGAACGTAACACCCCATGTTTCGCTTGCCTTTATGTCGTTTTATTTCTTCGAAAGCCATATATCAAATAGTCGATGAATAGGAAACGTTTTATTAAACAAAAAATGGATATGAATCAATACAGTAAAAAAAAAAAACAATGTCTCCAAGACTCTCGTATTTCAACTTATTTCGAATATTCATTAAAATTCCACGTCCGACAGCGGCTACCGTTCCCTTTACAAAATCAGTTCGTGATAAGTGGAATTATTATGCATACGCGACCAATTTACATAAAAAAGTTGTCTTGCATCGAAACAATTATCTGAATGGCTTCTAGCAATACATGAGCCGTCAAAGATTTATCATGGCACCAATAGAATTTCAATGCGTACGGCCACCCGCCATCTTACTAACGATGTCGTTGTTAGACAATACAAGTGGCACAATGCAAGAATAACGACCTTCCGACCGTGTGCCATTGATATTGGTGCTGGCTAAACAGCCAAAAACAAAAGACGTATATAAATCACTAACCCCGTACCCCACGCGTCTGAATGCAAACAACAAGTTGTGCCGTTGACGAACTCATCATGCAACCGACAATGCACTCTAAACCATTGAATTATGGCATGGCTATTCATAATTTTCGAATGTGTTAACTGTAATAATACAATTGTCGTCCTGTTACACTAACCACTTCCACGTAAACAATAGTCTCTTAGAATAATGGACACATTATTACTTTATATTCACTAACATAATCATTGGTCCATTGTTGTATCCCAGATTTCCGAAAACGCCTGACGGTTGTTAAAATGTCCTTACAATTTTGAATGCGGGCGGACACCGACAAAACTGGACAAATATTGTTACCGCGAAGCATGACAAATTAACCTTAAAGTAATTTTTTTGGCGAGTGCAATTGTTCAAGTAAAGTTTATTGTTTTGGATTTTTCTAGCCGATTTATTATAATATAAGATTACAATGCACAGGTAACTATTTGAAACCATCAATATGACCGAGAGTGAATAAATAGCTGACCGCAACGTGATTTATAGCTTCATTTTAAAGGGCTTCTATAATACGCGACAGATCACCGCGATTGACACTTAACTTCATAAATATAAGGGCTAAAATCTGTTAACTGCGGATGCTTTTGATTTTCCCTAACAATTTTCTCAAAGCAAACGATTACGAGACAAAATGATTGTTCGAGAAAAAAGGTAATTCTAGACTCATCAGTTGCGTGCGTCCCCTCTCCGGAGCAGTTCCTTACTCATCGCATGACAGGGCAAATTAACACGTCTTCTAATAAACTCATACACAAACTGAAGGGCATTACGTGATCATTAGGCGACACGCACTTTAGTTAGTGAACATGGAGAAAAGTTTGGTATTATTAAAAAAAAAAGGAAAAATTATTTTTTTTTCATACGCAAAAAATAATGTATGTTTACTGTCTTTATTCTTCAAGAGACGTAAATACTAATAATTATTAATTTTATAAGTCAGTCAGTTATTTCATAATATCGTTGGAACCATAAGTAAGAAGACATGTTTTTATGATTCCTTATTATTATTTCCTTTTCTGTACTTTATAAATTAAAAGTAAATAATTAATGCGTTACATTGGGTTATTTCACAGCTAGTTGTATATTTCTATTATTAGATGTTTTTATTCTAACAGCTGTTGATGAGCCAATGGATCCAATTCAAAAAGGGGTCGCCTAAATTTTATACTCCTAAACTTAAAATAAGGAACGTCAATCTCAACTTTGTATTGCAGCAAGCTGTCAGTTTGACGTTTCTTATTTCAAGTATAGCGAGGTTTAAATTTAGCGACCACAGTTTCGAATTGAACCCATAAATGAATAAAATTAGGTAAATAATACACGGTTTTACGTAAATTCCCGTTTCGTTTTAGGTTAACGGGAAAACCCAAAACCAACTCAAAGATTTCGTGAGGCATTGCGAGAGTAATTGTTGCGACGTAATCCGCAAGGTATTATTGTCTGTTTACTTTCTCAAACTCGAATCTCATAAAAATCGAAAGCTGCAAGAAACAGTCTTGTGCACGTTGAAATAAAGTTCGCATTTCGAGATAACGCATTAACAACTTACGAGTTTCAGAAAGTAATTTGGCGATATTAGAAAATTTAGGTATCGCGTGCGAAGGGCGGGCACCGACAGACACGGCGTGCGCACGCGAGCTGCGGTGGAAATCTGAGAAAATCAAGCTGTTAATGTATACAAGACTGTTCTGTCAAACGCGTATTTGTGTTGAATTGTGTTTTGATTCGACTTAGAAGCGAATAATTAGATAGCACATTGAGACTGAGCGGGTGTTGACTGAATTTAACTATGTCTGGAATGGGGAAGATGCATGAAAATCAAAATGAGGTTTAAATGATATATTATGAAAGTAAATGTATATGACTGAAAAAGAAAAGCATATGACTAAAAAAAGCAGATCATTTTGACTATTCATTTTTATTATATTAAGGGTCAAACTTTGTGAAAACCATATGTATATCGGTTTATAGTTCTGATTTTAGTTTTTCGGACATCCTCATCAAATTTATGTTATGTTTTATTCATACGATGTTGGTCTAAAAGCAGTATTTTCGGAAATAATCGCAGATTTCGTTTAAACGCCATACATTCCATACAGTCCAACGAATGCTGTGATGTCGTAGTTGTCGTCTATTTTGTATGGAGCGTTTTTGCAAGTGAGTGGTATGAACAATGACTAATTCATAGATGCCTGTGAAGTCCCCAATCTACACGCGCAGACCCTCTCGCTATGAGAGGAGCACTGTGCAATGGGATGGATATAGGCTAATGAATTTTGCTAAATAATTAACCGTCATTAGTGGGTATCTAGTTGAAAATAATTAATTTCACCGCTGGCTGTATTACAGAAAATAATCATTTAAATATATTTTTTATGATAATTTAAAATAATCTTCTCACCGATGCACGACAATGGGCTTTATTCAAAATTACTTAAGCTATACCGAAAATTATTCTGCACTTACTTGGAAGCATCTAAAAAAATCAAACGCGATATCTCTTAGGCGATGTCGAATAGAGGCTTATTAGTTTAAGCAGTAACGTAAAATATTATGTTTGGGTAATATATATAATTACAAAATAAGTTAAAAACTTGAAGATAACATTAAGGTTAAAGTAGAGCATCATTTATGGCTCTCGCAAAGTAATATTCAACCTTCAGTCCATTTACTAAAAGACTCGCTTCCATCATGCTATCCGTATCCGTGCCATTATTATTTTCTTTATATTACTTCTTTTTCCGTAAAACATTGGTCCATCAAAAATAAACTTTATCTTGAACGCTGGAAAACGTATTTCAGTAAAATATCACCAGGAAGTGATAGTATCGTTTAAACTTGAGTATGTCCATTTCTTTCGCCGCCCGAAATAATGCCTGGCTATTTATCAAATTGCAATTTCGTAATAGATATGCCTTGATGGGCAAAAAGTTTGGTGAAATGTTATTTGTTTTGGCGAAGCGGAAAGGTAAATAGATGTTTCTTAATATTTTTCAAAGCGTCGCCATATGATAACTTTTAAAAGTAATACAGAACTTTGAAAACGTAATGCAAATCCAATGTTTAAGATACAACTCACCTAGACTAACATCGGCTACACATTCTTGCAGTGCCGGAATTAAGAAATACATCTTTTTATTTTTATCCTAGTTTATTTCCTCCTCTGGGAGTGAAGAAATAGCATAGAATGCGTGCAGATGCTTATCATCCTGGCATGTTGTAAAAGTCGAGTAAGGGCCGGGTCCTCTCCAACATGGTGGACTATCTGTATGGGCGATGGGCCGATCACCTGTCACCATACGGTTCATCATACCATCTTAGGACTAATTAATCGAACGTGGCCACAAGTATTCTTGTCGCTCTGCCCACCCCATTAGGGATTTCGGGCGTGATGCTATGTATGTATGTATATATTTCCTTAAGAGTGGACACCCTTGCTCATTAAAACCTAAAATTATTAATTTTGACACATGAAGTTTAGTTAAACTTAGCAAGTATGACAATTAACTACTGATTGTAGGGTGACAATACTAGGTCTAATATTTTTATTTTATTAAGTAAATTAGCTAAGGTTAAATATATTATTTTTTTACCGTCGAAGTTATTGCGTTATTGTTATTGGCCCTTCAACAAAATCGAAAACGTTGGTTTTGCATTACATCTTCAAAGTCATCTTGTTTTACTTTCAATTATTGTTGGTAAGATAATTTATGTAAAATTTTCGATATAAGATCAAAATGTAAAGTTTAGCGGACACAGTTTTACTGCTTCGTATCCGATAAACTCGACACAAAAACACGGCACGCTTTATCATTTTTATGACACAGAAGCGGCGTCGGTTATATCGAATTCAATAGAAATATTTTGTTGATTTAGGTCCCCGTCTACCAACTTACGCGTATCTTGTCCTGCGACGCAATAAAGCTGGCACACACGGCTCCTTGGTAACACCAGTAACCGCTTTATCTATTTGTTGAGGAGAATCTACTTCATAACGAAGACTTGGATTTATTATTCTCATATATTTTTGTTTTAAAATAAAATCTTACATAATTTTGAATTGTATCTATGTTTTAAGTGGTCCAAAACCACAGTTGTAACGGTCTCGTCTCCTTTTTAGCAAATACTTTTTCACACCACAGCAAAGCAAATCTGACGCAGTCGGATCGTGTGAACACGGCACCGATCGCATATCAGTCCGTGCATAGCTGCCTTAAGCGCGTGGGTCGCCGTGTTTATGTGTAATGATACCTTTTGTTACGAGTCTTTTGTAGCGCCTGCTGTTATCTACTTTATCGCACTTCTTTATCTTCAGCAAACCAATAAAATTCAAGCTCACCTTTAAGTACTTCAACTTAAAAGCGACTTTTGATTAACAAAGATTTGTGGAAGTGTATATAAACGTGGTATTCTGAATAGTGCACATAGATATCCCAAACTATGACAATGGATTTAAATGACTTTATTCCTGACATCTCTGTCCGGCGGCATTGTTGTATCCAAAAGGCGTTGGAGTAATTTATGTTGTTTTTTAAAGTCAGTTTTCTGTAGATACAAGTGGCCCAGATAGCGAGGGTCGTACAAAAATATTTGAATAATAATCGGAAGAGGCGTCTTGTTAAAATTCTGTTTGAAGATGACCTGCCATTCGGCATTGTTAGTGAAGTCACTTTATTGGGGACATTACGAATTTAAAATTCTTCGAAAAACATTCAAACCCCCATAATGATTTCAACAGAACTTTTGTTTTGAAAGACAATACAGATTGAATACGGAAAATTATAAACGCTGGAGAAGCTTGTATTAACAAGGAGACGAATCCAAAGCCGATTCATGGAAACAATTGATATATATAATGATGACAATAAAAAACAGACTTTATATCCCGAAATAAAAAATATTTTTGTCTTCTCATGCTCCTAAAGTTCTTCTTTATGCTGGGTAAAGGCGGCTTAAAGTAGTACTTTTATGCTCTAGTGCATAAAACTCACTTCATTTAAGGCTACAACATTTGACTATTCAGCCACGTACGTTAATAATATTTTATTTTCATAGACAAGTGACAACGTTATCTGAATATTTTTTCCTTTCATTTATTTTCCTTTGCATTTTGAATAAACATTAAGGAAACAGAAACGAAATACCAAGGATTGTTAAAATGTCATACTTATTTTTAACTAAAGTTTAGATAATTCTTATATAGCCCATGACACTCGCGCGTACTCTACAAATAAGATACCCGATTTATTCAAATCAGTCCAGTAGTTCAGGAGCTACAGTGGAACATCCGATTTTTGCTCACATAGAATACACAGACTATTAAACTCAATACCCTTTTCCCTTCGGGCAGTCAGGTCCAAGGCATGACTACTTTAACCTTTGAGTATGATAGTGGACTTAAGCTCACATTCATCATCTCAAGAAGGGTGTAAATTACTTTAACCTTATAGCAGTAATATCGAGAAGTGTTTTTTTTTTTGAACATTTAGAACAGATCTTAGGTAAGAGGGGGGCAAACGAGCAGGCGGGTAACCTGATAGTAAGCAATCACCGCTGCCCATGGACACCCACAACACCAGGAGAATCACGTATGCGTTGCCGGCCCTTAGAGAAAGGAGTAGGCTGACAAACGGGCAGACGGCCCACCTGATGGAAAGCGGTCACCGCCGCCTATGGACATCTGCAACACCAGAGGTGTTGCCAATGCGTTGCCAGTCTAGGGAGGATGGGGATTGGGGATGGGATGGGGATGAGGGAATAGGCCTCCGGATCTTGTCGATCACCGTACGAAACGCAATAGCAAGCTATTACTTTACGCCGATATTCTGTGAGAGTGTGGTAGGTACTGCCCCGGTCGAGCCTGCCCATTCGAGCAGTAACCATCTAGTGAGGATTACTGTTTGGCTCTACCACTCCTCAACTCCACTCCACTCTTATCAATGTGAGCAGATAGTAGCCAGTGGGTACGTTGATTAATTATATTTAGTATCATACTAGTAAATCTCTGAAAATCATGAGTCCTTGGCTTTATAATTAGTTACCTAAGGAAATCAGGTAAAGTAAATCTGATCGAAGGTTTATTGTCAAGTTGAAAAAATTTCTGATAGAGAGAGCTTACTAAACCGTGCGTGCATGTATTCTTGGATGAGTGATAGTGGGATGCGTATATTTTATTATTTATTGAACAATTACAATAATTTATATATCATTGTTATCCGCATTGAGCTAAATAATATAATTATCAATTAATTTCTTCTGTGAAAACAATTGTTATTATTACTCGTTACTTATTATCTTAATAACTGAAATGTATGAAATCTAAGTAAGTGAATATTTATTTGTGATACACAGGTAAATCACATAAAGTTCTTACAGTGTTAAGTGAGCTCTGATATTCACAAACAGGCGTAAAAAAATTCATCTTAAAACTAAAATTTAAATAATAATACAAATGTTTACCGATTTACAATGACAATTTAATGATTAATACAAACAAATACTATACCTATATGAATATGAGTATTATGATAATTTAATTGTATGTGAATTTTATAGCTTTATATCATAAGATTGCCTAATGATCAATATCCCTCTTAACTAATCCACAGAGATGGCCACGGATGGTAACCCATGGGATACGGTAGTACTAAATGTCGGCTAGTTACGGAAAAAACGATCCAGATGGAGGTGACAGGACGACTTGGACATTTTCCTGTTGTCGTGTTTCGTGGAGTACAAAAAGTCTTGGAAAAAAGAATATACTTACAACTAAAAGGAAAACACCATACATAACCTTCCTTACGAACCTCTCAAAATGATTAATAGTTGCAATGAATTTTTAGACAAAGTTTCGGCGTTCTGTGTATACTATAATCATAATCATTACTTAAGAAGAAAATCTCATAAAATGTCACCCTTACTTATCACTGTCACCTTTACTTATTATGTAAAAAAAACATACAAAAGCAATACCTTATTAATCCATAGCGAACCGCCAAAAATGTCCAATCACCATCAGCCAAACACAACACTAGCACAAAAACAATTCCCTCCCGCAAGTCCGAACGTTCGCCGGCTGAAATTCAGAAGGAAACGCGTATACCCTCCCCGGCAGTGAAAACGGCACTGAGGGGAGCCCAAAGGCTTTCCTTCATACAGTCGCGCGCATCCCGTACCCGAGCATATACATGCGTAAGCAGCAAGGGTCACGTCTTCATATGTTAGACACTGCAATATCGCAGGTAAGAAATGTTTCGCATCGCACGAGTTAAGGGGGTGAGCAATAAATAAATTTCAGCTGTTTCCGAACCGTGCAGAGGTTGCCGTTTAAATAACGCCGACGTCAGCGATACCTCTTCAAGAGAAAAACTCATGAAATGCTAGATACGATTCCATTTTTATTTATTCAAAAAACCCACGCTTAAAGGGGCTCGTAAATGGACTAGTTTTTAGCAATTTATTGCTGCAATAGGGATGTTGGCTGTGTAAAAAAAATATAATTCTAATTAGTCCGTCAGTTAGATTATCAAAAAATATTGAACACGTATTTTTTGCTTTATCAAATCAATCAAAATTGACAAAGATAATGCGCGTCAAAGTTCGCGAGTGGGGGCTAATGACGTCACTTAATGGTGAAAATTGTACAGAGTCGTGACGTCACATGGAACTTCAACGCACTATATCTTCGTAAATTTTTCTCTAATTGGCAAAAGAAAAAAAATATGTGTTCAATATTTTTTTATAATGTAATAGACGGACTAATTAGATTTTTTTAGGAAACTAGCCTATTTGGGCTATTCTGAAAAAGATTCCATATTACATCACTACTGGGAAAAAAGTTGCTGTGTAAACTTTTCGAGATAGCCCAAATTGCGCAATAAATTGCCAGAAAAATTGCTGGTTTACAAATACCTTAAGAGTTTTGCTCTACTTAGATTAGACTTAGCAACAAGCTTTTACGGGTCGGGCATTACGTGGGTGAAATGACCGCTACAGGGCCTATAACAGGAAAGGATTTTAGGATGCCTAAAGAGCACCTTTGGGAGGCTCCAACTATCTCCACTCCCATTCTGGTTAACTAGTAAATAAACAGGTATCAAGTTAGCAGCTAACTAGATACCCATTTATTAACCAACTTCAAAAAGTCTGACGACACGTTTGGCCTAGTTGGTAGTGACTCTGCTTCCGAAGCCAGCGGTCCCGGGTTCGAATCCCGGTAAGGGCAAATATTTGTGTGATGAGCACGAATGTTTGTTCCTGAGTCTTGGATATTTTCTATGTATTTAAGTATTTATTTAACTATATAAGTATGTATATCGTCATCTCGTACCCATAACACAAGCCTTTAGAGCTTACTTTGGGGCTAGATTGATTTGTGTAAAGATTGTCCCCTGATTTATTATTATTATTATTAAAAAGTAGGAGGTTCTCAATTAGTCGGAATCTTTTTTTATTCAGTAGTTTTCAATGCTCTTTGCAGCTAAAAGCGTTGATCCATGCAACATAGCATCGGTTTTAATTTCAAAGCCAGTAAGTATTATCATGTTGTCATCTCACTACAGAGTTTATTAACGATATGTCATTCTTTTGAAATTAGTTCTTAGAGTTAAAAGCCGAGAAAAAAATATAATTTTCCCAAGAGCAATAAGATAAACGTTCTCTCTTGTACGCAGTTTTTATTTGCTTCTATGAAAAGATAAATGTGTTCATTGTGGCACACGTCGCAGGCGGATAATATATAATGCGGTAAGGAAAAATTACGCACAATAAAAACTTGAGGTCCCGGTAAAATTAACGATGTAACAGTTGACAGTGCTGTCAAGGCTTATCTCAGGTTTTAATGGGAAGGGGAATTATGGCACTACGGTTTTAAAATGGGACGTTTTGTTTTTAGAAAATTTAAAGGTTTTCATCCATTCTTATATTTGTTATTTTGTTTTATAATTGTTCGGTTTGTGCGAGTGAGACCTGTCAAAATGTAAAAGCAAATTTATTTTGCATTAAAAAACGTGATTGCCGCTGATTGCTTAAAATAGACACATCGTTTACGTAAAATGTGTATTGTTAAAGATTGAAGATTTTATTTTACACATTTCTTCAAAGCTTTTTAGTTCGCAAACATTAAATGTATGAAGAAATTCTTGCGTTCCCAAATCAACTCTTTATATGAAATTGGAAGAAAACCATTGCCAAGAACTTTTTACAGGCGCATTCAGCTAAACGCACTTTCCGAAACATATTTCGCGGCCAAATATGCTTAAGCCCCGTCTGCTCCAAGCTTAGATACTACCAAGGTTCTTCGTTATCTGGCATCTGTGCATATAGAGGAAATATGTGTTGCTTGCGGACTATTAATCAAAGTCCCCTAAAAGCCTCTGTAGTACACAAAAAATTAACAGCACACAATTTGTATAAGAACTGCGCTTACAGCACTTACGTATTCAGTGGCAGATTTATGTCTCCTTGATGTTTATTACAAAGAAACTGTTATTGTTAAGTTTTTTAGGTAAATAAGAAAATGACATGATAACCTGGCTAATGATATTTTTCATTAAATAGGGCTTTGCGACTGGCGTTATCGCATGAATCAGTAATAATTCAAATTAGTAGCATTATAATATCGTAAAAAAATCCTACTAATATTATAAATGCGAAAGTTTGTGTGTGTGTGTATGTGTGTGTGTGTGTGTATGTTTGTTACCTCTTCCCGTTAAAACGGCTGGATGGATTTTGATGACATTTGGAATAGACATAGCTTATACCCTGGATTAACACAGGCTACTTTTATCCCGGAAAATTGAAAAGTTCCCGAGGGAATAACGATAATCAAACTCTACGCGGACGAAGTCGCGGGCACAGCTAGTATTAAATAAGATAGAGTAGAAAAAGTATAAAATTTTATAAAAAAATGTTTTTACTATTTTTATACAATAATAAGTAATCATTTTAAATTTGTGGCATGACGTGAAACCATATTACCTATAGTAAGTACAATAAATTATAAAATGTTGGAATAATAATAATTGTCAAACGGTATTTCAAATATCACAAATAAAGGCTATTTGTATTGTTTTGAATCAGTCTGTCGTTGGTCACAACAGTAGATAAATTAAATACTGCATAATAAGTTTTGAAACTCAGAAGTGGGAGCCTGGGCTTGACGACTACCTTTGGGGTCACGCGTCTTGCCATTTGGCTAGCAAAAGATTCAAAAGTATCTCAATCCTAATACGCTTTAGTATAGCGTCGGCTCTTTTAAATTAAGCATATTGTAATAATAATAAACTAAGGTACAATAATCTTTAAAATATCTTAAATTCCAGACACAATAAAGGAATAGAAATAGGTGTACAAAATTCGTGCGAAATTGGATACAAACCAGTACTATGCTTGTTCAGATCATAGCTCGAATGGCGGCGGTCGAGTGTCTGCCTACCCTTATTATGATCTCTGACGTAAGGTATTGGGACAAATAACGAGCGAAGGCGGACAAAATATAAAAAATCAAATCAAATCAGAAGCGGAATGTAGTAGTACCTAAAAAAATAATTATTAGCATGTAGTGTATTTGTATAGCGCTCCGTCATAGTCACAGACAGTGCTGGCTGAAAATCAGCGCTGCAGGTGTCTCACACCTCAGCATTATGCTTAGCCAGTGTCCCATTCACAACCGCGAGGACACACACACCACCATGTCGCTTTGTATTGTTTTTAATTTATATTTATGTTACTCCGTGTGTCTTCTGTGTTAGTTAATTAATAATAATAATTGTCTTTCTTTCTTTCTTGAATGGGCAAGAAAGAAAGACCATGAGCATTCCTACAAACTACTATAGACAAGTAAAATAAGCAATGAAGCATGTAAATATGAATGTATAGAAGAACTGCATGCACCCATATTATCAAATTGGTATCGTAAATATTTTATGCAGTAATTCGACATTATTCTCTAAGCCTATAAATAATTTGCCGAAAGGAATGATGTATTTGTTATTGAAGGTCTAATCCTGTTCCTGACACAGTTCCAGGCACAACTTTCGTCTACTTACCAATCATATCATCAACAGTCAAACCATCTTCAATATCTCTGGGATATTAATGACAGCAGCAGAGGCGAAGCGTGAGGGTAAGCATCATTTCAATTTTTAAACATCATATTATTACTCATTAAATATTGTATTTACATAAAAAAAAGATGTAATATGCAATTTTTATGTTAATACAAGAATTAATTAATAATATTATAATGTTTGAGTTAAGAAAGTATGCACCGGTTTACCCTGATGCTTCGCCACTGGACAGCAGCTCCCGCTCGTTCCTTACGTCGCAACATTACACAGCTCGACGAGAAAACAACGAGACGGGCGTTACTGCTATCGTTTTTATTTTCCCTGACTCCGTTTCACGTACAATGTTCTGAATCAGAAAAGGTTCTTAACATTTTTATGTTTGCTCGAATATTGGAAATTTCAATGTACGCTTTTAAATTTAGGTTGTATTGGCGGAAATGTTCTTGCTTGTAACAAATTGCGCTGGTCGATAATTTTGTTACATTCGAACATAATAAATTATGTAAAAGACAATGAAATGAATATCAGTCACTATATAAAATTAGACTTATTAACAGGTGTTCATTTATAAGTAATTACAAAATGTATGAAGTTTTGAATAAGCAGTCTAGTTCGAAAATTTCAAAGATTTTTATGTATTTTGTTTTCGATGCGACACATAGAAATCTTACTCAAAAAACATACAAACGCGAAACGTACTAAACGAATTGAGAAGACCTATTTTTTTGAAGTCTGTTATTTATAGAAATGTTGTTTTGTAATTGTTACTCGTAGTCTGCAACGTCTTCGTTAGGAATCGATGAGAGCTGCCTCAATTTGAGTTAAGCGTATTACAAAGCCTTTGTTCCTCCAGCATAGCATTGTCTTACATCAGTTATCTCCGAAATTCGATAATCCTTTACATATGTAACGTTTTCGCTATGCCATCTGCAGGCTATTTGACTGGCAGCTGAGAAAAGCTACCTAATAGCTCTCCCGAGTTTGCTAATGATAATATGATTGATTTTCATATGAAAATGAAAACGTATCATCCGACGGGCTCTTTTGCATTGGACTGTTATACACTCTATCTGTACTGTGACGTCATAGTTCAGGGCCATTTTGTATGGAGCGTTTTTGTGAGTGATATGAACTACGACTTTTCAAAGCGTCGTATCTCAAAAAAAAACAACACAATAATGTTTTGCGAACACAGTTTGGTTTCTACTACTCAGTACTTTCCAATATAAGATGAAATAAAAATCATGCAAGTTCCCTATTACAGCAAGTGAAAGCAAAACGCATCGTCAAAGTAATTCAAACAACATTTAGAGTCGGTGGAACGGTAATGGAAAAGCGCTGAAAGATAACATGAGATTTATGGAGTCCGAACAGGCGAAACGAAGACTGTCATAGTTTGAGTGGATACGATTATCCGTAATGGATTAAATTAGCTTGTTTATGTTTTATGATGATGGATTGATATGCCTTATTTTTACCATAGGTTTATGTTTAGGGTTCCGTACCTCAAAAGGAAAAAACGGAACCCTTATAGGATCACTCGTGTGTCTGTCTGTCCGTCTGTCACAGCTAATTTGCTCCGAAACTGTTGGACTGATTGAGTTGAAATTTGGTACACATATGGAAGTTGGTGACCACAACACCGGCTGTAACGTAAGGAAATGAATTTTAAACATGGGGGACAGTTTTGGGGGTAATTTAGAAAATATAAAAAAAAAGTTTTGCATACCTCGGCGTGTCACATATTAAATTAAAAGGCTCGTTGTGAGGATCTTATTTTTTATAATTTATAATAAATGGTTTTGAAGTTATTTAGGAAAATAGGCGAAAATTCACCATTCCCCAGTTATCTCCGAAACTACTAGGCCTAAAATTTCGAAAAAAATACAAAAAATAGTTCCTTCCCTATAATTACAGGAAAACCTATTAAAAGTCTATGGTATTTAAAGTAACATACGAAATTTCATATTATCACGGAACCCTCTCCACGCGAGTTTAACTCGAACTTGTCCGTTTTTTTTAATTTATTTTGCTATGCAAGCGCCATGATACAAGGATTGGCAATGGGGGGGTAATTGCTCCCACCTGATTCACGACCGTAGTACCTTATTTCTACGAATTAGAACATTAGAACGGTTTTTCCAGAATATCACACAAAGGTGAACCGCCCCCAGCCCCTAAACAAAATCCTGTATCCGCGCCTGTATTTATCAGTTTTAGGTCAACATGCAGGAAATTCCCGGTGAAGACAAAAGCTACTTTAAAAATCCCTTACCTATAGTAACTTCCCAAATAAATCTAAAACACCGAAGACACCCCGAATTTCGAAGCTACTTTAAACTCGAGATTTTAACACTGAAGCACTAATTAATTAATAAAGCATGCACTTAAAAAGGATCGCGTAAAAAGGCTTAAGAGCGAAGTTTCGCAACAGCGTAATCCTATCGAGGGCCGCCGAAGCCTGAAAAATTTACTACAGACCGATGAAAATTTGGATTACAGTTGTAATCCTCGTGATACACAGGCATCAACGGTAAATCGATGTTAATACAGGGATTGGAGTTCAATCGATTTTTAATGACACATGCGATGAATAATGCATGATTAAAAAAGACTCGTATCAGGTTTATCATCGGTACTTTGAAAGAACACTATATTTTATTAAAAACAACAATAATTCTTGTGTAATGGAAATTAAATAATAATTTAAAAGGTTAAAAACTAAAACCCGACTGGCGACGCGAAACGTGACTCCAACAACAATCACACCTTTAGCTCAATATTTGTCAGATTTTAAATCAACCTACCATATGACATGTGTAAAACAAATTCATTTTAGACCTTTGTTATTCTTCTGAGCTAAAAAAAACAATGACACATGCATGACATAACTGCCTTGTCATTCCCGATGAAAACATATCAAAATTTCCTGTGATCAAATATTGAAAATGCGAATACTTTTACGGCTTGTGCGCGGCATGGCGCACGCCGTGGAGCCGCAGTACACTGGGTCTCCTGCGCCGCCTAAGAATGAAACTATAAAAGAGCACCGGGGGAACTCCAAAGAACGAATTGATCTGGGGCCAGAGCTCTTGACGCTTTTCAGTTGCCCACCGGTGGTTCCTGTCGTCATAGGCACAGAATATTCCGGTAAATAACCCTAAAATGTATTACTTAATAGACAGGATCGGCCTTCGGAGGTGGCGAGCAGGGCTACCGCCCGGGGCCTCGCTCTCGCGTTCTCTCGCCACAACCCAGGTAGAGAAATATTAGAAACTAATAGTACTAATGTTTATTTCTATTTTGCGCCTTATGCCGCGCATTGTAAAACTCACGTCATGACACTCAAGCTCTCTTGCGTGGTAGTTATTGCGCTGATGTATCTGTAGCATCATCATTAAAACTAAATCCACAAAGACAAGGGCCTCGCAAAGATCTACCTGCCCGGAGCCTCGCAATGGCTAAGGCCGCCCCTGTCAATAGATTACTAACCGTTAATAAGTATTATCTGAAAAGCGCGGCTGTCACCTTTTTATTACTTACTCATCTTAGTGTATCATAGAATTCGAATAGCAAAAAAGTTGTGGTTATGTATATATATAAGCACAACTTTTTTGCTCGGAGGAGGAACGTATTCTTTTTTTCTGCATTGGCTCTGCAAGACTTATGGTACATCATTTGTATAGACTCAGAATCATATCTAGGATCAAAACTACACTTACGGCTAACACATTTAACGCGTGACTCGACATAAAATATATGGGTATCATGCCCCCATTCTCGCGTTATTTAACGGTGTAAGCCGTAGGTGAAGCCTGACCGTTAAACGTGTAGGTAGTTTTACTATATACGTATATAACTTTCTAACGTAAAGGGTAGGCGCGATCCTAAGATCACGTTATCTTGCTTCAGGCTCTGGCGACTGCCTCTCACAGTTGATGCCGTTCGACCACAAGCTAGTGGCGAGTTACTACTACCAGGCGTGGCCGCAGACTGTGGAGCGAGCCATCGAGACAGCCATCAAAGCACAGCCCGGATGGGAGCGGACATCTATCTCCGCTCGCTGCGAGATCTTCGACAAAGCTGCGGATCTGATGGCTGGCTGCCACCGCCAGCGCATCATCGCCGCCGCCATGATTGGCCAAGCCATGACCGCAATTCAAGCAGAACATAACCTCTGCCAACTTATTGACTATACCAGGTTCAATAGTAACTTCTTGCGCGAACTTACTATGAGCCGTTGCGTGGCTAAAGGCGATGACGCTAGAAACCTAAACCATTATCACGGCTTGGAGGGGTTTATTGCTGCTATAACACCGAGTGATTCCATATCTATGGCGGGACAGCTGGCCATAACTCCGGCTATCATGGGGAACGGTATTGTTTGGAAGCCCAGCGCGTACTCAGTCCTTGCGTGTTATAGGATTTTTGAGAGTTTGATCTGCGCCGGCCTGCCCCCAGGGGTGATAAACTTCGTCCCGGCTGAGGAGGTCGGCTTTCTCAACACAATCAGTGCCAACAAGAAGTTGGCCGGTGTGGCGTTTGGCGGGACCACGCCGACCTTGCAGAAGATCTGGAAGACAATAGGCTCGAAAATATGTTCTTATGACAGGTGAGAGCGGACTCATAAATCCATAGGGATCATATTGGACGGGAAACATACATTTTAAAACTGCTTATCAATTTCGACAGGTTATTTTTTTCTTGATTTTGCAAAAAAAAAACTACATTTAAGGTCCACAAAATATTAGCTTGTGGAACAAGTATCCCCGTAAGCCGCGGTGCCCGTTTTTCCTAAATTAAAAGAAATATCAACACAATAAGTGACTAAGACATAAGACCACGAACAAGATACGTAGTGATAAGACAATACCAAGGGTAGATTCAGCGCGGAAGACAAAGCCAAGGAATGCCCAAACCGATATTTCAAATGTTCTCAAAACTGTACTAGGGTGCTGTGGTAGCCGAGTGGTCGGACGCGCGTCTCTTAAGCAGGTTCAAATCGCGGCTCATCGGAGTTTTTCGGAACTTATGTGCGGAGTTCGATAAGAAATTTACCGAAGTGGTGAGGTATAGGAAAATATCATCATCAAAACATCTTCACGAACACATCTGTGAAGTAATTCTATCATTTGTATGAAGTGTCGAATCTGCACTAGCCCTCGTGGGGCACAGTCCTTCTCACTGTGAGAGGAGGCCTGTGCACAGCAGTGGAGGCATGTAGACCGCTAATTGGGCTACCTATTTCTACCGGCTTTCATTAACGAGTGAACCGCCTTGGCCTACATTTTTTGTCTATTAACGCGTTATTAATCAAGCTGGTGTGGTCATACCATTACTGCGACAGTCCGCAAATGAGCTCTGATCGTCCTTTCATACTATACACTCTACCAGTACGATTGTTGTCCAAAAAGTACGCTCATACTTGTCGATGCGGTTACGGTATTTGTCATTTACTGTATAGTAGACGCATTATCATGAGTTGGTGAGCAATAAACGTCGATAGCGATAGGAATGTGCAACATAATGCAACTTTCTATCGATACTTAGCTACCTGCGCACCCACGGTCGATGAATCATCGTGATCCTCATTAGCACTGACTCCTGACTGTATATTACGATGCGCTATAAAAGTTAGTTTTGCTATAAAATAAAATAAATTATATATCATATCGTATCACGTTATCGATATGCTACTATATTACTATACTTCTATACTATCATCCTTACGCACATCACTATGCCGTTCCACACAACCTGTAAGTGCGAGTGAGATAGACAATAAAATGATTTATGACCTGATAACTCAGCTGATAATGTGTCTACTATACACAAAATCTTTACTTTAACGTGCGTTGACATTACACGAAGCTCACGCGTGGACAAAACATATACAAAACGACGTTCAAAAGTAAAATGAAGTCCCGCACTACACACTTAATGTCAACCAACTTCGGGCAACTTCGCGAGAACGCTACAACTTGGGTCTTTTCAAGGAGAGAGTGAATAGGCATTATCAAGATGTGCATGTTCCAACGTCGACCTCATCATCACTTTACATCAGTTGAGATAAAGGTCAAATGCACATCTATCTTCTATAAAATAATAGAGGAGGCTTATTAGGTGTGTTGTCATGTTAGGTTCCCGCGCATTGCTGGTACAGGCACGCCGAAGAACTTCCACATAATTCACGGGTCAGCGGACGTAAAGTGCGCCGTGGCGAACACCATACGAGCCGCCTTCGAAATGGCCGGCCAGAAGACCACATCATGCTCGCGGGTTTACGTACAAGAGACAGTTTTAAGCAAATTCCTGAAGGAAATGTCTTGCGAACTGAGCAAGCTATACGTGACTTATCCACTGGACTACCGGTGCTTCATGTCATCGCTTGTGTCGCTCGAAGCTTACAATAGGGTATGTAACACTAAGGGCAGTCACTCAAGATGACTTTCACAGCGATGGAGTCGCGGTACAGTGGAAAAACGGTTGCGATACTAATGCGATGCTGTCGCGCGTTCGCATCGATACAGTAGCAATGCTGAACCGAAACAGCGCGATTGCATCGCTACTGTAGCGCATCTGTATCAATACAGTAGCAATGCTAAATCAATACAGCGCCAATGCGACAAGATGCGATTCACAAACGCGCGACTTCATCGCTGAAAAAACTCGTCGTGGGCGACCGCACTAAATACTATACAACAATAGGGTATCCTACTCGCCCAAGTTCGTTCCTTGAATTCACACTCTTGTTTTATAACTATATACAGTTGCATGCATAACTTTATCGATTCATATATACTTACAAGTTTAGATAATACTAATGGACGTCAACAAGTTTACAAACGAGATAGTAAGGGTCCTTCTCGGTTCGCTTTAACTTTGCTAATCTTAATCAGGTGGTGGGCTACCTCTACGCACACGTCAATGACAATAAATCGAAGTTGGTGTACGGTGGGCAGGCGAACGCCTCCGTGGGCTATTACGTCGAACCAACTGTGATCCTGGTTCACAGTTCGGAGCACCCGCTGCTGGTCGAGGACGTTCGTGGACCCATACTTGCTGTCATGGCCTTTAAAGATACCTCGGATTTGTTGGCTGCGGTCGACAAGTCTACGTATGCCATTAGTGGTGCCATCTTCGCTAAGGTATAGTTTGTTGCAAGGATGGATTCACGCTTGTTTCATACAGCTTATAAAATGCTAGATTGCCACAGTGTTGCTGATAATAATAATTCCCAAAATAACAGAGCCCCTATTCTAAGCGCTATAGCAAATTATTTTGCTATGACATCGAGGTCTTATTAATTTGGCAGTTTGGCGCGGCGGCCGCATGTTAAAAAAACGCATTACAAAAACTGATGTCGAATAGTATTTAAATGTTTAATGATGTGTGTTAAGTGTCCAATCCACCGTAGCTCCATGTCAATTTGATTATGATGATGTGTCCAGCAGTGGGCTGAAGCTGATGTCTAATTGTATTTCGATTGTGTGGTGTCACAGGACGAGAAATGGACGCAAAACGTGTTGAGCGAGCTCCGGAATCTGGCGATGATGGTAGTGGTGAACGACCGGTGCTCTGAAGAGACGCCGACGCAGCAGTCGCTCGGTGGCTCGCGCAAGTCCGGGCCCGGCTCAAAGGTTACATCACCATGCACTTGTCAACATTTGACATTTTCAACGCCAATGACGGAAATCCGCACAACAGGTTTAAGTTCAATGATCGAGGCCAACTTTAGCCTAAAAGGAGGTAACTTATGCGCAGAACACACAGAACAGACATAGACGAGGATGACGCAAGGACACGGCGTCCCATTCATGTAAATTTTCATACAAAGTGTATATAAGCGACACAATGCAAAATATACAGATATTTTGCATTGCGTCGCTTATATTGCAAAACACAGAGAAGACGCGGACAGGGCGCGGACGCAGCGGGGCTGCGGTCAGTGATCGGGGACATCGCTGCGTGCCGCTCGCAATCGCCGCCATTGTACTCGATGTGTTTGTCCACCTAGGCTCCCCTACGTCCCATCCATGTCTGCGTCCCGTCTCTTCTATATAGTTTACAATATCCCATCCGCATCCTGTCCGTGCCGCGTCCTCGCTTCATCCTCGCCTTACGTCTCTTCTGTGTAGCATGCGTCTTCATGCCGGGTGTGTTAGCGACCCATTTCCATTTGACGTGGCGTTGAAAATGTTTAAAAAATACATCTTTTCGTAAATCAAAAGCAAATTGGCTGATTGGCTTTACACTTTACTTTTGAACAATCGATAATAACCTTTAATGGTAAAGACTGACGTAAATGAGAGCTCGTATTAGTATAGGCCAATATCAGTGACTCCATTTTGCGACACAATGTTACTGTGTCTATGTCATTTTTAGGGCGGTAACGTCGGAAACATCAATCAAAATTTCGAAAAAAATGAATGCTTCGTAAAATTTCTAAATTATAATTCGACTTATTATTTTATAATCTTTTAGTTTATGAACAAGATCTCTACAGGCCTTTTTCACGGGCGGCGACGCCCACAATGTATGTACCACATGTTAACTTAAGCTATGTGCATCATGAGCCCTGTTAGGCATATGGCGAAACAATTCAACTGAAAATTTCAACTCATTTATTGACAGAGGTTTATAGAGTAAAATCTCACACACAAGCACACTTATCAACTCGGCACCGTATCGACACCGCCTCAATTCGAGCCGTTCAGTATTCTTGGTATAAAACTCCAAACTGTAACACACACCTTATCAGCATCTTAACGGCATCACCTCACTTTCGGCCCACGCACTAGCTTATGCCGTAAGCGCGATGTCGCCCAGCCGACGTCGTGCTGGCACCTCGGAGGTGCTGAGCCGGTTCCGTTACGTGCTTGCGTTTGGTTGGCGACTGGTTGACGTCGAGTCAATGAGGTGAAGTGGTGCCAATCCGGCGCCGGGTTGGTAAGTGTGGACGTATTACTCGTTGGTCCGTTGGCTCACCGACTCTTCTTGGTTTTTCAAGTTAGAATTTCAAGCATGCACAACGAACTAGCGAATCTTTTTCGGTGCTCTATTGGCCCACTGGCTGGTTGAGGTACCAGTGTTCTTACTCGTCAACGAACCACCTCCTGAATTAAATAACACTTACCTCCAGGCCGGCTCGATATCATACCTGCTGTCATTCTGCAATGAACGTTCGCTGCGAGAAGTGCTCAAGCCCAACACTAGCGTAACGTATTGCTACCAGACAGAGTGTCCCTGCCCATGCCCGTGCCCCTGTTACAACACATCCATGTGAGGCTCCCACGCACGAGCACGGTTATACACAATTTATTTAATTTAATTTACAACATTAATTAAATCGCGCACAATAGAGATTGAAGTGAAAAATAAGCATCCACTTGCACATCAACTTTTTATGCTTTCACTGAGAAATCCTCCGTAATTCAATAAATTTAATCATTTACTTAATTTTGCTGTAGCAAATGCCAAATTCATCAGATGGTCTATGTGGCAAAATTACCGATGCATCAGATGATCTTTGTGGTAAAATAACAAATGCATCAGATGGTTTTTGTAGTAAAATAACAAATGCATCAGATGATCTTTGTACCAATATGCCAAATGCATCAGATGATTTTTGTAGAAAAATGACAAATAGTCTCTGTGGCAAAATAACAAATGCATCAGATAGTCTCTGTAGCAAAATGACAGATGCATCAGACGGTCTTTGTAGCAAAATGACAAACGCCATAGATGGGCCATGTAACATTTTGTGATGAGGAAAAAATTGTAACCTTTTAATTAGCAAATATTCCATTAAGCGACACGGCTTACGAAGCAATAAGTCTGGCTAACGAAAGATGATACTGAAAAAAGGGGACAAATATAAAAATCTTAAAGTGGAAAAACCTTTGTTTACGATCAAATATGGTTTTATTCAATAAAATATTAAAATACGAGAAATAAAATCAGTATTAATAATAACTTTAAAATATACTCGTCTAACAAGCGATGTTGAATCAAACCTTTTTAAAACTGCCGGTCGTTTTGATTGTCAGCTTTGGTTAACCAGATTTTATGTTTAAATTTTACAATGCTGAAAATTCTGAAGATAAACTTTGGATAACTGCTTTGGAAATACATTTTAACCCTTAAGCGGGCCCATAGTTACAGGTTTATGCTAAGTTATAATTTCAAATACAAAGACGCTTAATGTAATGTGTTTAAAGGCAAGTTTTTTTCATATAAATACAATCCGATTTGTAACATACTAAAGATGACACTTATTGTTAACAAAGTAGATCGTCAATCTTAAAAAAGCATTCGGCACGGTCTCTTTTCTCTCCGACTCTTGCATATGAGCCGCCTAGAAAATATAGGAATCGGAGATAGCTCATTGCAATTATTAAAAGATTATCTCCAAAATAGAAAACAAAGGTTAAGATAAATACACTATTGATATGACTGATATAAAGTTTGGTGTCGTCCAAGGCAGCATCCTTGGTCCTATTTTGTTAAGTCAATCAGTTTTCAAAAAAATTGTAAAATGCATTTAAATTATATTTTTAAGCTTCCCTAAAGGTTGTGAGGTTGTTTTACATTAATGGTAGCGGCAACTTGCATGCGAACTTTAGACAAAAGTTTGAAAATGTCATTGGTCGTTAGGAACTATACAAAATATTGCAGTTTATTACAAATCTACTTTCGCTACATACATATATTATAATGGTATCAAATCTGCAATATTTAAAAAAGTATAATATTCAAACACTATCATTTCAATATCAGCAAATACATTTTGTAATATAATAGGGCCCACAGACGCTACGAAAAGTCCAAACGATTAGAATGCACCGTTCGACAGGTCCGATTTATCGGAAATTCTTACTCCATACACATGTTACAGTTTATCGTAGCGATCTTTATTTCAAATCTTATGGCGACCGACGACGCACTAGTGGTTGTGGGTTTAATTCTAGCCCTAAGAAAAATGGAGGAAAATAAACCAAAGAATCTGAACCTGGTGCAAAGATTAGCTAATGAAAAGGAAAGTGTATTCTCATTTAAACTTGTTGGATGAATTAAAGATGTTTCCGAAAGACTGGCCAAATTTTTTAAGAATGGATTTTAAGATGGAAAGTCCATTCGCATGACATTCGAAGCGAAAACTGACGCCGGCTGCCACACAAGGCTACGAATAAATGGCACAGTTCATCCGTTTGGATTATCTATTCTAATTATGATACTGTTTCGTTCGAATGTACAGTTTTAAAAAATCTTACAAAACTGTACAGTTTTCTCACACACATAATTCGATACGAAGGTACCGATCAAATGGTGCCGTCTGATCGTTAGGATTATTCGATGCATCTTATATGTTATCGTAATTCTTGCTTTCCTATTAATATTAAATAATTTGATTAAAATTAAAACATACAATTAAAAAAAAATGCTTTTTTATTGTAAAGGTGTTTTAGAAAAATGTAGGTTAGCAAAATAAGAAGACAAATGTATTTTAACATTTATTTGCATAAGTTGATCAAAACAGTGTCAACATAAAAACAATCTGTATATGTATTAAAATGTAAACGGGACTTAATCGCGTAACTTAAAATTGTTATTTACTTTGACATTGAGTCTTTTCATTACAACGGCCGGTCGAAACGTTGAGGTAAATAACAATTTTAAGTTACACGATTAAGTCCCACTTACATGTAAATATGTGTTTAATTCGCGAATGTTACCAATAAACAAGCTAATCTGTATATGGATTCTATGCATGAAAAGTTTGCAAATAGTTTTATCATTTTTTTCCCGAGTTGTTAGTGATTAGGTTTTTGAGCAGGAAAATTTCAGAGATAATGTGGGAACGAAAGAGTTCTTACACATTTTTGGTAATAAGTAAAAAAATATGCTGAATCATAAAATAAATGAAATTGTTTTGAAATGTTTAAACAAAGCCCTTTCAGATAATACAGTATCCAATGGTGTTCTCCATTGTCCCAACCAACCGACACAATCCAGTCTGAAAGTCTTGTTTTAAATCCGTTGCAGGAATTATTATTGCGTGACTATAATGAGTTTGATGATTGTATTTCACTTGAACAATAACAGACTATAATCATTTTTCTGTCAGTATGTTAAAACATAAAGTGTGATTATCTCGAAGACATTATTGCCAGCGTAGTTCATTTTATCCTAAGCACCCACAAACTTCCTGCCTCATCCTTGCAGTTAAAATTATAAATTCTCCCCTTAGAGTTTCAAGTACCACCTACGGAGCGAAGGAAGGTGCCAAACTCGAAACAAATTGTGTTAAATTGTAATAGAAACTCGTTTCCTGTAAAAGTTTAAACGAGATTACGACGCAAATTCAATATTTAAGATTGATTCGGGCAGATGCTTGAAGGGCATTGCCGACGTCTATTGGAAAGGGCAAGCGTGTTTACGTGTGACAAGGAAAGGTGCAAAATAAAACTTTGTAAGTATACGTTTCCTGTTGTGACTGAGTTTGTATAGATATGTTTATGACTATATATTTGAAACGCTAACGAAAACATTGAAGTTTAAATTTTCTCTTATATAGACACGTTTTATGACCTGCAAATACTGAGTAAGTCGACATGTGGTGTTTTACACGTACCATGTGATTATTACTTTTAAAAGTATCTCTCTAGAACCTTTTTTAAGTATTGTACAGTGTAATGGATGATATCCTAATGAACATCGCTTAAAAAGGCACTTAAATGATTGAAAAGCATCAAATAAATGTTTTTACCGGTGCTTGCAAAAATAGTCGCTCCGTTAGGTTACTTTGCTAGCGGTACAAACATAAAAGATTTTTTACGACATGACCCCGAACTGGAAGGGAAAGAGAAAAATTAAATGAAATTCATACTTAAACCCCAGGAAATTTGCATGATATTACAGATCATCCCTCTCAGGGTTGAACGATGCTGAGCAAAATACAACAAAAATGTGATTTTTTGTTTAAAATTACTGAGACTGCTAATACGGATAGCAAGCACTGACGTAAACGAATCATTGAAAATTGAGAAGGGAATTTAAAAAAATAACTTGACTGATAATAAGAGTTCAGGATGCGAGGTCCCCCACCAAATGAAGCGTGTAATCACTACTCGTAGAAAATTTAGGGATGAATAGTATATAGGTATATGTGCGAGATTCTCAGTTCTTTTCGTGACTAAACGCCCCGAGGCGTCCAATTTGCAGAAAAAGAATCCCACAAACACTGTGTTCCCGCTCGAGATCACACCGCGCACTATTTGAATTTCTTGAGGGAGGGTGGAATCAATTTAAATTTTA
The DNA here is from genome assembly GCA_947859335.1 of Tortricodes alternella. NCBI lineage: Eukaryota > Metazoa > Arthropoda > Insecta > Lepidoptera > Tortricidae > Tortricodes > Tortricodes alternella. The sequence continues at coordinate 12,201,607 of OX401977.1, forward strand.
ACTCACACTTAATACACTCCCTTGTTTGGTGTCTAAGTGGTGTGTTGCAGTCACCCTCTGTTTGGAACGAATATTAGGTTTGGAAGACAACATGACCGGCAATTTGGTACAAATACGGTTTCTTTGATCATTCTTTGATATTTTAAACCTGTTTACACTAGTGGCTCCGTGAGCTGTAGACCTGGCGACAAAAGACTTCAAAAAACTGAACCTATAACAAAAACCCTTTGAAAAGTAAGAAATAACTTTGCCGTTTATCTCGATACATCGACATAAATAGATCATGTCAGTTTACCAACACCGCCAGTAAGTTTGTAATTGCAAAAATCTCCATATCTCCGCCATTTTGAAATATTTCGAAACACTGAATCGACAAAAAATGTATATACAATTACCGAACCTCGTCACAAAATTTCACGAGAATCGGTTGAGAACTGCGAGCTGTAGACGAGAACAAATGGACATCCGCTGGACATACGAAAGCATTTTTGCCCAAGCTGAAACGGAGACGCTTCGCTCGCTCGGTCGATTACTTGGGGAAGCTTGGCGTCTGCTTAGTATTACTATAAAATATTCATTAAACTGCATGCAGAAATGCACATCTTCGAAGTTACCTTATGCTGAAGGTAGAAACGCGACTTAAATTCACATAAACGTCGCCCGATAAACCTTTTTAAAACAAGACATGCCGTATTTAAATTGCTGTACATCGCTTTCTCAGTCCATATGAGATCTTGGCATCGTCCAAATGGATATAGTAAATTCTGCGAGCATGCTTCGCTTGGCTCCAGCCCATTCCCATTTTCCTAGATGACCCTAGAGTAAATAAATCTAAGCTAGATGTAATGAAAATGCCAAGCTAAAGTGGTATTACACAAACTTGGCAAAATACATGTTTTACCGACAAATGACTAATTTGAGACATTTTTGTGGACACATCTACGAGTAAGTTAGGTTTAAAATTTCCATTTGGACTTGGATAACTAATTTTGAAAGCTAATCACCGTTTTAAAAATAAAAAGGAACTTAAGGGAGGTCTTTGCCAAAGCAGTAGGACATATGAACAGGCTTTGGCCGAATTTGTCTTTAAATTTATTTTTAAATTTAAAAGCTTCTCTGACAAACAAATCAAATGATCACTCTCAACGAAAACAGCACCCCACCAAAGGATGTTTCTAATCAAACATCATTTGAAGATCATCGTACCTATCTTAAATGTAAAAGGGACGTTTCCTGGGTAAAAAAAAATTCTAATTAGTCCGTCAGTTAGATTATCAAAAAATATTGAACACGTATTTATTGCGTTATCAAATCAATCAAAATTGACAAAGATAATGCGCATCAAAGTTCGGGAGTGGACTCATGACATCACTTAGTGGTAAAAATTGTGCAAAGCCGTGACGTCACGCGGAACTTCAACGCACTATATCTTCATCATTTTTTGTTTAACTGACACAAAAAAACTTGTTTTCAATCTTTTTTATAATGTAAATGACGGACTAATTAGATTTTTTCACGAAACACGCTTTTTAAAATAATAACCACCTAAACATCAAGCCATAATTTCCCTCTCAATAGCAAGCGAGATAATTTTCCGTTGAATTGGAAGCGGTCTAGGCTGAATGCAGGGTGCAATTGCCTCAAGTTGTTTAGCATAATACGGTGATACCATTACGGCACAAAAGACATCCGACTCGCAGTCAAGAGCTAACAATAGACTGACTCCTGTAACGAAGAACGTTGTAACATAACTACGCAATAAGGCTTCGTGTTTTCCTTAATGTAACGAGACACAGTTTATCTTTATAACTATAAGTTTATTAATATTGCAATAAAATTGCAATTTTCATTTGAATATAATGTAGTCGGTTGACGTAACAAATCTTTTTTACTGGGTACACAATGTAATATGTAGGTTGGATGCACTGATCCCTTCCTTGTGTTTTTACGGTTTTGTATTCAAACTAGGAAAGGAACCATTATAGCTTTGCCATGACTGTCTATCCATCCGTATGTTACAGGCTTACAGCCACTTTTTCTCTCAATCTGAAATTGTGTACAAGTGTAGAAGATGACTTCGCGCACATAGGCAATGTATTAAATGAAATTAGTGAAACTTTTTTTTTAAGTTGGCTCCCATAAAACTAAAGCAAAGAGGAAAATTACTTTCATATACAACCTCGAGTGAAGCTTCATCGAATAGCTCTAACATTAAAAACATTATAAGTATTTTATGACCGATTTTTAGTACTATAAATAGCTCTAAAGGTGCCACTTTTAGTTACATATGCCCACCCCCCACAGCCAAAACTACAATTTCTCAACATTAGAACAATATTTTAAATGAAAGCGAAGTGAAAAAGAAAATTATCCCGAATAGGCTTCTTTATTACAGGCGACTACTTATCTTGTTTTTACCTTCTACTACTAAGTTTAATTTCCAGTGTTATTATAGCTACCAAACCCTACCTACTCTCTTGACCCGTGTTTTATATTTACTAAGTGTAAGTAATGAATCTGACACTGTTTGTGTATTAAGTATGTATCGAATATCGGAATAAACTGTCGTGACATAGTATAAAGAGGGGGGAAGTAAGTTATCTTCATACAAATGCACCGCGCGCGGCTTGTATGTGTGCGCCAAAGTATCTATGCGTCGCCGCACGCACACTTAAACAAAATCTCGATCTTATCTTTTTATTTACTCTGCTGAATATATTCAGCAGAGTAAATAAAAAGATAAGATAAAATGATTTTCTGTAAATTTTCAGCTACATATTTCTTTAAAAACCGCTTTAATCTAAAGTATGCTTTCATTTCGGACAACTGTATGCTGTGAATACTTTATTTAATTTTCTGTGTGAATCCACGAATCTGAATTTGCGATGCAAAGAGATATAATGAAAAATACTTATGCATAACAGTTGACAATGTTTTTACTTTGCTTATAATACAGGCTGTTAAGCAAAATTATTTTATTGAAATAACGTATGAAAACAGCAAAAATTTACCTAATTATTTTAAAAAATTACAACCTCCATAACCACGCACGTACCTATGTTAAAACATTTTTTGTTTTGTATTAATAATATAAAATATCAATTGATTTAGATTATAAGATATCAATTGCGCAAATGATAAGAATAATTTAAAAATCAGTCCAGTGCGAGTCTGCCTCTCGCGCCGGGGGTCCCGTACTTACCTGTGAACAACAGAAATAACCGTAATTGACGTTCACGCAGCCGCGACACGCCGCGAAGCATTATACTTTTCTCTTTTACACATAGGATAAGTGAAGCAGATAATTATGTGTTCACGGGATGTCGCGGCGTGAATGTAGGCACCCTTAACACGTTGGCTGCCATGAGCATCACCGGTGGGATCACGTTTTCTTCTCTGTGTGGCCATGAGCATCACCGGTGGGATCAGAAGCTAATATGTCACCGGTGATGGTCATGGCCACACAGAGAAGAAAACGTGATCCCACCGGTGATGCTCATGGCAGGCACGTAACAGAGCGATGCTTTGAGCATCACCGGTGGGAACAGTAAATTTGTATGGGGCGTGGGAGCAATACTGTAAGTGTAGTACGGTGAGCAGCCAACGTATTAAAAGCTTATATCAGTTTTTCATACGTTCCGTATCTAAACGTACGGAACCTTAATTTTCTTATTAAATAGCTTTAATAACCGGGTAACTATTTCATTTTAAAACCTACTTATGAAATAAAACAAGTACTAACTTTCACCTTTCAGGTACGCAACCCTAAAAAGAGTTGCATACAGTTATAATAATTCTTTAGGAGTATTTCTCACAAGCTAATGGGCCTTAGCTGCCGTGAACAGGTGCTCAAGTATTTATTTAGATGCTGGCGCAGTTGGCTGTAATGTCGTGGGTGTACTTAAGTTCCTAAGAATTTCAAGTACCTATAGATCCGTCGACATATCTATCAAATGTATAGGGCGTTGACAGCTATAATAATAATGATTATTAAATTCATTTATTCCGACAACTAGATCGATATTGTATTAGTAATTTACTTATAACTATGTTAGTATTCATATTTTTCAAGTGACAGGGTATTATTAATTTGGTGTTGCATTATTGAGCACTCGTTTCTAACAGCTATTGTCGAGATTGTCAGAGCTGCCACGTATTCTGGTCAAAAGCGATGCCATCTTTTCCGCAGTACAGCAGCAGAGCTGTCCACTCGCACTTCGGCAAACATGGTGGATGCACTACAAAACCGTGGCAGCCCCAACAGCTCTGTACCATTACCATGAGTTGCGCAAAACGCTTTCGCTGGCGTAAACTATCGCTCGATATCGAGAACGGTTGGCGCAAACTCATGGTAATGGTAAGGGCTCAGATGTCAATATTCAATGCGTTAATTAAGAAAAAAAAACTTATTTTTATAGGTAGTTAGTTTGTGGCTGTCAGACGGTAGACAGAACATATATTGATTTATTTTGTTACGACTTGGACCACGTAGAAGAAAGCAGAAAATTCGTATGTCTGTCCGGATTTCCAGCTGTTCTCCTCTACAGGTCGCATTTCTCGACCGATTCGCGTGAAATTTTGTGAGCAGGTTCACTACTTGTATAGTTTTTTTTTTGTTGATTCAATTTTCAATGGGTGATATGGGGGTTTTTGCGATTACAAACTTATTTGCGGTGTTGGTAAACTGACAGCGACCTATTGTATTGGGTTCACAGTTTTCTAACGGCAAAGTTAAGTGTGTTCGTGAGGTCTACAGCTAACGGAGCCACTACTTATAAAAAGGTAATACAGGGACTTTAATGATCGTAAAATAATCCAAAAATTTTGTAATCATTTGTCTGTTTGTTTGTAACAGAATACAGCTTGACAGTGTGAGAATATCTACTCAACTTTGTAATTATCTTATGCGCAAAGCACCTCATTCGCTAACGAGAATTGCCTGCCGCATAGAAAACCGGTTGGTGATAGTAGAGGACTCATCTTCAAGCCGTAGCGCGGGTTGGAAACTCAGACCCCAGCGGGTACAAGTCGCAGCGGAGCTAGCCCTTAATAATATGTAAACAAACCTAATAATAGGTACATGCGCTCGAGTCATCGAACATCGTGCTTGTTTTCTGTCTGATCCATTTATCTGAAAAATCTAGCGACACGAAACATTACTTTGCAGGTAACTGTGTGAATTGCCCGAGGATACATTAACGAAGTGTTTCACCGTTCTGATAAGATAGAACTTGTGTTCAGGACGGATACAATGTTTAGAGGAATTAAGTTCTCAGTTTATTTTTATTACCTCTAGATGTATTATTTTGTTTTATTGTGAGCTATTGGGCGTCAGTTTTCTTTTAGAAGCTTTTATTTTGCTTAAGTGCTTTAATGATTATTATTACTTGTACATTCTTATGCACATCGTTTTTAGGGTTCCGTACCTAAGGGTAAAAACGGGACCCTATTACTAAGGCTTCGCTGTCCGTCTGTCCGTATGTCCGTCTGTCTGTCTGTCCGTCTGTCTGTCTGTCCGTCTGTCCGTCTGTCCGTCCGTCCGTCTGTCCGTCTGTCCGTCCGTCCGTCTGTCTCCAGGCTGTATCTCATGAACCGTGATAGTTAGACGGTTGAAATTCTCACAGACGATGTATTTCTGTTGCCGTTATAACAACAAGTACTAAAAAACAGAATAAAATAAATATTTAAGGGGGCTTCAATACAAGAAATGTGTTTCTTTTGCTTGATTATAATGGTACGGAACCCTTCGTGCGCGAGTCCGACTCGCACTTGGCCGGTTTTTTTTTCCTTTCCGACCGACCATTGTTTTAATGATGTCTATTCAAAAAATTATCAAGAATTCTTATCATAAAGCCATTTGTTTTCTTACATGTGCTATAAATAAGGGCTTTATTTTTAATAACTGCCGCACAACATTAGTAATAAGTCTGCCTTCAAGTGCAGTTACGCTTGCAACATTTTCACGGAAACGTGTGGCCGGCAACGATAGACGTCTTCCTTTCACGTACGAAGTTAGAGTAAGACAGCTATAGTTTCCGGCTATAAATTGCCGTGAAAAGTTGCTCGTGAAACTGCACTTTTAAAAGGTTGTGAAGATGTAGGATCACGCTGAGTAACTCCTTTTTGCCGTAGATATACACGTAGATCGTGTTTTTTTCTATCTCTTTCCTACTTAAACGAAAATAAAAGTATCTTTATTTTTGTAGTGGTAAATTAAATACTAAGTGTATTTTTACTAAGTGTATTGTCGGGTTTTATAAAGGTCCGTCAGACCAAATGTCAGATCAAAAAATGAAACAGTAACAATTTTAACATTTGTAACCGTCGTGCGAATCGTAATTTTGATAAAACCCAATATTATAGTAAACTGCTTATTTGTTTTGGTATGTTTTCTTAGTGTGATATGATAATTTTCACCTAGTTTTGATCGTAGTACTCTTATAACACATTTCAATGTATGAAACATTTACAACACACAACGTAAAAAAACAGCTTAAAACGCTAAAATTTACCGAGAATAATGCAAGCGGAAACACGAAAATAAAGTTCAAGCCGAAACATTTCTTTTATCGTGAGCCATTCGGGACAGGGAAAAAACTGCTGTGGCACGGAGACAAAAAGACTTTCATTAGTGGCTGGAAGGAATCTGTTCCTGTCTGCAAACGACAAAAGTTCCGCATAGTCGTTTGAGTTTGCCTATAAATCACTTTAATTTATAGAGACGAAAGCCGAAGTACCTACTTAGGATGTATACCACGTCAAATCCGCAGTACATGTATTTGATTTTTCAAGTTTTGTTTCTTTTGCACCAAATAACGGCAATGAGTAATTTTGTACGAATAATGATTTAAAATATACGAATTGTGTGACAACCCTGACGATATAATTTTAAATGTGATTTTCTCTAAAGTTAAGCGGAGTTAGAGAATACTGTTTTGATAGCTTATTGCTAGCATCTTGTGACATATATCTATTAAGGACAGACCTTCTACTTCGGCCCTAAAAAAATATAATTAAATAAAAACCAAATTTTCAAAAAAACCTATTAACATCGCATCTACTTGACTTTTAGGAAAGTTAAAAACAGGAATATGTGTAGTCAATATAGCCCAAACGAATAATGTAAATAGATAAATTCTGTCGCATACAGATTTCTGTAAAAAAAAAAAAGATTTTGTTTCCGTTTTTCGGGTCACAAAGAAAAATTGTTATTCCTCAAAAACTACTTGGAATCGGTTCACCGTTCACCGCGGAAGTTTGACATATACATTTAAAATGAAGAGCTTTATAGAACTATGCAAGAAAAAGAACATGTCACTTTTTAGGGCAAAAAAAACACTGTGTGACTGTATCGCACAAGCAGCCACATGTCGCGATTCAGTCGCGCGTTTACGAAACGCCCTTAGATAAAAGCAAAATTCACAAATTCCTTCGAACATGGTTTTCTGTATCATGGCATACAACACCATAAATGGCCGGATTAGGCCACTAATACTATGATACGGCTATTGACTTTGTAATTTGTAGCTGATTTTATTTGCGGTACCTAAATATAAGTGTAAACGAATAGAACATGATAATGAGTATAAATGTCAAAGTCTATACACTTTGGGGCAATTGTAAATTAAATTAAGTTTACCTAATTGACTTGGATTCTTATTTTATTCAACTCTCATTTGGAGTTCAATTGGATTGACGTCGCGCCCTAATGAACTGGGAACCCGAGCCACCTGAACTTGTGCAATAAATTCAAAGGGTTTTTCACAAAGTGACAAATTGGAAACAGTAATTTGTGGTAGATTAATCTTTGTGGGTTCTTTCGTGGAGTTAACAAATTACGCTTTTTTGTTGGACTTGAAAGTGACGGATTAACCGACTCTCAGCTAAATTGTGATACACTACATTTGCAAACGCTGTGTACTCTATTTAGCAATACACAAAGGTTAAAATTAATATCACTTTAGCTCGTTTTATCTACGTGAATAACGTGAATTTCTGCTTACAAGAAAATAGGTAGGTATTTAAAAATACATAGAGTAAACTGGAAGACCATTAAATTGAATCAAAGCAATTATAAAAACTAAATGTTCTACAATTTTTTTTGGTAATAACGTTTCACATTGTTTGTAAGAGTTTCAAACACCATATTTTATGTTTAAATAATTAATACAGTTTTGCCTCTTATTTTATACCTACTAGCTGTGCCCGCGACTTCGTCCGCGTAGAGTTTGATTATCTTTATTCATGAATGTTCTCAACAATATAAAGAATATGAACATATATTTTATTTGGCTTTGCAAATAGTTTTTGCAAAAACCGGACCGGACCGCACCTGTGGACCAACTGTGTATTGGAACAACCGCATAGTTGACCAACAGCGATTTAGACGAAATCAGTACAGGGCGAACGGCTAACATGGCTAACAAGTAGTCTTTTTTACAGTAAGTACCTGGCCAAAAGTAATATATTATTATACTTAGAATAGTATTTTTGTCTCCACTTTCGCAACGAACACGACAGTTGTGGTTAAAACCAAATATTTAGTAATATTTTCGGGTATTGTACGTATTTGTAAGAGCTTTTTAAAAATTTGTCAAAAAACATTACAAAATACAGAAAAACAAAAATTAAATAACTGTCATATCCATTAATGAATCTCAGTAGAACCCTCGCTTTCATCCATTTCAAAAGTCCAACAAATCAACCCAAGCACTTAGCCCCTGCTCTTTCCCTCAAGACTGCAAACTTTAAATTGTTCTTGAAATTGTAAGAGTTCCAATTTTTGTAACTTTTTCTGATGCATTTGGAATCGTTGTGTTCCATAATTTGATTGGGGACCGATTGAGAAATGAAAAACGGTAGATATAGAATTTTTTTATTGAGTCGGCAGCTTAAAAAAATTATACTAAATTTGGTTTGAGTTCCTTATTTCCAAGTCAACCCATTATAGCTGCCTAGTTTCATCCAATGATCTGAATTTGTATTTCTGATCATTATTTTTAGATATACTTAATGGATAAATTTGCTTCAATTATGTTATTTTTTTGTTAAAAAATACTAGATAATCTTATGTGTGCTTAAATGATTAAGGATCTATTTTGTTGGGGTAGATAGAATGCTCTTTTGTAGGTGAAATGCTAGCGTGTTAAACAAAATACTTAAAATTGCAATTATTTCTGTAACTTTTGTAAAAATATAATGCAGTTATGTTATTTTTGTAACATAGGTATGTACCTATATTTTTCGCTTCAAATTCCAGACTATTGGGTCTTCATTGGACATAGACCATTACATAATCTGATAACCCTTTCTAAGACAAAAACAATGATATCAATAACTTGAAATCGGCAAAAATTATAGTTATGTTGTTTTTGTAAATATCTGCTTAATTAATGTTATGAAGAAAGAAAGAAAGAAAGAAAGAAAGATAAGACATTTATTTGCTATAAAAAACATAAAGTGTACATGTGGTCTAGCTCAGCAAAGGTGCTGCGGCCTGGGACCTGCAGCGCTGATTTTCAGCCAGACCCATTCTAGGACACGGACACCCGGAAGGAAGGTACGGAAGGTACTGCATATTTTATGAAATTATTATCATAATATTCCAGTGATCCAAATATAAACCTATATCGTAAATAATCTATAAGTATTTTCAATTAACCTTAAAAAAATACATACTTAAGGTCCGAGGCATTAATTTCCCGTTCCTATCGCAGAATGTCACCCGAGCATGCATGGCGGGATGTTTCAATTTAACTTTTTGCGAGCGCAACCCCTGGCAGAAGTTGGTCGGACGAGACTCAAAAAGCATTGTTATTGAACTCAAGTGGAAAAGGTTGAAGGAGACTTTTTACCATGCGGCAAAAACCAAAAAGAGGATTACAATTTTACTGCGAGGCAAAGGCGAGAATAAATGAGGTTGTTATATGAGCACTTAGGCTAAGGCTGCATAGGTGGCTTGCTTAGCGCCTAGAGCCTAGCGAGTCAGGTGACTATTGAAGGCGCCAAGCGCGCAGTGCTGCTGGTGCTGAGAAATCTACAACGTTAGTTTTAGCCAAGGCTCTAGGCGCTAAGCAAGCCACCTACCTGTACGGCCTTAGCCTTAATATTGTTATCATTATTTCAAATATTAAAATACAAATGAAGAAATGAAACAAATAGTGCAATACTTTTTAAAATATTAAAATTATGTTGGTTATATGCTCATAATCATGAATAGAGCCGTTGAAGGTACTCGTAATAGGAGAAAAGAAAGTGTTCCAAATTTTACATAGTACTTGATTTTTTCCGGTTATGATCGAGTTGCCTACAAAACAAGATGCCTAACAAAGCAACATGCCTCAAAAGTAAGATGGCCAAAAAGCAAGATGTCTCAGAAGCAAGATGCCTCAGAAGCAAGATGGCTAAAAAGCAAGATGCCTAACAAGCTGGATGTCTCAAAAGCAAGATATCTCAGAGGCAAGATAGCCAAAAAGCAGGATGTCTAAAAAACTGGACAAGTGCGAGTTAAACTCGCGTGGAGAGAGTTTCGTAATTATATGACATTTTCTATGTTACTTTGCATACCATAGACTTCTTGTAGGTTTTCCTGTAATCTATAGGAAAAAAACTTTGTTCTGTATTTATTTCAAATTTTTATATTACTTGGCCGGCCAAGTAGTTTCTAAATAACTAACTTCAAAACCATTTATTTTAAAATTTAAAAATACCAGGCAATTTGTCTTCAAGACATTCAACTACTTAAACATTTTGCTTGGTAGTCGTTTTAGCAAGTAGACCATTTGCCTAGACGGCATTCAACCACTTAGACATTTTGTTTTGTAGGCATTATACTTAGGCATCTTGCTTTGTTAGGCATCTTGCTTTGTAGGCAACTCGCTCATAACCGATTTTTTCATTGTCAGTTTTGGTACCTCAGTACGATGAATGAATGCAAAGTAACAACACTGACCCCGGGACATTTTTTCTCTTGTAAAAATCATTAGTCATTTTGATTCTGAGCAAAAATAACCCAAATTTTCCAACTTCTAATTTACTCTCAAACTAATTCGACGTAGATCCGACTTCACATTTTCATTGACATTCCTTTTAATTGAGAATGCTGTTCGATTAGGTTCGTTAAGCGTTGGCTAAAACTTAAATTAGCATCGTTATCTGCACGGGTTGTCCATCTGAACAGAACGAGGATGAAAAGATTAAGTTATTTATACCTTTTTACCACGGATAGCAGCAAAACTCACAGAATGTGTTTAATGACTGATGAATATTTTAAATTAAAACAGAACAGGTGGATTACCATTGCATTTGTGCATCAAAACAACGCGCATTCTGTTTGATTCGAGAAAGTCCATTATTTTGTATGGGAGTTTGTGGACTGCGCCTAATAGAGTCGGATATTCACCCTTGGGTTGTGACGGGTACGAACGCTTCTAAGAACAATTAGAAATCAGCAGTAACAGACGTATTAAATGATACAATATTAACATAACCTAAAGCTTAAACTGTTACCTAATTTAAAACAGTTTAAGTTTTAGGGTTCGCGATAAACTTAACTTTGCAGTTGGAAAACTGATATCCCCATACATCGACATAGGCCGTAATCAGTTTACCAACACCGCAAATAAGTTGGTAATCGCAAAAAACCCCATAACTCGAGTTTGACGTTTCCTGTTTCAAGTTTAGCAACTTTTAAATTTAGTGAACACACTTTCGAATTGGCCCCAATACTCCGATTGCCACTCAGCCGAGCTTGTTTTCTGCTAAATTACGAGTAAGTTATTAAAAAAGAATTGGTACAAATAATACAGCATTTTCCTAGTCCAATTAAATTAAGACTGCTTTTTATTGGCAGTCACGTGATACCGCCAATACCATGTTATTTATTTTTCATCACACTTGCTCGGAAAGGGTGTTATTATACGCAAGCGTATAGAGCAATTATAGCCGATTTAACTCCTCTATGGGCCCCGCCGTCAGCGGGAGTTATAAACTCCCGCGGGCAGTTAAGTGCGCCAGGTCGGCGGAGCTGCTCGGGAGCCGCAGCCGGCGGGGTGCGCGAGCCGCGAGCCGGCGGGCAGCTCCGCCGCGCTGATCGCAACGTACTTACAGTTTATGAGCAACCACCTGATGGCAATTCACGATGTAAAATGGAAATAAAATTAATATATATACTTTTTTTGTCTAATTTTTATTTCATTTCCTCGCAAATGTGATGAAAAACATTGTGTCAACACAACACAGACTCTCGTTAGTTATCCCCTTCTTACGGCCCTAGATGCACAATGTACTATAAAAAATGCACAGCGCCTGAAGAATATTTTGGGACTCCACTGAATGCGAGCAGAACAGGATCGCTTGTTGTAGCGATCATTGGGGGCCTATGTCCAGCAGTAGACGTCTATCAGTGGAAATGCTGCATTTCAAAAATGCCAAGTTAATGTGTATCTTCTATGGTTTAAGTTTAACGATGTTTGCGTAGCGTTAATGTAGCGAGCGAAAACAACGCGCTGAAGCAAACTGGTTTAGCAATTGACACCGCAAAGCAATCTAAACTTCTAGAGCAATATCGCGTATTGTGTTGCTTAAATTCTACGTTATCTGCTTCGATATTTGCTGACTTCCGATTTTGTACGTAGTTTCTATATATGCGGTTAGATTTATTATATGAACTCTGTGTGTAAATTATATGAACTCTACTTTTGAAGCTTGCATAACATATCACAAAGAACGAATGAATGAATGAATGTAGATAAGTAGGGATGGGATGCGACTTTGGGTTTCCGAAACTTATATGCGAGCAGATTTTTATATATACCACGAATAATTCGATAAAAAATAACAACATTAACCCGCGTGGGGCTTTATTCTCCGTCCCTTTCATTGTCAGAACAGGCGCCTCATTCGGGAACGCTAAGTGATTCTGTAGCGACTCATAAGCCAGATTTCTCATCTCGCTCTTACGCATTACGCTTCATGCGGCAGAGTGGGATGAGAAATCTGGCTTACGAGTCGCTACAGAATCACCTAGCGTTCCCGAATAGAGGCGCAGGTCTGTGCCCAGCAGTGAGACCTATAAAAACTGATGAAAATGTCTAGTAGCGTAATGTATACACACCAAACTAATCCATCCGCAAGGTATTGGAATGTTCTAAAACAGTTTCGTTCAATAGAAACATTAATTTGAACGAGCTCATACAATTCATGCTTTTAGAGTTCATGCGGTTGAAATTAGATTGGCTTTGAAACAAGCTCATGATACCAACAAACATCAGTTATAGACTATAATACATATATATACTCACGCATGTCTCTTTTGGAGGTATTTAGGCGACCACAGGGGGGCTAGCACAACATGCCCGCGAGTACAAATGTAGTGAATAATCCTTTCCCATCGTGAAAACTCGGAACACACGACAAATTCCGAATGCTGCCGACGTATCTATGAATTATTGTATTAATAAGCGACATGTTTGTATTAAATAAATAGGGTACTACTACTAGGGTTCCACTGACCTCCGAAACTCGTTTTTGGACTTTTCAGAAATAATCACCATTGTTGCTATTTTTTTGTTTCAGCTAAGAAATATAAATAAATGTTGAAAAGAATTTCAAATGCTTGTCTCAATGCTTTCGGCATGACTATTAAAAAGACCTAAAAAGAAACTGAAAATAATAAAAATCTTAACTTAGGTATTAGCCACCCTATATCGATTATTAGTCTCGCGAAGCGAGCATCCCCTACGATGTCTTGATGGGTACTGAGGCTAAATCAAAGAGTATAGGGCTAAATGAAGTAGCATGACAAATACGAACGTTTCCGAGAAAATACGATGGGAAAGGATTCTTCACTACACTGTCAAACTAACGAATGTTAGTCCTTACGGGACGCACTGAGAAAAAATTACTCGCGGGCATTATACTAGACGTGCTGAGAAACACTTAATTCTATCTTGGCATATTTCCCTCACCTCATTCTCATTCATCAGTCTTTGCACGCACGCTCGGCGGTTACGGGTCCCTACTTTGAATATTGCCTTTTTCATTTCACTGCCGAAGATCATAAATTTGGTCAATGAACGTTCGCCGGCCCCTCACTCGACATACTCAACCCTCTATGACTCGCATAGCTCAAATATAACTTTCTTTTTCACCTCCCTCTAGTGTTGAGTTACTCATACATGAGGCACCTCAAATGTCACACTCACTTTGTTAGATTGTCACAACACTTCGTAAAAATGTCCCACTTCAATGTTCATGTCCCACTGATAGTGACGAACCGAGCGAATCATGCGAGTGAGGCGAAATAGATGATAGCGTAGCATAGACAACGTAGCGAGTAACTCAGAGTGTCAGTGAGACAAACGAGCGCCGTCCGTTGCATACAGTGTGATACGCTGACGCGAGAGCGAGGCGTAAGCTCCGCATAGTACCTCGCCTCATTTGTGTTAGGACATTGTACTACCTCGTTTTGTAAAAAGAGTTACTCCCTCAAACTCGTTTTAATTTCATGTTCTGCCCAACACTACCTCTCTCTGTTCTTACTTACAAAAGTTTCATAGCTCATTGAAACGTCCACAAATCATTGACACGTCATCAGAATAAATACTCGAATCACGTTTCCCTTTAACGAACAAACTCCCATCTATCATGACGACGTAAGCTATGCTTTAACCAAATTATTTCCTAATTCTGAGTACAATTTCCACACTAACCATATTAGTAAGAGCGTGTCGGGGAAATTTTCGATCGTTCGAACCTCTGCGGGAGATTAAGGAAGTGCTCATCCTAAAACGGAATTAAAGGGAGACAGATGCAATTTGAGGTCGATAATGTGACGAGGTTCGGAGGTAGCACTATGACTGAGCTTTAATTCAGTCCTTAATGGTGATGTTTGACTAAATTTCCATGTTTGATTAAAAATCCTATCCAAGAAACAGATTCTTAAAAAAACAATACATATAAAACAGTACCGTGACTCACTTATAGACAACGCACAGCCTAAACGGGTGATCCTAGAGATTTGAAGTTTGTAGGAGACATTCCTCGAGTACCCTATAGGTGCACTAAGAAGGGATTTTTTGAAATTCCACCCCTAAAGGGGTAATAAAGTTTGTATGAAAAATACCGCGGGGGAAGGCACATGATATTTTAATCAACACAGTTTCATTTTCACATCACCTAATTTTGGATAAGGGTGAAACATTGTTATAAAAATATTGCCATAAGATAATACAATTTAAATATAATCTCTGCTGACGTCGTTAAAATATAAAAGGGAGCGTTTACAAGACATTTTCTGACGCAAATTAGATTATGGCGGCTTGTGTAATATGTAGATGGGAGAAAAAATATATGCCGCTTAGTAAAAATTTACTTACCAGTGTCGTAACCCATAACGAACATAGCAATCATATTAAAAAAAATATTACTGAGCAAAGCAAAGCAAAAGCTAGTATCGCTTTTGCTTGCGATATTGTCGAAGTAGGCTCCAATTTACTTTCTACTAGTAGACCTAGCGATTGGTTAGAATTTTTACAGGTTAACAGCGGTCACTCTTTGCAAAGTCGAATAATTATCTATACATACATACATACATATTATCACGCCCGAAATCCCTAATGGGGTGGGCAGAGCCACAAGACTATTTGTGGCCACGTTCGATTAATTAGTCCTAAGATGGTATGATGATGGTATGATTAGGTATATAATTATCTATTATGTACCTAATTAGTATAGCAATACAGAAATATGTAGGAACATGTTAGCGCCTTAAAGTACTGAGGTGTGAGTAGTATTTAGTATCGTCGAAAACTTTCGACGTATGTAGACATTTAATGGATTAAATATCTCGATTCTAGCAGAGCAGCAACTAAAAACCCTTTACTCGTAACAGAGTAAAGCAATGAAGTTAATGTTGCGTTCACGAAACCTTCTTAGATAAACAATGAAACTTCTTTTCTGTTTCGCTAACATTGGACAAACTAAACACATCAGTCACTTTCCTACCCTTTCAGCAATATTAAACAGGCTCAAATGTATAAGCGTATGTGGGTATAAATTTCTTTTGCATGGCTATATTTTTTGCCATTTATAGTTTCTAAACGCTTGCAAGCGAAAATTGTACTTGTTGAACTGGTGATTAGAAAATTCCGCTATTTGCGTTAGAATTACTAATGTTGACTTCTTAACCACCATTCCAGTTTTTCCAGATATTAGTTCAATCTATTTTTGAATTGATACTATCTCTGATTTTGCTATAAAATATTTAGTTACAATGTCAATTTTATCGTATTTCAAAACGTTGTAATTATTATAATTTCTCGTCCCAAGATTTACAAAGTAACTTAGCGGTTCCGGATTCTAATTGAAAAACTTATTCCTAAGTAATTACAAATTATGCCGGTTGAAATTGTAGATTAACCCACCATAATAATTACTGTTGTTTCAATTTGTCTTTCGAATTAGTACTGATTTATCTTGTAAGTCATCTTAAAATTATTGTTGAAGTTGGAAATCCTACTGGACTTCCAAGTCGTGAAAAGAATATAACAAGGAATCGGTTTTGTCTTACAAGAAGGCTAGTTTTACTTTCGACCTAGAGATCATCGTAAGCTCCTGAAGATTTCATTTGACGACGTGGTTAGCCTAGTTGATAGTAACCCTGCCTCCAATCCGAAGGGTTCGATTCCCGATAAGGGAAAACATTTGTGTGATAAGTACGAATGTTTGTTCCTGAGTCTTGGATGTCTCCTATGTATTTAAGTATTTATTTCTCTATATAAGTATGTATATCGTCGTCCAGTACCCATAACACAAGCCTTTAGAGCTTACTTTGGGTCTAGATCGATTTGTGTAAAGATTGTCCCCTGATTTATTTATTTCTTCAGGGGAATCTTCATACTGCTTATTAGATACTTAAAAGCTTATAGCTTGTTAGAGATACTCCAACTCATCTTTGCGCACGTTTCTAGTGTACTCATAACCTTACTTTATAAGTAAGAGAGTGAAGAGTATTATTTTATTTTATAACAAATTAATTGATCAAAATGTAGAAGTGGCTTGATTAAAATCACAATATTACTCAAATGAATTGTAAGCTCCATTCTTATTTTATTTTATTTATCTTAGCTGTCCCACTGTTGGGCAAATGCCATATCTATAATTTATCTCTGTATAATTTTTAAACTATTTTTAACTGTATCTATCCGTAGTTACTGTGATTAATATGTGACACAACTCAGATATAAAATTTACACATACATACATATTATCACGCCCGAAATCCCTAATGGGGTGGGCAGAGCCACAAGACTACTTGTGGCCACGTTCGATTAATTAGTCCTAAGATGGTATGATGAACCGTATGGTGACAGGTGATCAGCCCATCGCCCATACAGATAGTCCACCATGTTGGAGAGGACCCGTCCCTTAGTTGACTTTTACGACATGCCAGGATGATAAGCATCTGCACGCATTCTATGCTATTTCTTCACTCCCAGTGCAGCAGAGGAGCAGGAGTATAAAATTTAGCAATTAAGTAAAATTGCTCTGAAAGCTATTAAACACAAATGAGGATAATCGGTGATATGATAAAATATTCCCCTCGTGCTCCGAAACATTTTCCCCTAAAAAATTGAATTAATTTCAACCAAACATTCGATCGGAGCATCAATATTAATGGCCATGCAATACGAGATTTCTCAGTACAATTATTTTACTGGAAAATCTCGTAATGTATGATTGAGTTACATAAAGGCATGTTTTTTATTTAAATGGTTTGCCAGTTCTTTTTAAGCTTTAACATTGTACACTCAATTTATTGACTCAAATCAAGATCGTATAATTTATACTTGGATTACTATAAGTAAAGTTAATATAAAATGTTCTAGCGTCGTATGCCAAGTTAAAATATTTGATTTCAGCGTCGCATAGTAGAGACAATCGAATAAGGAGACCAAATGTTTAAAATATTCCTTCCTTGTAAACAAAAACACAATTATTTTTTCAGAGTTTACAATAAATCCCAATAGTGGTGCCTGAAATAACAAAACAATGTTATCCCCTACATCATACACGCATAATCTCCTATCTTTAATTCCCGATCTATTTGGCATTAGAAGAATAAATAATAGTAATCAGTCCCCGCGGCCGACATCGTTTAGTTATTTGAGCCTTATCTGAGGCACGTGGCGGGATATGATACTCTGCTCTTTGATTTCATATTAGTAGGGAACTAAAGATTATAGATGTAAACCTGATGAGTATTATTTTAATTCTTTTAGTAAATGTTATTGAATGATATTTTCTTTTAAAAATCCTACTCTTGCCAAGCCCGACGAGGCAATGGACAACTTTTCATGATGAATTTCTATTATTTAATTTAATTGATATAATGTTTTGTAATTTAAAAATAATTATTTTACTTTTACTCATGTTTCACTAACCTAATTATGGACACTGTATTTGTCTGAAATAAATAAACTATTATTATTAATATTATTAAAATTAAAGCAAGCAAGAAAAAATTGGTACATATTGTATAATAGCTGTGTCCTCCGATAATAGCAAAACTTACTAAAATAGAGCGTTTTTAGGGTTCCGTACCACAAAAGGATCACTTGTTTGTCCGTCTGTCTGTCTGTCTATCTGCCTGTCAAGACCTTTTTCTCGAAAACGCGAAGAGGTATCAAATTGATATTGAAGCAGTGTATTACAGAACAAGTAAAGAAAAAAGTCCGAAAACTGTAATTAAGTAGTTACATCACAAAAAAAAAACGGAATAACCTTTGCAAGGTCGTATCACAGTCGACGGTTGCACGGACATAGGAGCTTGCGAAAGTTATGTTTTGTCTTATTTCATAGGTAGGATGTAAATGGTTATCCGGTTGTTAAAAGCCATTGTTTTTTATTTTTAGGCTTCCGTACCTACATGGTACTGTCTGTTTTTCATAGGTAAGTGCGGGACCCTCGGCGCGCGAGTCTGACCGCACTTGACCGGCTTTTTTTACGTAGTGATTACAAAGTGTACCTATTCACTGTACCTAACGCAAACTTTTCAAAACTAATGCTTTGTTCAAACAAAAAGAAGTTTACGTTTTAGCAAACTATCAGAGTACTTGTTTAAATGGTATAATAATGAAATGATAATTATTATTAATTTTAAAATTGAACCTAACAAATTCTAATCCGCTTCCGGTATACCCCTAGTTTTCTCGACATCGAAAATGAAAGTCAAGTCTTTTGAGTCCCAGGAGGATTCAAAAGATATAAAATTCCGAAATGAAATAAGTGCTTTTTCAAGTATATATTTAACAGCAAATATTGTTAACGTATTGGACAATATTTATCCCTCGTTTCTGTACAAGTTTGGATAACGGAAATACTAACTAAATAATGCTTTTATTTCGTCTATAGGGGTGGATGCAGGGCGTCGAACTAGTGTCACATTGACCGTCTCATGCCTGTCTATTAGGGTCAAGAAATGTCAATATTTTCTGTAATAGACACTGGGAAGGACATTTATATGAATATTTGTTTATAGTAACTTAATTGTGCTTCAAACTACTGGAGCAGGAGACAGACTTTGCGTTGGCTGAAGTAATCAAATCATATTGCGTCTAAGTGTAGTATTTGTTTTAAATTTTCAATTGTGACAAGCCTTTCATTAAAGTTGTTACGAGTAAAAGCTAGCTACTTGAATATTAAACAAAATAAAACTTATCACTAAATGTGTAAATAAAGAAAAAACTGGACAAGTTAAACTCGCGTGGAGAGGATTCCGTGATTATATGAAATTTCCTATGTTAGTTTAAACTTCATTAGATATGACGCCATTGTTTTTTCTATGTGCCCTCCATGTTTAAAATTCAGTCCGTGTTGCGGTCACCGACTTACATATGTGTACCAAATGTCAACTTAATCGGTTCAGTAGTTGCGGAGCAATTTGGCTGTGACAGACGGACAGACAGACAGAAACACGAGTGATCCTATAAGGCTTCCGTTTTATCCTTTTGAGGTACGGAACTCTAAAAATTTATGTTACAAAACTTGATTTAACTGAAATCAACTAGCAATCACAGCCAAGTTTTAAGTAACCGATTTGTTCTAACACAGCAACTGCTAGCTGTGTAAATAACTTTTAACAGCTTGAAGCGATCCAAACAATATCAACAGCTTCAAGCTCATGACACGGCAGCGCCGCTCCCGACTACTAATGTTCCCGACCGCTTATATCTTTCAGAGGGCCTAGCACACTAGCTTTTATCGCGCACATAAAGCATCTGTCACTTTTTAGTTAATATGCGTGTGAAAGAGATGATGCTTTATGTGCGCTATAAAAATTATTATGCTATGGGGGCAGGTCTCAACCAAATCTAAAGACTCACCCTGGATTGGAAAGAATTACCCTATACGTACTTTCTACCGTTTAAAGTTTGATGTGTCGAATTGACCGTTTGTTACATTCATTTTAAGAAATTAGTTGAGTACACAATTATTATTGATTTTTCATGCCAAAAATAATGAAATTTGTGTAATTAGAATAGATTCATATTTTTTTATAAGTCTATCATCATCAAACTCTTGCCGGTGGAGTTCATTCCATGTACTTCTTGACCCCGCTCTCGTCTTGAACTCCGGATACGCCGCTTCATCCTTCCTTTCACTTTATTTTTCAATTTCTTCACGTGGTTCATGAAGGTTTTTAGAAGTCGCCCTTGTTTTCTCTTTCCTACCACTTTCCCTTCATCATGATTAAATTAAATTACATTATATGAAGCTGCTGAAGAA
Organism: Tortricodes alternella; assembly: GCA_947859335.1. Taxonomy (NCBI): domain Eukaryota; kingdom Metazoa; phylum Arthropoda; class Insecta; order Lepidoptera; family Tortricidae; genus Tortricodes; species Tortricodes alternella. Next base: position 12,222,394 of record OX401977.1, read on the forward strand.
TTTCAACAGTCACATCATCAAAAGTGACAAAAAGCAACGCACACAATCAAATGGAAACGTAAAATTTCGCAAAGTTATTCCTTTTGCATACTCCCCAGTATGCGGCGTTCCGAGCAAACCGCGGGAGAGTCGAGTCAAACTGAGCGTTATCACGTGACCGGCTTACCTAACAATCCCTCTGAATAGTTTAGTACTATTCTCTTACGATTGGACGTTTTGAATACTCTATAAAATTTGAGTTCAGTCGATTAGCTGCACATTCAAGTTTTCTGCTGCTAGATTAGACAGTTAGTTCAAGTTAAGTTATTAAGTTCCCAATATCAGTTTTAAGAAAAGTCAAGTTTAACATGAAACTGCTGAAGTTGTTTCATAAAATGCTTGTTTCAAGGAGTTATTTGCTTACAATAATGATTTTAGTAATGGCTTACCTCGACGTGTTTATTGCCGATTCTTCTATATAGGTATTATTTTCTATACTATATCTATATTTTGACGATTTGCGACTAATTTTCACAAACAGTAACAGAACTCACAGTTCTAACCTGTTGCAAAAACTACACAACCAGGCTACGATAATCACCGCTATAATAAATAATTGAACGTCGTTACCGATATAGCAACGTTGCATGAGTTGCTGTAAGGTTGTGGCTTCAGCGAGCATACCTGTGTGAAAACTGTAACCTATGCCATGAGGGTTTCTGTTTTCACCTGGAAGAACTTGAGGCTTAGTATATGGCAAATACGCCCGTTTGCATCGTCGTATCGTTGCAAATGCTGTAATTGGATACACAAATATTGATGTAGCTATCGCTGCTATGATTTTTCTTATATTAATTGGTAGGTACGTTTGAAATGCGCAAGCTTCGATCGCGCGTGAATTCATCTGACAGAATTAGGACAATCTCTTTTTGCGTATTCTTTGCCCTTGACGCGCAAAATAGAACTTAATGAGCACTGAAAAGGTCAACCCCTAATCAATAAGAACGTAATTAAACGCAAATTTAAAGCCATTTTCCGAAGGCTAAGCTCCTCACTGAAGACTTTAAGCTGCTGCCAATAATTTTTAACTAAACGCAGCTCGGAGGGAGTGGCTTAAGTAAGATTAACAACTAAAGTCGACGGCGACAGTAATTACGGCATTATTGCCAATAGATGGGCTCTGGCCAGATTTAGTACTTGAAAGTTGGTAAAAAGAAACTCACCTTTGTGCAGAACCTACTTTATGAACCAGGACCATGTAACTCCTGATTTTATATCGCATCTATTCAAAATTAACAACTACTCCATCGTGATAGTAAAAGGTAGGCAATCAAGTATAAAATGCAATTGACATGAAACACTATCACAGGACACTATTTACACTAAAAATAAGATAGAATACCTAACGAACAACTATTGAAATATTTATTTCCTTGATTTACATTGAACAGCCTTTGCTCTCAACTTCCGAAGCAATCGTCTTTATTAGGTAATTATTAGTTTATAATTCAGAAAATTGCTACCGAACCCATAACATTTCTTATCACACAGTCGCCTTTGATAACTAACGCTCTAACCGTCTAAAATAGTTTTTGCCGTTAGGTTTTCCACAGGCGCTTGTGGTTGTAGGACATTATTCTGCCCGCATCGCGACGACAACCTTAGGGATAAGTGGGCTCACGGGCCTAGCCCTATATGAGGAGATTAGTCCGAGCTCGTACGTAAGCCCAGCGATTTGGGGCTGGTGTCATTGCCCTTTCATGGGCTGTAAAGGACATATTTCGCATTCACAAGTTTTCTGTAAAACGTCCACAATGTCAGATATTTATTCGGAAAAAGCAATGCTGCCTGTATTAGCAGTAAGATAATTCCGGTCATGGATAAAAAGACGTTAAATGTGTTTATGTAATTGTTTCTTGCTTTAAGTATAAGGTTATATACTGGAATATGGTATTACTGCTTACTTTTTTCTTTAATACATAGTAAAAAGTCTTTAAGTAACGAAGTGAATTTTGTTATGCTGTCCACATTACTATGCTATTAAAATTTATAATTGGGTGGCATATAAAGATCAATAATCCAGTAACACTAAAGTTAAGATAAACGCGAAAAACTTAACCCTACCTTTGCCGTAGCAGCCATTATTCACTTTTCACTCCAATCAATACTCTAGAGTGCCCGGGTTAAAAGTCAACGACATGTCAGGTGTCAAAACATATTTTCCGTGTACGGAATAAGTATAAAAACCGTATAAAAACGGAGGAAAGTGCTATCTGGCGGCTTTTCCGGACCATTGACGGCTGACGCGGAAGATGACGCGTGAAAAACGCTCTCAAAACCCCATGGATGATTATTTTTTAAAATATCTGCCAATAAAATCGACGATGAAGAGTTGGCTCGGAATAGTTAAGTGAAATTAAAAGAAAACATGCAAACTTTATAGAAATTTGGCAAGAAGCAGTGTCTTACTTAAAGGAAAAAGTCTGAAAACCATTAAGATGTATTTACATCACATAAAAAATAGTTAAACGGAATAACCTTTGTAAGGTCGTATCACAGTCAACGATTGCACGGAGATAGGAGCATGCGCAAGTTATTATTTGTCTTATTTGATAGGTTTGATAGGTAGGTTGTAAATGGTTACCCCGTTGTTAAGTGCTCTTTTTTATTTTTAGGGATCCGTGCCTACAAGGTACTGTTTCTTTTTCATAGGTAAGTACGGAACCATCGGCGCGCAGGTCAAACTCGCACTTGAACGGCTTTTTATTCTTCTGTAACCTCCTCTTTTTTATATCAAAATACATATATATCCAACGAAAATAACAAGGCAAAGTGACTATACAAATAGCTGATTATCTCGGAAAGCAGCAATATTTCTAAGTCAGCCAATAATTACTCGTCCAGACATACCTGACAGGTTATTCATTCACATACGTCCAACATTCTAAGCTAACAAAGCATACGAAACTAATGCAAACATTCGCCGGGCTTTTTCCAGCGCACCGGTAAATTGCCGATGTAATCGCGCGGACCCATTAGTTCGATGTCGGAATATCCTACCCTAGAAACAAGAGGTTCGTATCTAAACCGTTTGGAAACCGGCCAGTACCCTGAAAGCCTTTCGAAACCTTATTTATAGCTTGTTAATAATTTGTTCCAATTTATTACAGTTGAGATTTAATTTGGCCATGTCTGCTCTAGCCATGTTTGGCTTTGTTTAGATTTAAAGAGAGAAAAAACTTAATTTAAATCTAGCACTTTCCTAAGCCTACTAACACAGATACCGCGTTTAAAACCGAAATTTCACGAATAATGTTGTAAATACTAGTAATTAGCAAAATACAATGTTATTTTATGAAAACTGTACTCATAAAACAGTACCGTGACTCACTTATAGACAACGCACAGCCTAAACGGGTGGTGCTAGAAGTTTGAAATTTGCAGGAGACAAACCTTAGAGGTGCACTAAGGAGGGATTTTTTGAAATTCCTTCCCTAATGGTGTGAAAAGCGTTGATAAAGATTGTATGGAAAATACTGCGGGCGAAGCTGTGGCGGGCCCACTAGTGAGTGCCCTTATAAATCATTTTGAGTGGGTAGTAGTGTGATTGATTTGTATTTTGTAATATTACATAATTATGTACCATGCGCCTAAAAAACATATAACCCGGGGCTCACGTATGCGTGCAAGCCCAAGGAATTTAATAATTGTACTTTATTGCACAAATATAAAGATGTACAAAAAGGTGAAATTAATGCTATGAGCATGCTCAACCAGTCAACCTTTGAGTGACTATTGTGTGTTGATGAATTCATTACCCATAAGCAAGATGATGGGTTGCATGAACTACGGCTATATTTTGAAACCTTAATACTGAAGATGCAACGCAATTGCAACGCAATGCAGGCCGAGCCTAGTATGAATCAAAATTTTAATTGATCGATTTTTTAAATTGTATTTCAATAGGGAAGATGCATGTATATCAAAATGAGGTTTAAATGATATAATGTTATGAAGGTAAATGTAAACAAAAGTATATTACAGAAAACAAAAGATCGTTGTTTTGACTATTCATTTTTATTTGATTAAGGGTCAAAATTAGTGAAAAATATATATTGTTTTTTAGATCTGCGCCTCTATTCGGGAACACTAAGTGATGTTATAGCGACTCGCGAGCGAGATTTCTCATTTCACTCTTCCGCACGACGCGTAATGCGTAAGAGCGAGATGCGAGTCTCGCTCGCGAACCGCTGCAGTATCACTTAGACGTTCCCGAATAGACGCCCTGATTTTAGTTTTTTGGACATCCGCATCAAATTTATGTCATGTTGTATTTCTACGATGTTGGTCTAAAAACAGTATTATCGGAAATAATTGCAGATTTCGCTTAAACGCCACACATTTTATACAGTCTAACGACAGCTGTGACGTCATAGCTGTTGTCCATTTTGTATGGAGTGTTTTTGCGAGTGGTATGAACAATGACTTTTCAAAGCTTCATAACTTATAAAATAAACAACATAATAATGTTTTGCGTACACAAATTGGTTTCTATTATTCAGCAGTTTCCAATACAAGATGAAACAAAAATGATGCATGTTCCCTATTTTACCGTCAATCTTCAGTGCCTCATGAAGCACAACCTCCTTCCAACAGGAGTGTCTACTCTGCAATCACACGATTAATTCATGTACAAATTTAAAGCTAGGTTATGCCGTTTAAATTTATGCTCCCCCAGCTACGTGCGGGGTATATTTTAGCTGCTCTCGATAAATCAAATAGTTGTAATGAAATGTCACGATGCGCGAGCGCTCCCACTGTTCCGTTTTAAGTTTCAGAGCCAATTGAGTCTGCAGGGCTACTGTAGTCACCAGGAATAGTGGTACTATAGAGTTGTTATGAAGCATCTTTGAGATTATGCTTTGTACGTATAAAAGGCTTAAAGATTAATTACTGTGATTGCTCGTATGATACTAAATGACGCGAATCAACATCGTCAAGATTACATCTTATTATTTTTATATCGATTAATCAGGCTAGAACCGTTGATTAAAAAGTACCAAATAATAACATTACTGTCTTCGATACGATTCTCAGCAATCTTCAATATTCCAGTGATAGTTGGAATTGCTATATTGAGCCACATGCCAAGCAAATTACCGGCTTGTTCCGAACCGGAGCACTAATGGAAAACAGTTGTGAGCCTACCACCTGTTTCGTCGGATTACTACTACTGTCATCTGTATCTGAAACACATCTCAGAAAATTTACTTATTAACTTTCGTGGTTTTATCATTAGAGCAGAAGTTCAATATCTGAAAACTGATCACCTTTTTCAAGATTAGGTATAACCCGAAGTTATTACGAAGATGCCTTCGATAAAATAATCATAGTATTAACATACGGTCAGTCAGGTTAAAACTATCACGACTAAGGTTAACAAAATATTTGTATAAAGTCCTAGTCCTTTTATTTACCTACTGCATAGGCAAATGAAACATATTCTCGAAAAATCTTGATATCCGCTCAGATTAATTCAGCACTTAGTCTCATTAAGTGCAGCAAAAGACGTTAATGTAGGTACATTTTATAAGTAGACTAAATCCAAGAAAAGGTAGGTTTAATTATAAATAAATAAATATACAAGTCCCACGATCGTGCGAGATTCCCCTGGATGCGAGCAGCACAGAATCGGTTATTGTGGCGAATATTGAGGGAGGCTATGTCCAGCAGTGGACGTCTTCCGGCTGAAATGATAATGATGATGAGATATACAAGTTGTAGTATAGGTGAATCATCCTATTCTTTATTAATTACTAGACAGTAACAAAGAATACTTCGACAAACGCTAATAAGTAAACTGAAATTCTGCCAATTGGCGTTGGAGTTGCTATTGAAACTACTGACACTAGTTCTGGCGCCCCGAGAGCTATCGAGCTCTCATATCAATTGTGATCATTAGTGCGCGCCTTGTTCGAGCTGGTAATTGCAGCCGCATCGACAAATGAAAAACGGAACTTAATACCACCAACGGTTGTTATTTTACGCTTGTATTCATGTTATTTTGTTTACTTGTGATTTCATACTTAACCCTGTTCTTGTTACAAATTATAATCTGGTTTTTAAAGGCCTTGGCCAGTTAGCTGGATTTTTACTTCGTTCATAAGCCTTCTTATACTAACTATTCACGGATCCGCCAGAATTCCATCACACCGGCGGATCGATGCGTCCGTCCATACCGCTTCAGTCGCGACGCCTCGTTAAGGCTACGTGATCGCAATCGTTATTGCCTATTTATACACATTGTCGGCTTCAGCACTCACAACTTCCGCGACGCCATAACCACCCACCCCAGACTCTCCAACAACTGCAAGTTGACGAAACTTAACAAGACGCCGCGGCAGACGCGGGGCTCTTAACAAATTGGCTGAAAAAAAAACAGCAATAGGTACGTTTTTTACCAATCGTAGTAAAGTCGAAAGCTTAGTTGAACGTAGCTCGCGAATAAATAGGAACTTTTAAGCAGCTCAATAGTGAATACTCACGCTGTTTATTCCTTTTAAATTTAATCCAATTAGAATGATCTTAAATTGGACGGCAGCTCGGTAGGTACGGTCATTTAATACACCTATTCAGATGACCGATGCAGCCGTAGTTGCACTTCAGTTAATTACAGAGAAGTTGAAAGCGTTCAATTCAAAATTGCAATTCAACCTCGTAATAAATTGGCCGAAATTTCACAAAAAGTGTACATGCAAATGAGTTCCAGCCCATAGTGATTTGAGAGTGGCCGGTACAAAACGCACGTCGGATTAATATAATCGGGCGGTCAGACTGATACAGACAGAGGTGGACGCGGCAACCTGCAGCGAATACTAATTTCGATGACAGCTGTATTCTGGAATATTACCTGAAAAATATTAACATAACAAGAAAAGTAGCATACATACATACATACATACATACATACATACATAGCATCACCGAAATCCCTAATGGGGTGGGCATACATACAAGACTACTTGTGGCCACGTTCGATTAATTAATTAGTCCTAAGATGGTATGATAAACCGTATGGTGACAGGTGATCAGCCCATCGCCCATACAGATAGTCCACCATGTTGGAGAGGACCCGTCCCTTAGTAGACTTGTACGACATGCCAGGATGATAAGCATCTGTACGCATTCTATGCTATTTCTTCACTCCCAGTGCAGCGGAGGAGGAAAAATAATAAGGTGAAAATTTGTCAGCTAGCCTACATAATACAGCATAAGCCCTTTTTTATCTCAGGATCTTTTTATAAAATACCAGCGTTTTTCTAGTATGCCATCAGAAAATAAGAGCCATAGCAAGAGACATCTACAGAATTGATCGAAACAATAAATTTAGGGCCCTTATGTGAGCTGGGCCTGCGTTGGCCAGCACAAAACATGCATTTATAGTGACAAATGTGACAGATATCTGGAACTCAGTCACAGGTCAGCAGCTCAATTACGTAACACAATTGGTATCAGTTTGGCTCGAAAAGTAAACCACCATCATCACTTGTTGTAAATAAGGGTACAATTGGTTTATTTTCATTGCAAGCGATACCAATTGGTGTTACGTAATTGAGCAGCTGGTCTGATCACTACTTGATTAGGTTTTTGAGTTCCCCGAGCGTATCATGTCCATCACAAAAGACATATCGTCAACACTAAACGCTAAATAAGCTTTTTTTTAAATAAAAACTTTAGATGGCAACATCCTTTTCAATCGGATCAAATCCAAATTGGCATCAGCGGTGTGTTTCTCTAACGTTCACAGCGGCTGATCAGCGGATAAACGAAACTATTAATTTATACTGTAAAGACAAAGTCATTCGGTCTAAATTTGGACGTCTCATCACTGAACAGTCGCTGTGCACGTTAGAGAAACACAAGTCAGAATATGACAGTTTGCATAAACGTTTTCATTATTTTTATTTACTTTTCCGGGAGGCGTAATCAAGGTAAGTACAATACAGACGTTGGGAACCTTTTCGCTTCCACGTGTTATTTGAGAAGCAATTGCGATTGGTATTTACACATGTTTTTGTTACTCCTTCTGGCCAGTGCAATATCGTGATTGAATATTTTCCTCCCCTAATTTGATCTCAGATATGATGCATTTTGCTGTACGTTTTGATCCACCTTTTAGCGATTAGTTATTTTGTATCTTCTTAAATCGATAATTCACCATTTAGAATTTGACGTTTATTACCTAATATTATACAGATTCAGTAGTAGGGTTTTTAAATAGTGGTGGTGGCTTCAATAAGTTGTGATCGAATATTAATGTCTTATTTCCTATCAGATCCAGACAAAGAGTTAAAGCAAACAAGTTTTTTATTAGTCCTAAAAGCCGAAATCTTTCACAATGCTCGCGTGTCTTTCGGGCGTTATCTGGAGCTTACCAACCTCTCGGGAGGTGACCTCCTTAGCTCCATATCCCTAAGTGCTTACGCATCTAGGTTATTGTGCTATAACTGTAGTGAAATCGATAGTCGATAAACGGTATCGAATATCGCTCGCTTTTACCGCAAATTGCGTAAATGGAAATCTGGCTGCGGAAAACGGAAAAGGTTGCGGTAAGTAAAATCTAAATGAATGTAACTTGATCACGTTTTGGGGACATAAATTTAACTAAGTGAACGGCGACAATAAGTGATGACGGAAACGTGCGATTTTAGATTCTTTTTCGCCTGGTTCATGAATATCTAACCTATTATTTCTAGTTAGGAAGTTATCTATTAGTATCTAATGACACTATTTCATAAATTGTTCTTACTAAAAATAAAGAAATAAGAGATATCTACTCTGCAAAACTGCTCAACGAAATGTTACCAGAGAAGTGCAGATTGCATCTGCGGCCACAGAGTAATCAGCCCGAGCACTGCTAATGCTTCCTCTGCATCCCGGCGAGATTACAAAACCCCGATTTTGTATGACTTTGCAATGCTTTATCTCCTTAAACGGTCGCTTGTACGTTATTACGGCAAATCCCATGATAGTTGGGATGCACTGACAACTTGAACTAACAAAATTATATTTGCGTTGCATCCAATGATGGTCAATCGAGATACATCTATGGTGGGTTGTAATAAGAGCTGGGATTTTTTTAGTTCCTTGTAAAGTTATGTTGGTGAAATTGGTACTATAATGCACGCACGTGGCGCAAACGCAGGGTGTAATCTTGGCCCCCAGCTTTGATGTAGCCCGTGTTTGCCTAAACGCGTAGCTTTAATTACAGGCTCATTAATTTTGGATTATTTAACCAGTCTGGTTTGCATAGTCTTGTGGTTGTAGCGTTAGGGAAAGTTTACTGAAACATGCTGTTATAAGTTGAATGGGAGCAAGAAAATGGCAGTGCAGACTAAGGATCTTTCAATTAGGATAACACATCGATTATAAGTTAGCATTAAAATAAAAGTTAAACCTAATTGCGATATGAATAACTTCCATTCAAATTATGGAGATTTGTCATGGATATCATTTAAGAAACGGCTGTCTTTTCCAACTTTGATACATAAGAACCCTCATGTTAGCGTTAATGAAACATTTTAAGGCCTGGCTTGCCACATTATATCTAAACGCATTCTGACGAAATCACAGCTGCGCGCGACGTGTCACCGAAACTTCAGCAACACCCATTAAACTTAAACGCCCAAAAGAAGCAAACTGTGACAAATTGCCGTAATCATTTCAAATTTGTTCCTCGGAGACTAAACAATGGTAATTCCGCAACATCTGCTCTGTATGCAGGAGGCTGGCACGCAATTACAGGGATTATTGCGTTGGTGCCCATTAAACAGGCGTTAGGCTTCCTTCCGCTTTTTGTTAGAGGTGTGACGGTGCTGGACTGAATTAGAATGGACTTAAAGAACGATGTTTTTAAGTCTTAACGCAAATCATGGTTATGAGAACTTAAACGTGAACAAAATGCTCTGGTATACATTTTATGAAACTACAACTACACGTGCATTTCCGAGACTACACGTTGCAACGTGGGTACTCGTTCTAAACAACAAGAAGAAGAAGAAAAACGTTTATTCACTAACACAAAAACACACAGAGTAATATAAATTAAGTAAAGGAAAGTAGCGCTAGAAGATAAAATTTTGAAACACCTTTCGAAATATGGCGGCTTACAGTAGTTTTTATTTTTCTATCCGAAATCGAATGAAAAATTACAATTAGTTTTTCATTGTACAGAATCTACTAGATTTTGATTGCAAACTAACTATAACATTTACAGTGTAATCAAGCATTTGCCTTACAATGTAAAAAACCTCCCAAGTCCAACAATTTAAACAGCACAGAATTCCAAAACTGGAGCACGGAGTTGATATTCTCAAAGCAAATTCAGCGCGCACTAAGCGTTATCTCGTGCAAGCAGGTGACAAAGTAAGAAAATAAAGTTGTGGACTTGGACATCGGACGACATTATTCATGTTTATCGCCCTCGGGCCGTAGGACACCGCAATTAGAGGATTTCGCTTCCATTCTCTTTAAATAAGCTAAGCTTTTAAAACGAGTACGACCTGTTTTTTGCAAGCGAACGAAAGGTACGATAATTGCGGAATGTTGATTTGATTCATTTTAATAGACCCGGCTGAAAATTGTGAAGTAAATTGACGTGAAACATAATAAGTAATCCGAGGAACAAAAAATCAGTTCATATTTTTTATCTATTAGCGGTTCAGCAGGTGAATGTAATATTTTTAACTCGTCCTAAATTGGAAACTCAAAAATAACGAATGAAATGCTTTACGTCCGATTACAACCTTGTATATTAGGAAGGATAAAATCTACCACAATCTCACCTGTAAACTAAAATACTACAAGTGAAATTCAATAAAAACGTCCACCTATTCCAAACGTCGCAACAAACGAAATCACAAACACCCGACACCAACTGAAAACAAACGTTCGACAAAGATAGAATATTAATGTCCTCCCCGTATCCCTTTCCTGATGCTTCCCTACTAGTGCTGAGCGGATAAACCCGCAGACAAAAGTACGTACGTCTAACAGGATTATACGACTTTGTTTTGCGTTTGATGAATTAATTTTACATCGAGTGTTGGATTATTCTGCTCGTATGAATTTGTGTTGATTACAACATCAGTCTTCCTCTACTAGTGTTAGTAATCTGAATTTTTAACAGCGATTGTTGGCGCGATGTATATACAATCGCGTTATAGTGATCTGATTTAAACAATACCTAGATGTTTGACAACTGTAACCCAAGGTAAATAGAAAAAAGCCTTTGGAGATACCAAAGTGAGCTTAGAGACTATGAGGCAACAAGTTTGTCGAAATAGAGGGTATAACAAAAGTATACACATTTATGTCTTAAACGTTGCAATTACTTTAACCAACTCTGCATTATTCTACTATTCCGTTCAACACTGAAGCCAAATGAGGGATTAAAATGTATGATAATAAAGAAGTTTCCTAACCTCGCTGTGCAAAGATCCGGCTGGGTCCACTAGGAAGCGATATTCTACTTTTTCTTATACGGAAACCTCTTGGTACTTTCGATTTACCTTCAGCGTCTTGGGTGCTCTGGTCACGAAGTGCATACCAAATGTAATATGCTTCCGATGTAATATGTTATTACTTTAAAAAGCAGTATTTTTTAAAATATCATCCTCAACATTTGTAAGTTGATTTGACGACTTTTGTATTTTCAAAATAGCGTCTCAGAATTCATGGTATTCTTCTTGCACACAGAATTGAGAGCTCACCTTGCCTGAGTTTTATTCGTGAACGTGTGACCTACTATGTATGAAAGTACCTACCGTTCTAGTGAAGCTTGAATTCTTGAAGATTTACTACGCGGCTAGTTCTTGTACCACCAATAAAACCACGCAGAATTTCTCTAGAACACATCGCAGTAAACCTTTAAAGATGACATTAAATAAGTAATGATGTTCCTGTTGCTGTCATAACTTGGGTGCTTAGCTTCCACTATATGACCTCATGTCGTTTAATTCATTACTCTAACACGTATTCATGTAAGAAAAACTTTTACCCAAAAACCTACGAGCAACCACCCTTGACAGCCGCAGCCCTCACTTTTACATAGATTAACAGGCACAGGTAGAGGGTAGGATAATATAATTACTGACAATCGATGGCTGCTCCCTCAAGGTATCGAGGGCAGAGACGTCTTGCTGTGATATTTATTAGATCGTTTTTTTAAATTTCGAAGGTTCATTGCACTTTACGTGATTAATTTTAATTTGTTTGTTCAATGGCTGTTTGGCACGCATTGAAAAAGTTTAGGGCATATACGAGGGGTGGCTGAAAAGTTATCTACCTAACTATGAAACAAAGGACGATCATGGCTAGTTTTTTTTTATTTTTCAATATAGTCTCCTGACAGGGAAATGCACTTATTACATTTATCAATTAAAGACATTAACCCGTTAAAAAAAAAACTTTAGGTTTATCATCGCAAAAGTCACAGAACACAGAAAGAGGTTAGAAAGGCGATGTGGGCGGGGCACGCGTGCCGCGCAGTTGAGCAAATGAGCTATTTCAAACACGACTCGCTGTCAGCGCAGTCAGTCGCGAGCGCGATGCGTCACAGTGTCGAGCTGCGGTAAAATCCGGTTTAATTCATTGAAAATGTCGTCTTGTGCAATAATTACGTGCAGGGCCAGAAGCCAAGTATCAAATGTGTCAAAAGATGGAATTTCTTTTCACAGGTAAGTCTAAAAACTAAGTTATTTAATGGTTTCCCAAAAACTGCCTACGTGACGAAGTAATGAGACTAGTGATGTGGCCAAAGTTAGTGTTATCGACTATAGATAAACAATGTGTTCGATAAGTTATTAATTTTTCTGCATTGATGAATGGACCAAAAAAGCGATAATTAATAATAAGAGTGTTTTAAAAAAATACTTTTTCTTCCTACTACGCTTTAATTTCATCATAATGGCCTTAAATACTCAGCACAAAGCAGCCCTTATTTGCTCTAGAGCAAATAAAGTTGCATACAAATTTCATTATTGCACTGTTTTGTATTTTTTTTTAATTTGGTTGGTTGATCAAGAATTTTACACCAACAGCTACCCAATCCGCCCATTCACAGTCCGACGAGACAGCCGATCACTCTTCTGTAGACTTACTGTTAGCAAAAAAAAAAAAAACAGGCCGCATATCGGCGGCCATATCGAACTGTGATTGTCTCGTCTAAAATGTTATGCTCAAAGTACTGGCTGATAAGATAGTATGGGTTACAAAAAGATATAAAAAAAAATTGGCATAATATGACAATTAATAGACTGGATACAAGATTTCTGTGAAAATTTTCGGATTTTCGACTTTAGCTTCAGAACCAATAGACCGATTTTAATAAATAGGGTATCTTAAGATTCGGAGAGAACGTGCGAGTGTCATAGGCTATATAAAAATTCTAAGGGTGCGTCATAACAGGTGCCAATATCCTTTTTACTTCGCTAGTTGGGTTTAACTGTACCTTTACGTTTTTTACCAACTTTTAGCAGTAGTAGAAAGAAAAGCAGATTATGCACCTCGCATCAAGTGATTTGTTATTGCGCTCGTGTTTTTAGAGCCCTCACTGGCGTTCGGGCTCCAAATCAACACTCGGCGCAATAATGAATCACTTTCTGCTTGGTGCAACAATCTACTATTAATGCACTTACAGAGCTGCGACCATAATACACCTTAAGCCTGGTTTACAAAGTAACTTGTTAATTCCTCTGAGTTCAGCTTAAGTACATTTGGTCCTGTTATACCCTATTATAATAAGTCTTTTGAATTTATTTATCATTTAAGTTAACTTCTGTATTTTTTATCAATGTTGTTCCTAATAATATAAAAACAATTTATCTAAAAGTGGCGGGCTTGATGTGAAGCCGGTGTATAATGTCTAAACTTAATATTATTATAGCTTGTGGGTTTTTATAACTATATTTAATTTACATAAAAAAGTAAATACAATATTGTAATAAATAACAATATAATGATTAAGTTTCAAAATTACACACGAGAAACTTAAACTTTTTTTTTGTATTTGCGCATATTTATAGTAGTTTATGCAACGGTTGCATAATGATAGGCATTAAAATACGAGTGCCGGTTTATGAGACGAGCCGATAGGCGATTTTCATAATAAGATCGCACGAGTGTTTTAAGGCTAAATTATGTACAGTTGCATACTTAACTTTATCTAAACACATACTTATTATAAATCCTCCATGATGTGTTCAGAAACAATATTTTCTGACAACAAGTGATTTTTTGCAATCCTGGCTGCATATAAAGAAATAAAAATTAGACAAAAAAACCGCGTAACCCGCCGGACCGACCGCGACCCGCCGGACACAGCGCGCAACCCGCCGGACACAGCGCGCAACCCGCCGGACACAGCGCGACCTGCCGGACACAACACGCAACCCGCCTTACACAGCGCCTGATTAACTACGAAATAGTAGTATACACTTCAAAACGCGGCATAGAGGGCGCGATACATCATCGATAACTATTATCGATATGCTCGAGGCCTAGTGCAAATGTAAAATAAATTGCTTTTGTCAATGAAGCGGTATGGGCGGGGCAACGGCTGGCTATTCGAACGCACGAATCACGAGCGGACTTTGGTTATTGTGGGTGTGTGCGTATTCTCGTAGTTATTTCGTTTGCGCTAGTAGTTGTAACGTCGAGCGGGGATGCTTCGGCGACAGCGGTTTCGGTACGAATTATGGCAGACGGTCTTTCTAACCTCTTTCTGTGTTCTGTGGCAAAAGTCATTAACAGCAGCCTTCATGTCGTTATCGGTTACGAATCTTCGTCCCCTCAGTTCTTTCTTCAAAAGTCTGAACAGGAAGTAGTCGGATGGGGCCAAATCTGGACGTTGATTACTTCGTACCCATTTCAATTAATTGCTAGCTTTACAAAAAAAAGCTAGAAAAAAGGATAACCAGTGAACACGACCTCATAGTGGCCAGTATTATTTTCGCATAACATATAGGCTAGGTAGACAACTTTTCAGCCGCCCTTCGTATATTTTCGGACGGTTTTGGAGACAATTAAACATAGTTACTTTAAAATGTCTGATAACGGTTCCGATTTATCGAATGCTTTATTTTTGACGAATCGTAATCTCACCAAAACAAGATTATCGTTATGAAGAAAACAAATGGTACCGTTCAAATTTTTGAAACAAATGGGCCTCAATATTCGCACATTTTCAACAAAAGGTAGTCGCAAAAAACAGTCATTTCAACAGCGGTTTCTCTTAAATATCACGATCCTATGAATACTTTGGCGAAAAGAAAAACACCATTCATCATGCGCGACGGCTCAACGGATTCCCGGGCCACCCTATTCAGGACGGAACCAAATCTTTTCGCGCCTCCGGTGCTTGGTTCCTTTCGTCATTGTACCTTTCTCACTGTGAAGAATGTGACTTGAATGACCGGTGAGTAGCTGAATTACGAGTTTTTTGCTTACAGTATACTTATTGTATAAGGCTGTAAAAAAATTGGAAGCAATTATAGGTTATGTAGATTAGGTTCTGACGTCATTATAAAACTGAGTCCGTTGCATCTCGTAATCAAGAGAAGTGTGAACCTACGGTTTTTCATACAAAAGGCGATAACGATTTTCACCCCTTAAATGTCAATCGTTGATCACCAATTTTTGATAGGTTGTCAGTCAGAACAAAATCTAGGTCTATACGTTTTGATTTTTTGATTATAATAAATAAATTTAGTTTTATTGTGGTTTTAGTATTCTCATACAAAACTAATTTCGGCATTATTTGACTTTTGTGACCTTTAATCAAAATTTTAAAAACGTATAGACCTAGTTTTTGTTCTGACTGACAACCTATGAAAAATTGGTCAAAATCGGTTAACATTTAAGGGGTGCAAATCGTTATCGCCGTTTGTATGAAAAGGGTGATTTTTGCCTTTGGTTCACAGTCCTCTTAAGCCATTTTAATAAATTCTCGGTTTGGCTGTGTTTTACAAGTAAACGTTAGTAATTAGGCCTTTTCCTGAAACACTTTAAGCTGTTCTGACAAAATTATAAACTCCAAACGCATCAATTTGATATGTATAAGTCATTTAATTCCCTGCCGATTTTCATAAAAGGTTCTCGAGCGCTTAAAATTTGAATGCACTAAAAGCGCTATTGTAAAAATAAAACTGCGCTTGCAATTTTAAAGCGAATGTAGTACGAAAGATATTTCTGTCCGTGAAGCGGTGAGCTCAGCAAAACGTTTCAATAAATAGCCATGCAGGTGTCACAGCGGCGATAATATTTCATATCGTTTAATTTATTTGTTCCATTATTCCGAAAATAAGTACCAATACGTATAAAGCAATTCAAGCTATTGCAGACTATTATTGCAGAAAAGTTAATTAATCTAGTGGCTCCGTGAGCTGTAGACCTGGCGACAAACTTAACTTTGCCGTTGGAAATCTGTTATCCACATACATCGGTATAGGTCGGGTCAGTTTACCAACACCGCAAATAAGTTTGTAATTACAAAAACCCCCATATCTCCGCCATTTTGAAAAATTTCGAAAAACTGAATCGACAAAGAAATTATTTTTTAATTATCGAACCTGCTCACAAAATTTCACGAGAATTGGTTGAGAACTTCGACCTGTAGACGAGAACAAATGGACAGCCGACGGACATACAAAAGCATTTTTGCCTAAGCTTAAACGGAGACGCTTCGCTCGCTTCGCTCGCTCGGTCGATAAAGTAACTTTCCAAAATTAACAAAACCAGATGCGATCGTAATGATAAACCTAACGCAAGTTAACAGCGTGACCCTCATAATAGAACAGCCAAGTCATTTCCTCTTCCGACCCTACAAAGGTCAGTAACCTTGACATTTCGTCGAGCGGAGCTCACCGAAGTCGATAAACAAATTTCTAGTATTTAACCCTCGTTCGAGCGCACCCAATGTTTAATCAGCCGTATTTTATTGTTGCTAAATGCCAAAATATAGCGCAGAGCCCCAATCAGACGTCTACATGGGCAAATAAAAGGGTACCGTTAAACCTGCGCCCTGTGCAGCTCTTGAGCGCAAAAATCCTAAATACACGGGCATTTAGCGTACCCGCTTAATCCCTTATTTACGGCGTTCGTCAGTTTAAATAATTTGCGTGGACCGGACACGCCACAGGATTAATTTGAGCACGGATATCAAAATGGCCGACCAGGTACTTATGATACTTTGTGCATGGCAACGTGCAAAGTAGTCAGATCAAGTGGGCTCGGCTTCTAAATTTGAAATCATACACAAATAATCTGATAATATTATGAATGAAAAATAATGTCGTACTCCGTGAAGATAACCTATGTAAGAGATGCTCATTAACTCAAATCAAATAACAAAATTTGATCTAAAACTAAACATTGCAGATTCAATAAAGAAGAGCGTAAAATCTTGTCTTTGAAAGCGAAAATATGATTATTCATAAGTTTTGTAGTTAATGAAAGTAATTTTCATAAATATGACCCTTCAGGAATTAAGGATAAAGTTACACAGTTCTGCGCAAACTGCTTAAAACATTAGACATCTCTTTAGATAGTTATGCACGAACGAATGAGAAATCAAATCCCGAATTGCAACTGGCTAGTCGGGTTTAACGGCAAACCTAATAAAACATTTAAATATCGACTACAGATTCCGGCCCTTAAAATAGCCCCACGTCCGAGAGAATGAGACAGGCACCCCCTTGATTTATTCGCTATTCCGCTCGCACGCTGGAGGTACCTCGTAATTTGGACGACGCGTAAATCTTGTTACTCGTGGAAATAGTATGTTACTGGAAAGGATACGTCGATTAAATTAAAACAGAATTATTGCAAAAATATATACATCAAAACCACAGGTTTATTTTAATGCGCACTAGTTCTTAGATAAAAAAGCAAACCGCGGTAAGAACCTGTTTATACATACATACATACATATTATCACGCCCGAAATCCCTAATGGGGTGGGCAGAGCCACAAGACTATTTGTAGCCACGTTCGATTAATTAGTCCTAAGATGGTATGATGAACCGTATGGTGACAGGTGATCAGCCCATCGCCCATACAGATAGTCCACCATGTTGGAGAGGACCCGTCCCTTAGTCGACTTTTACGACACCTGTCAACCTGTTTATAAGTAATAGTATTATAGTTTTCAAAGGTTTCTACATGAAATGGTAAGTAGCAAAAACAACTGCGAGTTGGATTGATAATACGGACCAGGAGATGCAGCGTGGCTCGACCAGACAACGAACTGATAAGGTCTCTGGATGCTCACAAAATGTGTTCATTCATAGGTGAAGTATTTGGGGAAGATCTGCGTCCAACAGTCGCTAAATGATGAAAAATTATCAGATGCATAGTGACCTTTTGGATGTGATGTCAAGTTTAGATGTAGATCTTGAGAATGTTAAATCCAACCTTACGTATATTAGTCGAGTTTAATTTAAAGTTATGTAGTTTTCTTTCAAGCCTTATTTGCGGTTACAAAACATGAGATTTGTTGCAACACGTGGAATTTGTTTATTGGTATTCCGTCTGTAACTGTGCATTTTTCTGGAATATACAGAGGAACAAATAAACAAGCGCACTTTTGCATTTATAATATAAGTATAGGGATTTCTCATTTCTCAATTTAACTATATGCATACATTAGTAAGTATATTGCAAAAATTAAAACTACACTAAAATCCATAACGTTCCACGTAAAAAGTGTATTAATAAATTCGTATTGTTCGCAAATCGCACATTTTTTCGACTCTTAAATAAAATGATAGTAACATCAAAACTGTTGACGGTAAACTTTAGCTCAATGTTTTTCCTTTCCGTAATAATGTCGGATGTTTGTAGGAAATGAACGACAATATAGCTTGAAAAACTGTTTACCCTACAAAATCACACCTTTACATCTTTTGTATTTGATTTTCGATATCTTCAAATATTCATAACACGAAATATTATTGGCAATAAATATAGAACCTCTATATTCGACACTGTATATAACTTGCAATATGGTTTAAGCAATCTTGAATTAGGCCTATTTAAAATAACTTTTAAAAATAAACATACATTTTCGGTTTCGGCCTAGCTTAAGTTAATAAGTAATTTATTCAAAAGTGATCAGTTATTTAAGCTAGTTGAGCAAACTCGAGTATCGCATAACACCACCGCGATCCGGGGTTACATAGTTTACGTAAATAGCTCCACATATCCAACCGATAACTATGTTAGGGAAATATGTTGCGCGGTTTACTACGCCATAGAAGCTACGAGCTACGGGCCTACGAAAGCGCTGTAGCTTGATAGGAATGACGTAACAATAAATAGCATAGAATTGGCGTTTTCAGAAAAAACATTAACCTTTACTCTTTTTTCCAAAATTTGAATAAATATAAAGAGGAATACAGAATAAATAATTTAATTTTTTCTATTGAAATCAGATACATAAAAAACTAAATAAAAAGGTAGGCAACATATCAATGCATCCTACGGACTTATTGGTGGTCATATATGCGTGTTGATCTTTCTCTTCTACAGGGTGTTACAAAACTACCCATAAAGCCGAAAAGAGGTTAAATTGGGCCTTATAACGAGTCCATTCACAATATTTAAGAACCGTACATACACCAAAAGTAAAATAAAAAAAAATATTTTCACTGATGTGCAAACCCTATTTCAGTAAAATTAAAGAGTAAACTACGCAGAATGTACCTACATCTCTACCTAATTCGCGGAACGACAAAAATTTTAAAAGACCTAACTTAACAAAATTTTTGGCTTTGATAATTAATTATATTTTTTACGGGGTATTTTGTAACACGTTGTATAAAGAAAAAATATAACCTGTAAATAAAAATGAAAAATACATTTCTTATTTTGGTCGGCGAGTATAAATTTTATTTTTAAATGTATGATACTTTCAAAAGATACTTAAGAGGAGTGTGAACCAACGGCAAGAATCATCATTTTCATGCGATAACGATTTCCACCCCTTAAATGTTAACCGATGTTTACCAATTTTTGATAAATGGTCGGTCATAACTAAATCTAGGTCTATACGTTTTTTTAAATATTGATTAAAGTTAACAAATCGCCGAAATTAGTTTTGTATGAGAATACAGAAACAACAATAAAATTGAATTTGTTGATTATAGTGAAAAAACAAAACGTATAGACCTAAATATAGTTCTGACTGACAACCTATTAAAACTTGGTCAAAATCGGTTAATATTTAACGGTTGGGAATCTATCGCCTTTTGTATGAAAAGCCGTAGGTTCACACTCCTCTTAAGTATTCATAAAATTTTGTACAAGTATTTAAAACACATGCGAATATTTTCTCTCGAAAGGAAGCAATTAGTAGCAAAGATAAAACACAAAATATAACAAAACGATTAAAAATCATAACAAAATTGCAAGCATGCAATAAGTAACGAGATTACTACTTACTTTTAATAAAATATGCTCTCAAGACAAATGCACAACACTTCTTAGCCTGAGCAGCAGGTGTGAAGGGAGGCCCCTCAGGCCCCTTCAAGCCCCTCCAAGCCCCTAAGTAGGGGACGCAACACTTGCGAGGATTTTTTGTCGATTTAGACATTACCGCTTAAGTCTGAAAATTGCCACTTCCGCAAAAACACAGTGTCGGATGAAATATGAGCTGCTTTATGAAAAACGTGCCTTAATAATAAAAAAATACATTCAATCATTTACGAGTACCTATTGTTTTATATTATTATATTAAATTGAGATCTTTCCGGTGGCCCTTATGATATAAAATAAATCAAATAAAAAATGTACATACAAAAATGTACATTAGATCAGTATCCACTAACAGGAGCATTTAATATATAGTATAGTATAGTTTATATTTCTGAAACCAAATAGGTCTACATATTTATTTTTAAATATAGTAGTGACTAGTCCAGGCAAATACTTAGCAACTTACGTTCAATATCATCAAAAATATTTCAGTAAAAGCACAATTTAATAGCAATACCACATCTAAGCAATTGACACGTCTAAAAGACACCTGAATTTGTTCAAATGAACTGTGGTATAGGCTTGTTCAAACCAATAACGAATGAATACAGATAGGTGTCATCACTCGGTTCAGTTTAAACTGTATTACGTCTACAGAAACAAACGTTGTTGGAAACACGTCTAACTAGGTCCCATTTGAACGCATAATTTGGCTCTAACTCAATCATAGACAATTTATAATTAACGACATCAAATTTGAAACGATTATCAATATCTATGCGTTAGGAATACTAAATGAAAATTAAGTACGGATTTATTACTCACTAAATCATAATATGTCGACTATATCATTGGACCATCGTATCTTGGTATGTACGTGTCTAAGAAATTACCCCTCGTTAGTAGAGTTTTAATGGAGCGGAGGGGGAGAAGGGAGGTGAAGATATATCGGTGGTTCCGACACCTTTAAGGAGATAATAAAATTAATTAGTTTGATATAACATCTTTGCACTACGTATTTGGCTATTGGCATGTTGGAGGAATCCCTACTAATATTTACATAATACTAGTTTCTGCCCGCAGCTTTGTTTGCGTGGAATTTCCCTATTTCTATTGTTTATAAACCACCCCTTTATTAAAGCGAACATAAAAAGAATTATTCAAATCGGTGAAGCCGTTTTTCAGTTTTAGCGAGACTAACGCATGGCAATAGATTTTTATATATTTATAGATAGATAATAATATATACTTTAAGGTAACTTCAAGAATCTAAGTACTGTCTTGTGTTTTGTATTAACAAGAAGTTCAATAGGAACTTGTTGTATCTGAATATAACTAGTGGCTCCGTGAGCTGTAGACCTCGCGACAAACTTAACTTTGCCGTTGGGTAACTGTATATCCGCCAACTCCTCCTAAACCACGCAACTCATTTAGATGCGGTTTTCACCAATGGACGACCTGGTTCATTAAGGTTCTAAATAAGTTTTAATATTGTAGAGAAAATCCAATGTTTTTTGAATCAAGTCAAACAATTCATTTTTTTGCTCTTAAATAACTGACGCCTGGCTAATCCTTAAGAAATATATCAAAATAATGTAGAATTGTAGTTCATTAAAAAGCCTAGTGAAAAGTCAGCGATGGCATATGTCTATCTCCTAAGATTGACTCACAGTAACCATTTTTATCATTAAAGTTCTAATTAAACATATTAGGGTATTTGCGAAGCTATTTTTTCCTGTTCAGTATTAATCCTTATCCATA
This sequence comes from Tortricodes alternella, assembly GCA_947859335.1. NCBI lineage: Eukaryota > Metazoa > Arthropoda > Insecta > Lepidoptera > Tortricidae > Tortricodes > Tortricodes alternella. The sequence goes on from OX401977.1 coordinate 12,244,666, forward strand.
CAAATACTTTTTCTACCTTGGGCATTTAATCTAGATTTAAATAGTCCTTTACACTTTATCATTTAAATAAATAGGTACTTTAGAAGATTTCAAAGATTAAAGAACCCGAAAAAATTATTCACGGACCGCGAGCTCTACCTCGCGACCAACTGAACTTTGCCATTGGAAAACTGATATCCCCATACTTTGACTGAGGTCGGGCCAGTTTACCAACACCGCAAAATAAGTTTGTAATTGCAAAAAGCCCTAAATCTCCGCCATTTTGAAAAATTTCGAAAAACTGAATCGACAGAAAAATTCTATATAGTTATCGAACCTGCTCACAAAATTCCATGAGAATCGGTTGAGAACTGCGACATATAGACGAGAACAAATGGACAGACGCCGGACATCCGCTGGATATACAAAAGCATTTTTGCCCAAGCTGAAACGGAGACGCTTCGCTCGCTCGGTCGACAAGTTCCTATTGAACTTCTTTCTTCTTTTCTTCTTTTTGCTTCTTCTTTTCTTTTAATAAATAAAAGAAAAGACAATTTCAGGAACTTCAGTAACATTGAAATTGTCCAGTATCTTCTAAGTCTTAACTGGGCATAGGACCGAGTCACATTATATATACTTTTAACTAAAATATTTTTCGGCGCCTGGGATGGGACTTGACTTTTCTGCTGGCACGGAAAGTGTTCGTGATTTTTTGAAGTTCATTTTACTTACGGCTGTAATCAATTGACAAGAATCTTGTTTTGTGCCATTGGTTACTTGTATAAGGTGGGCTTTCCACCAGACCTGACAGGGCACAGGGATTAGCAGAATGACAAAAATAAGTAAAACGTCAGAGTTCTTATTGCTTTGGCAAAAAACTCTATTGTTGCTTGAATTATGTGACATATGGAAGTGGTAGAGTACTTGAATCTAGCCAGCGAGCGCGCGTCACGGGCTAGGCGCCACATTCCTCACCGAATGTTTACGTTATCAGCATTAGCTATTATTTCATGGAGATTGGGCATAAGGGCTCAATTGTTTTAGTTGTTTAGAAACGGGGCAGTACTTTGTGGGTGAGCCACTTGAGGCTGCTGAACGTAGTCGTGGGTTAAGGCGTTAAATGAAATTTGATAATTATTCTTTGTTCTGAGCTGTGTGCTCGGATGTTGACAATTCATTCCGATTGTTAGCCTGATTGGCAAAGGACGCCGTCGTGTAACCCATGAATCTGTTTCCGTTTCGATAATTCTTCAAGTAGAGTCAGACATGTGCGTTGCTATTTACTGTTACTTGGGTTCCGTGTACTTCTCTGAGACTGTGTTTGGTTAATAAACTTTGCATTGGCTCTCGTGCGAGTGTGTATACCTATCCGCTCACAACCCGTATCGAATCATGCTAGACCCTACTGATGGTAACGTTGAGGCCCACGCGTCTTTAAATTAATACAATTTTCTTCACTAATGTAATAAATCTATATCTAAAAATACCAGCGATGAAATAATTGCATTTTAACACAAAAACTTGCGGGGCAGTCTTTAGGGACTGCCGATCCGATAGAAGTGAAAACCCAACTCATCCAAAAAGTACACATATAAGACATATATATAAACACAGTACATGTAGCTCATGTTAAGCGTTAGGTGACTATGACGCGAGTTCCATGATTTTTGTTCACCCAAAAAGTACAGATATATACACAGTATACATATAGCTCACGGAAAGCGTTCGGTGACGATGACGCCAGTTCCATGATTTTTGTTCACCCAAATAGTCCTCAACGCGCATAAAGCATAGAGGAATGGCGTTATATATAAATAAATAAATAAAGAAGTTTTCACTTCAATTAGTTGCAGTAACGTTTAAGGCGGAGCCCAGGGTCAGCTGCCCATTTCTTTATGGGCTGTTACAGGTTGTTTACTTAACTGACTGACTTTGAAAAAAACATACATCTAGAAGAGCATACTTCTGTTCGACCCAACAAGTTGAAAACATAAATGGTTTATGTTCACTCGATACAAAAAAATCGCAAACTTACCTCGGAATCCGTAATTTTTCGAACAATACTCTCACGTATGAAGCCCCACGTTATTGAAATATAAACGAAAAAATGCTCCATGAGTCAATCGAAGGCCACAACAAGTTAGTTATTGTAAATTATAATTACTTTTTTATTTATTTATCATAAACATAATTGGCACATACGTTGTTTCATTCTGAGGCAGCTCCACGAGCGCTTTCTCAGCACTCGCGCTAAACACAGATGCTGTCGTTTCATACCGCAGTTGCAATTTGTTCGCCGAGACGGTTGGACCTATGACAGTTTTTGCTCCGAAATAATTACGCTCATTACGTAAACGGGCTAGTTTTTCGGCAATTTATTGCTGCAATTCGGGATAACCCGAATCAAAGATTACATATTACATCACTAATGGGGACAAACTGTTTGAATCGTAACTTTTGAGGATAGCTAGGATAGGAATCTGAGCGGGGAGCTTCAATACACTGCTATTATCGATAGCCATCCTAAGGAGCTTGCACAGTGTATTTTTTATTAACATGCCAAGATTTAAATAAAACTCCTCTTCTCTACTCCTCTGCTGCACTGGGAGTGAAGAAATAGCATAGAATGCGTGCAGATGCTTATCATCCTGGCATGTCGTAAAAGTCGACTAAGGGACGGGTCCTCTCCAACATGGTGGACTATCTGTATGGGCGATGGGCTGATCACCTGTCACCATACGGTTCATCATATACCATCTTAGGACTAATTAATCGAACGTGGCCACAAGTAGTCTTGTGGCTCTGCCCACCCCATTAGGGATTTCGGGCGTGATGATATGTATGTATGTATTTAAACAAAACTATATTCTGTGGATTCTCGTTACTGCAACTAATTGTTAATATGCAATTATTTTATTGTTGGTATTTTCAGACATACATTTTATCACATTTAGAATTAGATTTTTTAATTTTTAATAAATACAAGTCTAGGCTAAGCCGATAACAGCCAGTAAAGCGCTTCAATTTCGAAATCCGTATTTGGCATGTCGTGAATTATCCACATTTCTATTTCCGATGTGTCGATAGAACGCACAGTGGTTTAAACGAACAGAGAGAATTATCAAAAATAAAACAGTATTTAAAAATTAAGTTAAGACAACTTCACGCATGCCAGTGATTTCAATGTCAATTGGATGGATTACATTATGGATTGTTTTTATGTTATTAAATAAGATTCAGCAATTAAAAAGACATATTTGGCTTCTTGTTTTATATTTATATCAAAAGTTAACTAATAACAATTTCTACTTTTGCCGTCTGACCGAGTTGATTGCTGAAGAATGTCTTATGGCATGCAGTATGTCTTTATGTACTTAGTTCTTCTTTTCACTGAATAAATAATCAATGTATGTATCATTTTTTAATGTATGTAATCTTTTATGGGTACTCATTTTGTCCTCTTAACTGTACTAAGAAAACCCACAGTGCGTAGAGCTGCCGATTGCACTGTCAATCAACAGCCTCGTGGGAAGCCGTAGGGACTTCCACATCATCACATACAGCCATCCCTCTCACTTGATCTCCATCATTTCTACATACGTGTGAAAGGGACGTCGAATACGCAATAACAGGTTACAGTTAGAAATGTATTTTTATAGCTTTAATGGTTTGCTGACGCGGAAATTCATTTTCAACTGCAAGTAATATTGCGTTAGCATGTGTGTCTGACATGTTTAAAGGGTAAGCGTGTCATTAAATATGAGAGGTACGTAGTATATTTACAGTTTATTTATCTTGAGTATGTATTCAAATTTGTTCATTTTGATCTCATTTTATAAAAGTATTTATGTTCTCAAATTTAGCCACATTATAGAAAACGTTGGCTTACTTTCGCTTTTTTTTGCAACTGCTATTGGATAATTATGATTGAGAAGTCCTCCATTTTACTTATTTTAGATAGGTTTATTTTTAGATTTTTTTATTATGTATAATTTCACATTTAAAACTCATAATAACAATATTTTCAAGTTTTCATGAGGTCCCAAGGTGCAATGATGTTTAAAAATATTATGCGAGCACTAGTACACTTTCACTGACAATAACCCCGTCGTAGGGATCTGATCGTAGCGAAAATTCACTACAAATTACGAAACTCTACTATACGCTATAAGTGCGGCGCTTAGCGCTAACGTGACCCTCAAAATGTTAAAAGATATACATCTTACACTTGCACTCATATACATCTTCCTTATAGATACAAACATTCGTTCTCATCATAATAAAGTTTGCTCCCTGCAAAATTGACTTGCTGTCTATTGCTGCGGTTGTCTGTGACAATTCCACTTTACTTTTCTTGCCTGACCCCTTTTTTCCTAACCTAGCCTTACCCTATTGTATATATATTTTAGAGATCAAATTAAAATACCTTGTTAACGTACACTCTAATATTAAAATCAAATCAATAAATCTTTCATAACATGAAATCGAACAAACAAACTCCCGCAACTCCAACCAACTAACTCGCAATGAGGTCTGATTGCTCGGTTAACTGCTATTTGCGAAGAAAATCAACTTTTTAGTTACTCCTTGCAACTTTACTTTGCCCTTGAGTTTGTCGACGTAACCACTGTGCGTTGATATATACAAATAATACGATGTTCATGTATTTTTACTTTATTTGTGTTTCATATTGGTATTTTTATAATAACGGCTGGAACATAAAATAAAGTGCTTGTAAAAAGTAGTAGTTGTAGAAGTAATTATCGTTAAAAATAAAAGTACTGCCATTATTTTGTCTAGGTATCTAAACAAAATAATGGCAGTACTTTTATTTTTAACGATACAGCACAAAATATATTAAAGAACAAAGCAGTAATTACATAAAATACTGTTACGAAAAGTTTCGAACTCAGCATAATACCGGCTTTAAGGCCAACGCTGGTCTTCCGTTGGGTTCCCTAAAGTCAATTTTGAACTAAACATAAGTCATAAAAGTAAACAGGAAACTAATAAACTTACTGAAAAATTCTATCTGCAACAGCAAGCCCCTCCTACCCTTTTTAGGGTTCCGTACCTCAAAAGGAAAAAACGAAACCCTTATAGGATCACTCGTGTGTCTGTCTGTCCGTCTGTCACAGCCAATTTGCTCCGAAACTATTGGACCGATTGAGTTGAAATTTGGTATACACATGTAGGTTGGTGAGCGCAACACGGACGCGTGACGTAAATATATGAATTTTAAACATAGGGGCCACTTTTTGGAAGAAAATTAGAAAATTAAAAAAAAAGTTATGCAACCTACGAGTATATCGTGTGACATATCAAATGAAAGGGCTTATTGTGAGAATCTTAAATATATTTTATTTTGAATTTTAAGTTAAATAGTTTAGAAGTTATTCAGGAAAATAGGCGAAAAATGACCATTTCCCCTCCCCCCCCCCCCCCCCCCTTATTTCCGAAACTACTAGGGCAAATTTTTTTAAAAATATACAGAAAATAAATCTTTACCTATAGATTACAGGAAAGCTTACATGAATTCTATGGTATTTAAAGTAACCTAGTCAATTTCAGATAATCATGTACGGAACGGAACCCTCTCCACGCGAGTTTAACTCGCACTTGTCCGGTTTTTTCAGTCTTTAACTTTATTTGTTTATGAATAAACAAAAGGTTACCTTGGAAATATTATGTCCAGTCATTCAAAATTGAAAAACGACATATTCCAGGCTTCCATAGAATTTCAACAGTCCCTTTAAAACTTGCTTTCATAGAAATATAAAAAAGAAGAAATGCAAAACTCTCCGCGGGACATTTGAAGCGGTACCACCAGTTTTGAATTCACCTCTTTTTCGAGGGTCGGTTCTCACTAGATCTATTTTGAGTTCCATTAGCAGAACAAATTGGACTTTATTTGTATCTAGAACAGAACTGACAATAGAATGATCAAAGCCTCTCGAGTCCAATCCACACGCACGGACGGTCGTACGGATACGCTGCGCTTTCATGACATCATCACGAGAGATCTGTCCTGGAATGGACCGCGCTTTGACTTCCAAAAAGGGATTTAAAAAATGTCAAATTCCATGCCTTTATCATTCTTTTGGCCGAATTCAGAAAGGCCACTCAAATTGAGCTTTAATTAAAGCCACTTTTCAGTGAGGTTTTTGTATAGGTTGACAACTAGTTGAGGGACTTTTAACTATTTAATATCAAATCAAATGCTTAAGTGGCGTTTCTGAATTCGGCCATTTATGAAGTTAACAGTGAAGAGGAAATCACAAAACGAAGCGACATTTCGTTACCGTAGTAACTTCGTTTAGGTATGTTAAGTATGTATCACTTAAGATCAATGTCAAGTAGACGAGCTTTACCAACAGACCAAATATCCTAAAGACACCGTTAAGCCTAACTTTTACTAGGAAATAAAGCTACCGAACTGGCGGGGTTTTTAGAGCGATGTGATTGGTGCGTTCGAGGTTATGCTTTTGGCTTATTGCTTCTAGCCTCTATTGCTCTAAGAAGTCTATTGGATATATTATTATGAACAGTGAGTTTACCTTGCTCTAGCAAAGCTAATTTTTGACATGGTTTTTACAACATGATATTTTAATTTTAAAATAACAATATTGTTTTCATCACACTTGCTCGGAAAGGGTGTTGTTATACGCAGACGTATAGAGCAGATATAGACGATTTACCTCCCACGGGAGTTATGGATTTAGTATGGTTTATAACTTCCGATGACGGCGGCGCGCGTGCGCCGGGTCCGGCAGTGATCATTTTCTTATAGAAGTAGCCCGCAACCGACGCGACATACAGTTTATTCTACCCACCTGATTGTAATTCACGGTGTACAGGGGTTTTTTTTTTCTATTTCATTTCCTCGCAGATGTGATGAAAAACATTGCGTGTATCACGAGCAGTAAGGGAATAACAAACTCGAGTAATTAAAAGCCCTCGCCTTCGGCGCCGGGCTTCTGACAGACTCTCGTTAGTTATCCCCTTCTTACGGCCCTAGATGCACAATGTACTATTTTTTTTCAGTTTTTTTTAGTTATGTAGGTACTCAAATGTTACATTAATGGCAAATTTTTGTTAATTTTTAACGGCATCCTGTTAAATTTGTGTAAAATTTACAACGCACTTTAGTTGTTAAATCTTTACTATCTTAAATTATAGATTAATTGTAGATCACATCAAAGAACTAAAAACCATTTATCAACGAAAAATTGGTAAGTGTTCTTTTATCTACACTGTTTTTAGGGTTCTTTTTTTTTATTTCATGATCTCAGCTGGACCGTTCCGCGACCAGCCACTAGGGATCTTACCCATAGGTGTGCATTTGTCTGTATACATCGCAATCTCAGCCTCAAGATCAAGGGGGGCTATTGTGTGAGGGTGAATGACAAATGGTCATCGTAAGACGCTGTATACTACCAGTGCATGAGATCAATACCGGCCCAGGTTGCAGTGAAATCGATAAGTGCAAAAGGGCGTGTCAGTAAGCAAATTTGCATCATTTTTTTCGAATACAAATGTATCATGGGTCTTTTAATTTATTAAGGCTGGGTTTTATGAAGACCCGTTAGATAAAATTGCGGTCAGAAATGTCAACACTTTATTAGAATTTTCTAACGAATCTTCATTAAACTCAGCCTAAATTTCAACTGATACACATCGACTTTATTCCAAATTTATGGGTTTTCTATCTATTACTGAGAGACGAAACTAATTTTTTAATTCATTCCTGGAAAAAAAATGTGCACCGAGCTCGATGTTACTTTTGTGTACAGACGTTTTTGCTAGATTATCTTTAAACTATCCCGGGATGATGCAACTATATATTTTCTGAAACACTACTTTTAACTGAGTCACACATGAATTATCTAACTTTCGGATTATGTTTGGATTTGTAAACCCTGCTAAAGAGATCAGTGCAAAACAACCATTTCACTTTATTTCTGCAACCTAAAATGTACACTTACTTTTAATGTAGTCCTTTTGTGTTCAACGAAGCCCTTTCCCTTATGAGTTGAAATTAAACATTCATAGTCACCTCAAATGGCCAGTTACCCGCAAGATGTACAAAGAAATATCATTAGCAGGGTCTGACCCTTGTCAGCCACCCTGTCCTACCGACGTCATTTAAAATGCCCCGCACACCTAGCAAAGAATTTAATTTTGGTTGACACACGCGTTTAATTTTTTTAATAGACACCGTAGTCCGGAATTTGCACGAAACAATTTGGTCATTTTGACTTTATTATGTAGATGCGAGTTTATTTTTAATTTTATTCATATTTTTAGGGTTCCGTACCTTAGAGGTAAAAAGTAACTCATATGGTGAGACTGTCTGTTTGTCCGTCTGCATATCACAGCCCTTTGTCTCAGCAACTACTAATGCTATTAACATGAAATTTTGAATAGTTATAGAACATGAATGCCCCGATATATTGCATGAACAAAATGTTTATTAATATACATAAAAGTGTAGAAAATTACTGTCCACCCCATTAACTCTGAAATTTGCAAACCCGAAAATCAAAAATTACCTCTATTCATGCTAAGAGAAACTTAGGTATATTTTACAGAAAAATAAAACAAAATTCTAAATATTTATGGAATTTTAGAAAAGAGAAAAATCTATTTTAATAATTTGCAATATCGTATCACTCGTATCACTCGAAAGTCGTATAGAGATAGCTTTGTTTTATTTCATTATGAAGGTTTTAAACAGTTACTCGAATATTTAAGGGGGGCTTATCTTTTTTTTTATCAAAAATGGGTTTGCGTTTGATCTCAGTCTCACCTGATGTTAAGTGACGACGAGGTCGAAGGTGGTACACGCTTACCCAGAAAATGCCTATTCACTCTTGCCTTGAAAACACCAAGGTTATACGATTCCGGGAATACAGACGCAGGGAGAGCGTTCCACTCCTTGGCTGTACGAATGATGAATGACGAAGCAAACCGCTTCGTGCGCACCAATGGAAACTGAACCACGGATGCGGATGGAAGCCCTCCCGGCGTTGGGTAGACCGGTGGGAGAAAGTGGAGGTTGGGAAGAGGTCGTGTAGTTCCTGGGCACACTCTCCATAATACACCTTGTAAAAAACCGAAAGACAAGCGACTTTACGCCGATGCTCCAAACTTTGAAGTTTGGTTTTGACAAGCGAGTAGTCGCCAATGAGTCTTCTACGGTCTACCGAGTTCATCGCGTCAAGCTGATATTTGGCAGAGCCATCCCACAGGTGGCAGCAGTACTCCATACACGAACGGCAGGTAAAGGTCTTGTATGTTGTTCATCGGTAAGTACCAGACCCTCGGCGCGCAATGCAGACTCGCACTTCACCGGTATTTTTATTAGTTTTTTTTTTTTGTGTTTTGTTTAGTTATCGTTGTTTCTTCGCGATCTGTTAAATGTTCTACGATTACATGTATCTTATAATTATGTTAATCTAGGATATAAATTATCTGCACCCCGATTTAGATCTGAATCGGTTCAGCCATTGAGGCATGATTGAGTAAGTTAAAAGCTTCAAAACATATATACTTCCGCGTTTGTGATATTAATATGAAAATGAAAATATTTATTTTGCAAGTATGCCACATGGGCATTTACATGTCTGAAGCTACCAGCGCTTCGAAAGGTGACATCTGCTGAGAATTAACGCCGCAAGAAACTCAGCAGTAAGTCTTTTTTTTCCAATTTTTACATTAGAGTTTTAACTAAAACTAACACATGAAAAGGGCAGCAAACAATTCTAATGGGTATACATTAATTATAATAAATAACGAATAAGGGAGATGTATAGTCTCCGCGTCTGGGCAAGTTAAGCGACTTAGAGATGTATAAAGCCTCTAAGGGTCATAATAATAATAATAAAAATAAAGAAACATCTAAATTGATTACCTAATCTAGGTTAAATGGAGATGTAGACAGTAGCATTTGCCACCTATGAACTTATGTCAGCTCAACATATTTGATTGACATTGTATACTCTAATATCTTGCAACTACATGTCATCTTAAGTAACTAGTTGGTAAGAGTATTAACTAAAAAATATTGCTTTTAAAATTTATTTCGCTACAATGTTCAACACTTTCACCAACAGGTTGCTTGTTCCCGTGTCTCATTTTCGAATTGATAGAAATACACACTAGAATAATTTGGACTAACACGCAAACAACCGTCCAGTTTGAATCGATTTAACAGAAATATCAGTTGATCCGCAATATAGATAGTTAATAGACAAATATATCGAAAGGCTTATAAGATCCTCCAGCGGAGTAAGTTGAGCTTTTCTGACAGCCGCGATCCCGAAGATTACTGGCTACTATCAATTGCAATAAAATGTTTCTGAACCAAAAATTATTAAAAAGATTAAGTACCTAGAATGGATTCATCCATACTTGTCTTATTTGGTAAACAAGTTTCTAACCTCAAAATGTGCTATTTTTTGATGTAACAGCTGTTTTATCCTAAATAAAGCAAACCTAGGCTAAAAATAGGCAAAGTGACGTCTAAAATATTGTCTTCGATTCCTTTATTTGGAAGGAAATAGCTGTTTTAGCCAAAAAAGTTACATTTTGAGTATGGTAAAATCCACTGTTTACTATGAACAGTATAATAAATACTGAACAGCAAACCAGGCAGCAGCCTGCCTCTTCAAGGTATCTTCAATAGTAGGTATGAAACTTACAAATTGGGTTATGCAAAACTTCTTATTTTACAGAATTAACACTAAAACCGGAACAAGTACAAACAATAATTCGCCATCGTCATCGCAGATAAGGTCACATACCTTATCTGTGATAGTTGAACTGCAACATGGCCGCATATCCAAGAGATGAAAGCCGGTAGGACAAGAATGTTCAAGAACGGAGCAGAAAACTGAAAAAAGTGTTTATCAACGACAAACAGTACGATGGACAGGTGACTTCGATAAAGCTCAGGGTGAAGTGAATGTGGTGTGCGATCAAAATAACGAAATGGTGCCATCATGCGGAGACTTACACACAACTGTGGGCAGACAACGCTTGACGGCGACGAGGGGTATACACGTTGACGTTATCTAAATGTGACTCTACAGGGTCTTTTTTGAAAGTCGCATAAAAAAGCAAATACTTACATAGCCAGAAATCTTCTCCAATGCCTAGAATTTGATTTGCTTGGGCTCACCATTTTCAAGGACCAGGTGATGATGGCAATGATAAATTGTTTGAGGATTCAAGTTACGATTCACGGCATTACAATCACACATGATGTTATTTCATCTTCAATAAATTCGTTGATACCAAGTGTCCCCACAATTTTGGATCATCACACGAGCGACACTGCGGTATATTAGAAGAGTAGATGTGTCGCAGCTTCCCGAACGCTGCTCAGCTGAGTCAGACTCGACGATGGACCTCTTTCTTGAAGTTGGACTTACATAACTGGAAAATATCTCCCAGTTACATAACATAATCGTCAACAAATTCGAGCGTAGAGTGTCCTATTTCCATGGGGGCTAGCAGTAACTACATGGATATTCGCCATAATTTTCTTCGAGTCATCTCAAGACGAAATTCTTTGTCCAGTGTATATTGCCAGTGATAACTCACGGCACAGAGACGTGATCGCTCACTATGGGCTCGTAAGAAGGTTCAAGTTAAACCAAAGGGCAATGCAGCGGGCTATACTCGGAATTTCACTGCAAGATGGAATTACTTATAAATGATCCGGAAAAAAAAACTAAAGTGGGCGTGGGTGCATTGCTCGTTGAACTGGTAGCTGATGGGGCCGAAAAGTTCTCGTTTGGCAACCGCATACTGGAAAGCGCAGCGTGGGTTTACCACCCACATAGTGGACTGACGACGTGTTGAAAATTGCGGGACTCCGCCGGATGCGAACAGTACAGCATCGGTAGTTGTGGCCATCTTTCAGAGAAACCTATGTCCAGTAGTGGACGTCTTCCGGCTGAAATGATGCTGATAATAATGACGACACTAGCGAACATTTCCTCTTTGCTTCCAAAAATTGGGATCGGTAGGTACAATCCTAAAAATCTAATAGGCACAGCACCCACTTCATAAATAACAAGTCATGAAAATAAAGGAGAAACATGTTTATATTACGACGTATAAATAACTGTAGTAAATTGAGGTCTGGAGAGCGCAGAAAGGCTTCATGCTCGAGTGTAGATCATAATTCAGGAACGCGTGTACTACTTACACAAATGGGGATGAATAAATGCTGGAGAAATTGGAAGATATGCCACCTAGAGACTACTTGCATTATTTGTTGAAATCGTAAATGGACTTTTTATTACAGTTCTAGTAGGTATAGTGATGTACCCCTTCAGGAATCGCAGGCGATGCTTTTGCGTCGCATTTTAGGCAAACACGCTATACAATATTATATAACGAAAACTTACTTATTGTATAATATTTCCCAATAACAATTTTTAACCAGGTCTACTTTCTGTAATTTAAGAAGCATGGAAATAAAAACTAACACAAAAATATTGTATTTATTGCTCGCCATAACTTTCCATAAAAAAATGCTCAACTCACCTGCCAGCACTCCTAGGATTAACACAGAGTTACAACTTAAAACAGCACCTCGTAAATACGAATAACGTTTGACACTAAGCGTGTTCCAGAACATAAAAAACCTCGTTAAATTGCGTAAAAATACTCCTTCGGTCGTAAGCGTGAGCGATCCCGATATTCACGTTATTTAAAAGCCAGGCTTTTTCGTCGCGCGAAATTATGACAGATGAAATCCGGAGCGAGATTTCGCGGCCCCGGCTTACGGAAGAGACGCGAATCCCTTGAGCCTTCCTTGAAAAGGCGCATTTTACTTTCCCCGCCGCATGTAGTTTCGCTCTTATTTTTGTCTAGTAATTTCGTAAGTGATTGATTGCCTTGAAACAATATTTATAACTGGTTTTGTTTTTATGCAACAGTTTATTAGGTTATGGAAAGGTTCCTACCTAAATGAGATTTCCCTGACTAAAATGTGACATGATATTTTGATATTTCGTCAACAGAACTGCACTCGCAAGGCAAGCGACTAGTAGGAGATTTGAACCTGTAAACCTAGCCGTTAACCATGCTCCCCGCACCACGTGCTGGGGGCGGAGAGCTTCGCTTCTTAATGTAACATTCTTTAACTAAGGTATGTACAATTATTCTACTCTATCTTTTAGAATTGTGTATAATGTTAATGCAGCAGTGAGGTATTAAAGTGTTTTATATTTTACTAGCTGGTGCCCGCGACTTCGTCTGCGAAGAATAATAATTTAAGTAACCTATGTACTTTTAAACCTTCCCTAGACCTCCACGAACATTTCAAGACTAAGATAAGATAAATCCGTTCAGCCGTTCTCGAGTTTTAGTGAGACTAACGAACAGCAATTCATTTTTATATATATAGATTTACCCCTGTGGTTTCGTAAACAATTAATATATGTCGTATAGCAGAATACTACACCACTCACGGTTAAATGGAAACTTTGATATAAGGAGATAAGTTGTAGACCGCGTGTACATTGGGAACCGGGGAGCAAGTCAAAATCAAATTATAAACTCTAATAGCTTCATTAATGTATTAATATGTAAAGGCAAGTTGGCAATCCTGCAATAATGGAAGACGTCGCCGAGATCAGCAATTGCCGATAACAGTATCAGCAGAAAGCGAAGACAAATAGCGGCACGCCGAAATGAAATAATGCTAAATAAGCAATATGTAAAGTGTCGTAGACGGTAAAATGGAATCAATATTCGCACAAGGGAAAAGCTATAGCGATGAAAGTTTTAAACTACGACGCCCTAATATTTATGAAACAATAGTTTATATTGCTATTGTAATTTAATTCGTTATTTTATTGCTTAAATGATTAATCTAATTTCATTAATATGTAATCCTTAATTTATGGGTGTACTGCCTGAAAATAAAACTTTATTATTATTATTATTATTAATATTAGAAATAGAACTAGAAATAACTTTATTTGTTTAAACATAGGTAGATATTAAGATGGAAATTGCAGGATGGATCACTATGTTTTACCCGTAGATGTACAAATTTGCTGTTTTACCTGACCTAAAGCTAAAGATAAATTTGTTTGTTATTGTTATATCTATGTTGATAATGTACGTTTAGTACAAATATATCTTTTATCTATCTACTTATCTATAAGTCACCTGCACTCAATTCTCATTGAAACCGCAATAAAACTAGCATACACAAAAACATTTACGTAATCTTTCAAATGCATCTACCGATGTGGATGTATGAGCGCATTTTGGTTGAAAGAAGAATCAGTTCATGATCTGCTTAGGTGCAGTTAAATAAAAAGCAATGCTCAAAATAGGGCAAAAAATCTAAAAAATAAACAAAAACTTTCAAGATATGACTTGATCGATGTTAAAGGTACGTTCAATATCCTTTAATTCTCTTATTCATTAAATCAAAGACCATAAAGTTCTTTTTTGACTTATTCAAAAATTATTTTACGCCTGTGACTTACGTTTCAAACCTTTTCGTTAGGGTAGCGCCAGCAAACAGCTCCAGGGTAAGTCAATACGCTGACGAAGGCACGGGTACACCTCACCGGTTACATCCAGATTCCACCGGTTTTTATCTGTCACCGACAGCAAAGGGACATCGTTTAAACGGCTTTTTCATAATGTGTTATGTACGCAGCCCTTTAATAGTTTAGGTAGCAGTTAAAAAAGAAATTATTTGCGATTTATTTAGGGTGACGTCAGGAACAGCTATGATGGTTTTTTATGGAAACATCTTTCAGACTTGCTGACAAGGCAAACAGACGTATGAGATCGAAAAGGGTTATCACTACCTTTTGACCATAACTAAATTTGCCCGGTTAAGATTATCTTTGGTTTAAAATCCACGATTATTGTATCAGATTTCAGCGCCAATTTCAACCAGGAAAATGAGACAATGTTTTAAGTTTTCACTTATACGGACATTAGGGCGTCTCGAACAGACAGAAATAAACTTTTATTTTTAATACATTGTTAGTCCAAGGACACCAGATAACTCCTAACGTTAGCATACTATGTGAAGATTAACATTTTGTAATAATAAATCCTTTATCCGTGAAGATAAATGGTATCTAACTACATTTAGATAAAACTATTTAAAATATATACGCATAAAAAACAAATCCTGGAACTAATAGCAAGACAAACATTTTGCTATCCGGCAGTACCGAGATGCGGATACAGCAATTTAACGGAAGGGCGTCTTAAGGCCCTTACCATTTAACAATCGAGTACCCTATTCTATTGGTATTTACATTGGGGGAGATCGCAGGTTCAGGAGTTATATTGTAGGATACTAAATAGGCCTAAGCTCCTTAAGAAGATAAACTGCCTTTATGTCTGCCTAAATACTTATTTTAACTCCAAAATCATTAAAAATTTATATAGGATACTAACATCTATTTTAATAATACACACTCAAACAGATAAGGTCAAATATAAAAAAAACAGTAGGTAATTTATTAGAAAACAATTATCGATATCTTATTTATTTCGTTCATTTCTATTCTGATTTTGGTCACAAATAACCATAGTCATAGACAATGTGAAATAATTATACAGGTTGTTAAAAGTACCTATGCTATAATATTGCCTTGTCATACCTAATTCTCTCAATATATATCTACATAAATAAAAACAGAAGGACTACAAATTAGGGAAACTGTCTCATTGGAGCAATGGGATTTGAATAATTGAACAAAAGAATTTTCATTACGAAGGCAGTGTGGCCGCACGACCACACGTCAACCCGGTCGGCCCGTGTCACTAGCCTACGTTGGTTCAGGTTGCACAGTGGTGTGACTCTCTAACGAGCACAGGGCTGCGTCAGCAACTTGGGACATATTCAATTTAGACCTTATGGCCTTGTTAATAAAGTGTAAATTAAGAGTGTCGTTCGTCGCTGAGGCAGCGCTACGCACGATACAGTATCACACCACTGTACAAGTTCTTATTTAGATTTACTGTCATTTGGTACATATGAAAAATCGTCCACTTGAACGTCCACGTCCATTATTCGTTAATTAATTAATTAATTTACAACGAAAATAAATTACAGCATAATTACATTTTGACTAAATTCACTTTGGATACTATTACTTTTGTCCCAACTTCAGAATCATTATTTCACGTGGACGATTTTCCATTTGTACCTAATGACAGTAAACCCTTATTTACTTATAGCATGATATATATAAGGTAGTTATGTATATTATAGAATATATAAATATCTATATTCACTAACTATTAATTTATGTGCACGTTGTAATAATTACTAAACTTACTTTACTAGAAAACGTAGCTTTGTTGAATAAAATTCGTATTCATTATTATTTGAGGTTACATAGTAACTTACTATTTAGTAAGTTTTTAGAAAGTAGCAACCAAGTATTTCAGTTGGAGTAGTCATTAAATTAAGTAGGTGTCCTTAATTCTTTATTAACTACAAGGAGCTAAACTTATTTCGCTTGCCTTTATTGTATCTAATGCTGTCGTACAGAAAGTTTGTGGGCACATTTTATTAGTAAGGAAGGGTAACTTTATGTCCACTTCAGAGTCAACAAGGCGGGTATAAGAATGTCTGGAGGCGGACAATATAACATCGGTATTTTATTCATTATATAAAATTGGATTCTTATTATGTCTGGTCTCATTAATTGCTTAAATAAACTCGTGAAAAACCACAGGGAAAAGGTATGACAAAGTGGTTTTGTCAGATTCCAGTCTTGATACCTTATTTTGCAAGTAGCCCACCTGGGCTCTTTTACATGTCTGAATCTACCAGCGCTTCGAAAGGTGACATCTGCTGAGAAGAAACGCCGCAAGAAACTCAGCAGTAAGTCTTTTTTCAACTTTGGCAGTACAGTTTTATCTAAAAACCAACACAAAATGTGCAACATAAAAAACGAATGGGTACAAATTAATTCTAATAAGGGAGATGTATAGTCTCCGCGTCTGGACAAGTTAAGTGACTTAGAGATGTATAAAGTCTCTAAGGGTCATAATAATAAAAATAAAAATTGAAACAAAGAAACATCTAAATCGATAAATCTAGGTTAAATGGAGGTGTAGACAGTCTCCAGGGTCAAGTATAAAGTTGGAGATGTAAGGTCTCCAAATATCAAAAGAAACAATTTGAAATGTAACATTTCATGTCCTAATAATACAAATATACGAATATGAAAAACCATCAAATATAGTATAGATAACACTATGAAGTCTCTCTAGTCAGGTTCAGATATCGCACAAAACTAAGAAATTAAACACTAACCAATTAATTGGTCTTTATCTAGTTCATAGCAGTGATGGAATATAAACAACTCAACCACTTTAATACATATCTTATAGATGAACTACGTTGATAAGGACTTCATGAAACTAAAGAATTGTTATTGCAGCTACCAAGATAAAATCAAGTGTCATAATAAAGTAAATAATTATGCAAAATACCTTCCAACAAAAGAAAGTTCTAAGATAACAATATTGTTATGCATCCTCAGAGCTCATAATATATTGTTATTTTATTGACAATTATTTACATAAAACAGACCTATTGAGAACCCCTTTCCCACAATTCCATGCCCATTAATAGCGCCAGTAGTTTGTATTTCCCAAATAAAAGCACTTAGAATAAGGAATCTCCCATTTTATATGACAACTCTAGGAAATGACAAAGAACTTTTTATGATTTATACGCTAAAACCAGTCGTTAATGCATAAATTTTTTTTCTTAATATTACATATTTATGCTTTACTTGCATTTCAATGAGTTTTCATCAATACATATAAAACAGTAGCGTGACTCACTTATAGACAACGCACAGCCTAAACGGATGGTCCTAGAGGTTTAAAATTTAGAGGAGACATTCTTCGAGTACCCTAGAGGTGCACTAAAGAGGGATTTTTTGAAATTCCATCCCTAAAGGGGCGAAAAGGGGTGATAAAGTTTGTATGGAAAATACCACGGGCGAAGCTGTAGCTCCTCTGCTGCACTGGGAGTGAAGAAATAGCATAGAATGCGTGCAGATGCTTGTCATCCTGACATGTCGTAAAAGTCGACTAAGGGACGGGTCCTCTCCAAAATGGTGGACTATCTGTATGGGCGATGGGCTGATCACCTGTCACCATACGGTTCATCATACCATCTTAGGACTAATTAATCGAACGTGGCCCTAAGTAGTCTTGTGGCTCTGCCCACCCCATTAGGGATTTCGGGCGTGATGCTATGTATGTATGTATGTGTGAAGCTGTAGCGGGTCTATTATTATTTAGTAAGTCGTTTTCCGTCTGTCATTATATTTATCTCTGTCTCTTTTTGAATTTCATTCCAAGACAATTTACAGTCTCTCGTGAGACGAAATACTCGTTACAGCCCTTTGGATTTACATTAGTCCTTAATAACTCAAAAGTCCTAGTTAAGTATCAAAGAATATAATCCAACATTAAATTAACCAGAACCAGAGAGCGTTTTACAAAAATGTCAACACGTGAAACCCCAGCAACTATTAATTATGAAATTTACCAAAACAGAACCTGTTTATTATAAATGAGTGTCTTCGCTATGTTTGGCGAGCCAACACTAACATTTGCTGATGGCGCGACGGAGCAAGTCGTTCCTCATACAATGTGGTGGACCCTGTGTGTACACGGTAAGAGCTCCGCTACGGTTATTAAATAAATACCTATACTGCAAGAGTAGTTCTAGTTCTGTTAACAACTATAACGCTGTTTTTTAGGATGTCCTTAGAATTAAATCTTAGAATATACAGATCATGCTATAGTAGTTTATGCAACGGTTGCATAATGATAGGCCTTAAAACACTAGTGCGGTTTTATGAAGCGAGCTTTTAGCGAGTTTCATAATAAGATCGCACGTGTGTTTTAAGGCCAAATTATGCAGAGTTGCATACATAACTTTATCTACACACATATTATAAATCCTCCATGATGTGTTCAGAAACAATATTTTCTGGCAACAAGTTATTTGTTGCAATCGTGGCTGCATTTACGATATCCGCCGCATTTTCACATCACACAGTCACTCCGAGAAGACTACTATTCAACTAAAATGTAAATTACAAACAACTTTTTACAATTCTACTTTAGTTCAGCAAAAAACCAACATGAATGAAAGCAGTAATGGCGACAGTTCGATCCTCCGTCAAGACCATTTTTTTTTAAATCATAGACAAACGAATGAATTCTCTATTCTCATGTCCCTCGAGATTAAATGTCGTGCAATTTATATTAAAAAAACATACTGAATTGATGTTTCGTATCAGTAACTGTTTTAATATCTATGGATACTAGAATAGAGACCCACTTGAGTTTTGACAGCTGTTCCAAATTTAATCTCATTACTATACTAAAATCGATACTGTAATAACATTACAGAACTGGTTTTACCTAATTGGTTGTTATAATGCTGGTCATTTCCTACAGGTTTTGATTACATTATGGAGGTTTTATGATATGGGTGTAGATAAAAGTATTTTATAGCACTATAAATAGTGTCACTTGACGCTGTCTACGTTTTATACCCGAGGTGTTGATCATGCATAAATATTGATTTATTTATTGAGAAAACCTACCAGCCTTATACAGAGTGGGCCATAAGTTTTTGCAAATAGCAAATTTTCTTAACTGTTAATTGTGCGGTATAAAGGATGAAGGGAAATTAAACACCATTTTGTCCTTTTTGACTACGATTGACCGTTCCACAGGAAAGCAACGAGGTTATTGTGTTAAACACCTCAAAAAACCAGTCTTACTTTAGGTACTATGCGATGTCTTTTTAGGATTGAATATGGGTTACGCTATATAATTGGATGTATTCAGAGTCATCGAATAAATCTTATCTTTATCTATATCTTTAATTTAGTGTCCCAGCATCAATTTAATCAAAATTGTGGTCAATAAGCTTAAAGAAACTGGTTGAACAATTAATATTAAACAAAAAGGGCGGTTACGTACTAGAAGTGATTTTTTTTATTTAGATAATATTTTTCTTATCAAATTTATTTAGATTACTGTGACCTCTGAAAATTCATTTTTGTACACAAGTTAAATTAGAATGGCATGAGAACTGATGTGAATAAGTATTTAGATAAATGCTTAATTTCCATCGTGTACAAAGATCTTAATCGTATAAATTTTAAGAAAGTAACTTGACATCCGATTAAAGGCAAACATACAATACATCTAGAGTCAACTTCGCATTTAATATTAAGTGAATATATAGTTAGTATGGATGAACGGTTTTGGTTTTGCGAATAATCACAGCTCTAGGTACAGATATAGTGAATAATATGTTTCCATCGGTAAAACTCGGATCTCAATCGGAAGACGACGGGACCCGAAGTGTCAATTAATTATTGTATTAAATGAGTGACATCGTTATATTCATTTTTATGAAACTTCATTATTTAGTGTCAAATGTCAAAATGAAAAATGACAGCATGGTTTGATGCGATGCATTCGAGATAATGTCGATTGCGAGATTAAACGTCAGATTCATACAGTTGTGTCAAATGACTGTATGCACTGACGTTTAATCTCGATCGTGGGATTATCTCGAATGTACCGAGAATTGGGGGCCTGCTGAAGCTAATTGAGAGAGCACGATAAATACGAACGTTTGCGATAAAACACGATGGAAACTAATTATGCACTACATCTTGTATCCTTCAACGAGCCATGTAAATCTTTAACGTGCGCAGCGGCTGATCAGCGATGAGAGACACATTCAAATTTAGACCGAATGCCTTCGTCCCTACAGTCTAAATTAATAGTTTCGTTTATCCGCTGATCAGCCGCTGTGCACGTAAGAGAATCACACCCCAGGTATACATAATCCTACAGGCTATTAACACAACAATACTACGATTCTCTCAGACAATTCACGTACAACAGTACTAGACGAAAGGTCATTAGTAATCTGTAATGAGGCCTACGTGCCTAATGCGTCAGCGACCTAATTGGATTTGCAAACCAATTAATGTCGCATCATTATACGGCGGACGATATGTTAGTCATTGCCTAATTGATTATTTCTGTATTAGAAAACTCATCAGTCTGAGTACAGGCCACCCACCAACTAAGTTTCACTGCGCAAGACACAGTAGATCTCCGAGATACGGATAAAGATCCTTACCACACTGAAGCCACTATTCGGTACTGCTAAGTGATTTACCACCTATATCGTCACTAAAATGTTAAACATACATACATACATAGCATCACGCCCGAAATCCCTAATGGGGTGGGCAGAGCCACAAGACTACTTGTGGTACTACGTTCGATTAATTAGTCCTAAGATGGTATGATGAACCGTATGGTGACAGTTGATCAGCCCATCGCCCATACTGATAGTCCACCATGTTGGAGAGGACCCGTCCCTTAGTCGACTTTTACGACATGCCAGGATGATAAGCATCTGCACGCATTCTATGCTATTCCTTCACTCCCAGTGCAGCAGAGGAGCATGGAAATGTTAAAACCGCAAAAAAATCACGAAATAGCATTCAAAATTGTTGTTTTATGAAGGAACAAGTGGATTTTGTAACATCCAAGATAGTATCATTATGATTATTTTTGTGCCATTGCAATCTACTAACAACGAAAGAAAATACATCAATTTAAATTTTAATCAGAGGGTAAAGGCGGGTAGTTCCAATACCCAGTGATCTCTGCGCATGCGTGTTCGCAGGCCCAGCTAGCTTAAAAGCTTCGTGACATAATTAATTTTTAAGAAAAAAAACTGGCATTCCTTTATCTTTGCATTGGCCTCAAAATACAGCGTGAAATAGTTTAGGATTGTATTAGATTGGCTTATTTTAATACTGTTCATTTTCATTACATATAGATTGTCAATATAAGTTAAGTAACGTAGAGCACGCATTGATCTACCATTTAGGCACTAATGCAGCCGAGTCCGCTGCCAAATAGCGAGTAATTTACTTAATTGGGTCTATACGTTAATGACTGGCTCAGAGAGACAGGAACGCATGCGTTATGGTTTTCAGTTAAATTCGTTACAGACTTGCATGTATCCTATTGAGACGCGTCCTATAAAAAAATATTATTATTTACCTACTTCACGAAATTCACGAAGGCCACTCAAATTGATCTTTAATTAAAGTGACGTTTATGTATAGGTTGACAACTAGTTGAGGGACATTTAACTATTTAAGGCGTTTATGAATTCGGCCATAGCCCTTCGGACATAGTAAAAAGAGGGAAAGTAAGTTATCTTCATACAAACGCACCGCGCGCGGCTTGTATGTGTGGGCCAAAGTATCTATGCGTCGCCGCACGCACACTTAAACAAAATCTCGACCCGTTTCTCAGTGCACAAGTCGGGGCTAACACCGCACGAGGTTCGCGCGTCACGGCTTTTCGGCACCGCTAAATGAATGAAAAATGTGTGATAATCGCAGGAAAACGTATTGCTGTGTGTTTAGGTGTCTTAATAATTCATCGATTCCAGAATTGTCGCTGTTCAGATTACCTATTGAACAGGAACTATCCTGAGTCAATAGGCAGTTATATCGCGGATTGGGCCGGAGATAGCCTACCTCCCCTCTTTATTCTATGCCTTCGGATTTTACAGCAAGTGACGCGGACGCGAAAATTAATAATGTGACGTAGGCGTTGTAAAGGAACCACAATATTATATCTTATAGACTCCGCATAGTCAAGTGACCCCTGCTGTCGATATTAGATTCGAAAAACTATAAGCGATGGGGCTACAGACATAAACTTCCGCTCTCACCAATCACAGTGCTCCAAAAAACCCCCGCGCCCGCAAGCTTGGCAGCTTTTTTTGCTAGTAAAAGTTAAGCCTAACGGTGTCTTTACAATATTTTTTTCTGTGAAAGGGACCTTGTAGAGTGTGGGGTTTGGTTCATAGGTTTAGTTGTAGGTATATATTTGGAAAGAAATATTACACAGATGTCTGAACTCTCTTATTAATATTATGTAAACGCTATACATATATAATATTACCTTGTAGCTTGCGCTAAAAATATTACTATTTTCAAAACTATCGATACCTATTATAGTAGGTAATGTAATTTCAAGTATGTTTGCATGTGTTAATAATATTGAACGTCATAAGTACGGACGACAATCATTTTTGAATCATAAAACGTTCACAACTGAATAAACATTTCCACGTAAAATTATCAACTCAGCTAACAACATTGATTCTTCAGGAACTTCATAAATTAATCATCAATCTTTACGTGACTCATCTAGGATATCACCTATCATCAGTGATTCGTCATTACGTAGTGCTTTTGGCACAGTGATCCCAGATTAGACAGGTCGGGTTATTAAGGACTGCCATCAGTACCATTACCATGAGCTTACGCAAACCGTTCTTGTTATCGAAATCTATCTTCGGAAATACTGCTTGTTGCCGATACAAATAAAAGGGACCGAGCGATAGTTTTCTTTAGCGAGAACGGTTTGCATAAACTCATGGAAATGTACAGTAGGCAAGACAGGTGTAGAGTTCTTCGAGAAGGGATTCAATTGGTTCTTAAAGGGTCGGCAACTAGTACGTGTGTCTTCTAGTTTTGCAGGCGTCTATAGGCTACGCTAAGGCCCTGTTCACATGCCAATACAGCGCACGTTTTTTTGCAGTATAAATCTTCCAGTGGCGCATACATATATATTGATGAGATGAAATACCTCTTATTGTAAAAGAGTATATAATTCCCCATGTACGAATTGCTGACCTTACGTAGACGGTGAACTGGAACCTTTCATTTATCTTTGTATTATGTATGTATGTATGTATGTTTGAGAATTACACAATAAGGTTATTGGTATAAGTACCCATTGTTATCGTAGTATAACAAAAATCATATCATAAATATCATATCAGATTAATTATAAATTATAATGTACTTGCAGGAAATACGATAAGGCTTATGAGTAAAACTGATACACGGATGAAAATGGTTTCTTAAAATAAGACATTTTCTCATGTATGGAAGAAAATTGCATTAACTAAAGAATGTCTGCATTTTCTAGAATAGATATACCTACACTAATATTTATTTGCCAAAGAAGCCTAGAATTTATTTATTTATAGTTTGTGTAAAAACAAATTACACTTATAATAAATAATAAAGCCCTTTATTCTGGAAGTAGAGATAGCGTACACGTTGATAACATTATCTTAAGAAATGTCTCTAATCTCAATGTGCCTCTTGACATAGGCCTCCTCTAACACGTGTTTCCACTGTGGTCTGTCCCGAGTTACTCGTCTCCACCTTGGGCCAGTAGTAATTTTTATGTCATCCTCCCATCTTAGACACTTTCTTCCACGGCTTTTTTCCCATCTCTTGGGTACCACTCTGCAAAAAAGCACTCTGATAGCCTTGTACCATCTTTCTTAATATGCATCAGATTATGTCTGGTCCACCTCCACTATTGTTGGTCAATACGTAGTAGGATATCGGTTAATTTCGTTTTCATCTTGATTTCAGTATTTCTGACTCTGTCTTGACTTGACGTTTTGACGATGTTTTGCTGCGCTCCATTGCTCTTTGGCATTTGGCAAGTTTGTCTCTTAGGGATTAGGTGAGTGCTCATGTTTCATAAGGCGAACTAGATACTATATTTTTCTCTTCTATTCACTTAATAGATTATGGGTATCGAGTGGAATTTCTTAGCTTTTAGGACATTATCTGTACGAGTATCCTTATTATTTTTCTAAACAAATAAAACCGCTTAAATAAAAAAAAAAAACTTTATAAAGTGTTTTTTTGAGCATTATGCAAACTTAATTATTAAACATGAATTTGACGATAACGTAGTACATAATAAATAGAACTTAGGTACATTGTTTACCACAGTCACACAAGTATGTAATGTTTATTCAATTCTGCTGTTTGCACCTGAAATCTGATTACTGAAGCCACCCTTACAATTTTCATGCTTGTCTTGACACGACATTAATTAAGAACAAGCTACTAAGTAGTATCTTGTTGTTAATTAATATCGTAAAATCATAAAATGTTGAAATTTTCCTACTAATAGACTAGACTGTACTATTTGAATCTACATAAAAGCCACAACATAATTCTCTTGCAAAGCGTTTAGTCATTCTCTAACATGTTGGAATAAAGAAACTGACACATTCAAAGATCTCAAAAGAAGGATATGCCTATCAGTAGGTACAATTTTGTGTAACAAGTCTCACAGAAGGTTGTCAAACGCCAGCGCCATGGCATAACCACGCACCCTATTGCCGATGTAGTTCTTACGACATACATACAAAAGTCTAATATTGCTTGATTCACACACTATCATATCACTGTGGAGGGTGGGTTCGGTGGTGTGGTCTCATAGGTTGTGAATTGTAGGTACTAGATACTTAATTATAATAGTGTCACTTAAACGGGAGTCAAGGACTGTGGTTGCCATGCGACTGAACGTGCGATGGTGTCAGATTCGCGTTCTGACACCTCAAAAGTAAGCATCGCGAGAATTGCTTTGAACAGTTCCTTACTATTTATTTCAATGCACACATTATATACAAACATACATAAACCCTGAAAACGGTTTTGTGACAGCGGTACTCACAAACATCTAACACGGCGCAACTTTAAAAAAAATCGCATGCCTATTTTTTAATGGAAAATAGCCTGAGGATTTTTAACGTGGTAGTTATTTCAAGTTAATTGATTCGTGCATTCCGCGCCTCTGCACGGGCTCCATTCAGCGGCAGCCGGCCCGTCCAATCTGGAAATAGTTTACACGAATATCAGTGCAGGGGTCTATTCTCCAAAAGGGTGGCATGTCAAAAATTTATAAGTCTTAAAAAAATGTTTTAAGTTAAACGGTTTTATTTGTAAAGAAACATAATAATGATGTACGAGTAGATAATGTAGATACTAAACGCTAAAAAATCCTAAAGTATTCTGTATTCTACTTGTCAAGCCCTTTCATTTGATACCCATACCTATCTATTGAGAGCGTTGAAATAAAAAATATACTTAGTTCGCCATTTTGTGGCGGCGGCCATCTTGTATTTTTTTTCACAGTTTACTGTATTCTACTAGTCAAGCCCTTCATTTGATACCCATATCGGGGTAGTTGTAATAAAAAATGTATACCGCCATTTTGTGGCGGCGGCCATGTGTTAGTTTT
Source organism: Tortricodes alternella (assembly GCA_947859335.1). Classification (NCBI taxonomy): domain Eukaryota; kingdom Metazoa; phylum Arthropoda; class Insecta; order Lepidoptera; family Tortricidae; genus Tortricodes; species Tortricodes alternella. Next base: position 12,270,865 of record OX401977.1, read on the forward strand.
AGTGAAATCTGTAATGTAAAAGTTGGGAAAAAAAAGACTTACTGCTGAGTTTCTTGCGGCGTTTCTTCTCAGCAGATGTCACCTTTCGAAGCGCTGGTAGCTTCAGACATGTAAAAGAGCCCATATGGCCTAGGCCTACTTGCAAAATCTTAGATTTACAATGATACTGCATGTACATAATATGCATAAAAAATATGTCAAATAATATCTTACCATTTGACACCCAAGCGATTCGTTTTCGAATATAGGAACCGAACATTACTGATACTCTCAATTAATGAATGTCAATGAACACATTGGCGACATGTAATAAAACTACTTTGCAGACAGTTGTACTTCTACAAGAGTATTTGAAATACTTGTGTATTTGTATAAAAATATTTTTAACGTCCATATATCAAATTAGCCACTATAAACAGTAGGTACACAATCACGAAGGTTTTATTTTGAACGTCTGATGTGTCTCCTAGTACTTTTGCATAAACTATTGTTATTATTATTAGTTTAAAATATTATTAAATACAAGGCTAAGGCTTTCTTCATACGATAAATACGTTGAGAGACTGTTATCGAGCACTATGTCAGAATCACCGTCAGAGCCGCTGAAGCGCTCTCCGGGTATTCAATTTAGCGAATAGCAACAAAAATACCAATATCCAGCTACTAGCGTATAGTTTTACGCGGATTTAGATTTCCCAGGAGCAATGCAACTAACGAATAAAGAGGTATTGCGAAAATGCAGTACAATTGTTTTTAAATGGCTCAATTTATTTAAATTCTTTGCGTCATAATACATTAAGGTACCTACTTAAATATAATTTAAATAATAACCATTTAAAGTCAACCAGAGAATATGTTCAACTAAACACGAACTAGACAGAATCAAATGAAACATTGTTTTTCCTAAACAGATGCTTATCATTTCGGAATATCCTACTTTTAGTGTCGCGGGCTCACAACTACAAATGAATTACCTCCAAAGCACTAAGCCCTAACTAACGCTATTGTATGTCACTAGCCACACCCAAGCCATAATGTAGCCATGAGAATAATAAATGGCGTATAGAAGCGACACTGTCTCTGGGAGTGTTCTTAGGACCGCCATTTTGGTTAGGCTTTGCACTTTCAGTAGGGTTGTCACCGAAAGAAACCTTTACGAAGGCTATATGAACAAAGCCTGCGCAATTGTGTGTACTCTCATTACTCCTATATGTATAGTTATTGCTTCGATACATCGTCGGTCTGCATGTTGCCTTTGAACCGGCAATAATTTAATTGAAACGTCTCCTCCGTCTTTCGGGGCAAGTTTCGGACTGGCTCCGCTTCAATCGACAAACTTTATCGCTAACCGACTTAGGATAGTGCAATGCTGTGTCAAATTATGATTTATGGAATTAATTTAGATACAAGAAGTCAGTTTGAAAGCAGACGGAACATGTTCCACTGGTATTTAAGAGAGCTTGTTTGGTTTTTATTTATTAGTGTATTATACTAGCGTTATATGTTAACTTTTGTAGGTCTTGCATGTGTCCCTCCTCTGCTGCACTGGGAGTGAAGAAATAGCATAGAATGCGTGCAGATGCTTATCATCCTGGCATGTCGTAAAAGTCGACTAAGGGACGGGTCCTCTCCAACATGGTGGACTATCTGTATGGGCGATGGGCTGATCACCTGTCACCATACGGTTCATCATACCATCTTAGGACTAATTAAGCAAACGTGGCCACAAGTAGTCTTGTGGCTCTGCCCACCCCATTAGGGATTTCGGGCGTGATTCTATGTATGTATGCATGTGTAGGTTGTAATTTATTTAATTTTTATTTGATCATCAGTCCGCTTTATTCAGCAAAATACCATCCTAGCTTACCTCTTTCAACAAAACTTCGTAACGCAGTATTGTAAATATTAATTCAAAACGAAGCGAAAACTCTTTACGCTTGGTACTTTGGCGGTCTGCCATGTCTTATGATTATAGAAACTATTTAATATAGCATAGCATAAATTAATCCTGGTCTTCTTGGTTAGCCATTTTTCGGACATAAGTATAAGTAATATACAAAGTAACAGATCAGTTGGACATACGATTTGCCATTACCGTAATTAATATCTTCTATAACTGTATGTACTCAACAAACTCATAAATGATATTTTCAAACAATTTTTGACAATAACTTCTTAACTAAACTTAACAGCACCCAAAGTGTTTATCAGCATTCTTTGAATGTGTAAGTTTGCATTATATTCATAACATCCGTTAACTCTTTCAATTTTATTTAGCTGTATTGGTATAAAAATGTAATGATGATACCTTCACGTGGCGTGATAGTGCCAGTCACATGCGTTCAAAGATTGTATTAATAATGTCACTATCGGCGTCATCGTCACATTCATATTAAAGGTCGTTTAGATTAAGCTGGCGCGAAAAAAATTAAAGAAATTGCGATCGTGAGTAGACGCTGTCATTGTCTCCTCTCATCTGTCTATTAAAGCCTTCATGTCTTCTATTATAAGTTGGGTTTATTAGATGGGTGATTTGATTGCATTTTGTACCGGTACGTTTTTGCCATAATCGCATTTTGCCTCGAACGTATTTTGACATATCTAATAATAATAATAATCAGCTGACAATCTTTACACAAATCGATGTAATCCCAAAGTAAGCTCTTAAGGCTTGTGTTATGGGTACCTAGACGACGATATAAAGTCAAAGTCAAAGTCAAACTATCTTTATTCAATTTAGGCTTTTACAAGCTCTTATGAAGGTCAAGGAATGAATCTACCACCGGTTCGGAAAAAATCCTCTACTGAGAAGAGCCGGCAAGAAACTCGGTGAGGTATCATTTTTTCAAATCAGTACACATATAAGTCAACAATGATGTCTACAGTTTTATACAAATCTAAGTATATACCACAGCAGGTACGCTCATCGAGACCCAGGGATCGCCAGTGCAGGTCACGATTTAAGCCAAACGTCCCTGTCCATGACGTAGTCTTTTACTGAGTAATATGCCCTAGAAATAAGAATTCGTTTTACAGTAGATTTGAACATTGTGTCTGTTTGTTCTATTATGTTTTTAGGTATTTTATTGTAAAAACGTGTACAATTTCCTAGAAATGATTACATACATACATGATTATTATACATACTTATACAGATAAATAAATACTAAAATTGATAGGAAACATCCAAGATTCAGAAACAAACATTCGTGCTCATCACACAAATATTTGCCCATACCGGGGATCGAACCCGGGACGCTAGCTTCGGAGGCAGGGTCACTACCTCCCGAGTCTTGGATGTTTCCTATGTATTTAAGTATTTATTTATCTATATAAGTATATTTATCGTCGTCTAGCACCCATAACACAAGCCTTTAGAGCTTACTTTGGGACTAGATCGATTTGCGTAAAGATTGTCCCCTGATTATTATTATTATTTATTATTATATTTGTCAAAATACGTTAGAGTCAAAATGCGATTATGATAAAAACCTACCTACCAATGAAAAATGTGATTAAGGCACCCATCTAACAAACCAAAAGGTGACGTTTGTTATGACTTCTGATAGAAGGCCACAGATGGCATCGCGCTGCGGTTACACAGCGCACCTCTTGCATCCGCAAAATTACCAGGCCTTTAAGGCTCGGTCAAACCAAACGCGAACGTGAACGCGCCCGCAAACGCGTTTGCCCGGGCCTTTAGTGTGACTACTGTGACGTCGGCAGCGTAAAGATTAAGGCTTTCCTGCACGTCTAGCACGATCTGCCCACAAGTCATTTGTCGCTCAGTGCGTCCCTTACATATTTGACAAGTTTGACAGTGACGTACTGAGCGACAGACGACTCACGGTCTTGTGTTAGCCCCCCTGAAAAGTAACACATCAGACTCGATGACGAGTCTCGCACTGGAACGAACCGGTTTTCTATGCGGCGGGCGAATCTTCATCGGTGCGTGAAACACTTTGCACGTTTGAGGATATATCACGGAGAGTGTGCGATGGAATTACATGAACTAATTCCGCCATCCCCATTCCTTCTTCGGGGCGTGGGCTGGGGTTCCATCCCGATGTTGTGGATGTTCCAAGAATTCGCACTAAGCGGTACGCTTCAACATTCATTTGGCGAATGGCTAAGGAATGGAATTCCCTGCCTGCAGACTTATTCCCAGAACGCTACAACTTGGGTATTTTCAAGGAGAGAGTGAACAGGCATTATCTAGGTGTGCATGCTCCATCGTCGACCGCATCATCACTTTCCATCAGGTGAGATAGAGGTCAAATGCACACCTATCTTCGATATAAAAAAAAACACATTGTACATCGCGGCCGATCTAACGTTTTACCTTTTGATCGAGTCCAGCAGGTGCCAGTTTTAAATATCCATCTCTTAATTAGTCTGGTCTAGAGGTCTTTCATTTGACATTAAATATTGTTCACAGATGCGATACACGGGGAATTCTATGCTTCTTACGGCGTGAGTCGGATTATTTTTAAACTGGTTTCCAACGCCTCGAGCTGGTTGACCTTACTATGCCAACCTTGACTTTTAGTGTCGTCACAACAATACAAGCGCTGTCTGGTCAAATATAAAGGAAGCGACCATTGTGTTACAAAAACTACTTAGCCATAGCACCGGAAGTAGAAATCGAATCAAGGACAGAACGAAAATTGTACTCAGCTGGCGAGTTTTTTTTACTAATCACCGTGTCATGTGTCACTTTAAAATTTATTATTTGTATAGCTTATTTCAGTGTCTGTGGTTAAAAATTGAACTACGCTATTCTCATAGTACGTCATTTCGGTGATTAGGACCAACAAGGTTATCCTCTACTTAATAATGTGTACACCTACCTATTCAGCAATAAAATTAAATACAGCATCGTGCATATTGAAAATCATAGTAATACTATCCTTCCAGTTGCCCTAACATGCAAGACACAAAGATAAGTTAAACCCATTTATCCTCTATGTCTATCTCTTTCGTCAGCACTAGTGTGAGAGAGACGCACTTAGAGATAAGAGGGTTTAACATATCCTTGTGTATTGCATGTTAGGGCCGCTGTTATTACTACACTCGCAAACAATAAGAAGTATCTTTACGTTCCATTATACTCTCATTTGTTTTTAGGGTTCCGTACCTCAAAAGGAAAAAAGGAACCCTTATCACTCGTGTGTCTGTCTGTCCGTCTGTCACAGTCAATTTGCTCCGAAACTACTGGACATTTTGTAAACATAATGTATATTAGTGACCGCAATAGGGATTCGTAACGTAAATAAATTAATTTTGAACATGGGGCCAACTTTAGGGGGGCAAATTAGAAAATTTAAAAAAAAAGTCACGCAAACTATATCATGTGCCATATCAAATAAAAGGGCTTATTGTGAGGATCTTAAATATGTTTTTTTTTTTGGAATTTTAAGATAAATGGTTCGGACGTTATTTAGGAAAATAGGCGAAAAGTGACCATTCCCCCCCTTATCTCCGAAACTACCGGGCCTAAAATTTTGAAAAAAATACTAAAAATAGTTCCTTACCTATAGATTACAGAAAAACCTATAAGAAGTCTATGGTATTTAAATTAACATAGGAAATGTCAGTTAATCATGTATGGAACGGAACCCTCTCCACGCGGGTTCCACTCGCACTTGTCCGGTTTTTGAACACTGTTTTAGGACTCATATCAAAGAGCAAACAAAACAAGATGTCCGTAAAATCTAAGGTAAACACTGGAAAATTTGATATTGCATTTGCTTCCAACAAAGACACCAACACCTTTATGCAACTTTAAAATTTGAGTCTAGATTTAAATGTAAAGATAATTATATTCTTGAAGTATACAAACACAGAAGTTTTACATAACAGACTGTCTTGCGGACGCGCGTGACGGACATTTTTATGTGCGGAACCACTCTGCTCGCTTTATTGCGACCCAGACGTTGTCTTCGTGCGGTTACATCATAAATGTTTGTGGATATGCATTGGAAATGTGCCTGATTCGTAGGCTATTCAGTAAGGTGATATATTTAGTTTAAACCGGTATGGGAACGTGATGGCGCTACGACCAGTTTCGCCATTTGACTTTGAATCCACCTTTAAGTTTTACTTTAGGTACCTATTATAAATTCCAGTCTCGAGATATTGAGCTGGATAGTGCATTAGTGATAAAATGTCCTGCATTTCGTTTAACTTAATAATAGATTTATTGCGTTTGAATGTTGCTTACATTTACAGATCAAATTTTAATTTTAAGTATCAGTTAACCTTTATACGTATTGGGCTTCCAAATTATTACTTTTGCAGCTCTATTAACCGACGGCACAAGCAATGTGACAAAAGCATTATTTCCTTTTAAGAAGTTCACAACATGTTCGTTTTGATGATGTCAGCAAGCGAATGGAGTGATATAAAAAAACCGGACAAGTGCGAGTTAAACTCGCGTGGAGAGGGTTCCGTTCCGTACATGATTATCTGAAATTTACTAGGTTACCTTAAATACCATAGACTTCTTATAGGTTTTCCTGTAATCTATAGGCAAAGATCTATTTTCTGTATGTTTTTCAAAATTTTAGCCCCAGTAGTTTCGGAAATAAGGGGGGGAATGGTCATTTTTAAGATCCTCACAATAAGCCCTTTCATTTGATATGTCACACGACATAACTTAACACCACGAGGTGGCATAACTTTTTTTTATTATTTTCTAGTTTACCCCCAAAAATTGGCCCCTATGTTTAAAATTCATATATTTACGTCACGCGTCCGTGTTTCGGTCACCAACTTACATATGAGTACCAAATTTCAACTCAATCGGTCCAGTAGTTTCGGAGCAAATTGGCTGTGACAGACGGACAGACAGTCAGACAGACAGACACACGAGTGATCCTATAAGGGTTCCTTTTTTCCTTTTGAGGTACGGAACCCTAAAAATACTGAAAGAGATCAGAACTCACCCGAAAAGTAGACCATGTGTGAACGGAGCAGTAGACGCTATGAAATCTGACACAAGAAACCTCTGTGGTTAACCACAATATTATAAGTAGTATACATAGTATAATAATATACAGACTGATAGTGTCACTTTCTTCATTCCAACCTTTAAAAGGCACTGTAGGCAATTCTCAAATCGCATGAACATGTACATTGCCAAGTCTCGTTCGAAAGTCATTTCACTGCGCAAGAAATGCGAAAGGCGTAAAATTTTGATGGCTCCCACTCCGGTATCGCTATCTGAATTTACATATTATTGACTTGCCCGGATTGTCCTGATCTCTCGGCGTATACTTTGTAAACAGGCTATCGGTGGACGCTGCATTTCAAAGAACGAACTATTTGATACGATCTAAATATTTTTGCTAGCCTTATACAAAACTAGTGGACCCGCCACAGCTTCGCCCGCGGTATTTTCCATACAAACTTTATCACCCCTTTTCACCCCTTTAGGGATGGAATCTCAAAAAGTCCCTTTTAAATGCACCTCTAGGGTACTCGAGGAATGTCTCCTCCAAATTTCAAACCTCTAAGACCACCCGTTTAGATTATGTGTTGTCTATAAGTGAGTCACGGTACTGTTTTATATGTATAGATGTCATGCTAAATGTTCTGACACTTAACAATGTTTGATTTACTTATTTAAAGCATTTCTCCTTCGTGCTGCTTTCTGTATGTTATAAACATACTGATAATTAAGAGGAGTGTTAACCTACGGTTTTTCATACAAAAGGCGATAACGAATTCCACCCCTTAAATGTTAACCGATGTTGACCAATCTTTGGTAGGTTGTCATTCAGAACAAAATCTAGGTCTATAAGTTTTCATTTTTTCACTATAATCAATAAATTCAGTTTTATTGATTGCTGTTTGAGTATTCACATACAAAATTATTCTCGGCGATTATTTGACTTTGTTGATATTTTTTCAATATTCAAAAAACGTATTGACCCAGATTTTGGCCTATCAAAAATTGGTCAAATCGGTTCATATTTAAGGGGTGGAAATCGTTATCGCCTTTTGTATGAAAAGGCTGATTTTTGCCGTTGGTTTACAGTCCTCTTAAGTAGTTTTTTAACGACTAAACCAAACTGTTGAACAATTGATCATAAAAAAATATTACTAACTATATATTCTTATACCAATCAAACAGTATTTTGTTAAGTGCAATGTGTAAAAAAATGTAAAAAACTCACATTATGAAAAGGTCTTGTAGACCGTTATATTTTATATATAAGTAATTTTTAATTTAAAGTATATTTATCCTAAAAAATGAAACACTATAGTATTATTTAAACAATACGTTTATTTTATCAAATGTATTTATTAAAGCAGTGTAAATATCAAATAGACTGTGACAATTATAAAGAAGCACTCCCTAATTACGTGCGTCCAAATAGATAAAAGTTTCGTGCAAGAAAAATTTGTAAAATCCTGTGCATAAATTCCCTATCTCTTACGTTCTAGAACATTATAAACATTTAAATGCTGACTGGCTTGGCTTATAAAATATTGAATCCATGTTAATTTCATATGGTGCGATTTGGAGTGCATACATTTTAAGATGAATTTATTTTAAAAAGTGAGCTACCTTCTGAAGCAGTAAAAAAAAAAAACTCTTTAATTGTCTACTTTCACGTTAGCGACCAGTCTAACAGTTTAGATAAACTTACAGGAAAGTATTTTAGTCAAACCAAAGTAAGGAACGATCATTTACTTGCATTCAACGAAATTAGTATGACTGCTTTTTCCAATAACCTTCACATTCATTGACTTAAGTGTTGTTAATCATATTATGTTCTATCACATTTAATGTGGTTTTGCTGAGCGTCGCTAAGTTTTGGCAGCTCCTTTTATAATATATCGACTGTGGAAATTTCAAACGTCGTAAGGGACAATTTGACATTTCTACAAAATGTCCCTTATTTCTAATGTCGTAAGGGACATTTTGACATTTCTACAAAATGTCCCTTACGACATTTGAAATTTCCACAGTCGATATGCACCTATGCGAACAAGCAAATTCGCTCATGTTTGCCGCTAAAATCCAGTGCCTAACGCAGTTCAGTTAGAATGTAGCTAAAACCACATTACCCTTTTACGGCATTACTTATTAAAAGCCATACAATTATAATAAATTTAAAAAAAAACATTGTTCGGAAGCACTCTGTTACAAATGTGCTCGGAAGCATTCTGAAAACTGCGCATAAGGTTCTTCAAAACGATTACAAAAATGAAAATTTAATAGATTTAATGTCATTGTAATTCACCATCGTCTCTCAAAATGATCATGGTTACAAGACAACAAAATTACAAGACCGTTTTCAAATTATCAACATTCGAAAATTTGTGTATCTAAACCAAGTACGACTTGCGTGTGGGGGTGAGGTAGAATTATTTAAATACAATACACTGTAGTATAAAATGGTCTTTAACCAACTAAATTGATTTAAAATATAGGTCTTTGACGGGGTAAGTTTATCCTTTGTATGTGCCAAGGTAGGAGTTGCAGCTGGGGCAATAGTGGTCGGCATTCTTACAGGAGTCCATGCAGTATGGGACGCACACGCAGGGCCAGCAACTGTAAGGTAAGACAAAATCCAAACATAATAAATCTGTAGAAATTCCGTATCTGTACATTAAGATATTTACAAAAAATATGCAAAATAAAAGTAGGTAATAGAATTCAAAAATGAAATCTTTAGAATTTTGTCTGTTTGCTGGAACGGGTATCACAGGAAAACTACGGAAGGAATTTTGATGGGATTTGAAAAATGGATTAAGTAATCAATCGATCGATCGAATTAATAAGGATCAAATTAATTAAAAAACTTTATGGGCTTTTGCTTGACCACAGTCTCACGTGATGGAAAGTGATGACGCGGCCGAAGGTGGAACTTGATTTCCCAGCGGCCCTAACATGCATGACACAAAGATAAATTAAACCCGTTTATCTCTATGACTATCCCTTTCGTCGGCACTAGTATGAGAGAGACGCACTTGGAGATAAAAGGGTTTAATTTATCTTTGTGTCATGCATGTAAGGGCCGCAGGATATGCCTATTTACTTTAAGGGTAAATAGGCATGGAAGGACGCAAATTTAACGAGGCACTGAAACTGGTGCTGAAAAACCGTTCGCTTGTCAATGCAACTGTTCAGACCTAACCTCTCCAAATGACTACCCAACGCATCATGCCGGAGATACAGCAATGTTAAATAAGTTGACAGTAAAGACTCTTGGGGCTTTGCGCATGCGTACGCGCTATTATATCTGTATCCGCGATTGCACAGATAGTAGCGCGTAAGCAACTGCAGCGCTAATAAATTATCTGTAAATTGATCAATTGATCTAACAATTTCTACACAAAGTAAACGAGATTCAATCGTCATTAAATTCCTATTTATGTTATTGCTAAATAGCACCCTCTTCGTTTTTTAAAGTGTTTGGTTACGGGATGCGATCTATGAGCATGGCTGCAATGTAACCGTATTAAGATAGTTTATTTGTTTTTATTTATGGACCAAACTATTGTTCCAATTGGGGCAACACAGCAGCAACACAAAACGCAAGCTATGTGAATTATAAACGTAATTTGTGCTCTGTTGGTGGTTGCTTTTATTCACCCAAGATGGTTTTGGTTTAAGAATACTTACAGGAACAAACACAGAAGCACAGCAATGACGTGTGTTTTGGTGGTCGCGTTGGACTCCATGCGCGTAACGATGGACGCGTTGCATGATGGGCAAGTGAGGCTGGTGGGCTTGGGACCAACTGGGACGATGTTCATGTTGCCGTCTGTGAAATAAGGATGCTGTTACTTATTGAGTTATTTTGTGGGAATCCACTTTAGTTATGAATTAACTTTCAGCGGCCCTAACATGAATGACACGAAGATAAATTAAACCCGTTTATCTCTATGACTATCTCTTTCGTCAGCACTAGTGTGAGAGAGATGCACTTAGAGATGAGACGGTCTATCTTATCTTTGTGTCATTATTATTAGGGCCGCAGGGGGAATAATTTAAAAACATGCAAAACATTATAATTGTAGGTATCTGTTTAAGGCGAACGCAGTCACGGGCGGCCGCTAGTTTATAATATATTTAACCCATCTTGGTGACAAATAGAAACAATAATCCAAATACCTACAAAAAGTCATGTTGGCGTTATTGTAAACCATTACAGTTTTTAAATGTGTATATTTTAAAATAACAGCTGCGTGCGAGCCGGTATGCAAGGACATTATCCACGCGAATATATAAGTACTTCCGTCATGGCACTCTGATTTAGAGATTACGTCGGATACTAATATTTGTAAAAAAACCAGACGCGTTACAGAACTTTGACGATCTTCGAAATATTTAAATTTTATTTAGGCATCTAGGCAAAGTTAAACGATAAACAAAAAAACACGATATTAACCTTAAAAAAAAACGTGTTCGAAAGAAAACGGATTAGAAATAAATGCTTTCATAAAATCACGGAGCTTGTCGCATTACGACATGTTGTATATTTTGTAATGTCCGTGTATTCATATACATCAATATTTGGTATTTAGAAAAAATATAGAAAGAACAGAACTACACTGAACCACAGAACCACACAACATGATATTAACATAAAATGTATCAAGCGTCAAAATGAAATCACGAACACAGCGTTTCAAGTATATTATCAAAAGTAAATCACACTGGCGCAGTCACCCGCGTCACAGTTTTCAGTTTTAAGGCCGGGGCAAACAAAACGCGGTTGCGGCGCGTTTGCGGCGCGAACGCGGGTCCGCGCCGTTGTCGAACGGCGCGGGCGAATATACCATGCCACACCGCGGCGGCGCGGGACCGCCGCGGTCCCGCGGCTACTTTGGTGTGGCATGGTAAATTCGCTCGCGCTGTTCGACAACGGCGCGGACCCGCGTTCGCGCCGCAAACGCGCCGCAACCGCGTTTCGTGTGCCCGGGCCTTAAGTCAGATTTAAAACTCAACAAAATGAGAATTATCTATAAATCAATGTACCTAATTGATCTATGACTATTTAAGCCAGCAAGACAATAAGGACATCATTGCATTTTAGTTTTAACACATTAATTGAATTAAATATACCAGGCACTATGAGTTCTTGTTGCTAAGTCCCAAAACCTAACCGGTATTAAATTTTCGGTACATCCAATTGTAGCCAATTCCATAAAACTCGCTCGTTTAATTTGCACAATTAATTAATGTCATTTTAATCTGCCCATGTATAAAAGTAGTCTAGCCTAATAAATTGCTAAATTAACTGTATCTAACCCACTTGAGGATTGAAGGTCGACGCCGTTTTAAATAGCCGCAGCGAAACTTTTCAATCTAAGCCCGTACCATATCACTGATTAATGCCTAGCTGTTTATAAAATATAACAATGAATAACAGTGCACATTATTCTTCTTATTTTTCAACAATATAATACAAATCTAAAAATAAATGATGAGTTTACCTACTTGGCAGCCATAGAACGACTCATATGAAAATAAATCGTAGGAAACTACTCGAAATTGGCATTGACGACGCGGTTAGCCTAGTTGGGAGTGACCCTGCCTCCGAAGCTAGCGTCCCGGGTTCGATCCCCGGTAAGGGCAAATATTTGTGTGATAAGCACGAATGTTTGTTCCTGAGTCTTGGATGTTTCCTATGTATTTAAGTATTAATTTCTCTATATAAGTATGTATATCGTCGTCTAGTACCCATAACACAAGCCTTTAGAGCTTACTTTGGGACTAGATCGATTTGTGTAAAGATTGACCACTGATTATTATTATTATTATTATTTACGATTCAAGTAGCATTTCGACCTAAAGAACAACTATTTTCAAAACCTAACAATATATGTCCTCCTGTCCAGAAGGTTCCTTTATCAGTAGTAGTTAAGATATATTTTATACATTTTAGTCCAGCGATATATGGGGGCACGCAAGTTGCACAACAATTTCAAATTTCTAGTTCACAACATTAGTAATTACTGAGATAAACGGCTGTGACATACAGACAGAGAGACAAACAATGAAGTCACCATATTAAGGGTTCCTTTTTTACCTTTTAGGTATGAAAACTTACAAAATCATTGTGTAGCAGTTTTTAGCGTTTCTCTCGAAAAGCGTTTTTAACAGTTACCTACTGCGTTTAGGCATTGGCCATCAATGTTTTGATAAAATTTTCCTGATTTTTATTATTTACCCAGTGAGGACACGTAACTCTAACAGAAATTACACATTTGCTATCAAGAATGCCACATTTAGAGCTCGATATTTCCTGTTCACTCTACGTGTGCGTTTATAGACTTTTATAATTATGTTAAGTACCTACTAGATATAACATTAAAATGAGAAACTTGTGCTTCATTTGCGCATGGTTACCCATTTGGACCAGAACGTTATTGATTACGTTTATACGCTGGCTGCAATGCGTAACAGTCATTGAAGTGCGCTTGCACCGGTAATTTTCATCATTTCACTGTACCGACACGTGAGGACAGAATAATGAAAACTGTGTTTTAAAGTAAAATGTTTACAGTTCGAAACCGCACAACCTCAGAACATATTTGTTTTTCAAATAAAGATACAATCAAAATAAACACTTTAGTTAGCATTACTTTGAATCAAGACGAAATGGATGAAAAAATATACAATATGCGTAATTTTTCCCTCCATGTTGGTATAGTATTTGGTATTTACTGATAAGAATCGAATGGTGCAAGTACAACCTGTACAATTATACATTCAAAAAATGAAGCAAATTTGCGCATTATCTTTTTACTCATCGTATTATCACTGATTAATTTTACCTATCATATTTCGATAAGCTGCGTGCGCATCGCGATATCACAATTATTAATAATATAATAATAATAATCGTGGACACTAACACATTGATGAAGAGCGTCGGTGGTCTAATGGCTAAGGATGTCGACTCGTGATTGTGAGGTCCGGGTTCAAATCCAAGCGGTTGCCATGTACCAATGAGTTTTTCTAACTTATGTACATTATCTGCCTGCGAATTGCGGTAACCGATGCTCTTACGGTAAGGGTCTGAGCACACGGTGGAAAGGGCCGCTAGCGGACCACCCCTGCCGAGGCCAGCACTAGCCAAACCGAAGGGCTGCCACAATAGATCAGAAATGGTCGAAGCGGCACATATATAGCCCAATTGACGACGACGTGGATAGCCTAGTTGGTAGTGACCCTGCCTCCGACGCAAGCGTCCCGGGTTCGATCCCCGGTAAGGGCAAATATTTGTGTGATGAGCACGAATGTTTGTTCCTGAGTCTTGGATGTTTCGAATGTATTTAAGTATTTATTTCTCTATATAAGTATGTATATCGTCGTCTAGTATCCATAACACAAGGCTTTAGAGCTTACTTTGGGACTAGATCGATTTGTGTAAAGATTGTCCCCTGATATTTATTAAAAATATTTATTTTAAAAAAAATTAGCCTCCAATAAAAACACATTGATTCTCCTAAGTAGGATTTCTTTCTAAGGGTAGTAGACAACGAAACGAATACTTATATAGATAAACACATACTTATATAGATACTATGCTTATCGCACAAAGTTTACCTATAGAGGGACTCGAACCCACTACCCTCGGTACTGATGGCAGTTGCGCTACCACTGCGCTATGAAGACAGTCTGCTATGATCTAGTCTAACTAAGGAAACATACTACCTACATTTGTTTGTATATTTTGTGATACATATTTAATTTTGGTAATTAATCTGATGGAATTGAGGAAGTTGACAAATACCTGTAATATCGTCTAAGGCGTAGTTTAATTCTAACAGAATGTTGGTTGTTTACTTATAATATTGTTTTTCTAGTAATAGTTTACGTACTCTTAAGTTGGAAACCAATTGTTAATTCAAGGCTGCTAAGGCAGCTCGACGTTTCTATCAAAGCTGCAAGGCGGAAGACTTCTCGACATGGATAGGAACACAAAAACCTATCTACAGTGTCAAACTCTTTACATTTTTAACCGACTTCAAAAAAAAGGAGGAGGTTCTCAATTCGGTTTTATGTTTGTTTTTTTTATGTTTGTTACTTCAGAACTCCGTCATTTATAAACCGATTTGTAGGTAAATGACTTACGAAAGCCAAATACCTATTATTTCTTACTTTTCAGAGGGGTTTTGGAGTCGGTTTTTTTATTTGTTAAATTATTATTTTTTTAGTTCAAGACAGCGAAACGTGATTGATTTCCTTTTCTTTTATTTCAACTCCATTGGTGTTAAGAATGTTAAAAGTTATAGAAAATATTTTCGCTCGCCAATTAAAATTGCAGGAATTCAAGTTTGTTCATAATAAAATAATTGAACGGTCCGGTTGTCCATCGCGATTAGAGCACGGCGCCGCCGCCGCCGCCGCCAATATTAAGAAAGACCTTGATATTGTAAACATAATATAATGTATGTAATGTATTACCAAAACAAAACGTCTAACATTTATTTGTTCATGAAATCAGTAGGTATGTAGGTATTTCACTTTTTTTAAAATTCCGTTATAGTTTTAATATGCTCATTATACGTGACAGTTAATAAGTATTCATACGCGACCATTATTTTGCATGTTAACTGTTGACTGTTAATGCCATAGAGTTCAAGGCCTACAGTAGGGAGTGGCAAGTGACAACGGATCGCACCCCCATAACCTCAATAGCTGACATAACTAAACAACACGAAGCCATGCAAACCATCCAGCCCAATAGCATTCACGGGTCCAGCTAATGTGGTTAATGTGAACACTATTTACACGGAGCTTAATGTAATAAGAGAGCGCATGCCAGTCGGAGGTCTCAATTTATTGGTTGTATTGTCGGAAACTACCCACTCTTTGCTCGCATGGGCGCGTCCTCCCATTTCTATCACAATATCGATTTGAAAACCACTCTATGGCATTGTTGACCGTTGTAGGTAAGTAGTTGTATTTTATATATTGTATTAATACAGATAATTTCAAGGAATGTAAAACTACATTACAATCCATGTACAACGTCTGTGTCGCAAACTCGATCTACTCATCGCAGCCGAGCCATTAAATTTTCACCCGTTTCATTAATGGCCTTCAAATTATGCCTCTAATGTTAAGAAAAGATCGAAGACCTGAAATCTATGAATTTTGTCAATTTACGCAGGGTGCCCAAGGGCCCATTGTAAAAAGAAAAATAGGTGTGTGTGTGTGTGTGTGTCAGCTCCGACGCACAACAGGAGTTTACTCATATTATTCACTAGGTATATCTGTATGCAATGCGAAGCGACCGACGCATCTTCGGCTAACATCGTGTGACAGTGTGACATCGTAGTTTAATTTTACTCCCCATACATTTTCATACCCCGGGCTTATAAATGAAAATCGATTCTTAAGGAGTAAACTCCAATAAACTAGCTGATAGTATTAGTAATTTGGTATGGATTACCTATAATATGTATCATAGCTTGTAGTACACATTACAGATACATTAGTAAGTACAAGTCTTGTACTTACTAAGCAACGGGCCCCAGATCACAACAGAAGCCTGTTTCTCAAAGCATAATTATAAGAAACAGACCCACATAGTTCCATAAGCTCATAATAGTAGTCGTGATTATATTGCATTTCGAAGAAACCGGCCCCACATCAACCGGCACGCCTCAACGGGCAAATAACATTATCAGTATCCAAACAGCAATTTCGCGTGAAATATCAAGACTGGATTGCTACCTGCGCCTCTATTCGGGAACGCTAAGTGATTTTGTAGCGATTCGTGAGTGAGATTTCTCATCTCGCTCTTACGCATTACGCATCGTGCGGAAGAGTAGGATGAGAAATCTCGCTCACGAATCGCTACAAAATCACTTAGCGTTCCCGAATGAGGCGCCTGTTGTGAGTTTGGTGGCGTTTGCTATCGTAACATTAAATTACTTCATATATTCTGGAATTTATATACGTCTTGGTATAAAAGTAAATACGATAAAACAACGTAAATTATTAAATGTTCTTTATGATTTAATCTCGGAGCGTCCCGTTATAGAATTATCACAACTGATCGAATTTATATTACGTAAATTTAAAAAAAACTACACGGTAATTTTTGTAAAAAGAAATTGGCATTGTTCCACGCATGCGTTGCACATGTATAAATGATGTTGCTAGGCTGATTGACCGTTGTATTGAAAACATTATTGAAAAAAAAACGTAATACTAACCTTTTTATTTTATCACAGATTAAACACAAGTTTCCGCGGCACTACAACGCGCGCACAGTTGTGATAGCAGATAGAAACTGCTATTCTCGCCGTGCTCTGAGCCTACCGCCGCCAAGGAGCGTCGATGACTCAAAGTGACGTAATGCCTGTCCGACGAACTCTCGTTCTACTGCCCATCTACTCTATGAATCTGGGGTTTTGGGGAACTATAAGGCAACATGATGTGGAATGTTGAGCTGATGAAGAGGAATCGACTAGATGCGAGAAGCGTACAGCTGGCAATCTCTGGGGTCCTTATTGTCCTTATTATCTAGTTTTTAGGAGACGCCAGTTTGATGGTAGACGTTTTTTCAACTTCATGTTTATTTTTGAATTGAGTTTAATAACCATTGAAAATGAAAATGATAATATTTTGCAAGTAGGCCACATGGGCTCTCTCATACGTCTGAATCTACCACAGCGCTTCGAAAGGTGACATCTGCTGAGAAGAAACGCCGCAAGAAACTCAGCAGTAAGTCTTTTTTCAACTTTGACATTCGAGTTTCATCTATAACCTAATGGGTATAAATTAATTCTAATAAATAACTAATTAGGGACATGTATAGTCTCCGTGTCGCATTTGTAAGCATCACATCACACTTCGCACTAATATTATAAATTTGAAAGTTAATCACAACTGTGTGAACTGTGTGTGTGTGTGTGTGTGTGTGTGTGGGTGTGTTAGTATGTTTGCTACTCCTGCACGCTTCAACGGCTGGGTAAAAAAATACCTATTCTAACCAATTTATTTATACAATTTTATTTAAGAGACAATGGATAATAATAACGTTATAAGTTGTCATGCTTAGCTACTCGTACCAACAGGGCCTCGCTAAAAGGGCGTCATCATAAGTCTCAACTGCCTCATAGAAAACCGATTTATGTCAGTATGAGACTCGTCGTTGGGCCTTCGTCACGTAATTTATAAAATAACATCATTTTGGGTAACCAAAGCGAACGCACAAAGTCACTTGAGGACACTCGTAACTAATATGTAGTTCAGAGCTTTTCAACCTTTTTGAAAAAATAATACCAAACCGAGTTTTTTGCCGGCTCATTCCTTGACCTTCATAAAAGCTTGTAAAAGCCTAAATTGAATAAATAGTAGTTTATGCAACGGTTGCATAATGATAGGCCTTAAAACACTAGTGCGGTTGTCATGAAACGAGCCGATAGGCGAGTTTCATAATAAGATCGCACGTGTGTTTTAAGGCCAAATTATGCAGAGTTGCATACATAACTTTATCTACACACATATTATAAATCCTCCATGATGGGTTCAGAAACAATATTTCTGGCAACAAGTTATTTGTTGCAATCGTGGCTGCATAATTCCGATATCCGGCGCATTTTCACATCACACACACTCCGAGAAGACTACTATTCATATTTTCAACTAAAATGTAAATTACAAACAACTTTTTCTATTCAATTCAACAACAATTCTATTTTCGTTCAGCAAAACACCAACATAATGGCGGCAATTCAATCCTCCGTCAAGACCATTTTTTTTTTAAATCATAGACAAACGAATGAAATCTCTATTCTCATGTCACTCGAGATCAAATGTTGTGCAGTTTATATTAAAAAAAAACATACTGAATTGACGTTTCGTATCAATAACTGTTTTAATATCTATGGATACTAGAATAGAGACCCACTTGAGTTTTGACAGCTGTTCCAAATTTAATCTCATTTCTATACTAAAATCGATACGGGAATAACATTGCAGCACTGGTTTTTCCTAATTGGTTGTCAAAATGGTGGTCATTTCCTACGGTTTTGGATTACACTATGGAGGTTTTATGATATGGGTGTAGATAAATTGAATTCAGAACATCATGTGCACTAAGTTTGTGAATCCAAAACATCATTAAACCTATTTGCTTCTACCTCCATCGTGCCGAATTTATCATACAACCTTTTTTAATTTGTTAAAAACTCAGCCTCGGAACCTTCTTGGTGTTCTTTTTTTAATTTACTTTGCGTGCCATTTTCTTTTCATGTCATATTGTTAAAACTTTAGGTTAAAAACAAGATACTTGAAAACAAGGGAAAAACCTAAAATGAGTGATTCTAGCGACGAGGAAGTTTATTTGACGCCAACAAATTTGACTGAAACTGTTATTAATGCGCAAATGTATTTTTTGTGCATTTAGTCATTTCCTCGCTGAGGTGGAATGAAAAGTCACGTGTTGCACTCGAGTGCAAAGATTTTTCACCTCGTGCTCTCACTAACCCTCAGGAATCTAATTTTTGAATCACTCGCTGCGCTCGTGATTCTGTTTTGGAATCCTTCGCTTGCTCGGTCATCAAAATTGAGCACGTGGTTAAAAAGCAACTTTGCACTCTTGTATAACAAACAACTATAGTACCTACACTTCGGAAAAGACTTGCGCCATGGGCACTATTACCTAAGCAATACGTCTGATTTTGCTTTGTACCGCAGGCCTTCTGCTAATTCCCCAACCGTAGTCAGTTTAAAGTGACGTATCATATAAACAAGTTTCTAAACTTAAAATATACCTTTTTGGGTAAAACAACAATTGCATTTTGATGTTAGAAACTTGTTAATAATCGCACGTTTAAAAATAAAAAGAAATAATGTGAAATACAAATCCATTCCAAATTCAACTTTAACGCGTTTGAGTAAAGTTTAAAACAAAAGTGAATTTCATTTTGACTTGTTTATTTTTATTTTTAAGCGTGCGTAATGATAAGACACATTAGTTTGGTATGACTTTACTTAAGTTCACCTTGTATACTAAGAAAGCTTTGCCAATGTATGGATCACGTATGACATTATATTCTACTTAAAGTAATTAAAACTATACTGACCACACTATTTTTTTATAATAGGAACTTTATTTGCAGGTCATTAAAGAAGAAACTGTCATGGAATATAAATTAAACACATCAAGATTAGGTTACCACTTGACGTCATCAAACGCAAGTCCTTTCAATAAAAACATACACACGAGACGAATCGATTAATTAATGTACGTCCCAAGGTATGCCTTACAATTCGGACAGTAGTGTTCTGGTCTTCTACATGAATTCAAACAGTAAGGCAAACAGGAACACGGCCAACAGCTGAAAATGCAATTCGTATTTAGTGAACGGCTATGCTAACCATTGATTCATTGTGTTGCACATAATCATGTCGCATTTTATCTTGGGACAGCTTAAGACTTTCTCCAGACCGCTCAGCTCTTGAAACCCTGTTATGTTTTATAAAGAAAATGAAAATGAAAATATTTATTTTGCAAGGAGGCCACCTGGGCTCTTTTACATGTCTGAACTTAGAACAACAAGAACTTAGGAATGCTTAGTGGGCAATTCAGAAAGGCCACTCAAATTGATCTTTAATTAAAGTGACGTTTGAGTGACGTTTTTGTATAGGATGCCAACTAGTTGACGGACAATTAACTGTTTAATCTCTAATCAAATGCTTAAGTGGCGTTTCTGAATTCGGCCATTAGAGGCAGGTATAGACCGTAAGGAAATCTTAACGAAGTATTTATTATACAATATAAATATTATAACATATAGTTGGGTTTGCGAGCCACTTTCCAGCGAGGTGAACTGCCAGCGAGCTGCGCGCAGAAAATCAAACCCCAGCGGCCCTAACATGCAAGACACAAGGATAAGTTAAGCCCGTTTATCTCTCCGACTATCTCCTTCGTCGGCACTAATGTGAGAGAGACACACTTATAGATAAGATGTTTTAACTTATCCTCACATGTTAGGACCGAAGGGATACTAAACATGGGGTTTGATGCACTCTTATACTGGCTCTTACCCGTTTTTGAAACTTTTCTATACGTAACACTGTCGAGATACTCGTGTAGCTCAATAACCACTGATAAGGTCTTCTGTGTCACCATGTATCGTAAGAGGGAAACCAGCTTGAAACTCGCCTTTTTAGAGCCCTTTTTCACAAAGCTAGCCGCGAGCGATTCCTATTCGATTTCAGCCACATAAAGGGGTATGGTACATGACTTATCAGACTAAAAAGGCATAATGCATGACTAGCCGTCCACGACTAGCCGCTGGGTGGAAAAGAGCTCTTACCGAGTAGGTAGGTACTGACAAGAAAATACTCAGGAATAAGGCGCAGAGGTGGGTTTTGGTGACGGCTTTGTACTTCATCATTGTTATCACGGTGGCTTTGCACGCGGGACACACCAGGGTCGCAGGTTTGGGACCAACGATGACAACCGACATTAAATTCACATAAAAAAAATCCGTTGCAAATATTTAAAAACATACACGACAAATTGAAAAAGCGTGTCAAAAGCTGTCAGTTTAAATCATAGGCTTAAATCTTGCTGTCATTGGTAACAAGTACCATGACACATAAAAAACCTTAATAAAAGTTAAGAAGTAAAAAAGGCGGTTCAGCATATGAGTGCAGAAAATTGGATGTTTTAAATATGTTGTGTTCAACGTACAATCTCTTCTTCTAGGATATACCTATGTAGTTGGCAAAAATGCTAAAGCTGAACAAATTCTCATATATCGATGGCCTTCTACTGTATTAGTGACATCACGTCTTTTAGCTTTACGTAAAAAGCATTTCTTATAATGGAAATAGTATCCTATAATTTTAGCTACAGGAAAATAGTCTGCCTTAATTGCCTGTATTGCACCAATTCCTAACTTTTTATATATTCAAACAACTGTTCATCGAAAAATCATTTCGAATTTGCCTCATAACCTAACTTTATCGAATTTACGATTGCTAGAACAATTAGTTATACAAAGTATAAATTAAGAGTTACATGATTCACAAAATTAACGTTACACATTTCCTTATTTCACGAACAACGTTTCACCTCATACCTGAATTAAAAGGTATTATTATTATTATTATAAACCTATTCAGCATATAACATCTTACTCGTACAAGCAAGCAAGATTTTCCGAACGATTATAATATGTTAAATTAAAATTATAAGAAAGATGAAGCGTCGCTTTCCTATAATTTTAATTCAACGTAAGTTTCAATTCCCATAATTCTTACCATGAGTCAAAGTTTGTCGGTGACAAAAGAATGCTAAAAATCTGTTGAATGCTTTAAAAAAATCTAGCCAATGTAGGTCGCAATGAAGTCCCCGCACTGTGAACAATAGTGATTAGCAACGAGACAAGAGTCTACGAAGTACGGGATCGGGACACAAGGCCAGCATCTGAAATATCAGGATAACATTAGCAAGTCAAAACAACGTCCTTTCCTTATACACAAATTGAATAAAAAGGGCAAAATAATTAATTTTCTGGTTAAAAAATGTTCATATGCCTCGCATTGCACATCATTGTCGGCAACAATGCAATGTGAAAAACCGGACAAGTGCGAGTTAAACTCGCGTGGAGAGGGTTCCGTTCCGTACATGATTATCTGAAATTTACTAGGTTACCTTAAATACCATAGACTTCTTATAGGTTTTCCTGTAATCTATAGGCAAAGATCTATTTTCTGTATTTTTTTCAAAATTTTAGCCCCAGTAGTTTCGGAAATAAGGGGGGGGGAATGGTCATTTTTCGCCTATTTTCCTGAATAACTTCTAAACTATTTTATTTAAAATTCAAAGGAAAATATATTTAAAATCCTCACCATAAGCCCTTTCATTTGATATGTCACACGATATAGGTGGCATAACTTTTTTTTTTTAATTTTCTAGTTTACCCCCAAAAAGTGGCCCCTATGTTCAAAATTCATATATTTACGTCACGCGTTCGTGTTGCGGTCACCAACTTACATATGAATACCAAATTTCAACTCAATCGGTCCAGTAGTTTCGGAGCAAATTGGCTGTGACAGACGGACAGACAGACAGACAGACAGACAGACACACGAGTGATCCTATAAGGGTTCCTTTTTTCCTTTTGAGGTACGGAACCCTAAAAAAGAACTTTTTTTTATCGAAGATTAACTAACATAATGGTTAGTTATATATCCTGAACGAAAAATCTTTACAAAAAGGTGACTAATTTTCCCAGATGTAGGCACTTCTTATCACCCTTGCATCATTGGTGATTGTTAAATTGACGAATCAGCAAGAAAAGAAAAAATCTATTACCTGTAATAATAGTCTGTCCTCAAGACTAAATCCGAACTCAAGTAAGCATTTTCCCACATTAAATCCTTACTTGAGAGGGGTAAAATAGGGGGTGGAAGTTAGTATGGGATGAACTATTTGGATGAGTTTAGCAACTTAAAACTTAGTATAAATACTCTTCAAAATAGAAAATTAGGTATACGGATAAGACAATATGAAAACATCCCTAAAAAGAGGTGCCTTGGGGCATTAAACTTTGTATGGGATAAACCGATTCTATTTGTTTATCGACTTGAACCTTGGTATAAATGCAGTTCAAACCAAAGTTGTGTGTATGTGTGTGTGTGTGTGTGTGTGTGCATGTGCGTGTGCGTGTGCGTGTGAGTGTACGTGTGCGTGTGCGTGTGCGCGTGCGAGTGCGTGTGCATGTGCGTGTGCGCGGGCGCGTGCGCGTGTGCGTGTTCCCTAGGGAATAATTATAATAATCAATAAATTCAGTTATATTGCTGTTTCAGTATTCTCATACAAAACTAATTTCGGCGATTATTTGATGTGTGCGTGAATCAACATTCAAACCTAAAAGTATAGACCTAAATTTTGCTCTCAACTTATCAAAAATTGGTCAAAATCGGTTAGCATTTAAGGGGTGGAAATCGTTATCGCCTTTTGTATGAAAAGGGTGATTTTTGCCGTTGGTTCACAGTCCTTTTAACGTCTCTCGGCAAACTTCGTGTTTCGTCAGACGTCTGATTTCTATCAGTTGCATTCGTTTGTATTCGGCAATGCGATGATTGCCGAGAGACTTTAAGAAAATAGATGCACTGTACACTACAATAAAGCTAAAAAATTTGAAACAACTTACCCAAATAGGCAAAGAAGTCCAGCTATAATGTGGGTTTTTGTTGAAGCTTTTCTTTCAACCCTAGTCACCATCTCCGTATTTCACGATCTGCAAGTGATGTTCGTCGGTTCGGGCCCGACGTCCTGCTGGATGACTCCAGCCCCTTGGTTTACTCTGTCAGTCGCGGTTCCTGTTCATAGACCTGTGATGTGAATCTCTAAAGTTACATCGTTACAACGCTGCGTCAGCGACGAGCGACACTTTGAATTAAGACTGTATATACGAAGACCTCTGTATAGATATCTATCTATATTATATCTAGACTAATAAATCGAACGTGGCCACAAGTAGTCTTGTGGCTCTGCCCACCCCATTAGGGATTTTGGGCGTGATGCTATGTATGTGTATGTATGTATATCTATAAAAAACAATTGCCGTGCGTTAGTCTTGCTAAAACTCAAAAATGGCTTAACTGATTTTTATTTATCTTTGTTTTGTTCGCTTTAGTGTAGGGGTATAACCGAATTCCACGCGAATGAAGTCGCGGACAGAAGCTAGTCTATACATATAAAACAGTACCATGACTCACTTATAGACAACGCACAGCCTAAACGGTTGGTCTTAGAGGTTTGAAATTTGGAGACATTTTCGAAATTCCATCCGTAAAGGGGTGAGAAGGGGTGATAAACTTTGTATGGAAAATACTACGGGTGAAGCTGTGACGGGTCC
This sequence comes from Tortricodes alternella, assembly GCA_947859335.1. NCBI lineage: Eukaryota > Metazoa > Arthropoda > Insecta > Lepidoptera > Tortricidae > Tortricodes > Tortricodes alternella. Next base: position 12,295,732 of record OX401977.1, read on the forward strand.
ACTAGTTAGGTATAAACTTAATCTTGTCGCTGACGCAGCGCTGTGGACGTTAGAGAATCACAGTATTGTATGGGGACCTAGAGCTAGCACCCAAATCCTAGTGTTCGTTAAAAGGCAAACGTATACGATTGGCTACGTCACTGTTGTAAATATTAATAGTATTTTTCTGTGGAACGCTAGCTTAACCCTCAATAGTACATTATAGAACAGGATTTATGTAAAAATAAATCAAGATTATTTAAAATTTACTAATTTAAAAACTTAAATTGTAACTTCTTAGTTACGTGACTTTAAACACCAGTCACGACGTATGACGTTGCATCGGTTGCGATCCGAATTACGCTGCCCACCTTAATCGTTTTGGTCACCGTGTTTTCACCATCGCCACAGACGCCAACGACGGACGGCATAGAGGACGCAAATGTACGGAAAACGGCATATTTTGGCGTCAGCGGCACGAAAATGTACAGCGGCACTATAATGCCGCTATCGTATATAGCCGACTGTGGCGTTTAAAAGGTGGACATAATGATGAAATTAATGCGTAGTAAAAAGAAAAGTTTATTATTTACATTTTCTATCATATTAATCGTTTGTATTGAACATCCCATGAAACTCTTATACCAAAGGTACCTACGGTAGCTACATTATTACCTAAGGTTGGTACATTAAGTGATAGGAAAGCAGAAATAATTTAAAACGAAATAACGACGGCTCATACTTTTTTAATAAAATCACATCCTTAAAAATTATACACAATTTGATATATTTTCCTACTTTAATAAACAACATGGTGATGACTTCAATCTGCTAATTAAACACTTTCACAATTACAACAGCACCTGTAGTTGTTTTAATTTGTATAAAAATAGGTATTGATAGTAACATAATACTGAGAAGTATTATGTTAATATCAATACTTATTCGAGGGAAATTGCACTAATAGTTGGTAATTTCCAAGTAGGTAGGTACAAACATACTCGTAGTATAGAAATTATTATTAACTATCGGATAAGCACATACATCACGGCTAGTAAAACTTAATCGCGAGTCGTTTACATCACAATGCGTCCCTTACCTACGTATTTGGGTACCTAGTTTGGGTCTCTATTTATCATTGCCTAAGTGCTATATTGCGAAGATATCTGTTGACAAAAACCTGTAGCAGTGCGAGATGACTGACTTTTTGTCAACCGATGTCTTAGCAATGTTCTCAGTATCTACTGGCGTGAGATAATCTCTAATGATAACTTGCGAGAACTCTGCCACACTCCCCGATCGACCACAGATCAAGCGCCGCAAGTGGAACTGGAGTGGCCACACTGAACAGGCAATCGATTGGAATCCCCAAGGAAAGCGAACACGTGGTCGTCCCAAACAAACCTAGCGACGCACGGCGCACAGTGCTAGGCGAAGCGAAGAAGAACGGGAAGTCTTGCAGCGAAATCAACAGCGAAGATATAGACCGATCGGGAGGAGAATGGAGTCACTATGGACGTCCTCTGCTCCATCTAAGGGACGTAGGATCGTAAGTCAAAAGTAAATCAAGTACTAAGGCAGATACATTATATTGCATTTCTTTTGTATTACTTAGACCAATGTCGAATATAATTATGCCCTATAGCCTAATAGATGACAGAGTATTACGCCGGGAAATTACACGTGACGAATACTTACACGTAGATACGAGTATCACAGTATGCACTATGAACTCTGCTCAGTTGAAGACGTAACTTTGAAGCGCTTAACGAGGTCGTGGTTGGTAACCATTTGAGCTATAAACGACTAGACTAGACTGCTGGAACATTTTTCTTTTACAATACAGTTAAGGGTATAAATGCATACAATAAATAGCAAGACTTTTTCCTAAATTGTCCTAGACCTAGATTTTGTTCTGACTGATAATTTATCAACAATTGGTCAATGGGTAAGGGGTGGAAATCGTTATCGTCTTTTGTATGAAAAGCCGTAGGTTCCCGCTCTTAAGAAGTGTTTACAAAGCTCAGCTGGCAATGTCGCATTTTTACGAAAAACGCTCTTATGTGATGTCACAAGCATTCATACAATAGTGGACCGTACTAAGGTTAAATTATTTTTAGTACTATAACATCGTATAACTAGCAAAACTAACATAATCAAAACGGCATTCATTCTTTTCAATCGATGTTGCACTGCCTTGACAACAGTGAAAGTTTACTTATTACTCAATATAATATACAGTTTAAATTGCAAGTTAAGACAATTTAAAAGAAATTACATCAAGATAGTCGAATAGAAACAAGAATTATAATATCTATTACCTATACTTATTATAAGCCTACAGTTATACCCATAGTTATTTTAATATGTATGTTAGTCTGTAAGGTATTTATATATAGGCCACTAATGCTTGAGATAAATGGTTTTATTATTATTATTTTATGAATTTGGTAACAATAAGGGTACAAAAAAGGTATTGCTATCTAATTTACTTTTGAAGACTTCTTGTTATACCATATTTCGTCGGTGCGAATTACAAAATCGCTATGTGTTTTTGGTCTACTTTTCAGGAGACAGTTAAAACCGTTTTTTTCTTTAATAGTTACTTAACATGCGTAGTTATAATTTTTTTATGATAACTAGGTAACTTTTACATCCATATAAATTAAATTAAATTAAATTTGTTAATAACTTATTAGTAAAACATGACGTAAACGGAAATATTGGTACATAGCGGATTTAATTTGTAACATTAAAAATCGCTATGTAACTAGCGGTCACATGACTATTTTCTTAAATTATGTTTTTAGGAATATTTTGCTACATAGCGGGTTTTACTCACTATATTTAAAAATATTTGACTACTAAAAATCGCCATGTGTAAAAATATGACAACAATGCCGATGATAAAATATCGCTATGTGCATCAACGAACACATAGCGAAATAAAACGACCACTTTCTTAAATGTGCGTTATTATTTAATATTCGCTAACTGCCTAATTTCACATAGCGAATTTATCAAGGTACATTTTGCTTATTAACACATTAACCAGTAATGAAAACAATAAAAAAAAAATTGTGGGCTGATGCAGAAATTAAAACCGAAACGTTTAGTGTTAAAATAAAAAAATCACAAAAAACACATAGCGATTTTTGGATTCGCATCGACGATTTATTATCTCGGCAAATAAAAATAAAATGTTTACATAATGTCTCATTGAATATGTAAACAATGCCTAAAAATTATAGTTTTATGATGCAATATTGACATTTAAAGGTTAAAAATGATAATGTAAAAAGATAACCCAAGACTAGATATACTTATATTGGAACTAATTTGTTTGCGATACGTTTAGATACCTAAGCTTCCCGAATCGATAGCCATAGCGAATTAAATAAAAAAAAAATAGCAGTTCTCCACCAAACATCTGCGGCGAGGTGCCGCCATTTCTAAATATAGCCAGTGACATTGAATCGACCTTCCTCTTTTATGTCTAGACTAGCTATTGATCTAGCGAATGTAAGATCCAACGAATGCTCCACAATTCGTGCAGTAGTGGTCAGCGTTGAGACAGGAGTCTACGCAGTACGGCATCACTGCGCAGGGCCAGCAGCTGCAAACAATAAAAAAGTGACTGTCAGTGGTAAACAAAAATCTCAATCTCATTCGACTGGAGGTTTGAATTCGGAACCAGGGGCGAGTCATGTTTTTTGTAGGATTCGTAAAAGGTAAAACAGGAACCTTATGGTGAGATAGACCGACCGATGGTCTGTCTGTCTGTCTGTATAGCCGTTTATCTCAGCAACTACTTATGTTATACCCAAACTGGAAATTTGGAGTAGTTATAGAACTTGCGTACCCCCATATTTTCTATTTGTTAATTATTAACAATAATGTATAAAAAATGACCCCCTACCTCCGAAATTTGCTAAACCCAAAAATCACAAATTACTTATGCTGAGATGAAATTAGGAATTTTTTATAGGAAAAATAAAGTGAACTTCCAAATATTTAAAACTTTATAACCTGCGCAAAGTTGTATGACACTGGACAGCCGCATAGAGATAGCAGCTGGCGAAAGTCATTATTTATTTTATTTCATAGGATGATTCTTAATGGTTACCCGGTGATAAGAGCTTTTTTTTTTCTAGGGTTCTTTACCGAAAGATACTGTCTGTTTTTCCTAGGTTCCTCGGCACGCGGCCCAAACTCGCACTTCGAGTTTTGTTTCACAAAATAAAACGTTGATCATTATAACATCGTAACTAATACGAAAAAAGACTCACGAATGCTTTCCTCCAACAGATAACCTTATCATGCCCACTGATAAGACACTAGATACATCCGATTGTGATAACAAAAATGTGATTTATCTTACCCGATCACACAAAGGATGAGAGCCATAAGGTGGGTCCGCATTGAAGCCTTTCTGTCAATCCTGGTCACCGTCTCCTGGTTACAGGACCTGCAGACGGTCCGTGTGGGTTCCGGGCCTACGATAACTGCTCCAGTTACAATTGTAGTCGGGCCTAGAGGTGTAACATTTGGATAGTAAGCCCCACCCTGAACGGGAATCGAGGGGGGAGCAGGAGGGTCTTGAGTCCAACCCGGGTATTGAGGTGGGCCTGCGGGATGCGCCGGGTTGTGGGGGTAGGGCGCATAAGGTGGTAAGCCGTCATCGGGACCATTAACATTTTTACCTGCAACAAAACTGTTATTAGCACTTGGCGAAACTTTTTACAAATACAAGTAAGCTCATAAATTCGTAAGTTTTATTGATCGTACATTTATTTATCTATGTAATCTGATGATATGCCAGCGCAATTAAAATACTTTTTATCGTTATTTCGACAATATTGCACAATGAAAGCCGTTAGCGCATGGATGAGCGTCGAAGTCACATCTAATAATAAATACCCAGTATATTACGTTTTAAAAAAACAAAACTAAAAAATTTCAAGGTAATACATGCACACACACACTAACTGTGTTCGACACGTTTATGATATAGATATGTAAACATTCAAGCAGTTCAGTTACTCCTAGTTAATTACTAAGGTTTATTTAGCTGTCGCAATAAAAAGATTATGCCAAAACTTCGACTCATGGGTATAAAAATTAAACTTAATTTATATTAAGATTCACTTACCATGTTCGGCCATTTTGAGCACTAGTAATTTAAATGAATTCCGTTAAAACACTCGGTAACACAGAACTTGTAGACGTGTTTACGACGCGCTTGTAGCGTTATGACTCACGACAGATCCATTAAACATGACACCGGTGATGATAACAATGACGATAAACAATATTCCAGGTATTGAATCACAACATTTGCACGAATTATTTCAACGTTATCATTGTTTTCAAGAGAAATATCCAAGAAGCAGCACGTTTTAATTTTTTAGGGTTCTACTCCACTTGCCCGTCAGGTGACGACTAAACGCAATGAACTTGTTGCATGGTAAATGACCGTGGGAGGATGAGTTTTTGCGTCACGGTATGCGATGAATACCCTCAAACCTCAAAATACGTATTTATTTTATACAACTTTAATGTTTTTAAAAGAGAAATTCATTTACTACATACATACATACATACATAGCATCACGCCCGAAATCCCTAATGGGGTGGGCAGAGCCACAAGACTACTTGTGGCCACGTTCGATTAATTAGTCCTAAGATGGAATGATGAACCGTATGGTGACAGGTGATCAGCCCATCGCCCATACAGATAGTCCACCATGTTGGAGAGGACCCGTCCCTTAGTCGACTTTTACGACATGCCAGGATGATAAGCATCTGCACGCATTCTATGCTATTTCTTCACTCCCAGTGCAGCAGAGGAGCCGGATTTACTACATCTATCTTTTATTTGCTTATTTTATCAACTACGAGTATGTCAAATCTAGTGTTCAGACTACGTTGTTTTTATTGTCATCTATTTTTTTTTTAGTGGGTGTCGTAAAAGGCCACAAAGGGACCAACCGAAGGATAGGCAGCAGCGTCCTTCGAGTACTATCATGACCAACTGCGGTCGCCAACCCGCCTGCCAAGCGACGACTATGGCAAATCCTCCCATTTTTGGGGCAGGCCTATGTCCTGCAGTGGACGTTTTACGGCTGATGATGATGATGATGATATTTTAAAAATCTTTGAACAGTTTTAGCTTCTTAACATGTTCACAGTCCAGTGCCCCATATATAGTGCACGACTAACCGGCTCCAACAGTGCGTGTCCCACATATAGCCACTAAGAAAAAAGTATTATACACACCTGTTGCGGAAATGATCAGCTTGCCAGCCCTATAGCCTTCTCAGCAGATGTCAACTTTCGAAGCGCTGGTAGATTCAGACATGTAAAAGAGCCTAGGTGGCCTACTTGCAAAATAAATATTTTCATTTTCATTTTCATTTTCATTTTCATTTTCATTTTCATTTTCATTTTCATTTTCATTTTCATTTTCATTTTCATTTTCATTTTCATTTTTTAACAAACTTCAAAAAAGCGGAGGAGATTCTCAATTCTACGCCTGTATTTGTATTTTTTCATCACACTTGCTCGGAAAGGGTGTTATTATACGCAAGCGTATAGAGCAACTATAGCCGATTTAACTCCTCTATGGGCCCCGCCGTCAGCGGGAGTTATAAACCATACGAAATCCATAACTCCCTAGGGAGTTATGGATTTTGTATGATTTCGAACTCCCGCGGGCAGTTAAGTGCGCCAGGTCGGCGGAGCTGCTCGGGAGCCGCAGCCGGCGGGGCGCGCGACCGCAAGCCGGCTGAGCTGCCCCGCGCTGATCGCAACGTACGCTCAGTTAATGAACACCCACCTGATGGTAATTCACGATGTAAAATGGAAATAAAATTAATATATATACTTTTTTTGTCTAATTTTTATTTCATTTCCTCGCAAATGTGATGAAAAACATTGTGTGTATCACGGGCAGTAAGGGGATAACAAACTCGAGTCATAAAAGCCCTCGCCTATCGGCGTCGGGCTTCTAACAGACTCTCGTTAGTTATCCCTTTCTTACGGCCCTAGATGCACAATGTACTATTTTTATAAGTATTTTCTCCGATTACTCGAAGATGGCCGGACCGATTTTCATGTTTTTTTTATCGATAGGGTATTTCTCCAAATTCGTCTCGTTGTTGTGATCAAAATCGAGGTCTGATTTTAGTACCTATGATGAATCGAAGGAATTCTTCAAATATTATAGGCACGCATATAGAAATTTTGATATTTTGTATAATTACTCAAGCAGTTAACTGATGATGAAGACCACGGATGACGATATAGTTATCGCCGTTTGTAGGAAAAGCTGTAGGTTCACACTCCTCTTGAACCTTTCTTAGCCAATCTCCCATTTATCGCGTTATTCTTTTCAACATCGGTCTGATCTGATCTAAATAAGCTAACGAAATAATACTTTGTTTTTTAACATTATTTTCAATGTCTACGTCACATCGCAGACGTAAGATAAACAAAACAAAACAAAGCGATATGATATACATACTTATATTTTTATCCCATGTCAATTAGAGGCCGTGATAAGAAAACTATCTGGCTAAGGGACCGTCACACAGACATGGCTGGTAGCTCTCTTCCAAACCATGTAGCTAAAATAGCTAAAAAAATTATCCATCTACCTAAATCGTCAAAATTACTCTTCAGATTCATATGGTGGATATAACTGATATCGAAACTCAAGATACTGTATTAAGTTAACCAAATTAAATAATTTTGTAACTCAGAGTGATTATCTATTAAATATAAAAAATAATAATGTATAAAATGTGACCTACTCTAGTTATGAGATTTTATAAATGATTGATAAATAGTTACAGGAAAACACTCAATCTTTACGGTTCCGTGCCCAAAGGGTAAAACGGGACCCTCTTACTAAGACTCCGCTGTTCGTGTGTCCGTCTATCCGTCTGTCTGTCCGTCTGTCTGTCCGTCTGTCACCAGGCTGTACCTCATGAACCGTGATAGTTGGAGGGTTGAACTTTTCACAATTCTCGCATTTGGCCGGTTTTAATAACTGCATGTCAGAGCGAAATTAATAATAAAATAATAACGCCATATAATATGAGACCTAAAATACTTTTATATACCTCCATATAAAACCTCCATAGTGTAATCAAAAACCGTAGGAAATGACCACCATTTTGACAACCAATTAGGAAAAACCAGTGCTGCAATGTTATTCCCGTATCGATTTTAGTATAGAAATGAGATTAAATTTGGAACAGCTGTCAAAACTCAAGTGGGTCTCTATTCTAGTATCCATAGATATTAAAACAGTTATTGATACGAAACGTCAATTCAGTATGTTTTTTTTTAATATAAACTGCACAACATTTGATCTCGAGTGACATGAGAATAGAGACTTCATTCGTTTGTCTATGATTTAAAAAAAAAATGGTCTTGACGGAGGATCGAATTGCCGCCATTACTGCTTTCATGATGGTTTTTTGCTGAACGAAAGTAGAATTGTAAAAAGTTGTTTGTAATTTACATTTTAGTTGAAAATATGAACAGTAGTCTTCTCGGAGTGACTGTGTGATGTGAAAATGCGCCGGATATCGGAAATATGCAGCCACGATTGCAACAAATAACTTGTTGCCAGAAAATATTGTTTCTGAACACAAATTGGAGTAAGGATTTATAATATGTGTGTAGATAAAGTTATGTATGCAACTCTGCATAATTTGGCCTTAAAACACACGTGCGATCTTATTATGAAACTCGCTGAAGCTCGTTTCATGAAAACCGCACTAGTGTTTTAAGGCCTATCATTATGCAACCGTTGTATAAAATACTATTTCAGTTTTACAAAATATTGATGAGGAAAACACTTCATATAAATACCTGCTACACAGACACAACTACTTTTACAACTATAAATTAACAGCAGTAAAACTGTATCCTTACATGACCACCAGTACCGTTACCATGAGTTTACGTAAACCGTTCTCGTTGTCGAAAACTATCGCTCGATCCCTTTTACTTACAAGCAGTATTTCTGATAGATTTTGATAGCAAGAATGGTTTGCGCAAACTCATGGTAATGGTACAGAGATAAAAAGAACACATTTTCATTGGAAAAATCATTGACCTTTACAAGAACCAATTAACAATCGTGGCGGCCATGACGTGACGTCATCCAATCGCCAGTCAAGGGTGCGGGCGCCTCAAAGCGCTTCTATTTGTCCCAGCGCGGAACATGCAATCGCCTAATTGAAATGTCCCGTCTGCTCTGTAAATCAACTGCCTTTCACAAACTGATATCTGGCTCAAACGTGAAATTACGAAGTCAACTTTGACACGCTTAGTATAAAGTTCAATCTTCATGCCATCGCTTTAGCTTTATATGACGTTGTAAAAGTGGGTGAAATGCATAAAACTGAAATTCTACATGTAAATATTCCTTGATATATAAGGTAACTTTAAGGTCTTGGTTTAATCAAAATGGTGGTCTGCAGATCTGGTTAAACTATTTAGTACTAACAACGAACTTTGGTGGTTAGTCTTATAACATTAGCATTTGATACTTCGCAGTTTCGTCACAACAGGATCTAAATATTTACCGAACCAGTATTTACAGAACCATGGTCCAGGTGACTGTCCTTTTTATTGTAAAAATAAAGGCGTTTAATCTTTTATCTACACCCATATCATAAAACCTCCATAGTGTAATCAAAAACCGTAGGAAATGACCACCATTTTGACAACCAATTAGGTAAAACGATTGCTGCAATATTATTTCCGTATCGATTTTAGTATAGAAATGAGATTAAATTTGGTACAGCTGTCAAAACTCAAGTGGGTCTCTATTCTAGTATCCATAGATATTAAAACAGTTATTGATACGAAACGTCAATTCAGTATGTTTTTTTAATATAAACTGCACAACATTTGATCTCGAGTGACATGAGAATAGAGACTTCATTCGTTTGTCTATGATTTAAAAAAAAATGGTCTTGACGGAGGATCGCATTGCCGCCATTATGTTGGTGTTTTGCTGAACGAAAGTAGAACTAATTGAATAGAAAAAGTTGTTTGTAATTTACATTTTAGTTGAAAATATGAATAGTAGTCTTCTCGGAGTGACTGTGTGATGTGAAAATGCGCCGGATATCAGAAATATGCAGCCACGATTGCAACAAATAACTTGTTGCCAGAAAATATTGTTTCTAAACACATCATGGATTTATAATATGTGTAGATAAAGTTATGTATGCAACTCTGCATAATTTGCCCTTAAAACACACGTGCAATCTTATTATGAAACTCGCTAAAGCTCGTTTCATGAAAACCGCACTAGTGTTTTAAGGCCTATCATTATGCAACCGTTGCATAAACTACTATTGCTTAGATGGTAATATTCTTTTTATTTTGTCTACATCTGTTATTAATCTACATCTATCTACTTACTTACACATGTAACGTCAGGTACTAAGAGACAATAGGTATGTTCTAACGAGTCTATTGCGTGTGGGAGTGTTTGCGCTTGAGTGATCGATCACTGCGCCAGGTTGAGATAGCCAGTCCTTCAACATCGGTGAGTTCTTTTTACTCCACTACTGTCCCCTACAGTACTTTCATAGGCTTATAACTGAGATTAACTGCAGCCTTTAGTACAGCTCTCGCGATGATACTATTCCACATACGCATGAATTAGGTTCGAAATCCGCGGCAAAAACATATTGTAAGAAGGTATAATTTTATTTAACTATAGCGTTAATTACCTGGTTTAGACATCTTACCATCGGGAATATAACTTTTATTTTAGTATATAAAATAATGATCTGATAATTGTGTGAAATTGATAAAACATTTAAGGAATCACGTTGGTTTTATTTTTGTCTAGCAATCGTCATAATTAGAAAACAATAGCTAGTATGCATAGAGGTTGGCATATTTTACATCCTCGGGAGTTTTGAGAATTTATAAAGTCTTTAATCCAATGCTCAAATTTAACTGCTGTAGTCTGGGGCGGAACAATAGTTTAGTCAGCATGTCGGCCAACTAAAACTCTGAGGGGACTTGAGTAATCGAGAAGTCACCATTACTTACACATTCTCTAACAAAGAAATGTTTCAGTTTTATATGCTTGGTGCGCTTATGGTACGAGTAGGTCGTAGGTCGTAGGTATGGTAGGTAGGTAGGTCTAGGATTGTGCGCTAGCTTTATAGCTGATTCGTTGTCTAAATCCAACACAGGTTTGTCTGTCTTAGTCAGATCGTCGACAAGACGTTTCAGCCATAAAATCTCTTGTGCCGTTTCGCTGGCTGCTATGATCTCTGTTTCGGTGGAGGAGATGGAAACCGTAGCTTATTTTTGGCTTCCCCAGCTAATAGCAGCTCCCAAAAACAAACAAACCATTCCAGTTGTTGATTTTTCAGAAGTATGGTCTCCTGCCTAATCTGCGTCACTGTAACAGATTAAGTGCGAGGGTGACGTTGCTCCTCTGCTGCACTGGGAGTGAAGAAATAGCATAGAATGCATGCAGATGCTTATCATCCTGGCATGTCGTAAAAGTCGACTAAGGGACGGGTCCTCTCCAACATGGTGGACTATCTGTATGGGCGATGGGCTGATCACCTGTCACCATACGGTTCATCATACCATCTTAGGACTAATAAATCGAACGTGGCCACAAGAGTCTTGTGGCTCTGCCCACCCCATTAGGGATTTCGGGCGTATGTATGTATGTGTGACGTTTTAGTGAAATAAAGACCTGTGTGTGTCCCTTTCAAATAGCGGAAGATGCGTTTCACGAGCATAATATCCTTTTTCGTGGACGTTCCGAGGTTCCTTGAGGCGACACCAACAGCATAGGATATGTCTGCCCTCGTACCTACTGACAGATATGCCAACGCACCTACTGTTTGTCTATATGGGTAGTTTAAATCGATTTTCTCTTCCTCTACTATCTCGTTTTCTTTGACGATTGGCGTTTTGGTGCAGATTTACTATTTAACATGCCATATTTTTCCAAAACTTTCTTAGTGTAGGCCTGTTAACACACTTTAATGGTCTTATTGTCATTGCTCATGTTTATTTCCATTCCCAGAAAGTATAAGAGAGGTTTGGTCGTCACCTTATATCTTGCTTTTAGTTCTCTGAGAAACGCGTCTCCTGCTGTAGTTGTGTTATATACCACAAGTCCATCATCGATATAAAGGCCAATAAACACAGATTCTACCCTGATTCTAACATACAAGCATGGATCCACTTCACTCTTCTAGAAACCAGATTTTTCTAAGAATTCGTCAATGTAGATGTTCTAGCAAAACCGGGCTTGCTTCAGTCCGTAAAGACTGCGTTTCAGTTTGCAAACTCGTTTTGTGCCATCCTGATAGCCTTCAGGCTGTTTCATATAAAGTTCTTCCTTTACTTCGCCATAGAGGAATGCAGTTAACACATCGATCTGTCGTAATTTCAGATTTTCTCGCTCAGCAGTGGCGAGCGGTTATCGTTTAGAGAAGTTATTTCACTGAGCATTGCTTCTTACCATTTTTCCTTTTCTAGAGATTCCATCGCTTCTTTGAAAGTCAAGGGTTCTTTAGGCTTATGGATTTTTTCAATTGCTTCAGCTGTTGCTAGAACATAGTCATCAAAGCGCTTTGGAGCCACGATCTTTGTCCTATCTCTCAATGATCTTTCTTCGTTTTCTTCACACTGGTCAGGTTCATCACCAAAACTGTAGCGTCGTTTTGATTATCCGAGTCACTATCGCAGTCAGACTAATGTTGACTACTTTCTTCTTCATTATCAAATGCGACTTGATTATTTTCTTCGTCATTTTCAAACGCCACAATCACTTGTTTATGTGAAGTTTGAGTCTGAGGTCTATTGTAGAGCATAGTTTTCACTACTCGTATGTCCTTCGAAATGATAATGTTATTCTTCGAGGAATTAAAGATTCTGAAGGCTTTTGATGTTTCAGAGTATCACGCAAACATGCCAGGTATTGCTTTTGTTAACAACTTATGGCCGTTAGTGCATTACATTTATATTCATCAATAAATAATGCATGTCCATATCGCTTCTGTAAACTTCTTAGGTCTACTGGTACTGTCATCATGGCAGGTGATATACAATGCGTTTATGATACTTTAAGTTGAATACTATCTAAAAGAAATCGAAGCAATGTAACTTGTGTCATTTTTGTCTCCGGCTTTAGCCGATAATAGCCGAGGATGGCCGAATGGTGAACTTATTTTAATAGTACTATAAACCTTGACGAATGTGCTGCAGCGCATTTTCCCCGAAACTTCGCCAGGCGCCGTGTCAAATTACTAAACGAGACTTGCAATATTGTACGTACAGTACCATTACCATGAGTTTATGCAAACCGTTCTCGAAATAGACAACTATAACTCGGGCCCTTTTACTTGTATTGGCAACAAGCATTATCTCCCATAGATTTCGATAACGAGAACGGTTTGCATAAACTCACGGTAATTTTACTGAACCCACAGATGCGTTCAAGCCATTGGGTAAGTGGGTAGAAGGCCGAAATGTCACCAAAATTATTTGACCCATCGCCACCAACACGCGGTTAATTCTCAGCGGCACGAGCAAATGCTTACAAGCCACCTGGTTAAAGCCTCCTAAATTCGTCAGGCCCGAGGAGTTAATGTTTTCATCCATTAACCGAGCGAGCACTTATGAAATTCATGCCGATCCGAACGAGATGTTTCCCTTGGTAGGGCTGTCGCATTTCAATTATTCCATGGTTTTTGGGTGACTTTAGTAACTTCTATTTTTTATTCAGAGATCTTATTATAAAAGCTGATTCAAGGACATTAAAAAAGATTTTTTAATAAATTTAACATTTTTTATAAAATACACTATTACGTGTATAAAATATTAAAAAATCACGACATAAGTCTTCTTTATCTTAAATTTACTCGACAGAGTTTGTATACATACATACTACGTGTTAAGTGATCTTGATAATTTTGTGTCGTTTATATACAAAAGCAGTGAATTTTAGGTTGAACCGATAATTTCCTATAACCGACACCTACTTAACTATTTTTCCAGGCATGTTACTTCCATTGACAGTGCAATATTAAAATGCAAACTGTGAAAGCTTATATAAAATATTTTTAATAAGCTATTGCCGACGCGTGAGGCCGGCCCATTTATAATTTCTTAACTTATACATTATAATCTGATTCATTTTATAGTGTATTTCTATAAAAAATTGCATATTACATTATTTTTTATGTAAATAAAATATTTCAAATAAGTTATAATATGATTAAAATTAAAAATGATACGCCGGCTTTACCTCACTTGTTCCCACTTGTAGCGTGTAATTAATACTTAAAGAAATTACAAATTTTGTGACAACCCTCAATCCACCTACTCGTTACCTGGTTGGTGGCACCTCAGGCGTTTGTTACGTCTTAGGTATCGTCCAACCGCATAAGACCCCTGATTAAGTATTAACTTCCCCCATCACCCCGCATTAAGAAACTGCTAGAGAGGCAGAGGAGCTCAAGATATATTGGGAAATCTTAAGGTAGGCTAAACCGTATTTGCTAATGGAATACAGATGTGAAATGATGAACAACATTCCATGGGTTACCGTAAATACCTTTCCACTATTATATTATTATATTGTACTCGTTCCAGATAATTCTATAATACCATGTCGTAGTAAACAATATATAAGATTCCTCGTTAAATTGACTCTAGAATCAAGTAAAAAATAGCAGTTCAAATAATGATGATGGCATAGTTAAACTAGGTGTCAATAGCCTATAAAAATTGTGAAATGATATTTATTCTAGTCTCGCGCCTTACATATATAAAATCTGTCTAAAAATCTGTAATTATTGCATTAATCATACATTGATTGGTGTAATGATGCCTTGTGATAACCGGCCAAATGCTGCGTTGAAGATTATATATTTTCTCTTAAGGAATATGTTTTTAAAAATTTTTGCAGACCCTTCCAATTCCGTAATGTTATCCCTTCCGTGCCGCTGATGCGAAAACACAACGCAAGGGTCGTGCGTTTGACTCCCATTCAGGTACAGCCGTAATTTGGCCTAACACACTGTCAAAATGGATGACAAACAAAAAACTCAAAATAGGACATTAAGCAGAAATGGCCCAAGATTGATACAATTTGATAAGTTTTGATTAGAGAAAACTAATTATATACAGAAGTGAGCTATAGAGAACAATAATTTGATTTATCGGTGTATAATGGCTAGTGCCACAATATTTGTCATCTTTTTGGACTAACCAGAGGAAGACACTATAAGTAAGACCAACGGTTTGTATACAACTAACACGAAATCGAACTGCATCGAAGCGGATGCCATTGCATTCGGTGACTCCTTTCAGCAACTAAGAAATAGAAGGATAACATCCACATATCCAGTATTTTAGTATTCCAGTAATTAAATATTGAAGAAGCAGAGAACATAACTTTAAAATGGTTAAAAACAGTGAGAATCGCAATAAAAAATGACATAATACAAATATATGTTTAGCAGCGGTTTTCAATGAAAAAATACTTGAAAGAACTCGATTACAGATCCTCCCCGAATTGTCTACCTAATCCTACACTTGGGCAATTTCTAGTCACGGTACGATAACTGGTAGGAAACACTCAAAACTTCCCTACTGTCACGAACCATAGCAGTAATGTTTTTTTTTCCCCCTCCACTCACCATTAATAGGTATGAAATGCAATTTTAGAAGGGTTCAGTGGTAAATATTAAAGCAATATTCGTTAAATATTTTTGAGAGAGCTATTTCATAGCGTATATATGTATATGAGGTTAAAATAAAAACCGGAAATTTTACATTATATTCTTATTTTATTTAGTTATTTTTATAATATGTTAAGTTGCTTGAAAAGATTATTTAAAACAGAGCAAGGATAATTAATTGAAGCGCCTATGTAAAATCAACAGCAACAAGATTAAAGTTGGAAACAAAATATTTAAACTATTTCTTTTATTAGTGATAGATAAACTGGGTATGCCCGCGGCTTTGTTCGCGTGGCTGAGGAGAGGGCAGTTTTGTGATTTGGTTCAGGATGTGGGTTTAATCTATTTTATACCAGAACTCATCAGGATTGATTCAGTGGATTGGGTTGAAGGCGTGCGGGCAGAGTTGCTTTCGCATTTATGATATTAGTTATGATTATCAACAGAAATAGATAGGAATATTTTAAATTGTTTAGATGTTTAGTTGCATAGTTACCTACATATATCAGAAGTATGAAGACCTACTTTCTCGGAGAGGATATTTAAAGGCGCTACCTTACTTACGCTAATGGATTATGGGTCTTATACCTAAGAAGGAAAGATTGTCTAGATTTAGGTATCGAATATAAGTTATCGAATTCGTGGAATCTGGTGATTAGCGAATGCAAGCGTCAAAATGTTCATCGAGCAAATCGCCGTATGTTGTCAGTATAGTGTGTCGCCAGCTTTATGCTCTGGATCCAGAAAGATAAGACCAAGTGCGGGTAGTTCAGAATACTTTTGCGATTCAAGGATGTTGATACCCACCACTTCAGTCTTCTCGTGGTCGCGGACGTTGCAATACGGTCGAAACGTCGTTTAGGTGTGAATATATGAAAAACTTATTGCGCGTATGGGATTCCTTATTTTGTCTATGGACCCTTATTGTGTCTATGGTTCCGGGTCGTGTCTATGGATCCTGTTGGTGACGATGGAAGTGGCGTGGGTATAAATAGCAAGACGGAGGTAGATCGTGGCTTTTTCCGGAGAAACCTGCATATGACGTGGAACGTATCGCCGTGCTAGTAGCAGTCGATCACAACCAGACTGGTGAGTATAAATCCCTAAATCCTGTGAGGTCATCGATAATCAGTAACACTTAACATTGTTTAGGCAATGTGCACATACATACAATTAACCTTACACATGTATTCTCCCCCTGTTGTGGTCAAGACTCCTTTAACCCCAGGCAACTGGCTGAAGCGTGAGTCTGCGTTTCAGGCAACAGGTTTTTCCTATACTAATAACTATTTTTCCCAATACCTACATACAAGTGCGGGTCACCCTACGGTGACAACCGATAGCACTTGGCTAACGCTGAAAGGCGGTGTGGACCTTCAAGCGGGTTCGCCAACGTTCTTTTCAGAATGTTGAAACAGCTTGGCCATGCGTCGGTATGAGTGTGTGTGGATTTGGTCACACGTGTTGACACCAAGCGTCAATAGCTGTCCTTCCTCAGAAGGATCCCGCAGTTATTGTTCCAAGATCTGAAGCACACATTCCTCTATCGAGGGGCTCCTTACCTTTCCTTATCCTTATTATCCTATCCTTGAACTGGCACCAGTGAAATAGGAACCCAGTTCAAGCAGTTAGGGCGTCTTTAGGCCGTTAGGTAGGTAGGATGTGCATGCTGCTGTTTTCCTATTTGTGATTGCCTTTATCCTTTTTATATGTGTATTGTATTAACCTTTTGAACTTCACGGCTAACGGGGAAAAGCGTGCCACGTGCACTTGTCGATGACTATAGCCGACGCAAATGTGGGTAGAACGGCATATCGTGGCGTCAGGGGCACGGAAGGCTGCTGACGGCCACAGCCGACTGTGGCGGTCATAGGGTTATTAATCCTATTGTTCATGTGTATAGCGCGGGGGGTGTTGTTTGGCCGTCTGTTAACTTAATTTCCTTAATTATTCTACTGGTTTGTTTGTGACGAGGACACTCGTGTGAGAATAAGTGCTACGAGCTCCAAGGTTTAAATTTATCGAGACGACCGATTTACGCTACCCACACTACCTATTTCTGTACTGATTTTATTTCTCCTGTGTTAATATCTTTATAATTTAAGCAGGGAATTAAGCAGGTAAGCGCTTTTGTTATTAATGCTTTAATGCTGTACATGTGTGGTTTGCAGGATTGCTAAAATTACTTCCTTACATTAACTATACTTCTGTACCTACCCACCAGTATTTAAATACTATCGCACAACTCTATTACTAATGGGTACGAAACTAAGCTTAACTAGTTTATATTTTCAAAATACACTACTATTTTACTCGAAATATGAGAATACATCGATAACGCTAGAGGTTATTTTATGTCCTTATATACTGTAGTGGCCACAGTGCTCAGGGGTAACAAGTTCAACCACATTAACCTCCTCTGTCCAAGTCGGTTAAAGCCAAACTTGCGCGCAGCGTTGTATGTGTGCGGACTGTATACCGCAGTAGGCGCTTGCGACGGGGCGCGGCCACACTCGGATCGCGGACTCAGCGCTGTCCTCACGTCCCTTGTGCTCGCGTAACCAAGTGCCTCGCTTGGGTTCGATTCCCAGCTATTATGCATATGAATTTGTTGCCTAACAGTATGGAACATTGCATAACGTTTAACTGTGCTTGGGTTCGATTCCCGACATAAATATGAATGTTTAATTCTATTAGGATTCGTTTTCAAGATTGAGTTCGAACCTCAACCTAATCAAATATCCGAAATGTTAAAAGCATGAAGCTAGCAGCAGCTTGGGTTCGGTTCCCAGTCATTATTCGTTAGATTATGCGTCCTAACAGAATGATTCACTATATAACATGAAGCTGAACCCTAGTTAGAGTCCCGATTTAAATAAAATATGAATAATAATTGCTTTGACTTGATTCAATGACTAAGTAAAGTATGTACACATAACACTTGTTTTATACTTAACAAATACTCTTTGAATTGCATCTAAATCCTATAAAGACCGGCTTGCGTACGATTTAAGCCCTAATTTAGTTGGTCAATGGTTTCATAAAGAATAATTCTGTAATCCACGGGAACTCTGATTTGTATCTGTTTCTACCGGAATATAAATGCGTTCGTTTAAATTGATTTGAAGATTAAATAATGTATGTATATATTAACATATTTACATACCTGAATTAAATACAAATCAACGCTAATGGTATTTCCACTTGGCTATTGAGTTTCTATACGCAGCTCGTAGTGTTGTTTACGTTAATTATATTTTCACCGTTTGTATTAAACGGGTTATTGATTCTTGCAAATTGTGAGGTCAAGGATTAATAATTTGCCCATTTATGGTATGGAACTTCGTTCAATACATCGGCACTCCGACTTCGAAGCTAATTTCAATGCATTAGAACTGAGAATTCGAACCGAATAATTGGACTGAGTCGCTGTATCGTAGATGTGGGATTCATAAAGTCTTCATATGATAATCCATTATCGGATTTGTATGTTATATTGAGACAGCCTTGGTGAACTCTTGGACATGCCCTCGAACGTCTTAGACTGTGGAGAGGAGGTCGGACGTCATAGCTGTGGAGATGAGGCTGAGGTGGTGTCCATTATGTCCCATAAAGCTTAGTCCATGGTACATAACGATAATGAATTCTTGGCCGAGGATTATTTTAATTTATCTTGTCTCATGTTAACAACATTACTTCTTGCTATAGCAGGGATGTCTTTGGGTTTGACCCAACCGACTGACTATTACGTCCTTGACGTTTGTAACTGGGGATAGCAACTTATGCTTTGCTGGCGGAGCGATGACCAAGTCTGGTGACGAGTCGCACGGAGACGTGCGGAAGCCTGGTTGAGGTGTGGAGGGGCACGTCTCCCTCTCCCTTTAAAGGAGGGGCCATTAGGTTATTCTAATCCGTTTATTCTTCCAACCAAGATTTATACTTAATAACTATAGTAGCATAATAAATTATAGATCCTCATTCATATTGGACGTTCACGCGTTCCTATCTTCTCAAGGTACATGACGATAATATTTATTATTATTATTTATTTGAGCATTAAATCCATCAAATTCCAATAACAATTTACATATACGAATAACATAATTGACCATATACATACATGAGTTAGTTCTTTAGAGACTTGGCCTTTTGTTCTATTCACTTTAGTATTTTTGTTAGTGAGGAATTGATTAGATGATGTTTTGTAGGATTTCTTAGCCATCGCAGTCTAAAAAGATAAATAATTTCTAACGGAGTACATGAGGTTTTAAAATTATTTAAGTCGTAGAGAAAATGTTAGGGTTTTCAGCAAACTCAAGTAATCTCTAAAAGAACTGGTTACTTAAGGGTACAATTTGGGGTCCTACCTATCTTCAAACTAGACAATCACGCTGGCCAATTATAATTAATAATATATATTTATTCACCTATTTATGTATTTATTTATGTATAATACCTATTTACGTTTCTCCCCTGGACTTGTCGGGGTACGTTTCGTTACACTACCTATTTTGATTATAACAGAAAAAAGACAAAGATCCAACGGCAATTCAATCTGATGGATGACTCAGGGCAAATATTTCTTTTTCGTAGAAAATCTGTATTTTTATGACCGGGAACTTTTATAATAAATACCTATATGACCAATGATTAATCTCGTTTTTTTTAAAAACAAATACGTTTTGTACTGCATCATCATCTCCCAAAAACGATAATTTACAAAAAGGTCCTGTAAGCGGCGTGTTTTACTTAGCTGATTCTTGATCTGTTTAGTTAAAATTAGTTACTATGGAAAATTTGAAGCGATCCATCTACCTTATAGCAGCTATAAACAAATTTAATTTCATACACATAATCATTTGTTGTTTTTAATGGAATTCTAATATATTTTATATTTTGTCTCTGCTACAAAACTTTTATTTTGATGCGTAAGTGTGTGGGTCCTTTTCATTTTAATACGCAAGCCTGGCGCCTCATTCGGGAACGCTAAGTGATTCTGTAGCGACTCGTAAGCCAGATTTCTCATCTCGCTCTTACGCATTACGCGTCGTGCGGAAGAGTGGGATGAGAAATCTGGCTTATGAGTCGCTACAGAATCACTTAGCGTTCCCGAATAGAGGCGCTGGAGCGCTTAAGTTATATCATTTGATGACTGGGCACTTTCAAACGCATTGACCGATCTTCATAGCCGTGCGCCAAACCTGTAAGTTACCTGCTAACTTTGAGACAAGACTCGAGGCTAGGAAACGTTTAATTAGACAATTATTTGTAATTGAGGACATGCATTAACTAACATCTCGCTCGTTTACCAGGATTACATATGAATGAGTACTTTTTGGCAGGCTATCGGGAGGCGTCAGCGACGTCTGGTATGCCAACGGAGTCGTTTTTCCCGACTGTGTAAAGCTAAAAGGAGGGTACAGAGTTTAACAGTCTATGTATGTGTGTGACCAAAAGTCGGATGTTCCACTTTTGCTTCTGAACTACTAGAACTATTTTCTTAGGTAAATGGGGTATCTTTATGATTCGTGGAGGATGAACGAGTGTCACAGGCCACAATATTAAAAATCTAAGGGTGCGTCATGCTAGGAGTGAAAATTATTTTACGTCGCCAGTCTTTTTTCACCTAACATAACAGGCAACCATAGACTCTATTTTTCTCTATGGATTATTTGGAACTTCACCTCTTCTACACTGCCCTGATGGAAAATCACAATCGGTTGCCGCATAGCATTAGTACTGCAATCCTATTTTTTGTTTTCATTTAATTTCATATTTCAGCTGCATAACAATAGCGTTGCACAAAAGAAGGTTACATATATACATACATATTATCACGCCCGAAATCCCTAATGGGGTGGGCAGAGCCACAAGACTACTTGTGGCCGCGTTCGATTAATTAGTCCTAAGATGGTATGATGAACCGTATGGTGACAGGTGATCAGCCCATCGCCCATACAGATAGTCCACCATGTTGGAGAGGACCCGTCCCTTAGTCGACTTTTACGACATGCCAGGATGATAAGCATCTGCACGCATTCTATGCTATTTCTTCACTCCCAGTGCAGCAGAGGAGTTGAAAAGAAGGTTGCTGTTTGCAATAAGTAAAGCTAAATCTTCGTTGCTTCCCTGATCCCTTCATTATGGACTTACAAAACGACAAAAAGCTGATTTGCTAATTGATTTGATTGATTTGGCTATAATACGTATGACAAAAGGAATGTTTAGATTAGGGATACATTTAATACCTATATTACACGAGGAATATAACTATTGTACAAGAGGAAAAATGTCGTATAAGTAATTAAGATCTTGTTTTCCTGTTACAAAGGTCAACCGGTTTATCTGTTAAAAAGTGTATTTACGCAATACTGCAATGTAAACTATGTATTTACAACTCTATTTTTTCTCTCTAATTTTATAAATGTAAGAGTGTGTTTGTTCTTATGTTTTTTTTTCAATTTAACGGCCAATCAGCTCAACAGAGTTCTATAAAAATTGGCAGGTATACAGGCGGATGATGCTGATAATGACTTGATCTAACCGTGCACAGAGTGTAAATTAAGTTAACTCATTGAGCGAGAGTGAAACAGCACGTTCGTCGGAGCGAGCCAGCAGGTAAACCCCTCGGACGCAGTTTCTGACAGCGATAATCTTCCGCGTACGTAGTTTACGAATTGGAAAATGAAAGACGTAGAGTAGTGCATGTCTTTTATTTTCTTCTTACGATGCTACAGTGTTTCAAAGATAACTCCGCAATTTCGTGTATAATATTTTTCGCATTTGAAGCAAATGCGAAAAGTACCTACTATCAGCGCTATTGTGCCTACTGAGCGTTAATAAGAAATTATGCCGCAATGTTCAGCCAAGTGTGATAAGAGATACCTACGTAGTTAAAAATAGGAAGCAACGACTTTATTTTTAAATAATAATGTATAATAATTTAAACATATTATTACACGGTATCATGCACCTCTTTTAATTTATGCAACAAATATTAAGAAGTAAATAGATGCCAAAGATGTTGTCTTTCCCTTTTTATTTACGTAGGATACTTTAAAAATATAAATACAGAATTAACTTAGTGTAGTCAACACGCGTAATGTATTTTTTTTATGTCAATTGACTGACAAACGAGCTGACAGCCCACCTGATGGAAAGTGGTCACCGCCGCCCATGGACATCAGCAACACCAGAGGGGCTGCCAATGCGTTGCCAGTCTAGGGAAGCTGGGGAATGGGGATGGGATAGGGATGAGGGAATAGGCCTCCGGTTCTCGTCACTCACCGTACGAAACGCAATAGCAAGCTATTATTTGTTGTTCAAACAATTTTATTTACATATTTTTAAGATATTATATCCGCTCTATACATTTCCTTAGTCAATATCGCCATGCACCCTCTGCAACACGGTGAGCCCTCGGCAAACGGTCGCTAAGTAACGCAGAGCACCTGTACCAAGACACTTATAATGTAAACAACATAAGTTACGTTACCACTACTGCCATTTCTGAATTAAGATGGTCTTGTAATCACATTATGGTGTAGGCAAGCAATGGCAGACTTTACACCCTAAGCTTGTTCATTTATTTTCGTTCCAGTATTCGTATAATACCTACTTTTATATTTTTTATTTTACTTTAGATTTTAGCTGATTATATAGAAAATATTATCGGCGAAATAGTCTTACTTACTACTTCTTAGTACTTCTTGCAAAGATAATCTCTAATTAAACTGCCAATTGAATCGGATAATCATTACTCCTAACTTTTTCATTTTTTTCAACAAAAACTTAAAAATTATAGGACCGAATCTAAAATAAACAACACCGAAAAGAATTGTCCAAACGTCGTTATCTCAAAAAAAAGTTCAATACAAAATTTAAAGCCGAATATAAAAAAAATCAAACTGTCCGGAACAAATCCTTACGGCTTGCAATATTTATGACGTGTTAGGTTTTGCCGTATCTGGGTTTTCCACGCGTTTCCACAACATTGAACGGCTATAGTTAAACAAGGAAGGGACACGGGCGATCCCTAAAAGTATGAATAACTGCAGAGCCTCTACACTGCAGGGATAAAATAACTATAACGCTATCGCTGTGCTAAGGCTAGGAAGTGACGATCAGTTGCTCAATTACGTAACAAAAATTGATATCGCTTTCGCGAAAAGTAAACCAATTGTACCCTTATTTACATCAAGTGATGACTAAATTGATTTGAATTTCGAGCCAAACCGATACCAATTGTGTTACGTAATTGAGCTGCAGGGCCTCTATTCAGTATTGCTAAGTGATTTAATATATCGGCACTAATATGCCAAAACCACGAATATGAACATCAACCACGTGCAAAACAACGACGCATACTGTAAGTACAAATCTATTAGGTTTAAATTAAATGTGTCCCTCATCGCTGACGCACGTTACACGTTAGAAAATCAGACAACAGAGGTCTTGGGGCAACGTTAAATTCAAATGGAAGTCGCTTTTCATCTGTTTATTAAGTTGGGCGTTTTAAAGTTGCACTTTTTGATTGCAATGGGAAACATTGTTCAGAACAGAACACAAGTATTTTATGTAAGGAGACGCGCGCATGACAAATACCATACATACCTAATACAAATTGCTTCTTAACAAATATGGTTAATACATACCTAAGCAAAAATATTTGTCACTTACTTATATTTTATAGAATGTCACTGTTTCCAGGAAAATACACATTGTTTTGCAATGTAACTGTAAAACTGTAAAAAAGATGCAGGAAGAATAATGAAATAACCGAACCAAATACCGATAGCAACTGGTTCTTAATTAATATTTTTAACGTTAATATAATAATATAATGCGACATTGTGACTAATTAATTATTAATTATCATTACGGAATGCGTGCGATTGTTAGTTGTGGAAGTCTTTGGGGGAGACCAGCAGTGGACATCCCGAGCTTGAAATCATGAAGATGATGATGATCAATGTATATTTAGTACAAAATAAACCATACCATGTATCACATATATGTACTTCAATTTACTACAAACACCCATAAATATATTTGGAATTTAATAATCCGTCGAAATAATGATTAAAATTGGCAGACCTTCACAAATATGGCGATACCACCTAATTGTGTCATAGTGAAGGCATAGGTAGGGAACGCCTTATCTGTGTCACAGTTTGTTGCCACGCAAAATCCATCCAAATAAAAGAAACTGAATTCAGATTCATAAAAATTGCTTCAACTTTACTTGTTAACCGTACCTTACAAGACAAATTATGCCCTAACACAAACGCAAAGGAGAAACTCAAACAAAGTCCTTTTTAGCCGCAGGGCGATACAAACAAGCACCAGATGCAATCTCATTCTGTTTCCTTGTCATAGAGTTTACACTTGTAAATATAGTTTACAAGTCACAAGTTGTGACAGTGCGATCCCGGCGCGACCAATTTGTCGTCTCACAACAGACAAACACTAAGCAAACTTGGTCTTGCAAGTTACTAATTGATCTTGTACAGATAAAACCATTGCCCTGACATTTCTGAACGCAATTGAGCGCATGGAAGTGCTTCGGTCACCGCCTCTATTGCAAAGCTTAAATAAGTATTTTAATATGATAATAATACTAGCTGTGCCCGCGACTTCGTCCGCGTGGAATAGTATGTGCGCTCATTCTGTACGGCGCGGTGTTGGCAAGTTTCTTACTCGCGTTAACTTCAGTTTCACATTTTGTAATTACTCCGTAAATGTTTCATCAGCATAGCTCTAATATTTTGTCTCTTGCCGCAAACTTATAAAATATTCACATGAATCTTACATATTTCTTACGTAATGCGTAAAGGCGAGATGAGAAATCTCGCTCGCGAATCGCTACAGAATAGAGGCGCTGCTCATCACGAAAGTTGATCAACTAATTTATGGTTTTAGTAGCTTCATAATATATATATGTATATAATAACCTGGCTGGAGTCAGAATGAACTATACGCGTCGCATCAGTCAATTGGTCTGATTACCACTGGCAAGTCACAGAGGTGCTGATTGCAACTGTGCGATCAGTAAGTAATGAAATTGAATAACACAAATATTAAATTGTTATTCATTTCAATGACACCTAATATTCAAATGTTTTTCAAAGCTTCTCTCTAATATTAATCATAATTATTAGTTTGCCGAATCTTTCGTATTGTTGAATGTGATTAACACTTGGCTCATAATTTGGCATCCACGTGTCATTTCGATCGTATACACAGTAGTACTTACTATGTATTCGATAAACGAATTTTCATTACATAATTATATAGCCACGCTATTATGCTGGCGCCTCATTCGGGAACGCTAAGTGATTCTGTAGCGACTCGTAAGCCAGATTTCTCATTCCCTCTTCCGCACGACGCGAAATGCGTAAGAGCGAGATGAGAGATATGGCTTACGAGTCGCTACAGAATCACTTAGCGTTCCCGAATGAGGCGCCTGGTATACATGTATTTTTGAGATATAAGCATTAGGTAAGCCACTATTCCTTTTATCCTAGCCGTACAATGACTACGTGCAAAGTAGTTGCACGTCAAATCACCTGACTACAGGAAGAAAATTAATAAAATGTATCAGTTTTAAGGATTTCTATTTCTGGTATGGAACCGCAATAGTAAGTACAGTAGAATTTACCAATAAACGATAACTATGTAAGGTAGTAATACAGCGTGTAAATTTCATACGGGCGTATATTTTACCCAGCTATAGTTTCCGATCGTACAAATTATGTGAGAAAGAAATTTTGTTAAATAGTTTAATTAATAAAGAGTTTTTTTTTTAAGTAGGAATGAGCAGCAATTTATTACGTCCATTGTTTGACAAATCTAAACAAATGAACTGTCACCAAATGACGTTTACGTACATACGTAAATCGATTAATGACTTAGATGTAATACAATGCGTACTTAATATATTTTGTATGAAAAGAAAAATGAAGTAATTAATTAACGAAATGTATGTAAATAGATTTATAGGTCCAAGACTGATCGTGATTGAAATATATATGCCCGTATGAAATGTACATGATATTTTTGTCTGTAAATAATCGTAAGCTTATAGCAGTTCTTCGCCGATAATTATTGTAATATTAAGGTTTATTTAGATCTCGATCTAGATCAAAGCGCGAGATACTATTTAAATAAGTTTATCGCTTTCTGACTGTATCTCGACTCGGGAGCAAGAACGACAGAGTTTCGGATTCCACTTTCCAAGAAAAGGTTAGGCACGCAGCCTACGCATTGCACTTTTTGTTTCCGTTCCCATTCCGAGTAGGAAGTTAGCAACATGGATCGAAACCGACGTTTCCATTTCCCGAATGTTGTGGGAATTTAAAAGTGTCTGGCCAAGTAATTGCTCTGCCAGTTACAGCGGTGGATTTGTAAACTTCGTGGCTTGCGGCTTAGCTAGTTTTCTTCCGTGCCGTATCTAGTTTGGTTTAAATCTACTAAAGTTTACGAGTAAGAGTATTACTTTTAAAGCGCATTTTATACGAGTGTGTAGCCGTTGGATTGTAAAATAAAAAGTTGAACGTCGGGCTGAAATTTATAAAAACATGCGCACTCTTCTTGGTGAATGTTTCTTTTGTATTTTATTGATACCCATTGTAAGGGTCGTTCCCTGACTTTTGATTATCAAACATTACCCTCCATAAAAGTTAGCAATATTAAAAGATCCCTGAGATTTTTGCTATATTTAATCATCGTCATCATCAGACATAAAACATCCACTGCAGGACATAGGCCTCCCCCAAAACTGCGGGGATTTGCCATAGTCGCCACGCTTGACAGGCAGGTTGGCGACCGCAGTTGGTCGTGGTAGTGCTCGGAGGACGCTGCTGCCCGTCCTTCGGTCTCTGTCGCCTTTTACGACACCCACGGGAGGTGATCGGGTGATGTTATTCTTAGCCGGCACCAAACGGGCATGCTATATTTATTATGGAACCTAAAAACTATCTTCAGTTCTTCTCTCGTCTTTTCTCACTACTCTCTACAAGTGTATTTTTTTCTAACTTCTTTCTGCACGTTCAAACAACAACTTCCTAAATAATAATTTCATATCCCCGTTTAATGATAGCATTCAGCACAAAGCTAAATTAGAATGATTTTATGTCCCTCCATAAAACTTTCAAATAAATGTTAGCGTTTGTTTCAAAGCGAAATAGATAAGCCTTTTAATATCTACTAGTACGCGCCATTCATAAACCCATACGATTTCATACCTTAAAACCGGCACAAGTCATAAGCGATGAAAAACTTTACACCAATTCAGCGTATTTTAAATTTATAACTCGTCGGGCAAAAGTTTGCCGATTTTATGGTAGGTACCTAGGTATGTTCTTATCGTTTTGTGATTCTCCAAGCAAGTTACTTCGTTTGATGACGAGCATGTCTGTGTCACAAAGAATTTCGCCTAGTGTGGCAAGGAACCAGACTGGGAGAGCGTCAATCTAGATGTTGAGCACAGATTTGTACGTTTCAAGGAATCACACCCCTAAAATAACCTCACTTTATTCTAAACCCCGCTGAAGCTTTTTCGTTTACTTGAGATGGTTGGAAAGAAAATAGGTACGCGTATTTCACTTTCTTAACTCCATGTCGTTATATACACAATATCCCATGTGGTGGTGTCTGAGAACAAGCGAAGCTGTTTGACATACTTCTATCTAACACCACGTCGTGCCCGAACCCTTTATTCAGACTTTATTATTTTCGATTATACCTGACACCACAGATTATACGAAAATTATAGAGCAGCCATTAATAAATAAATATGTAAAGTCATACTCAACGTCCCAAACTTCTTTCTTTTCGGTTTCTTAAGACTGTGAATAACACACAAGACTCACATACGACGGGACCCCAAGGCAAATCCAAGCATGTTATGATATTCCTCGAATTCTAGTCAGCCTTGATCTAACCCGCTTCCACTTATTCTCCACACCACTCATCGACACGTGTCCCTGTATTACTGCTATCTCTGTCCCTTTGATGTGAGCCCTCGCCCAATGTTTGTCTCAAAGCTGTATTTAATTGCTACCTCATTATTTTTGGATTATTTACAGACCAGGCCTGTTTTAATCGCACTGACCGACGCTCAAACGATGTCACTCCAATTTGAATCATCAAACGTTTTTTTCCACTTTCGTTACGTAACAAATAGAGAACATAATTGCTGTTAAATCTCTTAAGGTTCTCTCTCTCTCTCTCTCTCTCTTAAGGGGGGTTAAGGGTAAATATAGGTGATTAAATATTGGGGAAACGTGTTGTAAGCTACACCACATATACAAGCTCTGTTGTTAAATACTTGTAATCTAACAATGATAACTAAAATACCTCGATCAAATCAAACCTTTAATTGTAAACGAAATTACATTTTTTTTTATAATTTCATCGCCACGAAGCGATACTGCTCCTAGGGGGTCATCCATAAAGTACGTCACACTAATTTCGTGATTTTTTGACCCCTCCCCCGTCCTTGTCACAGTTGGTCACATTTGTGACTCCAACCATTTTGCAATTATACAACTAGAAATTAATAAATTAAAACAGCAGTTCCGAAATTAATTTTATTTCCATTTAAATTATTTTTGTACCTATATAATCAAATTATTTTTTAATTTAATAACTCGCCAACAAAACAACTTATTTCTTATGCATATACAGATAGAGTTGGAAATATTTTAAAGTTATTCGTTAATAGTTCAAATTTGGCATTTTAACAATTACTTAGATGTATTAGATTTTGAAATGTGACGTCACAAAACTTAGGACCCCTCCCACCTCTTGTCACACAATGTCACACTTCGTAGACCCCCTTCCCCCCCTCCCCCCCTTAACGTGTGACGTACTTATGGATGACCCCTAGTAAGTAAAGTCTGTTCGCCGAGAGTTGATAAATATCATAATATCGTCTCGTCTCGTCTCGAAATAGCGACTGTATGACGCAAACCGTATGACTGGCATCCCTTATCGCCGCACGCACTGAGTTTCGTAGTACGAGGGACGCAGTTGTTGTCAAGCGCAGCACCGCGCCGGTACTCTACGGTAAAAGAAGATGATAATTTTTTACAAATTGAAGGCAGGGTAGATGAAGAAATTGAACGTTTCATAATAAACGTCACCCACTCTGATTTTTTCTCCGTCTCTGAAACTTTGTCATGATCGTCGTGCGATGATATGCCAGCAATGGGACATATACGGGCTAAATATTCAATAATAATATTCTATGAAGAAAATATAATTTTTCCCTTTATTTTTTTATTATCCACGGTAAAATTAATTAATTAGCGGGCCGCTAATTGTAATGAGTGAATCATCGCAAATAGTGTAAAATAAGTGTAAAGTAAGGCTTAACAGGAAAACCTTATTTCAAATAAAATACCCCACAGCCTCGAACGAAACATTTCAGGAAACCCCTAATATCAAAGGCAAATATTCCGAGCTGAAAGTAAATTTGATGCGTACGTAACATAATTTCGTAATCGTATTCAGCAAAATTGTGGTCCTAAACGCGGTGTCAAATAACCTCTTTATTTTAATTGTTATCTCGGCGGGTTTCTGCATAGCCTTGCTTTTGTAAATTATTGCTGTATAAAGATACTTGAGGCATATTGTTAACTTTGTTTAAAACCTAAAATACTTTTGCTGTATGAAGACTTTTAGGCATAATATAACCTTTGTGATTTAAAATATAAAAGACTTTTACTGTATAAGGACTTTGAAGTAAGTATATTGTTTTCTTTTGTGATTTAAAATCTAAAATACTTTTGCTGTATAAGGTTTTTGAGGCATACTCGGTCCAATTCGAAACGGTGTCGCCTAAACTTAAAATAAGAAACTTCAAACTGAACTATCTATAGCACCAAGCTGTCAAAATCGAGTTTGACCATTCTTATTTAAAGTTTAGCGACTTCCAAATTTAGCGAACACACTTTCACTTTGGCCCAATTGTTTACTTTGCTACAAAAATCTAAATACTTTTGCTGTATAACGGCATTGCTTACTTTGTGATTTAAAATCTAAAAATTGAGCTGTATTTTTAAGGAGTTTGAAGCTTATCATTTACTTTGTGATTTAAAATCTAAATTAATTTTGCTGTATTGGGACTTTGAGGATCGACTGTCAAACACGTCCTATACAAAAAGAGAAAACGTTTACCACTACATGTCCAAAACACTGTTTTGCCATTATCACCTTATTTATAAACAATACAAAAATTCTAAAAACGTACTACTAATAATTATAAATGCAAAAATAGCTCTGTCTGTCTGTCTTTCTGTTACGTTTTCATGCCTAAACCGCTGAACGGATTTTGATGAAATTTGGTATGGAGCTACATTTTTAAAAACATCAATGTGTTCTAAATATTATAATTAAAAGTTATTGTAACGACAACCAGGTAATTGGGTCCTTTCTTAGCTATTATATTCTGTTGTTAAGCAAATCCGATAGCCGTGACAGGAAACGTTCACAAATGCCTCCTTACGTTCTCTATTCAACAATATAATCGTGAAAAGTTTTAAGTATAGAAGAGGTCGTTATTTGTCATTTAAAAGAAGTACTTGAAGTACAAAAGTGAAAATGTAAAGTCTTTCTTAGAATGTTTTGTTGACGTATTATGAATATAAATTGCTAGTGCCTTTTTGCCAAGAAACAAAATTAAATTTTGTTCTAATTTTCTTATTCCTGTTGCTTCAGGTGAAAACGCACGCGTGCGACAGAGTCTAGACTTTCACAGAAAAGCATCTATCAATAAACAAATCTTACTGCACCGGCTTACAAATTATTCATGTCTCTCTAATGTACTTACACCCAAACTTCTCCATTTAACTATGGGGGGATTATTATTCGTGTTCATTTTCCAGTATTTAATCCCATTGAAGGGCCGAGCTACAGTAACTAAGCCGATTACAATCGGCTGGTCTAACAGCCTGTACTTGTTAGCCAGATACAAGTTCGCCTTGTTAAAACTCTAGCAGACTAGGAACGTGTGACGTAAGAGGGAAGTCTTGTGAATGCCGAAGTTAGATATGGAAGAGTTATTGCGCACTTGGGTGGAATACTCCGTTCGTTTGGTTTATTTCTTGGCGGAATCCAACTAGGAAAATACTTGTTGTTTCGGTAGAAAAATAACAGAATTTAGAGTCTAGAGAATTTGGAGAGAAAAATGACAGATATGATATGATGATGACGTGACATATTACCTGCTTGCGTCCTAGGTCAATAAATAGTTACTGCATGCACGGGAGTAACAAGATGGCCCAAAGCCTCATAAAAAATATTTAACAAAATAAGTAACGAACAATGCCCCATTCATTTGTACCCAAAATTAGTGCCATTGAGGAACTAGTGGCTCCGTGAGCTGTAGACCTCGCGACAAACTTAACTTTGCCGTTGGAAAACTGATATCCCGATACGTTGACATAGGTCGGGTCAGTTAACCAACACCGCAAATAAGTTTTTAATTGCAAAAACCCCCATATCTACCCATTTTGAAAAATTTCGAAATTAGAATTGAAATAAAAAAACTATATACTTAATTATCGAACCTGCTCACATTTCACCAGAATCGGTTGAGAACTGCCAACTGTAGACGAGAACAAATGGACAGACGCCGGACATCCGCTGGACATACGAAAGAATTTTTGCCCAAGCTGAAACGGAGACACTTCGCTTGCTTCGCTCGCTCGGTCGATTAAAGCCAATTTCAATTAAATAAAAACAAAAGACATTTAACAACTCAATGTTACATAGAAACACTCAAAACAACAGCACGTTGAAAACAAGCAAACACTTTCGCTAAACTGTATCCTTCAAATCCCTAAGTCTCAAGCAAGCCGTAGTGCATTATCATCGATCGAAGCATCTGTTCCTCGACAACCTGCAGCTATTCAACGTCTTATCCGACGGAGCTGATTCCATCCTTTTCAGTGGAATAAAGTTTGAGAGGGATGGCCGATGTTGGTAGCGTGGTTTTGAGTTCAAATAGGGGTTAAGTCAGAACGCTTCGACAGTAAAAGTTAAGTGCATTTTCTCCCCTCCCTATGCCGTTGTGTTACGTGAGGTATTAAGAATTTAGGAGCGTCCCCGGGAAGCCCTCGTTACGGATTCGACTTCAATCTTTATGCGCCTGTTTTGATTGTTAGCCTTGAATGTTACGTGCCGTAAACGGTTTTCATTGCATTGTAAACTTTGAGGACAGATGTTCATTTCAGAAACTGTAACTCTGGAGAGTTCGCTAATGAGTCTTTGTATGTGTGCGTATATGTGATGCACACCCGAACATGCCGGGGGGCTAGAACAACATGCCCGTGAGTCGTTTCTCGCTTAGTCCGTCACTGTCAAACTAATCAAATATGAATGGGACGTACTGAGCAACAAATAACTTGCGGGCAGGTTGTGCTAGACATGCTGTGAGCTCAAACGCCAGTGTTATGGCTCTGATTTAACTATAACCGCTCCAATTAGAGGAAACTAGAAACAATGAAAATTGTTTTAGATGTACTATGAACACATGAATAATTGGATATACCAATGCTTTCTTAGTTTATGAATTGTAAATTGTCAAGGCATTTATAACACCTTCAAACTTTTGGCGTGTATTTTAAATTCATCGATTCCGTGTTTATTTTTTTCAGTGCCGGCTCAAAGTCCTTATTCTGTTGACGTAGCTGTAGTTAAGAAGCAATGGGAAATAAAATGGAATTCCTTATAAAGTGGAAGAAAATAAAGATTGATATCGAAAAATTCAAACTGGTGCCGTAGTAGTAAATGTTTGGAAATGAAAGATATGTATACTTGATGCGTAGACAGGAAGCAGGTAAGGGTAGATGACTGAGGTAAAAAACACTGGATACGGTATCGGTAATTTATTATGTAAAATACGAGGCACTAGTTAAGTGCCTCACTGGTAAATCCTTTGTTCATAACAGGGTAACAGGTAATTATAGTAAAATGTGCTTCTTTTATAAATCGCACTGCTCTTTTTGACTATGGTACGAGTATGGTATGACTATGGTTCTAGTTAGGTATTTTATCAAGGTAGGACCTTTCTAGGCCTCTTTCTAAGCTAGATCTCAGAATCAGAATCAGAATCAGAAATTATTTATTGTATACCTGTGTACAAAATGGTGGATTTATAAATATTAGTTTCAACAGTTGCCCGTTATAGGCATACAATATTAATTAAAAATGGTAGGTACAATCTTAGGTAGTCACGATCAATTGTCCAAATCGATCTATTGATCTAAATTTTGAATTTGGAATTGAAAAGAAATTGAAAGAAGAAGTTGTCAGTATTGAAGGAGTTTTGTACGAGTCGCGATAGCGCCTCGTTACATACTTACAAAATATAAGTATATTTTATTCATGACGAGTTTTGTTGTAATTTTCATTCGGATCATCAGAATCAGGACGTTTAACACTGTAGTGCATTGTACTGACAGAGGATTACATCCATAAACATTTGCCGTTTCATCCTGTAGGGGGCGCAATTTATCGGCCGAGGCAGACGCATTAAAAGTGGAAAGGCATATACCGGGTTTCACCAAAGGGCCTTTACAGGCGACGACACTGCAACGTTACGACCACTGGCATTCATCGACCTCCACTAAAGAATGCGGATTAAAAAATAACAAGTTTAACTCAAATACGTGTGAATTAAGTGATCGGAGTATCAGATTAAAATCGCATTGTTAACCATTACGATGTCTGATAAGGTTCAGTCACGTAAGTGCGCAGATGGCGATAAAAAATGTATAGACATTAGCGCTCTTTTTACGTGACACGAGCTATAGTTTTGTGGCTGAAAGTCGACCGTGGGATCAGGTTATTATTTTTTACCGTGAACTACTTACCGATCTAGACCTGTAATTATTTATGCTTAAGAAATATTGTACTAAATACCGGTTGGCCTATAAGTTCAAATGCTGGCCTGCAAATCCTGAAGTTTGGGGTTTGATTACAGTGCGTAACCCAAGTTACAGGTTACCTATCCTATTTGGGCCAATGATCGTGATGTTGTTAATTGTTATTTAGAAATGTTTGTTGTGCAAGAATAAAATATCGCTATGTATAAAGAGCCTCATTGCACCGAATTACAGAGGCAGATACAGCGTTTTAGTTCCCAGCAAGGTAAATTTGGGAACACACGCTTTAGTTCTGTTAAGGGTAGTAAAGCAAATGAACAGGTAACTATGCGTGAGGCGCGTTGATGGAAAAGTTCCGTTTTTACTTAACTTTGGGGTGAAGCTCCCTCAGTTTTGGGATTAAGCTTTCATAAATGACGATTTATCAGTTATTAGGTATTTGAGTAGTGTTTGTATATTTTACAAGTGGCTCCGTGAGCTGTAGACCTCGCGACAAACCTAACTTTAACGTTGGAAAACTACACTGAGAAAAATATTGATGCTATACCTGCATTACCGTAATGTATTCGCAGCCAAGTCCAAATAATGTCGAAGCATCCGAAATAATGTTGATTGCTACGTGGCGTTTGTAGTCCGTTACATTATCTATGTAGCCGAGTCTCTACTTACGTTAGGTACGTTTTTCTCTAGAATTACGTACGTGGCATCCAGAATTACGTATGTCGGTACAGTAATTTTTTCTCAGTGTAACTTCGCTAACTCCTCCTAAACCATGCAACTCATTTAGATGCGGTTTTCACCAATGGACGACCTGGTTCATTGGGAAGGATTATATGTACATAGCATTCTAAATAAGTTTTAATATAGTAGAGAAAATCCAACGGTTTTTTAATCATGTCGGCAAAAAATTCCATTATATGGCGCTTAAATAGCTGACGCCTGTTTAAACCTTAAGAAATATATCAAATTAATGTACTAAATAATTGTAGTTCTTTAAAAAGCCTAGAGAAAAGCTCGCGATGGCATATATGTCAGGAGATAGCTCCTGAGATTGACTCACAGTGACCATTTTTATGTTTAAATTTATTAAACATTGTTAGATTATTTGCGAATCTATTTTCTCCTATTCAGTATTAATCCTTATCCATACAAATACATTTTCTACCTTGGGCATTTAATGTAGATTAAAATTTTCCTTAAACTATGTGATTTAAATAAATACTTCAGGAGATATCAAATATTAAAGAAAACGAAAAAATAATTCACGAACCGCGAGCTATATACCTCGCGACAAACTTAACTTTGCCGTTGGAAAACTGGATATCGCCATACATCGACATACGTTGGGTCAGTTTACCAACACCGCAAATAAGTTTGTAATTGCAAAAACCTCCATATCTCCGCCATTTTAAAAATTTCGAAAAACTGAATCGACAAAAAAAAACTATATAATTATCAAACCTGCTCACAAAATTTCACGAGAATCGGTTGAGAACTGCGACCTGTAGACGAGAACAAATGGACAGACGGACATGCGCTGGACATACGAAAGCATTTTTGCCCAAGCTGAAACGGAGACGCTTCGCTCGCTTCGCTCGCTACGAACGATTATTCTGAGCTTCTATAAAAGTTAAACCCGCATACAAATCAGTTGTGGTTCTCAAGATTAGGGCAGACGTACAGACAGAAGAAAGCCCAATAATTTAACAGACAAACAGGAGAATTATTTTTATTCTATGTATTGATAAATTAGTATAGATGGAAGACACGGCGTGATGAAAATTCATCTCTTGAATACTTTTACTTGAACGCTGGGCTACTTAGGAATTGCTCTTTCGCGTTAAAACTGTGCGACACATTGACTTGATTTTTTGCATATAGTGGGCTTGGTAATGGTAGCTTGATACTTGGAAGACCGGAAAAGGACATGGCTACTTTATATTTTATCCTGATATCCTGGAAGAATTTTCAGGATCTCTATAAATACCTACAGGAAATATGAGAAATGCTACTCCTCGGTACATGACGGTGCGCGCGATAAACGAATTCCACGTGGACGAAGTCGCGGGCAAAAGCAAGTAATATTATAAATGCCAAAGTGAGTTAATCTCTTTGGGGCCATCCGTAAACTATGTCACACGAATTTCATGATTTTTGGAGCCACCCCCCGCCCTTGTCACAGTTGGTCACATTTTTGTGACCCCCTCCCCTTGTGTGACGTCACATATTTTGCAACATTTTAAGGTTTTCGATAGATTTGGAGTTCAGACTTTTATTCCATTTTAGACTTAATATATGACTTGTCACACAATGTCATGCTTTGTCGACCCCCTCCCTTCCCCTTAACGTGTGACGTACTTTATGGATGACCCCTTTGTTACGCCTTCACGACCTTACTACAGCACCTCTTGACCTGTTTATCATGAACATAGCTAAGTTCATAGAGATTTACATAAAATACCTTTATATCCTGGGAAAACGCAATGTTCTCAAGGGAATCGTGATTAACGCTTGTCGCAGGCATAAGCTAGAATTCCATAATTATCTGTCTACCGGGTTAGCTTACCCACACAGTAATCGACATGCACGAGGCAGCGTATTCGGGTATTGGTTTGAAGCCAACCAGTCTGCACTGATCCCCTTGTGTTACCAGCTGCAATTACAAAATCACTAGCTTCATACAAGTAAGTTTACATTGCCCTCGAAGAATATTTTAAGGTTTTGGTTAAGAGCACTGTGAACCAACGGCAAAAATCATCCTTTTCATACAAAAGGCGATAACGATTACCACCCCTTAAATGTTAACCGATTTTGACCAATTTTTGATAGGTTGAAAAGCCGTAGGTTCACACTCCTCTTCAATGTCCAAAAAGGTCCAATGACTCGAGGTTGACGTTGTAAATATCTTGGTTGTGGATGTAAAAATTGCAAAGATTTATCTATTCTGTCATATAAATGGGTAAAGTATAATATAGTATAAACTACTTTAATTTCTTGTATTTTTTTAAATAATAGGAAATAAACTAAAGAATATAATTGACGTGTTGAGGAGGCAAAAAAGTAATTTTAACATTTCAAGAAAAATGAAATGTCGCCAATTATAAAATCTGAAGAACCAGTAGGTGACTCGCTAAAACAGGCCCTGAAGTCAAATTGTTCCGTCAACGGATGACACCGAATATCCACAGCATATATACAAAACAAAACAACCTCGGCTTGATTTTGTACGTGACTCGAGCAGGATGCAGAGTGAACACGACAAGCGAATATGTCACCCGTAGGGCCTGACGTATGACAGGCTTCTCTACTGCCTGTTAACTTATGGACCTCTTTATAGTATCGAGGGATGGGATGGCCAAGTATCGATGTTTGTTAATTTTGCAGACAGTTTTCCACTTTTCTATTTGTGAATTTTGCAGCTATGTGTATGTTATTTGGCACTAAACTTTAGCTCGCAACAGAGACTTACCGATAACGTTAGTCGGAAAAGTTTTCTTGAAATATACTCACCACTTAGCAAAGACCTGGGATAGGTAATAACTGTATTTTTGCTGTGACGTCAAAACTGATATTAAGCTCAAAATCCATCATTTTGGTAGTCCAATATCCCAAAGTCCCTGCAAGTTCTTATTTTTCACTGTAATTTTTACCAAATAATTTTGAAAAAGAAAAATTATTATTAATGTCAGTATTAGTGACGGGACTATAATCCTGGTTAAACTAGGAGAAAATAGGGATCGAACGGGAAACACCGTGCCAGCTTAAGAGTATATTGACAGTAACAGAAAACAAACGAACTTGACATTACAAAACATATATAAAAAACCTCAACCTTCCAAGTAGGTCATTAACAGTCAGGAATAATCATATGACCTTATAGATTACCATTTAAACAACGTTAATATTATTCTATTTTTTAGTTAGTAATCAATAAATTACACTTTCAATTATCACAGTTACAATTTATATTTATTGAGGAATTAAAGTACGTTTAGTCAAATATAATGTCGACAATTCTAGATCAACAGCCTAGCACATCACTTAGGCGCCACTTTGCATTGATCCTACGCTCCGGCGACGGAAAACGGCTAATCTCTTGATATATCAACTTTCATCTTACCTTATCTTAAATTTATCTTCGGAAAAGTGCTTCCTTTATTACCTGACTCAGTCCACTTCTAGTCTCACTACTCACTACACTACTCTTGAATATTAACGTCTAAGGCTGAATTGGACAAAGCTTACGGAAATTACTGCATGGTATATATTTAAACTAATCGTAAAGTCTTTATACCAGGTTGGTCGAATCAGGCTCAACTCTTGTTCTTTAGGTATTGCAAGTCTGCAAAAACGTCTTAGCAGGAATTTTTGAATCCACGACTGCCTTCACATCCAAAAGAATCTCACTCTACTCGTTTTCTTTTTCTAATTTATTTGTTACCACTTTAGCGATATTATAATATTACAAATAAAAAACGAATAAATAATCAATTGTACCTATAATTGATTATTAATTCATTAGTGTAGGTACCTATGACTACGAATATAGACTTGGTTTCGACAGCGCTGTAAACCACCTCCAGATAACACAGTTTCTAATTCGGTAAACCAAGAAACAACGCATGACGACAAACTCTAAACTAATATGCCTCCACCTAAATAGCTAAAGCCAAGCAAATTCTTTACGAAATTTAAAAGGACTAAAGTGAGAAACCGTGCAAAGTTCTGGAAACAAACACAAGTCGGTTATCTTTAGCCTCGGAGCGGGAGAAGTTTGACAAAGCATTTATTGTTGGTAAAGAAGTCAAGGGAATCCTTGCGACGGACTTGGGCTCCAGACGATAACGAGTTCTTAAGTCGACACAGATATCTGGGATTCGAAAAACACACGGCTTTTCGAATTCAGCATCGCCGGGTTTCGTGAGTAAAGAAACCATTAGGATCAATATGTAAATAAATGAATTTTATCTTTAGGTATCTGATTTATCTCTTAAAACAAAGAGTCGACATTAGCAAAGGACAATCAGTTCATAGACAACAGGGATTGATAAAGATTCTTCGTGTTAACATATTTGATCCTTAATAGTACTAAAGTGAATTCTAAGTCACTCCTATTGTTGTGTTTTTATTTAATCTTCACCACAAAAGAGAAATGAACTTTCCGTAAGTATTTCATTAAATCAAGCTAAATATCTACGCTGCTGGTTAACCATAGCCAGTCTATTTTATACCCCCACTTAAGCCGTATAAGCACTTGTTCAGTAGGCTAACCGGGTAAATACTTTCACGTCCATTTTATCTATGCAAAATGTTTAAGTCTAGTTCAAAGTTAGTTCTTGCGATAGTAAATCAAAGCTGAAGAATCATCATAATGTGACTTGTGTAAGCAATTATGTATATTATGTTTTCATAGAAAACCATTCTAATATCTGACCTTTAAAAAAGATTTACTATATCGTCACTAAACTGTTAAATCCGCAAATGGGTCCTTGTTTTGTACGTGTTTGTCGTTCATATTTGCGATTTTGGCATTTTAGTGACGATATAGTAAATCACTACTGAATAGAGGCCATGGTTCAGCTTTATATTGACTTGTACCTTTTGTTTGTACCGTAAACAGTTCAAAATAGTACTGCATTCGTAAAGTCTCTACTTATTAATAGGTACGTAATACGAAGTAATTCACTCGCATATAGGTACTAAACAAATCGGGAACCTCGCATTCACACTTTCATTACAAATGGACTTTCATTTTGGTCTAATTATTCTATTATACATCAAAAAGAACAATACATACTTACCATAAATGTTTAAATGAAATAAAACGATAAACCAAGTGCAACGACAGCCTTATAGGATTTAAAAATGGCGAAGCAATCCAATAATTCCTTCAACTAAATGTACCAGTACTCTTCGGGAAGGCTTTCGAAGCTTTTCCAACTCGCCATTTCCTACTGAAACTCGTGATTAATAGCCACAGAACCCACAATATATTCGGTTAGATAACGCCGATGACTAAGTGCTTCGCATTATGCTAAACTGAGACCATTTCTTTCGAAACTATTCAAGGGACGCGCTTTATCTTGCTATATATTTCAAAGCACTTGTTTTGGTATTTGGGATACAAGTATAGCCGTATATAATGCAAAAGATGTCATACAATCGGTTGAATGCGTTTTTAGCAGTAATAATATTTTTATATCAAAAGAGGAAAATACATAATGAACAAAGGAAAATTAATAGATGGAATAAACTGCACAACCACTAAAACAAAAACTAAACCCCTACTTTAACGCATATTGCTTACTAAGGGTATAGAACAAATACAAATAGTCCTAGGAAATCCTCAGAACCCGAGGCTGCAATAAATTAGTGCAAAGAACGTGGCAACAAAGGATTAGACAAAAGCGCCGTACGCTAATGTCCTAGAGCAGAATCTTTCCAGATTAGCTCACCGTTAGCGGATAATCCACCTCCATCCTAAAGGACATTGGATGAAGCATTTAACACCATTTTAAAGATTTTTACACAATTTTTAAGGATGCCACCAGTTTTTGAACCTATTGAGATGAAGATTTTACTCAATTGTTTATTCTTGCTTTAGGCTGCTTTATGAACAGTATTCAACAAGATTTCAATTAAATTCCATCCCATATTATCATAACCTGTTGGACATGCAACTTTAACCTAAATAAAAGCTTGAAAGTACCTTATAATCTATTTGATTTGTACGTGAGTGCAAGGCGTGAGCGCCAAGCTTCAAACCTCTACATTAAGTAGAGGACTAGACAGCATAAAAATGCATGGATTTCTGCAACTCGTAAAGCCGTCTGCCACAAACAATAGTGTAAATTCATGCAAAACGCAGTAAAAAAGAGATAAAAAGGGAACTCGAAGATTCCACACAATGTTGAGAAGTTAAGGAGAGCCAAAATTATAATCTTGTTTACACAGCTCTTTAAAGAAACTGCTTTACGATGTTTACTCAATTATGAAAGGGCAACAAATTGGGGTCGTTATTTCTGTAGATTTTACGAATTCAACGCAAAATTGCTTTTGTCAAAGATGGGTTCTAAATTCATTTTATGCATTACGTCTTCTTTAAGGAACGTTCATTTGATATGAACTTAGATTATAATCATTTTACATTGCTTTAATTATATTGCTTTACATGTATTTAAGTTTTAGTTTACAAGTATTATGTTATTAATTGTAGGGAAAGTACACTGCTATAATATGAGTACTAAACAACCTAAGGTTCACTGGTATAGATTTATCTTATAACAGTATTAAAAAAAAAAAATTTTTACCAGAGAACACATATTTATACCAAGCATTAATTCGTGTTATTTAGCAAATAATGAAAGCGTTAGCATACTTAAGCTACAGCTAAATATGAAAACAAGAATAAACTTTAGTCACTTAATTTGGAGTGTCATAAAGCAGCCGGGTTCATAATACAATGGTAATAATTTAGGTGCTGAAGTGAGGTTTCGGGGATCAGCGTGCATTGTGCTGCCAGCTCTGCTCGAATCTGCTTCGCGAAGCCCTTTTCATGGAGCCGACGGGCTTTAAGCATCATTTAGCGCGGGCTCGACGCCTCCACCACTTAATATTATGGCCGAAGAAAATTGTCGCATAATTTAAATAACTTTGGCGAGACCTTTTCATTGTCTTCGGTTTCACAGACGGCCCCGAGTGCATAAATCTTCACGTTTCTGGATAGCGTCTTCATTTTTAGACGTTAATGTCTGCTCAACGTGCCTCCGCGACAGCTCTCAAACTTATTACGTGTTACAGCTTCGATTTGGAAATATCTCCGAATGTTTTTATCTCATAAGATTTGCGCAAGAATTTTTTGAAGGTAGTAAAACTCGCGTGTTTTAAAACACTTTCTAAGTACTTTAAAGGAAATTTTTCGAACTTGTTTATCTTTGAGTTTGAGAATCTGAGAAACTCGAAAAATAACAGTTCTGTTCTGAATTCAAAGGCACGTTACACATTACGGCTGGATGATTATGAGAGCACATCAAAGGCATTCAGGTATGATACCTGAACAGAACTCAAACAGTTTCTGAACTTAATTGGAAAGCGAACGGGGCGTCGGATGTATTTACTTAGTACTCGCTCGCCGTGGCCAGACTGTATGTACAGCTCTTGTCCGAGTTGTGTCAAAGAGCAAATCTCTTACCACGAGTTGATGTCGCCGGGACTGCGGAATTAATGTAATGTTTAGATACCTCAGTATATTCAGTTGTGATATTTGATAGCATGCAACCAAGGTCTGGATTTATTTATCTATCTTTAACAAGAATACACCAATTACTTACAGTCGTTAGGTTAGTAGTGTTAAGTTTATTAGCTATAATACTTATGAATTAATATAAATTATTGACATAGAAATTATTATAAAAGATTAAAATGACTTATATTATTAACAAATTAAAATTAAAGTTATCGTCGATTCTCGACGACGAGAAAGCGAGACAATTGATCTTTGGTTGAATTATGCATTTGGAAATGCAAGTGAACTGAGAAAGTTGAATTTTTGGATATTGTGTGAGATGTGAGATGGCGGAGAATGCACATAGCATATCTTGGTCAACAATTTGAAGTTAAGCGTTTCTAAGCCCCCCCCCCCCCCCCACACACACAATATCCACAAATCAGCTTTCTCGGTTCACTCGCATTTCTAACCCGTTTTTTTCGACGTAATGACTGGACTACAAGAGTCCGCGGAAAGATCTACTCGTACTTACGGATCTGCAGCAGCCCGTTGAGCGCGGCATGCATGGCGCACAGCGGCGCGCTGAGAAC
This sequence comes from Tortricodes alternella, assembly GCA_947859335.1. NCBI lineage: Eukaryota > Metazoa > Arthropoda > Insecta > Lepidoptera > Tortricidae > Tortricodes > Tortricodes alternella. The sequence continues at coordinate 12,339,179 of OX401977.1, forward strand.
GCTATATATAGATATATCAGATGAGGAAGCCAGTTGTGAATTTGTAAGTAGATAGTGAAATGTTTGATTAGATACTTTCACTGCCAATAACGCTGGGTTCGAAGGAGTTCAAAGCGGATTATACTCGCTACGCGCTACATGCGTGACGCGTAATGCTACATGGCAGTTAATTAGTTGAATATAGAATGCTTAAATTAAACAAAATCATTACATACATTCACAAATGACTTTATCGTCTAATTTACATCTTGTTTATGTTTATAATTGTATTGTAAAAACATTTAACAAATTGAAAGATAAACGAAAGAAATTAAGTTCGTACTTCACATTTAAACTTATTAAAGTAAGCTTTAAAGAGAAAGCACCGAAGCATTCTCAAGCAAGGGTTGATATTGCAAAGGGGAACATCATACAAAATACATATTCTAACAGCTAATTTCCATAATTGCTGTCTGAACCCAGATTCAGATCTTTGACAAACTTAAAATCAAGGACATTTGGACGTAAATTGGTTAATGGAGCTTATTGAGTCGGTAATCAATGAACATGAACGTCGGGATCACGATGGAGACACGTAAATCCTACGTACCGACTTAATACTCAGGGGGAAGAGTTCAAAGACTTTTGCTATTGAGGGTAGGATGTAGTTGTAAAGCGAAGAGGTTCAGCGGCAGCCGCGGTATCCGCACGATATGAAGCGATTAACGCTGAGGGCGCAATGAAGGCTCGAAGGAATATATCTTTAAGAAAGATTAACGATCTTCAGGTACTGGAGAGCGCTTGGGGTCGGGATATAATTAAACGCAATGGATAGAGCTTCCCCAAAGATTTAGAGGGGTTGGCGTCTTGCTGAGTTATGATTTCACACGAGATGTGATTGGCACCCTGTAATGAAGACGGTGAATTGACTTTTTGAATTATTGACGGCGTCTGGTTAAATTTTAACGATTGACAGAGTACTGGGTTGTCCTGGAAGGTTGAGAAGATAATGGACAGCATTTAAAAAAGCAAAGCATTATCCTGTTATTCAAGAAACATACCTTAATCAAATATACCAGGATATACGAGGACTTCAATAAGCTCACAAGAAATTCGATAGTCTTACAGAAATAGATCGTGATTGAATTACTAATGACAGTTCTGAATGCCTTCAACCCTTCTCAACCGAAGGTAAAGATAACCCCTTTCTTATAGCATTTAGCATGGGTACGATACGACTTTAATTTATTAATTCTAGTGAAGTTAGTTCTGATACTCGTATAATATTCTTAATTGATGTAAATGTTTGAACCCATGTGAATGCAAGATTTTGGTATACTAACCATATCAAGCCATCTTACGATACTAATACAACCTCATTAATTTAAACTATATAGTTTTGACGTATAGAAGAAGAATATTATACACTCAAATGAAATCACTGATTAATATACCATCGCAGTATACTTCACAAGCCGCAGTGTAAACGAATATCCTTAAAAAGTAATACTTCAGCCCACTTCAAATCCATTACAGCATCTTTATATAACTAGCTTATCTCGAGGGTAATTTCAGTGGGTACTCAATACGCGCCTCGAAAGGTCACATTTCTTTCTTGCTCCGCGAAGCATGACCACACTGTCACATATATTACCCCGCCCTATCCCTAAAAACTCCCTAATAGAACCTCTGCAGTGCCTCGGGCTTATATGTGCAAAGTTTAGTGCAATTTAACTTCGTTATTTAGTATTGTATTTACCTTTATGTGTTTAATTACCCTTTTAGGAGGCCATGAGGTACTTTCTTAAAAATAAATAAACTTAGTCATCCCAGGGCATTTATTAGTGTTTAATCCCTTACGAATACATTTTCAAGCTATTACAGCTAAAAAGGGCACTATTCTAGTCATATTTCAGCCCTTAGAAAATGATTTAAGATTCAGTAAAAAGGTTTGTAAAAAGTAAAAAGGAAATGGGGCCAATTCGAAATTGTTTCGAATTGACCCCAAATGACTAATAAAGAGTTCTTAAAAATGATACTAGTTGTGTAGAGGGCGCGGGATCAAATCCCTGCTCGTACCATTGAGATTGTTGTATCTCAAGAGTGAAATCGAATTTGTTTCATTGCGATGTTTTTTCTTCAATCTGCAAAGAAATTCAAAGGTGTGTGAAGTTTCCCATCCGAATCGGACTCGTGTGGGCACTTTTAACCAGCCCCTTTCACTATGAGAGGAGGCCCAGCAGTGGGACGTAAGCTGATAATGACAATGATGATAAAAATTATATTTCGTACGTTGTTTTTATTCCATAACTTTTCCCGCGATAAATAAAAATTTATGTTACACAAAATATTTGTAATTTTCAGATTTAACATCAGCATCTCGAGTAGTTTTCAAGTACCTTTTGTGCTGCTTCCAATATCAATAGGTCAATTAGCACTCTCATATGTCGTCTCATAAATATAGATACACAGCCGACAACAGACAGACTGACGGATCAGTTGGCCAGTGTCCGCCATTCATCGCCGCCTCCTAGTTGTTAAGCCGATACAACCGTACGCTTACACTGCTTACGAATAGTTGTTTAAAAAATATGAATTTACTTGCCACAATCGGACTTTTTGGTCTAATTACCTTTGGAAATTGCACAACATTGGACATAAATTGACCCAACTAAATCAAACTAATTTATAAATAGAGTTCTTAACTAAGCTATTATGGTGTACGTACACACGCACGCACGCACGCACATGTATGTGAGAAGACGTAATTAAATAAGAAATGGCACTAGAATCCAGTTTAACTAACTAGACGTTCAAATATTTTAATAACAGTTGCTCGGAAAGGGTGTTATTATACGCAGGGGTATAGAGCAGCTATACGCCCCGCTCTCCGCGGGAGTTATAAACCATACAAAATCCATAACGCCCACGGGAAAATAATTTTTTCTGTCTAATTTTTATTTCATTTGCTTGCAAATGTGATGAAAAACATTGTGTATCACAGGCAGTAAGGGAATAACTAACTCGAGTCATTAAAAGCCCTCCCGCCTTCAGCGTCGGGCTTCTAAACAGACTTTCGTTAGTTATTCCCTTCTTACGGCCCTAGAGATGCACAATGTACTATTTTTTACTTGGTTAGCAAGTCCGAGGAACATGTTATAACCATTATTTTTAAATAATATGAAAATTTTGAGCCATTTTCTTAGGAATAAAATATAGCACAAAAGCAAGCAAAGCTTAATTTAAGATGGTACTTCGTACTAAGTAATTAAGGTACATCTCTAAGAGCAGCACGCACTACAAAACACGATTCATACATAATTACACCACGTATCTAAGCGGTGCTCCTCCTGGAGACGTACAGCTAATACCGATAGTAACTATTAGGTTTAGGATAGATTTTCAGGGCACCACCCAAAGTCAGAGTCGGGCCTGCTCCGACATATCGCTCAGTAACCCCTTTTACCACCCAACCACTGTTCTGTTACATTTTTTGTATTGCACCGTGCACTTAAGGCGCTGACAACACCTTAATCGGCTTTACTTAAACAGCTTTTTAACAAAAACTATTTGATTTGGCAAAGCAAAAAAATATATGTTCAAAACACGATATGAAAAAAAATCGTGAAATTACGACTGAAATCCTCTTTAAACAGTTCTATGTATTATTTTTTTAACTTATGGGTCTATAATTAATAACACTATCACACCACGCCGATACTAAAAACTTGACTAATTTATATTTCACGTTTACTGTGTTTACTTATATACTCGTAATTCATCCATTTTTGATTTTCCCCATACAAATAACCACACAGTACTTCTCGTCCACTCCGGTGCATACAGAAAATTACCAATCACTCAAGGTCATTGGCTGTTGTCAGCGTCATATTTAATTATTCTGTTTCTATTTCTAATAAAGACATTGCCTATGAAATAGTACATCCTAAAACAAAACAAGAATTCAAGTAAGCCTAGGGCTGTGCAAACGCAGTGCGAGCCGGTACACTAGCGGCGGGAAGCGGTACACTCGCCGATATGTCAATTAGTATATTGGATACACAGTGGTGAAGGATTTGCGTAGCGAGTAAAACGTCCTTTTGCATTGAGTTTGCGGTAGTTTTGTTGGTAAACGCAATATTGTAATGAATTAAATGAACGTTGATGAAATTGAGGAAGTTTTCTTGGATGTGGCGCTGAAACTGAAACTCCGTAACAAACTCTACCTAAATCTAATATACTCTATTTGTTTAGGTAGTTAACCGGAGGTATACAAACTAACCCACGTGACTCGGCTAACCAACCAATCACGACTTACTCTAAAGCCTGTTCGCCGAGAGTTGATAAAAAATAAATCAGTGCTTCTTAACTCATTACAAATAGTGGCCTGCCAATTATTTTTACATACATACATACATAGCATCACGCCAGAAATCCTTAATGGGGTGGGCAGAGCCACAAGACTACTTGTGGCCACGTTCGATTAATTAGTCCTAAGATGGTATGATGAACCGTATGGTGACAGGTGATCAGCCCGTCGCCCGTACAGATAGTCCACCATGTTGGAGAGGACCCGTCCCTTAGTCGACTTTTACGACATGCCAGGATGATAAGCATCTGCACGCATTCTATGCTATTTCTTCACTCCCAGTGCCGCAGAGGAGTTATTTTTACCATTGGATAATAAAAATCATCCATCCATCCATCTTAGGACTAATTAATCGAACGTGGCCACAAGTAGTCTTGTGGTTCTGCCCACCCCATTAGGGATTTCGGGCGTGATACTATGTATGTATGTATGTATAATAAAAAAATAAAGGGAAAAACTATATCTTTTTCATAGAATATTATTATCGAATAGCCTGTATATTTCCCATTGCTGGCATATCATCGGACGACGACCATGACGAAGTCTCAGAGTCGGAGGAAGAATCGTCGGTGACGATATAGTCGGTGACGTTTATTAAGAAACGTTTAATTGCTTCGTCTAAAACAACACACGAACACCCAAACGACGAAACTCGAAACGTATTCCAGAACGGAATGGCAATATATGGCGCTCGGCCGCCTGGCGCTGCGCATGACAACAACTGCGTCCCTCGTACCACGGAACTCAGTACGCGCGGCCATAAGCGACGCGCGTCATAGAGTTTGCGATAGGTAAGCGACATAGGTGAGCGTAATTTTCAATTTGTCATCTATGTAACGGCATTAAAGGCTCTTATGAATTGCAGCTGGTTTTCCGACAAGAGATTGCTCTACGCTGGGGCCACCAAAAGGCATGACCCTTATTTAGAAAAGGCCTTTTTTCATTTTAACTAAGGATAAAAAAAAGTCCAATCATTAAAGTTGCAACTAACGTTTCAAAATATATCAAATTATGTTCTACCAGTGTGTAAAATAAAATTTTAACGGAAATGGCAAAATTTTGTTTGAACAATAATCATTATGTCACAAAATTGTTCCAGACACAGTGTACTTAATTTGCTCTTCGCTGTGTCACGTACGCAAATACTCGACTAGACGGACTTAATGCCAGGTATTCGGGAATTATTTAATTCCGTGTACATGATGGCAGGCTAAAAAGAATATACTCATTTGAAATTCGAATGCAGCGACCGCCGTAGTTTTTTCTATTTATACTGGAGCCATTTCCGCTACTGTCATATCTTTTGAATAAAGAAAATTTTGTTGAAACTGAAGAAAGACAAATCTATTTATCTATACATATAATAAAAATAAAATCGATAAATGGAAAAGGTGCTACGGGTGGCTTCAGAATGAGCAACACCACACATCAAATGGCTTTTAAATTCAATATCTGTATTTCTATTCGTCTGTTTGTCTGATTGTATATGCGCGATAAACTTTTAAACTACTGAATAGATGTGAATACGATTTTCTATATTATATTAAGAGTTCCTTCAGGCCGGGCATAGGCTATAGAAACTCTTGAAACAAAACTAGAAGGGGGTAAAAACGGGGGGATGAAGCTAGTAGGGGAAAAGTAACAACTTTCCCTATAACCTTAAAATTATGGATTTCAACCCTGTATCTACCATATAAATAATTGTTTGTTTGTTTTTTGGTTCGTCTCCTATGCATTCCTATACCTTTCATCTGATTACGATGAAACTTTGGTGGTTTTGTGCGCCTGCCCTGGGAAGGTTTATGAACCAGGGAACAGATACCTAGTATATTATAAATTCATAAGTGATGATATCTTATTATAATATATCATCACATCAAAACTCTCAAAATCATGAAAATTCTTCTCTTTTAATATTTTAGTAGTATGAGTGTACATTATGTGTATATGTGTAAGTGTAATATGTATGTACCTATGTAACTACAATATTTTTTGTGGACATCTGCCATTGGTTTAATGAAATGTACTTATTTATGGACCTAGTGAAACGTATCGCTGTTGATGCCCCGAATAAATAAATAATATATAAAAAACACGTACACATGTAAAATTAAAATAAAATATAGTAAATATGAGAAAGAATATAGTAGGTAAGTACCTACTATATTCTTTCTCGATTATTTGTCGATGATGTCGGAATAAAAAAGTTTCAAGATATTTTGCAAAGACCACGTAAGTTTACAGGTATTATTTTGCAAAAAGATTATTATAAGGCAAACAGATTCAAGTACAAATTCTAGTACAAATCTCAAGGAAGATGATAGACATGACATTTATTTCCATATTTTTACAAGATCACTACAAATTTCGCGTTTTAAATTAACAGATGTTTCTGGGATGGGCTCTCACAGAACCTTAAACATTACTGAGTTACTATTTCTACATAATAACTTTACCAGTTCACGGAGAACATTTGAATCTAAATTTTCAACATAAAGCACGACAAGTACTTCCGTGCTTCCTGACATTTACATGATAACGGCCGGTGAAGTTCCACCAACAGTCAAGTATATACATAGTATATATATATACATATTATAAAATTAAATGGAAAAAGTCTGTACATTGAAGATAACAATGACAAAATGTTGCGGGGGCTTCAGAATGTGCCACATATCGCATCCCAGTGATTTTTGGATTTTAGTTGTTTGTCTGTTTGTCTAATTGTATATGCGCGAGAAACTGTAAAGCTACTGGACGGATTTCAATATTGTTTTCGATATTATATTAAGGGAAATTACAGGCAGTGTGTGATGCTTCGTCACCGAACTCACTGGCCTGACTAACTTGACACGTCAGTGCGTATAAACTACATGTTCGTGTGTGTCTCCAATTTTGGTCATATTTCGAAGCAGCTGGCCAAGTTCGTAGGTACCAGTGGCGCACGTCTGACGGCTTTACATAGCTCGAAAGCTACGGCTAGCTGTCAGTGAAGTTCATGTTACTCTAGCTAAATGTCAGACTCGCACGGTTCTAATTCTTCCGGCTTCCCTTAGGAAATATTTCACGCTTCGCCACTGGTAGTACCTAACTCCGCATACTAATGCATATGAGCGCGTGGAACAATTAAATGATTGTCGTTCGAAATGAGCGACGAAATTTTTTAAGAGAATATTTAACACTGCTGTGGTTAATACACATCTCCTTACTTTATAGACATTATAGTCGACCAAGAAAGTGCTTTACCATCTTTTAACTCTAACGGCATTTTAAAAGCATCGTAAGTGGAAAACCAGTTTCTTAGTCGACTATATTATACTATAAGAGAGAGTGAGAGAATAAATTGCACGTTCTATCGTCACGCTTACGAGCGTAATATTGGCGTAGCGCAAAACTTGGTGATTCCTAATCCAATTACCTTCGATCTAGATGTCCTAACAAGAGAGCTCTCTGTGTGAGCTAGACGTGTAGATAGATTGAGAGGTAACCTAGATAGACGCGTAGCTAACCTAGCGGCCTTCTATGTGTGTCTGATTAAGCTTATCAATTCCAAACATTGTCAGTATGTATACTCGTACTTAGTATTAAATTTCCACAAAAATTTGCACATAATAATTATGTAGCGCATTATATGGAGATGGACAAAAAATACTTTCTATCCCAGTATCCTGGGTGGATTTTCAGGAATCATTATAAATACAAGAAATATAAGAAGTGCTTCTCCTCGGTAGATGTCATTGCGCGCGATAAACGCATTCCACGCGGACGAAAGTAATTAGTAAAGTAATTCCTTTGTTCAAAGCTGGAAGTAAATCCGACCCTGGTAATTTTAGACCTATTTCTATTCTTCCAGTGTTAAGTAAAGTATTTGAAAAAATTGTTCTTAACCAAATGCTTCAATATTTTAATACTAATAATTTGCTTCACGATCAGCAATTTGGTTTTACAAAGGGTCGTTCGACAACAGATGCTGCCTCAGTGCTTATTAGGCATATCTATGAAGCATGGGAACATTCGCAAGATGCGATTGGTATTTTCTGCGACCTCTCAAAAGCATTCGATTGTGTTGAGCATGAGACACTTTTATATAAGCTCAAGCACTATGGATTATCAGTTAAAGCACTAAACCTTGTAAAATCTTATCTTAGCCAGAGGATTCAGAAAGTAGTAGTTAACAAAGTGCAGTCTTCTGGTTTACCTGTGAAGCTCGGAGTGCCCCAAGGATCTATTTTGGGCCCTTTCCTTTTCCTTGTTTATATAAACGATCTACCTAGCCTTATAAATAACAAGTGTGACATAGTTTTATTTGCTGATGATACTTCGCTGATTTTTAAAGTAAATCGACAGCGGGAAGACTATAGTCATATCAACGACACCTTGAAGGAAGTGCTTAAATGGTTTACAGCTAACAATTTGCTTCTTAATGCGAAGAAAACTAAATGTGTTAAATTTTCTTTACCTAATGTTACACAGGTAGACGCAGCCCTTACTTTAAATGGAGAAAACCTATCTCTTGTAGATCAGACAGTTTTTCTTGGGCTAACTCTTGACCGCAATTTACAATGGGGTCCACACATATCCGTTCTTGCAGACAAACTGAGCTCTGCTGCATATGCTGTAAGAAGAATTCGTCAATTTACCAATGTGGAAACAGCGCGACTTGTTTATTTTAGTTATTTTCATAGTATTATGTCTTATGGCATCCTGGTCTGGGGTAAGGCGGCTGACATCGAAACGGTCTTTATTCTACAGAAGAGAGCAGTCCGGTCCATTTACAACCTGGGCTGCCGTGATTCGTTAAAAGACCGTTTCAAACAAATTGACATCCTTACAGTAGCTTCACAGTATATTTATGAGGTGATCTTGTATACGCACAAGAATATTAAAGGTTTTAAGAAAGTGTCTGATGTCCATAATTTTAATACACGTAGTAAGAATAAGCTCCTTGTTCCTAAGTTTCGCCTTAAGAAAGTAAGTAAATCTTTTTTGGGGAACTGCATAAGATTCTACAACAAAGTTCCCCTTGAAGCATGGGACTTGTCTGTTAATCCATTTAAACGGTACATTAAAGATTCGCTGCTTAAGAAAGGATATTATAGAGTTGAAGATTATTTAAATGATAAAGAAGCTTGGCCAGCTCTGAGGCCAAGAAACGCATCAGTGTAACCTCGTAGTGTCCGGGAGTCTGTATGTCGTTTCCTGGCGCTGTCTCCGTTTCCTATTGTGTCTCCTTAATAAAATGTTATTGACCTTTTGGCTTAATAGCCAATAATATTTGTATTATTAGGACATGAAATGTTATATTTCAGATTGTTTTTGATATTTGGAGACCTTACATCTCCATCTTTATACTTGACCATGGAGACTGTCTACATCTCCATGTAACCTAGATTAATCAATTTAGATGTTTTCTCTGTTTTAATATTATTCATATTATTATGACCCTTAGAGACTTTATACATCTCTAAGGCACTTAAATTTACTTGTTCAGACGCGGAGACTATACATCTCCCTTATTAGTTGTATAAGATAATTAATTTGTGCCCATTAGGTTTATTTGTTGCACTTTTTATGTTAGTTTTAGTTATATGTAATTTTAAAGTGGAAAAAAAGACTTACTGCTGAGTTTCTTGCGGCGTTTCTTCTCAGCAAATGTCACCTTTCGAAGCGCTGGTAGATTCAGACATGTAAAAGAGCCCGTGAGGCCTACTTGCAAAATAAATATTTTCATTTTCATTTTCATTTTCATTTTCGAAGTTGCGGGCAAAAGCTAGTTTGAAATAAAAATATTAAGTACTATATTAAAGTGTTTTTATACTCAATTGCACTATCCTTATGATGTTGAAGTGTTGCACGAAATGTCTTAGCGGAATCGAATGTGTGTGTGTGCAAACGATCACTTTAGATTTTTTTTTGTATTGCAATTAAGTATTAAGAGTATTTGCAGAAAGCCCAATCGAAGAAAAAACCCGTTAGAGCGTCCCAAATATTGCTGGAATTATTTAATGCGAAAAAAAAGAGAGACCATCCTGACTGGCAGCAAATAGCACTAAAGCGCCAATAGAAGCGTCGTCTTGTCTCGGAGCCAGTCAGAGGCTGAAATAAACTTTAGATCGCTGCGCCGAAATGATTGATCGACTGAAGGAGAAACTGACCGATAGATAGCCTCATTACTTGGTTTTGCTGATGCCATTCCAGAAAATCATATCACCATCATTATGCGAAGTCCACTGGACTAAATATTTACCGACGCCCATTGATTTTACGAAAATCCATACTCACGCCAGCCAAAACTACAACGCAAAACTCTTTAAAACGTTCCAGACAGAACCCAGAATATCCAACTACCTCTTAAAATAGCCTACTATTAAATTATGTACTCGAGTTACCGGTCGATAGTGCAATCTGACAGCAGACAATACGCTAAATAAATAGCGATCTATTGCGTGTGTGGTACAGGCATCGATTCCACTTACAGCTATTAGAATACCTATATGGAAACTCGTCATGTGATGCCATCATTTGAATTTACTTTCAACAAATGAGCTGAAATATTAAGTTTTTTAAAGATTTCTTGTTAACAATATTTTTGGAGATATAATTTTATATTATATCTTAGATTTAATTTAAGAGCTTGTCCTTAAGAAGAGGACCAATGTCGTAAATAATATTTTCAACAATAATTCATTGAAACTACAGTCGATGCCATAAGCAAACCATTTCTATACAGGTAAGCAATTGTAAAGCAACATGCTTGACAGTGAATTGGTTCTGCGTTATGATAATTACCTGGCCGGTAATTAACTAGGAGACCTGAACGTCTCGGCTATAAAGATATCTCGTTGTTGATAACTGTCAACAGTCAATTATTAAATCTATACATATAATAAAATCGTAAAGTGGAAAAAGTCTGTACATTGAAGATAACAATGAAAAAATGCTATGGGTGGCTTCAGAATGAGCAGCAGAACAAATCCCAATGGTTTTTGAATTTCATGTCTGTTTGTCTGTTTGTCTGACTGTATGTTCGCGATAAACTTTAAAACTACTGGATGGATTTCAATGCGGTTTTCGATAATATATCCAGGAACACTTCAGGCAGGACATAGGCTATAGAAACTTTTGGAAATAAAAGTGGAAGGGGGTAAAAGAGGGGGTGGACGTTAGTATGCGATAAACTGTTTGGATGAGTTTATTAACTTAAAACTTGGTATAAATACTCTTCAAAATAGAAAAATAGGTATATGCGGTATAAGACAATATGAAACTACCCTACCCTACTTGTTGTATTGGAAAAACCGATTCTATTTGTTTATCGACTTGAAACTTGGTATATATGCAGTTCAAAACAAACAATTAGGTAGGAAACCGTTTCTAAAAGAAATTATTGTGTGTTTGTGTATGTTTGTTACAACTAAGCTCCATATGGCTGAACGTATTTTCATGAAACGTCGTATATAGTTAGACCTTAGCTTCTGGAATAGAAAACAGGGTCATTTTTGTCCCAAATAACTCAAAAGTTGTCGAGAGTATAATTACAACCGAATTCCAGGCGGACGAAGTCGCGGGCGGAAGCTAGTACTGAATATAATTCCAAATGCTTTATCGAGCTTGCACTCTTCCCGCATTCAATTCAGAAACGTCGCGCGAACACAAAATTCCTTAAAAGCTTGCTTGCTTCACAAAGCAAGGTACTTTCATATTCGCATTTCCCCATATTGACAAATTAGCACAGCCAAGCAATTTTCAAAGTCGTAATACCGTAATACACCGTGATTTATACACCGATGATATTTTATTAGGCTCATAAAACATCTCCGGGCCGGTTTAAGAAAACCCTTCTGTTACCCCGGGAAATAATTTCCCATGCCGATGACAAAAGGAAGAATATGGTTTTTCTCATAACCCCCGCATAATGTATGGAGGACATCTATTACACGCTTTGTTAAATTTATCTACAGCACTACATGTTCATATTAATTATAATGACAGGCATCTGATGTTCTACTTGAAATCAGGTTAGAGACAGTTATGGAAAGATAATGTGTAGGTAAGTAAGTTTGTTTCTTTATTCCACTCTACAGCCAAACCTGGAAGTCTGATTCTGGGTAATTCTCGCATCATTAGAATCATCTTGATTTTGCAAGTGTCACTGTTTTTTTTAATGTCAATTGACTTGATGGCCCACCAGATGGAAAGTGGTCACCGCCGCCCTTGGACATCTGCAAGACCAGAGGTGCTGCCAATGCGTTGCCAATCTAGGGAGGATGGGGAATGGGGATGGGATGGGGATGAGGGAATAGGCCGCCTGATCTCGTCACTCACCGTACGAAACGCAATAGCAAGCTATTACTTTACGCCGATATTCTGTGAGAGTGTGGTACTAACCCGGTGGAGCCGGCCCATTCAAACAGTAACCATCTAGTTGGCTCTACCACTACATAAAATATAGAATACTAGTGGACCCGCCACAGCTTCGCCCGCGGTATTTGTACCACCATCTTTTGGGCTGATTTGTGAATCTAAACGATCCAGGGCGCCACCCAAACACATACAAGTAGTGTTTGTGTAGTGTGTGTGAGTTTATGTAGTGGTAGAGCCAAACAGTAATCCTAACTAGATGATTACTGTTCGAATGGGCCGGCTCGACCGGGGTAGTACCACACTCTCACAGAATATCGGCGTAAAGTAATAGCTTTGGTATTGCGTTTCGTACGGTGAGTGACGAGATCCGGAGGCCTATTCCCTCATCCCCATCCCATCCCCATTCCCCATCATCCCTAGACTGGCAACGCATTGGCAGCACCTCTGGTGTTGCAAATGTCCATGGGCGGCGGTGACCACTTACCATCAGGTGGGCCGTCTGCTCGTTTGTCAGTCATTGACATAAAAAAAAAATACAAAAAAAAAACATTCAAATCGGTCCACCCGCTTAGGAGGAGTTCAGTGACACACGTACAGTAAAATTATATATATATATATATATATAGGAGTTCAGTGACATACACACGTACAGTAGAATTATATATATAAAGATATATCTTTATATATATAATTCTTCTGTGAGTGTGTATGTCACTGAACTTCTCTCAAACGACTGGACCGATTTTGATGAAATTTTTTGTGTGTGTTCAAGGGGATCTGGGAATGGTTTAGATTCACAAATCAGCCCGGCAGATGGCGCTGCAAACGGTACAAATACCGCGGGCGAAGCTGTGGCGGTACAACTAGTAATATATATAATTCTACTGTACGTGTGTATGTCACTGAACTCCTCCTAAACGGATCGACCGATTTGAATGAATTTTTTTGTATGTGTTTGGGTGGCGCCCTGGATGGTTTAGATTCACAAATAAGCCCGGCAGATGGCGCTGGCTGCAGTCGGTACAAATACCGCGGGCGAAGTTGTAGCGGGTCCACTAGTATATATATATAATTCTTCTGTGAGTGTGTATGTCACTGAACTTCTCTCAAACGACTGGACCGATTTTGATGAAATTTTTTGTGTGTGTTCAAGGGGATCTGGGAATGGTTTAGATTCACAAATCAGGCCGGCAGATGGCGCTGCAGTCCGTATGCAGGACAACGTCTGACGGGTCCGCTAGTATATATATATATATATATATATATGTATATATATATAAATATATATAGAATATATGGAATTAATTTAAATTCAAGCCGGCGTGGCGGATATGGACATCACGAAAAAGTGAACTCAATAAACCGAGTAGTGTATCAAGATGTTTTCAGAAATATTCCTAAATCGAACATGTTATATTAACCTGTACAATGCTGTTGAGCATTTTAAAACTTGTTTTTACTTTTACTTGTTTACAAGAAGAAGCGTACAACTTCAACCAACGTCTGTATCTGCCGCCACGTCGTCGCCGGCGGCGGTGCCCAGTTCCTCCTAATTTCGGACAGATAAAATGTTACTCGACACTGTTTTATTATTATTAAAAAATATGCTTTTGGCTAATCTTAACTAATGTTGTAAAAGCAAAAGTGTCTTTGCTTGACTGTTAAAATTGGCTACTTTATCCCGAAAAATGCATAGCTTCTGATAGACAAAAACTTGTATTTTTGGTACGAGCATTTGTCTATTTGTCTATCTATTAGGAATTCAACCCTCGACCTCTGGTCCTTCGTACTCCAAAAGTAGATCCACTAGGATCGCCGGTCAGCTAGGTAATTCCTTGGTCACTTTCATTACATTTGGGAGCGTTCAAGTATTACGTAACGCAATTTTTGGAGATTTTTGACCCCCCTCCCCCTCATGTAACGCGCCGTAACGTTTTTCTATACCCCCCCCCACCCCCTAGTAAAATGTTACATAATCAACAAGTGACCATTTTTACCTAAAAAAATAAAAATCAAGTAGTCATTCCATTTGCAATGTTGAGAAAAAAAAACGTTTTAAAAAATGCGTAAGAGAATCTCGTTATGCGACCGTTCTGAAGGGTTAAAATAAATGTTACGTAACGCGTGGTTCGAAGCCCCCCTCCCGCCTCTATAACGCATCGTAACGTTTTACAAGACCCCCCCCCCCCTCCCTCCCTCCAAATTCGTTACGTAATACTTGAACGCTCCCTTTTAAGCGAAGTAAGTACATTAAAATCGTTTGTCAATATTGTATTTAGGGAGAATTCACTTAAGTAAACATTCATTCAATCAGCTTACCAGTATATCAGCTTATATCAATTGTTCAATAAAGGGGCAAAATTTATTTTTTATTTTTGACCATTCCTTTTTAGTAATGCAGGCGTAATCACTTACAATAAGTACAATACAGTAATGAAATTAACCGCCGGCTTTTAAGTATGTTAAATAACAAAATCTTGTTTTATTTAACGTCATTTCTGCCACTTAAACTTTTAATATACCATTTAATGGAATTTAATTTGAGTGACCTCTCTAAATATAACATTAATGAATGATTTTAATTTACTTACTTCGCCTAAAATATACCTAATGTAATTATCCATGGAATTACTAAGCTGCATAATGTATGTGTATCAAAGGTAAAGGTAAGGTAGGCAAAGTAGGTGACTTTAGTCATATAAAAATATAATGTATGAAAATGTAGTTAGTGACTTTGTATGTAGGGTATAATAGACTTCGCGTTTCAAGACATCACAATATATTTATAGAACTGGCAACATTTTAGCGCCCTCGTTTCGCCATCGAGCCTGTAATTGCCAAATTTATGTCTCCCTCCTATAATGTAATTGTGGCCTGCAACGGCGGCGTGTATCATTCCAAATTAGATTCACTGGAATTTCGCAGAATGGCTGTCAACGAAAGTGGTTTCATATTATTCAGTCTTGAACGGCTGCCAAAGCTCGCTGGATCAATGGCGGTTTGACAGATGGAAAGCATTACCGCGATGGTGTGAAAGGATTAGAACGTTTTGAAATTTTCATATCTGGCATATGTATGTATGTTCCTTTGTGGCACGCTGGAGACGAAACGCGTGGGCCGATTTTGATGATTTTTAAGTCAATCGATTTGTCTTAATCTTGCGAGTGTCACTAAGGACATGACAGTAACCAATATTCAATTTGGCAACAATCAGACGCCATATTGTGAAAAAGAAAAAAGTTGAAGTCATCGAACCATGTTGCACTCAACATGGTTCGATGACTTTAATTTTTTTATATCATTGAATAGGTATTTAAAAATTATCTTTAGGTTTCTCTTATAATTTTGCATTTAAAATGACCATTTAGGATCTATAACGATTTAAAGTTGGTTAGCTTATAGTTTAGCCATGCCGTCTGTCATAGGAAATTTCAGATAATCATGTACGGAACGGAACTCTCTCTACGCGAGTTTCGCACTTGTCCGGTTTTTTTAAACTGCGTCATATATTCTGATTTCACACTAGATTCATTCGGCTTGGTTCATGTTATCACTACACGCATAATGCATTGTTTGTCTGTTCCTCCGTCACGTCAAAAATAAGTACCAAATATAAGGGAAATAGCGACAAATCAATTCCACTTGACGAAGTTACCAGCTACGTACCATATATCCAATATTTTATAGGATATTTGGTCTGTGTTACCAGCAGAAACCAGTAGAGAAAAATAAACAAAATGGACTACGTCATTACCGACTTATGTTTCAGGTACGGAACCCTAAAAATAGCATTTTCTAACAACATGAAGAGAACCCCGTCAAACAACTTTTCACGATTCTATCATGCATTAATTAGCAATTAATTACTCACGCGACCAGGAATCAGACTCGCGCATAAAATAGAAACAAGAGATAAGCGGCAACACATTCAACATTTCCAAGTGAAACTTTGTATCAAAAACTCCTCTCTGTGTGCGGGCATCCTTTGAAATTGTCCTAAACAGCGCTTTAAACTTCGAACTACCGGTTTTCCCGTTTGTTCGGAACTCGACTCTCTGCTTTCGGCTTTCGGCTCCCGGCGTTCGGCGCTCGGAGCTCCTCTAATTTATTATCAAAATTAACGTCAACTCGCGACTGAGTTACGGGTGGAGATTAAGACCTGTACATCAACCTACGATTTTTAGAAATTTTCTGAAACAAACCTTAACGAGTAAGAATAAAATAAATTAACGCACTTTTCATTTATTATGAACTAGCTTCTTCAGTTCTAGTTATACTCTCGAGAACTTTTAAATTTTCCGGGATAAAACTACTCCGGAGCTGAGTGGTAACAAACCTGCACACACACATGCACCTACGCACGCAAGCATGCTCGCACCGTATACACACACACACACAAAGACAAATGTATGCATTTTCATATAGTAATGGTCACGCGAGGCCTCCAACATGAACTCGTGTCGTGGAGCACCTAATGCATCGAACAGCAGAGTTGAGTCGGCGATTTTCGATGCGGTGACCGCTGTTGTTGTGACAACACCCGTTGATCCGCGCCCCTCCTTCTGCCTCAGTAGAAGTTACGAAATGGGTGACTCCATAGACTCCTTGGTGTAACTATGCTGCCGCTGCAAGAAGACTTGCCGTCGCCTCGCAGCCTCCGCAAGTCATGAACAAGTCATAAAACGAATCCGCTTGAAGATCGATGTGACAAGGACGGTTTCAAAACGGTGCGAAGGAAAAAGAATCCAACCTATCAGAACTTGTGCAGTACTGCACCGACGGGACCGAAACATCTTCTGCCTCCGGCTGTTCCAACGACGCAGCTGTACGTGTCCCGAGTGCATTACTCTACGAAGAAAGAAGGAGGAGATCGTAGAATATAGCAGAGTGAAAACCAGTTTTACCCCGAGGGTCGAGCGGTTGGAGTCCCGTCACAAAGTTAATTTTACGTCCTTTGTGGTGGAGGTACCGACCGACCAACTTGCGGCCTTCATAAAGCAGGAGTTCTGGCGAAGGGAATCGGATTCCGTCGTTTTCGCGGACGGTTATTGGACACCCCGAAACCGTGTCACACAGAACACATTTTTAGAAATGGATTGCGGGCTTATAGCGTGACTTTTCTTCAAACTTAATAAAAGTTGTGTAACTCATAAAATTCGTGTACCTTAAGTACACAGAATTTAGGTATACAAAATAATATGAATAGTTATATTCTCTCGCAGCTATGCAGGAGTACTTCTGAAGGCGGGAACTTAACTAAGTTTATATCAAGATGACTAATTTGCTATTTGATAAGTAAATTGGGGACTGATTTATTGCAGCGTAAGATAGAGATAGTGAAATTGGTATTTACAGCCAGACATAATTTCATTAGATATGGCGTTATGCGATTATTTTTGTAAACATAAACAATTTAAATATTATGAAGAGTTTAAAAGATTTTCTTCTGCCGTACCTTACTTCTCACGAAGATTGCTTAAGAAAACAAGACACTACTTGAATCATTCAAGATGATGATATTAAAGCTAGTCAATAGACGATCAAGGAAATTAAGATCCATTAAAAGATAAATAACTCTCTAGACTACAGGCTTCAAGGCAACAAGCCTTATTGACTAGGCTAGTGCAAAATGCAGGAAGATTGGCCCACACGTGAACAGATGTCTATTGTGAGCGGAACAAAGGAACGGATCGATTAATTAACTCGCAGACTGATTGCTATTCCACTGTCAAATCCCATTATAATAAAGAAACTTAGTTTGTGAACTGATTTACTATTGAAGTTTGTAGAAATATGGAAGTATATTTCCGAAAATATTGATGCGATTTTCAACTGTATTTTTAAGTATGCCAACTTTAAATAATCAAAACTTACGGCGGTAGAACGAGTCCGGATGGACTTTTAGAAAAAGTACCAGTAAAACAGATGCCTATGATACGATACTCATTAACCTCAATACTCGTCAAAATCAAATAATGCTTAGTAACAACAGCGTCATACCAGACGTATGATCCGCCAAAAATAAATACCTGAGCCAACAGGCGGGTAGGCTTAGGCTCCATTCTAAAATCAATTAGCCATGTTTTCCGTGTCAGCGATACCGCTTTGTCCCGCCAAGGACCCTCGATGATCGATGAAAATTGATGGGAATTTATTTTATTTCCGCCCCAACTCGTTCGCTACCGTCATTCAAAATTGATTGCTTGTGAAAAGTCAGCCGTCAGATTAGACTTTTATTTATTTTCCCTCGTATTCATATCGCTAACAAATACAGCTATAAGCCCGTTAATCACGAAAGTAAACCGGTTGAATCCTTTTCAAATTCACCGTTGACTGACACTGGCAGCTGAAAATGTTACGGAATTGCGAGGGGTTTAATTGTGTTAGAATAAGAACCTCGTCTTTTGGGTATAAGGTGAAAAACATTTTCATAAAAACTCTTCAAAGAATATTCGTAAAAATATAAATTACTTAAAATCAATCTAGGGTATTATCAAAGAAAAAAGTGTGAGAATACCATGACCCACAGCCTCGTAAG
Source organism: Tortricodes alternella (assembly GCA_947859335.1). Classification (NCBI taxonomy): domain Eukaryota; kingdom Metazoa; phylum Arthropoda; class Insecta; order Lepidoptera; family Tortricidae; genus Tortricodes; species Tortricodes alternella. The sequence continues at coordinate 12,358,429 of OX401977.1, forward strand.
TACCATCCGGGCCTGTATTCGACAATGCTTATACGATATCGCAAATAATATTGCTACGATATGGTAGCACTTATTGACTTGACAGCAAAGGCGGACGCATTGAAAACTATCGTAATATCTATCGCTTAGTCATTGAAGTATTACGTTACACTAAAACCAAACATCTCAAACAAATTACAGCGAGCACTTGACGACGGAGCGGGCATGCGCGCCGCGTCCAGCGGTGATCGTTTTCGATTTGGCCTCAACAGGCTTTACAAAAAATCAAGTTAAGGCGTCCACTCTAGTATACATAATTACTCATAGCGCTTAGTAGACAATGTCGAATATACATTTTTTCAATGTAGCTTTTTTCAGAGTCGCATTTTTCCGCGATCGATCAATTTCTTCATCGAAATTTTACTCGTAGCTTTATTTAATGTCTCATCGTTCCGGAATCGCTTTTTTTTCGCGTTGATTTTTCCCGCAGTCGGTGTATTTCTTCCTCGCATTTCTATTCGTAACTATTTTTAATGTCTCATTGTTACGGAGTCGCTGTGTTTTCGCGTTGCTTTTTCCCGCAATTATGTATTTCTTCATCGCATTTCTATTCGTAACTATTTTTAATATCTCATATTTTAAGTACAGTAGATTCATCCATACTTGTCTTATTTGGGAAATAATTTTCTAACCTAAACTGGTGCCATTTTTGGGTGAAACCGCTGTTTTTTCCTAGGCAAAGCAAACCTAGACAAAAAATTGGCAAAATGAAGTCTAAAATATTGTCTCCGGTTCCTTTATTTGCAAGGAAACAGCTGTTTTAGCCAAAATAGGTGCATTTTGAAGTAAGAAACTTCTTCACCAAATAAGACAAGTATGGATGAATCCACTGTACTTAAAATATGAGACATTAAGAATAGAAATGCGATGAAGAAATACACGATTGCGGGGAAAAGCAACGCGAAAAAAAAAGCGATTCCGGGACGATGAGACATTAAATAAAGCTACGAGTAAAATTCCGATGAAGAAATTGATCGATCGCGGAAAAATGCGACTCGGAAATAAGCTACATTGAAAAAATGCGTTCGCGGAACCCAACTAACAAATCGCCTAGGCGGTTATATTTTCTTTAACCAACTAACAATACGGATCCGGTTTTCTTTCAGTTAATATCAATTCATTATATTGTCAATATCGGCGAACTCTTCGTTTCAAACCTACTGTAGGTACAAGCAATCTGACGATATTTTTAGAAAAGCATCGGTGGTTCGCACACGCTAATGTCCGAAGATCACGAAATGATCGACCTACATTTTTAACTATTACTAAAACGTTTTGCATTTGATTAAGCCTGGGATATTTTGGCAAATTTGTTTCGTAATTTTTTTTCTTCGTTATAATTTTTAGCATGCGATACGTAATGTAGTCACTATGGCATTGAATCTATATTTCACCGCAGTGTTGTCGAAACTCAGTCATCATTCTTATTTTTAACTGTAAATTGGTTTGCGGTTTCCGCGCCTCTCTGATGAAGTACCTATACTACACCAACCGTGTAGCGCTACGTATATTCGTATTATTCAAGTCAAATGCATCTCTAAATTAATATGAGGCCCCTTTTTAGGGTTCCATACCCAAAGGGTAAAAATGGGTCCCTATTACTAACGCTCCGCTGTCCGTCTGTCCGTCTGTCTCCTGGCTGTATCTCATGAACCGTAATAGTTAGACAGTTGAAATTTTCACAGATGATGTATTTCTGTTGCCGCTATAACAACAAATACTAAAGAACAGAACAAAATAAATATTTCAGGTGACTCCCATACAATAAATGTGATTTTTTTGCTCGTTTTTGCTCAATGTTGATAACGGCAACAGGTAGAAGCTTGAAATATTCACAGAATATTTAGATAATATATTAACTTCAAAAATAAATAATTAAATTAAAATAAAATAAATATTTAAGGGGGGCACCCTTTACAAACAAACGTGATTTTTTTTGCTTGATTAAAGATAATGGTACGGAACCCTTCGTGCGCGAGTCCGACTCGCATTTGGCCGGTTCTAATTATTATGTGGCCTCGAAAAATCAATAAAATCGATTATATCTAACGAAAACAAACGAATTTCGCATATTTCGCTTCTGCGAGCATAATGTTGGTATAGCAAGCGTCACGGACACGTTTACTCGATTTATAGCTTTCCTTTTAACCACAATGTTGCCAATGTTTAAAAAAAGGTTGCCGACTACCAAGCAGGTTCTGTAACAATATTGTTGATTAAGCAAAAAGTAAACTTAATTTTGAGCTCTATTCTAAACTTTATATGCGATTCTATAATGCGTCTAACAAAAACCAAAAATAAACTAGTAACAAATTAGAAAAAATGGCGTTTGGTGAGCGTTGCTTATGTTTAGGGTTCCGTAGCCAAATGGCAAAAAACGGCACCCTTATGGATTCGTCATGTCTGTCTGTCTGTCCGTCCGTATGTCACAGCCACTTTTTCCCGAAACTATAAGAACTATGCTGTTGAAACTTGGTAAGTAGATGTATTCTGTGAATTGCATTAAGATTTTCACACAAAAATAGAAAAAAAAACAGTACATTTTGGGAGTTCCCCATACTTAGATCCATTCCGGGACTGACGAGGTTGCTAATTATCATGTTTTTCTAAACTGAATAGTTTGCGCGAGAGACACTTCCAAAGTGGTAAAATGTGTGTTCCCCCTTTTAGTCTCTAGTAAGTAGTTTTTTTTAATACGTCATAAATCGTAAACCGCAATTTACCTTTCATTCAATCAACTCAAATATAAAAAAAAATAACTTCTTAAATATAAACCTTATGCATAAACCGGGAACCATTAATATATAGATATAATGGTACGGAACCCTTCGTGCGCGAGTCCGACTCGCACTTGGCCGGTTTTTTATCTTTCAGTTGGTAATAGAGCACCACAAACGTTTCAACTTGGAGCGGAATGAGTTTGATCGCGGATAATTGATTCTATTTTAAGACGCGAGCCGGGATTTGAACCCGCGATCTGTTTGAGATTTTCTTGTCCTATATGCGGAATGGAATTTGATATTTACCACCAACATTTCGATAAAGGAAAACATCGTGAGGAAACCTGCATATATATGCGAAGTAATTCAAAGATTTGTGTGAAGTCCCCAGCCCGCACTGGCCTCGCGTGGGGACTACTGCCCAGTCCCTCTCACTATGAGAGGTGGCCTGTGCCCAGCAGTGGGATATTATACATTATGCTGATGATGAGGATGATGATTATTAAGATAGTCAGACCCCATATACTTACCTGCAATAGCGTTTAGTAACGTTTCCGAGATAAAGTGTACTTAATTAAATACTTGTGGGAGCACTTGTGTAGTAGCGTAGTGATGGCCGAATTCACAAACGCGACTTAAGCATTAGAGATTAAACAGTTAATTGTTCGTCAACTAGTTGTCAACCTACACATAAATGTCCCTTAAACGTCACTTTAATTAAAGATCAATTTGAGTGGCCTTTGTCAATTTGGCCATGAGTGATTTAAAATAGCTATAAGCAAAGGGAACATGGTTTTAAATCGTCTTGACCTGTCTCTTGGCAAGAACTTTTTAATTCTATTTCCCGTCGTTTTTATTTGATTTGCACCGGAACCCTAAAACAAGCGAGGAAGCGCCCGGCAGTGAAATATGTAGATATCCTTCAGTAGAAATTGTGATTGGGGTTTAGGGAGTAATAACTTTCCCTTTATGACCCAATTTTTGTCGGATAAACAATGAAATTTCAAATTTCAGCATGGTATCTCGCCGTTATCGGCACATGTACGCATACCCACCGATGTTTTAATGTTTGGTTTAAATTTACTCACATTTTTTCTCATTGTTCCCCGCTTATGTTTTGAATCAATTAATTTTGAAACAATATTTTGAGCGGGAAGGAGATAACGCGGTTCATGATATTGTTTTAAGTATCGTATCACGACGTTGTTCTAATTATTTGCATAATTCTGGGGTCCTAGTGAAAAGGGGGATAAGTCGAAAAAGTGTGATGTTTAGTTATAAAGCTTGTTGAAATTAGAATAAGCTATATAACTATACGTCACACTTTTTCGACTTAACCCCCTTTTCACTAGGACCCCAGAATTTAACTTATTTTTTATTGCACTTCTCAAACAACATCTAAATAGTACCTGAATAAAATAAAGTAAACCCATCAAAACCCGAAGTGTGCTGTTTTCACCTGTCCAACAGACTAGAATCCAGAAAACTGGGCTGAAAACCAGGTACAACATCATCCATAAACTCACTGGGACAACATGGGGTGCTACTGCGTTGTGCCTTCGGCCAACTGCACTGGCCCTTGTGTACTCAACAGCCAAATATTGCGCACCTGTTTGGCTGAATAGTGCACACGTATCCGCGATTGATGCTAAACCAGACCCTTCGCTTAGTTACTGGATGCCTGAAACCCACACCTTCGCACTGGCTCTAAGTAGTATTGCTCCATCACATCTTCGAAGGAGAAAGTGTTTTATTCGAGAGGCAATTAAGGCAAAATGTAACCCAGATCTGCCTATTGGCTTTGTAGACAAAAGGCTTAAATCCAGGAACCCCCGGCTTCCCTGATACGCAACCAAGACAATGATTCCTGGAGCTTGGAAGACGCGTAACAAGAACAATGGTCCTCCCAAGCAGAGCTTAATAGCCAACTTTTCACCCTCAACCCACGACGACACCCTACCGGCTTCGATTCACCTCGTCGAACATGGACCCTCTTCAATCGCCTGCGCACGGGAGTCGGGAACTGTGCCTATCACTGGAGCTGGGTTGCGTTTTCTACTTGCGACTGCGGATGCCCAGAGCAAACCGTCCACCACATCGTGTCTGAATGTCCCCTGACTAAGTTCACAGGGTAAAAGGAGGATTTCGTAAATCTCACAGAAAAAACGGCTGCATACATGAAAGACGCGAAATGTTATTTATAATCTTAATATGTATAATTCCAATGTTAATATATCCAATGGCATGTAAATTGTCATACGATAAATAAAATATTATTGTGAACGAACAATTATATGACCTTGTTTAATTCCAGCGCGATGAAAAATACCTTCTTAGATTTCGTGGTAATTGTACCTAAAGATATCACACACAACTAGATACTAAAAATGCAAGCAGCGTGGCATTCTTAAATTGTTGAAATGTCCAATCTATCTTGGTTTGTTTTGCCTAATTTAGCTTGCAAGTATATGAAGTAAAGAATTGTAGGCCACTATTAAATTTACAGTAACATTTTGTCGGTTTTATGTAAATAAAAAAATCCCGTCGAGACGCCTCGCATTATGTAATGCAAATTAAGCTTAGCTAAATGGTATTTAGCAACATAAAAGGGTGTTAAAAAGCAAACACCACGTGAATTGTCTATGCCGGCAGTTGCACTGAAACTCGCTGAATATTCATTAACACTTACTTAAACTGTTGTCGGTGGGACAGTCTTGAAGTTATCTTTATAGCGTGAGGGTGCATCTAAATGCGCGAGTCAAAAACAATGAAAGTCGTCTATGGCTCGGGTTACTACGCTTCTGAATTTTACCGGACGTTCCTTTATATCATCGCAAATATTAAAAGCTGGGTTAGCAAGTTGAAGTGGGTGTGGCCAGGGCATATAGCATGCAGCAAAGATGGCCGATGGGGCGAAAAGTTCTCGAATGGAGACCACGGACCGGTAAGCGCAGCGTAGGACGTCCACCTACAAGATGGACAGATGACCTAAAAGAGACCGCAGGAAAACGCTGGATGCAGGCCGCTTCCAACCGGCCCTTTTGGAAATCGATGTGAGAGGCCTATGTCCAGCAGCGGATGTCCTACGGCTGAAATTATGATGATGATGATGAAATATTAAAAACAAAAAGTGACCAGCAAATTTTCTTCAGAACTTACCTAAGAAAGTTTCACCATCACCATCATTGTAATCCTTTAACGGACGTTTGCTAATTAAATAACGCCAATTTATCGTCCGTCATACACAACAGAATATCAAAAATAAATTATCGAATTGCCATTACAATAATTGCTACCCCAGAATTAACGGATATGCACCGCAAAAAAAAGCCGAAGTTAGTGGCGCTAATTTTCGTTTCATTATAAACAGAGATCAAATATTTAGTTTAAATTATTTTCATAGCCTGCCTAGTAGTTAAGTCTCCATGGAGATGTTACTGTCATGCAAATCTAAGCCTCGGAACTAATTACTTTCCTCCGCACACACAGATAAAGCTTTTACGTGTGTATACTTATCAAAACATTTTAGACTCGAGAATGCCAAGTTTATTCACGGTGTAAGTTTCGTTCATGCTGGTAATAGAGAAGTTTGTTTTAGTTCCTAGTTTATTATTGAGTGGAGCGCAGTAAGTATGTGGATAGACAGATTCTATCTGTAGCTTTGCTTAGACATATTTAGCTTGGAAAAACAAAAAACAGTACTTATGTTTTTCTGACTTTGCTTTAGAAAACACATATTTTATTCTGACATATATTTTTGTAGTGGTAATCCTCTCTAGATGATTACGGTTCGGTTGATAGTACCACACTCTCACAGAATATCGGCGTAAAGTAATAGCTTGCTATTGAGTTTCGTACGGTGAGTGACGAGCTCCGGAGGCCTATTCCCTCATCCCCATCCCTTCCCCATTTCCCATCCTCCCTAGACTGGCAATGCATTGGCAGCACCTCTGGTGTTGCAGATGTCGATGGGCGGCGGTGGCGGATTTTCACCTGCTAAGATCCTGACACACCCTTCGTTTCGTCTACTCTCATTAAGTTCTTCATGCACGCTCGCCGGTTTAGGGTACTCTTGACCTGCGCATTTTTTCGGCAACGTCTAAGTGATATTGTAGCGATTCTCATCTCACTCTACCGCGCGATGCGTAATGCGTAAGAGCGGGATGCGAATCTCGCTCTCGATTCGCTACAATATAACAGACGTTCCCGAATAGACGCCCTGGCCTTTCTTAAGAACGTCCTCGATCTGGTTTTGGCACAGAATAGATAATAGTACTAACGTACAGAAGAATCACTTTCTAGCGAAACCGCTGTTTAGGTACGAATAATTGCCTAATCATGCCTTCTCTCTCTGTTGCATAAGACGTGCTCTTTCGTGTACGCTAGGGTTGTCTGTTGCTAACAATAGGTAGATAAGCAAAGAGAACAACACCGGCCGCCGCGCCGCGACGACGCGCGACGCGGCGAGCGAGCGGCATCCTAATACGATATACACCGCCGCGGTGCCCGACGGCCGAACGTACCTAAAGTACGGAGTGGAACCCGCCTGGTTTTGGTACGTTCGCCGAGGTCTTCCCCTTCTAGCCCTACCATGCACACTCGCCTACCACTACTACCGGTTGATTATACAGCTGCAGTTCCGAGTCATTATATTCAAGTGCATCGAAGAAGGCGTCCTTACAGACTAAGTTAACGAGACCATTAATCAAAACGACAATGGGCTCTCGACTTTACTTTGATATTTTTCAACGTAGATCCAAATGGGTCACCGCATCGAGCTCTCGCCATTGTTGTTGGCGCAACAACAATGGGTAAATGGGAACAGTTGTCAGCCATGAGCTTTGTCCGATATCTCCCCGATGCATAGATCTACGGCTTCGTGCATTCAGGCATCGAAATGAAAATGTTACGATTGGTTCTCTGTATTGCGGATTCATATTGAAAATAGTATCGAGTGGTTGCATTTATTGGCTGAAGTTGTGAAGTTGTCTGGAACAGAAAGTTATTTAAATAATGAATGCAATACAATGTATATTGATAAAATGAAATCTACCTATACATATAAAGAGACATGTCCTGACTGACTGACTGACTAACGATCATCCCCTAGTCGAAACTACTGAGGCTAGAAAATTTGGAAAATAGCTTTTGTAGAATAGAATAAGGGATTTTTTGAAATACAACGATCAAAACGAAACTGGCCCGTCTGTGTCACGCACGATCAACGGGCAACTTTACAACTCAAATTTAATTAATCTACATTAATTCAGATATAACATCACATTGGTAAGTCCATAAAATAATGGTGCACACATTTTAAAATGATTAAAAATGCCAACCGGACGTATTACGAAGCACAACAAAGCTCCTGTACCCTTACCATAAGTTTCTGCAAACCGTTCTCGCTATCGAAATCTATCGGAAATACCGCTTGTTGTCGATGCAAGTAAAAGGGACCGAGCGATAGTTTTCGATAACGAGAACGCATTTGCGTAAACTCATGGTAATGATACAGCTAACAGAGTCGCTGGCGAAATGAAAACAGTCTGCAATGAATTCAATATTCGCAATAATTTGATATTGAATGGCAAATATCATCGATTCTTGTTATCTCCAACAATTTACAGGCACAGGCCGGAGTTTGCAGAATTTAATCAATGGCAATAAACAAGTGACTCTCTGGTATTGTGCACAAAAAAGGACCCTAGAATTGAACTAGCATTGTGTGAATACCAAAATACACATACACGTTAACCGGTTTTACTGTAATTCGTAATAATATTATTATGGTATCCCACCTTTGCTAGAAAATCAATGGCTATACTTACACATTCTCTTAATTCATTCGCTATAATCATTCAGACGCTATAATAACAATCATAATAGTAGTTTATGCAACGGTTGCATAATGATCGGCCTTAAAACACTAGTGCGGTTTTCATGAAACGAGCTTTAGCGAGTTTCATAATAAGATCGCACGTGTGTTTTAAGGCCAAATTATGCAGAGTTGCATACATAACTTTATCTACACACATATTATAAATCCTCCATGCTGGGTTCAGAAACAATATTTTCTGGCAACAAGTTATTTGTTGCAATCGTGGCTGCATATTTCCGATATCCGGCGCATTTTCACATCACACACACTCCGAGAAGACTACTATTCATATTTTCAACTAAAATGTAAATTACAAACAACTTTTTCTATTCAATTCAACAACAATTCTACTTTCGTTCAGCAAAACACCAACGTAATGGCGGCAATTCGATCCTCCGTCAAGACCATTTTTTTTTTTTAATCATAGACAAACGAATGAAGTCTCTATTCTCATGTCACTCGAGATCAAATGTTATGCAGTTTAAATTAAAAAAACATACTGAATTGACGTTTCGTATCAATAACTGTTTTAATATCTATGGATACTAGAATAGAGACCCACTTGAGTTTTGACAGCTGTTACAAATTTAATCTCATTTCTATACTAAAAACGATACGGGAATAACATTGCAGCACTCGTTTTACCTAATTGGTTGTCAAAATGGTGGTCATTTCCTACGGTTTTTGATTACACTATGGAGGTTTTATGATATGGGTGTAGATAAATAAATATTAAATACTCCTAACTATTTTCTATACCTACTTTCAACCTTTAAATTCATATTCGTTTGTCAGTTTGTCAATTTCCATTATTTGAGTTGTCTTCTGTTATTATAGATATTCTGAACACTTTAATTTATTTTTGAATCCTAATGTAGGTATTAAATTAAGTCTGGCTATGAAACCTTAAGCGATTTGCATTTTTCATGACACGAATATGAAAGGTGGAAGAAATTCCGAGAATCCATCTCACCCATTAGAGTTAAGTTATAATTGTAAGATGTCTTTAAGTTATTTTGCGCAGAGATGGAACCCCAAATCCTATCGGTCACCAGATAGCGCGGCGAAAATGGTCCACTCTATCAGAAGGAATCCCAGCCAACTACCTAGACAAGCACTAGAGTGGACCCCCCAAGGGAGGAGGAAGCGTGGCCGTCCACAGCGTACCTGGCGTCGATCTGTGACTGAGGAGATAAAGTCACTGAGGTGAAGCTCATAGCCCAAGACAGAGAGCAAGATGTCGGAGCACTGAGGACGCCCATTGCCCCACCAAGGGGACATAAGATATTAAGAGAGGAACCCCAAATAGAGACTGAGATGATCTGAGTTTCTTGCAGCGTTTCTTCTCAGCACATGTCACGTTTCGAAGCGCTGGTAGATTCAGACATGTGAAAGAGCCCGTATGGCCTACTTACAAAATAAATATTTTCATTTTCATTTTCAGACCAAAATACACACGTACATTCTCCATTAGGGGGTTACAATAAGCTTCTAAAAGTAGTCACTTAACGTTAATATTTTACCTATTGTTAATATTTGCCATTTAAAAGTGCGCCGAAAGACATAATCGGCTTTCATTGAAGACTTGCCGGCTTGAAAGCTTTTACAGCCTCTTTGGACTTTTACAATAAACCGCAAAGCTCGAAATATTTATTGTCGCTTACAATTTTCGCGCCGATCTTTAGTCATTTGGTGAAACGTTATTTAACATCACTTTTAGCATTCAAATATTGCAGACAGCTTTTAAAAGGGGCTTACGACGAAATTGCCTGTCTTTTGTGTTCATGTTCTTATGGGTAAATTTAGGGCAATATGTAACACGCAATATTTACCAATTGTTTAAAAACTTACAACGAACAAGACGAAACTGGACATCAATGGTATAAAATATACTTTATACGTACTTTAATGAACAATTTAACTCGTTAATATTTACAAGTAATTTAAAACAGACAAAAATTTTACTTTGTAGGCTTAGGATGACTGCATAAAAATCTAAAATATATTTAAATCGTTAAAAGTATTCAAGCTCTGTCCAAATGAAGTAACTGTCAGGTTTTAAACATACCTAGACTAGACCTAGATTTTGTTCTGACTGACAATCTATCAAAAATTTGTAAAAATCGGTTAACATTTAAGGGGTGGAAATCGTTATCACCTTTTGTATAAAAAGGGTGAATTTTGCCGTTGGTTCACAGTCCTCTTAAATCATATTTCAGATTTTGGTGCAAGCTGCTGGTAATATTGAACCCCGTATTCATAATCAACTCATTATTTGCAAAGTATAGCATCTAAATGAGTTCCAATTTTAAAATTCAAACTGTTGAGACGAGGTGAGCGCCAGCGGTTTCATCAGGGGCAATTTCACGCCCCGTCGTCGTAGGCCTTTCGAGTAATTCGTTCGCGACACGCAAATATGGCAAACGCGACGTTGAAAAATGTCATCTATTAGTTTATTCAAGCAATTCTCCCTGATATTATGTTAAGAGTCTTATGCACGGTTGATAGTAATGAGGTTGGGAGTTTACTTAGCAGTGTAGGTCTAACGGAGTGACGACAAGGACTAAGATTAAATTAAATAAATTGATAAACTGGCAGTGTTGCCAGGTCATTTAAATATTAGTTCTGGGTTAAGCAATATAGTCAGGTAATATTTAAGAAATTCTGTTGAATAAGGGACCACAGTAAGACTTTTTTGCTGGTTTTTGTCCTATTGGAGCATGAATCGTGTGCAGATACAGGATTTACTTGTCATTGAATTGTATATGGACTGATACATGCTATTCTTTAGAAAAGAATCCTAATTGTAATGGTCCTATTGTAATATCAAGCCGAGGTAGGGACATTTTAGCTAGGCTAGATCATAGGTTCATCATATCCACCAGAGGACGGATGTAAAGCAAGTAGGTTGCTTTGAAGGTTTTTTGTGACTGGCCAAGCGTGATGCCGATTTAAATATCAGCTTTCTTTTAAATTACCAAATATAAATTATTTATAAGAGGGACCACGCTTGTTCAGATAGTCATTCTTGGTAGCGCGTCGAAGAGGCACCATCTGTATCACCTCAAATGAAATATAGTGAAAATGTCTAATTCAGTGTTTAATTCAAGTATCTATTGACCCCGTACTTCACCCTGAGCTATATCAGCACCACAATACCTATGTAGACAGAACCAATAATATTATTATAAAGATAAGTTATATGCGTACAACATGGCACTGATGGCCAGTTGGTCTTAACAAACGCAAGGCATAAAGCTTCACTACTTGAGCTGATATGGCCAGATTTTGGTCAAATCTAAGACCCACTGTGTAGCCCTCTTTGATCCCTTAATGCGGTATATATATATAGCGTATTCTAAACATTTTCCTAATCAATTAGTCTGAATGGAAGCGGTCTCAGTATGGATTCAATTAATTTGCCGACCACACCAATGTAGACGAAGCGCAAATTTAGCAACAGGATGTTCCGCGAAATGTGTTTACACGAACACGTTGTGGTGTACCACTGACTTTTGATTAAATGCGCATCTCAACAACTCAATTCACCTACAAAACGTATTGCTATGAAACTCGAACCATTACCTCTCAATTACTTTACTTAATTCCAGCACTTAGGTACATCGAAGCACGCGTTGCAAGCATCCCGTTCATAAATTAGTCTTGTTAAGTGCAGTGCAGGAATTTAATCCTCATATTTCGTCTGCACAGGGGTTCGGCATATCTTTTCAGGTCTAAAATGAAACTGCTCAAGCTAATAGAAACTTCATCGGGCTCCGGTCAAGGGTTAAATTTGCTTGCGCTTTACTTAAAGCCAACTGGTTTCACAGTACTAAATCTGCGACGCTGTTTGAAAATTCTGAACTTTATTATTTGTTGTGGATGGTTTATTTTGCAATGTAGTTATGGTAGAATTTAGTCCCTATTGCTTTTATTAGTTTGTAAGTTTAATGATGCTCATTACTTGGCGAATGAAATCGGATTACAGACAGCGAAGCTTGATCTCTGACTGAAAGATAAAGACATTTTGATTAAAATTGAGAATTCACTAAGCACGCAATCTTAGAACTCTTCACTTCTATGGTTACACAGTTGTTGGCAAACAAAGGGCACCCAACATTTGGCTGGGAGTGTACATTTGCGAAGTAAAAATAAGAAAATAATTCAAAAAAAAAATTGGAATATTCCAATCAAAACAGATACAAAGAACATGGAAAATAAATTAAACATAAACCTGTAATAAAAGGATCAACGTCTTTTCAATTCTTCCGAAGCTTTTCGGGCAGGATAATTTTATTTGGAACGTTCACCGCACAACGGTAATCGTTATAATCTTCTGCCTGGAAAATAAAAATGAAATCTTCTCCTTTCTGTTTACAATTCCAGGATACTCTAATCATAAATCATGTTTTTTATTCGGTTTTATATTTCGGTATTGATGTTGTTACTGGGGTCGTAAAGAAACACGTTTTAGTAGGTTTCAGGCTTGGGCAGGAAAAATGGCGGACTGTGTATGAACATTTGGGTATAATACAAAAGGTTTAAAGAACAGAAAGATGAATCGATTCTATTGAGCATAGATAGTTCAATCTACTTACGATGACGTGTCACCACTCAATTTTGTGCGACACAGAATTAAGTGGCGGGGCGCATCCTCATGGACTTCTCATGGACTGAACTATTTATACGTTGCGCAAGCATACAAAGTTGCAAGCAAATGTAGGACCTGATGAATAAGACACTATTGTCATTAAAAGTATTTATAATCGTATAATCTAGACTGTGTAAACTGTAGGTCTTAATTTAGTAAAGTATAAATCTAGCGAAATCGTCTTTTAAATGCGAAACCGTGAACGTTTTAACTCACTAAGTAGATACTTACGAGGTAGCCTTCTGTTTACACTGTTAAGGTTGTTCATGAGGGAATTACACTCCGTAATTCGCTTTCTTCAGACATGTACTTAGAGGATACGAAATTAAGTTGGGGTATTTGACAGGTATTTACTTGTACGGAGGGGAACGTTTTTATAAGCATAAACATGTGTTGACATGGTATTCTCTTTCAAGTTTCTCCATCCATTTGGGTTCAATTCGAAACGATGTCGCCTAAATTGAAAATGTCCTAAACTTAAAGTAAGAAACGCCAAACTCGATTTTGTATAGCATCAAGTTGACCAAATTCAGTTTGACATTACTTATTTCAAAAGAGATTTTTGACTTGACAATTAGCGAACACACTTTCGAATTGGCCCCATTGTCCAATGGGCTACTAATTTTCCCACAGGTATATACGTCTTCAAATTAAATAGTTACTTAGGGATGTGAGTGTTTCATTTAATTGATAAGGATGGGTTTATTGTCTGAGAAGGTCTGGGTTCATAGTCTCGTCGCCAGCCTAAAGATACAGGATAGAATCGCTGCTCAAGTGTTTGCACATAAGGGTTAATTTACATGCACTTGCGTTATAATTCGATATTAGTTCCGTACATTTAGGGCCATAGAACATGATGAGTTTTTGCAGCGATACGATATCGATACAGCTGCGCTGTGACAGCGATACTCCATTAAGGGAGGCCCTTAATACATACAAGCATACGCTTCTGCATTATCGCAAAAACTCGTCCCTAACAGGTCCCTCTATTGCTGTTTGGAGACCACATAACTATATGAGCCGCCAGTACCACTATACAAAACGAGGCAATTGATCTCCAAAGTGCTTCCGGAGTGAACGATACCTCACGATGTGTTTTACTGTCTTCCATTCCACTTGTTTCCGATTGTCCGGTTATCCGTAAATCCCAGTGATAAATGTGTATGGTAAAATAATAACAATTTATGTATACAGTTTACTTCTCTGATCCTAAAAAGAAAGTTGCCTAACTGCTAATATAAATATATATATCTATAAATAAATATTTTAAGTACATTATATTAAAATTGTAAAGTGCATAAAATCTGTTCATTAAAGAAAGCAATGAAAAAACAACACATCCCAATTGTTATTGTGTGGTAATTGAATTTCATGTGTTTTTCTGTATGTCTGATTGTATGTGTGCGATAAACTTTTAAACTACTGGACGGGTTTTAATGCAGTTTTCGATATTAGTAAGGGCAACTTTAGGCAGCACATAGGATATAGAAACTTTTGGAAATAAAACTGGAAGTAGGTAAAAGAGCGGGAAGGGAAAGGGAGCGGGTTTACTCCTGAAATTATGAAATTATGCATTTAAACCTATATCTACTATGTGAATTTTTTATGTGTTTGTTTGTTCTTCTCCTGTGCGTTCCTATACCATTCATCTTAATATAACTACCATTATAGCTAGGTACCAAAACTGATTCAAATCAAAAACACACACACCATTTGAACTCGTTTACCTAAAGGGTTGTCAGCTTTATTTGTTACTTAGGTCTTATGTAATTTGGCTTCTTGTTTTAATTGGTGTTCAGTAAAGATGTATATTTGTTTTGTACTCCCTACTTTCTTCTTTGCGGTTTAATTACTAAACGATTTTTGACCATTTCACGAAATATTGTTCCGTTAATATTAGACTACTAGACCAACATAACAATTGACGTCTCGAGATTCTACGATAGTTTCCGCAACATTTTACAAAAACTGGTCAAGTGCGAATCGGATTCGCGCACAGAGGTTTCCGAGTCATCGTAATTCGTAATCCACTTTTATTGTTAGATTGATATCACTCGATGCTATTCCATTTCCTTGTCATTGTCGTATACTATTATATTTTTACATATTTGTAACAATGTGACATTTAAATCTTATTTGTCGTTTGGCTATGAAGTATAAATTATAATCTGGCTAAACTTAACAACACAAGCCGTTTTTGTGGAAAACAGATGGAACAAAATGGTTTAATATCAGTAATTCATCATAAATAAGTGTTTGATATTGTTTTATTTGCCGATATTCCATCTTTCTACCTCTTATCGGTTCTGTGATAGAGGACCCTGACAGACGGACGGATGCACACCGTAGGCTCGGTAACTAATAGAGTGTCGTTGATACCCTTCAGGGGCTTCAGGTACGGCACCCTAAAAACGTAGAGGTTGAAACCTCTTTGTGTCGTTGTAATTTCCTTGCAGACGAACCACGCGACAATCCCGACTTATCTCTGTTCCTTGACAACACTTTCCCTTGGGCTTCTATCCGCTAACAAACTTAATTTTACGGTCCATCTAACTCTTATTTGAAGAGAACGAAGTACTATTATGTGGTGACCAGATGTTAAAACGAAGCTGGCTTCATAGCACAACTTCACTACTTTTGTAGTCGCTTCCATTCACACAGTAAGCCTCAGCTTGTTCATTTCTGGGCCGTGTTTACACTTCAAATCAACGTTAAACAAAACAGACCGAGTTAAATCCGCGCAAATAACGCGCGAAAGCAGGATTAAGCTGTCAAAATGCGCGGCAAAATTATTGTATACTCACCGGTTTTTGCATAATAAATAATTCCTTTATGTAGATTATTTGGAGAGATAAAAAAACGTGACAATTTGCAAAAATGGAGAAGAATAAACATGTGAAAGCTATGATCACTTGAACTGATATTGTAACTTGGGAATATGATTAAATTAAAGATTTGTTAGTATAACAGTTAAATTTGCTACATGCTACATGTATCCAAAACTAAATCCTAAACCGAAATATGCACACAGCTTTACCTGCATTTAAACTTTGAAACACTTTTACTGAAGAAGTCAACTAACATTAAGCAATGATAACTTCTTTATACTTACTACATGTGTATATTTTTAACTGAACAATACATACATACATAGCATCACGCCCGAAATCCCTAATGAGGTGGGCAGAGCCACAAGAATACTTGTGGCCACGTTCGATTAATTAGTCCTAAGGTGGTATGATGAACCGTATGGTGAAAGCTGATCAGCCCATCGCCCATACAGATAGTCCACCATGTTGGAGAGGACCCGTCCCTTAGTCGACTTTTACGGCATGCCAGGATGATAAGCATCTGCACGCATTCTATGCTATTTCTTCACTCCCAGTGCAGCAGAGGAGAACTGAACAATACTCATATTAAAAGTCTACGCCCGAGACTGATACAATGCTTAAGTAAGGTTTTTAATTTGAGAAGATGCCTAGGTTATCGAGTTCAGTATAGGTTATAGACTTCAGTGCGGAATAATACGGGACTTAGACAACGCCGCAAAGGAAACCCCACTATTTTCTAAAAACCTAAGTTTTTCCTACATTGAATTCCGAATGGCAGTAAATTAGCACACACGATTTCAGTTCTATCGCGGTTGTTCTAATGCCTGTAACGTATAGCGACCCCCCGCTGCGAGAGACGTATAAATTCAGCGAATGCATCGCGGATGGAAAGCAGCCATTTCGCGATGGAATATGGACCGTTTGAATTTTTAGAGGTTAGAAAACATTTGAGAATGTCATTGTGTATTCTGATATGTTTGCGAGAAACCAATGCAATTTGAATAATTCAACGTGTTTTTTAAGTGTTTATTTAGGAAGTAAGTAAGTACAGACACTAAGGGCGGCTTGCAACGAAATCTTAAATATGATTTAAATCGTATATATGGCAATAAAGAGTTTAAAAATAAAGTATACCTATCCATATACTTCAGGAAACATGCTTTTTACTCAGTGTCAGAGTACCTTACTTGCAGCATTAATATTAACGATTTCAAAGAATGATATACCTATTTTATTAACTAAATTATTTTTATTTTATGTGCCGAATTGTAGTTTTTGACATGCCATGTAATGACTTACCTTGCATCATTAATATTAACTTATTACTATTAACTATTTCAAATAATGATATTCCGATTTGGTTAACTATACTTATTACTTAATTTTATTGACGAACTGTATATTGACACACCATGTAATGACCATGTTACATTGTGGTGAAATAAATGAATCTTGAATCGTTAATTGTGTTTAACGATTAACAATTCTTAAGCGCATTTAGCGATCCAAATATGTTTAAGACTTGTGCGCAAGTGTGCCTAACTTTTTACCTAAAGGTTTTGAAACTTAATATTTTCTATTAAAACCATACTTACGACTAAAATGTCCTTTAACTTTTACAAAGTCTTATTTTTTATGTCTACTAATTTTGAACACTCCTACCATCCTTATTTTAATATCAAAGACATAAGGCATCTAATTACTAATATAAAAAAACTTCTGACTTAAATTTTTAGCTAACAAAGACATCACGTGCCAAGAGATGATAAAATAAATTTTGAACATCCCATTACGAAGCTAATGGGCTGTATCTTCGAGCTAGGGAATAAAAGATCCGTCGATTAGAAAGTTTATGTTTGCAATTTTCTGGAGGCTCCCCTAGGCAGCGTGCAAACAACATTGACTTTGCATCGGCCATTGCGACTTCTTGCCCATTGTTTTCAAAGTAAATAGTATTTTCAGACGACAGGAAACCTACCTTTGAATATGGTAAACTTAAACTGGTACATAATGTGTAGCAGACAAACTGAACAGAAGATGTCTACCGTAGGATATGTTGAAATGTAACAATTGAATTTTTACGGCCGCTTTTTATTTCATACAAAAGTTTTATTGTAATTTTCAAGAACGAACTCCAAAGCCGTGAGGTATCTTAATATAAACGCACAGAACAAAGGGCAAGCCACGATCGAACCTTGAAAATTTATATAGCGGGAGCTTAAGATATAGACTCAATTATCTGCCCTTCTATACCCTGTAGTTCAATCTGATTGTGAGGTTACCAATGAAATAAAAAACGGATTTGAATTTATGTGTGAGTTTCATTTAAGAGGAGATAGAGGTGTTTTTAGTGGAGACACGAGGGCTGTGGGGACACGAGGGCTGTGGGGCCAGGATGCGCGGAGGATTTTCCATGAAATAAAAAGAGCAGTTATTCGGAAGACAGAAGAAGAGGAAAAACATTTATTCACTAACACAGAAGACACACAGCGGCCTTAACATGCAAGACACTAAGATAAGTTAAAACCGTTTATCTCTTTGACTATCTCTTTCGTCGGCACTTATCCTTGTGTCTTGCATGTTAGGGCTGCAGAGTATAATATAAATTAAGAAAACGATACAAAACAAAATTGTGTGTGAGTCCTCGCAGCAGTGAATGAGTACCCCCATATAAGCAAACAACAATTACTTTTTATCCGACTACGCCAACGCAAAAAGGAGGGTTATGATTTTTGCAGTCTTTGTATGTTAGTTTCTGTTCTATATTCATCTGTTCCCTCGTAGCTTCTAAAATATTCATTATATTTTGAAAGATGTTGTCTCGTTGGCTTCGTATTAGTGTTCCGCGTGTCATAGGCTATAATATGACATCGTAAGAAATCGAACATGGTGGTTGTAACGATTCAAATAACTTGAAGAAGAAAATAATATATTTGACGATTAAGTTAAATTTTGTATCAAATGAAAGCTTGAATAGTGGAGATTTCGAAAATGTATAACTTATATCCAAAAAAATTACCACTCTTCTGTAAATCAATAAAAAACAAAAATGAAAATGCCTCCTTAATGAAGTTTATATTTTGGGCGGTACTTTTTATTAAGAGGGCATTTTCATCATTGGAAAAGTTGTAGTCTGGTATTCGTTTTCAACTTGATCTTGTAATTAATGCAAAAATTTAATTGAATAAATGTAGGTCATATTTGTAATTAATTACGCAGATCATAATCATAAGCCACTTAACTTTTAACCCGCTACGCTTGTGGCATCAATATTCCATATCCATACAAAGCACCCTATCAATTAGCATCAACAAACACAGACACAAGACAGGTATGTGTACCGGCAAACTGGTAATAGGATTACTAAGCAGTCAAATCATCCATTTGAGAGATCAAAGGCCTTCCACTTGACTTGGAGTACCAGCCTATTGCCCCACTAGCCACTTACGCGAACTGATAACGGCTATTAATTGGAGCCGTTATAAATAAATTAAACTGAGGTATGACATGATACGAGGTTTCTCAGGACAACTCAAAAAACCCGGTCAAGTGTGACTCGGCCTCGCGTACCAAGGGTTACCTGCAACGCCAATTTGGTATGGTCTCAACTCATAGACTTTATGTTAATGGTATAAGATCTTTGACAGTTGCAAATAAGTTGGCAGATTGCTAAGCTGCAGCGGTAATTTTCTGGTTTGATTTCAATGTATTTTTCACATTTCTATTTCAGAACACTTTTAATTGATATTTGTTGTTTAGCTATGGAGTATAAACTAAAATTTGATCAACTTTGATACCTGAAACTTAAGCCGTTTTGAAATTACAGCTGGAACAAAATTTGGTCTAAAATCAGCCAATTTTTAGGGTATCAATGTATGGGGAGCTTCTCAGGCTTAAAAGTTTTAATATTTTTATTATTTGTAGTATTCTTGCCATAATAACACATATTTTTTGAAAATTTCAACGTTCTACCTCTTACCGTTGCTGAGCTAGAGGCCTCTGACATACGGACGGACGGACGTTGTCCTCTCAGTAATAGGGTCCCATTCGGATACAGAAACCTGAAAGTGATAGATAGCTCAAAGGATCATTTCGTTAGAGAGGTAAATTAAAACGCGAACAATTCATATGCTACGACGTCTAATATGAAACAATACACGAAGATGCACAACAGGCCCTCTATTCGATATTTTCTAAGCGAGATCGGGTATGGTTATTTAACGATGCGACCGTCTTTGCGTAGTAGTTAGTATTCTTTGCCTTTACTGTCACGTTAATAAGAGCTACCATATCGTAGCAAAATAATTTGGCATATGGCTTAGGCCATATCAAAAAGAGGCCTAGAACAGCTTTTTTATCTCTAGCCAAAGGGCATTTAACTCGCCGAAGAAGAGTAAACATATAGCCTGGCGTATAGAATATCGGTAAGTGCTAATCTATACATAAGTACATATATAGCTATTAAGAATTTTAAGTGGAAATTGCAGTTAAGAATGAAACAATGCTATTGGGGGCTTCAGAATCTTCGGCTCGCGAATCAGACTCGTACTAAGCCGGATTTTTTTAATAATATGACCTTGCTTTTTATTCTTGATGGGCTTTCGCCTGACCAGAGTCTCATCTGATGGAAAATTATGACGCGGCGGAAGGTGGAATGCACGTAAACAGGCATGGAAATGAAGGAAGTTGGCACCGAAACTGATGGAAGTGAAAAATAGTTCGCTTGTTCGGTGCAACTGTTAAGACCCAACCTCTCTAAAAATCCAAGCCACCCAAGCTCACCCAAGTCATATGCTTGGAACTCGTCGATTGGAGTCACTTGGCGGCATGACTTTGCCAAGTGTTTCGTGACCAGCCGCGGTCGAAACCTACACCGGTGTGTTTCTTGTTTTGCACTACCCAGGCACGACCAGCACGTCTAGCACGACCTGCCCGCGAGTCGTTTGTCGCTCAGTGCATCTCTTACATACTTGACTAGTTAGACAGAGACGCACTGCGCGACAAACGCCTCGCGGGCATGTCGTGCTAGCCCCCCAGGGAGTTGAAACTAAAACCGACGGACGAGAGTAACTTCAATCCCCAAAATGATATTTATTAAATAAGTACAATTCCTTTCTTCCTCGTCTATATACAGATGTTATCCAGAGCCCACGTCGTCTTAAACCATTCCGTTAATGATGCACTAATGCGTTTGCATTGTCGCTCATGTCAAAGGCAGGGAGCCTAACTGTTGAACACGGCTTAAGAACTATGAGCAAACTACCCAAAGCAGATATAGGTTAAAACTAAAGGAAATTAATAGTTGTAATATGTGCGGGCACAACTTAAAATTTACAATATTTGGCGCATATACACGGCAGGTTATTTCAAATCTTTACATCTATAGCATAGCAGAACATGAATGACACAAAGATAAATTAAACCGTTTATCTCTACGACTATCTCTTTCGTCGGCACTAGTGTGAGAGAGATACACTTAGAGATAAGACGGTCTATGTTATTTTGTGTCATTCATGTTAGGGACGCTGGGTGATAAAATGAAGAATCAGAAGTGCGATTAAACCAAAAACTCGCAGTCGTTCATTGCGTTACGTGCCCTGTGTTTGGACGGCATCGCAATTGAACTTGTTAATGCAAATGTAAATAAAATAAGTGTGTTTACAATTTTTTTCCAATAAGAAACAAAAAATCCTAACAAAAAATGTATAATAATTGAATTAGATGACATTAAACACCGAATACCACGTAGTTAATCGCATTTCTGGTCAATCAAGCCAGCCTAGTGGAAACGACTAATAGAGGAAATTGGTAGTTTCAGTGGTACCTAGTGCCTAAAAATATGGTGCCAATTTCTTTACCTTTTAGCCTTCCCCACTCGACGTCGATGCACAATGCAATCTACTAAAAGCTTATATTTCGTTTCGATAGCATAAGGACCTTGCCAAGATGGCCGACGGCGATCATAATGGATGCTGTCTGCAACCTCCCAAAAGCACTTGAATTTATCCAATTAGGCTATCACTGTAATAATTAGGAAACAAAACTTCTTGAAAAAAAAATGTTTTTTTTTTAGATTAGAATCATCATTTTCTAGCATATGGAAATAATTGTAAAGCTTACAACAATACAACAGCTTGTTTTACAATATTTCCTTTATCGGTCCGATCTAAACTTAAAAGTGGCAACCCTTCATAAATAATTCCAGCCATGTATTCTCGCATTACGGCATCTTTAGATTTATGGCAACCCGCTGTCCACCATATTGTTCCAAATTTAAAAATATATTCCCGCGCAATCCTGGGAACGCGCTACGATATCTGAACGGACGTTGGATAAATATTGAGTGTACTTTGGGGAGTTTTCTTATCCAGATTTTATTTATTTGGGCCTTCTATTTGGATACTTTATTTGCAATCCAAGAAACTGGTAAGAGCATCTGAATATTTGGAAAAAATATTTCAAAATTTAACTGTATACTTTGAAATATCGGTGGCCCATACTTACATAACAATTTTTGATAAAAAAATGTTTTTAGTCATCATCATCATTAAAAGGTATTTTTTTGAAGATGCTGCATATTTCCGTTAATTATTTACCAAAATTTATGATTTAAACGTCATTTTGAAGCTTATGTTCGTCGCTTTCTCACAAAAATACACAAATATATTAAAATTAACGATTTCGTTAAAAAATAAATAAAAACCCACGCGTTTTGCAAGAGCCATCTATTAACAGTCTGTTTAACTAACATGTGTGTTGGCTATTTGCACATGCAGACTAAACGTGAACAGATAGCGCTACTATCTTTGTGTCATTCATGTTAGGTGCCGGTGGAGGGTACTGCGTTAATTATTATCTTTGTCAAAATTATCCGTCACTATATAGGTATTATAATATAATAATACGTATTAAGACTTTCAATTATAAAACAGCGCGTGGCCTACAGCTGCGTATTTAAATAAAAATCACCCGCATTGCAAGCGCCATCTATTGACAGTCTGTTTAACTAAAATGTGTCTTGGCTATTTGCAGACCAATATGTCAATAGATGGCACACCCGCAAGTACTCCGTTAATTATTATCTTTGTCAAAATTATCTGCTATTGACAAAAAATAGACAAATAGAGTACTAATAATACTTGTATTTACTTATTCTCACTTTATTATATTATTATTATCCGGTGTTTGATCATGATACTGTGCGAAAATTCGCACGGGTCAGCTAGTATAGTTAAAACCTGACAAGAAGCAAAGGTTGAATAAGACCAATCTTCATTCGGTCAGGCTTAGCAAATCACCAAATACTTAGCTGCCGGGTAAACGGCGCCAAAATTAAAAGCCATAAAAATTGACTCCATTCGAAACGCATAAATAAGGATGGCGGAAAATTAAAACGGTCCCGGTGCGCCGCTTGGCAATATATAATTGAATACGGTGGCAATAAACAATGTAACAACACAATATTGCACGTGAAGCACCTTGAGCTATTGTGCTGGCTCCTTTTAATTTATCACTTCAATATTGTGGTGAAAATTGCTGAAAAACGGCACTGCAAAGCGCGCTGGGTGGTAGAGGAAATGCTGTCATAAGCAATGATATTAAAAAACCAAATATGCGTCTTACAAGCTCAAAATTTAAACCCAGAAAGCAACCCAATTGGGTTGCTTTCAATTAGTCATGCGCGGACTTTTGACCGAGTAACACATGTCGTGCTCTATTGAAAATGTTCTCAAAAAAGCCATTCTTGAGCCAAATGTCGGTTCATAATACTACAAAAATATTAAAAGGAAGAACTGATGCTTAATTTCATTTGTAGGTACATTCAACGTAAATAGAAGTACTAAAATGCATTTATTTTGTTCGCACATGATCGCCATATTCTAAATTATTGTGTAATATCCGCACGTCAAATGTCACCTAAAGCTGCACTGGCCGAAAAGAAACGAAAAAAAAAAGAAAATTATCGAAGACACGTTTTTAAAACGCGTTGAGTATGGATATAACGTGTCTTTCTATAATATGTCATTGGTCATAAGAACTTATTTCTCACAGCGGCCCTAACATGCATGCCACAAAGATTAGAACCGTTTATCTCTATAACTATCTCTTTCATCGGCACTAGTGTGAGAGAGACGCACTTACAGATAAACGGTTCTAATTTATCTTTGTGCCATGCATGTTAGGGCCGCCGGTAAAAACAATCATTACCTCAACCACATAAAGCTGTGATTTCTAAAACTCTATTCAGCCAGGGCGTCTATTAGGGAACGTCTAAGTGATATTGTAGCGACTCGCGAACGAGATTCGCATCCCGCTTTTACGCATTACGCATCGTGCGGAAGAGTGTGATGAGAATCTCGCTCGCAAGTCGCTACAATATCACTTAGACGTTCTCGAATAGAGGCGCAGGAAATGGCAAAGAATAATATAAATAAATGTACTACCTATGACAGACGATCGCCCACCGTGTAGAGAGGCCGTTGAATAAAGTTTATGTTTGTCAAGGTAATTTAGAAAATATTAGAAATTAATGTATACTTACTTACGTCTAGATCAGTAAATAATACATACTTGTTTAATAATTTACAATACAATACAATACAATACTCTTTATTGAACACCACAAAAAGAACAAAAAAAAAAAAAGCATACACTAACAAAATAAAGTAAGGGAACAATAGGCGGTCTTATCGCTAGATAGCGATCTCTTCCAGACAACCACAACAGAGAAAATAATGAGCAAAAAGTTTAACTTTGGCAGGTGGTGGTGGTGGTGGTGGTGGTGGTGGTGGTGGTGTAATTTATACATATAATAATAATAAATACATCGCAGGACAATCTTTACACAAATCGATCTAGTCCCAATGTACGTAAGGCTTGTGTTATGGGTACTAGACGACGATATACATACTTATATAGATAAATAAATACTTAAATACATAGGAAACATCCAAGACTCAGGAACAAACATTCGTGCTCATCACACAAATATTTGCCCTTACTGGGGATCGAACCCGGGACGCTAGCTTCGGAGGCAGGGTCACTACCAACTAGGCTACCCCCGCCGTTTAGTTTAATTCACCTTTAATTTTCGACAATCTAGTAGTAACAATAACCCCGGACTTCAAAGCGCGTACAGGCAATAAAATATATAAATTAAATAAGCGAGCGTCTGATAGTAATGCAATAAATCCGGATAAAAAGCAGAAGGAGGAAAACACGGAAAATTTTAAATTATTATCGAGGAAATCTAATATTCACGTTCGGCAGACGCCAACTACGATCAATTGATAAATGTCGGGACCTCGTGTTATATCTCAATCGCATTTCTTAAAAGTGCTGTTAAAGATTAATAAACTCAAGACCTGGTTGGCACTTAATCGATAGGTACTTTGAATGCTGGAATTCGTTTATTGCTATTCCCTCAGGAACTGTGCATTTGTCCGAGATAAACAGTAGCCCCTGCGGCCCTAACATGCATGCCACGAAGATAAACTAAACCCGTTTATCTCTATGACTATCTCTTTCGTAAGCACTAGTGTGAGACAGACGCACTTAGAGATAAGACGGTCTATCTTATCTTTGTGTCATGCATGTTAGGGCCGCTGTCGTTCTCCAGCCTTCTCACTATCGCTATGCCAAAAGTCAAATAAACCCGTTGCTTCGTTTTGACGTTATAGAGGAATAAACAAACAAACATACACACTTTCGCATTTATAATAATAGTAAGGATGTGCAAAACTTACGAACTATTTATCAATCTGGTTAAAGGTAAGGATATAACTTACATAGTTGATCTTAATAGGTATAGTCCATTTACAATTGAGACCCTTGTTAACCCTAATATAATATAGTTTTCTACATAACCATACAACTCGTCAAAGCATTCACATTTTCGGCATGTTCTTACAACTTTTAGCCCGGTCAATCACTTCGCCCCAAAACTCGTATCCTGTCTTATTCTGAAGGAGTTTCGAACTTTCTGTTTTACTTTACCGAAGTAACAAAGCAAATAATAAAGACTTCAACTTCACAAAGTGTGTCAAAACCCTTCAAAATGGACGTTCCAATAAAGAAATTAACTGTTCAAGGGAAGACTAACAAACAGTTTAATTGGGCTAACCTGTTAATGTCATGTCAAAGTCTTAACCCCTTTCTGTGATGTGATGGGGCCCTATCGGTTGTGGCAACGATACTTTAAATGGCAGCTCTTGACACTTTACTTCACTGGCTGACAAAGCTACTTTTAGAAACAAATTACTATAACCTATCTACAGCAGTGGCTCTAGCAATCTTGACACGGGATAACTTAACCCCGTCTCATCTCTGTGACTATCTCTTTCATCGGCACTAGTCAAAGTCAAAGTCAAACTATCTTTATTCAATTGAGGCTTTTACAAGCTCTTATGAAGGTCAAGGAATGAATCTACCACCGGTTCGGAAAAATCCTTGAGAAGAGCCGGCAAGAAGCTCGGTGAGGTATAATTTTTTCAAAACAGTACACAAATCTAAGTAGGTATATACCACAGTAGGTACGCCCATCGAGACCCAGATAAAATAGTTGTTCTTATTTCGGATAAAATAAATCATTATAATATACTGATGGTGCTGTCAAACGTGATGTTTTTCGTTTACTTCCTCAATAATTAATGATAAAGAGCACATTGACGTAAACGTTTCCCTAAGTCCATAATTTCCTGTTTAGAAATTTTCCCTTCATTACATTTTTCGAGACAAGCGACTAATCTCCAGAGGCCAAGGCCTCGCCCGGACTGTCTCCGGAATTAAATTATGCCTTTCCATGAATATTATACTCCAATTTTGCAATCTTTTTGCGTTATTTAAATCGAGCCTCGGTTATGAAAAATATTCGCAATGAATGATAATCTTAAGTTGATAGAAAAAACTGGGAAAGCGCTCGGGTTTTCCTCCGTTCGCTTTGTATAGTGAGTTTCGGATACAGTCCGTTACCGTAGCGTACTACTAGAAGTTTGGCGCGGCGGTTAGGGCTAAAGCGAGGGTGTGGTATGGGTAGGTTATAAGTCTTTGATTTCTTATGTCACATATAAAATTATAAACAAAATCCTTCGCTTACCCAGCGAGACAGCATCGGCAAACGCAAACGTAAATAATCACGTCGATGCATTCGCTTAGGCATGCAATGTTTTCAATCCTTGGGTATCGAGGTTTTTTATCGTAGAGCCCGAGATAAATGTCCGGTTAGTGGGGGTCCAACGTTGATTTATACTGAGCGTCCGTCAGGCAACGAATTACGAAGGCTACGATGTAAATCACCTAACGTTGAGTCGTTCGATACTGCCCTAATACGTCCGGTATATACGGATACAGAAGAATCGGTGCGTTCCGTTTAATCTTTTAGCGTGCTTCAACGTGTGACACCGGCTTTTATTTGAGACGGCTTTTTTGGTACGGTCGGCATTTAAAGTGCATTGGATTTTAGACACGTGGGTGCAAAATCAAATTCGCTTGCATTCTTTACAAAATAGCTATTGGCTAGTGTACTTTTTACATTTCTCTTGTCATTAACTATTCTCAGGTGAATCGGGGAATCCAAGCTTTGATATATGTCAGAATGTCGAATAAGCAATTTGATCGAGTAACTATAATGCAGATACTGTAGACGAGTGATGGACGAGACCAATTGTGTACAACCTGGAAGCCGTCCATATTTGATTAAGCATTCCTGGTCACATATAAATTACTGGTGTAGTCGTTGATGGCAGTAAACTTTTAGTATCTTCTACTGAAGACTGAATTCTTGCTTTTTGGCAGACAAACCTCTACCCATTCTTGTCACCCAAAACTCCAAAATTATTCAAAAACAAATGCGGTGCCACATTTTTTCATAGCACCCCATCGTTAGTAAGGGCAAAGACGGCTTAAACCTCTTAAAAGATTAAAACAATAAGTTACTTCATAAAAACAGCAGAAAGTACCGTACACGTACAGGCTGATGTTTATTGCACGCCAGGTTGGTGTTAAAACTTTTTATACGAAAAAGTTGACGATCGTAAACGTGTTCGGGTGGATTAAAAAGGGCGCAGTTCGGCAGCTAGACGTGTTTAGGGAAACGAGATGTGGCATTTT
Source organism: Tortricodes alternella (assembly GCA_947859335.1). NCBI lineage: Eukaryota > Metazoa > Arthropoda > Insecta > Lepidoptera > Tortricidae > Tortricodes > Tortricodes alternella. The sequence goes on from OX401977.1 coordinate 12,386,656, forward strand.
TCGACCGGCCGTTCATAATATTTTCCCTTTGCTTCAGTATTTTTGATTAAATTTGGCTTGTCCACATTTCGAGCACAACATATCTTGATTTATATTTATTTGTTATTGTTATTATTCATGTTTGTGTTGTGCAAAAGAGCCTTGAGTGTGTCGGAAGTCGTCGGACTTTATCTGAGTGAGTTTCGGTAACTGTTTGATGTGAACGGTCACATTGGTTTTACATATTGTACCCTAATCAGCACAAGGACGTGCATACCGTTGTTATGTGAAGAAACATGTGTAACATGTTTAACGACATACATAATGTGTTTGATGCAGAGTGGTCACAATTATGCGAGGCTTAAACTTTTTAATGCTTAAATAGGTCATCAATACAATGACACTTCGCGTTCCAACCACGGAGACGTCACTCGACTCAGACAATAAGTCCGTAAGTCAGGGACTTTCATTAGAAAAACACCGGTAGGTAGCGCTCAGATACCGTAATTGGAACGAAAGGTCTGCATTAAACCACTACTGAATTTCCAACTCTATTGTAAACGTGTACAATTCATTTTCGAGTAGCTTGTTCATTGCACAAAAAGTTTTGCTTTTCAAAACGCCTTGGAGAGTGGAGGCTCGAAGCGCTTTTAAAAAGGGAATGGGAGCGAGAAATGAAACGTTAGACTTCCCTCTCGACGTAAGTGCATGAGGGATAATTGTGCGGGCTCTGCAGTTGTAAACTTATAATCATTGAGATGCCATGAGATAAATTTTATGTTATAAATAAATCTAGACATATACATAGAAGACGTAGAAAGACTTCATTTAACATCACACTCACTGGGTGCAATATTATGACAAAAGTATTATGGTATATTTTATAACTTATGCTAACCTTACTATAATTTTTACGTTTAATTTGATCTATTTTGTTTGAGTATTCACCTACTGATTCCCTTCACCTATCACTACCTCGGGGTGCATTCATGATTGGCAATTTTAGTTACACGTATGGTGTTATTTTAAACGTATGGTTTATAACGATCTTTTAGACCAGAGAAACAAATGAATAACTCTAATGGCCGAATTCAGAAAGACCATTCAAATTGATCTTTAATTAAAGTGACGTTTCTGTATAGGTTGACAACTAGTTGTGGGGCATTTAACTATTTAATATCTAATCAAATGCTTAAGCGGCGTTTCTGAATTTAGCCATAATTCACCTAAATATGCTGGTGAAATTATTGTTATCCTATTTTACTTTAATGTACCTACAATTAATAGTTATGGCTTCATGATCAGAACATCCACTTTATTTACTTACTATTTACTGTTGTTTTTTTGCACCAGGAAAACAGGTACTTATCAGGAGTTTATTTCTACATCTTCATACCCACCTTTTCCTCAAATTTTAAGTATCATATTTGAATTTTAATCGAAAGCTACAAATAGTTTTTCTTTACCTCCGCGTCATGTCAAAGTCCGCATGGCCAAGCCATCCAAAAAACCAAGTTGCTCATAAAAACTTTCGTTTCCTGGCAAAAACTTCAATTTAGCTGTTGAAATATACCGTACAACGGGTGTCGGGTTATTGGGTACTACAATATGGCAGGAGAAAAATTACGAGTGGGGTAATCTCGAGCGCCCTTCAGCTGGGAAGGCGTGGCGGGTATGTGTTGAGATTATACTTATAGGTAATATGATAATTATTTTATAGTTTATAGTTACGGAGCTGGGTGCCATTTTGGTATATGATTTGTTCGTCTTTCATATTGATAGGGGTGAAAGTTTATGTCAATACAAATCGATTTGGTCCAGCAAATGAAAGTCGTATGTCCCTGCGGTTTTGAGTTACAACTTAAAAAAATCGTACATAAAAAAATCAGCGACCTAGACGTCTGCCAAGTCTTTTTACTATTCTGGGAGTCCTATTGAATCGAATGGACGCAACGAAAAAGACGAACAAATGATTTAGTACAGCTTTTTTTCATTTACATTTTTGCAACTTCGTCCCGTTATAAAACAGAGCCCTGCACGTCTGCCTCTTAGATGTTCATCATTTTGAGGATGATTCTGAACATCACTTGAACACTTGGAATTTGATTTCTTCATCTATATCAAATAATTTACATGAAAATGACATAAATAAAATAAAACTCAATAATGACTTATACTCCAATCCTTCTGACATATGCAATATTTTAAATAATTATTTTATAGATTCTACTAATTCAATTTTATCTCAGAACAACTTTTCGTTTAGGTCCCATTTACGTGATATAAACAGTAATACAATATTTTTGATGCCGGTTGATGAAAAAGAAACTTATAATATTATCATGTCATTAAGAAATAGTAAATCTAGCGGTTTTGATGACATTACAACAAAAATGCTTAAATCATGTGCCGCTTATGTGTGTCACCCCCTTGCTCATATTATAAATCTATCCTTTGTTGAAGGTATTTTCCCCCAAGATTTAAAGTTATCCATCGTAAAACCTTTGTTCAAAAAGGGTGACAGACAAAGTGCTACTAATTACAGGCCCATTGCCTTAGTGCCCATCATATCTAAAATACTGGAAAAAGCGATTCATACAAGATTAAACGGCTTTTTAACCAAATATAAAATACTCTGTCCTGAGCAATACGGTTTTCGCAAGGGCAGATCAACAGCGCTTGCTTGTTTTGACCTAGTTAAATGCATAGCCGATAACATCAACAGTAAAAGTCCAGTTATGTCGATCTTTTTGGATATGACAAAGGCTTTTGATTTTGTCAATCACTCTAAACTTCTGCATAAGCTCGAAGTGTATGGTATCAGAGGAAGAGCACTTGACTGGATCAAAAGTTATTTGGAAGACAGAAAGCAATGTACTGAGATCAAAAGGATCACAGAAATTAACGGTGTTATTTTGAAGGAAATATATAGGTCACACATCAAAGTAAATAGCACTGGTGTCCCGCAGGGTAGCATTCTCGGTCCATTGCTGTTCTTGCTCTATATCAACGATTTGCCGAATGCAACTGCACATAAAAGTATTATGTTTGCCGATGACACGACCCTAGTAGTAAAATGTGACAATAGAATAAGTTTTCAGTTAGAAATTAATAATGCATTATTGGACATAATAAATTGGATGAATATAAATGATTTACATATTAATATTATTAAAACTAAGTTTATGCAATTTAATTCATACAATTCAAGTAAAATTCCTATTCAAGTAAAGCATAACAAAGAAAATGTAGATGAGGTTGATGCATTTAAGTTCCTTGGTCTAACGATCGACAGTCATTTAAACTGGAAGGAGCATACCGAGCAAGTTTGTAAAAACTTGAATCGGTTTGTTTTTGCATTAAGGAGGCTGAAAGAGACTGTTGCATTTGAGGCTGCTTTAACGGCCTATCATGGTTACGTGTCATCTGTTCTTTCTTATGGACTGACTTTGTGGGGAAATGCAGTAAACGTAGACAAAGTTTTTAAAATCCAAAAGAAGTGTGTCAGGGTTATCTGTAGCTCATGGCAAGGCGACAGTTGTGTCCCACTTTTTAAAAAATTACGTATACTGCCTTTACCGTGCCTATATATTAGAGATATGTGTGTTTTCGTCAGAACCCACCAGGAATATTTTAAAACGCGAGGTGAAGTCTTGCAAAGGCGGACAAGGGTTAAGATTATGAATGTCCTGTACAAGCCCCCCGGCCACAAATATTTATATAGGAGAAATGTTTTCAATATGTGTATAGAGACATTTAACCATCTGCCAGAGGAATTGAGAGCAGTTGATGGAACTAAGTTTAAATTTAAATTGACTGACTGGCTCTTGGACAAATGTTTTTATTGTATGAAGGACTTTTTTGATTTTAAATAATAATATTGTAATTGTGTGGACATAATAATATGTTATAATTAATGAAATAGATTGTGATAGATAATTAATGGTATAATGTATTAGATTCGGATAATTTTAATATTTGTACGCCTGCATGCAGGCTGAATACAATGTACATTATTATTGAAAAACTTGACATCCTTTATAAAACTGTATTCATGCAAATAAATTGATTTGATTTGATTTGATTTGATTTGATCAATGCAAGAGGCAGACACGAACAAATTATTTAGCACACCGTTTTTTTTTCAATTGTTGAAACGCTGTCAATTGAAAACTCAGCACTACCATGGTGGCAGACTATTTTTCTGTGGTTCTTTACATTGTCATTAATCGAACAATTCAGGTCTGCCAAGCGAACAAATCACATAGAAATTTTGGCACCCAGCTTCCTAGCTATTAAGGGATAGTTCCAACTTATAATATCTGCTGCTGCTTGCATATGACGCATGCAACGACGACGCGGTTGGCCTAGTTGGAAGTGACCCTGCCTCCGAAGCTAGCGTCCCGGGTTCGATCCCCGGTAAGGGCCAATATGTGTGTGATAAGCACGAATGTTTGTTCCTGAGTCTTGGATGTTTCCTATGTATTTAAGTATTTATTTCTTTATATATAAGTATGTATATCGTCGTCTAGTACCCATAACACAAGCCTTTAGAGCTTACTTTGGGACTAGATCAATTTGTGTAAAAGATTGTCCCCTGATTTATTTATTTATTATTTATATACTATATATCAAAATCTGTCCTCAAATACAAGGAGAAGAATGGAACCCTAACAAAAAAGACCTATTGGTCTTTTTTGTTAGGGTTCCATACCCAAAGGGTAAAATGGGACCCTATTACCTAGACTCCACTGTTCGTCCGTCTGTCACCAGGCTGTATCTCATGAACCATGATAGTTAGATAGTTGACATTTTCACAGATGATGTATTTCTGTTGCCGCTATAACAACAAATACTAAAGAACAGAATAAAATAAACATTTAAGGGGCTCCCATACAACAAACGTGATTTTTTTGCCATTTTTATAGATAATGGTACGGAATCCTTCGTGCGCGAGTCCGACTCGCACTTGGCCAGTTTTTCCTATTTATTTATTTCTTTATAGATATATCGTATGAGGGCATTACATGAGTACATTTCACCTTATGTTTTATTTTATCCTCCTATCACATACCCAATGGTAACGTGTCTGCGGCATAAATTTTACACCATTTTTATTCATCTGTGTACTTATCGCTAAACTATCTCCAGCCCCCGCGGCGAGTTTCCCTCTGCGCTCATTCGGCTAATATGAAAGGCGACGAATTATTCTCGCGTGCCAGCTTTCAGTGAAAGTAACATATTATCAAACGCATTTGTCTTGAAACGCTCTTCGCAACTGAGATACCGTTTTAATAACATCCTTTGTTTACGCGATCTTTCTCTCATATACGAGTACTTTGAGATTTTTAATGCTTAACTGTAAAGGATTTGTGTACACTTTACTTGGAAATCATAAAAGCTATACTTTCTCATGTATTTTTCTGATGTGGCAACAGAGTTTCTAGACAAGGTGGCCAAAGGTTTCACTGGTAGTGGAAAGTGTCACTTTCAGCTACGATAATAGACAGTAAGTATTTTTTTATTGAAAATATGCTCCTAGAGATTTCATAGTCCAACAATAACCATAGGGGTAATCCAAAATTTTTTGCTTTTTTCTCTTACATTATTAGTGTATGGAAAAATGCAAAAACTTTTGACGCATTCTAGGTTTATTATGTTTATTCTGAAGTATAGAATATGAAGTACAGCCTGGGTCGAATCGCGCAAGCAACAACCTGATTATTAGTGATTCTGTACTGATTTTTACAAACAACTAGTTGTAATTTATTATGCTGCGGCCCTAACATGCATGACACAAAGATAAGATAGACCGTCTTATCTCTAAGTGCGTCTCTCTCACACTAGTGCCGACGAAAGAGATAGTCATATAGATAAACGGGTTTAATTTATCTTTGTGGCATGCATTTTAGGGCTGCTGATTATAAAAAGAGGGCTTCGTTTTGTGCGCACGGTCTGAAATAGGATAGGTAAGTAATCTCACAGCGCAGTGACGCAACGCTGTACGTGAATGACACACCACGGGATCTGCAGCAGTGTGGGTAGTATATAAAATAGGTATCTATGCATTCTCACCCGTAAAACCGTACAATATCCTTTGTGTCGAAAGGAGGCAGGAGCTTCCGTTTACTTTAGAACTATCTAATTTAGAAGACAAAGATGACTTCAAGCAAAAGTTTCAAGTTTGTCGACAAACTTAGACACAATCTACGAAGATGCCTCTGTCCTTATCAAACGGTTATCATATAATTGCTTTGTATCAAAAATCCGGAAATAAAAATAAGTTACCAAATTCCCCACATAAAGATTTTTTAACGGTACGTATCTGCCATTGGCGGGAATGGAACCCCTCACCTCTGTCATAGTCAACTGGGCCAAATGGGTACACACACAGTTGCACATTAAGTCACAATCTACCCTAATAGCATTTAGTTTTGGCATTTGGTTGGGCCACATGGGTCTCGTTAGTTGGCCAACGGTTAGATATGGCCGTCGTTTTAAGGTAAGGCGTACAACCAAGTACCTACAACCAAGGGCCATTGTAGAATTTCCAACTGAAATGATATAATGCAGAAATGCCCAAAGTTTCAAACCAATGGTAGCAGAAGTCGCATTGGCCCAACGTTGGTAAGTGGATGGGCGTAATGATAATATTTTACTGCATTGGGCCAACGTTAATTAATATCTAATAGGGCCTTCGTTGAGCACAACGCAGAAATACCAACCGTTCTTAAACAACGATAGCGGTATTCACAATGGCCTAACGTTGGTAATTGGTTGGGCGTAGGTAATGGTATTTTTTTGTTATATTGGTCTTATGTGGTGATGATGTTAGTTTCATGTGGGCAAACTACTAACTATATCCCTACGGATTCCCTACTGTTGACCAATGGATGCCAACGGAAAATGCTACTAGGGTAAAAATAAAAAACACTACATTCATCCAGCGTTATCTTAAGCTTTATCAAAATCCAAGAATCCATCTGACAATGTTCTAAGCCTAGCAACATCCACCTTGATTGCGCATCAGTACCGTCAGTCCCGTCCGGTCCGGGTCAACATCCGGACCGGCCGGACGTCGTTTTAACTCCGGAAAATCGCCAATCTCCTTACTACCTGGGATTTTTATGCCGTATGGCGTTTATGCTGCTGGCTGGTAAGTATTTTAAATAAAAAGATTTTGGGTACGGGGAATATGGATGTTGGGTCGACGCAGCAATGGGACGCAGATAAGTATAATGTTATAATGTAACACTGAGGTTGTCTGTAGTGTTATTACCTATTTTGTTATAAAGTCGGAACAGCGATTGCTTGTGGTAAGTACCTATGTTTTTCGTACTAGTACCAAACTCCTTAGATTGTTCTGCTGACAAGACAAATTAACCCTATCAACGCCAGTGTCATGACAGAAATAAATGACAAAATTCAAAACAAAATAAATTGATTCTATTAATAGTTCACCTTTTCGTCGCCAGTACATAATTGCATTTTTTACGGGAGCTCAGTGCGGATTGGAGACTTCACTCACATTATTTAATTACTTCGCAGATGTGTGCAGGTTTCCTAACAATGTTTTTCTTCACCGAAATGCTAGTGTTAAATATCAAATACAATCCCGCGCACAAGTTCCGAAAAAATCAGAAGTGCGAGCCGCGGGATCGGAACCTGCGACTCTGCGGCCCTAACATACCAGACACGGGCATAAGTTAAACCCGATTATCTCTCTATCTCTTTCGTCGACAATAGTATGAGAGAGACGCACTTAGAGATAAGACAGTTTAACTTATCCTTGTGTCAAACTTGCTAGGGCCATGCAATAGAGGCCGCGCGTTCGGCTATCACAGCATGCCCTTCAGCGTATACAGCATAACATGAATAACACAAAGATAGACAGTATTATCTCTAAGTGCGTCTCTCTCACACTAGTGCCGACGAAAGAGATAGTCATAGAGATAAACGGGTTTAATTTATCTTTGTGTCATTCTTAGGGCCGCAGTAGGTAAGTAAATACAATGCGCAAAACATGTAGAAGCATGAAACCTTATACGAAACATTTCGCGACCCAGTTTCGCAGTTGCTTGAACAACCAGGTTGCAAATTCTAAACACCCTGACCAAAGACAAATAGTCTGCTATCCTCCGCAAATATTTGTATTAGCCCAGAGGGGCAAGGGGTCTCAAATTTACCACACACGTACGTTCCTTTCGTCCGACTGCAGAGCTCTATTTTGCCAGTAAAAACTGGCAACACTTCTGACGGATCTTATAACTTATTTGCCATTTTTGCCTGTAAAAATTTAACTTGTATGTTGATACTATTTCTAGATGCTTTTAAATGTAATTGATGAATGATGATTTTCTCTTTTTTTTAACTATTCTCGTTCACAATGTGTTCAAGGTTCTACAGCGTTTTATGTATCTTACTGGCTGACTGTCTGTACAGTCAATGACCATGTTGCCTAAATATATAAAGAAATAGTAGTTTATGCACCGGTTGCATAATGATAGGCCTTAAAACACTAGTGCGGTTTTCATGAAACGAGCTTTAGCGAGTTTCATAATAAGATCGCACGTGTGTTTTAAAGCCAAATTATGCAGAGTTGCATACATAACTTTATCTACACACATATTATAAATCCTCCATGATGTGTTCAGAAACAATATTTTCTAGCAACAAGTTATTTGTTGCAATCGTGGCTGCATATTTCCGATATCCGGCGCATTTTCACATCACACAGTCACTCCGAGAAGACTACTGTTCATATTTTCAACTAAAATGTAAATTACAAACAACTTTTTACAATTCTACTTTCGTTCAGCAAAAAACCATCATGAAAGCAGTAATGGCGGCAATTCGATCCTCCGTCAAGACCATTTTTTTTTTTACATCGTAGACAAACGAATTAAGTCTCTATTCTCATGTCACTCGAGATCAAATGTTGTGCAGTTTATATTAAAAAACATACTGAATTGACGTTTCGTATCAATAACTGTTTTAATATCTATGGATACTAGAATAGAGACCCACTTGAGTTTTGACAGCTGTTCCAAATTTAATTTCATTTCTATACTAAAATCGATACGGGAATAACATTGCAGCACTGGTTTTTCCTAATTGGTTGTCAAAATGGTGGTCATTTCCTACGGTTTTTGATTACACTATGGAGGTTTTATGATATGGGTGTAGATAAAATAAATTATATTACTGCATACGCACTCTAACTTGACACACACAAACATTAACTCGGAGCAATGGTATGGTATGGTATAAAATGTAGGTACCTACAACATTAGACGCTGGATGTACCTACGTGCATGTTACAGTCATTCATAGTTTCTCATGGGATTTACAAATTACTTAGGTTTCCGTTCCCCAAGGGTAAAACGGGACCCTATAACTAAGACTCCGCTGTCCGTCCGTCTGTCTTTCTGTCTGTCCGTCTGTCACCAGGCTGTAGGTATCTCGAACCGTGATAGACAGTTGACATTTTCGGAGGCGATGTAGGTATTTCTGTTGCCGCTATGACAACCAATACTAAAAAACAGAATAATATGAATATTTAAGGGAGCTCCCATACAACAAACGTGATTTTTTTTGCCATTTTTCTAGATAATGGTACGGAACCCTTCGTGCGCGAGTCCGACTCGCACTTGGCCGGTTTTTTTAACATTGTTCTATCATCTGTTCATCTGTCATAATGCTATAAGGTATGTACCTACAGCCGAAATAGGTCGCGGAAAAAAAAAGGGTAAACCTACCCACGCTGTGAAAAGTATAAGTATTGTACCTATACCTAAGTAGGTAGTTATTACAATTATAATTACTTAGTAATTTGAACCTTTTGAACGCCCCAGTCGGCTATAGGCGATAGCAGATTTCCGTGCCCCTGACGCCACGATATGCCGTTTTCCATACATTTGTGTCGGCTAACAGCCGTCGTCAGACGCTCGTGGCATCCTTTTTCAATAATACAATTAAATACTTGTTATTCATAATCGAACACTGATGGCACCGTTGAAATATACACTGACATCTGTTACGTGCATAGAAAACAAAATCCTCAATGAACGCAACGCAACCAATGCTGCTAAATACTTTGTTCAAGCTAAATACGAAAGATGGCGCTGTATACAAAAAGAAAAATACAAACATAAGGATACTAGATTTATTTAGATTAAATTACTATTTATATATCTCGCAAAATTTAAACTTCATCAACTAATTTGAATCTCTGATGCTGTGGCTCAGGGATGACATTGAAATACTTTTTGTATATAGTTTGCTGTTCACGGCCACCATAAATTCTCTGAACCCACGTGTGGTCCCAGTTGGGATCAAATTTCTCACAGGTGACCACCACTTTGCCAGGCTCCATGGCGAAGAGCGTGCCGTTACGACCAAATCCAACCTGCAACATTATTAAAAATCAATCATTATAACCTGGTTCTTATTATTTAAGTAAAATATGTATAAGTATCATCATCATCATTTCAGCTGAAAGATGTTCATGCTCGACAAAGACCTCCCCAGTGATTGACACAGCAAGCTATCCTGTGCTGCTTGCATCCAGCTGTGTCCAATGCTCTTCCCCAGGTGATCGGTTCACCATGTGGGTGGTTACCTAGTAATGTATTATCAGCTCTCTGCACCGGACCTATTTTTAAATTCTAGTACACTTTGAACATTACTTGAAGATGTCTGTTGCAGTCGTCATGACACAGCTTAGTTAACCAAAATATTTTTTTCTCAAAAATGATACGTAAAGTCGCCATAATATCATTAAAAAGTCTCCAGTAAGTTAATAATACCGGACGATGATCAAAAGTGTCCAGTAAGTAGAGAGGTTTTGAATTCGGAATGAAAAGTGTCCAGTAAGTACTATACAAATCTCATAACATCACTGCACGGGTGCCGCAGCCGGCGTGGGCGCGCGGGCGGCGCAGCCGGCGGAGCCGCCCCGCGCTCATCGCGGCCTATAGTTTATTCTACCGACCTGATTACCCACCTAATTCACGGTGTACAATGGGAATAATATAAATAATAAAAAAAATAAAAAACACATTTTTGAGAAAAGCACTATACAAGCTTCGACCATTAAGTGCCATACTGGACTCGTACATAGAAATCCTCGCCTACGGCTCAGATTTCAAATCGCACTCATCCAGTATAGCTTACTTACTGGTCTCTTCAGTAATGTACTATTGGTGCAACTGCAATGCTTACTAGAAGTTTGAAGCAACCTGTATCTGTGTGTTTAGATTGTGGCTCTGTTACAAATAGATAATCAAACAATAGTGTTTTTTTTTTTTATAGTAAGAGGGGGGGCAAACGAGCAGGCCCATTACCTGATGGTAAGCAATCACCGCCGCCCATGGACACCCACAACACAAGGGGAATCACGGATGCGTTGCCGGTGCTTTGAGAAAAGAGTAGACTTGTTTTTTTGAAGATCCCTAAGTTGTATCTGTCTGGTAATGCTGCTGCAGCAAGCTCGTCCCAAATTCTTACCATACATGGCAAAAAATTCCGCAATAAACATACATTGAACATACAACAACATTGAATGCCACTGATCAAGGTGGTGAGGATGGAAGGTATGTCAGTTGCGAGTAGATTGATGGTGGGACTTGGCAGGAGGTAATAACCAGAACAATTCTTCGGAACACTCCCCATATTAAATGCAGTACAGGATGCTTGGTTGGTTGGTGATTATTGGTCTACTTAATTCTCTCTACAAAGCTACATATGCAGTATGATGGATATGTTAGAAAAAGTAAGGCTTGAATTGGCTAAACCAAATAATGCTTGAATTTCATGCATCTTTTGTAACTTGGATTGTATTCGAAAAGGATACAGTGGAATATAATTGAAGCACGAAATTAATGCACACAACTTATATATAACTTATGAACATTACAGAAAGATTTTTGTATTTGCATGTAAGCTTTCTATTTAATAAATAAATGGATAGATAATATCACACTCAGCAGCCCTAACTAGAATGACCTTTGTCTTGGGTCCATGAACAACAAAATGGCGCATAAACAACCAGACACCAAGTCGAATACAAGTACCTATGTTATGATAAAAGACATAATCGACTCCAAACCGCTTCAAGAACTAAAAAGATAATCACTGGCTGTTAGAAAATTACTTAGAATCATCAGATATATTTGTTAACAGTAATAAATTAAATATATTGGAATGACATTAGAATGGGTCCAGTTAATGTACATCCCGATATTGCCCGACCTAATAATTCTCAACCAGATCATTCGCGACCACCCATACTACTAGTCATACCAGCTGTATGGGTGGCCGCGAATTATCTGGTCGAGCATTGTCCAGTCAGGCAATATCGGGACATACATCAAATGGACCCATCGGAATGACAATCAAACCTGCAACCTCAAAATTTCGAAGTCATCAACATTGTTTATTTGATAGTTATCCGTTTAGCAATATTTACAACTCACGTTAAGACCAGGGTGGAATCTAGGGGTTCGTTGTGTCGCCAGTATGTACCCAGCTTGAACAAAATGTCCATCTTGAACTTTCCATCCTCTATGCTTCGGTCTCACTTTACAATTTGTATTCTTTGTACTACCACCAGTTTTCTTACTCGCATGACGAATCGACTCTGAAAATAACGGAATACGGTATACGTTATTAACTTCCTAACCTACCAACCTTACATAAATTATACGAATATTTATCCTACCGATAAGGACAGTGTTTACTTTGGTTTTCGTAAACAGGGAATTAAATACCATCTTCAGTGACGAAAAAAATTTCAAGATAAAGTAATAATTAATAAATGGAGCGGAACAATAATAAAACCTCGTATGTTTTTCTAACCTATCATTGACAGTTTTTTTTATTTTTTATTTTGTGGCCTGGTTTCGGAAACCTTTAAGCCAAATCATTGACAGTGACACTAGTGCAGTGTTGCCAAGTCAAAGAAACAAGAAATGGGTAAATAGTTTCTAAAAGTGACTAGAAACCTACAATTTTGGACCCCAGCGGGCTTAGCACACAATTTTTTATCGCGCACATAATACATTCGTCCTTGTCGCACCCGCTTATTAGTTAAAAAGTGACAGATACTTTATGTGCGTGATAAAAATTAGTGTGCTAAGCCCTCAGGAAGTGGCTAAAATTGGCTAAAAAAATGTAACATAAACAGATACCATTTTATTTATGGAAAAAGGAAAAAAAACTTTTCAATCATTTTCAAATGGACATTATATTCGTTTTAGTACAAGCAAAAACAACCTTAATTTGCCTCGCTCGGTGCTGTCGCACAAAAAGTCTACGAGAAGTTTCGTTTTACTACATCCACATAAAGAACTAAAAAAGAACAATGATAATGATAATTAAGACAGTAATAAATTAGCGACAATTTCACTGACGTAACTTTTACAGGCGTTTCGGCGTTAAAATTGTGTCCGTGGAAACGCGGCTTAAAAGTCGCTTGAATTGTGGCTAAAACATTTAGCCAAGAAAAAAAAACTAAATTTAAAATGTCAGTACCTAGGTACCGAACATGAAATTTCAAAATACATTTTAATGATTATATTTTGCTAGCACCCTGGAAAGTTACATACGCTTCTTTTTATGCCACAAAATGCACAGAGCCTGAGGGAACAGCGCGTAAGTAATTCCACGCGGATGAAGTTGCGGCAAAAAGTTATAATAAAAAAACCGGACAAGTGCGAGTTAAACTCGCGTGGAGAGGGTTCCGTTCCCTACATGATTATCTGAAATTTACTAGGTTACCTTAAATACCATAGACTTCTTATAGGTTTTCCTGTAATCTATAGGCAAAGATCTATTTTCTGTATTTTTTTTCAAAATTTTAGCCCCAGTTGTTTCGGAAATAAAGGGGGGGGAATGGTCATTTTTCGCCTATTTTCCTGAATAACTTCTAAACTATTTTACTTAAAATTAAAAAAAATATATATTAAAGATCCTCACAATAAGCCCTTTCATTTGATATGTCACACGATATAGGTGGCATAGCTTTTCTTTTAAATTTTCTAGTTTACCCCCAAAAAGTGGCCCCTATCTTTACGTTACGAGTCCGTGTTGCGGACTCAATCGGTCCAGTAGTTACGGAGCAAATTGGCTGTGACAGACGGACAGACAGACAGACAGACAGACAGACACACGAGTGATCCTATAAGGGTTCCTTTTTTCCTTTTGAGTTACGGAACCCTAAAAAGGGGGTCAGAAGATTTAAAGACTGAAACAATGTTGACTCAACATAGGGAGGGTCAGTGTGGAGTCAATGCAGAGTCAATGTAGAGCCAATGTAGAGCCAATGTAGAGTACATGTAAAGTCAATGTAGCGTCAATGTAAAACCAATGTAGAGTCAATACAGTCAATGTAGACTCAATATAGGGTCAATGGAGAGTCAATGCACAGTCAATGTAGACTCAATATAGGGTCAATGTAGAGTCAATGCAGAGTCAATGTAGGGTCAATGTAGAGCAAATGTAGCGCATAATATGTAGATTTATTCTAGGTTTTGCCTGAGATTTCGTCTGTAGAAACTGGTTACAACTGTTTCTTCGGAAATTGTGCATTTTTCCAGGAAAAAACTAGCTCCCCCCGCCGCCGCCCATAAAATGTACTGTGCAAAAAATCACGTCGATCTGTTGCTCCGTTGCTGCGTGAAAGAAGCACAAACCAACCAACTCACTTTCGCATTTATCACGTGATTCATTATTGCACCGAGTGTTAGTTTAGAGCCCAAATGCAAGTGAGGGCTCTAAATACACGAGCGCAACTTGATGCGAGGTGCCTAATCCGGTTTTAAAAGAAAAATAGAAAACAGTGCAATAATGAATTTTATGTACAACTTTATTGCTCTAGAGGAAATAAGAATAAGTGCTGCTTTGTGCTGAGTGTTCAAAGCCATAATGATGAAATTAAAGCGTGGTTGGAAGAAAAATAAATTTATTTGTTTTGTTGCTAGCAAACTAACTTCAATGACAATGGCCCAATGACACTGCAAATTTTTTACTAATCAGCGAGTGCGAAAGGAGCGAATGACCTTCATACTCTACAAATAACCGGACCTTAAAGATCACCCTGGTGATTTCAATAAATACTTACTTACTATTCAGATATTCTAATCTCGAAAAAACGTGCAACACGTTGTTAAACCGAGTGGATTTCTTATTTTATAATACCTGCTCACTTGCGATTCAACCGCCGCTTTATGAGCACTACGATCCGTCATCCCTTTGTTTAAAAATGATTATGATTTTATTGTTATGCCTGCTTGTGCTGTTTGTGATTGGTTCTTGGATTCACTTGCTCATGGATTCAAAAAGTTATAACATTCCCGGGCCTACACCGCTGCCCGTTATAGGAAATGGTAATCTATTTCTGGTTGATTCGAGCAGTAAGTTTTATTATACCCTATTTATTATACGCGATGTGGTAAAAAATAATTGTATATAGAACTTGAAAATGTAGTTACAGTCAGCCAAAGAAATTTGGAGCACATTTTAAACATACGTTGTCATGTCATAGTAAACTGCAGGACCGATTCACTCAAATTTCGAATAGGTACGGAACGGTTGATCTGGCAATGACAATAAAGTCGTAATCGTAAAAGGGATCGTAAACGGGTTGGTTTTGCAGCAATTAATTGCTGCAATTCGGCCTATCCTGAAAAGTTTACATTGTAACTTTTTGTTCCCATTAGTGATGTAATATGTTATATTTTTGGGGATAGCCCGAATTGTAGCAATAAATTGCCGAAAAGCAGCAAATTAAGTAATGACAACATTTTCATTAAAAGACTGGTATGATACATTTCAGTGCCATTAGACGTCCGAATTAACAACATTTCATATTTCTAACACTAGTACCTACTCTGCGTGAATAGATGAGAACCAATATTGTTTAATTCTCGCTGGGATGTATATTTAATTTTTTATGAATTTATTAAAACGTACTCATTAAGTAAAATCCTTTCAACAAGAAAATACAGTTCAAACCGAGAAGTCAAGGAAGGAATATTAACAATTTGTATCAAATGTGTACATTATATTTTTCAGGATTGTTACAAATATTGTCCGAATTAGCAATAAAGTTTGGCGATGTGTATCGTGTACATATAATGTCTAATAGATACGTTGTATTATCGCATCCAAAATATATTGAGGTAGGTGGTCTATTATTTTGTATTAGAGGTGATAAGTATGTTTCTTAACAACTGAGGCACTCTTGTGCCTATTATTTTGTTTTTCCTTAACATTGAGACTGATCTAAATAATTATTAACGCTACGTGTAAGAGAAATGGACGCTTCTTACCGTCGAAGCAAGTTTTTGCTTAGTTATGGTAACGGTACTTAAAGCATCATTTATCACAATCAGCAGCTCAATTACGCAGCACCATTGGTATCGGTTTGGCTCGAAATGCAAACCAATTTAGTCTTAACTCTGTGTAAATAAGGGCACAATTGGTTTACTTTTCGCGAAAGCGATACCACTTGGTGCTGCGTAATTGAGCGGCAGTTCCATTGCAATTGTGCAGTAATTGTATACCTAATACTTAGTGGAAGATATGCTATCATTATCCTATTAAAATACGTGATGCGGAAATGTCACTAATGATTTATGTACTTATAGGTATAACTAACAATTACTCAAGTTGAGTGAAGAAGTGATCAAAAATTAAGTACATATCGCAGGCTATTTATAAACGTGTAAAAAGGGGGGCTCACGCGTTTACTTTCATAAAAACCCCCTCATGTTTTAATAACTTATTATGCAAAGTAGCATACAAAACTTTACCTAAACTGATGCAATATATTAAATACTTGAAAAAAATATACAATGAGCGGGAAGCATCCATCAAGAGGCGGCGTGGCCAACCCGGGGGACTGCGCGATCTTAAGGGTTTCGTAATCGGGCTAGTTTTTCGGCAATTCATTGCTGCAATTTGGGCTATCCCCGAAAGATTACACTACATCACTAATGGGACAAAAAGTTTGTATGTAAACTTTTGAGGATAGCCCGAATTGCAGCAATAAATTGCCGTAAAACTAGGCAGTTTACGAGCCCCGTTAGGAGAAGAGGGCGCGGTTGACCCCTGGCTTAAATAAAAATTACAAAATATTTATTGCATCCTTTCTTAGCTTAGTACAAGAAGTACATTTTAAGATTCTTGATAATGTGAAAGATTGACAGTTCCACGAAAAATGAGCCTCCGACTTTCAAAATAAGACAAAGCTTGTGACTTGGAAGGCAGTAGGTTGCTACATTCTATATTTACATTCTATATCTAGCCTAGTGGGTGGCATAATTAGTAACAGGTGGATAAGAAAAATGCATCACTCTCAAAACTAATACTACTAACAAGAAAAATAAAAGATATAATAAACTTAAAAAAAAAAATCCTTCACATAACATGAGGTGAGTGTTTTGTTCGTGTGTCTGTGTCTGTCTGTGAGTCTTTTTTGTATGTATGATACGAAGAATGCAAAGTTGCCTGACGGTTTGTACAACTGCGTGGTTGGGTAGTTCATATATTTTGCTACCAGCATTACAACTTCCTTGAATCGGGGAGGGAGCCTGGTGATCTGTCACACAGGGTATCCTAGTATGAACACCAGGCTCTCACACTGGTTATAATTTCCTCGTCATTATTGTAGTAGCTATAAGTACCTTTGTGAGACTAAATAGAGAGATTTTTGATTGATTGATTGAATGTAGAGTCAATTTAGAGTCAATGTAGTGTCAATGTAGAGCCAATGTAGAGCCTATGAAGAGTCAATGGGGTCAGTATAGGATCAATAAGTCAATGTAGGGTCAATGCAGAGTCAATGTAGGGTCAATGTAGAGTCAATGTACAATGTAGAGTTAATGTAGACTCAATATAGGGCCAATGTAACGGCAACGCATTGGCAGCACCTCTGGTGTTGCAGATGTCCATGGGCGGCGGTGACCACTTACCATCAGGTGGGCCGTCACTGGCCGTCAGCTCGTTGTCAGTCAATTGACATAAAAAAATGTAGAGTCAGTGTACAGTCAATGTAGAGTCAATGTAGAGTCAATGTAATGTTTCAACTTTAGTAACTAATTTAATATTCTTTGTCTAATTTTTATTTTATTTCCTCACAAATGTGATGAAAATCATTGTGTGTATCACGGGCAGTAAGGGTATTACAATCTTGAGTTATTAAAAGCCTTCCACCTTCGGCGTCGGGCTTTTTATAGACTCTCGTTAGTTATCCCCTTCTTACGGCCCTAGATGCACAATGTACTATTAATGATCTTTAGCAAATAATGACGAGTACAGAAACGATAACTAAGGGCCAATCCTATTCGTTCTTGCGACCCTGGTTAGGAGACGGTCTTCTAACATCAACAGGTAATTATATGTATATCAAAGTATATAATTATCATAAATATGCTTTTGTGGTTGTGTTAACGTAATTATGAATATTAAATTACATATAATCATTAACGAATCAATTTTTAAGGAGATAAATGGAGAAGCCACCGCAAATTTTTGACACCGGCTTTTCATTATAATATACTTCATAGTTTTTTGCCGGTGTTCCTGAAAAACGAGAAAATTCTGAGTGAACAGCTCAAAGAACGGGCTGATGGGTCTTTGATCGAACTCTTCCCAATCATCACTTTAGCTGCTTTAGACAACATGACCGGTTAGTGTTTAATTACATAAATATATAAATCGTTTTAGTATTTACACACCTTCACAACCTTTATCGCTCAATCTCCATTAAGTATTTCGTCTTCAAAACATTCACTTGCATTTATTTATTTTGAACCGAACCCTTCAAACCAAACTTATACCTAATGTCTCTTGCTTTTTTAGACTGACTTCCTGTTAGTTAAAGTTCTGTTTAGTTCGTTTCTGTTTTAATTTTGTTTCGTTTATCGTATACATACAATGCCTTATCGTTTCTGCAATTTATTTATTTAAGTAGTTTATTCATGTAAATTAATCGTTTTTATAATTTCTTTTTTCAGAAACAATTATGGGTGTATCTTTACATGCTCAGAAAGATCGTAAATCAAAATATGTTCAAGCTATAGACGTGTAAGTCTCTAATATAAATCACAAAATAATTACAGTTTAAAAAACTATAAAAACACTCTTTTCTTCAGTAACGTAACTGAAGTACTTATTTCACTATCCACCTTCCGGCGCCATCATCAGACCCTCGCCACGAAGTGTAGTTATTTGGAAATATTAAACAATCCTAATGAGCCTAAACTCGAAGGGTTTACACAAGTAAAATTGTACCTATGTAGTGTTTCGTTTTAAACAGTAGTGTGATTGTGTGCTGCGGCTGATCACCGGATAAACAAACTGTTAAGACGGTGACAACAGCCAATGACCTTGAGTGCTCGGTCACTGTCCGTTTGCACCGGAGTGAACGAGAAGCACTGTGCGGTTTTTTGTATGGGGAAAAAATCAAAAGCGGATGAATTATATAAGTAAACAAAACACGTAAAAAATAAATTTGTCATTTTTTTGGTATGGGCGTGATGTAATAGTGTTATTAATTATAGACCCATAAGTTAAAAAAATTAAGACACAAAACTGTTTAAAGAGGATTTCAGACGTAACTTCACGATTTTTTTCTATCGTATCGAATTCATCAAATCGTGTTTTGGATATGGTCACTTTTTCAATAATATAATGAATATGAACGTAAATTTTTTTCGCTTTGCCACATCGAATAGTTTTTGTTAAAAAAGTGTTCAAGTGAAGCCGATTTAGGTCTTGTCAACGCCTTAATTTAGACTAAGGACAAAGTCATTAGGTCCAAATTTTGATTATGTCCTGCTTCGCTGATCAGCTGCTGCGTACGAAGCCGGCTCCACATTATCGGTTAACATCGGTGAGTGAAGAGAAGGCCTCACTTCGGGCCCTTGTCGGTTTTTTGGGTACGAGTTAAAGCAGCTCGTGAACACTCGGCCATTTGTATCCACACGTTGGTCCAACATGTATAGGGACTAGGCATCAGCAACCACTTCAACGTTCATGATGCGCGGTTGCAAACATAAGCCTGAGAACGAAGCCAACGTGTGGATGTTGGCTCGGGCTGGCCGACGATATCGTCAGAGTTTGAGTTGGCGGTGGTTGGGCCAACATGTGTTAGCCGAGTAATCACGTGCCTGTACGTGTAATACAACATCTTATCGATACCTATATATATTTTCTTCATGCTTCAGTGCAACTAAAATGATTTCGACGAGAACGCGAAATCTGTTCCTGGGCAACGATACATTGTTTTCAATGACATCACACAAAAAGATGCAAGACAAAGCTTTATCAATTTTACATGCACAAACAAATAACGTTATAGAAGCAAGACGGCGAGAGTTAAGTAAAAACAACACCAATCAATTGAATAACAGTACCGAAATTGGTAATTATTATTATGAAAACCATTTCAAATTATCCCTTAGTAACAAATATCAAAAATAACTAACCTACAAATTTAATGTTTTTTTAGGAATGAAAAACAAACATGCTTTCCTAGACTTGCTGCTATTAGCTGAAATAGATGGAAAAAGACTTGATGACCAAAGTATCAAAGATGAGGTTGCAACTTTCATGTTTGAGGTAGGTAGGCATATAATTGTATTGCTAATTTTCGTAACGCAGAGGAACTTTTTAAACATTTTCTTAACTACGCCTTAATTACGTAATTTTTTTTTGAAATTCACCCATCAATCATATGCCATCCGAGCTCGTATCTCGCCAAATATTCACCAAATCAAAAAAAAATTGAATCCTTCATGTAATTTTTAAGGATATCAAACGATCCCCCTTTCATGTCATTCCTAAAAATATTTTTTCATAATTTCACTACATATTAATATAGCGGTGTACAAAGAAGAGAGTTCACTTTCAACTTTGTGGCCCAAATAGCGTCCGAGTAAAATGGCTGTTACAGAATACAGACAGACATGACGAATCTATAACAGTTCCGTTTTTGCTATTTGCCTACGGAACACTAAAAAGGACTTCTTACAATATACTTACACATTTAAATCTCTACCATTTTAAGATTTTGTTTGCTTTTTACAGGGTCATGATACCACAGCATCGGGTATTGTGTATGGCTTATATTGTATAGCAAAGTATCCTGCAGTACAACAAAAAATTTTGGAAGAACAAATTACTATTTTAGGCTTTGACATAGAAAGAGATCCATCTCATAGGTAGATAACTATTTTTATGCCCTTCGGCGCAAAATGCACGAAACGCAAAATGTACACTACACGCAAAACGTATACATTGGTAAAATGAACAATACGCAAAATGTACACAACGCATATTGCGAAACACGCATAGTCGCATATACTAAATATACAGCTGCCCGCGATTACGTCTGCGTAGAATACTTATTTAGCAGTCCATGTCCTTCTCCAAGGTCCATACCAAACTCTACACCAAAACACATCAAAATCGGTTGATTCGACGGCGGAAAGCTAGTTTTATATATTTAGTTAACTCATTTGATAGTTAGCTATTGCTGAGCACCGATACGCACTTTTCGTTTTTTGTATATTTTGCGTGTTGAACTATTTGCGTTTTGTACATTTTCCGTATTGTGCATTCTGCGTGTAGTGTACATTTTGCGTAATGTACATTTAGAGAATGTACTTTTTGCTTTTGTACATTTTGCGTGTTTCGCAATATGCGTTGTGTACATTTTGCGTATTGTTCATTTTACCAATGTATACGTTTTGCGTGTAGTGTACATTTTGCGTTTTGTGCATTTTGCGCCGAAGGGTTTTTATGGACGATAAAACAAATAAAAGACTTTAATTTATTTTCTTAAAATATTTCGTAACTTCAAGAGAATGTAGGTATCTTTGTCCAATTAATATAATATTTATTTCAAGTGTACGATGTTCATAGTACAATACAATAAAATTATTTTGCTTGACTGACTCGTATTTGCTATAATCAAAGAAAACCATTTCAAAAATATGTCTTATTTTAAGAATCCCTTTTTATCCGTGTAGATAATTTTTTCTTTACCAATTTAAAGTTTAAACTATCATTTCTCACACGAAAGGCCTTACTGAATTAAGATTGATAATATTTGACTTTGGCGGAAATGAGTATTGCACTAAGTATAATGTATTTTTCCATTCAACAGTGAACTCCAGCAAATGAAATACCTTGAATGTGTTATCAAAGAGACTCAGAGAATGTATCCTTCAGTACCCTTAATACAAAGACTCATCACTCAGGATGTAGATATGTCTAGCTTTAGTAATTTTAATTCAGTTAGG
Organism: Tortricodes alternella; assembly: GCA_947859335.1. Lineage (NCBI taxonomy): Eukaryota > Metazoa > Arthropoda > Insecta > Lepidoptera > Tortricidae > Tortricodes > Tortricodes alternella. Next base: position 12,408,945 of record OX401977.1, read on the forward strand.
ATAGAGAAATCATCAAATAATTTGTATGAATTTAAACGTCCCTTCAAATTCAAAAATCGTGGCTGACGCTGATATGCCAATTTAAGTTAGGATCGAAGTAAAGCTTTGCCGGGATAAAATATAATCTATGAAGGCCGATGATGTGGTAGGCATGGCCTCTTGACCTCTTTGGCATTTAAAATGTTAATTAAAGAGAACGTTAAATAACAATTAAAGTTAAATAAATCTGTGCCAGTTGTATAGCTGACTTCCAAAGAACTTAATCATAATAAAGTGACGCACTAAGTGGTATTATTATTATCCAACTTATCAGCACAGAATAGATATAGTACTTACTACGTAAGGTATCACTTTATTATGACATACTACCTATATTATGACACTTTATACAGATACAGCTTTAAGTTGTGTCCCCTTTTCTGTTGTTTCGTCTTTCATTTTCTTTTATTGTGTAGGTACTTTTTTCTAGTTTTTGGTCTTGTGATGTATTTTGTGCTCTGTTATGAATAAATGCTTTTTCTTTCTTTCTTTTGCAGAAATGGCAGGACTGCATCTGTTGAGAAATACGACAGTATTGATTAATATTTACAACATCCATCGCAACCCCGCTGTCTTTAAGGATCCCTTGGAATTCCGCCCAGAGCGATTTGAGACCTCAAACGGTTACACGAGTACTTTCGCCTGGATACCTTTTAGTGCAGGTCCTCGAAATTGCATCGGTAAGAAATAAGGTAGTATTACCTTGCATTTCATGGTTGGACAAATATTTTTTCCATACTTAATATCAGAAATGTAGAGTTCCGTACTCCGTATATAATTATGTATGCGATTTGGAACCAAGTTTATGTCACAAGCAATGCTGTTGATGTGGGATGGTTTCGTATAGAGTTAAGTATGCTTCATTGTTTCACGAGTATATGTCACTAACTTAAACATAACTCAATAAAGCCTACCCGCAGTGGAATCATCCATACTTGTCTTATATAGTAACCTCTAAATGCGCCTTTATCTACACGCATATCATAAAACCTCCATTGTTTAATCAAAAACCATAGGAAATTACCACCATTTTGACAACTAATTAGGAAAAACCAGTGCTGCAATGTTATTTCTTTATCGTTTTAGTAAAGAAATGAGATTAAATTTGGAACAGCTGTCAAAACTCAAGTGGGTCTCTATTCTAGTATCCATAGATATTAAACAGTTATTGATACGAAACATCAATTCAGTATGTTTTTTAAATATAAACCGAACGACATTTGATCTCGAGTGACATGAGAATAAAGACTTCATTCGCTTGTCTATGATTTTAAAAAAAAATGCTCTTGACGGAGGATCGAATTGCCGCCATGTTGGTGTTTTGCTGAACGAAAGTAGAATTGTTGTTGAATTGAATAGAAAAAGTTGTTTGTAATTTACATTTTAGTTGAACATATGAATAGTAAGTAGTAGTCTTCTCGGAGTGTGTGTGATGTGAAAATGCGCCGGATATCGGAAATATGCAGCCACGATTGCAACAAATAACTTGTTGCCAGAAAATATTGTTTCTGAACCCATCATGGAGGATTTATAATATGTGTGTAAGAGATAAAGTTATGTATGCAACTCTGCATAATTTGGCCTTAAAACACACGTGCGATCTTATTATGAAACTCGCAAAAATTTCATGATGTCTTGGCAAATATCATGAAATTTTTTTCTAGCAGAAAACTGTGTGAAACTGCCTGAAAGTTAAGTTAAATTAAAGCTAAATTAAAGTAAAAAAAGTGTCTTGAATAAAATATGGCAAAATCTGACACAATTGTGTTTATCGTATTTGTCCGAGAGCCGCAAGGCAGCACAGTAGCTCTTTGATTGTTTAAGCGCTATTGATCAGTAGCCCGAGCAGAAACATTGGAATGGTACGTCACGTTATCGAATGTGTTTTTTTTTAAATAAATTCAACGCTTTTATACCCAAAATACTAATTTTGAAAAATCTCACGTGAGATTGGGGCAGGGGGGAGGGAGTCGAGAAAAATCTTACAACATCTCACCGAGGGGGGAGGTTGGGGTCAAAAATTTAAAAAAAATGCCTCACGTAATTAATGGACGCCCCTAACCTCGTAACTCCAACAGAAATTAAACTTTTAGAACTCAATATTTCCTAAACGATCCTAAAAATTTGGTTAAAACATAATCATAACAGTTTTTAAATAGCTTTGCAAAAAAAAGCTTTGTAACATAGTCTTCGAGTAAAAGCAACTTTGTCATACAGACAGACAGAGAGACAGACAAATGGACATGGCAGTTTGACTACGGAACCTTAAAAAGCGTATCTACTGTTTTTAAGGATCTTTTGCAATTGGGGCACAATATTTTATTTACAATAATGCTTTAGTTTCAACTTAAGTAAATCATACTTAAGGTACCAAATATTCACATGGTGTTGAGATAATTTAATAAATGTATAAAAAAGTATGTCTTTATCTCCGTCCTGTTTGTGTGCATTTTCTACTAGCGACAAAAATCTATAATCAGACTAATAATAAGTGTTTTTTTTAGGACAAAAGTTTGCTATGTTGGAAATGAAAGTGACGTTAGCAGCTATCGTGAGACGTTTCACAATATCACCCGGGGGTCTAGAGCCGGAGCCATGCGGAGACCTAACACTGAGGTCTAAAAATGGAGTTCATGTTAAGATGTTTCCAAGAAAGTATAATCTTAATTGTGTTTAATCCAATTGTTTTTATGCTGTACGAGTATAATTGGAAAAATTAATACAAAAATAATCATGACGCTTGTCGCTTTCTTTAAACCTTAAAAAATATGTTCCTAAAATGGGGAAAATATGTTCCTATGTTTGTTTATTTGTTTATCCTTCTTTCATGTCAAAACGGAGCGACAGGTCACCGTTTTATTTTCAGATATCCCTAACTTTTCATCTGCTTTTCTTTGATTAAAAAATTACAATAATCCTTTGCTCGATTTTTCGCATACTGACATAGTTAGTAGGTATAGTTTTTTAATCGAAACATTGCAATAAATTTATGTCAGGCGTTAAAATAAAAGTATCAATTATTGGGAAGTATATTTTAAGTAATCATGCATAATACATAAGCTAGCCAACAACGAGGCGTTTGACCCTGACACTAATTCTTCCTTTGTGTAATTTCGCATTATGATTAAGTAGAGTATAAATCAGCGGCCCTAACATGCAAGACAAGGTTAAGTTAGACCGTCTTATCTCTAAGTGCGTCTCTCTCACACTAGTACCAATGAAAGAGATAGTCATAGAGATAAACACTTTTTGATCACAATGCCTACACCGCACAATGACTTTAAAGGATTACGCCTAAAACGCTTTATGACTGACTTTATGCAAATTCACTCGCATCAATACCTCTAAAGTGGTTTACTAAAGGTGCAATACGCCTACATTTACGCGTGTTGCTTTCTGTATACAGTTAGGCTATTCAATAATAATATTCTATGAAAAAAATACAATTTTTCCCTTTAATTTTTTATAATCACCTATTTGTAATGAGTTAAGAAGCCCTGACTTTTTAATTTTTTATCAACTATCGGCGAACAGACCTTACATAACACGCTATTAGGACTAAGAAGCAAAATGACTCGCAACAAAAATCGGCTATACTATAAAGCAAACTGCCTCAAATTAATATTAAACCTATTAAGCAGTTTACCGTAAAGGTATTTTTTTGTACCACATCATGAAAGCTGATAAAATTCTCTACAACTTTGTCTTTATAGACTTTTACCTATTTCCAATCGTTGTCTTGATATTTAGCTCCGGAAACGGCAACTTTAACAACGTAAACAAACAAACGTAGAAAAATCCGATATATTTTATAATTCAGTAATAAATTAAATATATAGAAGCCAATGGCAAGTAGGTATACATCTCTCATACTGTGTTCATTTACTTGCCACCGCCTTCTGCGGCCCTAACATGCATGGCACCAAGATAAATTAGAACCGTTTATCTCTAAGTGCGTCTCTCTCACACTAGCGCTGACGAAAGAGATAGTCATAGAGATAAACGGTTCTAATTTATCTTTTTGGCATGCATGTTAGGGCCGCAGTATATTTAACCTTTTAGTAGGTTTGTCTCCTAACTAGTCCAAACAAAGTCCCGAAGTCAAACTTCTCGGCTTTCGACCATTCCATCCACTCCACAATAATTATTATTTATTGCCTGGACTATCAGTAGAGACGCCGTTAGCAACAACGTGATGCTCATATCTATGTATATTCCAACGGGCTACAATATTCACTAACATATAAGTCAACATTTGAGTTTGACCAACCCCAGCAACTCTTATCTGTAAGTAAAAGTGACATAGAAACACAGTGAATTCGCTATGTTCAGATTAGATATTGGCCACTTTAATGTGAATGGATTCATATCTTAATTATAACTTCACTATGGTTTAATTTGTGGTATTTTGTATAAGTACTGAAGCATTTTGATGTCCAGGTACCTACTAAAACCACGGTTTAACAGAGTTGTTTTGATTTTGAGGTATTTTGCATTCCTAGGCATCTTCTTATCCAGGTACAGAGATGTTTTGCATTTGAGTCAAATTGCATTCATAGTAAATTTGATTTTTAGGAATTTTACTACAAAGTCCTTTTGCATTAGAGATAGGTACCTACAGTAATGATAAGTGGTTTTGATTTGAGCCATTTCGCTTTATAGCCGTTTTAAATATTAGATATTTTGCTTCTTAGTCATAAAGCGTTTTAGGCGTAATCCTTCAAAGTTGTTTTACGGTGTAGGCATTAGGCATAGGCGTAGGCATAGGCGTAGGCATAGGCGTAGGCGTAGGCGTAGGCGTAGGCGTAGGCATAGGCGTAGGCGTAGGCATAGGCGTAGGCATAGGCGTAGGGATAGGCGTAGGCATAGGCGTAGGCATAGGCGTAGGCATAGGCACGGATCAAAAAGAAGGTAAATGGGTTTAACTTATCCTTGTGTTTTACATGTTAGGGCCGCAGGGGTCACGAACTGTCGGACCGCGGTCCGAATTCGGACCGCCGACCTAATTTGTGCGGACCTTAAGTAAACAGTACAATATAGAACGGAAACGAAATCTTCTTCAATTAAGTTTCTTTTATAAGTTAACCTCATATTATTGATGTAACTTGAATTAGCCCGCCCACGCTTTGTTTTTGCTGCCGTCGACTAATAAAATAATGTGCAGGATCCTCTTCGTTTTATATCACTATCATCTATCCTATATTATGATAGTTTTCAAACTAATCAAAATGTGCCAATAGGCACATTTCGATTATTTGATCAACATACTGTTTACACCCTACCTAGTTATACTGCAAAATTTTACGGATATAGAAATTAGTGTCAGGGTCTCCATACAAAACGAATCTCTATTGACTAGCCTAAAAGTGATGTATTTATACGTCGTATAAGCACCACATGAGCGTCGCTCTGGTAAAAGTTCTGATTTACATAGGTACATACGAGTACCTATGTTTCTGTTTTCTGTGATCTTATATTTCCAAATCACATTATTTTGTTGCAATTGCCAAAGTCAAGGTTGACACGGTTTCATTTAAACGCACAACTATATTCACATCTTTTGCAAGAGTTGGAGGATATTTTAACTAAAAACTTGTTCCTAGCCAACCTCGAACGAAATTCTCATACCTACGTACTTACTTGAATGTGTGACCGTTGAGCTTTAAGTATGTATAATTTATTACATAGTCATTCGCGTATTAACCTCTCGCCGCGTATGTAGTAACAGAAGACGCACTGCGTCATTTATTCAATTAAAAATGATTTTCTTTTTATTATTGTGCCTGCTTGTGTTGTTTGTGGTTGTTTCTTGGATTCAGTTGCTCCGTGATTCAAAAAGTTATAACATTCCTGGGCCTACACCGCTGCCCGTTATAGGAAATGGTAATCTTTTTCTAGTGGATTCAAGCAGTAAGTATTTATTTCTTAACGTGATAGGTACGACTCAATCAAACTGAATGAAAAGCAATTATATTATTTTAAAGCAAAATAGTTTTATATTTGTTTTTATAAATGTAAAAAGTTTAAAGTTTGAATATACATCCAGCGGCCCTAACATGCATAGCACAAAGATAAATTAGAACCGTTTATCTCTAAGTGCGTCTACGTCTCTCTCAGACTAGTGCCGACGAAAGAGATAGTAATAGAGGTAAACGGTTCTAATAAATCTTTGTGGCATGCATTTTAGGGCTGCCGAATACATAACTTTTCCATATTTCGAGGAAACTAAAAACAATGGCTTTGCGCTTGGTTTGATAAAATTGGCCCCATTTTCAATGCATGCTCGTCGATAGTGGATGGGTACTTTTAATCGAGCCCTTTGTTAGGCCCCGTTTACACTTTGATTAGTAATTAGTGCGAGTGCCTAGGTACATTAATAGTGGCTTAGTGTAAAGTGATTAGAACGAAATGTATGCACTCGCACTAATCACTAATCAGTGTTAACGGAGCCTTAGTCTATTCCTTATCGCCATTCGCCGAGGACGAACTCTACCAACATACCCAGATTAGCTAGGTACGTCTTTTTTCCTTAACCTTTTGACCGCCACAGTCGGCTGCAGCCGTCAGCGGATACAGGGTAAAAAAAGTCCTTCTCGCTTGTCGCTTGGCGGTCAAAAGGGTTAATCTGCTATTCAAACGATTCTTTTCTGTGTTCACACTATTTACCTTCACTAATGTTAATAATTTTACGTGATTGACATAATATACCTACTCGTATTACAAATCACAATTGTTTTTTTTTTTGCAGAACTTTTACTTGTATTTTCTGAATTAGCAATAAAGTTTGGCGATGCTTACCGTGTTTATATAATGTCCGAGAGATATGTTATATTATCACATCCAAAATATATTGAGGTATGTTTATTAGATACTTATTTAGTTTGTTCTTTGACATAAGTGGCTATTTTATTTTAATGTGCTGAGGTGCCCAACGTGCGTGAGAAAAAAATCTTTACCCTTCCTAAGGGCCCCCAAACGAATTTTTATACGGGGCCCCGCCAAGGCACGCTACGCTTCTGTATATTAGGTACCTATTAAGTACAATTTTCGCAAAATAAATCTATACATCTATACAAAGGCTAAGCATAGCCATTCAGCGTGGAAATGCAGCTTGCGTGATGGGCACCCTGCCGCGGGGACCAGATTTTTTAAATTTATTTTAGTAAATTTAGTCTAGTTTTAGTTTTTATCTATTTTTTTAGTGTTAGTTGGTACCGTTTTATTTTAATAATTATTCATGAATATCTATACAAATAATTAAACTGAATTGTCTGTTTGTAATGTCAAAAGTAACATACTAAAAACATATTAAAGGATGGATATACGACACTTTTAACAAAAAAACCCATTTAGATTTTTTTTATCTCTGTTTGTGCCGGTTAATCTCCGAAATAGCTGAACCGATTTTGACGGGACTTTCACTGGCAGATAGCTGGTGTTACAAGGAGTAACTTAAGTTACTTTAATTTTAGAAACAGAATTAGGGTTCCGCGCAAAATATTTAAACCCGTGAAATTGTGAACAAAATTCGATCTACTCGGGTGGGGACCGTGGGGGACAGCTAGTCAATCAATGAATAATATTATTAATCCTTTGAGCACATCCAAATTCAGAAGGGCGGAGCCTAACGTATTTTTTTATATGTGTCTAATAACATGGACCAATAAAGCAAGAGGACTGTCAATCGCCTTACAATCAAGCGTACTTCGGCCTTTATAACTGCTGCAATGTATTCATAGAATTATAATTTCCTTGGAAAAGTTAGTAGTAATATTCTTATATCCTCAGTTAAATAGTAAGTTATATTAAATGCCTAGGAGCCACTTTGGATTGCGACGCTTTAACAAAGAGAGCCCGCAAGTTCATATGCAGGTACAATAATGTAAAGAATTTCGCTATACTGCAGATTTCAAAATTGTAAAGATGCATTGCAGTGTTCAGTCTATACATATAAAACAGTACCGTGACTCACTTATAGACAACGCACAGCCTAAACGGATGGTCCTAGAGGTTTGAAATTTGGAGGAGATATTCCTCGAGTACCCTAGTGGTGCGCTATGGAGGCCTTTTTTGAAATTCTATCTCTAAAGGGGTGAAAAGGGTTGATAAAGTATGACAAATACCGCGGGCGAAGCTGTGGCGGATCCACTAGTCTATTATAAAGTGTTGTATATACAAACTTTATTTTCAAATAATAATCATTTTATAAACGACATTTAAACACGCACTATCCACGCAATTTCACTCAATAAATTATTTAATTTCGCTGTATTTGATTGGATACGGTACGAGCTACGGTGTTAGCGCCATCTAGTTTCACTGGGTTTTAGCAGCTTCAGTTTATTTCCGAGAGAGCTACGATTAATATAAGGAGTTTGTCCGTCCTCTTGTTTTATTAATTGTCGATTTTTTAAATATTTCCTATTTTTTTAGCAAATAATAGCAAGTACAGAGACGATCACTAAAGGACAATCCTATAATTTTTTGCGCCCTTGGTTGGGAGACGGACTTCTAACATCAACAGGTACTTATGCTTTTTTAATTAAGTGTAGGTATAATTTTTTTAAACATAGTTTTTCAGTATCTTTGTACATTATTATATTAGGTACAACATTTTACTTTTTTATTTTTAGGTCATAAATGGAGAACCCACCGAAAATTTTTGACACCGGCTTTTCATTACAATATACTTCATAGTTTTCTGCCCGTGTTCCTGAAAAATGAGAAAATTTTGATTGAGCAGCTCAAAGGACGTGCTGATGGGTCTTTGATCGAACTCTTTCCAATCATTGCCTCGGCTGCTTTAGATAACATAACTGGTCAGTGACTTTTACCTGTGAAATAATAGTAGTTTATGCAACGGTTGCATAATGATAGGCCTTAAAACACTAGTGCGGTTTTCATGAAACGAGCTTTAGCGAGTTTCATAATAAGATCGCACGTGTGTTTTAAGGCCAAATTATGCAGAGTTGCATACATAACTTTATCTACACACATATTATAAATACTTACTCCATGATGTGTTCAGAAACAATATTTTCTGGCAACAAGTTATTTGTTGCAATCGTGGCTGTATATTTCCGATATCCAGCGCATTTTATTATTTCGCGCACTATTCATATTTTCAACTAAAATGTAAATTACAAACAACTTTTTCTATTCAATTCAACAACAATTCTACTTTCGTTCAGCAAAAAACCAATGTAATGGCGGCAATTCGATCCTCCGTCAAGACCATTTTTTTTTAAATCATAGACAAACGAATGAAGTCTCTATTCTCACGTCTCTCGAGATCAAATGTCGTTCGGTTTATATTAAAAAAACATACTGAATTGATGTTTCGTATCAATAACTGTTTAATATCTATGGATACTAGAATAGAGACCCACTTGAGTTTTGACAGCTGTTCCAAATTTAATCTCATTTCGATACTAAAATCGATACTGTAATGACATTGCAGCACTGGTTTTACCTAATTGGTTGTCACAATGGTGGTCATTTCCTACGGTTTTTGATTACACTATGGAGGTTTTATGATATGGGTGTAGATAAAAATAGATTAAGTATCAGTTATGGTTATGGTAATAACCTTTTCATCACACTTGCTTGGAAAGGGTGTTATTGGACGCAGGCGTATATAGCAGCTGTAGTCGATTTAGCTGCTCTATATGCCCCACCGTCAGTGGGCGGGAGTTATAAACCATAAAAAATCCATAACGCCCACGGGAGTTATGGATTTTTATGGCTTATAACTCCCGCTGACGGCGGGGCGTGCGCCAGGTGGCGGATGTGCGCGCTGGCTCCAGCGGTAATCGTTTTTTTTAAACAAGTACTTTTTTTGTCTAATTTTTATTTCATTTCCTCGCAAATGTGATGAAAAACATTGTGTGTATCACGGGCAGTAAGGGGATAAAAAACTCGAGTCATTAAAAGCCTTCCCACCTTCGGCGTCGGGCTTCTAACAGACTCTCGTTAGTTATCCCCTTCTTACGACCCTAGATGCACAATGTACTATTTTTGTTACAGAATCAATTATGGGCGTATCATTCCATGCTCAGAAAGATCGTGAATCAAACTATGTTAAGTCTGTCCACATGTAAGTCCCTAATAAATATCAAACCTACAAAATAACTTGACCAGCGCCTCTATTCGGGAACGCTAAGTGATTCTGTAGCGACTCGTAAGCGAGATTTCCCATCCCACTCTTCCGCACGACGCGTAATGCGTAAGAGCGAGATGTGAAATCTCGCTCGCGAATCGGTACAGAATCACTTAACGTTCCCGAATAGAGGCGCAGCACTAATTCGTACTACATTCCATATTATCAGCTACTAGATCCTGAAATATCGCCGTTAAGGAACTAAAATTGCAGTTCAATTATGGTTCCTATTCCACGAACCAAGCCTCCATACCGCATCAGTTATAAGTATGTTGCTATCTATGGTTTAACAATCAATAGACGATATTGCTATATTTCTAAAACCAACAAACACGCATGGAAAACACGAAACTACAGCGAAGTACCAATTTGGCTTGACGTTAATTTTTTTAACGGCTACATACAACCGAGATTTATTTGAAAATAAATTACAGCTTTGTTAATTATAATCATATTGCTTTGATTTGTCTGATGTTAGCGTTGTGTTCTGTCCAAAATAAGTCGCTTGGTTGATATTAGCAATAATTTGTTTATTTCTAGCCCTCCCATTCTTTCAGAGAAGTGTTCCGAACTAGAATTGTAACATAATACCGATTTAATACGTACAATGTTCTTATTGCCCATATCTTTTTCCTTCAGTGCAACTCAAATCATTTCGATGAGGATGCGGAATCTGTTTCTGAGCAACGACATATTGTTTTCCATGACGTCACACAAAAGAAGGCAAGACAAAGCGTTATCAATTTTGCATACACACACAACTAATGTCATAGAAGCAAGGCGGGAAGAGTTAAAAAATAAAAAAACCATTAATTTGAATAACACTGACATTGGTAATTATTATTATGAATACTTACTTACTCTTTAAAACTATTCGTTACAGTCACATTGATAAACACCAAATACCAAAAACAACTTTCAGAACTAACTTTTTTCGTTTTAGGAATGAAAAACAAACATGCCTTTCTAGACTTACTGCTATTAGCTAAAGTAGACGGAAAGGAAATTGATGACCAAAGCATCAGAGATGAGGTTGAAACTTTTATGTTTGAAGTACGTAGTAGGTATACCTAACATCTTGTTGCTCCAAAAAAGCCTATGGGATATTCACATAAGTTTTTTGTTGTTTATACCTTTGAGTAATTATTTATACTAGAGTGGATGCCTCAACTTGACTTTTGTAAAGCCTGTTGAGGCCAAATGGCACAAACGCCTATAAGAAAACGAACACCGCCGGACGCGGCGCGTATGCCCGCTCCGTCATCAAGTGCTCGCTGTCATTTGTTTGAGATGTCTGTTCTAGTGTAACGTAATACTTCAATGGTTTATTCTAAAATTGTGTTGGCTATTTACAGGGTCATGATACCACAGCATCGGGTATAGTGTATGGCTTATATTGTATAGCAAAGTATCCTGCAGTACAGCAAAAGATTTTAGAAGAACAAATGGCTATTTTGGGAGTTGATGTAGAAAGAGATCCAACGTATAGGTAGGTGCCTATAGGATTTATCAATTTAAGTTATAAACTATCCTTTCTCACACGAGAGATCTGCCATGTCATCCTCTAGGCGCAGCGGCTGATCAGCGATAAGGGACACATTAAAATTTACACCGAATAACTTTGCCTTTACAGTCTAAATTCATAGTTTCGTTTATCCGCTGATCAGCTGTTGCGCTCGTTAGAGATAGGTACATACCGCTGATGATTATATTCGTCTTTTTTCATGAAACAGTGAACTTCAGCAAATGAAATACCTTGAATGTGTTATCAAAGAAAGTCAGCGAATGTATCCTTCAGTTCCCTGTATACAAAGACTCATCACTGAAGATGTAGGTAAGAATACATTATGTAATTTTAATTCAATTAAAAAGAGAAAAGATGAAATACAGTAATGTATTGCCCTTTTGCAGAAATGTCAGGATTGCGTTTGTTGAGGAATACGACAGTAATCTTTAATATCTACCACATGCATCGCAACCCCGCTGTCTTTGAGGATCCTTTGGAATTCCGTCCAGAACGATTTGAGACTTCAAACGGTTCCACCAGTCCTTTCGCCTGGATACCTTTTAGTGCAGGTCCTCGAAATTGCATCGGTAAGAAATATACATAGTTGATATATTATATGATAGTTATAAATATATGGAGTGTGATTGTAAAAGAATTCGACAAGTACTATCAATATCAAAAATATTATTCCTTCGTAGTTCATTAGTTCGTAGTTCGTGCTCCTCTGCTGCACTGGGAGTGAAGAAACAGCATAGAATCCTGGCATGTCGTAAAAGTCGACTAAGGGACGGGTCCTTTCCAACGTGGTGGACTATCTGTATGGGCGATGGGCTAATCACCTGTCACCATACGGTTCATCAAACCATCTTAGGACTAATTAATCGAACGTGGCCACAAGTAGTGTTGTGGCTCTGCCCACCCCATTATGGATTTCGGGCGTGATGCTATGTATGTATATATGTAGTTCATTAGAATTAAGTAAAGTTTTTCAAATTCAAATTGATTGAAGATGAAAAGCGGTTGAGACTTAGGGCAGGGGTTTAAAAAAGCATTCATTTTTTTATGAATCTGATACTCGTTTAGATGCTCTACTTCTGCCCACCGCTTGACACTATTTCCTAGGACACTAAAAAAGCATTGCATATGTATATTTTTCAGGACAAAAGTTCGCTATGATGGAATTGAAAGTGACTTTAGCAGCTATCGTGAGACGTTTCAAATTATCACCCGGGGGTCTAGAGCCGGAGCCCTGCGGAGACCTAATACTGAGGTCTAAAAATGGAGTTCATGTTAAGATGTTTCCAAGAAATAAATAAGGACTACCCATAAAGCAATCTATTCAAATAAGCTGACATTGTAAAATCCATGAAAATGCAATTATTTACATATTGATTCGATAAAAGTATTGTATGACTTGTTGTTTGCTTAGTAATGTAATTTTGGTTCCGGATTGTCTCATGTATTCACTTAAGTTTGGTCTATAAAATGTAAATCCGTAATTGGCAGTAAGTTTTATAAGCAAGATAACCTGTTTAAGATTTTAAAGTGCTGTGGATTTTTGTTCAATAAATAAATAAAATTAAAATAAAATGACAAAGTTTTTTTTAAATATATTTTAATATTACAGAGTAGGTACCTAAGGCAATTATAATTGTTTAATGATCGACGTTAATAGTATTATTATTCATGTGAATAAGATATACTTAATTACAAAAAAAATAAGGCACTAATAAGTGCTTAAAATAAGGGGCAAATTCTCGTAGATTTCAGGTTTCTAGTCTGTTGGTTCTCAAAATATAATTTCCAATCAAAATATCTGATTCTTCGATCTTTCCTTAACATTCGTAAGGGGCAGAATTTTGGTATCACATTTAGTTTTTTTTTAAACTCCGTGACAAAAGGTACAGGTAAGCAAGCAAGGTAAATAAATACAGTTTTCATACCTATGTAGTTCTTTACACAAAAGTTACAATTCTAAATAGGAAACCAATAAACCTAGTGTGCACCTTAATTATGGTGAATAAAGAATGTTATTATTATTATTTTTATAATTAAACGAGAGACAGATTTTTTAATTTATTGGTCGTCATAATATGGTTAAATATTGAACTCCTCATACAAATTATTGGATTTTGTAACGCTATTTTATTCTTAAGTTAATGGTATTTTGTTTCTCTCTTCCTAGCGCTTTTCTCGTCTCTAATTCGGGGTACGCTTTGACCATGATCCCAGATTCGTCAGGTCGGGTTATTAAAGTGGAGCGACTGCCATCTGACCTCCGTAACCCTTGTGACAGGGGAACTAGACCAATTGGATCATGGTTACACATTTAGTTACCCAAATGTGCAGGTTTCCTCACGATGTTTTCTCTCACTGTAAGAGCATCGGTTACCACAATTCGCAGGAAGATAATGTACATAACTTAGACAAACTCATTGGTACGTACATGGCAAGTTGGCAACCGCTTGGATTCCAACCCGCAGCTCAATTACGTGGCACAATTGGTATCGGCTTGGCTCGAAATGCAAACCAATTTAGTGTTCAGTCGATGTAAATAAGGGTACAAGTGGTTTACGTTTCGCGAAAGCGATACCAATTGGTGTTACGTAATTGAGCAGCCGGACCTCACGATCATGACTCGACACTAGGCCACCGACACTCCCGACGAAAGTAATATTCTTTTGTTTATAGTTCGATATTTGTTTTTATGTCCATGTGGCCAACTAACTGCTGTTTATGCGGAGTGAGATTAACTATCATTACTACTGAGATTAACTAATCGTTTTAAAATTAATTTGATGTATCTATTATAGTTTAGTTAGTGTTCGCCATATAAACGACATATAAGCGCTTTTTAACGGCTTAACTACAAAACGTTGAGGTATCTTTATACCTAAATCAATCAATCAAACAAGCTCTTTATTCGAGAATGCCAGAATTGTGTAGTAAAGGATTTAACCTTAGACGAAACCTTTAAACTATGGTGAAATTCGCATCAAAACCCGTTAGTTAGCACAATACCACGTGTATTGCTTTCATACTATATTTTATTAATGTTTAATTGCATATTAAGGGCGTTTAACACTTTGGACGATTGCTCCTAGCAAGATTAACACAAGGATAAATTAAACCGTCTTATCTCTGAGTGTTTCTCTCTCACACTAGTGCCGACGAAAGAGATAGAGAGATAAACGGGTTTAACTTAACCCCATGTCTGGCATGCTAGGGCCGCTGAAGGGCAAAATAATCCATATCCATCCATACTAATATTATAAATGCTAAAGTAACTCTGTCTGTCTGTCTGTCTGTCCGTCTGTTACGCTTTCACGCCATAACTACTGGACCGATTTAAATTAAATTTGGTACACAGATAGTCTAGAGCCTGAGAAAGGACATAGGGTACTTTTTAATGCGAAAAAAGGGTCGTAAGGGGTTAAAAGGGGGGATGAAAAGTTGTATGGAAGTATCGTCATTTTTAGAGCTAGAAGCTTGAAACTTATTTTTTAGACTGTTGATTCGATATAAATAAATATGACATTCAAAGTTAGTAAAAGTTTTACCCTCAAGGGTGTAAAATAACAATAGGGAATAGGGGATGAAAGTTTGTATAGAAATATGTAAGATTTATGTGAATGTTTTATAAGTTTGCGACAAGAGACAAAATATTAGAGCTATGCTGATGTAAAATTTACGGAGTAATTACAAAATGTGAAACTGAAGTTAACGCGAGTAAGAAACTTGCCAACACCGCGCCGTACACAATGAGCGCACACACTATTCCACGCAGACGAAGTCGCGGGCACAGCTAGTTGGACATAAACCCAGAGCGACGAGAGGTTACAGAAAGGCTACAGGACGATCGGAGCTCACCGCTAGGTCGAGCAGATTGAAATTAAAATGTATATCTTAAGTAGATAGGTGCAGCTGGTTCAAAATGGAAAAAAAACCGCACAAGTGCGAGTTAAACTCGCGTGGAGAGGGTTCCGTTCCGTACATGATTATCTGTACTAGGTTACTTTAAATACCATAGACTTCTTATAGTTAGGTTTTCCTGTAATCTACAGGTAAAGAACTATTTTCTGTATATTTTTTTTCAAAAGTTTAGTAGTTGCGTCCGTGTTGCAGTCACCGACTTACATATGTATACCAAATTTCAACTCAATCGGTCCAGTAGTTTCGGAGCAAATTGGCTGTGACAGACGGACAGACAGACAGACAGACACACGAGTGATCCTATAAGGCTATCGTTTTTTCCTTTTGAGGTACGGAACCCTAAAAAGAGTAGTAAAAATTCTAAAGGACCTGCGTTCACGCATAATATTTGAAGAGTTCCATCGATTCCTCATGGCTTCCATCATCAGATCTTGGTTTTGACTTTAATGGGACCAAATGGCATGTTTACCCTTTCAATAAAAAAAAACATCGAAATCGGTTCTTGAACATACCTACATAATAAATTATTAAAAAAAAAAAAACAAAAAAAGAATACGCGGGATTGAAGAACCTCCTCCTTTTTTGAAGTATACACAAGCCTTCATTAAAATCCTTTTGCCTCCGGCGTAAACTTCCACATACTTATTTGTTAAAAGAACGTAGGTTTATCATATATAATAAATAATTTATAATTTTTCTGGTAAATAATAATCACAACTTGCATAATGACATTTTGGTACCTAGGTAGTAGGTACCACAGTTAAACTGTGGAAGTACCTAGACATCCAGCGTCGTCAATTATTCACTATCAACCTTCGGACATAAGTTGATAGTGGTTAGCTGGTTCTGGTTGACCTTCATATAGTTTTTGCAATATCATTGAGTTTAACAACTGCAATAAGCGAAAAAAATATCTTTTGCGCTTCCTACTAACACAATCATAAACCGAGGTCCTACAACTCCATTTTGTACTAGCTGTGCCCGCGACTCCGTTCGCGTAGAATAAGTTTAATTCTCAGGTAAGCTTTTAAATATTCAAGATTTTAAATGAATTATTTTAAAATAAAAACATTTATATATTTTTTTTATTTACCATTAATACACGCACACAACACCCCGGTCAGGTGGTCCCCGGACAGAATGTGCACTTAATCCTTATAACGGGTGAAGTGAATAAAAACACCTAAGTACATAATCACTTTAACTTGAAAGTTTTCATACATTATCTACATGAACACCTAAAAATCACAAATCACTACGTTTAGGTAAGGATTTTTTAATGCACTTCACCTTTCAGAAATATCTTGTATACGACGCTATGGAGATTTCCCTTCGCTCAAGCAATTAGGGATTGATTGATACTAGAGATGCAACGGATATCCGGTTACTATCCGGTATCCGGCCTATCCGGCCATGATTTTACTATCCGGCCGGATACCGGATAGTGAGTCAGTATCCGGCCGGATACCGGATAGTAAAAACTTGGGTCAGTAATACGATAAAACAAAGAAAAGTCGTGAGAGTGAGAAATAAACAAAATCAACGTCAGTTATTAAATTAAAACAGTTTTTTTTTATTTAAGTATAAAACTAACATGTGACATCAGGTCGTGCATGTTCGAATATTCCCAACCCAACTGACGTAATAAAGCGCGTATTGAACCTCAAAGGGACTCCCCGCGCTCTTACAATTCGTAACAAGTTGAAACTTGCTCGCCGCGCGAAGGCCCCGCAAGCGAACACAGCTTTAGAGATAGCTCGTGTGCGGCCGGATATCCGGTTGCCGGATATCCGGCTATCCAACCAATGGCCATGCCGGATATCTGGTATCCGGTATCCGGCCAAACCACTATCCGTTGCATCTCTAATTGATACTATCCAATAGGGACGACATATTGATTTGAAACACACTAAGTACCTTTTAAGTTGCGAACGGCTTGCTGCCATGTCGAATATTAAGTACAATACGATTGCTTTTACAATGGAGGGCATTTGGTTTTGCAAGCCTCCTGATCCAAATGGTTAGACGTTAGACGACTTCGTATCTTAAGTATATTCATGTTTGAGCCAACAAACGTTACCGCATTTTATCATACGCGTGGAAATTTTGCTACAGTAAACTACAGTTCAGTTGCGGGAGCGTATTTTTTTTATTTGAGTATTCTTTTCTTTTAGTAGACATAAACACACATGACCGTCTCTCAATTATAAATCTGTCTGTACCGAACAAATTAAAACATGCACACGGTGCCCATTCGTTCAGCACGGACAAACAGCGTAATTTTTTCACTTTTCTATACAAACCGCGGTTCTTACATACAAACCCTTCTATACAAACCCGAAACAAACAATATCGTAACCTCATATCAGTTCCACAAAATTACGTTACCACGAATCACGAATAACCAAATCATACGTTAATTCGTTACATAGTGACAGGGTCGACTCGCGGAGCTCCTATTTCTGCCTAGTTTGGGCCTTCGGCCCTGACGCAACACTAAACTAACCTAACCTATTTACCTAGCGCATCTAAACCTAACCTAATTTCGTGATTCGTTGCGGAGTCGGGGAAAATCTATTTTGGATATCATACTCATAAACAATTTTCATACCAATATGCTTAATTGAATAACATACTAAACTGTAAGAAATACTGTGAGAAATAAGAATCAAATGATAATCCATAACCTTCCTTTTTACACCCGCAAAGTCGGGTAAAAAGTACCCTAGATAACAATTAAACTCATAAGCTATCTACATACCGAATTTCATGGAAATAGGTTTAGTAGATCTTAAGTTTTATGCATACATACAAAGGTGGGTAAGGAGAGACAGACAGACAGCCAAAAATTCTAAAAGTGATTGATTTGGATTCAGTATCATTCAAATAGTCCATCAAACTGCTTTTTTTCAAAACTGTTGTAATTACAGACACGACTTTTCTACATATTTATTATATCGTGTAGATTTCCATACCAATTTTCAACCTTTAGATTACTTTTTTAAAGGTCGATTGTCCAAAAACACTCAAATACGTCATTCATAATTTGAAACCAACGGCTTATAGTAGTTTATGCAACGGTTGCATAATGATAGGCCTTAAAACACTAGTGCGGTTTTCATGAAACGAGCCGATAGGCGAGTTTCATAATAAGATCGCACGTGTGTTTTAAGGCCAAATTATGCAGAGTTGCATACATAACTTTATCTACACACATATTATAAATCCTCCATGATGGGTTCAGAAACAATATTTTCTGGCAACAAGTTATTTGTTGCAATCGTGGCTGCATATTTCCGATATCTGGCGCATTTTCACATCACACACACTCCGAGAAGACTACTTACTATTCATATTTTCAACTAAAATGTAAATTACAAACAACTTTTTCTATTCAATTCAACAATTCTACTTTCGTTCAGCAAAACGTCAACATGGCGGCAATTCGATCCTCCGTCAAGACCATTTTTTGTTTTAAATCATAGACAAACGGATGAAGTCTCTATTCTCACGTCACTCGAGATCAAATATTGTGCAGTTTATATTAAAAAAACATACCTACTGAATTGACGTTTCGTATCAATAACTGTTTTAATATCTATGGATACTAGAATAGAGACCCACTTGAGTTTTGACAGCTGTTCCAAATTTAATCTCATTTCTTTACTAAAAACGATAAAGAAGTCATGTCAAAGGGGGGGGGGGGGCATTGTGGGGCAATGCCCTACCATGAAATACCAATGCCCTACCTTAAAATATACCATTAACTTGTTTGTTGATAGTATCCCACCTCTGCCCTACCTTAAATTGAACTCTAACTGCGGGCCTGACTTACAGGAATTAAACTTTATAAAAAAAAAGGAAAAAATCTATAGCAAAAACCGTTAAAAAACCAATTTACCGGTTAGGTTACTAACGTAATTCTTTGCATAATTTTAGGATTCAGTAGTCAAACTAGGAACCCTTATAGTTTCTCTGTCCGTTTGTCCGTCTGTCTATCTGTCCGTCCATGTGTCACTGCCACTCTTTCTCGAAGTCTATTAAAGTTACAAAGCTGACTTTTTTTACAACTATAGAGGTGCCCCCTGAGCATACAAACAGGACAGGCAAACATGGCGAAACTATATAGGGTCGTAGTTTGACTATGGAACCCTAATAAAAAAAGTCCTCAAAGTATCATTATCATCATCCGCATTTCGACCAAAAGACGTCCAATGCAATCTTCACCAGATGTCGTCAGTAGTCCAACGTGTATACCTCGCCAATTGTAAAAAGAGCGCTGTCGGCCATTATAAAAGGGCGTCAGCGCTGTTGAGTATACCTACTATAGTATGGCCACAAGCGCTATACCGTGAGTTGGGTGGCAACGGACGTGCGGGGGGAAGGGAAATGTAAAGTAATACATACTTTACCATTTATAATATTACGTAATAGTAGTTTATGCAACGGTTGCATAATGATAGGCCTTAAAACACTAGTGCGGTTTTATGCAACGAGCTTAAGCGAGTTTTATAATAAGATCGCACGTGTGTTTTAACGCCTAATTATGCAGAGTTGCATACATAACTTTATCTACACACATTATAAATCCTCCATGATGTGTTCAGAAACAATATTTTCTGGCAACAAGTTATTTGTTGCAATCGAAGCTGCATTTACGATATCCGGCGCATTTTCACATCACACAGTCACTCCGAGAAGACAACTATTCATAATTTCAACTAAAATGTAAATTACAAACAACTTTTTACAATTCTACTTTCGTTCAGCAAAAAACCAACATGAAAATGATGAAAGTGAAAGCAGTAATGTAATGGCGGCAATTTGATCCTCCGTCAAGACCATTTTTTTTAAATCATAGACAAACGAATGAAATCTCTATTCTCATGTCACTCGAGATCAAATGTCGTGCAGTTTATATTAAAAAAAACATACTGAATTGATGTTTCGTATCAATAACTGTTTTAATATCTATGGATACTAGAATTGAGACACACTTGAGTTTTGACGGCTGTTCCAAATTTAATCTCATTACGATACTAAAATCGATACTGTAATAACATTACAGAACTGGTTTTACCGAATTGGTTGTCATAATGCTGGTCATTTCCTACGGTTTTTGATTACATTATGGAGGTTTTATGATACGGGTGTAGATAAAGATTTTTAACTAGTAACGTTTTAGGTCCGGACTTCACCAAAGCGGAGAGGTCTCGCTGGCTAGTACCTATACCAACTAATAGAATACCTACACTAGATCGACAACTCGGTAAATACGAGTAGACACATGTTCTTAAACATTTTCTTATGCTTGTACAAAAAATAAATGGTTCATCTAACCGCTCGCAAACCTAAATATGGATTTTTGTAATATAGCAACACTTAGCATTGTTCTCATAGCTGCACTTGATAGCTGCACTTGACGCTCGTACGAGGCGCTCGGGCGAGGCGCTCGGCGAGTGGTACCGAGGCGAGTGGCACTCACTTCATGCGCGCATAGCTCAGTTGCCGCTGAATCGTAGAAGACGATAGACGTGCCGCGACAGCTTTGTCCGCATTTGCTCATAATGCTTTTTTACGTACATATTGTACAAAAAGATTAGAAAATCTTGCAGGAAAAAGAGATGGTGGATGCTTAGCTTACTATACACAAAAATAGAACAGTGTTAGAACACATCTATCCTATGAAATTTATATTTTTATATAAATACGTATAAAGATTCTTTACTTTATTAAGTACCTAATGGAGGTACGTGCGTGAACATGCTTTTTTGTTTATTCTTTTGTTAGATGTTAGCAGAGCCTAAATAATAAAAATAAAAAAAAAGTTTCATTAAATTAATATTACCTATATCTAAAACTACCATTTGCCTGCGACATTGTCCGAGCGGAATTTGGTTATAGTTATTCCCTCGGGAACTTTTGATTTTTCCGGGATAAATAGTACCCTATGTCCTATTCCCAAGAGGGTATTTCATTTTAATTTTGTTTTATTATATTAAAGGAAATCGTACGTGAAGTATTTTATAACCTGTGGCACACTAATGTACGCGCGCGTGAGGTCGGGCCGCTCGCAATTTCACTCGTCACTTTGATCTTGCACGAAAACCGACAACTATAGCGAGCGGAGACGAGGCGAGGCGAGCGCACACGAGTCGAGCCGAGCGGGCCCACTTCACGTAGCCACTCGCCTGCACTCGCCTCCACTCGGCGCGCGTCAAGTACAGGTATCAACTGACTGACTGACGGAACAAAAATGTCAACGTCGCAAGTGGACGTAGTACTGTGACATAAACTTCTATATAATCTGTGAACGAAAGTTTGAATAGAAGCGCAGTCCCGTTATTTACAAATTATTACAAATAATACCGTATTGTTAACTAACTGCGTAAACTACTGACCTTTAAAATGTTCAACGTATTAGATTTCATATTTTTGAACCTAGCATTTATGGTTACTTTTACGGGATTTCTAATAAACAATTTCGAAAGTTTTGTACCAGTGTTTGTTATTAAAGGTTTTAAATATGGTAGCTTTGCCTACCAAGGGCCTGGAGGCAATTTCTTACACATTATTGAATTACCAAAAGCGTATTACAGACATTTCTATTCATTTTCTTCAGTGTTTAGTGCTGTAACGTTGTTTTATATGTATTTAGTGTATTGCCTGGATTTTGCTGTTGATAAGTATATTTTAGTAGCTTTGAATGCGATATTGCAACAGGATAAGGCAACTGGTAAGTTTCTTGTTAATTTGATTAATTAATTTTCATTTAATATTGTAGCATCATGTTTTCATATTGGGTTGACAGTCTTTGTAACTTAAATTATCATTTAAAAAAAAAACTTTCCTTCAAGAAATGGTGTAATATTGGAATGTGCTATGATATATCTGATGCCATGTATTGTATGATTCAATGGGGCCAATTCGAAAGAGTTTTCGCTAAATTTAGAAGTCGCTAAATTTGAAATAAGAAACGTTCAACTCGATTTTGAACCTTGGAGCTATACAAAATCGAGTTTGACTTTTCTTATTTTTTAATTTTGGCAATCTTAAATTTAGCGGACACCGTTTCGAATTGGACCCAATGTGTAACTAATTATCATCTGATTCCAGTGTCAGCAACAGCAGCGCTGATTGTAATGAGTCTGTTGACAATACAGTGTACCCGGAGATTCTATGAGACTTATTACTTGCAAGTGTTCGCTAAAAACAGTAAAATTAATCTGAGTCATTATCTCGCTGGCATTGTCCATTATTTTGCCTGCATTATTGCTGGGGTTGGAGAAGCTCCTTTGTTTTGTGGTAAGAGAAAAATATTTATATTAATGGCTAATATATGGCTAAAAATTGCACTCTAGGGACTCCTAAGATACAGGCCCAGCCTAGTTTGGGGTCCGTTGGACACTCATATTGAAGTTATTTGTACTCATTCTGGAAAATAAATTATTCTTTACTCTTAAAAAATACATATTCTTTTATACTTAATTGAAGGACTTATTCAGTTAGCAGTGACTATATGACTTGAAGTTGATGTAAATTTTTGTATCTTGGAAATTACATATCTTCACCAAATGAAAACAAAAGGGTATAGATGAAAATCCAAAGTGGCATTGTGGGTCACAGGTGGTGTCAAAGGGTTAATAACATTTTATTTCCAGGAAACCAAAACAGAGACAGCGTAACATGGATCGACATGCCCACAAAGTATTTATCCATACCCTGCATCCTCATATTTCTGTGGGCCTGGTATGAACAGTACCAAAGCAATGTTATTTTTGCAAATCTGCGAAAAGACAAGAAATCAGGAGAGGTGGTTACAGAGGAACATGGAATTCCGCATGGAAGGAAGTTTGAGATAGTCTCCAGTCCGCATAGAATGTGTGAAGTTATTATGTATACTGTATTGTTGGTCTTAATGCCTACTAAGACGTATTTTTGCATCTATTTGTGGGTGCTAGGAAATCAGGTGAGATATAGCTTAAAATTGTTTTTTTTGACTGACTCGGTGGTCCAGTGGTAGTACAACTGCCTACTGTGCCAGTGGTTGCGGGTTCAAATCCTACTAGGGGCAAACATTGTGTGATGAACACAAATGTTTGTACCTGAGTCAAGGATGCTTTGGATTTATATTTATTTATATAAGCATTTGTATTGTTGTTTAGTACACATACGAGGGGCGGCTGAAAAGTTATCTACCTAGCCTATATGTTATGCGAAAATAATACTGGCCACTATGAGGTCGTGTTCACTGGTTATTCTTTTTTCAAAATCACCAACATTCATTTGTTTCTTGCTTCCCGCTTTTTTTGGGACTGGATTGTTTTCAAAATGTCGCAAGAAAAAAATTACCTGATTAAAATTGAGCAGCGTGCAGTGATAAAATTTCTCACTAAAGAAGGAAATATACCCTCGCAGATTAGACTGCGTATGTTACTTGTTTTTGGTGGTTCTAGCCCTTCTGAATTTACAATAAAGTTCTGGTCGAAACAGTTTAAGCTTGGCTGTCAGAGCCTTGAAGATGATCCTCGTAGTGGGCGACCAGTTTCCGCTGTCACCGATGAAAATGTGGCCAAAAGTGAGAAATTTTATTTTAGAAGACCGGCGAATTAAGCAGTGGGAGTTAGCCAGGGATGTGGGCATTAGTAAAGAATGGGTCAATGAAATAATTCATGAACATTTGCACATGTCTAAGGTTAGTGCACGCTGGGTCCCTAGAATGTTGACTCCGTTTGACAAGGACAGACGTGTTCAATGTTGCGAGGAATTTTTAGACATGAGCAGTGGAAAAGAGGAGGAAATTATTTATAGAATAGTAACCTGTGATGAGACTTGGATTCAGCAGTGGAATCCCGAAAGTAAACAGGAGTCATTACAATGGAAATTCAAGGATGAAAAGCCTCCTCGGAAATTTAAGGTTCGCCCGTCAGCAGGCAAAGTAATGGCAACATTTTTTTGGGGTGCGGAAGGAATTCTGCTTGTAGATTACTTGCCAAAAAAAACTACAATGAATGCTGAATATTACGCAGATTTACTTGACCAGTTCAGAGAAGCCATAAAAGAAAAAAGAAGGGGCAAACTCAGTAAAGGGATTCTGCTTTTGCATGATAACGCACCTGTGCATACTGCTCGCTTAACGAAGCTAGCAATTAATGGAAATGGGTACGAAGTAATCAACCACCCTCCATATAGTCCAGATTTGGCCCCATCCGACTACTTCCTGTTCAGACTTTTGAAGAAAGAACTGAGGGGACGAAGATTCGTAACCGATAACGACATGAAGGCTTTTTTAACGGGTTAATGTCTTTAATTGATAAACTTAATAAGTGCATTTCCCTGTCAGGAGACTATATTGAAAAATAAAAAATAAACTAGCCATGATCGTATTTTGTTTCATAGTTAGGTAGATAACTTTTCAGCCGCCTCTCGTAGCTCAAGAGATTCTAATTTCAGTCTGGATCGGTGTATGTAGAGTCCTGAATATAATTATTTATTTATTTATTTATTATGTTAAACTAAGTCACTTATATTACACTCAAATCTTTGATTACCCCTAGGCACTTGTATTGTACTATGTCAAGAGACATGCCTGCCAAGTTAAAGATATTTAAGATTTATATTGATTAAAATCAATCTCGACCATAATAAAAACAAGAGTAGGTAAATTAAATGCCAGCAAGTAGGCTGAAGCTCGTTATAAACTGATACCAGTTCGATTAGACATTTCCTCTCTCTAAAGACCTTTTTTAGTTATGATATGAAATTTGGGTGCAGACTATTAACACGCATAAGAGTACGCAAAATAATTAAATATCCATATGACGATAAAAAAAACATTACGCACTATATAAACATACTTATTGATTTGTTTATACAGGGTGTCTCATTTAAATCGGTCAGTATGGGAAAGTCTGAAACTATATGACATACGAAGATTTGTTCGTAGGAACCATGTCATCGATTTTAATAAGAAGAAAAACTGCATTCATACACCTAAAAAAGACCTGTACTCAGCTCGGGAATCGAACCCGGTTGTTTTGAAAAAAATAAACTTACACTATTTCTATATTTGGATATCGATTGTGTAGGTCTTGAGCGGTAAATGGCTCTATGAAACATGATGTGTAAAATGAATAAAATGCATTGTTTTCACGTACTTTGATTTATTTTAGTAGGTGTTCGAAGCGACCACCGTTTTTTTCAATACAATATTCAACATGTTTTTTTTAGGTGTATGAATGCGGTTTTTCTTCTTATTAAAATCGATGACATGGTTTCTAAGAACAGATCTTCGAATGCCTTATAGTTTTAGACTTTCCCATACTGACCGATTTAAATGAGACACCCTGTATACTCGTAATTAACAAAACTGTAACTCGTTTGTTTCAGATCCAAACGGCAATTCAAGCTGACCAGTGGTACAAGTCGACGTTTAAGACGTACCCCAAGAACAGAAAAGCAATTTTCCCTTATTTATTGTAACACTGAACAAATTATTATTTACTAGAATGTTACATAGGTGAAAACTGCTGTCGGCAACAGCCGACTGTGGCGTTCAAACGGTTACTTGCATGTACTTATTTAAGGGTCTGACGCTTTATTTATTTACAAGTTGAATTTTTTAATGGTAGTAAGCATAAACTAATTTATAAACATAGAATCAATTAACTTTTGTGCCTTGTCATATAATGTTAAAAGATTGAAAATTAAAAATTAATATATTTAATTATTTATTTCGGTCTTACTCAAAAACCTACATCTTATGTTATTAATTTTAGCAAGTAAGTAATTTATACATGTATTGGTTTCTCGGAAACTGCTCTAAAAGGGGTTCCCAGACGGTTAAGCTGCTTGAATCAAGCAGGTGTCGTTTTGAAAATGGAAATGAAAATATTTATTTTGCAAGTAGGGCACATGGGCTCTTTTACATGTCTGAAGCTACCAGCGCTTTGACACGTGACATCTGCTGAGAAGAAACTCCGCAGTAAGTCCTTTTTTTTCCAACTTTTACATTAGAGTTTAAACTAAAACTAACACATAAAAAGGGCAGCATACAAACCTAATGGGTATAAATTAAGTACAGTGAATAACTAATAAGGGAGATGTATAGTCTCCGCGTCTGGACAAGTTAAGTGACTTAGAGATGTATAAACCCTCTAAGGGTCATAATAATAATAAAAATAAAGAAACATCAAGTGACGACGCGGTTAGCCTAGTTGGTAGTGACCCTGCCTCCGAAGCTAGCGTCCCGGGTTCGATCCCAGGTAAGGGCAAATATTTGTGTGATAAGCGCGAATGTTTGTGCCTGAGTCTTGGATGTCTCCTATGTATTTAAGTATTTATTTTTCTATATAAGTATGTATATTGTCGTCTAGTACCCATAACACAAGCCTTTAGAGCTTACTTTGGGACTAGATCGATTTGTGTAAAGATTGTCCCCTGTTTTTTTTTTTAATCTAAATTGTTTACATTGTTTTGCTTGCTCAACTTGATGCATACGTCAAAGCCGCTTGCTTGATCGAGCTGGCCGCGAAAACAGTTTTGAACCTCGCGTCAACCGGTCAGGCAAAGATATAAATTCACATTAAGCACGTAGAAGTTTGACTCAAGTATCAAACAAATGAATCAGAAAGTGCTTGATCGTTCCGGAACCTTCTAAGAATTTGGATGAAATTTTAGATAATATTATACTTTCCAAGTTTATCTAGTAAAGAAAAAAGGAAGATGCAGAGCCAGCCCCCGATTCTCGGTGCGTTCGAGAGAATGTCGACTGCGAGATTAAACGTCAGATTAATAGTTGTGTCAAACGACTATAAGCACTGAGATTATCTCGAATGCGATATTAGTCAGATTCATACAGTTGTGTCAAACGGCTGTATGCACTGACGTTTAATGTCGATTGTGACATTTATCTCGAATGCACTGAGAATTGGGGGCCTGTACTGTATTATGGGTGCAGTCGAGATAATCTCACGTCTGACATCTTGGGGTCCAGGTACTAATAATCACTAAAATAAAACATTTTTATTAAATAAAATTTTATATTTCATCCACACACTTTCATATTGCATTTCTTAGATTAACTCACTTTTCTTACTTGAATAGGAAACTGAAACAAACAAAATGGTCAAATTGTAATCACATCAAAAATAGCTAGTCACCGACCACAGGCCTTTGCACGTTATCGCACGCTGTCACGGTTGGTCCTAGAGATTTGAAATTTGGAAGAGACTTTCCTCGAGTACCTTAGAGGTGCACTAAGGAGGGATTTTTTGACATTCCATCCCTAAAAGGGGTGATACATTTTGTATGGAAAATACCGCGGGCGAAGCTGTGGCGGGTCGACCAGTATATATATACCCAAGCAACGGAATGATGACACAAACCTGTAAGGATACCCCTGCGTCTTCGCTCTGAACACAGACAGCAGCAGAGAGAAGAACACGCAGACCAGCACGAGGCCCACGACTGACTGGAACCGCCGTTTCTTTCCCTCAGCCGGGTGACTGCGGGGTGCTTCCGTGCCCTTCACTCCGCCGGCCGCCTCTATCATCAGTATCATGCCCACCACTACTGCTCCGTCTGGGAGGAGTTAAGGCGAATAATACTGAATAGAACATGTGCTTACTTTCTACGGACGTTACGGTTGTAGCTATGACAGGGGGGGGGGGGGGGGGGGGCGCATAATAAAACAGGTCTAAACGCCAATAAACTCAATTAACTGGAAACTTTTGCGGCTCTGAAATAAAAGATGAATATGAATGGGGGGGGGGGGCCCGGACCCGGACCATGGACTGACGACTGTGTGTGAAAAGGCACCCGCTGGGCGAGTTCATTGGCGTAGACAAGTAATCTGTAGTAGACTAGTAGTATAGCGACAGCCCACCTAGCGGGCTGTAAGGTACGTGATCAAAGTCTGGGTGCGTCTACTAGGCGGGCTCTTGGCAATGATCATATTTTTTTATTTTTTATTTAAAGACTGACCAGCGATTGACCTCGGTCTCACCTGATGGTAAGTGATGACGAGGCCGAAGATGTAGCTCACTGGTTCAGTAACAGCCTATTCACTCTTTTTTTGAAGATATCTAAATTATACTTGACAGGAAATACAGACGTCCTTTTGAACGCCATGGCTGAGTGCGAGAAAACGTGCCTCTGACGCCGAGTGACGGCTGCAACCGACAAAATGTACGGAAAACGGCATGCCGTGGCGTCAGGGGCACGGCTGTCGGCCACAGCCGACTGTGGGTAATCCGACGACATTTTAAACCATCATAGTCCCAAAACCTTTTTCCGCAGTTGTTAAAAAAGGATACTCAAAATAGCGACAATGAAGCTCTCCAAAACAAACTGCCCGTGCGATCCACCGTTAATGTAGACGGGTCCATTCTTGCTTCTATGGTAGAACGGAGGTCCTCTAATCTGATTCCACATCTGTCCCGAGACCATGGCAAAACAGAAGAACACAGCAGCGACCGCCCACATCTGCTTATTGTAGAGAAACTCGAGGTTGTTCCGTCTGAGGTACAGGAACCCTGCCACCAGGATGAAGAGCATGGCGAACGCCACGGCGCCTGAATAGTTTGGTGGCCGGAATATGCGTAGCTGAAAAATAATTCCTTCATGAATGGTGTCAGTGTTACAAAGGCACTAGAGGCAGGGCACAAGTCACAATTATAAACGCCAATTTCAATATTATTTATTGTCAATTATGGCATTACATTCAATAATATAGACAATCTAGTGATTTCCAGGCTTCCATATCAAACGCGGGACATGAGCAAACGTAACGTGTCTTGCGAACGAGAAACTATGCATTTACAAAGGTGATAATTTAGCAAAAATAATAGAAATAATAATTAAATGTTAGTATTAAAAGCAATTTTTGTTTAATGTGTGACAGACTGATTAATTTAGTTTTAAACTGATACATACTATCAGAGAAAATATCTATACTATTCCAGTATGTAATATGCATTTATTTATTTTTCTTATTTGATTGATTCATAACCATATTTTCTTTTTCTTTTTTTTATATGTTTTAAGGTGTTTTTGATGTTTACATGTGTAAAGAGTATACATACGGATTTCGGCTCACGTTTTAAAATTGCCGCCCTTTTTTTTCATTTACCACCTTTCGTTAACCAAACTTCATTTTTTGGGGTAAATTGTTTTTGTTATGTAGTTGCTTGTCTTTAAGTATCAAATTATAGCAACAATCATGGGCGTAGGCATACATACTTGCGAAAAGTAACGTTACTTGCGTAACGTAGGGTAAAAAGAAGGGCGAGTTCGTGCCGTTGTCGCCAGTGTTGTACACTGCTCATCCAAAGAATTAATTTCAGATAACCAATTATTACCCAACTGTATCTAAGCAAAAGGAGGGTTATGTTTTTCGCGAGTATGTATGTGATTATGTGTGTATGTATAGTATGTAATCACTCGATTACCTAGAGCCAAAACTACTGAACTGATTTTAACAAATGGAGTATCAAATGATCCGGGTAAAATAACCGGGAGACACCTGACCCCCAATTCTCGGTGCATTTTATAATGTTGATTGCGAGACTGCGACTGTATGCACTGACGTTTAATCTCGATTGTGAGATGAATGCACCGAGAATTGGGGGCCTGGGCGGGCATATGACGTCTTTACGAAATTTAACATGGCGGATACTAGAAGACAATTTCTTTCTTGATATTTTTCCTTGCATTAGGTATTGGTATCAAATTAAAGGGCTTGACAACACAACAGGCATTCCCAAAATACTTATCCTACATATTGTGTCTGTACTTTCTACATATAAATTTATGAAAAACCTTTTGCAATCATAGCTACACATCATAAGCATTACCTGAACGTCAGTTCTCTCCTGGATCCACTTGGCAATAGCCTCTGCATGGATGCCAGCTCTTTCAAAGTCCATAGAGTCTGCAGGTTTAGGCTTGCCTTTCGCAGGGAAGTGCATGATCACTGGGGCGGTGTTAAGACGTAGCTGCAATTGTTAACAACAGTGCATAGCATTATATTACCTAAACTTTTACAAAACAGAATGGAACTACATCAGCATAATATGAGCAAAACATGAAATAAGATAAGGATAAGGACACACTAATGGTTGCACTCATGGTTGGTTAATGATCTATAAAAACATTTAGTTCTTGGGTTTGCCCGTTTGTTATACATTGAAATAATGAATTTCCTATAGTATTAAATCCATTTGTTTTCATACTGTTAATTATTTGTATATTTTTAAATAACATTTATTTGGTTGAAATAAGAATACTGACTGCTGAGTTTCTTGTCACATTTCTTCTTATATTTTATTTCTTGTCTGGAGTACTGGCAGAGATAGAGTCCAAAATGTTTTTAATCCAATTCGAATCAAAACAGAATACAATCCAAACAAATAAGATAGTCTGCATGTAAATAATTGATACATAATATAAAAGCAAAATACACGACTTAATCACAAAATCTCAGGAACTATCAAACCTGGGGCTCAAAGTTTAAACAGCAAATAGCGCAGGCAAAGCTGAGGAGGGGTGTAGCAGTCATCAAAGACTAATAATATCTCAGCCTACCCTTCACTATGAAACCTGGAAAGGCCTTCAAATGTCAGCAAATATCATTGAATTATTACATGCAAGTTAATCTGGAAAATATAGTTTCATTTCAACATTCACATGTTCCTTTTTGAGCAAAATATTCATACAAAATTGAAAATGTTTATTATTATTTATTAACCGACTGTAAGTGCAACCATAACAGTAACTGAAATAGTACCTAATGTGTAACATAACATCATGGGTCACTAACACATTTGTTTAATGTAATTTTTCTGCTTACCATTTGGAAGATATCTGATCCTTCATCAAAATCAACCATACCAAAGAATAGCTTAGTATTATAAGATGGAGAGAACCTGAACGAGTTTGCCAAGATCAAGTATTCGTCATAGACGTGCTGGCAGATCGCACAGCGCCTTGACGGAGCCATAGCTGTGAACATGACGATAAAAGAATAATCCCTAGGAGGCGACTTCACATATTCCTTAAATCTATTCACGTTTAATGAAATAATAGACTTCTTTGCTGTCATATCAGTCAATTGCTGGACCTTCTCTTCCAACTGAAAATAACGGAAAAATTATTATATTGCATGCCGCCGGTCTACATTATCATTAAGAAGATAAAACGCACCCCTTTAGCGCGGGTCTGTGCTTCCCCCTTATAATACGTGAGTAATATTAAAAAACACAATAATTCTTTATACTTCATCTTAACTTTATTCCGATATTCGAGAAAGAAAGAAATAATTTTCCACCTAAACCACCTAAGCCAAATTGTCTCAATTTAAAGCTGTCATAAACCGGGTGTGTGTCAGAATTAAATGTCAAATGAAAACCATGACGTGTCTTGCTTTTTACGAAGCATGTTACCAGCGTATAAGTTTAATGAAATTTATAAAATACAGCTTCCGCCCGCGACTTCGTCCGCGTGGAAACCCTAATCACCTAGCAGTATGAAATATACTTTACGACCTATTCTCATAATTACCATAATACATTAAAACATAAAAATGGGCTAAGCCGTTTCGGAGGAGTGGAGTGCGACTACAGAAACCGTAACACGCAATTTATATACAACGTGTTACAAAATACCCCGTAAAAAATATAATTAATTATCAAAGCCAAAAATTGTTAGGTTAGGTCTTTTAAAATTTTTGTCGTTCCACGAATTAGATAGAAATGTAGGTACATTCTGCGTAGTTTACTATTTAATTTTACTGAAATAGGGTTTGCACATCAGTGATCATAATATTTTTTTGGGTATGTACGGTTCTTAAATATTGTGATGGACTCGTTATAACTGCATAACGACATAACTGCCGATAAAACCGCCACGCGGCATTATTGCCGGCAATAATGCCGCGTTAGGTATTTTTATTATTTATTAACAAAAATCTCAAATTAATCATCATCAATCAATAGGTATATATTATATATATATATATATATATATATATATATATATAAATAGGATAATAAAATATTCCGCGAATTGAGGACCTCCTTTTTTGAAGTCGGTTTAAAAAGACGAAATTCCAAATGTTTGTTTTCGAGAAACAAAATAAAACGGAATAACCTTTGCAAGGCCGTATCACAGTCGACGGTTGCATAGAGATAGGAGCTTGCGTAAGTTATTCCTTGTCTCATTTCATAGGTATTCAATCTCTCTCTCTCTCTTCTTAGCGCTTCATAGGTGTTCAGTATATTAATTTTATTGATACGTACTACGTAAGGTAAGTTTTGGCTACCCGGGTTATTAACCTTTTGCGAATGCGAGACAGCGTGCCGCAGACGCAGTGACGGCTGTAGCCGACAAAATGTATGGAAAACGGAATGTCGTGGTGCTGCTGTCGGTTACAGCCGACTGTGGCGTTGAAAGGGTTAATAGCTCTTTTTTCATTTTCAGGGTTCCGTGCCTAAAAGTAAGTGTTTTTCTCGACTACAGCGAAGCAAGGAAGGTTGTTATTCGCGAATATGTACGTATGACGGCATTGGCGTCTCATTGGCTTTAGAGTACTAATATTGTGGTTTTAGGAATCAGTAAAATCACGCATTAGAACGTGTAAACATTAGGTCAAAAGACATACGACACAACTCACCCTTGAGAGACTTATTGCCGTCTCTCGCTCAAGGCCACTGAGGCAGGGTGACACTCAAAAGCCGACCAAAAAATAAAAGCAGTTACCTAATACTGAAGGTAGAATGAATGTAGGTCAACTTCTCTGATCGCTTTTGTATCGATTGCTTCTATTTGAGAGCTACTTAAATACCGGATTCAACAGAAACACTGCATTCATAATTTACAGTAGTTGTTTTCAAAATATTTTATTAACACAATTCATTCAATAACACCAAAGATTATAACATTCTCTAACATGAAACCTAAAATAAAATACAATTTCACCTAATCGTATTTACTTACCAATTTATATCATTCAAACATCATTTCGACTATGAGGTATACAGAATAAATATTTTATTTGAAATATATTTCACATAAACTAGCCGCCAGAAGTGTATATAAGCTATAATAATTTGATTTGAATATACGACAGTGCTACTGTCAGAATAGCATATAATAAATACCCTTGCCGTCTCATCGTTCGCATTGAAGACCGAAAAGGAAAATAAAACACAGAACAATCAAGTAGAAACAAAATAATATGGAATGTACAAATCATGTTTATTCACTGATTCCTGGCATTACAATATATGTGACTCGCTTTTGAATAATATTCTCAGTGGTCAAGAGTTTACATTTACAGGCCTGACAGTATATTAAATATAAAAGGATACTTCACCCACTATAACACTGAAAGCTATTTAGCATATTTAAGCCAGGTTTAACCATAATTCTCAGCAAGAGACGCGGTACACAGTACCTTGGGGGTTTCAACGGTTTATAAATTATTTTTAAGATAACTTGTTTGGACTTAAATTTCTATTCTAACTGTACATTAGTTTCGCCTTAACGCTAAAATAATCTAAAAACAGATATCGCCAGATGATGGACCGTTCACGGTTGGAAGGAACGCGCAAATCATATTGATATGTAGAGTGGTGAAACAAATATATCTCCTGTCACCAAAAAAAAAATAGTGCGAGCAATAAGTTATAAAAGTAACGCTGTCGCGCGGTAGCGTTGTCTCATGATTAAGATTCGAACTGGTTTTACAAAATAAGGATAGAAAATGCTTTATAGAGTCCGCGGCTCGGGGCGCGGCACGGCCGCAGCATCGGAGCCGCCCGCGCCGGAGCTATGCGGAGTATAAATTATGTTCGAGTACGCAACAAATGTGTATGCGCGTGCTCCGGGGCCCTATGCGCTGTTATACCGGCGACATCCCTGTGCGAATCTTGCATAGAGCCTCGAAGCACTGGCGACGGGAGACGAATGTAAGCAGATTTACATTTTCGTGTAAAGGTAGATGGCGACGATGAGACCGTATAGACCCAACACTTCAGCGAAAATGAGGATAAGAATCATGCCGACGAATAATCTGGGTTGTTGCGCTGTACCGCGGACACCGGCGTCACCGACGATGCCGATGGCGAACCCGGCCGCGAGACCCGAGAAACCGACAGCCAGACCGGCGCCAAGATGGATGAATCCTCTGCAAGAAACAAACATAGTTATAAATAGGTGTTTCTCAGAGAAATAAGGAAGAGACTAATGGCCGAATTCAGAAACGCCACTTAAGCGTCTGACTAGATATTGTGAGCGTCAAGTTGACGTACCCTTCGAAGATATCCAGGATCTGATGATTCCAAAAAATTGTGCCTAAATAAAGCCCAATTAGTACCGAGTTAGAAAAAATAGTACCTTTGTAATTTCGGAGATATGAGCCTTGTTTAACGGGTACGCTGACTTGACGTCAAGCTGGCGTACCCGTTTTGGATCTCAAGAACGGTGCTGTTCCCAAATATGCTCTATATCCCAAAAAATAGTGCACAAATAGTACCACCACTGGCTCCCGAAGTCTCAACTTCGTAGCTCTTATAGAAACTGAGATATTTCATACCGAACACGGGTAAAATATTTTGCACCGTCAAGCTGGCGTACCCGACCGAGATCACACAGAAAGCCATTGAATTCCTAAGCCAGCTATATACCAAAAAATAGTGCCTGAAATAGTACCCCTTTTACGACGAAAACATAAAAAAAAAGCTAAGTGGAACATTGAAAAAAATGAATGCCAACTTCTACATACAAACTAATTTTGGTACAGACGCAAACAGAGAGAAACTTTATAACGGTTAGTAAACGATTATACTGAAAACTTAAGTTAACAGATGTCGTTACTGTTATGTTTTAACCATGTTTAACATGCTGAGTAAATGTACGAAGAGCTATAGGACCGAAAAACTCCTAATACTGAGGTACCGCAAAAGGATAAAACCTAGTTTGCTATAATCTGCGTTATGCCAACCCATCTGGCTATTGCAATGAATATTAAGTAAATTAAAACTTTCACTTACATTCTGCTTAAAAGATTGAAAGATCAAATAATAAATATAAATAAAATAATACTTTTGTACGTGACAGTACTATGACAATGAAGAATATTCATCCATTATTTTTTCAATGTTCCACATAGCTTTTCTGTTATGCTTTTGTCGTAAAAGGGGTACTATTTCAGGCACTATTTTTTGGTATATAGCTGGCTTAGGAATTCAATGGCTTTCTGTGTGATCTCGGTCGGGTACGCCAGCTTGACGGTGCAAAATATTTTACCCGTGTTTGGTATGAAATATCTCAGTTTCTATAAGAGCTACGAAGTTGAGACTTCGGGAGCCAGGGGTACTATTTGTGCACTATTTTTTGGGATATAGAGCATATTTGGGAACAGCACCGTTCTCGAGATTCAAAACGGGTACGCCAGCTTGACGTCAAGTTAGCGTACCCGTTAAACAAGGCTCATATCTCCGAAATTACAAAGGTACTATTTTTTCTAACTCGGTACTAATTGGGTACTATTTAGACACTATTTTTTGGAATCTTCAGATCCTGGATATCTTCGAAGGGTACGCCAACTTGACGCTCACGATATTAAGTACTTAAATGTCCCTCAACTAGTTGTCAACCTATACAGAAACGTCACTTTAATTAAAGCTCAATTTGAGTGGCCTTTCTGAATTCAGCCATATGTACAATAAATGAGACATTATGAAGTGTACCTCTGAAACATTTGGATTATGTTCCGTTTAAATGTTGTACAAGCTTTTTTCATTACTTTGACAGTACCCATTATACAGAGAAACCTAGTAGTTGAAATAATGGAAAAAATACAGTATCTGAGATCATAGAATACACCTACCCCGTGTTTTGCCAAATCTCATACGAAATTCCAATAAGGAACGTAATTCCATTGTAACTAAATGTTTCAGAGGTGTATTTTAAGATCTCGCAAACAAGCTTTGTCCTAACGAATTAGACTGATGACCTAGGTATATGACAAACAACAAAAACTACCGAGAGAAAGATGGTAAGTTGATTCCTGCTTTACGATTTTCGTGTTTTGTGGTGACATTCATGGTTCAATATAGTAATAGCTATATTAATAGCTTTTAATAAAACAACTGGCAGTAAATACATTTCTGTCACGTCTTTGCTTAATTGAAAAATCAAGGATATTGAGTATGATACAGAACTTAACATTATCAACAGATTACTATTCAAAGTTTAACTTTGTTTTAAGGACATTAATGTTGTTATTGCCACTTCAGATTTGAGTAAGATACCAGTTTAAGAAAGTTAACAGCCATTACATTACAGTGATACACACTGTCTTATCATGGTATGATCGATTAAACCTCTTATCAGAGCAGCCATGAGTGCCTACTTGTGGAATATTGTTTAAAGA
Organism: Tortricodes alternella; assembly: GCA_947859335.1. NCBI lineage: Eukaryota > Metazoa > Arthropoda > Insecta > Lepidoptera > Tortricidae > Tortricodes > Tortricodes alternella. Next base: position 12,446,019 of record OX401977.1, read on the forward strand.
CCATATAGGGCAATTTTCCAAAAGGGAAAAGGAAATTTCTATTAAAATCACCCATTGTAAATTTAATGCATGTTATTGGTAACCTACCTAGCATTAAATTAATTTATTAGGTAGTTTACAGATAACCTACCTAATAAGGGTGGACCTGACAATGATAACAATTATGATAACAGAATGATTTTTTTCTTGAATTCAAGGTTGTTTCAAATTTTTCTTATTATATGAAATAATTAAATCTGAGAATCACAGCATGCCATAGCAACTAAAATTATAATAATAAAATGAGCTGTTTATACACGGATAAAGTACTAATAACGAAATCCTAAGAGAGTAATGAAGGAAATAATGCCAAATGACTTTGAATTACAAAGCCATTATCATTTTGTCACACCAAGGTTGTGGGTAGGCATTGATTGATTTACTGAAGCATGAATTAAGTGGAGGATGGTGGAATGATTTTAAAGATTGACCCGATATTGATGATTTAGAGTACTCAGATTCATTTATGTATAAGTATTATAATTCTGGTATAATTAAGTCTCATTATTTTTTTTAAATTTATATTCCGTGAGATTATATATAACAAGTTATTTTAGATGTTTGCTAGTGTGTATGAATTAACATTATGAAGTAAATAGGCCATAACTTTACATATCTTTCATGTCAGAATCTACCAGGTACTTAATTAGGCTGTTACTATGGTGACCCCAAAAGAGAAAAGTAGTCTGTGGTCTGTGGATACAACTCAGTGAATCAAACTCAACATTTAAGAAGAGCTTTTTGAATAATACGAAGACCTAATTCTCAATAGTAGATAGATCAAATCGGTACTTACTTGTAGAGTGTGTAACCCGCACTTGGGGGTTCCAGAGAACCGGCGATCAGGACAGCCACCACCAGCCCATAAATGGCAATGATACCAGCCATGACAACAGGAATGATGGACTTCATGATCAACTCCGGCCTCATCACCGACATGGCGGCAATACCGGTACCCGACTTGGCTGTGCCATAGGCGGCTCCCAGCGCTGGAATAAAAGAAAATTGTATTTGAATATATGATTTAGCATAGAAAAAGGCTCTAAAGGTTCCTTTTAATGAAAAGTTTGTAGTCAACCTGATGGATCTCGCCTATGTCGTCACTTCTCCAGTTAGTAATTTCCCTTAATTTTTTAATTTTTTGTTTTTAGTTTTATTATAATCTCTTTGAGAGTGGGTTATTGAAGAGAGGATGAATAGAATAAGTCACTGATCGTTAACAGAATGGATGAACTGCTACATCAGCATATGGCTACTATAACTTTAGTTAGACTTAGCAAGCAAACTTCATGATAAGGCCTTTTGAGGATGAATCAAGTCTTTGATATTCAGCTCTCACATCATCAACAATTAAGGGCAAAAATTTCAAAAAAATAATAAGTTAAAGCACCTTTAACCATTGGGATAGGGGAGAGAATCGCAAATCTGTACTGGTAGTCAGCCAGTACTTGATCCGGAATCTGATTGATTCAGAATGATTGTGCATGAATCTGTGGTAATAGATACGGCACAAGACATTCAAGGGGGGTCAGCATGATACAGCACTAGGGTGTCCTAAGGGTTAACTTTGTCTGTTGATTCGAGGTCAAAATGTAGCAGATTTTTTACCTGCCACATGACTAGTTCAAGAGCTTTTCTTTGTGACCATACCTCGCCTAAATTGTAAAAAAAGTGCTGATGGCCATATAAAATGTATGGCTCTCATCACTCTTTTTACAATTAGCGAACTATATATGCATGTAATATAAGGTCAGCAATATTATATTCTCACTGTGAATAAGGCAATCACATTCTAGGTTTTATTTCATCAAGTCAAAGTTATTTTGAAATGGTGATCATCAAATAATAGTAGGCTCATAGTTTATTTAGAGTCCTGTTAAGAGTTTCACAGGGAAATTTGTACCAAAGAATGTTTATTAATAGTAATAAGATGATGTAAGAGCCCTAAACCTAACCCTTAACAGTCACAAAACAGGGTAAATAATTCCATTGAGTAATCCAATTTACTTATTCATGCATAAAGTAGGGAGTGGTAGTCAATTATGTCTAAGCATGGAGATTGTTGGATGAGATAACAGTCATATGACTGAAACTGCAAAGGATATCCTTCGTAGCTTCATCACAGGACCAATCACATGATCAAAAACCATAAACTAAATCTAAGTTCTATGTTTTTTACATACTTAGCTGTCAGTATCGCTGTCAAGTTTCCTTTTAAGATATTAAAAGAAACTCAGGACATCATCAGTTAAGTTAGAGGATAAGGTGAAGTTCAAAAACATATGACTTGTCACATGATGTCCTTAAGTTAGGTCATGTGACCTGAAAATGGTCACATTTTTTATCACAAGGTCCTGTGACTCAAGGGGATCCCCAACCACCGAAGATCTTGTTAATGTGATTTTCGGTAATAGCATCATAATAACGAAAATTAAAAAGTTATTAGAACCTACAAGAGTTAAAAAAAAGAGTAACAACAGAGGCCTTCTCCAACCGATAACTCAGTTTTTGGGTGCATTGGTGCATTAAATATAGTACGATTCTCATTAGAAAGTCATCATGCAGCCTCCTTCCCAAGGAGTCTTTGTTAGCTTTAGTTAAGTAGAACTACCAACATGGCAAAACTTATGTCAATCACATGACCAAGCAATGATTCATTTAGCTGAAATGATACAAATTAAAAATTCTGGAATCCGCCCCTCGCGCAAAAAACTCCGTCTAGACATAACACCCAATCTGCAACGCGTTCGTCACACATTTCCGAATGTCTGTCTATCGTATAGGACAAGGTGCGGCTATTCCTATATTTAGGACGCCTAAAATAACACCACATTCATATTTTATACTTATGATCAGTATCTACAGCGAATTATAATCTATGAACTCGATAAGGCATACCGCCAAATCACTGTAAGTAGGTAACCCATTTCGGTAGATCGATAAAACGAATCTAGACAGCCATTTCAATACAAGTAATACAGAATCTCTTACCGCTAAAGATGATAGCGGACGCCGCCCCCATAACTCCAAAGAAGGGTCCATAAATGGGACTATCAGCAGAAGCAACCGACATTTTGAATTTGAAGTGTGGGGTATTTACAGGTCCCAAAAACTGTGATGACTATCTGCACACACTCACTCCACGAAACTACTTTAGCACAGACAAATATGGCCCAAGCCTTGCAGACTCGATAGAATGGGTCATATGACGATTGATGTTCAAGGCAGTGCTCGATATGCCCCTAGTTCTGATTGGCTCTCGTACGTCATTTCCTAAATGCGCAACCAATCCTGAGCTAAACATTTCGCAGCATTCTGACGTAGATCATTGATGTGGATCGCTGGCCAGCAATTTCCTTCTGCGCATGTACGCTTCAACAATTTCACTCCTTTTTATGACATACTAAAACAAAAAAAGATACCTTGCTGAAACATGTTCGCAAAATTATATTAAAAGGGTAATAGTTTTTGGAAAATTTATTATATTTTTTGAGAATTATACACATTTCAAAGTAAATAATCAATGTAATGATTAAAACAGGGCTGCCATGTGAAAAACAATAATGATTTTGGTAGTTTCAAATTTAACTATACTTAATGTTTATTTACTACCAGCGCCTCTATTCTGGAACGCTAAGTGATTCTGTAGCGACTCGTAAACGAGAATTCTCATCCCACTCTTCCGCACGACGCGTAATGCGTAAGAGCGAGATGAAAAATCTCGCTCGCGAATCGCTACAGAATCACTTAGCGTTTCCGAATAGAGGCGCTGATTTTTAACCATACACCATTTTGTTCATCATAAAATAAGGGACATCTGGCGGCTCTGGGATCTTACTCTCTTTAATACTTTACAGATGTGTGCATATTACCTGACAATGATTTTCTTACATGGAAAACTTCGTGGCAAAAACATATATGGAAAAAATTACAAGAGATGGGAACTGAATTTCAAGCCTACGTAGGTCAGCGTTGTGATTTTTTAAAATTTAATTCAATAAAACACTTTTTTTTTCAAGTCGAATGGGTTACGAACCGCCATCATTGCATGTTTTTCCGCCGTTGTGCTGATTATGGATTTTTAATAAATAGTAGTTTAGTTTATTTTACAGTGGCTACACCACCCACGTGCGTACATCAAGTGTCATCTTGACATGTCATAAATGACATTTGCGTTTAAAAACATGCGGCGTTGTTTAAAAAATATATTTTGAATTATTATTTTATTAAAGAAAGAGTAATTTTAAGTAAAATATGAAGTTCAATTACAAGGTTGGTATTGAATGAATTAAATATTCTTGTTTAAAACTTATTTGTTACGGATAACAAGTAATAAACCAAAGTTTGGAACTGCTCTCCCTGCATTTGTATTTTTTTGCACTTAATCATATAAATAACCTTGGTATCTTTAAGTTGAGAGTGTATGGACATTATTTAGGCAAGTCCGTTTACATACAATAAAAAAAGAAACGGTTTGAATGGGAATAAATACAAAATAACATACTTTGTATTTATTCAGTACATTCCCTTTTTTGTGCCTAATTAAGAAAATATTGATACTGTTCATAAATATCTTGCTTATCATGACAGAGTATCTACTTAAATACGATAATTATTTGTAAAAAAACGTAACATAACCTATTAATTAAAACTTTTCAGTTTCAAAACCTGCTGGGTACTGTGTACCATAAAGGTGATATACTCTTCACGAATAATGGTAACTGTATCATAAGTCCAGTGGGCAACAAAATAACTATATACAACCTCATACAGTAAGTAAATGTGATTCTTATTTTGATTGAAATGGCTACAAAAACCATTTTAGTATGGTCATATCTTATCCTACTAATAATAAAAATGTGAAAGTTTGGGTGGATGTTTGTTACTCAGTCACGCCAGAACGGCTTAACGGATCTGGATGAAATTAGGCACAGAGATAGATTATAGTCTTGAATAGCATATAGGTAACTTTCATCCCTGAAAATGTATAAGTTCATGAGGGAATAACTATAACCGAATTGCACGCAAACATAGTCGCGGGCAGAAGCTAGTTCTTCATATTTTCAGAATTAGAAATACAGTGAATTTCATTAATAACGACCTCGGTTGTAACGTCCTTTTGGTTATAGCGACGTCGCGAAGCGCGAGCTTACGTCCCTTGAATTTAAAGCATACTTTCGTAGGAAATGCATTCGGCTATAGCAGCGACAATTTCGGGTATAAAGACTTGTTTTTATGAACCATTTGTGACAGATTCCTAGAAATCCCTTGCGAATATTGTGACTGAGTCGGCAGGCAAAGGCACAAAGACTCGTTCATAAAACTATTAAGCATTCTCATTCTTTGTTTAAATTCACAGATGGTCAAATGCTTTGTTTGTATGTAGGATAGCATGTGTACGAAATTAAACTTATGAATCAGTTACGTAGCAATTTCCAGTGAGTAGACAGTGTTTCTTAAACTTGTGAATATGGCTCCTAGACGTACATTTACTGTTAAAGAAAAAGTGGACATCATTTCGAGATTAAATAATGGTGAAAACAATATTGATCTGTGTAAACAATTTGGAGTTTCACATTCTATAATAAGTAAATATACAGGACTTTAATTTTGGATATTGAGACTGCCGGATATAGCGACGACATAAAGTGGTCCCTCGGCCGTCGTTATAACCGAAAACCACTGTGCTTAAGATTTTTTATTGAAAAGTGCATTTTCTAAAATACATACAAGCATTAGCAAATACATTACACGAATAATAATAATAATAAATAATAATAATAAAGCCTTTATTTCTGTTAACATTTGTTTTTAAAAGTATAGTAATTTTATTTTTCTTTTTCTTAAAAATATTTATTTTTAAGAAAAAGAAAAATAAAATGCTAGTTTTATGCAGTAACTTTAGTTTTACTTTTTCCCTTTCCTTCCTTTTGCTTGTTAGCAGATTGTCTTTGGGCGACATAGGCCTCCTCCAGGTTTTTCCATTTGTTTCTATTTCTAGCGATTTGAACCCATCTTTTTCCTACTATCTATATGATGTCATCCTCCCATCTTTTGATTTGTCTACCTCGTTTTCTTGTATTTGTTCTGGGGTACCACTCTGTGATAGTTCTTGTCGATTTGGGTGTTTTGCCCTAATCATGTGGCCCGTCCATCTCCATTTTAGTGTTTTTACTGTGGTCTCTGCATTATTGAATTTTGTTTTTTCTTTTATTGTCATTAGTTTTATTTTATCTTTTATTTTCACTCCAAAAACGCTTCTTTCCATTGAGTTTTGGCACACTCTTAGCTTGCGCATATGTTTTTTCTGTAGGGCCCCAAGTCTGGCACCCATATGTTAAGCAGGGCAAGATGCAGGTGTTGAAAACTTTTTACTAAAATCACTTAAATTATTGTGTATTGTAATATCTTTGTTAACGGCTCTAATTTATTTTGAAGTAGCATATTTGCACAGAACAATTTATCAAGATTGTTTACATTATTACTAATTCTAAAAAACAAAGTATAATACTATAACAATGCTTAGATTAGTGACTAAATAGCTAATAGTAGCCATTTTACTCAATACCCTGTTGAATTAGATTAACTTTCTTTAGTGAATGGTATGTATTTTATTTACCATGTAGTTATTTTGTAAAATCTTATATATATATAAAATGCTATTTCGTTTCAATGTTGTAAGATGACATCTTTGGAGCTTAGTAGCCTTCTCATAAATTTTAAAACAGTTGGCTTTTGCAGGAATAAGAGTATAACATTACCTTTGGAAAGTAACTTTAACTACACAGCACTAGATGTTTCACCTAATGGAACCACACTACTGGCAGTTAATGAACGTAAGTAAATGATTAACAAAAATATCCTACATACAAAGCTTTAAGTCTTTTAATAGTTCAGTGTTTAATGTACTAATTTTGAATGAATGATATAATAAATACAAATATAATAATAATAATATTTATTGTCCTGAGATTGCATGCCTTTATTGTGCAATAATGTACAGTCCATTGTAATATTAACATCATGTCCAAATTACTTCAATCTATAAATGATTATGATTAAGGATTTTCATTTCCTTGAGGTAATTTGGTAGTCACTCGAAAAATGATCAGATAAATGGAGTTAGAACAATGTTACTAGTGCATAGTTTCTGTCTTAATTATATTAAAGTATATAGAGACCTCCTAAGTAAAAACCCTTAACTTTAAATTTTATTAAACTACTTCAAAGGTTTATTATTAGAGATGCAACAAATAGTGGTTTAGCCGGATATCGGAAACCGGATATCCGGCATGGCCATTGACCGGATATCTGCAACCGGATATCCTGCTGTACATTAGCTATCTCTAAAGTCGTGTTAGCTGGCGCGGCCTTCGCGTGGCGAGCTAGTTTCAACTTATTACGGATTGTAAGTGCGCGGGGAGGCCCTTTGAGGTTCAATAAGCGCTCTATAACCGCAGTTGGGAATATTCAAACGTGCACTATGTGATGTTAAGTGAAGTTGTATGTTTAAATAAAAAGAAACTAAGCTGTTATTTGATAACTGACGTTGATTTCGTTTATTTCTGATGGCATTTTTTTATTTGTTTTATCTTATTTCTGGTGCATATCCAGCCGGATACCGAACCACTATCCGGTATCCAGCCGGATAGTAAAATCATGGCCAGATAGGCCAGATACCGGATAGTAACCGGATATCCGTTGCACCTCTGTTTAGGGGTCGTCCACAAATTACGTAACGCAATTTGGAGGGAGGGGGGTCTGGCCAAGCGTTACGATCCGGTTACGTTGGGTGAGGGGGGGGGGGGGGGGGGGTTCAAGGTTGGTGTTACGTCACGATTTTATAATATTGCACAACTAATGTAAACTCAAGAAATTATAATTTATATTATTAAAAAATGGAACCGAAATACGTTCATAGATGATTATACCTCGCCTAATGTAAAAAGAGCGCCGAATTACCTAATTATTAGGCAAAAACTTTTTACAAAGCACTTGTTACGTAACGGAATGGAGAGGGAGGGGGGGGTCCCGGGTAAGCGTTACGGTCCTGTTACATGGGGGGAAGGGAGGGTCAAAAATTTGAGAATTTTGCGTTACGTAATTTGTGGACGACCCCTTATTATGCATTTGTTCAATACATAATGCATTAAGCAATATGGAAACATAAATTTGTTTGATTTTCTTTTACTTTATGCATTAAGTTTCACTTGTGTAATTCTAAAACAACCGTGAATTTATACAGTAATAAACTTTTGTCGAACAATTAAACATTGCAAATTTAAAGAATAACAAGTGGATAATGATTATGCACGTATCAGCTATAAGCTGCCTGTGCATAAAAACTATAATAATAATAATACATTTCAGAGGGTGTTGCTCAAATGATCAGCCTGCAAACTTGCAATGTAGTGCACAGATATAAATTCAAGCAGGAGGTGAGCGCTGTCAAATTCAGTCCCGATGGAAAATACTTTGCTGCGTGCTGCGCTGACATGGGTAAGCTTTGATCATCTAGTACTTAATAACTTTGTTCAGTTAGATAAGAATTGCGAAGCCATATTGCATTTTAAGGGTTCCGTACCTCAAAAGGAAAAAACGAAACCCTTATAGGATCACTCGTGTGTCTGTCTGTCTGTCTGTCTGTCTGTCACAGCCAATTTGCTCCGAAACTTGAGTTGAAATTTTTGTATACATACTCGTATGTCAGTCAGTGACCGCAACACGGACGCGTGACGTAAATAGATGAATTTTAAACACGGTGGTTATGTAGCGGCGCCGTGGAACGACGCAGCTCCGCGCCGTGCCACGACGCCGCGGCGTTTCACGTTCACGACACGACGTCGGATCTCGTCGGATCGGATTTCAGAAGGATCTTTCTACCTTTTCTGCATATCTAGTTGCCAAATTAACTAACACCAACATTTAGATACTTCAACATAGGTATATGCTGTATATGTAGAATGTAAAATTCTTCTATTTTACATTCTAGTATTCATAATGACAGCACCATGTCATTTCACGGGGGAGTATCGATCATTCATAATGAAGCGAGTGTTTAAGAAGTCGAGGGATGACGTCACGTGCCTCGATTGGTCCTCGTGCTCCCGGCTCCTGGCTGTCGGCTCCAAAGATACTACCACTAAGATCTACACGGTGGATTACTTGGATAACCTTAGTATGTACTCTCTTGGAGGGCATACGGATAAAGTAAGTTGTATTTTTACAGATGTCAGTTCTTAGCGATAGTATTGTATTTTTGTGAAACGGACATCTGGTAAGTTTTCGATATTTATTAGGAAAATTAGATCATAACAAGGCCACCATTAATTTTATAAGGAAGTGCTCTTATGTGAGTATTTCTCGAATAGTTTGTACAATACAATACAAATACCCTTTATTGAACACCACATAAAACATGTTGGAAAAAGACAAAGAAATAGGTAACACGGTATTAAATAGGCGGTCTTATCGCTAAGTAGTGATCTCTTCCAGACAACCTGTGTACATAGAGGTAATGTGCACAAGTCTGTAACTTTTAATTGTTACTATTTCGTTGCGATTTTGTTACCAGATTTTTCAATTGTATTAGTTTTTTTTTTTTTATGAACAATGTATATTTATTCGTTTACTTACATAATAAAAAAAAAACTTTAGAAATAAATGCAAAACTGATGGATAATCTATTAAAGAAATGGTAAAATTAAAAATTTACTGACGTAAGCACGTTCAATACGTACATGCTTTGCATACGGCTTTATTAACCTTATGTTGATTATTTTTATTATTCCAGATAGTGGGCGTTTTCTTTGAGGCGAAAAGTCTTGATCTTATAACAGTCAGTCGGAACGGTCAAGTGTGTCTATGGGAAGCCAGCATAGACATGGATGAGCTTGTGACGTCAGAGGTTCAGATCTCTCACAGAAAGAGACGGAAAATACTGGAAGAGAGCGAGGGAGAAGATGATGTTGATGAGAAGAATGTGGTTGAGAAGGAGAAGGATTATGTGAGTTTTATTGTTATTGCGACATTGAAATATATAGTAAGCAACTGCTCAAAGTAATTTTCGTGATGCTTACTTTTGAGTTGTCAGAACGCGAATCTGACACCATCTCAGGTTCAGTCGCACGTCAGTCACCATCCATGGCACCCATTTAAGTGACACTAATAATTGAAAAAATGCCCTCTCGCATCGTGCGGTGTGAGACCGGAGCACCACCGACCACACCGTCCACAATGATGTGATAGCGTGTGAATCAAGCAATATTAGACTTATGTGTTTATGTCGTAAGAACTAAGACATCGGCATTAGCGTGCGTGGGTAAGCCATGGCGCTGGCGTTTGACAACCTTCTATGAGACTTGTTACACGAAATTGTACTGATAGACATAATCCTTCGTTTGAGATCCTTGTATTGCGATGGATAATGAATTCGGTAGTACGTACTATGTAAACCCTTTATTGAAAAATAAACATTAGATGATTATTGATGTAGAATTTAGCCACTTATTCTTTTTTATTGCGTATTACAATCCAAAACTGACTGATCGACCAACAAGTTGGCCTAGTGGTTCCATAATAGGAATATAAAAATGAAAACTCGAGGATGCGGGTTTAATTCCCTCCAAAGACATACTTGTAGCATATAAAGATGTCTCAGAGTTTGTGTGAGTCTCAAGATACAGGGTATCCTGGTCAAACACACGTTTAAAGCCTGGCGTCCACTAGACTGGCCGAGGCGAATCGAATCGAATCGCAATAATTCGCCTCCTATATTTTCTAATGCAACTGCGTCCATTGAATCGGCGCGCCGCGGCTCTTCGTCAATGGACGCAGTTGCATAGAAAATATAGGAGGCGAATTATTGCGATTCGATTCGCCTCGGCGAGTCTAGTGGACGCCAGCCTTTTAACGGACGCCAGCCTTAAGTTCAGAACTGCCCCCTCCTGTTCCCGAAAGTTATGGACCCTTGGACTATATCCGCGTGTAGGACATCAGGCATCATTTTTGTATGTATGCACAAAACTTAAAATTAAACAGTCGTTTTCATTAACTTTTGGTCACAGGAGGGACAATTTTTGTTTCTTGAAGTGTGTATTAATGTTACTTTTAATGTTACATTAACTTTAAGTAATTCTGTGTTATTTTTTACAGCAAAGCGACAACGACGAAGAGATGGAAGCCAAAGCCAGCAAGTCTTTGTTTGAGAAGAAGCTTTTATATAAAAAGCTCGGGCGGCACTACATAGGAGATGCTATTCGGGGTGCGCACCATAAAGTGAAGCTCTCCGCCGCGCAGTACCACAAGGGGACCAAGATGCTGGTGACAGGTAACTCAGTTTTTTACCTGCGTTATATTTATTCATTTAATAACACATATAGGTGGACCATTTAACTCAGTCACTGCCCGGGAAACTCTGGACCACGAACACCCGGGTGAGAACTGAGTTAAAAAGTTCATATATATTATCACCACACGATATAAACATACTAGCTTTTACCAACAACTTTGTTTGCATGGAAATGTATGTTTAAATATATCGAAAATTGCTGACCGCACGTACTTCCCATGAATAAAATTGCAAGCCTCTATTTCAACCTCTAACGGTTGAGTTTCTTTTAAAAAAAGTTGCTTATGTCCTTCCCCAGGACTCAACCTATCTCCATACCAAATTTCATCAAAATCGGTTCTGCGGTTAGACTGTGAAAACATAACAGACATACAGACAGACATAGTTACTTTCGCATTTGTAATATAGTATGGATAATAAATAAAATAGCAGAATGCGACCTTAATGCTAAATAATCGGTTTTATATTTCCATGCATTTACGTACGTAGAGAAGTATACATATTATAACAATCAAAGTTGACATGCGTTTACCTTGTATTTTTTCAAAAAATATGTGATAATACATAATATAATGTCAATAATAATCCAGCAGTGGACGTCTCCAGGATGAAATGATGATAATAATGAAGACAGTAATCTAGAAGTTCTACGTATTTTTGTATGGTGTTGTGAATTTGGGTGTCGCCCTTGGCACCAAAAACTGGAGAGTGTTAAACTTCTTTATTATCAACAGGCTTTACAAACGGCATATTCTTCCTCCACGAAATGCCTGACGTCAATCTGATCCACACTCTCAGTATATCGGAGCACCGTATCAGTTCCGTGGCGATATCGGCGCAAGGCGACTGGATTGCGTTCGGGTGCCCTAACATCGGCCAACTTCTTGTGTGGGAATGGCAGAGTGAGTTGGGTCCAATATTATATACATACATGCTTATGCAGAAATAAGTACACTGTCAGTCCCATGGCGATATCTACGCCAGGAGACTGGATCGCGTTAAATAACTTAACTTTTAAGTTAACTTCCGTTAAATGTTCCGAAATGTAACGCTTTAACGTTTAACTATGTTAGCTTTTTTAGTAACGGATTAGCGGTTAACGAAGTTAATTAAGTTATTAACGGTGCCCAGCTATGCTAGTAACAAATAATACGTTCACATACCCATGATCTTTGATAGAACTCTCTAGATCATGGGCTTTTGAGTGTCATTCATCAATTAATATTTTTGTGCATAGAACTTACTGCTGTCAAAATCATTAGTCTCCTGTCCAATTAAAATTTGCTTTACAAAACAAGACTACCATTGAGATATTTCTTGGGTAATATTTTTTACTTCAACTTTTTTGATATGTTTGAGAAGGGTGGAAAATAAGAAAGGCAATGGATAGGCCTTTGCGTGGGACCTTTATTTATTTATTTATTTTTAAATCAAAATATATATGTCGACAGGCGAGCAATACGTGATGAAGCAACAGGGCCACTCGCTTGATATGACCTGTCTCGCTTACTCCCCCGACGGTCTCTATATAGTTACTGGAGGCTACGACGGCAAGGTAGGCCAAATAAATAAAACAAATAAATACAACATTTTCATAACATGATATGTAAATATTAATGTAGTTAGCTATTGGTAAAAATAACACATGCTCAAGTACGACCGGACGGCGTTTTTTTCACGCTAGTAAAATGAAAAATATGAGACAATTTTAAAATTACTGATGTCACTGAGCTGGAGCGTGGACATGAGTGAGCGTGGATATTATGGATTATAAACACTCATGTCCACGCTCCAGCTCAGTGACATTAGTAATTTTAAAATTGTCTCATATTTTTCATTTTACTAGCGTGAAAAAAAAAAAAGAAAAACAGCGAGTGTTAGGGGTTTTATTTCTTTATGAAGGGTTACCACCAAAAGATGATACATCAGAATCTTATAAACTATAGAACAATACAAAATTATATCATACGCATAATGCTCACTCAGTTACAGGTATCCACAACATGCAATAATATAATAAGCCACTGAGTAAAGGCTATTTTTCATACAATTTTATAAGATTGCACATAAAAAGGAAAACAACATGAAAGAGCAGATAACATAATTTCAAATTAATAATCTAACGTACTTATATTAAACACCTATCTAATTGTATAGGTACATACATAACCAGATATAAAGCCAAAAAAAAAAACAAAAGAATAAGTACATACATGTTAAATTTAAGATTCGATTTGAAGCAAGGCGACATTTCAGGGTTGTAGATTTGACCAGTATGGTCGCCGCAATTACAAACTCTGTGCCACTAAAGCACTCGCCTACGGCTTAGTGAAATAAGGAACTAAACGAAATAAGCTATTTTGTTTCTAGGTGAAAGTATGGAACACTACTACCGGTTTTTGCTTTGTGACATTCAGCGAGCACACTTCCACGGTTACTAGCGTGGTGTTTAGCGCCAATAAGAAATTCTTCGTGTCGTGTTCGCTAGATGGCACTGTGCGGTGCTACGACTTGACTAGGTAAGATACATCTTCTCTCCCCGTCTCTCATACACTCTCCCTCTTGTTGCTGCTGCTCTCTTTTGAGGCTCTCCGCTTGTCTTGCTGTCCCTTCGCTTTACAAAGGTATCCAGGTTTTGTAGTGGTAGAGCCAAACAGTAATCCTAGTGAGGATTACTGGTTACTGTTCGAATGGGCCGGCTCGAACGGGGTAGTACCACACTCTCACAGAATATCGGCGTAGTAATAGCTTGCTATTGCGTTTCGTACGGTGAGTGACGAGATCCGGAGGCCTATTCCCTCATCCCCATCCCATCCCCATTCTCCATCCTCCCTAGACTGGTAACGCATTGGCAGCACCTCTGGTGGTGCAGATGTCCATGGGCGGCGGTGACCACATTCCATCAGGTGGGCCGTCAGCTCGTTTGTCAGTCAATTGACAAAAAAAAAACACTTTTGACAGTTGTTCGAGGCAAATTTCAAGTAAATCAAACATCAGGAAGGGAAAAATGGGATTAGTCTATCCCCCTGTCAGTCATATTAATATGATTAGCGAATTTGAACCATGTATTTATGATTTAAGGTCGATATTACTGTGTATGTCCATCGGCTACTGCTAGACTATAATAGTAATCGTAGTCTACTCTGGAAAGCGTTCTTTGAACTTGTTGTTTTTAGGAATTAGAATTTAGTCTCTTCCCACTCCTACCTCTCTTGTACTATTTATTATATGAATTAAATAGTTATTACTGCACTGGTAGCTTAGTGGTCTTACACTCGGCCTCTGGTGCAGAAGGTCGCGGGTTCGGCTCGCTTCTGAGATATTTACCAGGGCTATTTCGGTGAAGGCAAAGCATCGTCAAAAAACTTGCGTACCATCTGCAAAAATGTGTGTGTCCCCAATCCGCACTGGGCCCGCGTGGGGACTACTGCCCAGCAGTGGGACGTGTAATGATGATGATGATGGGTCATTATAAATTTCCCTTAATTTCAGATACCGCAACTTCCGAACCCTTACATCGCCAAGTTTGGTTCAGTTCAGTTGCGTGGCGCTAGACTCGAGCAGTGAGTTATGCGCCGCGGGCGGGCAGGATGTCTTCGAGATATTCCTCTGGTCGGTCAAGTTTGGGAAACTGTTGGATGTAAGTGTCTTAAGATCTACATATTAAAACTTTCGTGTGACATTATTAACACTAGAAATAAACACGGCTTCACTCACGAATTATTGTCAGAAGTAGTCCGACATGTTTCGGACTACGTCGACTAAGTCGACTATAATGTAACATATTTAGTACTCACTAGAGGACCCACCACAGCTTCGCCCGCGGTATTTTCCATACAAACTTTATCACCCCTTTTAACCCCTTTAGGGATGGAATTTAAAAAAATCCCTCCTTAGTGCACCTCTAGGTTACTCGAGGAATGTCTTCTCCAAATTTCAAACCTCTAGGACCATCCGCTTAGGCTGTGCGTTGTCTATAAGTGAGTCACGGTACTGTTTTATATGTATAGATTGCGTACTGTTACGTTATGCGCAAATTCTATGCTCTTTATAATGCACTAAATTACTCCTTTTTAGGGTTCCGTACACAAAGGGTAAACACGGGACCCTATTACTAAGGCTCTGCTGTCCGTCTGTCCGTCTGTCTCCAGGCTGTATCTCATGATCCGTGATACTTAGACAATTGAAATGTTCACAGATGATGTATTTCCGTTGCCGTTATAACAAAAAATACTAAAAAACAGAAATAAATAAATATTTAAGGGGGCTCCCATACAACAAACGTGATTTTTTTGCTCGGTTTTGCTCGATATTGATAACGGCAACATGTAAATGCTTGAAATACTCACACAATATTTAAATATATATTATCAAAAAAAAAAAAAAGGGGGGCTCCCATACAACAAAGGTTTTTTTTTTTTTGCTTGATTATAATGGTACGGAACCCTTTGTGTGCGAGTCCGACTCGCACTTGGCCGGTTTTCTACTTAAATTCTTGCTTGTAGGTTTTCGGCGGTCATGAAGCGCCCGTATCCTGCCTCGCCTTCAACCCAGCTTTGTCGAGCTCGCGTCTCGCATCAGCCAGTTGGGACAAGACCGTCCGTCTGTGGAACTGTATAGAGACCAGTTCGGACAGCGAGAGCATACAGCTCAACTCAGACGCCCTACAAGTTGTGTTTAGACCTGATGGGGAAGAGGTAAGAAAAATGATGACATTAACCAAATTAAGTTAGTTTGTTATTATAACTTAGTAGTATGTTTAAGGTTAAAAATTGGTCGGGGCAGTATCCTCCGTTTATGGAACTGCATTGAGACCAGTTCAGATGGAGAGAGCATACAAATGTCTGACGCCCTGCAAGTTGTGTTCAGATCTGACGGGAAAGTGGTTAGGGGACTCGTATTTAAATAGGTGCGAATAAGTAGGGTTTGGTAAATGTAATCTTTCAACAATGCCCGTATAAGTAAACCGGGAAAACGGGTGCTATTAATACGGGCTTGACGATTTCTCCACATTAACCAACGATGTCAAAAGAAGGATATGGCGTTCAATGCAATTTGAACAAATAACTTAGTCTATTTACAAGTTTATAAACTGCGAAGCTCTATTGCCAACGTCTTAGTTCTTATGACATTTACACCGAGTCTTATTTTGCCTGATTCATCGCTGTCTTTCATTGCTCGCTAGGAGCTACGAACCACAAAAACGAAACGCTTGAATCAGCCAATAATGGACCTTTCCTCAATGTAATAAGAACGCTGATGTCGGCAATAGTTACCGAGTATGCGGTTCGCCATGCTCACATTTGACACCACAAAAGTGAGCATGGCGAAAATCGCGTTGGGCAGTTCCCTACTATATATATCTATGACATTAATCACGTCACTTGCAGATAGCGGTGTCGACACTTGACGGCAATATCACGTTCTTCGACTCGACGACGGGCGACCAGACCGGCAGCGTCGAAGGCCGGGCCGACCTGGGCGCGGGCCGGGCTGATAAGGATCTTATCACGGCTAAGAAGATGCTCAAAACTAAGTTAGTATAACCTTTGGCAAAGCGATAATGTTTTAAACATACATTTGTATAAGTGTTTATATCATTTGTGATACCGCTGTATGGGACATACATAGAGGTTTACTTACTGACAATACTTTCAGATAAATTCGGTTCTTGACTGCTTTACAAACAATATTTCAGGCTGCTTGTTAAGTCTAGTTGAATGTGAAAAAAATATTTTCTACCTTAAATTTCCTCATTTTCAGGGAAAAAACGCTATAATTATTTTGCATTAATAAATTTGCCGCCAAAACACTATCCACCGTCAGCTCTCGCATGTGACGTCATTCCGATGGCATAAAAGAAAACAAAAATACACAGGTTGTCATAAATGTAAAGAAGCGGGAGTCAATAATGTACAAGCAGGGAATAGACGACCCGATAAATCGGTACGAGCGCGAGCGCGATCCGGCGCTGTGAGCGCGATTAGGAACGGGCCGATTGCTATGATTCTATGGCGTCGTGTTTAGTGTTTTAAATGACGTGACTTAGAAGCAAAAAATTATGGTTTTAAATGATTAAAATATAAATAATCTTGACTTATTTTTAGACGACTCATATTCTATTTGTATTGTTGAGGGTTAAGCTATCATTCCACAGAAATATATTAATATTTGTTACGATAGTCAACTACCCAATTCAAATTTTGTTTCTTTTTGGTTCTAAATAAAGATATCTTTCTTTTCTCCCGTGACACCATTCATATCAGCTAAGTAACAGTAATTTAATAAATATCAAAATACAGTCCACATTATTCAGCATGTTGGGGTTTTATTTATATGACCAAGGCAGCGCCCCCAACAAACGCTCTTTTCTTATATTTTAAGGGTTCCGTACGCGAAGGGATCAACGGGACCCTATAACTGAGCCTACAACGTCCGTCTTTCCGTCTGTCAGAGGCCTCTAGCTCAGCAACGGTAACAGCTAGAAGGATGAAATTTTCACAGAATGTGTTGTTATGGCATGAATAGTAGCAAATAATAAAAATATCAAAAAGTTTTAAGCCTGAGGCTCTCCATACATTGATACCCTAAAAATTTACTGATTTTAGTTCAATTTTGTTCCAGCTGTATTTCCAAAAAAAATACTGCTATTTTTTTTCTGATTTTAGTTTATACTTCTGTTATAGAAATGGGAAAAATATATTGAAATCAAACCAGAAAATTACCGCTGCAGACACAATCTGCCAACTTAGTTGCAACTGTCAATGTTCTTATATCATTAACATAAAGTCTATTATTGATTGGTTGAGACCATGCCAAATTGGCGTACTACTGAACCCTCGGTGCGCGAGTCCGACTCGCATCTGACCGTTTTTAGGGTTCCGTACCCAAAGCGTAAAACGGGACCCTATTACTATGACTCCGCTGTCCGTCCGTCTGTCTGTCCGTCTATCACCAGGCTGTATCTCATGAATGAAATAATACTCACAGATGATGTATTTCTGTTGCCGCTATAACAACAAATACTAAAAAAATAAGAAAGAAAGAAACATTTATTCACTTACACAGAAGACACACAGAGTAACATAAATGTAAATTAAAAGCTATACAAAACAAAACGCGGTGTGACAAACAGAATAAAATAAATATTTAAGGGGGCAAAAAAATCACGTTTGTTGTATGGGACAAACGTGATTTTTTTGCCGTTTTTATAAATAATGGTACGGAACCCTTCGTGGGCGAGTCCGCCTCGCACTTTTTTAACAGGCATAACCTAACAACATGCACTGATTGTTGACTTGTTTTTAGAGCGTTCACGACTATATGCTACTCTGCGGACGGCTCCTGCATTCTAGGCGCTGGAAACTCGAAACACGTGTGTCTGTATAGTGTGCGGGAGGCCATACTCATCAAGAAGTTCGTCATCACGCAGAACAAATCGCTGGACGCCGTCAATGTAAGTAACTCGGTTTTAATATATTAGTACCTGCATTATTTTTTTGGTAAAACGTGTTTTTTTGGAAAAAATTATGCGTTGAAAGAAAGATAGTTTTTCTCACAAAAGAAAAAAACTTGAAAAAAAGAAGGATACATATAATCCACCACCTGGACTCCAACCGGGGTCTTCTGGTTTTCGGGACCGGTCGATTTCCCAACCGAGCTAATTACAACTTTGTGAATAGTGGCGAAATTAACCTTCGTATTCAAATGATATTGTAGCAGTTTTTCATTACCGGAAAACACGGATAAAACAACGTTTTCTTAAAATAAAACCTAGCTATATCGATTTTTCGCCCCCAAAACCCCCTGCATGCTAAATCTCATGAAAATCGTTGGAGCCGTTTCCGTGATTCAGATTATATATTATTAATAAGAATTGCTCGTTTAAAGGTATAAGATTAATACCGCTCGAAGAAAAATGAATGAAAATGGGAGCTTTCTAGAAAAATTAAAAATACGGGTCTCTTAATATTAATGAAATTTTTTGACTAGCTAAAAAACTTGACAAGTAGAAAGGAGTTACATACATACATATATCACGCCTGTTTCCCAAAGGGGTAGACAGAGACCACGGATTTCCATCTGCTACGATCCTGACACACCTTTCGCTTCGTCTACTCTCAATACTGTTAGTGTGTGTGTGTTAGTTACTGTTGTCAATTCCGTACTTTTGAATTTTTTGGATTTATATACCTATCAAGTCCCATTTGGTAAATAAAAATCACTTGACAGCTGCGTTCTATCCAGGACTTATAACTTGTTAAAGTACATAATAGAATAGAACATAATTGTGTGTCTCGGAACAGGTTATTTTTATTTGATTTTACGTAAGTAGTTACACATTTGGTGATAATCACGACATCACGACATTATCTATGCTGCCGGGTTGATTCATAGAACCTTTTAAGTGTTTATGGAAGTTTAAATCTAATATATAATAAAACCGAAAAAGTGCGCGTTAAACTCGCGTGGAGAGAGTTCCGTGATTATATGAAAGGAGGGGTATCGATAAGCTAAGTTTTTTTTTATACATATTTATCTTTGTTTTAGTAAAATACAGGGCACTACCTTAACGCTACAATAAATTAAAATTAAAAATGAGTACGTTTTCAGCACGAGAAAAATCAGCAAACTGAGGTCGAAATGGCATTTTTGGTAAATTCTGCCCTTTTTTTACTATATTGAATTGTTTTTAGACATGAGCGCATTTTGGAAGCAATTTCTTTTTTGTAATTTTATGTTTTTTGACTTCTTAAGAACAACATATAAAAAAATCACTATGCTAAACAAATGCGCTCATATCTAAAAACAACTCAATATAGCAAAAAAGGGCACAATTGACCAAAAATGCCATTTCAACCTCAATTTGCTGATTTTTCTCGTGCAGAAAACGTACTCATTTTTAATTTTAATTTATTGTAGCGTTAAGGTAGTGTCCTCTATTTTACTAAAACAAAGAGAAATATGTAAAAAAAAAGTAAATTTTTTTGGTCATATTGGGGCCAATTTTCTTAGCTTATCGATACCCCTCCTTTCTTATGTTACTTTAGATACCTACCATAGACTTCTTATAGGTTTTCCTGTAATCTATAGGTAAAGAAGTATTTTCTGTATATTTTTCGAAATTTTGCGCCCAGTACTTTTGGATATAAGAGGAGAATGGTGAATTTTCGCCTATTTTCCTAAATAACTTTAAAACCATTTATTTTAAAATTATAAAAAAAGCATATTTAAGAGCCTAACAACGAACCCTTTCTTTTGATATGTCACACGTCAAGGTCGTCAAGGTTTGCAATTTTTATTTTATTTTCTTATCTACCCCAATATGTGGGCACATATGTTTACAATTCATTTATTTACGTTAAACCAACTTACTTATGTGTACCAAATTTCAACTCAATCGGTCCAGTAGTTTCGGAGCAAATTGGCTGTGACAGATGGACAGACAGACAGACACACAGACAGACAGACAGACAAACGGACAGACAGACAGACACACGAGTGATCTTATAAGGCTTCCGTTTTTTCTTTTGAGGTACGGAACCCTAAAAATGTATGTTTGTTTGTTCGTTTCCTATGCATTCCTATACTATTCATCCGATTACGACGAAACTTTGGTGAGTTTTTGTGCGCAAGCCAGGGAAGGTTTGTGACCAAAAAATAAACAAACAGTATGCCGGGCATAGCTAGTTGAATATACATAGATAGCTATTTTGTGTTTCTATTTTTTTATGTGTATTAACATGTATGTTAATTTCCCAGGACTTCATAAACCGCCGTCTTATGACCGAATTTGGAAATATGGCGCTGGTAGAAGACCGCACGGAGTTAGAAGGCGGCGAAGTCGGCATCCGCCTGCCCGGAGTCAAAGAAGGCGATATGGCCGACAGGAAAGTGAAACCAGAGGTTAGTGCACATTGTCGAAGGAGGCGTTCGCGGGACGCATTGATGCGTTAGAATGAGACAAAAAGCTGCAAGCCGCGAAGGGCTTAAGATACTGACAAGAGCCAATGACTTTGAGTGATCCGTCACTGTCTGTTTGCACCGGAGTGACCGAGAAGCACTGTGTAGTTTTTTGTATGAGGAAAATCAAAAATGGATGTATTATATAATTAAACACACTACACGTAAAATATAAATTAGTAATTTAGCTTATTGTCGTATTGTTAGGTGCGAGTCCACTGCGTGCGGTTCTCGCCGACGGGCGAGAGCTTCGCCTGCGCGGCCACCGAGGGACTGTTCATTTACAGTCAGAACGCTGGCATCGACGGCACGTTCAGGTATGTTGGTTTTACATAATACTATTCGCTTGATTAAGCAAAAGTGAAATTGTAACGAAGAGCTGGACACTCTTCGTTACAATTTCACTTTTGCTCATTCAAAACGCGTCGGTGGTGACATGTGTCGCCAAACTTCTCCCATATATCTGGCAACATCGCGCGATGTTTGTCGGCCGCGACCTTAGTATAAAGAGAGGAAGTAGGCTATGTCCGGCCCAATCCGGGATATAATTGCCTACTGTCTCAGGATTGTCTCCGTTCGATAGGTAATCTGAACAGAGACAATGGGGATGTTTGCTGGGTAAAAAAAAAAGTAATTCTAATTAGTCCGTCAGTTAGATTATCAAAAAATATTGAACACGTATTTTTTGCTTTATCAAATCAATCAAAATTGACAAAGATAATGCGCATCAAAGTTCGGGAGTGGGGGCTAATGACGTCACTTAATGGTAAAAAGTTTACAAAGTCGTGACGTCACGCAGAACTTCAACGCCCTATTATCTTCGTCATTTTTTGTTTAATTGACAAAAGAAAAAATATGTGTTCAATATTTTTGTATAATGTAAATGACTGACTAATTAGACTTTTTTAGGAATCTAGCCAATTCTGCAATCGATGAATTATTAAGACACCCAAACACACAGCAATACGTTCTCCTGCGATTATCACACATTTTTCATTCATTTAGCGGTGCCGAAAAGCCGTGACGCGCGAACCTCGTGCGGTGTTAGCCCCGACTGGCGCACTGAGAAACGGGTCGAGATTTTGTTTAAGTGTGCATGCGGCGATGCATAGATACTTTGGCGGACACATACAAGCCGCGCGCGGTGCGTTTATATGAAGATAACTTACTTCCCCCCTCTGTATACTATGCTGCGACGTTGGCGAATTATCGCACTGTCGCCGGACTTCGCTTGACAACTTTGCGCGTCTCGTCTGACGTAGTCGCGCGATGTCTAATGAAGTTTCGCGAACTGCACTGCTGCTTCACGACGCGTGTCGTGTAGTGGCTTGAATGATACACAAAACATTTAAAAAATAACTCTCTGAATTTTCGTTTTGCCGACCGTAATTTCCAGCTGACGCTTTTACTTTTTAGCATGGTAATAACTGTGACCAGCGCCTCTATTCGGGAACGCTAAGTGATGTTGTAGCAACACGCGAGCGAGATTTCTCATCCCACTCTTGCGCACGACGCGTAATGCGTAAGAGTGAGATGCGAGTCTCGCTCGCGGGTCGCTGCAGTATCACTTAGACGTTCCCGAATAGACGCCCCGATCATGTAAGTTACGACATGATTGACGTAGGTAAGTTTGAAATAACCTTAAAAGCAAAGGCCGAAAACTGCGTTCGGCGAAATCACAATTCGGCGAAACATTCATCGGCGAAATGAAATATGTCAGATTTCAGACATTTATTGGTAAAATATATACAATTTACAAGTCAGAGTTAACATTTTAGTGTAATATTAGAATATATATTTATTATTTAACCTTTTGTACGCCACGGATGTATGCGAGAAGGCGTGCCTCGGACGCCGAGTGACGGCTGTAGGCGACATAATGTATGGAAAACGGCATGCCGTGGCGTCAGCGGCCCGGAAATCTGCTGTTGGCCACAGCCGACTGTGGCATTCAAAAGGTTTAGAGAACCTTGTCTTGGGGTCGGGTCGTTCACAGAAATCCTAGCTTTGGCCATTGAGTGTGACGTTATTATAACAAAAACCCAATAGTCATTGTGTGTACATTCTTCAGACCATACCGCCTCGAAGCCGATTCGACCCCCGCGTCAGTGAAACAGCGTCTGTCGGAGCAATCCTGGGGCCCAGCGTTGGTCAGCGCTCTGCAGTTGAACGAACACGTCATCATACGAGAGTGTGTCGAGGCAGTACCCAGTTCGGACAGTAAGTGTTTTTTTGAACCTTATTGTAACGCAGTCAAGATTGTTTCTGCTACTATAGGTTCGAGTGAGATATGACTTTCAGAAAGTAAACCGGTAATATCAATTAAAAAAAAGGCTCTCCTATTCCCAAATCTCAGGGAGACCGATACCTTAACACTTTCCGTGCCAAAAGCCCGTCTAGCGGGCGCTCCGACTGCTCAGATGCCGAAAAACCCACAAGGCGGGCTGCGCTATATGGATAGATAACTCTGTGGCCACTGGGTAACTACTTAAATTTATGTCGGGCATGGAAAGTGTTAAATTCAGGTTTTCTTTATAGGCCAAAACTGTGCCTGATGCTTTACTATAGTTAAAACATTTATTTATTTAACTTACAGATACTCGGTAACATCAGATAGGTACATAGTACAAAATTACACAAATTATTACGCAGTTGTAGTTAAAATGTTATAGTGTATATTTCTTTTTATATTTTTCTAGCTCCTGTCCGCGACTTCGTTCGCGTGGAATTCGGTTATAGTTATTCCCTATTTTTGTTTTTAAACCACCCCTTTATTAAAGCGAACAAAACATGAAAAAAATATTAAAATCGGTCAAGCCATTTTTGAGTTTCAGCGAGACTAACGCACGGCAACTGATTTTTATATTATAGAGAAGATAAGACTGTATGTCGCCTCAATAAATAAAAAAAAAAAAACGAAATTCCTCATCATCAAAGGAAAATATTTCTCAGGCTGCGTTTCTACCAGAGCTATGCGTACAGGCAGCTAATCAGGAAAAATCCACCACCAGTAGGATTGCAGTCATTTCAAAATGAAGTAATTCTATTGGTGGATTTTTTCCTCGCTCGCGCAGCTCCGGTGAAAACGCAGCCTTAACCTCTTCTTACGGCATCGCAATCGTCACATTATTTACTTTTATTTGGCAGTAATTTATTTATGACTCATAAACAAGTTGTTTGTAGGTCTGTCTCGAACGCTCAGGCCTAAGCACTTGATATCGAGCCAGAGCCAGTGTAGGTCCAATTGATATCCTGTTTTATAGCTTTATCTTTCAATATAAATTTGTTGCATTCCTCTGCTGCACTGGGAGTGAAGAAATAGCATAGAATGCGTGCAGATGCTTATCATCCTGGCATGTCGTAAAAGCCGACTAAGGGACGGGTCCTCTCCAACATGGTGGACTATCTGTATGGGCGATGGGCTGATCACCTGTCACCATAAGGTTCATCATACCATCTTAGGACTAATTAATCGAACGTGGCCACAAGTAGTCTTGTGGCTCTGCCCACCCCATTAGGGATTTCGGGCGTGATAATATGTATGTATGTATGTATAAATTTGTTTAAATTTTGAATTCATTCGAACAAATTTACACCCTAACAATAAAACCTTACTGACTGACAGACAACGCGCTGCTTAAATCTTGTCTATAACGATGAAATTTTGCACACGAATTCCTTAGATAACACGGATGAGCATTTAGGACTTCTAAAAATGTATCCCCTAAATTAAATAGGGGATGAAAGTTTGTACGGAAGTTCGTCATTTTTGAAACTATGTGGTGTTAGGGGTCATCCATAAATCACGTGATGTTCTATAGCAACTTTATACCCCTCCCCTCCCTCCACCTGGTGATACGTGGTGAATCCCCTATCCAAAGTATCTTTAAGAAAATCAGAATGTTATCGCGGTGGGCGGGGAAATCGTTGCGTGGCAACGGCGAGTCAAGGTCACGCGCATCTTTTCGTTTTACAAATCGCGCGTTCAACGAAAAGTTAAGTACACGTGATCCCCCCCCCCCCCCCCGTTTCGTGATTTTTCCGAACCCCCTCTCTCCCTTTCAAACCTCACGTGATTTACGAAAGGTCTCTTACCGATGGGGAATCCTATTCGGCACATATTAGTAATGACAGAAGACTAATAAATTAAGAAAAGACAGCTTTATATAGAAGTACGCTCCGGAATTCGCTTTAACAGTGCCTAAACTTGTTTTTTCACAGTTGTATTAACAGTGACATCACTCGACGAAGACTACACAGACCGACTGCTGTCTTCCATAGCTCGCCTCATAGAGGAGAGCCCGCATTTGGATCATTTGCTGCAGTGGACCAAAGCGATAGTGACCTTCAAGAAATGCAAGTTCCCGCAAAGCGTGCTCCTGGCTCTTGAGAAGGCCCTCACTGTGAAATACTCGCAGTTGAGCAAGATGTAAGTACTATCTCTCTTATTTTCTCCATCTCTATCTATCTACGAAGGTAAATATAAACTGGAAAATGGAAAATGAAAATGAAATCGAGTGTCAATCGAAAAACGTTTTCAAAAACGAATTGAAGGCGTGGTTGATAGATACCTTCAACGAAAAGGGTACCTAATTAAGGAATGCTAAATAAGTAAAATATGAAAAGGTATTAGTATATGTATGTGTATATATATATACATATATATATACACGTATAGAAGTGTATGTGTATATGTATACATATTAAAAATTGTAAGGAATCTGGTGGCTGTCAACAGCACCGCCTATCCATCATTATCTGTCTGTTGATTCTGAATGTAGTAATCATTGTATGTATCTTTTGTGCACAAGTGCAGTGAAGAAATGTAGTAAATCGCCAACAAACTGCTCTGCAGTTTGGCGATATTTTGTTCATATTTAAAATGTATTTTTTTCAAAATTTAATAAATAAAAAAAAAACGCGCAGTATATACTCGCAACAACACTGTTGTAATCACAAGTTATAATCGGGGCTTGGAATCCTCGGGGCGGCGATGGGGAAGCAGCATGAAAGTCAAAATGAGGTTTAAATGATATATTATGAAAGTAAATGTAAACAAAATCATGTTACAGAAATATCAGATCATTTTCACTATTCATTTTAATTTTATTAAGGGTCAAAATTAGTGAATACGTATTGGTTTATAGTTCTGATTTTAGTTATTTGTACATCCTCATCAAATTTATGTCATGTTTTATTTTTACGATGTTGGTCTAAAACCAGTATTTTCGGAAATAATTGCAGATTTCGTTTAAGCGCCATACATTTTGTACAGTCTAACCGATGCTGTGACGTCATAGTTGTCGTCCATTTTGTATGGAGTGTTTTTGCGAGTGGTATGAACAATGACTTTTCAAAGCTTCATAACTCATAAATTAAACAACGTATAATGTGTTGCGTACACGAATCGGTTTCTATTACTCAGCACTTTCCAATATAAGATGAAAAAAAAATGCATCTTCCCTATGGACAACCGGTAGAGATTGAGCGTTGTTATTTATTGAATTTTAAAATCGATATGTGGATTACTATTATTATTAAATGTCTGGCAATGAAAGCGTTACTATGAAGAATATGAAGTACATGAAGTGTGAACATAGTTTTACGTCTAAACCGCAGATCGCGTAATAAGACGCAAGAATGCGTAATTACCCCGAAAGATTTCGCGTGAAATAGTGCCGTAAAAACTTTATCACCAATAAAATATGGGCCAAGTGATTCATCCTCGTCTCTTTTTATAGCGTAAGCTATCAAATGATACTGAATTACTTCTCTATTCGTACAATGTAGTCCCTGCAACTATGCCACTAGTTTAGAAACTTTCCAAAAGCTTATGAGTCGGTTTAGGTAAAGAAATGAGTTGGATTCAAAACAAGGAGCACTTTCAAGGACAGGGAACATCATTATAACAACGTTCATGCATTTTTGTTTGATTAAGCTGTACTATCTATTGATTTCATTAACTCACACTGTAACCCATGTATATCTAAATAACTTTAGATATATTTAAGATAATTCCGAATAGAAACATCCAAAATTATTGCCGAAGAATATTGTATTATTGTTCATGCATACCTATTAGAAAATAAAATAAGTTACCTGGACGGCCTCATTATGTTTTCTAGGTAGACAATCTTATTATTATTTGTTTTGATATCAGAACTATGTATGAGAAATATAATTTACTAGTGGAGCCGCCACAGCTTCGCCCGCGGTATTTTGCATACAAACTTTATCACCCCTTTAGGGATAAAATTTCGGAATATCCTTCCTTAGTGCACCTCTAGGGTACTCGGGAAATGTCTCCTCCAAATTTCAAACCGCTTGGACCACCCGTTTAGGCTGTGCCTTGTTTATAAGTGAGTCACGGTACTGTTTTATATGTATTGATAACTTACTTCAAAGAGTAGTTAAAAATAAATATTTTTGTTAAAATTAAGTTGTGAAAATTCATAACAACGTTAATTGAATTAATTTTAAAATCCATAGAACAAGAAAATTAAATCCACTCATTTTATCTTGTTTGGGTGCGGTTCATGATCATTACGTTGAAATATTCACTAATAATGTCTTGATCTAAAAACGACTTTCTAGCAAAATGGGTTATTTCCGGAATTTAGGTATGAGATTTCAGTTATTTTTAGGCCGTTTAAGGCATTGTGGACGAATCAGGCCGTACACGTATCAGCGAATAGGGTATTATTACATTTGGTTGTAAGTACCCTCTTTTTTGGTCTGGCCCTCCAGGCCCGTAGCTAGAGTTCAATTTAAGGTAGGGCAGAGGTGGTTTAAGGTAGGGCAGCGGGGTGGTTACAGGTACTATCATACTATCAACAAACAAGTTAATGGTATATTTTAAGGTAGGACATTGGTATTTCAAGGTAGGGCATTGCCCCACAATGCAACAAGAAGAAGCAAATAATGCATCGTGTACGAATATAATGCTATTATTTACATGCTTATATATATGTAGTTGCTAATGTAGCTATACATCATAGTTCTATTTTGATATCTTAAAGTGACAGGCACGTAATCTCTGTCTGTATGGAGCATTATCAAGATTTTGATCGATCGCTGCGTTTATCTCGATTGCGTTTCAAGGTCGAGCCAGTAACCAATGTAGTGGGACCTAACTCGATGAGTTTCCGTGACTCTCTATTTCCACGAATTAAAGATCCTTCATTGTAAAATTCTGCTATAGTTATGCAGCAGCGAAAGATGGTCACTGGTCATAAACAAATTAAATTTAGACGAGCAGACGGCTTTAGAAAGGAAAATTCTGATTCAAAAATTTAAACATATAAAATTATATGCTCAGTATGAGTATTTATGTAGTAAGTAGCTGTTATGAGTATTTCCTAAAAAGTTTATACACAGTTAACGTGCCAACGTCATGTTACGTTAGCAACTTTTAATTTGAACTATTTCGTTACGGTTTTGTCAAAAGATTTTCCAATCGTATTGTAGAAACTTTAACAATTTTTTTATAGTTCTGGGATAAATTTTTTTTTAGTTTCTTACAGTTTTAGTTGTATGCAAAAAACTGTGGGAAAATTTGTTAAATATTACAATCATAAACAATTTGGAAAATTAAATTTGCCGACGTTGCACGTTAACTATGTATGTACAAACGTTTTGAGTAATTAATACCTACTCTCATAATCTCATGCGCTGTATATGGACGACATTATTTTGACAATTTACATTTCATATGAGGAGGGCTGTTTGCAAGGCAAGGGTAGAGTGCTATCCAGGTCTCGCTCTCTTGTTAGCACTTTTGAAAGGGCACTTCTTATATACTGTAATACTTATTTAAATTTGTTATTTGTTACAGATGCGACTTTAACAAGTACACAATTCGCTGCGTCAAAACTGTAGGAGAAATCATTTCAAAGCAAGAGGTGGAGATGGATATAGCCGATGAAGACAATTCAAGTGGTAGAGGGTCCCTCTCGGATTCTGATTAGCTATTAAATAAATGTTTTTTTTTTTTTAAGTTCAGCCTTTGTTTTATTACATAAACCACTGGATATTTAGGCCGGCCACACACATTCGTTTTCCTGATTCGATTTCCGAATTCGTTTTTCGAATCGGGCTCTCCGAACGCAGCAAATCGATATAACAATCAGGACTTGTCACACATAATTATTCGATTTTACTCCGTACGGAATTGCAAAACTACACAACTATGGTACAGAACGAAGATGTATTACGTTAACAAATGTTTAGTATAGGCGTTATATATTTTTTTCTTTTTAAGTTAAATTTGGACTATTGTTGTATGGTATTTTGACAACTGTAGGCCAAATTATAAATACTACTGAAATTGCATGTTGTGGAACATTTACTTAACTATAGTTGGGTGATTTTCATGTGTCAGTTTTCATTATTGCAAGGCGCAATAACTCATGCAATTAATCGAAACTACTTCTCGACATTCTAAAATAAGTGAAAAATCGATCTCCGTGCCTTTCCAGCTCCCTGCACAGACGATGATATTCCCCATATTGTTCCCTTCTGGTATTGATATGATGTACCTACCTACCCAATTTTTTTTTCGACTAAGAGCTAAAAGCAATACAAATTCTTCATCGGAGTCCGTATCGAATATCGATCGACATCTTGAAGCCAACTGCCGCCCGCGCTGAGCGACATGTCCCACTGAACACGGCTGCGAGGCCGAGGCGTGAGCAACGCGGGCCCGCGTTCGAAACGCGTTGAAGCCGCCGCCCGCCTTCGGTGTGCCATGTACAAATTGCGCGGGCCCGCAAACGCGTTTGGTTTGCCCGGGCCTTAAATGTAGGGTTGGAAACATCGATCCTTTATCTAGAAGTTTAATTTATAATTATAATTTTACGCTTTTTCTTTACGCTTCAGAAGACGGGTTTTTGTAAATCCTGTTTTACGCAAACCATTATAAGATGAGCTCTCACACAATACCGTCTTCACCATAAGGGCACACGGAGCCCGTGCCCAGGGCCCCCATTCTCAGGGGGGCCCGAAGGACCAACAATTTCTCTCACATAATTCGCTTTTTAATTAGCTTATTATAATTCACTTTTATACTTTCCAAAAGGGCCCCAGCCTGGTTTAAGACCTCACATTAGCCTGAATTCGGCAAACAAGAGTTCGCTTACCAAGAGGTAATTTGGTAATCACAGGATGTTGGATAGTTAATAGGTATATGTGGATAATATGGATAATCAAAGCAAATAGACCCCATCTTTACTTTCCGTCAGGTGAGACAAGGGTCAAACGCATGCCCAGTCGTTCATAAAATAAAAATTTGCGCCCCCGGGCTGCTGACGTAATAAAGCGCGTGTTGAACCTCGTAGGGCCTTCCAGCGCACTTACACTTACAATTCGTGACAAGTTGAAACGTGCTGACCGCGCAAAGGCTCTGCGCAAGATAACACGACTTTAAAGATAACTCATGTGCATATCCGTATATCCGGCCAACAGCCATGCCGGATATCCAGTATCCAGCCAAACCGTCGCATTCCTAGTTGAAATATTACAATTGTAGAAATTACGGGTAGTTTTAAGGCTTACGTTATAATTTATTAACCCTTGACCGCCACAGTCGGCAGCGGCCGCCGGCAATTTCCGTGCTCCTAACGCCACGATATGCCGTTTTCCATACATTTGCGTCGGCTACGGCCGACGCGAGCGCTCGTCGCACGCTTTTTCGCCGTTAGCCGTGGCGTTCAAAAGGTTAAGAAGTAATAAAACCCATTTATTTCTTAAATATAACAGTTTTCTTTATATTTTATTACAAACTTATTGACAGTAGAAGAAATATTAAATTTGATGACGCAATGAAGTGGGTTGCAAAGCATGGATAAAATAAAATACACTTAACATAACAATTATGTTGCAATCTTCTCAATCGCCTCTGCATCTTCAATATCAAGTAATTTAATTTTTTTGCCGATATGTTTTTCAATAGCCCGACAAATTTGCATACCTAAAGATGAATCTATTAAATTGATAGCAATTCCAGCCTTGCCAAACCTCCCTGTACACCCAATTCTGCGCAGATATGTTTCACAATCTGGTCTCTTCTCCACATCCATAAGCATGTCAAAGATAACTACCCAAGTAACTTGTCCAAAATCTATGCCTCGTGATAGAACATCAGTGGTGATCAGAACCTTTTCCGAACCAGCACGGAAGCGATCAAATACTGCTAACCTTTGTTCCACAGTCAGTTCACTTGATAGCACTGCCACTGAATGGCCATCTTTAGACATCTTCTCTGAAAGCCAACCAGCAGACTTTCTTGTATGACAAAATATAATAGCTTGTTCAATAGTTATCACACCATAAATATTACAGATAGCTTTATATTTTTCCTCTGGAGTTCTACACTTTACATAAAATTGTTTAATATTATCCAAGGACTCTTCTTCTCTTAATAATCTGATAACAATTGGATTCGGAACTATAATTTCAGCAAATTCCATAACATCAACATCATATGTTGCTGAGAAGAACATCATTTGGCAAGTAGATGGCAAGCATTTTTGGATACGAATGAACATGTCTTGATGACCCTGACGGTTAATCATAACATTAGCCTCATCCAGCACAAAAACTTTTATTTTGCTCAAATCAAACATTCCAAACTTAACACCCCAGTCCAACATTTTACCAGGGGTTCCAATAATTATGTGGTCAGTTATTTTGGTGCCTCTGGGAACTTCTTCTCCACTGACAGCATATTTCAATTTGATCTCAGGGCAAAACTTTGCCATTTTAGCAGCAACTTCTCCTGTTTGAATTGCCAGTTCATAGGTAGGACTGAGACACAAGACTTGTGGATAATTTTTGTTGGTGTCCACCCTGCTGAGCATAGCTAGCACAAATGCAGCAGTTTTACCAGTTCCTGTCTGAGATTGTGCAATCATGTTCTGAGGAGGATCTTCTAAAAGGGTAGATAAAGCAATTTCTTGAATTTTGGATGGTACATTAAAGCCCATTGAATATACACCCTTCAGTAAATTTGGCTTTAAATGCAGAGCGTCAAAAGTCTTCACAGAATATAACGGAGAATTTGGGTCCTTTCTTTGAACCTCGATATCTAACTTTGACTTTACTAAGCCTTGGCGAATAATTTTCATCGAAATTGCTATTTCTGCAGGATTCGCTGCATCTGCCCCATCTTCAGAATCTGTTGTATGATCACGAGGTTTCAGCTTGAGTCCCAATCCTGCGATTTTAATTGAAATCTCCAATTCTTCAGGTTTTTGAGCCCACTGATTTGCCATGTTGGAATCTGAAAGCAGGGTAGGTATTTTCTAATCGAAACCTCTTGGTTTTGGTATTTGAAAAGAAGTGGTACTTATTTCTATTCATACTAGGAATGTAAAAACCGGGAACTTATCAATGACAACGTTGACAAAGTAGGTAAAGTAAAACAAGTTCAAAGAAGAGTTCGGCCTTACTTTCCGGTTTTAATGAATGTTGTTCACTAACATGATATTGTTCATATATTTTTAAATTCAAAACTTATTATTAGTATAAGGAGCCGCAAATTAAATAAATATCCCAACAAGCACGCAATTAAGTTTTGGAATGGAAATATTGGAATCTTATCTTTCGTGCGAAGTGCCAAAAAAGCAAAGCAAGAAAAACCCTCGTTAATGTTGCCAACTATTGATCGCGCTATTTCAGTTTTTCTTTCGTCTTTTAATAAACGATCGCATAAAATAAACCTGCCTAAAATAATCATTAATTCTATTATTATAGAACGAAAATTTACGATACTCATTTAATGAATACTACTAAATATTTTTTTAGTGATATGCTTTAGTTTTTAATAGGGAATTGCAGAACATTGCAGCCTCCTTAGCATGCTAATAATTATCGCGCACATGTGCTACGGGGACAATATTACCACAGAGTAATAAATAGCATTGGCGACGGACGATAGCCGATATCGTTTGCGTAGGTATTCACATACGTCCGATATTATCGTTCCCGATTTGGCCACCGCCCGCCGCCCGCACTGTCACGCACACGCTAAAGAAAATGTACACGTATAGCACACATACAAGAATAATCGGCCGATATCGACGGGGGAACGACACGGCCGCCGATATATCGGTATCGGCGCCGATAAACGATATCGTATAAGAATGTAAAGTTTAACCCATACAACATATTTTTTAAAATGTTTGGGAGTTACATCAAAGTAAAACGACCACAGAACTTCTTTATTTACCTAAAGTATTATGTAATCTGTGCCTAAAGAGATCAATTTCAAATAAACAGATTGAAAGAGAAAAAATTACCGCGTTCGTCTTTAGAAATTGCAATTTCTTAGAATTTTCCTAGTAGGGAGCCTACGCAATATACCAATAGCAGTTAAATCAATGAATAATTATTTTGTACTGCGACTCTGGCATAAATCAATCTATATTTGAAACTTTGCCTTTCGGGCTCGTGACACGGGCTACTTTGTGATTAATGGGTTTGCAAATATAACCCGGTTAAAGCGAACATTTTTAGGACCGAAGCCGATATTTACATTCAATCTCAAAATGTAGCCAAACCGGTGAGGAAAATTAACCGGTTTTAAACCCTTCGTATGCAGATGGGAAAAAACTATATTTTCGTTACATTAGATTCAGGGAGTATCAAAAAACCGGGCAAGTGCGAGTTAAACCCGCGTGGAGAGGGTTCCGTTCCATACATGATTATCTGAAATTTCCTATGTTACTTTAAATACTATAGACTTCTCATAGGTTTTCCTGTAATCTATAGGTAAAGAACTATTTACTGTATTTTTTTTCAAAATTTTAGGCCCGGTAGTTTCGGAGATAGGGGGGGGGGGGGATGGTCAATTTTCGCCCATTTTCCTAAATAACTTCCAAACCATTTATCTTAAAATTCCAAAAAAAAAACATATTTAAGATCCTCACAATAAGCCCTTTCATCTGATATGTCATATGATATAGTTAGCGTAACTTTTTATTTTAATTTTCTAATTTACCCCCCAAAGTGGCCTCCATGTTTAAAATTAATTTGTTTACGTTACGCATCCGTGTTGCGGTCACTGACTTACATATGTATACCAAATTTTAAATCAATGGGTCCAGTAGTTTCGGAGCAAATTGGCTGTGACAGACGGACAGACAGACAGACAGACAGACAGACAGACAGACACACGAGTGATCCTATAAGGGTTCCTTTTTTCCTTCTGAGGTACGGAACCCTAAAAATACATGAAAAAAATAAAAAAAGGGCACTAAACAAAACGGGTCCATATCTAAGCATACGAGGGCAGGGGTCCCCTATTTTTGAGAGCTATAATGATGATATACCTCGCCGAATGTAAAAAAGACGCTCTTTTTACATTGGGCGAGGTATATATAGAGCTCCCCTCTATATATATAGATCAAGTTCGGATTCAAAGTTAAAAACAAACTCACACTTCAGTGCAATTTATTAACATTATTATTAGGTGACATCACAAAACTAACGGAGCTGACGTGGCGAGCACACATCGGGAACGCGCCGGAGCGTGCGAGCGCGAACGCACTCAACATGGTAACGAGGGCTGATATAGATAGGAGAATCCATCGGAATATCTCTACGTAACCCAGCAGGTTGTGGGATGAGCGGAGCTCTTGCTGGATTTCTGGTGGTAGTTCCGCGCCCTGGAAAGAAAGGAATTCGGGTAATTTGATCATGCATTAACAGCGTACCCGATATAATCCCGTTATTGGCGTAGTTTTATACTATACTACCGTTTTTTTTCCCTCTGTGGCGACAGACTATTAATACGGTGGTTTCAGATTCAAAACAATGAGAGTGTAGTTTAAAATTTGTATGTTACCCTTGCGTTTTTGGTTATTAACCTTTTGGATGCCGTTGTCGACTATGCGTGACAGCATATACAGGGTATTAAAGTCCTTCATGACCTTGACTTAAAGTTGAAATTCGTCGTACTTCTCAGACATGCTTGGCGTCCAAAAGGTTAAAAGTTGAAAATCTATTTGCTTTGGCTGTTGAGGCGCGTATACAGGAGGGGGGAGGGTGGTAATGGGGGCAATTGACTCCCGACCGAAGCACCTTATTTGGGCCAAATTATCTGGAAGATAGATAGAATCACATAAAAATTGCCTACCCGCTAAACGAAATCCTGTACCCGCGCCTGTCACAGTTAAACTATAAGTAGTTTACCTCGTCAATCCAGAGCATAGGAAACAGGCCCGTTGGCACTTTCTCCAGTTGAGGAATCCCTACCATCTGACGCAGCTCGATGTTAAACTGAAGGCGTCGGACGCCTTTCAACGCGACACCGGTGACCTGAAACATACAAAAACATGTCGTAAGTGCCATTTACATAATGTACCAAGAATCGTGATTGTTAATAATTGACGAGACGCGACTTGTACTTCTGTCAATTTAATCCAAAAACTATGATTTAATCAGCTGCATCAAGGACGTGTATCTCGCGATTAGCTTTCTAAAATTTTCAAGAACAACTCGTAGCTCCAAATTTTGAAGGGATTAGCGGGGGGAGATACGAGGTATTCCTTTTACAAAATAGCGGTCGGGAGTTGCGAGGTTTTCTATTTTGCTTTTTAAATGTAAACGGTTTATTTTTGGTATTTAAGAGCTTTGCCGTTAGATGCGTTCAGAATAGTACTATCTAAAAGTGTCAAAACATGATTTTAAAAAAAAATGTAGTTACGAGGTATGCGATTTAGGCCGACGATAACTATCTTCGCAATATATCGCTTACATTTTACAAAGAAATTGCAACAATTAAAAGTTTCTATGATACCTTAATTTATCGAACGAAATTAAGTGTTAATTACAGGACAGGCTGTCAGCGGCACAACTTTATGAGTCTAGAAAATAGGCGATTCATGCTTGATAATTGGGTCTGTTGCTTGATATTATCGGAGGTGATGTGGATTGTGGACTGTCTGAACCTTGTAGCGGAGCTAAAGTATAGGTACCAACTTTACGCCTAAATCTTACACACCCACGCCTCTTAATATCATATAATCATGACGTAGTAAAAAATCCGTCATGTGTACATTATCGAAGACATAAATAAGAAGCATTTTATTGATTTTATTTATGAAATATATAATATACATATATATCCCAAATTACATGTAAAAGCACGCCATCCTACTAATATCCTGTCTTACTCCTACTAATAAAATTATAAATGCGAAGGTTTGTGTGTGTCTATCTGTATGTTTGTTACCACTTAGCTCTGTACCGGCAGAACGGGTTTCATTAGTATACTTATAGCTCGCTTAGGCCATATAGGATAATTTTATTCCAGGAAAATTTACAAGGTGTCGTTACGAAGTCGCTGCTAGAGGGTGTAAATTGATAAAAGTAAACCGTACCTTGCCAAAAAAAGTTAGTTATGCACTAAAATTAGGTAAACAAATGTTATAATAATATAATGACGGCCATCGTGCGGCCCAAAGTAGGTCGCAACGTTAACGGAAAAATGTACAGTCGTGAGACTGTTCAGAAAAATCATGACTAAATATTTTCTGGTATTGATTATTTGTTTGTACAATAACAACTTTAATATTAAAATAAAACTTCCCTGAATTCCCTAGAATAACCACATAAATCGGAACCCGCTTTCAAGGATCACTTGTCAATATATCACTTTGAAGTAAAGCCTTATTTCCTTGAAAAACCGGCCTTTTTATTCCAACTCTTAAAAGAATTTGTAAGTCGAATATTTATTCACTTCATTCTGACATACAAGTTTTCGTGAAAGCTTTATAAACGAGCCTTTGAAAGTTGTCCTGAATTATCGTTGACCAAAGCTTTGCGTTCGTAGCTTAGGGTTTAGCGTTCGTCTAGACTTTGAAGTCTTTATTACATCTATTTCAATTTGGTCATCATTAGAGATAAACCAAAGGGGTTTTCAAATACGGTTAGTGATGGAGAGTGAAAGTTTTTGATCCCAAAGGCACAGAAACTCGTAAATCCATTTGCGGAGAGCAGACCGCGGCGTTGGATAACTTATTACCGGGCTGCGTATTGAACCGTTTTATCTTATTTGAGTTTGGGTAAAAATTAAGCTAATCCCAATACAAAATTACTGTTCTGTGTATGAAATGAAGTAAGTTGCTAAACTGCAAGTGGCAATTCGCTAGACGGAAGGAGTGGGAAAATAATTGATTGCTGGAAAATGTATGGCCGTCAGTGGCTCGGCTCGCGCTTATTTACGCATCATCATTTAGGTTGCAGGAAGCGGGCGTGAGGAATGTTAATGTAAGCGGTCTTTGGAGGGGGCTTATGTCCAACAGTCGACGTTATGACGTTTTTGGGCAGGACGATGATGATTTCTTACAGGATCAAGGTGTAGGTAAGTGTTGTGCTTCTCCTTGTCAGGTTGGACGCCTTCGGCGAAATACTCCAGCAGTTCTTCAGACCCTAGATAGAAGTGAGGCAGTGAAGCGATAGCCGGAGCACCCTGACAGGGCTCCAAGTTTAAGACGCCCATGAGAAGGCAACCGTCGTGGCTGGCGCTCCAATCCCTGGAAAGAAAACCGTGGTCTGTTTAGGTTTCTTATTATTATTAAAATTTTGTAGCTTTGTTAGCTTTGCGCCCAAAGAAGATCGCGTAGTATATTTATGTATGTTATATAATAATAATTAATCTTATGATCACGATATCTGTTATAGCTGTGGTAGCTGATCGGCAAAAAGAAGCGCGTTGGTAACTGGATGTTTGCGGCATGAAATTGACTGTCGTGGCATGCTTAAGGCGTTGAAAAGTTTTTACCGTTTCAACCAATCGCAACGGATGTAAAATATCCTGTTTTTTTTTGCCAAACATGTTGACAGCCCACCTGGTGGGGGATGGATGAATAGGGGATAGGGGATTTAGAGATGATCCGTGCCAGAGTTACGTTGCTACGTACTTTCGACAGTAGCATTTATTATTCGGGTTAGCAGACTTCGAGGCTAGCACCTCTTCGCTGATCTCGTAGTAGACCGAGGGCATGTTGAACATAGTGGACTTTCCGACTAGACTGGCGTACAGCGATCTAAAAGATGAAAGAGTAAATTAAGAACGATGTTTGAAATTGGGTCTAAGGTAAACTTCAGTGTCACTAAAAGCTTTATCTACACCCATATCATAAAACCTCCATTGGTTAATCAAAAACCGTATGAAATGACCACCATTTTAACAACCAATTAGGAAAAACCAGTGCTGCGATAAAGAAATAACATGACTTCTTTATCGTTTTTAGTAAAGAAATGAGATTAAATTTGGAACAGCTGTCAAAACTCAAGTGGGTCTCTATTCTAGTATCCAAAGATATTAAAACAGTTATTGATACGAAACGTCAATTCAGTATGTTTTTTAATATAAACTGCACAATATTTGATCTCGAGTGACGTGAGAATAGAGACTTCATCCGTTTGTCTATGATTTAAAAAAAAAATGGTCTTGACGGAAGATCCGCCATGTTGACGTTTTGCTGAACGAAAGTAGAATTGTTGTTGAATTGTATAGAAAAAGTTGTTTGTAATTTACATTTTAGTTGAAAATATGAATAGTAAGTAGTCTTCTCGGAGTGTGTGTGATGTGAAAATGCGCTGGATATCGGAAATATGCAGCCACGATTGCAACAAATAACTTGTTGCCAGAAAATGTTGTTTCTGAACCCATCATGGAGGATTTATAATAT
This sequence comes from Tortricodes alternella, assembly GCA_947859335.1. NCBI lineage: Eukaryota > Metazoa > Arthropoda > Insecta > Lepidoptera > Tortricidae > Tortricodes > Tortricodes alternella. Next base: position 12,485,067 of record OX401977.1, read on the forward strand.
GTGTGTAGATAAAGTTATGTATGCAATTCTGCATTATTTGGCCTTAAAACACACGTGCGATCTTATTATGAAACTCGCCTATCGGCTCGTTTCATGAAAACCGCACTAGTGTTTTAAGGCCTATCATTATGCAACCGTTGCATAAACTACTATTGCAACTCTGAAATCAATTTGATTGTTCTCCGTATCGTGACTAGTTTAAAATAAACTCGTATCCACTAGGGTTACATTTACATATAATGGGTCATTTTGAAGTACATGTTTTTCCAGTTATGATACAATTATGATTATGATACTAATATGAGAAGTGTCTGTTCTTCAGAGTCCCGATCTCAATAACACTTTTAATTAAGACTGTCGGTCCAAAGGCAAGCCTATTCAAAGGTATGATCTAAAAGATCTGTCTGGAATGGAAGTTAGACACGTCTCGTGTGTACCTGCACACGTCCGGTTCAAAGATGTACAGTCGTTTCGGGGCCTTGTCCATAATCGGCGGGAATATAGACGCATCAGAACCGTTAATCATTCCGCAGTACTCGTCCCTCCACTGATTCATCATCTTCTTGCCCTTGTACGACACAATGTTCCCAAGGTCTTTTACATTCTGTGTTCCGCGGACCATCTCGTACGGTCCGGTTTCTGTGAGATTAAGCTGAAATGCCAAGATCAAGTAAAAATGTTGCTTTGCTTGTTTGTAATTTATCTTGAAAAACACATATTGTTTTTATTTTAATAGAAAAAGAAAGTTAATTATCTGACTACAACGCGTTGTCCAAGTCACCCGCAAAAGCCCGTTTTTATTTCAGTAAGATATTTTCTATATTATTATGATCTGAATATAATTCGCACGATCGATGCAAAACATAGTTTACGGGTGGATCTGTAGAAATATCTGTAATACTTTTTCGGCATTGGAGCTATTAGTAACTGCATACCTAATCGTTGAAGTTTGTGAGCAAAAAGACGTAGAGAAAAAAGTCTAAATAATGAAATGTTTAGCTCGCCGTCAGACAGCTAAGTTTGCAAACTTTTTTCTTATTGTTTCCGACCGTACTCGTATCTTTGGCCTGAATTTTGGAACGTACCAAATATCATATTCAGTGAAACCTGAAAGTGCAGTTATACGATCAATTTTTTTACGGCAATGTGTGGTCGGCTACTATGGGCATCTTCCTCTAACGTACGGAGTTAGAGTAAGACAGCTATCGTTGCCGGCTATAAATTGCCGTGAAAAGTTGCTCGTGTAACTGCACTTTGATACAAGTTTGTAAAGGTATCTAATGTTGAATCAACCATGTCACACAGTACTTACATGAGAAAACATAGAGAAGTAAAAACCTCCGTCTTCTGCTGGTCGCATGGTGGGTGGCTTATCCGACTTTATTTTTCCACAAACTAGACCTAAAATAACAGAATTCGATTTTTAAATATATCAGCGGTTTCATAAAAAATATCTCTAACTAGCTGTGCCGCATGCGTTGCGATGCTCTGTTTTTTTGGGTCATAAGGGTGCCTTTCCACTGAAGAGGAGTGGCGCGGAGATGAGCAGAGCTCACCAATCAGATTGCTTTATCGATATCTCAAATATTTCAATGACATACGATAAAGCAATCTGATTGCTTAGCTCGGCATGTCTCAGCCCCGCTCCGCTTCAGTAGAAAGGCACCCTAAGCCTTCGAGGGCGCGCGCACAACACCTGGGGCCCATTGCATAACTACTTGTAACTTGTAATATAAGCGGAAGTCTCTTTCTAGCAAAAGAAGTTGAAAAGAGGCTTCCGCTTGTATTACAAGTTACAAGTATATATATATATATATATATACATGTCCTGCCTGAAATTACCCTTAATATAATATCGAAAATGACATTGAAATCCATCCAGTAGTTTAAAAGTTTTAAAGTCCAGTAGTTTTAAAGTAGTTTCTGTTTGTCTGATTGTATGTGCGCACACATACAATCAGACAAACAGAAACTGACAAACACATGAAATTTAAAAAAACATTGGGATGTGTTGTGTTGCTAATTCAATCTATAGACTTTTCCACATTGTTTGATACAATAATGTTGTTTATTTCTTCTTAACCGACCAGCAAAATATTGTGGGCTGTAGGCAACGCACGAATACTAAGTTTGATGAAACAGAATTAATCATCATGGGATGAAATTATGACATAATGTATTGCTGCCTCAGGCGCAGGTGGAAGGGATATATTTGACGGCCCAATCCGGAAATTGGAGCCCATATAATAGAGGGATTAAGAATGAATTATGTTATATCTTTTCGCGGACCCTCGTCGTATAGTTTATTTATTAATTTAGGATCACCAACAGATAATACATCTTAAATTTTCACTTTTCTATGTTACATTCCAGATAGATGCTTACCTAATTAAAGGTAACCACAGCTTATAACTTTACTAGATGTAAGTGTTATTCACACTTATCGCACTAATATTATAAGTGTGTGTGTGTGTGTGGGTGTGTGTGTGTGTGTGTGCGTGTGTGTGTGTGTGTGTGTGTGTGTGTGTGTGTGTGTGTGTGTGGGTGTGTGTGTGTGCGCTTGTGCGCGTGTGCGTGTGTGTGTGTGTTAGTATGTTTGTTACACCTTAATTTTTGATGAAATTTGCCATAGAAATACTTTATAAACTGGATTAACACCATATGCTACTTTTTATCCCGGAAAATTTAAAAGTTCCCGAGGGAATAACTTTAATCGAATTCCACGCAAATGAAGTGGGGCCTTATATAGAGATATTGATAATGTGACTAAACCCTTTCAGATTTTGCAGTAATCTTATAATCAGTCCTCTTCGTAAATTATAAGTATTTTAGTATTTTATAAATAGTAGACAATCTACCTATTGTATTAGGTGATAAAGTCATAAACATTCATGTTTTTTCGGAGATAAGTGGGGGAATGGTCAATTCTCGCCTATTTTCCTAAATAACTTCCAAACCATTTATCTTAAAATTCTAAATAAAACATATTTAAGATCCTCACAATAAGCTCTTTCATTTGATATGTCACATAATATAGTTAGCGTAACTTTTTTTTAAATTTTCTAATTTACCCCCCAATAGTGGCCCCCATGTTTAAAATTAACTTGTTTACGTTACGCATCCGTGTTGCCGTCACCAACTTACATATGAATACCAAATTTCAATTGAATCGGTCCAGTAGTTTCGGAGCAAATTGGCTGTGACAGACGGACAGACAGACAGACAGACAGACACAAGAGTGATCCTATAAGGGTTCCTTTTTTCCTTTTGAGGTACGGAACCCTAAAAAATTACACAACACAATAATGTTTTGCATACACAGTTTGAATTCTATTACTCAGTACTGTCCAATAAAAGATGGAAAAAAAATTCAAGCAAGTTCCCTATTGATCAAGTTAAAAGTACCTAGTCGCAATATTCACGGACTGTAATGTGATCAGAGCCAACACAGCTGTAAACTATAATAATGAAGTAAATTGCAGTATAATAGGATCTTAATAATTAGGATAGTTTGGAAGCGCTATACTTTATTGTTGTACGTTTTATGGCTATTTGTACTTTGTATTACCTGTATTGTAGCAGAAATGGGACCAGTAACAGCAATTTTCCCTGTTATAATAGCATAAGTTTGTTGTTACTATAATATAACATTTCCGGGAGTATTATGTAACTTGATTAATTCCGTAGCAAAATAATTGTCTGTGGGTATATATTTCTCCTCTGCTGCACTGGGAGTGACGAAATAGCATAGAATGCGTGCAGATGCTTATCATCCTGGCATGTCGTAAAAGACGACTAAGGGACGGGTCCTCTCCAACATGGTGGATTATCTGTATGGGCGATGGGCTGATCACCTGTCACCATACGGTTCATCATATACCATCTTAGGACTAATTAATCGAACGTGGCCACAAAGTAGTCTTGTGGCTCTGCCCACCCCATTAGGGATTTCGGGCGTGATGCTATGTATGTATATTATCAACAGAAAATTAGACAGATTTCAATGGTGATCAGGTCACAAATATAAATTGTATCGTATTAATTTTGGTGTTAAATGCGTTTATAGAAAGATAAATAATTTGTACGGCAACTGAAAGTTCAAACATGGGTATCTAAATTAAGAGGAATCAGAACCAACGGCAAAACGACCTAGATTTAGACTGACAACCTATCAAAAATTGAAGAACATCGGTTAACATTGAACCCCTTAAAAAAATCGTTATCGCCTTTTGTATGAAAAGCCGTAGGTTAAAACTCCACTTAATAGGTTGGCGACTGTCGCCCAAATGAAAATGAGAATGAAAATATTTATTTTGCAAGTAGGCCACACGGGCTCTTTCACATGTCTGAAGCTACCAGCGCTTCGAAAGGTGACTGTGTGCTGAGAAAAAATGCCGCAAGACACTCAGCAGTAAGTTTTTTTCAACGTTAACATTCAATTTTAACTAAAACTAACACATAAAAAGAGTGCAACAAATAAACCAAACAAACAAAGGATTAGTAGCCCATTTATTAATTTAGCTGCTAACTTATATTATTTAGGTTAGTCTAGATTAGTATTTTATGCCACTCGAGTAAATACTACCCTTATACAAATATACAGTTATGTGATGAGTGGGTCGAAAGGCCCGCAGTATACAACCTAATCAGACGTTTTGGTATAGTCTGTACAGCTATACCTTTACTTATACAGTATAGGTATGTAAGAGTCTCCACGGCGCGGGCCTTCCGCTTTTTCCTCATTTGTTTTATTTAAGCAGGAGTACAAAAGGTGGACTTAAACCCTCAAAACATTTCCGACAGTCACAGCAATTATCAATACATGTATATAAAACAGTACCGTGACTCGCTCATTGACAGCGCACAGCCTAAGCGGGTGGTCATAGAGGTTTGTAATTTGGGGTAGATTTTACTAGAGTACTCTAGGGTGCATTAAGGAGCGATTTTTTGAAATAAGCTTTGTATGGAAAATACCGCGGGCGAAGCTGTGGCGGGTCCACTAGTATTTTATATAGGTCGTTCTTTTATTATTTGTTTCATGTAGTAATTATATTTAATCTTACCTAAAGCAGAGTTCTCGCTAACACAATTTAGGTAAATCCCGTCAAAGAATAAATCCTTCACTTTGACCCTTAGAAAGGGGTCAGTGAGGTTCCCGAACAGGTCTCCCAAGGCCCCATTTATCACAGGCACCAGGCCCGGTGCCATAGCTTGCACCTGAAGAAGCACCGCCTGTAACATATTGGGCACTAAAAAACGAGTGAGCCTTACAGGAGTCGCATATAAGGCGTAACATCTGACATCTCACCTTGGTAATAAGCAACATTAAAATTATTTCCTGACACGAGCTAACCTCTCTTTCGCCTTGCTTGATAGAGCTAGTAAAAAGTCAAAAGTTTATTTAACAGCACACTTTAAACACTGTACGTTAAGCGCACAGCTGATGCGTTCTCCTTCTCTATTTTTCTTTCTCGTCACACATACGCACACACTGTTGGCAGTACCAACCTCTCAGAAAATGACTTGGTACCATCTGACGGCCAACTCTACCACCGCGCGCGCTCATTGGTCAAATCAAATAGCGCCGGCCTCCCCGGCTTCCTATTACATACTTCCGTCCCTTTTCATGAAATTACTCCCACAAATTGCAGGAAAGAGAGAGGAAAGATGTTACACATCACTATAATAACATTATACACGACTGCTCAAACTAGAATTATTCTGTGTCTTGGATTGGGAACTGGGTTCGTGTCGAGACTACTGCTCTGTCTCTCTCACTGTTAGAGGAGGCCTGTGCTGGCAGTAGGACGTATGATATAGGTTGATGATGATGATGAAGTACGGCTTTGTCAGGGTCCAGCATGCTATGGTTTCTGTATCCCGTATTATACTGACGCCCTTCAATATTCACCCTCGCATCTACATGCTACTATATTAATACGCCTAATTATTGAAATTAGTATACCAATCATACATAATTATCAAATGTTCCATTCAAAAGTCGTAAAATATGTTAGATTGTCAGCATCTGTCACATATATCTTAATAGGGGGCGGGTGTCAAGGTTTGTCTACTTACCATGTATGTGAAGTTAATGACAGTGACTTCGTCGTCCTCAGTCAGCTGGCCTGATGCCTCCTGGTCGAACGAGAACGTCTTCTTCAACATGTATTTGACGGTATCGTTTTCGCCGTAACCCAGGACTGTTCGCTCACGGTACTGCCTGTTACAAAAACTTTTAAGAGTGGATTTTTCAATCCAAGGGCTTTGAATTAAACACCTAAGTATAACCCATTAACGCATCGAAGTCTTTGCATGGCAAAACTTTTCTCACATATTAATTGTATTGCCTCCTAGACTAGGAGAGAAAAACTAGGGACTCCTAGTTAATAATACCTTTTTTTGGCCAGACCTGATGATGCTATTAGAAGAAATCAATGCGCCTGTAGCGTAAAAATGGCTGCACAGTCCGAGTGTAAAGTATATTGCTTTTCCTAAATGTAAGGTAGAATATGTTAATTGTTATCAACTAAGTGATGAAAGTCACCGTTATGGAAAAACATCACTAATAGGGAATACTAAATTCAAATGACAAATAAACCCTTAAGAATAATTAACTTCTCACGCCATCGACGTCCCATTAAAGCAAAAAATACTTTTGTCCAAATTATTTTAAATTAAATGAGATACACATCGCCCTTGTAAAAGCGATTTATAAATGTATAGTCAAGGTCAAAAATATCTACGCGGACAAAGTGGTCAAAAATGTTACCGTAAATTTTATTGTCAAGGGTATTGGTAACCCCTATAATGATTATATTTATGACCTCGACTTCGATTGTACCTAAGCTCAATTAGAGGTTGATGCTATCAATGTCATTACAGTGATCAATGATCATGGACGATTATTAAAATGTGGAAAAAAGACCCTAAACGTAGGCACAAATTACCCGCAATTCATGATGATATAAATGAATTAGGTTGATTGTTTGGTGTATCTATTTTACGTTAATTTTCTTTGAAGATTTTATGTTTTAATAATAAGCCGAGACTATATTTTTTTTTATTTACCTTTACAGCCGCAAGGTTTTATCTTTATGGCACAATTAGGTACATTAGACCGAGCTCCGCCGTATGCGAGGAACCTATGGTCTCGACAGACTTAAAGAAGATAAGCGATGACAGACGGTTGGATCTGATTGAGACTGATGCGATCGCCGTATCAGGTGGACGGACTAGTATAAACACGAGGTAAGTCGGTAGGATCCGTTTGAGACTCTCCGTTCTCTGCTCACGTGGACCGCTCATGCGCAATAGGAGTATTCACCTGGGGTGACACGTTGTGCACCCCGAAAAGATACAAGATCTCACTTCCCAAAGCATCTGGAACTTCCTGGATGCAACGGGATTAAGCAGTGATCAGCAATGGTTGAACCGGCACATATATGGCCCACTGAACCTTCAATAATAATAATACGGTGGTACAGATATCCGTCACTGGCATTAAATTGAAAAAGTTAAGGCCTTTTCACACACTGACATTTTAACACGAGGTCGACGCGCGGTCCGTAATGCTGTCAAAATGAAACGCACGTTGACGGGCCGTGTCGCCCTTAACCCTTGTAATGGCGATGATAAAACTTACTTGTAAACATAAGGGCCCTTTTCCTCCAGCTTCGGCTTCGCCCCATTGTTGACGTCTTCAGCGTTGGCCACGTTGAACAGGTAGATCTTGAACGTAAGCGGCATAGGCAACTTCCGCCATTTCTCGAACATTGGCGAGGATTCATCGATTTGAACGTTCTGAAAACGCCGAATTTGAATCAATGTTACTTGAACTCTAACCTTCAGCTTGAGCTTGTCATGCTCGCTCTAAGGTCTTTGCTTACGGCGGCGTCATTGATCGGGTCACCACCTTCCCTAAAAAATGGCTGAGGGAGACGATGGCTGAGATACGCGTCATACCTGTGAACGGGTGCTGTCTGTGGGGCCCGGACGGTTCATGCTCGCAAGGACTTTTTAAAATGATTACTTTTTAATTTATTAGTTTTGTACGTTATCTGAACCTGATTAGAGAGAATTCATAGTGTCCTCTATACTATATTCTATGGTGTTTCATATTCGGTATTTGTATTATTAGGACATGAAATGATTTTTATTTCAAACTAGCAAACCCGGCGAACTCCGTTTCGCCACCAGATGGCTTCGTTTTATGTAACATTTCGTTTGGTGTAGCTATGTATCAGAGATGGCGCTGTATGTGAAAAAAGATTTTCCCGCTTCTCTGTTGAAAATTTTCCTGAATTTTCTTTGCTATAAACCTCACGGAGCCCGAGACCTTTCCAACGAATACAAAACCGTGGAAATCGGATCGTGCGTTCTGGAGTTATAGCGTCAGGAAGGAAAACCCGACTTATTTTTATATAGTAGATTATTATTACTACCTATTATTTTTATATTTGGAGACCTTACATCTCCACCTTTATACTTGACCGTGGAGACTGTCTACATCTCCATTTAACCTAGATTAGGTAGGTAATCAATTTAGATTATTTTATTTTATTATTATTATTATGACCCTTAGAGGCTTTACCCATCTCTAAGTCACTTAACTTGTCCAGAGACGCGAAGACTATACATCTCCCTTATTACCTAGTTATTTATTATAATTAATTTATACCCATTAGGTTTGTTTGTTGCCCTTTCTATGTGTTAGTTTTAGTTAAAACTCTAATGTAAAAGTTGGAAAAAAAATGACTTACTGCTGAGTTTCTTGCGGCGTTTCTTCTCAGCAGATGTCACCTTTCGAAGCGCTGGTAGCTTCAGACATGTGAAAGAGCGCAATGTTGCCTACTTGCAAAATAAATATTTTCATTTTCATTTTCATTTTCAATAAACATTTGTCTTGATGGAATGATGTACACTATTTTGTGTAATGGCTCCCCTGATATATCTACGCGTATCCTAGTTTGGGCATTAGATTATTACTATATTTTGTAGGGACGTCAGCTCCAAAGAGCAATTGAGCAAGCAAAAAAGAAGGTAAATGTTTTTTAAGTTTTTTGGCTGTGAGTTGACACCTCGCGTTCGTAGTGACATCATGATGACACTCTTGTTGGTGTTCTTCGAGATTCTAATTAACACGTGATGACACTCAACAAACAGTCGAAAATTATCAAAGCTTTTTCCATAAACTACGAAATATAATTAATATTGATACCGTTGACAAGTTCAGTGTTAAAAAGTTCTTGGATCCAAGTTCACCTTCGCTTGCATGATCTTCCGGGTCGAGGTGTGCAATCGCGTAATGCAAGAACTTGTTTTGACGATCATACTTTTGGTAATTATGTATTTTGAATATTATTTAATGTGACAATAGCAACTTTTTTTGCATTTTTGTTTTTGTGACTGAAGTACAGAAATTACATATTTTATTATCCGTTTGTTTTTGCTACGACCTAAGTGAACAAGTAACCATATATTTCCATTATTCCTCCGTATTGTGATTAATTTTGGTTTTTAACTACTTTGAATGAAGAAACTAATAAAACTGGTCCTATAAAAGAGATTTTGGCAGAAAGCCGGTCAAGTGCGAGTCTAACTCGCGCGCCGAGGGTCCCGTACTTACCTATGGTATGGTGCCTTGTAGGTACGGAACCCTAAAACTAAAAATAACTTTCCAGTTTTCCAGTTTACAGTTTTCGGACTTTTTCCCTTATTTGTGCTGTAAGACAACTTCTTGCGAAACTTCATGATTTTAGGTAGGTTTAAATTCCCTTGCGAGGATCAAAATATGTGGCATAAACGGCCGTATCTTTTGATTACGGTGACTTAGAAGGTTGATATTTTCACAGCTCCAGGAGATTGCCGACTTGTTATTTAATATTGATTTTAACTTGATACCTCCACGCGTTCTTGAGAAAAAGGTCTTGACACACAGACAGACCGACAGACAGATGGGCAAAGAAGTGATCCTTTAAGGGTTCCTTTTTTCCTTTTGAGGTACGGAACCGGAGTAAAAAAGATATTTTATAAATTGAATAGTTTCGCATAGTACCTAATTGGCAAATCGGTCTGACCAGGAAAACGTACAATAGGATGTAATAAAGTCTTGGCAAATGCATTAATTAACACGGCGTGGTTTACGACATTTATGTTCTCATCTTAACTATTTTTTTAATGGTGATTTAACTTGACACGACTCCGCTAAATATATGCATGCACGGCCAAATTATTTTGAGATTTCAACAAACATTTTTCGTAAAACAATTCTGCAATTTCCTCAAGGGTATTGGCTTCGGATTATATTCTATGATGTTAATATAATAATAATACGAATTTTTGATGTGTTACATCTTTCCTCTCGCTTACCTGCAATCTGTGCGAGTGATTTCGTGAAAAGGGACGGAAGTGTGTGAACAGGAAGCCAGGGAAGCGCGCGCTATTTGATTTGACTAATGAGTGCGCGCGGTGGTAGAGTTGGCCGTCAGATGGCAGCAACCCATTTTCCGAGATGTTGGCACTGTCAGCTAATACTTTGAGCGTGTGTGTGACGAGAAACAATATTAATAAATGTATTTATCTACTGTTGATAGTAAGTGTCTGAAAAAAGTGCCGATCATTGTTAAATTCTTATGCAAGTGAGTAGTAATGTAGTAATGAAAAAAAAAGTGAATAATTATTCGAATAAATATTTTATTTAAATATTAAAATTATGAGGTTAATTTATGCGCTTCGCCCGCGATGTTTTCCATACAAACCTTATCACCCCTTTTCACCCCTTTAGGGATGGAATTTCAAAAAATCCCTTCTTAGTGCACTTCTAGGGTACTCGAGGAATGTCTCCTCCAAATTTCAAATCTCTAGTACCACCCATTTAGTCTGTGCGTTGTCTATAATTAAGTCACGGGACTATTTTATATGGATTGATATGAAACGTATACTTAGCAATATTTTTCTTGTTGTTTGTTGTTGTTTTGACATTTTACTAGCTGTATCAAGCAAGACGCAAGAGAGATTTCCTACTTAGTTTCAGGATATAATATTAATGTTGCTTATTACCAAGGTGAGATGTTAGAGGTTACACATCATATGCGACTACAGTAAGGCTCGCTTGTTTATTTTTGTAAAGAAATATGTGTAAAAGAATTTAATTAAAAATATTTGAACCTACAGAGTGTTTCTGTAAAAGAAGTAAAGAGCTATTTTATTCTTTACTTACCTCTTTGTGTCTATTCTGTTACGCTTTCACAGCTCACCTTAAAAACCAATTTTGGTCTGGGGCAGAGAGGACATAGGATTCCTTTCATCTCGGAAAAATTCACAGTTTTTGACGGTATAGCGATAAAAGACGTCAGGGACAAAAGCTGGTGTAAAATGCTTTTGAAGATATCCCTGGATGTTTATCTTGTGTTTAAATGAGAGGAAAGAAGCAGTTACCAATTGACGTACATACATATTTAAATTCTGTTACTTTCCTAGCCCAGAGCTAACTATTTTGCTGGAATCACTCAACAGGTAACGCTTTATATGCAGAATATAACTCCCAATATAACTAGTGGGACCAGACCGTCTTTTGGACTCCTTTCCACGTGAAATTGGTGTAGGTAATATTTTATACATTGTTTATAATCCTATTTTTAGGCAGTTCGATTTAGGTTAGCATATGTTTTTATGTTCTTTTTTATGAAGCTTTATGTTTTTATTATGACTGCTTTAATTAATACACTATAATAATAAGTAAGAAACGTGCATCTACTCTACGTCCGGCGCGTCAAAATATCGCCACTAAATATTTTACAGCACTATTCTCTGTCAAACTGGGATTTTTTTTTGAGATCAAGCCACTTTTTAAAGAGCGTCAACTATCTCGTAATTTCGAATTTTGGTCAAAATATCGCCATCTGCAAGGGCCTGAAGGTTAAATTTTGACCAAAATTCGAAATTACGAGATAGTTGACGCTCTTTAAAAAGTAGCTTGATCTCAAAAAAATATCCCAGTTTTACTGAGAATAGTGCTGTAAAAAATCAATTTTCCATAATCTTACCTTCTGAATTTGCCGGCTGATGATCAAGGGAAAGCCCCACGACACAATTATAACGACCACGATCAAAACACAGAGCGAAATAGAGAAAAATAAACGCGAATGTTTTCCAATCATTTTATAAATACGAACTATAAAGAGTCTTATTAAACACTTAGCTCTACTAATTTAAGTATTAATCACTCACTAAAAGCACTTAAATTTGTAAGATTAATTTATACTTGATTTTAAGTCAAGAACGCTTTTAGATCTAATTTCAAATATATTTTTATTTTAGATTGATCCGTAGCGCGTTTCGTCTTGACTGTCTTCTCGCGAATCGGATACGATTATAGTTAGATTACTGTTTAGTCGCTCGTCATTTTCCTGGTTTTTTTTTCACAACTCATCTACGTTGGTATTGACATAGGTGAGTTTTAAATACACGTAACAGATGTGATAATAGTAATAAGATTTTGAACAATACTTTAAATCATTGCTATTTGAATTCAGTGGCATAATTTGAAACCAGCAGCGTGTTTGCCGAGTATACTCTCTTGTTTCTTTTTTCGATCGATGAAACCAGTTAGTATTATACCGAACGAAAAACAATATAAACAAAATAATGAAGGTAATTAAAACAATAAAAAATAAATTAAATTTATATTGTTATGTAGAGTATCTGATTTACAAAAATTCCGATAAATGTTTTTTCCACGAAAGCTATTTTAAATTTTAAATTATTCAGAAACCTAGGCGAGTGTCCAAAGTTCAGTCCACTACTGGCTGACACGCCACAGTCACGGATAATTAGACACGATACACATGTCAATTTCCGTCCATGGGGAATTGTCATGAAGACCAATCTAGTGATGACATTGTGATTATGAATTGACATTAACTTAAGTGGTGTGGAGTGAAAGGGAAAATTATATAAACATGGGTCTATCACACTAGGTCTTCTGGCGGACATTCTTGAGCTAAAGGGATTGTCCCTTTGATGCCCTCTAGCTTACTTCAATAAATAAGCTAGAGGGCAGGTTTGGATACAGGCATCACGTCAGGGGATGGGGGGGATGGGGGGGATTACTGCTCCAAAAACTTAAAAAACAAGGAAACATGGCAAGCCATATTTTGATTTACACACTGCGGACCTAAAATGCATGGCACAAAGATAAATTAGAACCGTTTATCTCTAAGTGCGTCTATCTCACACTAGTGCCGACGAAAGAGATAGTCATAGAGATAAACGGTTCTAATTTATCTTTGTGCCATGCATGTTAGGGCCGCTGATTTAGTTCTGCACAAGACAAGCTCGGGGGCTGGATCCGATCTTGCTAGAGGGAAATTAACTAAGCTGTATAGAAATCGCTTCTGTGACTCCCGTCGCCAGTAAGATTTTGTCATGAATGTAATGACTACTATAAATATCATTAAAAGTATTGGCACAGGGGATTTTAAATACTTATACTTTTTTCAGTCAAAGACGTTATAGGACGTGCATCTTCTCAGTTTTCCTTGAAAGCTGCAGATCTCTTATACATAAATTATTGAACTCATTGTATCTACACTAATAAATACTTATATTCGAATGATTCAGTACAAAACATATTCTTAACTTCTTTGATCGATGCTTTTATCCTTTGTAAAATGCGCAATGTACTTATTCATCATCATCAATACATATAAAACAGTACCTACCGTGACACACTTATATTTAGACAACGCAAAGCCTAAACGGGTGGTCCTAGAAGTTTGAAATTTGCAAAAGACATTCCTCGAGTACCCTAGAGGTGCACTAAGGAGGGATTTTTTGAAATTGGGTGAGGTGGGGAGATAAAGTTTGCCTCCTTTCATAGTAAGAGGGACTGTCCAGTCGTCCCCACGCGGGCCAAGTGCGGATTGGGGACCTCACACGCATCATTGAATGACTTCGCAGATGTATGCTGGTTTCCTCATGACTTCCTTCACGGTAATGCTCGTGGTAAAAATAAATTTCAATTCCGCACGTAAGATCCGAAAATCTCAGAAGTACGGGCCGGATTTGACCCCGCGAACCTCTGCACGAGAGGCGCGCGTTAGAACAATAGGCTACCTCTGCATTCTGCTGGTACTGCTGCTGTAGGTCATACTTAATAACCGTGAAGTAACCATAAAGTTATATTTATCATAATTGCGTTTTTATGAAACTGCGAGCGCTCAGGATATCATTGAAAAAACCGGTTCAAGTGCTAGTGGAAATTGCGCATTGGGGTTTCCATACCACGCCAGCGGTCCTAGAAAGGTTGACACGAGGATAAGTTGTCCCCGTCTTATCCCTCAGTGCGTCTCTCTCGTACTTTCTAACGAAGAACGAGATGCACTGAAAGATAAAATAGGGAAAACGTGACAACCGTGAAAATTACTTAATCATAGAGACATTGAAATTTTCGTGATAACTATATTAACAATATTTACGCTTAATGATTACAATTAAAACACTGCCTTGTGACTCTTTAACGTGCGCAGCGGCTGATCAGCCATGAGGTACACATTCAAATTTAGACCGAATCAAAGTCAAAAGTCAAAGTCAAAGTCAAACTATCTTTATTCAATTTAGGCTTTTACAAGCTCTTATGAAGGTCAAGGAATGAATCTACCACCGGTTCGGAAAAAATCCTCTACTGAGAAGAGCCGGCAAGAAAATCGGCGAGGTATCATTTTTTCAAATCAGTACACATATAAGTCAACAATGATGTCTACAGTTTTATACAAATCTAAGTATATGGTTTTGTTCTAATAGTCTAAATTAATATTTTTGTTTATCCGCTGATCAGTCGCTACAAACGTAAGAGAATCATACCATGTAAGTAGTATTAACCATACGATAATGGACTTTATGTAAATTAGATAAGAACTTTGGTATTTACAAATAATTTTTCGCGGATTCCTAAGCCGTAAGCGGTATTAAGTTTTGGTTTAATCCTTTTTTTGCATGTTTTCAAGGGAACGCAAATAAAATTCTATTTTTTGTTTAACTACGAATTATAAAGTATAAACAGGCGGAAATGAAATCTAAAATTTTAGCCTTTTTGGAAATGCAACAAAATTGAAATCTCAGGCCATTTTTAGGGTATCAATCGATGTATGGGGAGTTTTACAGTTTTGAAGGTTTTCGTATTTATATTATTTGCCTGTATTTATGCCACAGCAACACGTAATCTACGAAAAGCTTTCTACCCCTTACCATTAGGCTCGGTGATAGGGTCCCGTTAATCCCTTCGGGTAGGTACGGAAGCCTATTAAGGGTACCGATCGTGTAGATAAGGTTAGGTAAGTATTGGTTATGTTTACAAATATCTCAAATGCATACGGGTTTAGAGATCGCATTATGACAGTGAAACGATTATGGCAGATAAAATTATACCATGGATTGGTAACTCTAGATAACGCTTACCCAGAAACTATTTTAACCCTGGTACCAACGTTATATATGTTCCCAAATTATCTACATTAGGACGAGACTTCCGATTCTTTATCCAGTTCTCCATTGATCTAGGGCGAGAAGCTTGTAGGAACGTACACACTAAAAAAAATATGGTTTGTTAAATCAAACCGGACTATCGTTTATCTGTAACTTAAAAAAGGGACTACATAACATAAGGCAATACCTTACATTCAGCTTTGTTATTAATAGATAAACCATTTGGTTACATACAATTAACTTTAGTAACGCCTTACCATTTTGATTATGGTTAAAATTAAAATAACCGAAGTAGTTAGGTTGTAATTTTTTATAGTTTAGTATTGGCAAAAAAGGAAATGTCTCACATTCAAAAATCTCTTTGAACAGGTGACTATGACTTCTAGTCTAGCCTCAACTTGAGATAGCGATGAATAGCTGATACCAACAGATTCAGAGCCGCAATAGTCACTTGAGGTTGAATATTAAGGAAGGTGTACACGCTCCAATATACACTTGAGATGTTTCCATTACCGTACTTTTTTTTCAATTTGTGGTGGATATTGTCGTGAAGCAGCAGTTGAAATAAGACAAATTTATGAGTTACACAGGGTATTTAATCGGGAGTAAGGGAGATACAAGAAAATAAAGCAAGCTAGGGGTGAAGTTGGTGTAACAGTATGTGGAATTGTGTGTGTGAAGGAATTATGAAGGGGGTAGTGTATTGAAGAGCACGAGGAGTCAGTTCAGGTGGGTCGACGGCGTTCCCGGGCGTAGTCCGGCACCCGCTGGACAGGCGGACTACGGGATCCCGGGGTGAAGGTGACGTTGAAAGTGAAGATGAAGTGAAAAAATTTAAGTCTCCGCCGTAGTTTCTGGTGGCTAGGTCGAAGGAGCAGCACGGCCGCAGGCCGGCGTGATGTCAAAGGGAACTTGGAGTCTTCGAGGGCCCGAAAACGTAGAAAACGGCACGGCAATAATCAGGAATTAGGCCACTGGTCTTCTCCGTGATCAGCAGCAATCAGACAAGCCGGTCCTCTCCGTGATCGGCAGCAGTCAGGCCAGCCGGTGAGGGTGGAGGGGCGAGAGATTGGAGCCTGCGGAGAGCGTAGAGCGTCGTTGAGCTTGAAGTTGGAGCAAAGCTACTTGAGCCGGTGGAATGCATGCTGAGTGGAGTGAAGTACCGCTTGTATACCCTCGAAAGAAGTTGAATTTGGATCATGCCAAAATTTGAATTTAGAAGAGTGCCAGCAGGAAAAAGCGGTTGAAGGAGAAGTTTACATTGCGAAATGAGCGAGAAAGAGTCCTTGTAGAGAAGGAGGTCCGATGTTTTCAAACAGAGAATTCTTTTGAAAGGTTGCTACGGCAACGAAAAAATTCGAAGTCACTGGAAGATTTTTTTAAATACAGAAAAAATGTAAGGCAGGTAGAGTAAAAGCTGTATCTAATATGTAAGTTACGGATCCCGCACCCCAACCCCGTAGCAGGCGCTTTAAGGTGCTGTGTGACAATTACTCCCCCCCTAAACCAAATCTGTCAGTAGAACCCAGCCCCTACCAAATAACGAATTCTGGCCCTGACTGGGCTGTTTGTGGGATATCTATAGATTATATTTATTCGCATTCTTGTACGTAGACTAGATCAATGTGTCAACCTGTAAAATCTTTACGTATTTTAGTTATATTCATATTCACAACCAAAGAACGGGTGTGAAACCCTCTTAAAAGCTATCTTTCTAATATGGGATATGACAGTATGTCAATTAGTAAATTAACATTATATGTGGGTAATTTATATGCGATTTAAATGGAGCACCGATAATATAAAATAGACGGGCGCTTCACAGTTTCATTTCGTAAGTTATTTGTCTAACAACGCCATGTTGGAGTTAAGCGTGATTTTATTTACTGTGTTTCAAATATATTTATGTTTCGGTGAGTTATTCATGAATATAGTATAGTAGTTTATGCAGCGGTTGCATAATGATAGGCCTTAAAACACTAGTGCGGTTTTCATGAAACGAGCCGATAGGCGAGTTTCATAATAAGATCGCACGTGTGTTTTAAGGCCAAATTATGCAGAGTTGCATACATAACTTTATCTACACACATATTTTAAATCCTCCATGATGGGTTCAGAAACAATATTTTCTGGCAACAAGTTATTTGTTGCAATCGTGGCTGCATATTTCCGATATCCGGCGCATTTTCACATCACACACACTCCGAGAAGACTACTTACAATTCATATGTTCAACTAAAATGTAAATTACAAACAACTTTTTCTATTCAATTCAACAACAATTCTACTTTCGTTCAGCAAAACACCAACATGGCGGCAATTCGATCCTCAAGACCATTTTTTTTTAAATCATAGACAAGCGAATGAAGTCTCTATTCTCATGTCACTCGAGATCAAATGTCGTTCGGTTTATATTAAAAAAACATACTGAATTGATGTTTCGTATCAATAACTGTTTAATATCTATTGATACTAGAATAGAGACCCACTTTAGTTTTGACAGCTGTTCCAAATTTAATCTCATTTCTTTACTAAAAACGATAAAGAAATAACATTGCAGCACTGGTTTTTCCTAATTGGTTGTCAAAATGGTGGTCATTTCCTATGGTTTTTGATTAAACAATGGAGGTTTTATGATATGGGTGTAGATATAGACATTTTATTCAACGCCCAAAATCACAAATGTTATAGCAACAGATTTTTCTTTTATACAGAATGACATGTTATACGGTACATTCATTTTAAAAGATATAGATAATCTCATTTGCAGCAAGAAAATGCTGCAAATAAGTTATAAGCAAATCAATATATGAGAAATTTATTAACTGAAATTTTTGTCATTGAAATCTCGCAATTTCGTAAAAAAACATTAATTCTTCAATATCTCAGAAACTAATAACTTTTTTGCAGCAAATGAGTTGTACTATATCCCCTTAAAAGGAATGTATAGAATAACCAGTCACCTGTATAGTTTCAAAAGCTGAATCACAAACATATACAATATAACACACACCGTCACTCGTATTGACGTATCAAGCGCCTTTATGGCGTTACCGAATAAGGTAAAATTTAAATATATTACCACATCATAATTGTGGTTTTTAATCAAATCAAATCAAAAAATATTTATTTCGAACTGTATCCATAAGATTTTTATCCTACTAATATTATAAATGCGAAAGTTTGTGTGTGTGTATGTTTGTTACCTCTTCCCGTTAAAACGGCTGGACGGATTTTGATGAAATTTGGAATAGAGATAGCTTACAGCCTGGATTAACACATAGGCTACTTTTTATGCCGGAAAATTAAAAAGTTCGCGAGGGAATAACAATAATCAAACTCTACACGGATGAATTCGCGGGCACAGCTAGTTTATTCTATAAAATTGACATTTGACCTGAGGAAATAACCCGAAAATCCCCAAAATTTGGGAAAATTAGAAATACTTGTGTGTCGAACTCGAATGGAGTCCTTCATGTCGACTATTTCTGACAGTAAATCGTGAGTAAAGCCGTGTGTTTTTCAAGTATTCATAATGTCTCGCGAAAGTTTTAATTTACTATAAAATTAGAAATAATCAAAATTTCAAGATTACAAAATCTGGATTTTGGTTTTTCTGAAGCCGGTTGGTTACTCTTCCGAGATCATAAACTATAGTGCTGTTTATGATTGGTTAGGTTACTTAGATTTGTTACTGGCCAGAGTCCCAAGTCTAATTTGTAGCACTCAGTTAATGAACGATTACCTAACATGTTCAATAGTAAAATGACTTACTATGAGTGACAGCATAATTACTATATTTCTCCTCTTCCAGAATATAATATCAGGCCAGAGAAAATCCCTATTCTGGCTGATTTCTTTGATTCCACCGAACGTCCTCCCCACCAGGACGACAGGATCGTCGGGGGGCAAGAGGCGTTCATAGAAGACCATCCTTATCAGGTGTCGTTCATTGTGAACAACTCCTATTTCTGTGGGGGGTTCATAGTCAGCGAGAACTATATCCTGACAGCAGCTCATTGTGCTCAAGAGTACGTACAAAATAAGTCTCCTGTGCCATTAGCATGAGTTTATGCAAACCGTTCTCGTTATCGAAACCTATCGGAAATACTGCCTGTTGCCGATACAAGTAAAAGGAACCGAGCGATGGTTTGCTATTACGAGAATGGTTTGCATAAAGTCATGGTAATGCTACTGTTTATGTACTTTGCATAGTAAATAAATATAAATGGCCGAACTTCAAGACCCAACAACGAGCTCTACATAATATGTCTAGCACAGGAATCGAACCCGCCGCGACTGCTTTATTCCTTCAAAACTGCTTGAGGAATGTGTCCTATTCTTTAGGTACCAATTTGATAATAAGAACAAGGTTTTTATAAGAATTTCGTTTTGGTCATTCAAACGAACGGACTAACAAGTGTTGTTAGAAGCTCGTCAAAAGCGAGTTACTGAATAAAAACCGCATGCACTAAGTCAATAATGTCGCATGCTGAAACGCCATTATAAGAGCACTGCATTATTAACGTTTGCCAGGGATTGATACAGCAGTTAATTGCAAGTGCATGGAAAGTTAATTTAAACTAGTTGAAGAATAATATTTTTTTAACAAAAACTGATAGCACCATAGGTTTATAGTGTTATAATAGAGTTAATCGGTCACCACGATACAGGCATAGCCTAGTGTGGGATCATTAGATAAAATTTCTAGGTATTTGGTACCTAGTTTTTTAGGATTCCGTACCTCAAAAGGAAAAAAGGAACCCTTATAGGATTAGTTCGTTGTCTGTCTGTCAAGACCTTTTTTCTTAGGTACGCGTAGAGTTATCACATTGAAATTAATATCAAATATTCAAGTCCTCAAGACCAATCCCTTAGAGCTGCGAAAAAATGTAACTTCTAAGTCAACGTAATCAAAAGATACGGCCGTTTACGCCGCATAAATATTTTGACATGCGTAAGGGAATAAAAACCAATAGGGTACTTCTCGTTGGCCTAGAATCATGAAATTATTTAAATCACCCCTAGAGGATTTTCAGTGTAGTGAAGCAAATCAATAATTTCACTAACAATATTCTGAACAAAATTTATTAATATTTGTCATCAATTATTAGTCAGGACGCACCAATAATCTATCGAACCACACAAAACCAATCCCAGTGGTATTGCTAATTAGGAAACGTTTATTTGTAGCTGCCGGCGATTAGTTGATTAAGGCCATCAGAACACGTCGGTTACTATACCGCTGTCTCACTCACACTTAAGGAAGACATCTGCTGTGGCTAAACCCCATATAATCGAAGCTGGTAATAGCTGCGTTTAAAAACATATCTGTTACCTTTGCAATATCTTGAATAGGAATTGTGCCCAATGAAAATTTGAAGATCTCTGGTTGCTTTTTCAATTTCGTATCTTACTCGAAACGAAAATTGCAAAAACAACATTGGCAATTTTAAAATGTAGTACGAATTTGGAGACCGCGCATTATAGCTAGGGAGCTGGGTGCCAACATTTATATATGATTTGTTCGCTTGGCAGACCTGAATTGTTCGATTAATGACAATGTAAAGAACTACAGAAAAATAGTCTGCCACCATGGTAGCGCTGCGTTTTCAATTTACAGTGTTTCAAAAATTAAAAGAAAACGGTGTGCTAAATCATTTGTTCGTGTCTGCCTCTTGGACTGATGATCAGAATCATCCTCAAAACGATGAACATCGAAGAGGCAGACGGGACGTAGTTGCAAAAATGTAAATAAAAAAAGCAATACTAAATCATTAGTTCGTCAGTCTCGTTGCGTCCATTCGTTGCATTAGGTTAGGACTCCCAGAATAGAAAAAAAAAGTTGGCAGACGTCTAGGTCGCTGATAATGTACGATTTTTTAAAGTTGTAATTCAAACGCAGGGACATACGACTTTCATTTACTGGACCAAATCGATTTGTATTGACATAAACTTTCATCGCTATCAATATGAAAGACGACCAAATCATATACTAAAATGGCACCCAGCTCCCTAACTATTAGCAACATACGAAATTAAAAAAGTAATCAGTTGAAATGCTTCCTTATTTTATAGCGTTGACCCGACAACAGTAGTTCTGCGGGCGGGCAGTTCATCTCGTAAGAACGGAACCATAATACCCATAGCTGAAGTAACACCTCATCCAGAATACGATGACCCCCCATTCGATAAGGACGTTGCCGTCATGAAGACTGTGGAACCTATCGAGTTCTCTGAGACCATGCAGCCTATACCCCTGCCGGAGTTGAACAGGCCCATGAGAGGGGGCACGACGTTTGTGGTCAGTGGATGGGGAAGGACAAAGGTAAAATTTTATCATCATCAAATCATCATCTACAATATCATAACAAAGTTAAAAGGAAAACTATCACGACTAAGGAGGCTTAGTTAGGTCATGACTACCACGACTTAAAAGTCGACTAATTGACTACTCGCTGCCATAATAGGGAATATGCGTATCTTTTTTCCATCTTTTATTGTAAAGTACTGAGTAATAGAAACCAAACTGTACGCAAAACATTATTGTGTTGTTTATTTTTTGAGATATGAAGCTTTGAAAGCTCGTAGTTCATACCACTCGCAAAAAAACTCCACACAAAATGGACCTGGCCCCCAATTCTCGGTGCATTCGAGATAATGTCGATTGCGAGATTAAACGTCAGATTCATACAGTTGTGTCAAACGATTGAATGCACTGACGTTTAATCTCGATTGTGAGATTATCTCGAATGCACCAAGAATTGGGGGCCTGAACTATAATTGTGACGTGTCACAGCGCAGTTAGAGTGTATACCTCAACCAATGTAAAAAGACCGCTGACGGCCATATAAAATGTATGACGGCTGAGGTACCAAAAGTATGTAACACGACGAAAGGCAAATATTTTAACCCGTCAAAGTTTGGATGAGAAGGTTATAGTACATATCTTAAAAACAGAATATTTTTTATACATTCTATCATGTTCACTCTATTCTGAGTTCATAATTTCCAGCAAGGCGCATCCAGCATACCAGAACGCCTGATGGATGTGGAAATTCCCGTTGTGTACTACCCCGAGTGCCTCTTTGTTTATGCGTCTGTGCTGACCAGGAACATGTGGTGTGGAGGCAACTTCTTCTTAGGCGGGCAAGGAACTTGTCAGGTAAAGAATTAACACACAATCACACATAGGTACATAAGTATATCACGTCCGTTTCCCAAAGGGGTAGGCAGAGACCATGAATTTCCACCTGCTACGATCCTGACACACACCTTTCGCTTCGTCTCGCCAGTTTAGGGTACTCTTGACCTGGCCTTTTTTAAGAACGTCCCCAATCTGGTAAAGAATTAAGGCTTGCCCTAACTAGCGAGATTTTTCAAAAACTTCAACGTCTCAATGTTATATACGATTGAGCAAATTCAGAAACGCCACTTAAGCATTTGATTAGATATTAAATAGTTAAATGTCCCTCAACTAGTTGTCAAGCTATACAGAAACGTCACTTTAATTAAAGATCAATTTGAGCGGCCTTTCTGAATTCGGTCAAAAATTGGGTTATGTGGGAGGTGGTTCACTTAAATACATTGTAACTAACGACAACGATTTAGTACCAAATTACATGCGACCGACGCTTAACACGCTTTCTAGTGGTTTTAACTCGATTGTTCTGGACGGTCATAATAATTTAGTTAGAATTATCCTTTGAGTTAGCTGCTGACGTTACGGGCCGCCCCAACCTAAAAACATACGTTCTTTCAGTGCATGTATTACAAGTTTTATTCTTAAACTTTAACTCAGGCAAGTTGTCATTTAACCTTGAAATATTGTCAATGTCCATAATCTATAATTTATAGAATAAAAAAACCGACTTCAAATAGCCTTTGAAAAGTACCTAAGTTTTCTTTTTTCACATTTTATTTATTATCCACATATTTTTTTGGTCAATAAAGATTTATTATCCTATGATTTAACGACACACATTTACTACATCAAGTAACAATAGCATAATGCCAATTGCTCATCAACATTTACAAACTGTTGCTATCCACGATCCAAAGATGTCAATCGCTGAGGAGTTCTCCTGGTTCTTCAATTTTACTACGTACATTTTCATGGACATAAGTTGCTTCAGAACTTTATACAGCAATTTAATCTCCAACCGTGAAATAGTCAACATTTAGGAGTTCCGGTGATCATCTATGGTCTTCATCAACAGTTCCACTTCACCAAATAATGCTTTTGGAACGTAACTGCTTGAGTTATTACAGAAAATACTAAAATTGCTCTATGCTTGCCTATAATATTTGAAGAGTTCCATCGATTCCTCATAGATCCTCTCATTATAACTCAACTTTGACGACAACGGAACCAAACTGGAGGTATACCCTACCGATTAAAAAAATAATTTTCAAAATCGGTTTATAAATGCCGGAGCTCTGAAGTAACAAACATAAAAAAAAAACAGTCGATTTGAGAACCTCCTCCTTTTTTTTTGAAGTCGGTTAAAAATAGGTTGAACTACATCATCATTCAATGTATATGAAGATGTTTTGTCCTCATGAGACAAATTAAATTTGAAAGGATTACCTTCGATTGCAACACAATTGTTACATGTTGAAATTTTGCCAGGTGCATATTTGTTTTGGACTTTATTTCCTGTGTAATAGCGACATCAACACGACTGTGCGACAGCGACAGCCACTGAATTGTCTCCTGTTCAAAGCATGCTAGAACACTTAAAGTCGAATTTTAAATTAGGTAGCTGGAGAAAATACGTAGAGCTAAGTCCTATTTTGCTAGGTATCAGTCATATTTTGATGCTAATACGAAAGCAGCGGAGATTTATAACTCAACAACTATCTGTTTAATCTGTTCATGAACAATTGCTTGACAGATTTAAAAGAGAATGAAAGTGGGTTGAGAATGAATGAGTTACTCGTCAAATGTTTTCTCTATGCTGATGACCAAGTATTACTTGCGTCTTAGGCCGAGGAGTTGCAGGAGATGGTAACTGCTATGAGTGGAGATTTTGTTAGAAAGGGAATGAAGATGAATGTAAAGAAGACGAAAGTGATGGTGTTTGAAAGAGATGAGGCAGTGACAGGCTGCAATATCGTGATTGGAGATGAACAAATTGGACAGGTGAATGAGTTTGTGTATCTGGGTTCAAAGTTTACAAGAGATGGAAAGTGTGAGAGTGATATTGAAAGAAGAGTGAATGCAGGAAACATGGTGAATGGAGCTTTGCACTCCTTTATGAACAGTCGAAAGGTGTCTAACAAGGCTCGTTTGGCTGTGCATGAGGGGGTGTTGGTTCCGACACTCATGTACGGAAGTGAAAGTTGGGTATGGCAGAAAAAACATGAAAGCAGAATAAATGCAGTTGAGATGAGAGCGTTAAGAAGTATGATAGGAGTTAAACTGAGTGACAGGATAAGAAATAGTGAGATAAGGAAACGTTGTGGTCTGAAAGAAGATGTAGTGACAAAAATTGAGAAAGGTATGCTGAGATGGTTTGGCCACGTCGAGAGAATGAATGAAGAACGATTGACGAAAAAAGTGTATAAGGCGAGTGTGAATGAAAGGGTTGGAAGGGGTAGACCTAGGCGGACGTTTCAAGACCAAATCGGGGACGTCTTGAAAAAAGGCCAGGTCAAGAGTACCCTAAACCGAAGAGCATGTATGAAGGGAATAATGAAAGTGGACGAAGCGAAACAAGTATGTAAGGATCGTAGCAAGTGGAAAGAAGTGGTCTCTGCCTACCCCTACGGGAAACAGGCGTGATTATATGTATGTATGTAACAACTATCAGTTCACTTCAGCTAGGTAATAAAAAATCGGATTTTAGGAGCATGAATCCCGCTATAACGGTCACAATGTATAAAGTAAGCAGTAAATACTAATATATAAGAGCATATAGTACGTACTGCGGTCCTAGATTGCACCCGAAAACATGCTGGTTTCTAAAAACCGGGCAAGTGCGAGTTAAACCCGCGTGGAGAGGGTTCCGTTCCATACATGATTATCTGAAATTTCCTATGTGACTACCATAAACACCATAAATACCATAGACTTCTCATAGGTTTTCCTGTAATCTATAGGTAAAGAACTAAATTCTGTATTTTTTTTCAAAATTTTAGGCCCGGTAGTTTCGGAGAGAAGGGGGGGGGGGGAATGGTCAATTTTGGCCTATTTTCCTAAATAACTTCCAAACCATTCATCAAAAAATTAAAAAAATAAATATTTAAGATCCTCACAATAAGCCCTTTTATTTGATATGTCACATGATAAAGTTAGCGTAACTTTATTTTTTAATTTTCTAATTTACCCCCCCCCCCTCCAAAAATGGCCACAAGGTTTAAAATAATTTGTTTACGTTGCGCATCCGTGTTGCGGTCAACGACTTACATATGTATACCAAATTTCAAATCAATCGGTCCAGTAGTTTCGGAGCAAATTGGCTGTGATAGACGGACAGACAGACAGACAGACAGACACACGAGTGATCCTATAAGGGTTCCTTTTTTCCTTTTGAGGTACGGAACCCTAAAAAACCACGTTAATTATGTGATTTTTGTATAAACTCCAGCAAGTCCTGAAATACACTGTTAGATCTCTCTAATGAATTTTGCGAGAAACGCACACTAAGTTAAGTTCACGATCACCTAGAGACAAAGGGTAGCGCTTGATTAAGTTGTATTAATCTAATAACTTCAAGGAATGGGGCCCAGCTGTTGCCACGTCCAGTTCATTGAACCCTTTTTAGAATATCAGCAATAATTATATTTCTGATTGGGTGTTCTTTCTGTATCGTTTGGTTAATATTAACAAATGGAAGTAAAAAGAAATTCTGCCACAACGAATTTTGTTGAGAGCAATTTTTACGGTCTTGGAGATCTCCCTCGAGATCTTATTACTAGTGATTAGGTTATCAAAAGAAAATGTTAGGTCCCGGCTAGAAAAGCAGTATTTTTTGTTCAAATTCTCTTCTTATTAACGTAATTAATAGTAAAAGGATCCCGGGCGAGTTGCGGCACCGTTTTTATACAACTACAGACGACCCAAAGGAGGGTTAGGTATCAGTTTTACTCTCGGTAAGAGTAATGGTCCATGAAACGCTTGTTGCTAACTTTCATAGGCTTTTCTTTAACTAACTTTTCCTTTCACGTTTATGAAATTAAAAGCTTTCTCATTAGTCACATTAAAACTTTCGTAAGACATTATAGATATTTGAAATACACACGACTTTACTCACGATTTATTGTCAGAAATAGTCCGACATGTTTGGAATTCGCATGGAGTCCTTCTTCAGGGGTTGAATTCGAGTGTAGGGACTGCATACGAGTTCGAAACATGTCGGACTATTATTGACAATAAATTGTAAGTAAAGGTACACACGGAATTTCAAGCTTTCTTATTCTTATACAGAGTGATACTTGAAATACAAACGGCTTTACTCACGATTTATTGACAGAAATAGTCCGACATGTTTGGAACTCGTATGGAGTCCTTCTTCAGGGGTTGAGTGCGAGTGTGGAGATTGCATACGAGTTCGACACATGTCGGACTATTACTGACAATAAATTGTAAGTAAATGTACACACGGAATTTCAAGCTTTCTTATTCTTATACAGGGTGATTCTGGCGGCGCAGCAATACAAGATGGTTATGCGGTCGGCATCGTTTCCTTCGGCAGAGGATGCGCCCAGCCGCTCTCACCTAGCGTGTTTGCCGATATAGCTGCACCCACCATACGGAACTTTATCACAGAACATACCGGCCTTTAGCTATCATACCAGAACCTACGCAAATAAACGCCTTGCAATGCAAAGGGCACGTTTAAATTGCGTAGATTCACGTTAATTAGGTATGTGAGTTCTTGGAATTGAACTTAGATCCTTTAATGATCATTTAAGTATAAGACAATAAATTATGTTAAAGTAAAATTATATTATGATAATTTGATGTGTTTATCAGTCTGTACCTATGTAGCTTTGTTCCTTGTATTTCTCCATTTCATCCTATTGTAGCTGCTTGAGGTCACTACCTTTTCCATATCGTCCCCATGAACAATCAATCTCTTGGATATTATAACTGTTTATAATTAGTCCAGTTTTATTTATATTTTATTAATTAATAATTTGAGTACCAGTACCTACTAGCAGTTCAGTTCATTCGCAAAATCAAATTGTTTTTTTTTATTAGACACATGAAATAGAATTATATAAGGGACAAAAGAAGATAAAAGGAACATAATTAACACAATAATATCACAACACATACGAGTATAGAATAGATATGAGCGCCGATGGCATTTTAACCGGCGGCGGCGTGGGTCAGGATTTCCATCAGTGGCGGCGGCGTTGTCGGCGGCGTGACTTTGCAATATATCAGGGTTATTTTTTTTAATAAAACACTTCTTTTTTTTAAACCAATCAACGTAAAAATATCTTCTAACTTATTAATAACATATAATGGTATATATTTCTGCAGTGCGCCTTCACCACAACTCTGAAACAATGGTTACCCAACCCATAACCTTCAATAAAAATATACTATGTAAATATAAAATGCGCAGGCAGGGCTTTTTAAGTAAACGACAGATTAAGCAATTAAATTAATATTACTTTCAACGTCAGTAAATTAAAATGAAACACACAGCTTTTAACATATATTTACTAAGGGAAATGACACCAAACCCAAGTTAACTCGACTCCATTTTTAAGTAAAATTATTGAATATAAAATGAGATGTTTTTTTTGCAAAAAAAATAAACAATTCTATAACACTTCTAGTTAATTCATAGCGAAAATAATTTATCATAATTGGTACAAAGTAATATTATTTGAAATAAAAAATTGTAAAGACTCTGCAAACAGAACATCTTCATTGATATTCTTTTAAGCAAGCATCGCAAAATATTTGGTCATATTCCTAAACAATTCTTCTTTTGCCATCTAAACTGATTGATCTAAAATTAATCGGTAAATATCTAATTGTATTATTCGCGGTCGATGCAGTCGCCACTTTGTTTTATATTTGACGTGAGTTCACTCCACGGCGAATCAGCTTCGACTGATCGGAGTCATCGGATCAGTGTTGCCACCTCAGTTTTAGTAATGGGGGCAATTGAAGAAGCTAAAAAGGGCTAGATCGGGCTAAAAGGAGCACAAAAAGAGTTGGTGTAAAAAAAGGCTAAAAAAAACACCTGTACTAATTAATGTTTTCAATTATGTATTTATTTTTTAGTTTAAATCATAATATTTTTTTTCAAACGGCGGCGGGGCATAGAGATGCGATATGTTGCCATAGTCGAACAAATGGTATCTACCAAAAAAAACAAACAATATATATGACAAAAATCGCGAAAGTTCGATGTTATCGCGATGTTAGCATGGCGCAAATTTCAGATTTTCGTACAATGTTTTTAAGTAAATGAAAAGGGCTAGATGGCCCTTTTCGGGCTAAATCATTCAACAACGAGTTCACCTACAGTAAAAAGTGCAGTTTTGGGGTTAGATCTATCTAGCCCCAAAAGTGCTAAGGTGGCAACACTGCATCGGATCACCCGATCGGCGCGCCGATGGTGCCGCGCCGGCGGCGACGGCGCGGCTGTTCATTGCGGCGACGGCGGCGCGCCGGCGTGGCGCTCATATCTAGTATAGAATAAGTCAATAAATATAGAAATAAACATCAGAGTTCTGCGTATTCTTACATCCATGCCAAAATAGTCTTCATCCAGCTTTTTGCCACGTAATGTTGGAGAACGTTTCATCATGCTATCTATGGCTTTCAGTGAAGCCAGGTGAGGCCATGATGGCGCTTCGTCCAAGGAGTACTCTTAAAGATAAATTGGCAAAAATAAAACAAGAGAACAAAAGGGAATGCTTGCAAAAGTGCAAATATAATGCTATTTATTCAGCTGTTTAAGCGAGAAACGCGGGAAAATACACTTAATTAATATAAAAAGAATGTCGAACCCAAGGGAAAATATCAAAGGCCATGTAAGAGGAACTCTTGTCGGCTGCGACAGTCGTACGTCTCTTTCGCACCCTATTCGGAAGACCGAGAGATCCGAATGTAGCACAAGTTGCCCGTACTCGCTTTCAATATCTAAGACGAAATATTATCTTAAGTACTTATCACAAGAAAAGTGATTTGATTTCATTAGTATAAGATGATAATAGGAATGACCTGACAAAATGCGTATCGTTTTCATGGATGGCAATTTTCGGGTATTACACGGGAATTTATTAAAGGCAGCGAGCGGGAAAATTCAATTCGGAATCAAATAAAATGTAGCCGCCCAAATAAAAAGAAGCCTTATGGGACGACGATTGCACCGAGTTAAATATATTTACAAATCGAATCAAATCAAATCGTTTATTCAGCAAGTTGGCCATCTTTGCGCTCTTTTACTCGTCACATAATAAGAATAAAATAAAATGAATCTACCAGCGCTTCGGACAGGACCATCATTACTGAGAAGATGCGCCGCAATGAACAGCAGAAGGTCATCTTTTCAAATATAATAATACAGAAAGCCTACATAATATTAAAACTTCAATATACTTATTTACATAGCTGGGCACTGTTAATCAAACAGTTAACTTCGTTAATTGCTATTCCCTTACTAAAAAACTGATCTTTGTTAAACGTTAAAGCGTTACATTTCGGAAGATTTAACGTGAGTTAACGTTAATCGTTAATAGTTAACTCGTGATACAAATTGCATTTTTTATGTTATTGCGTTAGAAATTTACTTATAAAAAAAATTGGTATGGACAGGCAGGACATGAAAAATTTATAAAAGAAAGGACATTAGAGTTTGTAGTAATACCTTATTATCTAAATATTCCCTTTTATAAACATCAGTATATACGAGTACGTTCCGCGCGGCGTCCTTTTGGGAAATAGTAGGTACTTTATTAACGATTAACTGAATTTAATTGTTAACTTCGTTAATGAAAGATTAACGGATTAACGGTCTTGTGCCCAGCTATGCTTAATTAAATGAACATTACAAAGTAATAAAGTAGTAAACGATAATTATTAAGGTTAATAAAATACAGAAAGTTGTTGAATAATCAACAAAAAAAGATAACTATCACACATAATCCTACAGTGGCCCTAACATACAAGACACAAAGATAAATTAAACCAGTTTATCTCTGACTATCTCTTTCGTCGGCACTAGTGTGCGAGAGACGCACTTAGAGATAAGACGGTTTAACTTATCGTTGTGTCTTGCATGTTAGGGCCGCTGAGAACACTATGAAGTCACTTTTGGATATATCACATAATATAATTGATCCTTGCGAGCATTAACAGTCCGGACCCCACGAACAGCCCCCGTTACGCAATATGACGCAATAGTACAATATTACTAGCCTAGTAAAACAACTAGAACGGCGTAATAGCGTAGGGTTCCTTTTGATTTGATCGTCAAAATATTTTCAATTATCAAACCATGAAAAGAAACTGAAGGCTAGACTAAGCCGGATATTATTGTTGCATGTCTCAAAGTAATGCTTATGTTGAAATAAAACTCGAAGGAATTAGTTTAGATTATTGAATATTGACGATAGAAAATGTCCGAAAGAGACAGTTACTTAGAGATCAGAATCAGAATCAGAAACTTTATTGGTAAAATTGTGTTTTACATGTCATGTTATCTTAAAAATAATACAAATAAATATTATGTCATTTTTCTAAATTAAATTATTACATTTCACGTCCAAGTTATTACATTACATTCCTTATTTGTTATTTGTAAGAATAATAGATATTTGCCGCCTTTGTACCTGTCCTAATTCCTTATTATTTACATAATAATTACAATGAAGTCGCTTTGAAATTATAACTTATGCCTAGGCCAACCTCCTTAAAATGAAGTCATCTATACTATAGCATGCAAGTTCAATCAGTAGTCTTTTTAGCTTTTTCGTAAATATTACGTCACTTTCCGAGTGTGTGATATCATTTGGAAGTGTGTTGTATATCTTTACACTAATGACGCCCAGTGACTTCCGAGCTTTGGCGAGTCTACGGCGCGGGACGAGTAGAAGACTCTGTCCGCGGGTGTTTCTACTGTGGCTCTGTCCTCGAGTCGTGTCTTGCTCGAGATTTGATCTCACATATTTACAGGCAGCCAATATGAAGACGCACGGCAATGTGAGGATTTTATGTTCTCGAAACAGTTCTTGCGCGGGATGATCATAAGGCTTTTTTGAGATTAGTCGCAGTGCGCGTTTCTGTATCTTAAATACTCTATTCCTATTTGCCGCAGCGCCCCAAAGTTCGACACCCTGGGTTAGAATCGAGTGGAAATATCCATAATACGCTTTTTTTTACGTAAGCAGTTGTTAGACTGGGTGCAAGCCTGGATAATGCAAAACACGCCGAAGATAGCTTGTCACAAGCCACATCGATGTAAGGGGACCATGTCAGGCCCGAGTCTATAGTAAATCCTAAGTACTTAACCTGCTCAACCTGCGGAAGGTGTATGTTGTTTGTTACTATGTTCAATTGACAGTCACTATTTTTGCGCAATCGGAAATGTATAATACTGGTCTTTTCAATATTTAAAAGCATGCCGTTAGATGAGAACCATTGTGCGATTTCGTGCATCACTCGATTTGCATGATTGAAAAGCAGATGTGATGTCGTTGACAAGAGTTAAAAAAGGAAATTGCCCATGATTGATCCCTGGGGCACCGCTCAACCGCCTGTGGATTCAAGGTTTGACTTCGTGCTTAGGACGTACGTGCTCTGTTTGCAATTTGACAGAAACGAAGCAATAGTGTTATGGAAGCTACCCTTAAACCCATAGCGTGTCAGTTTTTCCAGAAGCAGAGTGTGGTCGATCATTTCGAAGGCGCGCGACAAGTCGCAAAATATTGCATCAACCTGTCGCCCGCCGTCAAGATGCACCATTACTCGCTCCATAACATCGCGTGCTGCATCGTTTGTGATTACTATCGTACATCGTACTGATTACTATTTAGTAGATAATTTGATGTGAAATGTTCCATTATTCTTTGACTTTATTGAGTCAAAGAATAATGGAACAGCGTTCAAAAACTTTCGCCTATG
This sequence comes from Tortricodes alternella, assembly GCA_947859335.1. NCBI lineage: Eukaryota > Metazoa > Arthropoda > Insecta > Lepidoptera > Tortricidae > Tortricodes > Tortricodes alternella. Next base: position 12,517,651 of record OX401977.1, read on the forward strand.
TCTACCTTGTTATATCATTGTCTTTTTCCAATATGTCTTATATGGTGTCCAATAAAGAGTATTTGTATTGCATTGTCCGTAAGCAAGTTGGGCGTTTAAAAAATCATTTTGTAACCTTGGGAATTGTCGTAGTTTTAGAGGAGTCACCGTAGCAAAATACTCACAATTACTGTCATGGCCGAGCGAGCTCCCGATTACTAGTGTGTGATTAGGCGGCCTCGTGGACAAATTGATGCGTCATCCATCAGTTGAGAATGCATAATTTCACGGTTTTTGAATATTTTCATACCATTATGACGAAGGTGAGTCTTGTCACCCTTCATCAAAGACAAGGCTCGCAGAAGAGCACTCTTATTCTACGATCTTGAGCGGTGACTTGCGTTTCACGTGAGATCTTGTCTAAGCAGCACCTTTCTAAACTAAACGCTTCCAAGTATTACGTAGCAAATTACCAAACTAGGGCCCCTATTTGAAATTGCATTAGACGGTAATGCAAGTTATATTTCTACGAAGGTAACTCTTACTAACTTCACAGAAAAGGTGACTTTAACATGAAACATTTCGAATAAAGACCCTGCCATTTGGTTTTGTATAGTCATTAGACACCTCATAATGCTGTGTGCTGCTGTCGTTACTGTTTCTAAAATTCGCGGATAATGTGGTACGTAGAGTTATAATTTTAGCCAAGCAGAGACTTGCTTTTGTGAGCATGGCACAAGTCTGGAAAGTTTTTGCAAGAAAAATTTCGTATTGATAACATACTCTGGTTTGAGAAATTAGTATCAACAGTACCAAGTAGTAGTAGTAGAGTCGTCAACGTTTCATTTTCCACTTTTAAATTCTGCTTTTTTTATGAAGCACGGGGCATGCGTTTGATCCTAGTCTCACCTGCGGCCCTAACATGAATGACACAAAGATAAGATAGACCGTCTTATCTCCAAGTGCGTCTCTTTCACACTAGAGACGACGAAAGACATAGTCATAGAGATAAACGGGTTTTTTACGGGTTTAATTTATCTTAGTATCATTCATGTTATGGGCCGCTGATGGAAAGCGAACAAAGGGCCTAATTTAGAACACGCTTGCCAAGGTCAAATCCAAAATTCTATATTTTCAATAAACCTTTAGCACTTAAGGAAATGTATTTGCGTAAAATATTAACTGCACGAACGCGGCTTTAGGGAACAATCGATCTATTAATAAATAATGACTCTGAATTTGGTGTTTACCTTTTACAGCCATTGTTTGAATATTATTTATAATAAGGAACACGAATTGCATTTAAAAAAAATACAGTGACTAGTAAATTAGGTAATACATCCCTCATACTGAGATAAAATGTCACTGGTTACGATGTATTTTAATTTATTGCTTAATCAAAATATGGCTGACGTTCCTAAGTAATTGAATTAGGAAAACCAATCATTATTTTTTACTTTTAGAGGGGTTAGAAGTAAAAAAAAAATAGATAATTTGGCGACGTCGTTCTGTTTTCCGAATATCTCTTAAACGATTCCATATTAAAATTAAAATATTCTACAAAATCTTAGAGCTTTTGAATGACATACCGTACGATGGGCAAGAATAATATTTTTTTTTGTAACTTCTTTTTTTAGTTTGTGCCTAATTAATTTTAGTTCGTCCCAATTAAGGTTAAGAAAACTGTGAACCAACGGCAAAAATCACCCTTTTCATACAAATGGCGATAACGATTTCCACTCCTTAAATATTGACCGATTTTGACCAATTTTTTATAGGCTTTCAGTCGGAACAAAATCTAGGTAGGTCTATACGTTTTTTGAATATTGATTAAAGATCAAAAAAGTTAAATAATCGTCGATTTTAGTTTTGTATGAGAATCCTGAAACAACAATAAACCTGAATGTATTGATTATAATGAAAGAATCAAAACGTATAAACCTAGATTTTGTTCTCACTGACAACTAATAAAAAATTGGTAAAAAATTAAGGGGTGGAAATCATTATCGTCTTTTGTATGAAAAGCCGTAGGTTTACACTCCTGTTAAGCCAATTTACGCGGGCTTCTAAATACTAAAACTATGCCAAATTCGATTTGCTTAGCCGTTACGTGTTGACAGACAGGCCGACGGACAACAAAGTGATTGTGATTGTGTTGTATAAGGGTTATTTCAAAATTTGGTTTGGGTCCCTAAAAATTGTAATAAAGTTGCTTTTTACTCAGTGACATTTATCTCAAATTCTTACTAACGGGCCCAAATAGGCACTCTTGCGTTATGAGGCATTCTTGCGTTGCTTGCGGGTCACTGTGTTCGCTAGAAAACTCCTTTGTTCGACGATAGAAACATTCCTTACTAAATTGCGTCTCAGAAAATATATAGACGTCTGGTATGAGATTTTTTAATGTAATAAGGTATTTTTTTTTCAGTAAAAAATAACACTCATCAATTCATTTCATGTCATCATGTTATTATATATTCTTACACTATTATATACATCTAATATTAATATATGTATATTTCAAATAATCAACTTATATAATATCACGTAAAATTAATTAAATCTAAATAAAAAAAACTAAAATTAAAAACTAAATAATAACACTAAATAAAATTAATTAAATCTAAGTAAAAGCTAAATTAAATCTAAAACTGGTCCCCGTGGCATTGTGCCGAAGATGCTGGCAGCGTTTCCTCGCTGTATCGCAATGCTGATGCGTTGTGCGAGGAAGCTGCCAGCTCTTCGGTCCCCGGTTGTCTCAACCAGCCTCTTCGAGATTTCCCCGAAGAGGCGTAGTGCGCTAGGACCCCAAATATACATCTTAAATAAATATCACAAAGTTTCAAGCATGGTTATTATCGAATAAGTCACACCGGAAATCATCGCTATAACTGCGAAAATCACTATGATACTGTTTTTGAACACGACCCAGTAGAAAGGCCCAAGATCTTTTCCCCACCGCCAGACGGTTTCTGAGATGGCTGGAAGCATTAGACCCATGACGGACAGGCAGACTGCACCGACGAGCTCCATAAACAGCTCCAAGCGAGGAATCGCGCTGGCTATGCCGACTGGAACAAAATAAAGAATTTACTCCCCGCATCGTATAAAAATAAATATAAACAGAATTGACAAAACAGAAACGTTAAGGGTCTTTTTTATATTTTCTAGACAAGTATTAAACTTTTGGTGCTATATTATACACTATAGCACCAGCATATAATCTGTTATTTTCAACCGATGATTATAAGGCCACTACATAACTTAGGCATTTTACAGACTTATATAACATAATATAGATAGAGATAATATTTTGTAGTGGTAGAGCCAAACAGTAATTCTCACTAGATGATTACTGTTCGAATGGGCTGGCTCGACCGGGGTAGTACCACACTCTCACAGAATATCGGCGTAAAGTAATAGCTTGCTATTGCGTTTCGTACGGTGACTGACGAGATCCGGAGGTCTATTCCCTCATCCCCATCCCATCCCCATTCCCCATCCTCCCTAGACTGGCAACGCATTGGCAGCACCTCTGGTGTTGCTTAATGTCCATGGGCGGTGGACCACTTTCCATGAGGTGGGCCGTCAGCTCGGTTGTCAGTCAATTGACATAAAATATATATATATAACAAAACGGTGCTTATACCTAAAAAATCCGATTTGCAAAGTACCTTAAATGATCTGAATCTGAATAATGGTTCTTATAATAAAAACACCTTTTACAAGATTTTTATTATAGTTAACTCTGTAGTGTAAACCTTTTAGGTAACTAAAAGTAGAACGGTCACGACTAAGAAGGCTTCATTGAGCATGAGCATGAGCCGTTATAGGCGACTTACTTGTTAATACCTACTATTCTGTTAAACATCTATCTTGACGACGCGGATAGCCTAGTTGGGAGTGACCCTGCCTCCGAAGTTAGCGTCCCGGGTTCGATCCCCGGTAATGGCAAATATTTGTGTGATGAGCACGAATGTTTGTTCCTGAGTCTTGGATGTTTCCTATGTATTTAAGTGTTTATTTCTCTATATAATTATTTATATCGTCGTCTAGTACCCATAACACAAGCCTTAAAGGCTTACTTTGGGACTAGATCGATTTGTGTAAAGATTGTCCCATGATTCATTATTATTAATATTATTATCTATACCGAGCTGCCCCAAGTCCAAAGCATAGGTTATGGAATATACTTCGTTCGTTCGTCGAAAAATTCGTTGGGTGTTTTGGGGCCTGACGCGGACATGACTACGTTATTACCTACTTATATCGGAACCCTATAAATTCTACAGTTTTATTTTATTTTTACGGCTATGTTGTCTATGTTGTGTACAATTTGCAAGCATCATAACTACCTCCTCTGCTGCACTGGGAGTGAAGAAATAGCATAGAATGCGTGCAGATGCTTATCATCCTGGCATGTCGTAAAAGTCGACTAAGGGACGGGTCCTCTCCAACATGGTGGACTATCTGTATGGGCGATGGGCTGATCACCTGTCACCATACGGTTCATCATACCATCTTAGGACTAATTAATCGAACGTGGCCACAAGTAGTCTTGTGGCTCTGCCCACCCCATTAGGGATTTCGGGCGTGATAATATGTATGTATGTATCATAACTACAAAAATATGTAATTTATTACAACTTGTTACACCAATTTGTATTTTTGGGGACATCTGTAATTGGCTTGGTTTAATGAAACGTACATTCATGTTCACCATCAAATCGGCATCGCTATTGATGCCCCAAATAAATAAATAAATCGTATTTTAATAAAACCGTATATGAATTAAAAATTTGACAAAAACAGGAAAAAGTCCGGTTTCAGGAAATGCCTGTTAAAATTCATCCAGTAAATAATTTTAATTTAACTTAAGGAAACCTTTTTGTAAACATAAATAAAATTACCTTGTACGTGTGCCTAAAAAGGGTTTTATTTATTCATGTTAAAGCAGGAATTCATATTGCTTTAAAATCAAACACGAACAAAATATATATTTTTTAAATGTGGGGGTTTTTTTGATCTAATACGAGGGATGACAGAGACAGCAAATACACGAATATCAAAAAGAATGTGAGGGAATAAAACATACAACATGACCTTGTGTATGCATGTAAATCAAAATGAGGTCTAAATTATATATTATGAAATGAAATGTAAACAAAATTGTATGAAATAAAAATCACTGTTTATTTTATTAAGGAGGCGCCTCACGGATTTGCAGTTTATTTTTGAGTTCCAAACTTTTCATACAAAAGGAAACAAAAATATCTAATAGGTAGTTATTTAAAAAGACTAATAATAATTTTTATGCTTTACGGTAGTTCAACTTAAAGGTATCAGTGACTGCACTCTTTACGCCGACCCGGCTCAAGAGTGCCATACACGGTTGCCGCATATGGAGTCGACGGCTTTGTGAGTATGCTGAACATTAATTAATGCAACTCTACTGTCATGTCATGAGATATAAACTTGTAAGTACTTAATAGTGTAGCAGTAACGTTTTGACAAATGGTTAATTTGGCACGTAGATGTTTTGGAAACTTTTCGTTTTAACTGCTGGGTGTTTTGACAAGATGATGTTTTGGAAACTCAGTATTATAATTTGACATTTAAAACATTTGACATGTAACTTGTACTTTCTAACATCTGGAGAATTAAAACCACTTAAACATTCTGACATATGGATCAATATTGATTCTACAGTCTTTATGCATTTGGCCCACCAAAGACTTTGGGTTTGTCATGCCTGATGTATCGTCCCGATTTTTACACCAAATTGCAGCTATTTTCTGCGTAAAAGCTGCCAAAAACGGTGGTGGCCAGATTTGAATGAGGCATGATTATCACCCAGAGGGCAACATTATGCTTACACTGCGTCACAACGCCCCTTTACTGCCAAAGTAATCCTTGTATTCTTCAATTTTTGGTACGTACCTATCAAAAGAGTTCCAACGAGTCGGACCCCAGCTATTGCCCACCGGTGGGACCTAGCGGGTACTCGATGCTGTAATCGCCTCCAAACCACGTCGAAAGGCACGTAGAAGATCAGCGCGAAAGTCAGCAGCATGACACAGGCCACCAGAATCTTCGCTGATTGCGCTAAGCTGGAACAAAAAATATGAAGAAGTTTCAAATGAAGTGTTTGGACCACGACCACTACAGCACAAACGTTTGGAAGGAAGTTCCTTTAAAATAAATTGAAATAAAAAAAAAACCGGATTCATTCGCATAATTAGAAAATATTTCTCGACATTCCATGGCCATATTTTGGAATGTAGAGTCAATCTGAAATATTTTTTTATTCGCGACAATATATGACACGTTTTAATTATTATTTATTCGACTTCATTAATAACGTTTTTTCTTAGATCTTGATAACCTACACGGTGGCAGTCAAAAAAACTTAAGCGACAAAGTATTCGAAAACTAGCCACGTAACTCAATTTCCGAAATGGAGCTTGATATATATTATCATTCATCCTTGCTTGCTGAATATTATCTTGCACCGCTGGTAGGAAAGTTTAAACACGGTATTAGTATTTTAAAAAGAGAGAGAGTAGATAATATGTTAAAATCCGGAAAAGTGCGAGTTAAACTCGCGTGGAGAGGGTTCTGTGATTATATAAAATTTCCTATCTTACTTTAAATACTATAGACAACGTATAGGTTTTCCTATAATCTATAGGTAAATAACTATAATCTGCATAATATTCAAAAAGGCCCAGTAGTTTCGGAGATAAGAGGGGAGGAACGGTCAATTTTCGGCTATTTTCCTAAATAACTTCAAAACCATTAAGATTATAAATGATAAAGATCCTCAGAATGAGCCATTTAATTTGATATGTCACACGGTAAGGTTTGCAAAACTTTTTATTTTATATTTCTAATTTACCCCATAAAAGTGTTAGTGAATGTTTAAAATTCATTTATTTAGGTTACACGTCCGTTTTGCGGTCACCGACTTACATATGTGTACCAAATTTCATCGCAATCGGTCCAGCAGTTTCGGAGAAAATTGGCTGTGACAGGCGGATAGACAGACAACGACAAACAGACACACGAGTGATCGTATAAGTGTTCCGTTTTTTCCTTTTGAGGTACGAAACCCTAAAAATATTGTAAATCAACCCAAAAAAGAAAAATAAATAGTTTTATTTGATCATATATCTACATTTATCGATATCGTACTGGCTCTACAAATTTATATGAGCAGCGGCACAATAAACAGTTCCAACTAAGTCAAAAAACCCTCGATTTTCGCCAAAGGTTTTTTTGATCTCTCGTAGGATCGTTTTTTTATTCCACTGGCATCTTAATCCAGGAGGGACCGATAATCTCTGATAACATATGTGCCTCGGATCCTGATTGGGCTCGTAATTTGGATTATTCCTGCGGGAGGAGTCATGTATTTGGAATTAGCTGTATTAAGTTGTTCATTACACCATATTGTTAAATAAAAACGTACGCTGTAACACAATTGAAAGGATCAATTAAAAAACGGTTTAACTGCATTTTATCGCAAAATAAGTTATGGGTATCGTTGGATTCCGCACGATATTAGCTTCCTTATGGCATTCACAGAATTGCGCATTTCAGCTTAAATCTCGAGATAGTCAGTCTAAAAGGGTTAAACTGACATAGAACTTAAGATCGCTCATTAAAAATGGATTTATAATATTCATTATCTTGACGAATTAATATACAATTCGTCTTTGTTCAAATAAAGAAATGGATTCTCGTGTTAAGCGATATTAAACCCTTTTTGCACTAAAAAGATGGCACGCGCATGAAATAAAATAATGGGTTATTTTCCAATAACTTAAACAAGAAGAGGCCAAATCTGAAAAACTATAAGCAAAAAACCGGTTTCTTTTACAATAAACCATTCCTACACTCAAGAAGTGCATCGATATTGATGCGCACGGTTGGTTTAAGTGAAATAACGAGATATTTACAGTATTATTTATTATTTTAGTGCTATTTTTGTATACCATAATATAAAACGTAATGTTCTATTACTTACCTACTTGAAAGTTCAACCAACCTTTGCCATTACGTTTTCAGAGCTCACCATCAAAATGAAGTTACCAATATTTAAAGCCGAATTACTCGAAATGTCTGATTTGTTAGTTAAACCGTTCTTAAATTAACCCCTTCAATTAAGAAGCAATTATCTCCTGGTCCCAGTGGCTTAAGTGAAAAGGGGTACAATAAAAGATTAACTGGAAACGCATACACGTGCCAATAATTATCGGATAACACAGTTTCTAGGATTTTATTGAAGTTGTGTCTTGTATTTCTGTCTCGGAAAGACTTAATTACAGTCATGAGAAAATTGAAATCAGTTTTTTAGGGTATTTTGAAAAGAAAACGGGACTCTTTTACAATCACTTTGGTGTTCGTTCGTCCTTCTGTGCGTTTATCCGTCAAGACTCCTTTTCTCATGAACGGATCAAATTTGGCATAATTTGTAGTATTAAAGTTTGCTAAAATCCGTCATCTTAAGTTTGAAATTTCTCATGCCTACTAGTCATTGTATGCTGTTGGTTTTTAATCTCAACTTTACTTTTGGGAAACTGCTTATTAAGGAATTTAATTTAACTGGATGTTTCATTTACAGAACAGTATTATGTAAACAATCGTTATTGTCCGTATATCGATTATCAATTCAGTTTGGTTGGTACGATTCCCGTATCAGGCAAGCAACTTAAAAAAAATATTATACAGTATTAGGTACTTACATTTAAAAATAAAATTAAATCTCCATGAAGACAAATTGCCTATCTATAATACTTAAAGTATTTCCCCTCCATGTCGCAAAGCCGTGGGACACCCGGTATACCGACAATAACGATTGTTTTCCAAACATTCAAGTAGGTACTTAAATTAAATTGTATTATACGCATACATTTTCATGTCGATTAATCGCATCTTAACTTATGAGAAACGAATAATTAAGTTTAGAACCCTATTTCACTCCCGCCTAATACGATTAACATCTTTCCCATTTCAATCCTATTTTATCTACTGTTAACAATGATTAGGGACACATAAGTGAATCGAATGTCAAAGTGAAACCGGGGTTAGTTTATCCCCGAGTGTATACATCAATAATATTTCATGTTTATTATATGGGTACTTACATTTCATCCTGAGGCAGATTTAAGGTAAGGCTACCGCGGACCTCGTCCCCGTACTGCAGATACCCCGCAAAGCCCACACACCCGTACAGCACTGCCACAGTGACCATGGCGATGTTGAGCACCCCTGGACAGCCCAGGAACTGCCCCGGCTTGACCATCTCGTTCTCTATCGGCATCACTACGCCGATGCCTTCCATCGCGAACAAACTTGTGCTGAAACGCAATGCAAACTCATTGATATTTTTTCGTAAAAGTTAAGTTTTCCTTAATATAATATCAAACATCGCATTGAAATCCGTCCAGTATTTTAAAAGTTTATTGCGCACATACAATCAGACAAACAGATAAATAAAATAAATAATAATAAATAAATCAGGGGACCATCTTTTACACAAATTTATCTAGTCCCAAAGTAAGCTCTAAAGGCTTGTGTTATGGGGGGTACTAGACGACGATATACATACTTATATAGAGAAATAAATACTTAAATACATAGGAAACATCCAAGACTCAGGAACAAACATTCGTGCTCATCACACAAATATTTGCCCTTACCGGGGATCGAACCTGGGATGTGTTGTGTTGTTCATTCTGAAGCTCCCCATAGCAATCTTCCGTTGTTATCTTCAACGTATAGACTTTTTCCACTTTCCCATTTTATTTTATGTATAGATACCTATGGCACGTATTAGTATATGATATGTTCATTAATGATTAACGCCACATTATTGATATATTATATCAAAATAAATACCTAACGCGTTCTTTATTATTACACACACAACACCCTAATACGGTATCATGAATAATGCGGACTCAACCGCAAGTATATATAAAGTTCAGTTGACGTTGCAATGAAAATAAAATGCCTTTAAAAACCAATACGCGTTTATAAATGGTTATGTATTAGTCATATTAGATCAATTTTACAAAATTAGTCAGACGCGATGGGTTTTCACAAGGTAAAATAATCATACTCATCACGGTGACGGTGAATATAATGGATGGTGGTAATATAAAGGTCTTTACTTTAAGCCAAATACAATTTGGTTTTACCGTAGCTTTCACCCCTTTTTAGATTATTCGGTACCTAACTTCCCACCTCATGAGAAGCCAAAGAAGGTGAATACCGTCTTTTTTTCCTTCCTATTTATAAGTGAAAAAGGGAAAATACAGACCGTTGGAACACAACACAAGTGTGGCTTGTATATTGAATTTAAAAAAGTTATGTATGCCTTAATACACCGGATTTATTTCAATTCTTACAGCCCTCGGTTAGGAATCAATTTTTCTTCTGCAGTCAAGTGACTTACCTTATAAAATTAGGGATACCAGCGACGGAAGTGGCTAAGTTTCTCTCCTTTAGGTTCGGTGGGTCTCTGAGGCAGTAATAGATAGAAATGCCAATGGCTACCACCCATACGAAGTTGGCGATGGCTGAGAACGGAACCAGGTACTTGAGCTTGTTGATTTGAGTCAACGGCAACAGGACCACAAGGGTTAAGCCGCAGTAGACGGTAACAGACCATGATGGGCCACCGTACTCATCTGATACCTGAAAAATGATTTTTATGTCAGTTTCTACGTTTCTATATAGCATTACCGAGAAAGCTACCACTTCTAGGTCTTCAGTTGCCAAATATGTAAGCGATACAATTACTCGATTGATGAAATCCATACAAAGTAATGAAAACAGTAACAGTAGTAACAGTTAAAACGCTATTATATCCAAAATAAACTAGATTCTAGTAATAGAAGGATATTACTAACAATACAATGAAAATGACGTCACATGCTATTGGATTTCTTCTTTTTGGGTATTATTAAAAAAACATCAATATATATAAAACAGTACCGTGACTCACTTATAGACAACGCACAGCTTAAACGGGTGGTCCTAGAGGTTTGAAATTTGGAGGAGACATTCCTCGAGTACCCTAGAAGTGCAATAAGGAGGGATTTTTTGAAATTCCATCCCTAAAGGGGTAAAAAGGGGTGATAAAGTTTGTACGGAAAATAAGGCGGGCGAAGCTGTGGCGGGTTCACTAGTTTCAAATAAACTGATAAAATACACAATTCAAATCCAAGGTCCAAACGACGTCGTAATGCGATGCCAAGTTACGGCTTAAAATAAACAGAGCTATTTCATGCTATTTGTATATCTCGATGGCGATCTGTCCTTTAAGCTGTCATTAGTCATAATTAAGCTGGAGCTTAATTCCACCTTGTCTTAGTGATATCATATCGCTTTGCTCTAGTTTTATCTTACATTGAAAATAAAGTGACAAAATAAAACCAAATGTCGTTATGAGTACCATAGTTACGATCGGTTTTTGTAAAACTTAGATCACTGTCGAATAGAGCCCCTGCTCTGTAAATGAAGAGTTTTGATCGTGGAAGTTACCTAAGCAAGGTTTACAAGAACGAGATAAAAGACTGCACGATGATTTCAATGAAAACAAATTGGAATATCTTACCTGTTTAAAGGACTCTGCCACCACCACGACGTAAACACAGCAGGCGCCTATGTGTGTCACTGCTAGCGCCCAATCTGCTAGCTCTCTGTAAAATTAATGAAATATCATAATTTCTCTCCTAGCGCTTTTTGCCGTTCCTGTGTACAGTTTCGCCATATTCCAGGGTATCGCACGCAGGTCGGGTTATTATAGCGCGTGGAGCAACTGCTATCTGACCTTGGCAACCTTGTGACAGGGGAGCAGACTTATTGATTACACATTAAAGTAATATTGTAGGCTTCCTTACGACGTTTGCCTTCCTTGTAAAAACTCATTGGTACACACTTGTCCAGGGAACAGGAGTGCGAATTTGGTCCTTTGGTACCTCAAGATCATCATTCATCTCCTGAGTCATTCGGCCACCAATGACGCTCTAGTGAAATATCATCGACATTATAATATTGATTTATTTTACTGCTTGTGCTAACGTTGGCCAGATTTGTTAGATTAGAAAATAAAAATATCGGAAAATACATCTAATAAATCGCAAGGTTTTTACAACTGTAGTTTGAGCAAGAAAGCCATTCGATACATTTGATTCTCGATTCTCTAGTGTTTGCCCTTGGTTCGATTTTAGGGAGCCATAACCGTGTTTTCTGTATACCTTGCGAATGGTGCGAATTTTCTGACAGGCTTAGGTCCATTTTGGAACACTAGGTCGCACGTGTCTGCGTAACCGAGGGCAGGCTTCTTTAGTTCCACGCAGAGCTGCTGCGATGTCGTCACCTAAAGGAATAGAATAAATAAATAGTTGAATGACGTCGCTCTCAACTGCCCAAACAAGCACTGTATCTTGCAACAGTACCGTGTCAGTAACATGAGTAAATGCTCAACGATGTTATTCTCTACCGTAGAGTTTACACGAACTTAGTGATTTCATTAGTAGGTATTTATCACTTAGTACTCAGCTGATAACTGACAAGTGAGCATTATTCGTTTACACGTAGGTGTTACAAAGGTATTATGTAGTAGCACGATACCCGAATGGATCACTAGCCATTTCAACTTATCACTAAGTACCGATCGCAACTGTTTACACGACTCAACAAGCGACAAGTGCCTTGTTGAATTATGGCGGGTTCATTGCTTGTCGCTTAGTAAATAAGTCGGCCTTCTATTCACTTGCACTTGCCTGATTTACTAATGCTTATTACTATCATGTTTGTTTACACGCGGATACAAGCGCGAGTTACAAGTGCAAGTGACCAACACTTAAGACAAGTACTAAGCTTTGACGTTACTCAAACATGAATGTAAATTCAATATAAATAGTATTACCGTCAAGGATTTCCACGGATTTATATAAAGCAACTTTAACAAATTTCCATTAACCTAAGTCTGTGATACTTTCCTTAATAATACTGTAACACTGACTGACAGAAAACGCACAGCCTAAATCGTTAGGTCTAGAAGCATGAAATTCTGCTCAGGAGTTACATAGGTAACGACTAAGAAATTATTTTTGAAAATCCATCTTCTAAGGGGGTTAAATAGGGGATGTAAGTTGTCATGTTTATGATAGTAAAACGAGAGTATGATCTTTAAAACTGTTAGTATTAAGAACTCTATCTATGTAGCTGTATGTTTTAATAAAAATAATGTGCTATTTAACTTAACCCCTATATTTCCCCAAACCAAGTAAGGGAGCGTTCAAGTATTACGTAACGAATTTGGGGTCTTGTAAAACGTTACGATGCATTCCAGAGGCGGGAGGGGGGTTTAAACTAACATTTTTTTAACCCTTCAGAACGATCGCGTTCTCTCACTCATTTTTGGAATGACCTCTTGAAATTTTACTAGCAGGAAGGGGGGTACAGAAAAACGTTACGGCGCGTTACATGGGGGGGGGTCAAAAATCTCCAAATATTGCGTTACGTAATACTTGAACGCTCCCTAAACAGTCAACCGAATAATCAAACTCGATACGAACAGAGACGTTCACACACAGCAATCTGCCATTAGACGATTTGGTAGATGGGTGCCTCGAACGCATTTTCCATCGGTAGGATTTTTTCCTTAATCGCATTTTGCCACGATCGTGTTTTGTCACGTGTGCTTTATGTTTGATCGTATATTTTCCTATGGGGAATTTACCTTACAGCATGTTGTCTGATTCGCTTTTTGGTCTATAAATAATTTGCCTAACAGCATATAGTCTTATATGTTTTTTGCCTTGCTGTAAATTGACAGATTGCAATATGTTTTTTCTCTTTACGTGTATCACCCTCAAAATATAATAAATATTTCAAAACAGTTAGGTTATTACTTTGAAAATTAAATTTTTATGTTGTTTTCGTCATTTTAACCTACAGTCACCAACAGATAAAGACGAAGAGCTCAAAAACATTAACGAAAATGAAAAAAAAAAAAAATGAATATGAGAAAAAGTGAGATTAAAAAATATGCATTTATGAGTAAATGCGGCTAGAAAAACTGAGATTATGAAATGGGAGACTAAGGTAACAATCGGTATACATAAAGCGAACGTGACAAAATACAATCCTGGCAAAATGCAATTAGGGAAAAAATGCGTTCGAGGCACCCATCTACCAAACCTATTAGACTATCTACGTCTAAGTTCCTACTTTCATCCATTCATTCCCGTTCATTAGCATTAACCCTTTAATTCAATCCTCAATCAGTCATCTGTCTACTCCATCCATTCCTACATCTATATAAATCGTTGTTACTGAAAGTGACAAACATCTACACAGTCTTGAAGATGACTGAACTGATATCAAACGACCCAGGGCTGACACTTATGACGTTTGGATTGATTATAAAGTGTCACATTTTTACATTAATAAAACGCACTGTTATAACAGACAGAATCTTACTCATTTAAAAATAAAAAGAATTAATGTGAAATACAAATCCATTCCAAATTCAATTTTAACGCGTTTGAGTAGAGTTTAAAACAAAAGTAAATTTCATTTTGACTTGTTTCCTTTTATTTTTAAACGTGCGTTATGGCCGAATTCAGAAACGCCAGTTAAGCATTTGATTAGATATTAAATAGTTAAATGTCCCTCACTAGTTGTCAACCTATACAGAAACGTCACTGAAACGTCACTTTAATTAAAGATAATTTTGAGTGGCCTTTCTGAGTTCGACCAATAATTATTCGAAATTTGGATCCCGACATCTTGAGTACGGCAGTAAGTATAGAATAAACTCTGTCTATAATACGACCTGTTTTTCATATTCTGGCACTATCTGTTAAGTCTGTGAAGTCATTGAATGGGCTGTAGTTTTAAGGTGACGAATTAGAAAGTTCCTTACGTATATTTGACAACGCACGTTCAAGAACAAAAACAGAAAATAAAACTATATTAGAGTCTTAATAAGGTTCTAAATAGCTTGTGTTACGGTTAACTAGTTACGTATGAATGAACTATTGTTTGTTTTCTCGTTTTCTGTACAGTTACGCAAACCATTTCGTGCTGCAGTTAGACTTAATTTGTCAGTTAAAATAACGGGGTCGGCAATTATGCAATATTTAATAACATTTGGCCTTATACTTCTTATTTTCTTGAAATAGTTAATTACGTATTGTTTCGCTTCATAACGCCATAATTAGATAAGAATGTCATTTTCTGCCCTTCGTAATAACACTGTTCGGCTGTGGACAAATTTTTATGCCAAGTTTCGAGCGCTAAAGCGGTTTTGAAGGGAGTTTCGCTGAAAATGTTGAAGCTTTTTAGTAAGTGTCACATTAATAAAACTATTTTCAAATTTTTAACCACATTAAATCACGCTAGTTTTAATGAAAAACATATTATTATAAAAATGAAAAATTAAGTGTTCGGTCAAGAGATCGTTTAAAGAGAATTCGCCTTTGTACATCTCTATTTAAATTGTCCATTGTATTTTATTGTTTCTGGCGTTCCACCAACGTCCTCAGAACTGTATATACGTTGATAATGATGATGATGAAATGAATGGCAACTGTTTTTGTCATTGTTACAACGAATACCTAAAATATAAAAGTAAATTGAAGCTACCAACAGCGACAGTAGTGCGGTAACCAGCGGCTTTCTGATTGCAATAGCCACTGTTTGTTTTTACTTATTTTGGTTTTTACATAAGAACACAAAGTTATTAAGTTATGATTCAATATGTCGTTCTACTTTGCTATGTGTAATATTATACATATTAGATAGTTTAAGTTTGCTGGAATATGTTTAATTTTGTCTCCCTAAAGTCTTGTGATTTAGTTTATAAGGTAACTTAAGTCCGTTCTCTAATTTTAACTGGTTGCCCGCGATACAGGCGACGCCTAGTGTGGGGACCCCTGGAAATTATGTAACATAATATGTACCAAATAAACGAATTTTAATTTAATTTAATTTATATTAACGATCCTAATTTATACTGGGGTGTGATTGTCCTGAATGACACTTCGTTCATGAAATCACCAGTGAGCCTAACTGCGACCAGGCGCCTCATTCGGGAACGCTAAGTGATTCTGTAGCGACTCGTAAGCCAGATCTCTCATCTCGCTCTTACGCATTTCGCGTCGTGCGGAAGAGTGGAATGAGAAATCTGGCTTACGAGTCGCTACAGAATCACTTAGCGTTCCCGAATGAGGCGCCTGTCAGTGCGTATAAACTTCCAGTACCATTACCATGAGTTGCGCAAACCGCTCTCGCTAGCGTAGACGCTCGGTCCCTTTTATTTGTATCGGCAACAAGCAGTATTTCCGATAGATTTCGATAGCGAGAACGGTTTGCGCAAACTCATGATAAGGGCTCTGTTCGTGCATGTCTTCGAGCTTCAACGCAGGCGCCAACGGTTGTAGGTTCCTAACTTCGCGTAATACCTACGAGCGCGCGGGTCAATTTATAATTGTCGTGCGAAATGAGAGACGAAATGGGCGACGAAATTTGTTATGGAATAACACTGGGATGTGATTCACTATCGTGCGCAGCGGCTAATCAGCGGAGAAACGAAACTATTAATTAAGAATGTAAGGATAAAGTCATTCGGTCTAAATTTGAATGTGTCCGTCATGGCTGATCAGCCGCTGCGCACGTTAGAAAATAACATAGCTTATCTAACTCTCCGTAAACGACGATCTCACGTGTACGGCTCCCGCAAAATAGATGAGACAAGGGTTGATCCTTTATAATATCTGACCCTTCCTAACGTCAATTTTCGTCGCGTCAGTTATTGCTGTCTAATATTTGCTTGTCACTATACAATGTAATTACTTTTTTAAATGTTATGCTTGCTTGTAAAGCAGAGTAGGTTTAGAATTAACTATTACATAATTTAATAAGCGTAGGTTTGTATATTTAGAGAAGCAATTATCATCCACTTGGGTTAACTGTGAGGAATAGCGCATAGGTAGTGTAGGGCGGCTAGGATGGTTTTTATGTATAAAAACATTCAATTTGTAGAATATTAGCTCCGCCATATTATTTATATAGAACTACGGCATTCTTAGACCAATGATTGAATGTGTAATACTTACAATTACTGTATATTTGTCACATATGTTTGTTTGTTATGCTGAGCCAGTGACCGATTCACTGGCGCGATTACACACATCCGTCGTTTTTCTTTCTCTATTATTTTGTAATTTTTTTATTATTGTGTGTCTTGTGAAATGAATAAATATCTTTCCTTCTTTCTTCTTTCTTTTATATACACTACTATTTGTAAATTATAATTGTGTCTTCATATCCCTTACCAGTACATGTATAGCGTGTGCGCAGATGAGCCCGATTACGGCTGTCCCGATGGAGCCGACCAGCAAGCCGGCGTTTTTGAAAGCCAACGGCATGGCCAGCACCCCTGAGCCCAGGGAGGCCTTTAGAAGATGGGCTAGGGCTCCAACGCTCCTGAAACAGTGAACATCATCATTTTTATCCGATCATGAAACGCAGGAGCATAGAGTTTTGTACAATGATCCCTCTACTTGTTTTGGTCGCTCGCGCATAACTATAATATATACCATAATACAACAGACGATCTGTGCGAGACCTACAGTATATTTGTGTGCGAGCGAAAGAGACAAGAAGTGATGCGTCATTGAAGGAAATTATATCTGGTCTGCGACTGCATTTGGGCGGTGTTCCTTCCGTCGATCTACCATATAGTGCTAAAAGTAGCACGGGGGTGAGAGCAATGAGTGGTGCAACCCTGTTGTGAAACAATTTTACCCAAAAATGCACGAGCAACAAACGACAATTTCTCGTGTGAATGTGTATGTCTGCTTTTTAGTACGCTCCTAGATGCCGATTGGCTGAGTGTATCAATAACAAACGAGGTGTCGTTGAAATCGTCTTAATGTTGCGATGTCAATTTCAAAATAGTGGCGGGTTTTGTATTACTTATTACCTATGATTACCAACCCACGTAGGATAACCTGAATTTCAAGCCATTAAAATAAAAGATAACTCTGCGTCCGTCTGTCTGTCATAAGCATCTTTTTTGTACATGCTGCTCCTAGTCAGGTCCGTGACCAGAGACCTTTTTATTCCAATACCTACTTGGCTTCATAAAAAGGTCATTGATGTTTATGATTGAAGGGTTCTGATGCAAAAAAAGGAAGCGGATGTTTTTGAGATGCCGCTAAAGATTAGGTATTTAAAACTTGCAAATTCATTCAATCTAATTCATATTGGATTATATTATGTATTATGTTAATACTCTCTTGCACAAAAATACAAAATACCATGATCAATTTGAATACAGATTACGAAGGCGAAGTCATCCCTTTACGGGATTTCTTCCAGTTAACCTTTGGATAGTGGAATGTTTTGGAAACCCTAGTTAAGAGCGTATTGGAGCAGATCTGATTATGTGGTTCGAGGTGGTAATATTTGTGGTTATTTAATGTGGAATATAAGTAATACCGGTTTTTTTTCTGTTTGAAAAGGTATCATCACGAAAACCACTACAAGGTTTGATGAGATTTTAACAAGTGAATTTGAGAAGGACCAAGGTTCTTAGGGGAGGTTGGGTCACAGTGAACCGCGGGATACAAAGTTTCTTTTATTTCTAAGTGGATAAGAAATGTAAATGTTTGTATTTTGTCGTACGCGTGTTATATCCTAAATCCTTTGTAAACTATCTTATTTTGTCTTTGAGATAGGTAGTTCTTTTTTGGTTATAGCCTTTTTCCGTAACGGTCAATTGGTCATAGTGAATCTTTTAATTTTGGGTCACAGTGGATTACTAATCCGTGAAGCTGAAATCATTAGTATTTTTTTGCCTTTCATGCCTTGAAATCGGGTAAGAAAGACTTATATCGGACTTCACACTGCATAATAGATGAGTAACGCTCTAAAACATATCAGCTGGCTAGAAAATAAGAGCTGTTGCTAGATCGATTGGAATTTACTTACAACGTTAAATACGTATCATAATTATAGAAGTTTGAGGGAATCCTGATCCTGAAAAACCAATAAGGCTTACACGTAACTACGCAGTTCATAAAATAAAAGTTACAGATTATTCATGGGGTCTAAGAAAAACCTACCTATATTTAAGTTCATTAAAGTGTGATCATTGTAAAAAATGTATGACAATGTTTTGATTATATAATACAGGACTGTCTAATAAGACAAATAAATAAGTAATAATATGGAAACTAACTGTTTTTTTTTATAAACATCCAGTCTGCGCAAGTCCCAATTGACCCATACCCGGGTCACAGTGGATCATTTCCCATTACTTTTATAATTGGCTATAACTTGTAAGTTTATATAATACACACCATTAGATGCCTTTGCCTTTAAAGATTAGGTACTCATATTATAATCTAATTTCAGAGATTAATCATTTAGCCATACACTTTGGAACTGCACTACTTTAAACAAAATTGTGATCCACTGTTACCCAATCTCCCCTACCATATTTTTTATTTAAACTGCATGTATCCACATTGTACCCACACAAAAAGACAATGCAATTAAATAGTTAAGATGGCGCTAAGGACGGGAGGTCAAGTCGTGGCCACACTTAGTCATGCATAAACAGGTTGGAAGTAATTTGGTCTGTCTGTTATTCACTTACGACGTATTTGATGCCAGGGGTCTGTGGTCCGAAGGAACATACGGATCCAAGTCTTCTCTCGATCCATTGTAAGCCAATTCAATTCTGAAACAAATTTTTATATTTAACATCATCCTTTATATATGATAGCGACAACCTTATACAATAAAAGACAAGGAATGTGCAACACAACACGACAACTGAAAAATGTTTTACCCGCATAATGGTATTAATTTTAAACCATTAGATTTATTATCAGGTGGTCCGAGTGACATGATTATGCCTTAAAAATGAAAATCACTTCCAGGCGCTAATGTTCAATGTATTGTACAATGTCAAAAACCGTCTCAAACGCTTATGTCAATAGTCAGTAATGACGGTAGAACGGAGTCGCTCAATTCGACAAAGTGACGCGCCGTATACTATATGGCAGACACTTTAACAAATTGATACCGATTTAACCCCAATCTATACAATCAGTAAATTGTGATGAAACACGTAGTTTTCATTGCATCATCTAATTTTACATTCAATTTCTACGCATGTATACAACAGTAATTAATATTATAAATGGGAAAGTATGTTATCCTTATTTCACGATGCGGCTACTTTTTATTCCAATTCACTGGAATTATACGTAACTTTTGCTTAATAGAATTCGTGTAACGTTTTGAACTGTACACTTTTTACATCATTTGCTATGTAACTTATACAGGTCGATCTTACAATATCTACATGGGTCAGTATGGGGATGTCTGAAACCAAAGGATATAGGGAAATTTTCTCTAAAGAATCAACGGCGTTCTCAATCATATAAATATTTACATAAATTCTCATATATTATTAGAAAAAGTAAATTATAATTAAAAAGAATAATCAATACGTCGATATAAAAAAATAAGGAACTTTGATCAAGAAATTTGGTCATAATATTTAGAAATAAATATTGTGGGGACATACCAATATTATTCAATATAATTACATTGTTAACCAAAGGGTCTAAGAGAATAATTGCACTCGAGACGTTTAGGCACACTAACAAACGCATGATCATTTACATCCAAGTTAAACTCTGCTTTTCGTCATTAATGTAAGAAGTAAAAAAAATAACAGATGTGAAATGAAATAAAAACGTTTATAGTTTGTTAACGTATTTCGTCAAATCGACATTCATGTTTCATATTAAATGCAAATTTAAACATAGAACACACTCCATAGGGAATAGGACTATACTTTTTTCTAGGAATCGTTAATTATATACATATATTTAATCTTCGATTGGCTTTAGTACTTATGTTTCCATTGCATCTATATTCTTTTCTATCACTATGGTTTCTTGTTGCTGCTAGCTGGTGCGGCTTCTTAACTTTAGAAAATAAAAACCAAGTGCGAGTCGGACTTGCGCACGTAGGGTTCCGTACCATTATCTATAAAAACGGCCAAAAAAATCGCGTATGTTGTATGGGAGCCTCTTTAAATATTTATTTTATTCAGATTTTTAGTATTTGTTGTTATAGCGGCAACATAAATACATCATCTGTGAAAATTACGACTGTCTAACTATCACGGTTCATGAGATACAGCCTGGGGACAGCGGAGCCTTAGTAATAGGGTCCCGTTTTTAACCTTTGGGTACGGAACCCTAAAAAGATTGAATGGAAGAGTCATTTCAAAGGTTTGTTCCATTATCAAATTCACTCACATCCCTAGAGACGTAAACACAATTTACAATGCAGATTTTGAGTTAAATCAGAACTTACTGTCGGTGCACGAGTGATGAAATAACAAATAAAAAAACCGACTCCAAAACCCCACTGAAAAGTAAGAAATAATAATTGGCTTTTGTAAGTCATTTACCTAGAAATGGGAGATATATTATTGGTTAAGTGACGTCATAAATTAAATATATCGAAGTCGGTGGCAAGTTGGTGATCGGTGGTTGGTGGTGCCTTGTCAAGTAAATGAACACAGTATGAGGGATGTATTTGAAAGTCCATTTATTCCATGTACCTATTACCTTATTAACTTGCCACCGACTTCGATATATTTAATTTATGACGTCACTTAACCAATAATATATCTCCCATTTCTAGGTAAATGACTTACAAAAGCCAATTATTATTTCTTACTTTTCAGTGGGGTTTTGGAGTCGGTTTTTTTATTTGTTAAATTATTATTTTATTTTATACTTTTTAGTGCTTATCGTATAAAACACATTTATTACATCAAGTAACAGCAGCATAATGCTAATGGCTCATCACCATTTACAAAATGTGGTGGGGGTGCAAGGGCATCAATCTTTAAGGAGTACTCCTGGTTCTTCAAACCCAGTTCTATTTTACCACATGCATTTTCATGACCATAAATTGCTTCACAAACTTATAAAGAAATTTTATCGCCAACTGTGAAATTCTTATCATTCAGGAATTCCGGTGATCATCTATGGTCTTCATCAACAGTTCCACTTCACCAAATAATGCTTTTGAAACGTAACTGCTTGAGTTATTACAGATTATACTAAAATTGATATATGCGTGCCTATAATATTTGAAGAGTTCCATCGATGCCTCATAGATCCTCTCATCACACCTCGACTTTGACTAAAACGGGACCAAACTGGAAGTATACCCTACCGATTAAAAAAAGAATTTTCCAAATCGGTTTATAAATGACGGAGTTCTGAAGTAACAAACATAAAAAAAAATACAACCGAATTGAGAACCTCCTCCTTTTTTTTGAAGTCGGTTAAAAATCTAACTTGATCGTAAAAGTAGTATTGTTATGCAAATCAGTGAGTCATCGGAGATAAGTTGAGTAGGATGTAACCTCAAGACCACGACAAACTTGAACTAGTTCAATGCAGCAAACTTGTTCTAGAATATTATATAATATAAATAAGGTTATTTTATAAAACAAGTACCCTGCTTCGCATATACTTAGGTTCAATTTTATAGCGTCGTCTTGCGTCCTTCACGATACAGGAATCCTGGCGGAAGGGTGTCGTATTCCGTCGTTTTCGCGGACGGTTATTGGACACCGCGAAACTGTGTCACACGTCACAGACCAAGCGCGTTACCTAGTTATTGAAGAGTTTTAAATTACATACATACATAGCATCACGCCCGAAATACCTAATGGGGTGGGCAGAGCCACAAGACTACTTGTGGCCACGTTCGATTAATTAGTCCTAAGATGGTATGATGAACCGTATGGTGACAGGTGATCAGCCCATCGCCCATACAGATAGTCCACCATGTTGGAGAGGACCCGTCCCTTAGTCGACTTTTACGACATGCCAGGATGATAAGTAGCTGCACGCATTCTATGCTGTTTCTTCACTCCCAGTGCAGCAGAGGGCTCCCATACAACAAACGTGATTTTTTTGGCCGTTTTTAATAGTTTTAAATTTTAAATTGTATTTTAATATGTATGTTAGTCTGTAAGGTATTTATGTATAGGTCACTAGATGCCTGAAAATAAATGATTTATTATTATTATGTATGTCCTTTTCCATCACGGGACTATGAGAGTCCCGGACCTTTGGAAGGCGTACATGGGGCCGAAGCCAACACGGAGAGGCCCTTAAGACAATTTTAATGTGAATGTGATGTGACACATCACATTTTTTATTATTATTATTATTATTATTATTATATTTTTTTGTCTTTGCGTCTCTTGCATGTAAAAGGTATTGTTATAATATGCGAATGCATTATACCCCAAAAGGTAGGTATGTGAGCAATGTAATTGTAAAGGTAAATTTAGAAATACGTAGATACAATTGTTGGCATTATTTCCCCCGGTTTCCTTTATTCCTGTTTGCGTCAGTACGACGTTATTGCTTCCTTCCTGCGTCAGTCAGTGGTAATCATGCCATTTTGGTAATCGTGCTAATTAAATTTCAAAAGCAGTTTTTTCACATGTCTTGTTTTATTTACAAAGTTTAACCATTTTAATTGTTTGATTGCTGTGCTTTATGTCATGTAAATAAAGTACACAATAGTAAATCGCTCTCGCGGATCCCGAGATAGAGGCTCAGCCTAGTTCGGGTCTAACGAAAACCGCTTGTAATGTACCATTCTTCTTACGTCAATAAACATTATTATTACTACCTATTAATTAGTTAAGTATCTGTTTTTTCAGTAGATATAAAACCAAACTTAATTATACTTTAAAATGTTTGTAAATGTTAAAAGAATAAAATAATTTTATGCATGCATGGAACATCTCATTCCCTGAATTCCATCCAGCTGTAAGGCTTTTTTCTATACGCACACAAAGAAACAAACAAGCCATTTGCCCCTTTCATTCCCTATTTGCCCTTTAGGAGTAGAATATCCTAAACGCTGATACAGAAAAGTGATCATTTATAACCAGAAGGTTTAAAACATACATTTCCTGTTTCTTACTTTGATAATCGGTGACATAAATATAAAAAAAAAAATATATACGCGACGAAATGAGAACCGGTTGAAGTCGGTTAAAAATGGTCAGGAATGTCCCACACAAACTGTCATCCCTGATTTTTGCCTCATAGGGTAGAATTTGTAGAACCGCTGAATAGCTAAATGTTAATTTGTAACCAAAAGAAAGATACAATTTAGCCCTTATTTCACCCCTTTAGGGGTGAAATTTCTTAAAATCCTTTCTTAGTCAATCGTTACAAGATTGCCAGTTATATTTTTCAGTAAAATAAAAGTTAACCTAAGCGGTTTAGATACCATAGTACCATTCCATAGTATGTGCTTGTGAATCGCTGCGCTCGTTTACGCCAGAGAGCGTTCCAAGCAATAAGCAAGCAAAAATAAGGTAGATATTTGAAATATATGTCAATCGACTCCATGGATCCCAAGATTCAGGCTCAGCCTAGTTTGGTATACACCGGATAATGCCAGTGTTTGTAACCATGTGATTTGTGTAAATAAATTATTCTTATTCTTATTCTTAAATGAACTTCCTGCTGAGATTTTCATACTTTGAGTTCGATACTACGACGTACATGGGGTTTTTTCAATAAGGGCGTCATTTAAACGTCTTCGAGGCTGGTTCGGCGCATAGGCAGCAACTCTGGTATTACAAATATTACTAGGCGGCGGTAACCGCTTCAGATCAGCTAAGTAATTCTGTAACGTGAGCAGCGCTTGATGACACATTCTAATTTAGATCGAATGATTTTTGTCGTTACAGTCTACATTAATAGTTTCGTTTATCCGCTGTTCAGCCGCTGGACGCGTTAAAGAATCATACTACAGAATGATCAGATCATCCGCCTGATTACCTATGGCAATAAAAAAACCGGCCAAGTGCGAGTCGGACTCGCGCACGAAAGGTTCCGTACGATTATAATCAAGCAAAAAAAAACACGTTTTATGTATGGTTCTTAAATATTTATTTTATTTTAATTTAATTATTTATTTTTGAAGTTAATATATATATTCTGTAATATTTCAAGCGTCTACCTGTTGCCGTTATCAATATCGAGTAAAAAGGAGCAAAAAAATCACGTTTGTTGTATAGGAGCCCCCTTAAATATTTATTTTATTCTGTTTTTTAGTATTTGTTGTTATAGCGGCAACAGAAATACATCATCTGTGAAAATTTCAACTGTCTCACTGTCACGGTTCATGAGATACAGCCTGGAGACAGACGGACAGACGGACAGCGGAGCCTTAGTAATAGGGTCCCGTTTTTACCCTTTGAGTACAGAACCCTAAAAAAGAAGGTATTTGATTTTCGTTTACATAAAATACTGTGAAATTCTGTCATTTATTATTCTGTTCTGGTCATAACTATGTCCGTCTTACAGCCTATCGTTGATATCGTAACGAATTGTCGCTTTGTTCCGTCACTTTCTTTCTAATGTAAACTTCTCAATGTTAGATAAACACAAAACAAAACGATTATGATATAATCGCTTATCCAATGTTGAATGAGGCTCCGTTCTTTTGTTTTGTTACGACTAGGTATTGTAATGCGGATGCTGCATCTGTGGTAGAGTTTGATGAGGATAGAGCTGTATCGTACTGTCATTTGGGGCTCGATTTATAGAAATAGGTACTGTTAAATACTTGATAATGATTTATTATTTAGAGAAAAGATAGCATATTCAGATATAACAAGTTCCTATTGGACTTCTTGTATTATAGTGGGTCCAATTCGATACGGTGTCTTCTAAATTTAAAACTGCCGGAACTTATGATAAGAAAGGTCAAAGTCGATTTTGTATGGTACAAGCTGTCAAAAAAAGAGTTTGACGTTTCTTATTTCAAGTTTAGCGAAATATTTTCGAATTGGCCCAGTAGGTATACACTTGAATGGCCAAAGTCACAAAGGTCACTCAAATTGATCTTTAATTAAAGTGACGTTTATGTTAGGTTGACAACTAGTAGAGGGACATTTAACAATTCAATCTCTTATCAAATGCTTACGGCGTTTGTAAACTCGGCCATAAGTGTCTGATCATAGCTATTAAAGTTCGGGCAACCACGCATTAAAAAGTATATTGTATGTTAGGTGTACGTTAGACACGATCAAAACAAAATACAAAGTAAAAAGTTCAATGGCATGTACTGAAAAATTAATTAAAATCGCTATATATTTACATGCACTGCTGATTTGATTGCTCATAAAATGTATACGGTACGGTGCGAAACTCATAAAAAGTAATACATATGTGAGTATTGGAAGATTGAATGAATAAGGCACGTGTACATGCAAGGTTATACCTGGGAAAATAGGTATAAATATAAAACGGAACTTGTTTGTAAAGGGGCTCTTAAACAGGCTAGTTTTTCAGCAATATATTGCTGCAATTCGGGATATCCCCAAAAAGATTACATTTACACCACTATAATGGGGACAAAAAGTTTGAATGTAAACTTTTGAGGATAGCCCGAATAGGAATGTTTCCTGGATGCCCGG
Organism: Tortricodes alternella; assembly: GCA_947859335.1. Taxonomy (NCBI): domain Eukaryota; kingdom Metazoa; phylum Arthropoda; class Insecta; order Lepidoptera; family Tortricidae; genus Tortricodes; species Tortricodes alternella. Next base: position 12,544,220 of record OX401977.1, read on the forward strand.
TTTACATTATTCCAGTCCAGTAACCCAGTAGAGCTGGACTGGAATGGACTGGACTGGCGATATCGTTTATATGATTCCAGTCATTTGAAGGCTGTCGAATCGTCAACACTAAAGTGACAACGAAAATAAAATAAAATAATAGTAAAAAAAAACTGTCAGCACTGGAATAGCACTGGATTGGCCGTCTACATGATTCCAATTGCACTGGAATGGTCGTACTGGATTCAAAAGTAACTAGACCGCCAATCCAGTTTCCGGACTGGATTGCTCACTGGATCCGGGCATTCCAGAATACAGGAGTTTTTAACGTAAATATATTATTAGTTTAAGACACTAATATTATGTGGCGATACGTTAGTAGCGACCGGAACGTGAGGTCTCGCTAATTAAACATTTGCATGATATTTTTGTTCTGTTTTCAGTATTGTTCATTTGGCCTCTAATATGACTGCATAAATACATTCGCGTTACATATTTTCGTCAAGTTATTAATGCACAACATGATCAAAAGCATGATTATGGAAAGAATGTAAGAATATATAAATCAGTTTTTCACGATTCATTATTGATATAAATGGGCAACATTCCCAATAATTTAGTAAAAATACCATCCAGTTACATGGAAACATAATTAAAGCTTAATATCATCTCGAACTACCCATTTGTGAGCAACTTTCGTGAGATTACATTATCGTACAAAACCATCACGAGTGATGATGACATAATACACAAGATAACATCTACAATTATGAGAGCGGTAATATCCTAGTGTTAAGATACAACGAAATAAAGAATTAACCGTAGTGCACTTATTTATATTTATTAATATTATTAATTCAAAAAGAAAGCTTTTGAAAGTTTTTGAAGTAATTCACAAATATGTTGTGTGAAAGCAACAATTCGCACTGGGCCTGCGAGGTTAGGCGCTCTCACTATGAGAGGAGGCCTCTGCCCAGCAGTGGGACGTTTATAGTTTATAGATGATGATGATAATGATAAGGATGATTTAGTCAATATCTAAGATTCACAAAAATACGTCTTTCATAACAACGCAACAACAACGCAACAGCAATAACAACGTTATAAATTTTATACTTGGCGCAATTGTTCCGCACTTTGTAAGGCTCAGGATTTAAATTATGTAGTTTCATCTGAATTCTGATGTCGCGGTGCGTCGCCGCAAAAACAACCTAAAGCTGCGTGAGCTGTGCGAGAAAATTATGCACCAAAGGGAATGGTTGGTTCTAAATAAATGAACGACGCATTGTACACTGATTGGTGGACTTTTTCACGCTCATCACCAGACCTCGAGATTTTTGTGGCAAAATAAACTGTCAAGTAATGAGTTCATATATCGATAAACGCGTATTGATATTTTGTATCCTTAACTATATGGTTCACAGTTTTTTGTTGTAAAAAATATACTTAAAATGTAAGCAACATTTTAAGTATATTTTTTACTAACTTTATATTCCACTTTTTGGGATGAATATATTTACATCTGTATCCTTCCAATTATCCAGAAACATGTAACTTTGATGTCAGCAGTCAAAATAATATTTTAAAGGGTCTTCAGTGTCGCGGACTTCATTGTTCAAAAAAATGAATACCTGCATTAATTAATACTTGCTAAAAATTTAGGAGACATAAGGCGTCGATAAGTGTGTTTCTCGATTTACGAACTCAGTATTTGACAGCAGATTTTTTACAAAAATCTCGATGTCAACTCAACACTCATTTTCCTTGCATCGCTCTAGTGGAAACGCAGCCTATGTCACCGCACCGCAATAAAGATATAACTAGTTGAGTGCGCGGCTCCAATAGTTTGCTATAGTAATGTTTAGTTTATGACACAACCAATGTGTTCGTTGCAAATAGCGAACAAGACTATATCCAGTGTGTTTTCATTTCCGTCGGGTATCAGTATCCAGTTAAGGTCGCCGGAAGTTAACGGACACAAGTCTGTGGTGTGATTCTATCGTGCTCAGCGGCTGATCAGCGGATAAACGAAACTATTAATTTAGACTGTAAGGACGAAGTGGTTCGGTCCAAATTTGAATGTGTTAATCATCGCTGATCAGCTAATGAGCACATTAGAGAATGACATGGCTGAGCCTGTTCGTTGTGGAAGTCTGTGGGAAGATCCATGTCCAGCATTTAACATCACCAACAAATTCTTTTTTTTGTCTATTTCAACGCCTTACGTCAAATGCAAATGTGTCACTCACACGCCAAGCGCGTTTTAAAAGCTATGCAAAAATCAACTAAATAAATACGAAAGAAGGTCTTATTTGAGTTGTACCTCCGACAACTATAAGTTTCGGTGGCTTGGTAAGCTCGACAGCTCATGACGCTTTTAAGCGTCTTTGGCGTTGAAAGGGTTAATGGACCTATACGCTGTTCGTCTCTGACGACTCTGACAGCTTTAGCGGAGAGCAGCGTGCAGCCTGAAGGGCGCCCTTCAATGGGATTTTAACTTAACATGCCTAAGGGCGCTCCTATTGAGTCCCCCTCGAACTTAGGACGTTAAACGGGGACTTCAAAACAATCGGATTTTAAGCGCTACAGTGCTTCGGAAAGACTACGTTAAGCCTGACTGAGAGCACCAAGAAACTCAGCCAGGTGTGTCTGAAAGGAGAGAACCTACCCGGTCCGTTGATGATGACAGTAGATGCTGAGTGCAGTTAAGTGGTAGCCTATTGGTCTGACGCGCGGCCTACCGAGCAGAGGGTCATGAGTTCAAATCCCGGTACGCACCTCAGTTTTCAGATCTCACGTGCGGAATTGAATTCGATATTTATCACGAGTATTTCGTTGGTGAGAAAACCTACAGACATCTGCGAAGTAATTGCATGTGATGTCCCCAATCCACAATGGATTCGCGTGGGGACTACTGCACACATTGTAACATTGTTGTTTCATCACTTACTTGGAGCTGTAGTTGTCCACGACAGCGTGCATAGGTGGCGCCGAGGCCCCATTCTTTTGAGTCTTCTCCATTGTACTAATTTGGCTGCCGGTGAAGTCAATTGTTCTCTGAGCCTTTGTGATTACATGTCTCTCTGGTTTTTATCTGTAACAATTTGATTAAAAATGAAATCGGAGCAAAACTTACGTACTTAAGTGTTACTTACTTACTGTACTTAGAGGCTGAATAAATTGAAGTAGTTATTTGGGTCATACACACGTTTATATAAAGAACTGTACTCTCCTGTTCCCGAAAGTTACGGAACCTGAAGCCTAATTTTTTTGCTTGGACTATCTCCGCATGTCGGATATTAGGCATATAAATGTAGTTTTGGCCCCTATGAAGAGAACGTAAAGTTAAGCAGTCCTTTTCGTTAACAAGTCAAAGGAGCAGGTTTAAGTGTGTGTTACCCATTTTGACCAAGACAAGCGGAAAAGGGAGAGGATTATTTTACTTTATGCTCCAGGAGAAGAACGACTTTGATAAACAAAATGATAGGGCTGATTCATCGTAGTATTCACAAGAATCTAATAGAATATCCCACTGGGAACTATTTTTAAAATATCAAATTAATATAAACATATTAAGTGAACAAAGTAACAGATGTTTCTTGAGTACATAGTTTTATAACTCTTTAATCATTTGTGAATGCTTTGTCTAAATGTTAATTTAATGGCGCTACTCAGAGTCAGTTAATGAATGATTAACACGTTCCTTAGTGAAGATTTGGTAGGGATTTTTTGAAAAAGGAATGGATCATTAAGTGACTGAGTGCGGCCATAAGTGATACACTCAAAATATAGTTAAAAACGGCTAGTTAAAATGTTTCCATTTCACTCGTCATCACGATACTATGTTATACGTTCGCTTGGTTGGCTATTATATTAGATAATGTTCGGCATGGGCTCGGTCTGACTTCATGTTTGTGGTTGCTAGAACATCGTGTGACATCATGACATACAATAAAATATTTCTTTATTAAAACATAAGAACAATGAGTTATTGTTCTGAGGTTGCGCACTAAATTATCTTAGTTGTTACTTGTTTTTTTTTTCTTTCGAACTATCTATTGATAGATTGTTTTAAACTTTCATGATTTAAACACATATTTACATGTAAACGGGACCACGGCCGTTATAATACGGTCGAAACGTCGAGATAAATAATAAAATTAAGTTACGCGATTAAGTCCCGTTTACATGTAAATATATCTATTGATATTTGAGACCGATCTTCCTTCTAATAATTATTGCGAAAGCGCGATAAGGAGAGTAAAAATAGGTAAATATATAATTGTGTTCTCGAAGACAGTGATAAAAACCGAATCATTTTTAAGAAACGTATTAAGTACTTACTTTTATTGACTTTCAGCTACTCCAAATATGATATGAAAATAATTTATGACCGAAATTCCACAACTCCGGTTCCTTTCAGTGCAGCAGTTACATAAAACCGAATTTTGTTATTACAAAGCATTTCTGAATATTGTTATCTGAAAATACTTATTTCCGAACATTCTTCGTACGCACGATTGTTTACTATTTTCATTTGATTTTCGGATGGATTTGATTTCCCACAAGATGAACTGACGACCTGGACCCCGTTGGACACAGAAGACCACCGTTTATTGTGAATGTTTTGTGGGAGACCATCTTTTAAACCCCAGGGCCTGTATTCGATATTGCCTAAACGATATCGCAAATCATTTTGCTACGATATTGTAGCTCTTATTAACTTGACAGCAAAGGCTGGCGCATTGTAAAACCATCGCGATATCTATCGCTTAGGCATTGTCGAATAGATGTCCAGCTTTGGATGACTCTGGGTTAAAATGATGATGGTGAAGTTCTAAGCCATAAAAATCAGATCGGAATAAAGATTTGTTATTCTCTAACAAATCACGTCGTTAATTTCGACTCTCATTTCATCATAAATTGACCCGTGCACTCGTAGGTATACCACGTCCAGTGTAAAAAGAGCGCTGACGGCCATATAAAATGTATGACTGACACCGCTTTTATATATTGGTTAAGGTATATTATGCGGAAAAAGGTATCAAAATAAGTCTGTGGCTTTATTAAGATAGCTGCGTAAGCTAATAAAGCTGAAGAGGCCCCAACTCCGTCTTTTGGTAGGAGTTGTAACTGGACATGCTCTTTTAAACAAACATCTATTTAATCTAGATGTAACAGACAGCCCTTTGTGCAGAGCCTGCATGGAGGCAGAAAAGACAGCCATCCACATCCTCCTGGAATAACCCGGGGCGTGGCTAACCACCGGGCAACACACCTCGGGAACCCGAGGTCGCTCCTGGAAGTCGTCGGCAGCATCAAGGGTTTGTAAGGCTCCCTGCAGGAGCTGGGCTGGTATGAGTAGTGATGCCAACCATACCACGCAAAATAGGCGCGATTAAGACGTCGAGTTGCGGAAACCCAGCCCGCGTAAACTTTAACTATAACTATATACGTCCGTGGCTGACTGCGTCGAAGCACACCGAAGGTCGATGAAACAGACGAAAATTATAGTTTATACGTACTCACGGGTCACGTAAGGCTCGCCGGTATATGAAGTTTTATTGAAGAGAATCACAACCCAGAAATATTTGAAATATTTGAATCACAGTACTAATAACTATTAATTAGATCGTAATTTAAAAGTTCACGGACAACAACTATTGTGTACAATAAATAAATAAATAATATCCCTATTGAAAAACTTATTTGACATGAATACAACTAAAGACTAAACATACTCGTACTGACAATGTTACAACTATGTATGCTTGTAGGTGTAAAAGTCACAATGTAAAGCGGTGTTCAGCGCCTCTATTCGGGAACATTAAGTGATGTTGTAGCGACTCGTAAGCTAGATTTCTCATCCCACTCTTCCACACGACGCGTAATGCGTAAGAGCGAGATGAGAAATCTCGCTAGCGAATCGCTATAGAATCACTTAGCGTTCCCGAATAGAGGCGCTGTATATCTTATCCTTCTTAATAAGAACCCTGGTATCCGATTAAATGAATACAGAATCAGTCTAATGCGTGTACATTCAAGGGATACCTTGAAATACTTGCATAATTTACAATGGATAATTTAGCTGATCGTTGTCTAGGAAATTATTGTGAATTAGACTGGAATGCAGTTAACTTCCTACCAAACATGGGCAGGTTAAAACTAATCAAATATTGAATTGGTTATATTTTATTATTTGAGTCACCTGTGATGGGCGATGGGCTGATCACCTGTCACCATACGGTTCATCATACCATCTTAGGACTAATAAATTGAACGTGGCCACAAGTAGTCTTGTGGCTCTGCCCACCCCATTAGGGATTTCGGGCGTGATGCTATGTGTATGTGTATGCGCCTGTGATGATTTTAGGGTGAAATTCCGATGTCAAGAAGAGAATCAAATTGGGCAAGCTCCCGATATACAAATTATATTTCTAATACTATATTCAGAATATAATAATATCAATATTAGTATTCTTCTAGAATTCCCTGTACTACGGGTACGAGACAACAATTTGAATACTCCATGACTTGGGTACAAAATATTTATGCCTATCAATCGACGTTAGTCTCGGGACTCGAACCCGCTACCTCCAGCACAGATTAAATGTGCACTACCACTGCGCCATGTGTCATTGCATTACTCAAAACCACTAAATTTGTTCAAGCAACCTCCAGATACTAAACATGACGCGCACAAATACTCAAAATACTTAAGTATAAATTTCATTGAAGCATAATGCAAATTACTCGTACATATACTCTTGACCCCGTAGAGTAAATTATTCAACTTCTGAATGCAAATTACGACAAAATGAAGGCAATATAAGTAGCGATTGCACAAATTACCATGATTTTCTATTACCTTGAACTTTAAACACATAGGTAACAGGAAAATGGTAATAATTATTAAAGATCCAACTATCCGGATGCCTCGGAAACACCTCATCACTTCAAATTTAACCTCAACCTTCAGGAGATGATTTTCTTCGTGCTCGCCTACGTTATATAGCTCCTATGCAATATTACCTGCTTCGATCGGCTGTACCTTGACCTTCTATCGGTTTTTAGAATTTTATTAAGTAGGTAGACTATCGTGTGTCTGATGGGATTTCCGATTAGCATCATCTCAGGAACCTTCCGACTTCCATACAAAGGGATGAATTTTCAAAAGTGGTCACCTATGTTATATAGGGAACTTCTGTGCAAAATTTCATCCTCATCACCCAGCGGTCCAGGTGTCAAGGCATATAAATTGTATATTTAGTTGCACAATAATTTGTCTGACTTTGATTTTAATAAAATACTCTGCACCATAACCATGAGTTTAGGTAAACCGTTCTCGTTATCGAAAGCTATCGGTCGGTCCCTTTAAGCAGTATTACAGTGATGAGAGCGTAAATGGGTGGTCGGGGCCCACTTGAATTTTATTAAGTAGATAAGAGTTTAGTTGTCCTGTTTATTTAGTAAGTGGAACAGGATCACTTTGTTGGGGCAGGCACAAAATTTTTTGAGATGGGCCTGCTTATTTTACCCTCCCAGGTATCCTAGGCACCTAGTAACGCTAATTAGTCAATAGTGCGACAAAAACAGGCTCAATAACTGAAGTATACAAACCTCAAGACAAGTAACACTTTTAAAGCCTTTATTTTCATTTTCAATAACAAAAAAAACACCTTTATAACAAGTACACTGAACCCACGAACAAGCATTCCGGTAACTGATCTCATTGTTATTGTAAGCAATACAAAAATATTCTGTTTCCTATTGTTATTTTAATGTACTCTTTGGGAAATTTTGTTGCGGAACATGTTAAATTCAACATCTCCTTATAGTATAGGTATGTGAATAAACTCTGCTTGCTTATAATATTATACCAGTTTTTTCCCGTGACTTCTTCCCTCAGGAACTGTGCATTTTTCGGGATATAAGGTAAAAAGAAATAAACATACATACACATAGCATCACGCCTGAAATCCCTAATGGGGTGGGCAGAGCCACAAGACTACTTGTGGCCACGTTCGATTAATTAGTCCTAAGATGGTATGATGAACCGTATGGTCACAAGTGATCAGCCCATCGCCCATACAGATAGTCCACCATGTTGGAGAGGACCCGTCTCTTAGTCGACTTTTACGACATGCCAGGATGATACTCGTAAGCATCTGCACGCATTCTATGCTATTCCTTCACTCCCAGTGCGGCAGAGGAGGCAAAAGAAATAAACCGGGTTATTTATGCGTTAGCAACAAACTCGAACAAAGTTCTGTGTACGTTAAACAATCAGATATCTATGCAATGCATCTGAAGCATAGTAAAATAGAGCATACATAGGATATACTCCATCTGAACTGTCTGAAGCGATGAAAAGGGACAAATTAATCTCAGCGGAGCGATAAATTAAACGTCACGGAGTCAAACGAATCATGTGCAATCGGCTTTGGATAACATGAGAGTTCTTGATATGTTCGGGTCATTCACTATGATAGTTTGAGCTTCCACGAGAACTGCTGCGAACTGTTGCTGAGATTTGTTGAGATTTTTTGGAGGGAAATATATTTAGGAAAAGCCTTCCGAATTGGCTGATTGAAAAAGAGTTTTATAGTAAAAAAAAATGTTTTTAATAAGTTATAACAGAATGTATTAGGCATACATTTATTAATTTTAGTCGTAATTCATATTGTATTCCCGCAATGACACTTCTTTGTTAGTGACCATCCACTTGTACACAGTTAACACAATTTTTTTTCTTATTCTGGGGGCTTACCATGACCTCTTAATGCGGTTCTCTTTAGGCTATAATCTGAACTGCGTCGCTATTTCATACCACGACATTGTTTTTACATACGCAAAATATATGGTACGGTATGCAATCTCCTTTGCTGCACTGGGAGTGAAGAAATAGCATAGAATGCGTGCTGATGCTGATTATCCTAGCATGTCGTAAAAGTGGACTAAGGGACGGGTCCTCTCCAACATGGTGGACTATCTGTATGGGCGATGGGCTGATCACCTGTCACCATACGGTTCATCATACCATCTTAGGACTAATTAATCGAACGTGGCCACAAGTAGTCTTGTGGCTCTGCCCACCCCATTAGGGATTTCGGGCGTGATGCTATAGTATGCAAAAGCGACACAGTTCAGTTTAGGACCTAAAGATAATCGCATTTAAAGATCGTGATAACCCACCTGAAGTTCAAACCTTGTGGTTGCGTTTGGGTTTGCATTAGGTACATTGTAATCACATTTGTTTGCAGCATATATATTTATTATGATTACCACTTAAAAAGGACGTTATTTAATTTGATTATCGTGAAGTACGTATGTTTCATAAATACAACAGAAGTATTATTGCCATTTATCATAATAGCATTGAACAAAAGACATGATTAAGATAGACATAGTATTTAAGTCATAAACTTAATATCGAAGGCCAATGGTTGTTAGTTCTTAACTCGCGAGTAACGTTAAAATGTTGTAAGGTTTTTTCATTTAAACCGACTTAATAAAATAAACAAGCAATAAAGTAGGTAAGATATGCGAGTCACTGGCAAATCAACTTTATCTTTATATGTTTGCGCTTATTTGGATAGTTTTAAAAGTAGATACGAGGAAGAACTACCCGCAAAATATGTTTCCTACATTTTGCATACTCTTTACGGTATCTTTAGATTTTTATTTAATTTTATATAATTTTTGTTTTATGCAATAAAATAATTTATGGATACGTATGAAATCTTCAGGCTCAAAATACAGCGGAAAAATAGGAGAAAAAGGAAAGATCAAAAAATTAATATACATAATATTACAAAAGTCTACAAAAATGTCAGGTCGTCAGCACCTGACGCGTTTCTGAAATAGGAAATCTAGGAAAAGTTCACGAACTACGCGATTAAAACGTATTTAGCCAACCAAAAGTGTTAGTAAATAAATAATTAAAAGAAGATCAGCGATATTTATCATCCAACTCTTCCGCTCGATGCGGAATGCGAAGAGTGGGATGCGAGCCTCTATTCAACATTGCCTAAGTGATAGATATCGCGATAGACAGTGTGGCCACCTTTCCCGTCAAGTTAATAAGAGCCTCAATATCGTAGCAAAATAATTTGCGATATCGTTTACGCAATTACGAATACAGGCCCAGTCTGTATCATATTACGTTCTCTAGGTGTGATTTAAAAAGTATGTTTGGAGATGGATTAGTAATAAGATAGAGGCAATAAACTTTACAAACATTCTGCAGTGACGTCATGGTCTAGCATAATTAAGCATAACTAATTGGGTTATAATCACATTTAGGTTTAGAACTGTCCCCTCCTGTTCCCGACAGATAAGGACCCTAAGGCATGATTTTTTTGTTTTGACTATATCCGCATATAGGGTGTCAGGCATAGTTTTAGCCTGAATGAACAAAACGTTAATGTAATCCTTCATTTTCGTTAACTTGTTACCACAGGAGGGACAAATTTTGCTTCTTAACGTGATTATTACCAAATTAGCCATAGAAGAATAAGAATATTATACTTTATCAAAACAAATCATATGGTTACAAAACTTCGCTGAGCGTGAATCTTGGCATCCACGGAGTTGATTTGCCGTCAGTGACTCGCATAATCTTACCTACTCTACTTTTTTGCTTCTTTACTTTATTAAATCTCTTTAAATGATAATACAGGTTTTGGTGCCTTGAAGTAGGTAACTAAATAATATGTATCCGCTTGATTGGGCTTTCCGTTTTCCTCCAGTTACTACCTACCATTGAAAGAAATAATAAGGAACTGCTCAAAGTAATTCTCGCGATGCTTACTTTTTAGGTGTCAAAACGCGAATTTTAGTTATTTTCTTTCATAATTTATTAATCCAAGTAGTTTTGTGTAATTATTAATGTTTAGTGTGTTTATATAGTGTTACGATTGCTACAGAAAGTGCTGGATGAAAATTAGCGCTGCGGGTGTCTGACACCTCAGCATTATGCTGAGCCAGTGACCGGTTCACTGCCGCGTTGACACATCCCTCGTTTTTCTGTATTGTTTTTATTATTGTGTTTCTTGTGAAGTGAATAAATGTATTTTTTTTCTTCTTCTTTTAGGTGTGCAGGCCATGCAGGCTCATTGCCGATTGGGGACTATACATACTTACATCTTTTCCTCACGACAATTTTCTTCACCGAAATGTTCGTTACTAAATATTCAATTCCACAGATGAGATAAAATATCCCTGCCGCACGAGAGGCCGCGCGTCAAAGAACTACGCTTTGCGTCTAATCTTTTTATACATCGCTTATTCAGATTAAAGTTGTAAAGACGCTGGATTGCGGACAGTCTTATAGATTAGCATTATCAAATGAAATCTCTTATCCTTCCAGAATCACTGCTTTGTTATTCGTTTGCAACCTTAAAACTTTCATAAATGACATCACCGTATAAATGATATAAAGGTGCTTATGAACTAGCAATTTTTTGAGCAATTTATTGCTGCAATTCGGGCTATCCTCAGAGGGCAATAACCTAAACTTTTTTTCACATTAGAAATGTAATATGTAATCTTTTTAGGAATAGGCCAAATTGCAGCAATAAATTGCCAAAAAACTAGCCCGCTTACAAAGCCCCTTAAGTATGTATATGAAGAGATGGCCACGATTTTATGTATTTGTTATAAATGATGCTTTTAAATATTATTAAATAAAAATTAAAATACATACATATTATCACGCCCGAAATCCCTAATGGGGTGGGCAGAGCCACAAGACTACTTGTGGCCACGTTCGATTAATTAGTCCTAAGATGGTATGATGAACCGTATGGTGACAGGTGATCAGCCCATCGCCCATACAGATAGTCCACCATGTTGGAGAGGACCCGTCCCTTAGTCGATTAAAAAAAAAAACAAATGACGGACTTAAATACCAATTAAATGTTCTACCTGTATTTCTAACGGCCGAATAGAACTCACAAACTATAAATCACAGCTTCAAATTTTCGCAATATCCGAGGCCAGGTGAGATTTACAAACGACACAAGACGTTAAGGCCACAATTACAGGAACTTTATAATTTAAACTCACAAAATCCTTGTTTAATTATTTCTTCTAGGCTTTCATTTACAAGCACTATCTTCCTTATCGGCTGCAGCCGCGAGACTCCACGTCAAATAGTGTTCAACAATCACTTGAGAACAATCTAGATACAGCATGATCATATTTCACTGATATATTTAAATCTAGCCGTGCCCGTGACTGCCTACGCAGAGCTCAGGTATTAGAAAGTGAGGCGCAGAACACCACCATTGTTGACTGTCACCTTAAATTTAAAATGGCTGTACTTTGTTTTTTTTTTTGTATTTCCATTACAATTAAACAAGGATTTGTGTGACGTTCCATGATCAGCTTGTTAAAATGCCATTAAAATCCTAATATCCACAAGTAGTCTTGTGGCTCTGCCCACCCCAATTAGGGATTTCGGGCGTGATAATATGTATGTATATAACTCGGCCGTTGTAAAAACGTTTTTTTACAACGGGCGAGGTATCCCTTGCTAGTTGGTGAACTAGCAAGGTATACCTCGCTCTTAGAGGTGTCAAAGCGCAAAATTATAACGTAACCCCATATTACACTGTGCCCACGAAAATGTTGAGCGCTGTGGCACAAATAAACTTCAAGCAAAACATACATTATGACGGATAAGCATATAGCACCCATCATTAATTTGAATTGCCTACAAACCTATTTCTGTCGCGGAAGAGTAAGAAGTCTGTCAAAGACTTCCCGCGAACATTGCCGAAAGTGTTGACAACGTATTGAAGAGTAGACTGTATTAAAATGTAATTGTAAAACATAGGTAAATCGGATTTAAATGAATAATGCGTGCGTCGACAAGGACGATTTTTGGCCACTAAAAGAAAACAAATAACACAAATCTCAGTATTGAGTTTGTTTTGTTGGAAACAGAAAGCGCTGTATAATTAATATTATATAACTTATTTAACCTTTAAATATTTTTCGGTGATCATAAATATGTATACATTCTTAATGGCAACCTACTCGTTTAAACTGCATTGCAAAGAGTCCACCACAGCTATCAAGGTAAAAATAGAAACATTAAATTTTGCGATAAGTCCAGTTAAAATGCAAATTGTAATATAATATGCTCAAATTCAATCATTGCCAATGAAGTATATTATTATAATGCACTAAGACTTGTCGTTCTTCGTGTAGATTAAATACAAGAAATTTATAAAAAAATAGTAAATTTACGTAGTAGTAGTAATTTATATCTGAAACAGTTAGCCGATGTCAAGCGCTAGCGTCAGGAATATTGTTGCTAAACAATATTCCTGAAATTTCACGTAAAACCGATTTTTACTAACAATATCCTATTGTACTTCTATATGCGAACGGCGTTAATTAATAAAATTTGCACGCTAAGGTTATTTAAATAACCTTAGCGTGCATTCCAAAGTGATAAAACAAAACTCCAGTACTACGTAATTTTTTTTTTTTTAATTATAGTTTAAGGCAAACGAGCGTGCGAGTCACCTGATGGTAAGTGATCATCGCCGTCCATGAACATCAACATCACTAACCCCGAAGGAGTCATTGAGCCGTTGCCGACCTTTTAGGAAAAAAATAACTCTTCTCTTGAAGACCCTAATATCGAAACACTCCGGGAACACCGCCGATGGAGCTACAGTTCATTTACTTTCCCAAGCCCAGATTCCACTTGAGACTTTAACAATGACGATCGTAATGTTCATTTATTGTTGGCTAATTGCTTTACTAACGGCTGGCACGAGCTGGTGCAAGCTGCATAAAACTTAAGTGTCACTGAGACTTATGGCACTAGAAAATAAAAATAATATTTACTCTGTACAATATTGTTTGATTTGGAAGTTTAGGTGTATAATTTAATAATTTAAATCAAACGCTTAACCATAAGGAATAATTTTATTACTTTCGAATTTATGGCCCTTTAGACTTTTTGACATCTGTTGGTCAGTGGCCATTACCGCTGATATAATAACCTGCTTAGGTTAAACTGAAGACGAACTTACATACATTTCAAATAAACGATTCCACGATCAGTGACATTTCAGCTTCATAATATCTAGTTTTTGGTTTTAATAAGAAAACCGGCCAAGTGCGAGTCGGACTCGCGCACGAACGGTTCCGTACCATTATCTATATTCAAGCATTAGCAAGCTTAAATATTTGTTTTATTTTAATTTAATTATTTATTTTAAACTGAATATATAACTAAACATCCTGTGAATATGTCAAGCTGTTGCCGTTATCAATATTGAGCAAAAATGAGCAAAAGAATCACGTTTGTTGTTTGGGAGCCCCCTTAAATATTTAGTATTTGTGTATATGTATATATATCGGCAACAAAAATACATCATTTGTGAAAATTTCAACTGTCTAACTATCACGGTTCATGAGGTACAGCCTGGTGACAGACGGATGGACGGACGGACGGACGGACGGATGGACGGACGGATGGACGGACGGATGGACGGACGGACGGACGGACGGACAGACGGATAGACGGACAGCGGAGCCTTAGTAATAGGGTCCCGTTTTTACCCTTTGGGTACGGAACCCTAAAAATGACAAGGTTCTAGGTTTGCTCCAAATTATCACTTGCCGACAGTAACTCAAAAGAGTGATTTTTAATAGAGTTACTGTTTACTTTTTTCAAGTTTGCTTTTTGACCTGTGTGTTATGTCAATTCTTGGATTTTTTGAAACACATTTTTAAAACATCCTGTACAGTAATGACACAAGGTAACCACTCGAGAGCACGTGTGATAAACCTGTCAATGTCAACTAAAGCACACGTCAATTGGTCTTCGATCGTCATTTAATTGTATCATTGGCAGTTTACAATTGAAGGCCAGCTGTCACTTGTTTAGTCACTTGCTTTTTGTTTGCTTCTAAAATATTTGTTTTGTTGTACTGATACAAGGACATTATTAATGATTGAATTTGAGATTTTGATCACGTTGAAACCCGTGAAAAGATTTAGTTTAATCTTCTAATATATACAATTCTCGTATCGCGGTGTTTGTTACCAAACTGGACCGAACTGGATGAAATTTTGTGTGCATATCGGGTAGGTCTGAGAATCGGCAAACATCTATTTTTCATACCCCTAAATGATAAAGGTGACCCACCGCTAAATATATATATATATATAATTATTTTATTGACAAAAAAAATTAGAGAGAGAGGAATGGAGAGGGAGTGAGTGAGTGAGTGATATGGGTCGGCTGCCCGGCGACCGGCATCACTCCGTATACTCCTCCGTACTCACCGGGAGAGAGAGAGAGAGAGAGAGAGAGAGAGAGAGAGAGAGAGAGAGAGAAAGAGTGCTCGGGTGCCCGGCACGCACCTAACACACAAAGACCCGGTAGGTGGCGTTGCTGCCGGTGCGACACCAAATTTGATTTATTTAATTTGGCGCTGCTTTTCCGGAGAGGATGACGTCTGCCGGGTCCGCTAGTTATGTAATAAAAAGCGATGTATGTTAAACTAGCCAATACCAATTTTAAGGTAGGGAGTATTTAGGATTCTCTGTTAGGAGCTCAGAATAGTAACGCAATAGAAACCAAGTCCGCACGTACCATTTGAAGCAACAAAATTGGAGCTATTTATTGCTCCAAATTAATACAAACGCCGGGAGGCTCCCATAGTATCAAATGTCAAAGCGCAACGGTTTGTTGCTTCACTTTTGTCAGGGCGATTGCATGTAAAAACTATCCTTCTATGATTTGTGTGTGTAGAATTCTAGGAGTAGGTGTTCTATGGTTATGAGTAAGTTTTCAAAAGATTAGACGAACGTGTTAAATACGAGGGTTCATCAGAAACAATATCCTGTAAAATTACGGTATGAAGCATGTCTTGGTAATGATGAGTTAATGGTAATGCTACAGAATAGTAGTTTATGCAACGGTTGCATAATGATAGGCCTTAAAACACTAGTGCGGTTTTCATGAAACGAGCCGATAGGCGAGTTTCATAATAAGATCGCACGTGTGTTTTAAGGCCAAATTATGCAGAGTTGCATACATAACTTTATCTACACACATATTATAAATCCTCCATGATGGGTTCAGAAACAATATTTTCCGGCAACAAGTTATTTGTTGCAATTGTGGCTGCATATTTCCGATATCCGGCGCATTTTCACATCACACACACTCCGAGAAGACTACTTACTATTCATATTTTCAACTAAAATGTAAATTACAAACAACTTTTTCTATTCAATTCAACAACAATTCTACTTTCGTTCAGCAAAACGTCAACATGGCGGCAATTCGATCTTCCGTCAAGACCATTTTTTTTTAAATCATAGACAAACGGATGAAGTCTCTATTCTCACGTCACTCGAGATCAAATATTGTGCAGTTTATATTAAAAAAATATACTGAATTGACGTTTCGTATCAATAAATGTTTTAATATCTATGGATACTAGAATAGAGACCCACTTGAGTTTTGACAGCTGTTCCAAATTTAATCTCATTTCTTTACTAAAAACGATAAAGAAGTCATGTTATTTCTTTATCGCAGCACTGGTTTTTCCTAATTGGTTGTCAAAATGGTGGTCATTTCATACGGTTTTTGATTAACCAATGGAGGTTTTATGATATGGGTGTAGATAAAACTATTTTCGTGATTGAGCCCTGACTTTTATTACTCCATTGTATACATGTTTGTGGTTATTATAACTAGTGGAGTGGTAGCCTAGTACAAGAGATAGGATCCCAAATCATTCTAACACTCAAAAGTTGATATTTTTTTGTATAATCTAGTCAATTATAACATGCGCAAAATAAACTGAGTCTATGTAATTATTATAATTTTTACAACATTTTTGTCTCTTTAGTTTTTCATACAAAACAACGAATTGCAGTAATCAATTGTATGAACAAATATTAATACAAAATATTTTTGGAGTCCCGAAGATCTTGTATAAAGACCGGCACTAAAACGAACATACTTTAAAGTAAGTACCTGTGTAAAGACGTGTTTCCTAAAATTCTGTGCAATACACAGAAAATGTTAGTCTCAAAAGTTTAAGTAAAGAAAACCACGACCTTTGCTGCACGTCAACAAACCTTAATTAGATGTTTACGCAAATTAGGGGAAAACTTGCTAATTACCACGTATTGAGTTATAAAATAAAGGCATCATGTTATAATTAATTAGGTTATAATTACATTAGATGCAGAAGGTTGAATGTAGCGTTTTCGAATAGCTTCTGATTCATTCAGCCGTATGCCCTTTGTCAATATTTCAAGATACTCTTCACTTTTTAAAGAAGGTTGTCGAGTTTTTTGTTGAAGTTTAATATTTCCTATGCTAACCTCGTGTTTTACTCGAAACCGAAGTCGGAGAAACAAATTTGCCTATGTTGCGTGATGTCCATATTTCGAGACAACTCATTACATACCAGCGCCTCTATTCGGGAACGCTAAGTGATGTTGTAGCGACTCGTGAGCGAGATTTCTCATCCCACTCTTTCGCACGACGAGTAATGCGTAAGAGCGAGATGCGAGTCTTCCTCGCGGGTCGCTGCAGTATCACTAGGACGTTCCCGAATAGACGCCCAGTTTCAGAAAATCAATAGACTTTTTATTGCTTAAGTAAGGTTCATTAATGTTTGATGATGTTCATGCATGATTTTTACAAAAAAACAATATCGATAATTAACTGAACAACAAAAACCACCCATAGCAATTATAAAAACTGCTTGATTTATCTATCGTTATTCTTGCTCGGCTGTCTGTCTCGTGATCTGTTACTATCAAGCTCCTAAGATAAAAAATATGCTATCCATATGAAAATTACAACTTTACGAGCATAAGAAGTGCAAAATATAATTTAAACCTATAAGTTTCATGCATAGCATGGTAGTGGTAGAGCCAAACAGTAATCCTCACTAGATGATTACTGTTCAAATGGGCCGGCTCGACCGGGGTAGTACCACACTCTCACAGAACATCGGCGTAAAGTAATAGCTTGCTATTGCGTTTCGTACGGTGAGTGACGAGATCCGGAGGCCTATTCCCTCATCCCCATCCCATCCCCATTCCCCATCCTCCCTAGACTGGCAACGCATTGGCAGCACCTCTGGTGTTGCAGATGTCCATGGGCGGCGGTGACCACTTTCCGTCAGGTGGGCCGTCAGCTCGTTTGTCAATCAAATGACATGTCTTAAATTATATAATAGTTTGGGTACAGCTTATACAATTTTGCAATCCGTTCTATTCCTTTACCATACAGTCGGAAAATGAACTGCCTTCAGTTTATGACTTGCTATCTATATTGCTTGTCTGACTGGTTTTATATTCACAGTCTGTGAGCAATTTTTTAATGGCACTTTTTATTGTTCAGAACCCATCTGCCGTGCAAGCCTTGTCCCACATAACAGGCCGCTGCCTTGTATACAAGCAATGTACGTGACTTTACTCCGACTCGATTAGGAATTCGTTAGCACAAAAACGCAGTGTTGAAAAACTAGCTCAACTCTTGAATATTGAGAGTAGCTTATAAAAATGCGACTGTTTGGAACACTTCCATCTATTTTCATAACATCGCTAAAAGAATTGAGTGAGATCTTGCTGGCGAGCATTGAACAAGGCTTGTGTAGAGTAGTGGACTGCCAAGATAATTTAAGTGCTTCTAATGATAATTTAAGTGCAATTCGAAACTTGAGTGTCTAAAAAAACGCACAAGTGCGACTTAAACTCGCGTAGCGAGGGTTCCGCGATTATCTGAAATTTCCTATGTTAATTTAAATAGAACTATTTCCTGTATTTTTTCAAAATTTTAGGCCCCGTAGTTCTGGAGATAAGAGGGGGGGAATGGTACATTTTTGCCTATTTTCGTAAATAACTCCCAAACTAATTATTTTAAAATTGTACAGCTTGCGAATCTTTTTTTTTAATTTTCTAATTTACTACCTACTTAATGTGGCCCCCATGTTTAAAATTCATTTATTTACGTTACGCCTCCGTGTTGCGGTCACCAATTTACATATATGTACCAAATTTTAACTGATCCGGTCCAGTAGTTTCGGAGCGAATTGGCTGTGATAGACAGACACACGAGGTATCCTATAAGGGTTCTGTTTTTACCTTTTGAGGTACGGAACCCTAAACCCTACAAAAACTACATTATTATTTATATTCTTTACAAAAAAAAATGCGATTGCTTAATTGGAAATGCAAAATAAGGATATTATTATGTCAGTTCAAATCTTGCCAAATCGATAAAGATATAATTTAAATTTTATTTAACTTTCTATTTAAAAAAGCTGATTTGTCTAAGTTAGGTTAATAAAAATTTCCCTTAAACACACAGAATAGTTACTCACATCAGTTAAACCGCAAATGACCCGCAGTAATATTGTTAAGGTAAAACATATAAAGCGAATGAATACCAGTACCCATACGTCAATAAAGTCATGTTTTCATAGTGACGCAAAAGTGACCTTTAGCACCAAGTCACTCTGGAAAAAAAATATGCACGAAGTCACTCTGGAAAAAAGCTGATTCAGGTTTTTCGAATAAGTGAAGCGCGTCTTTTTCTTTACATGACACTGGGAAGTCCATATTCAATGTACATTTACGTCGTCAAACTATACTATAATTAAAAATAAATAAATTCGAGCTTTTTTGGACTTCAGAAATATAGACTAGGTACAGCTGTTTTGAGCTGGGACATGATTGTTTATATTTATTGTGTTTGCATAAGTATAAATAATGCATCTAGTACATAATTGGCTCGGCCCTAACATGCATGGCACAAAGATAAATTAGAACCGTTTATCTCTAAGTGCGTCTCTCTCACACTAGTGCCGACGAAAGAGATAGTCAAAGAGAGGATATGTGGCATGCATGTTAGGGCCGCAGTGGAGAAGTTTCAAATATTTCGTAAGGGAAGCCAGAAGAATTAGAACCGTACGTGTGACTCTGTCATTTACTTAGACTAACATGGACTACACTGACAGCTAGCCGTAGCTTTCTAGCTTGGTAAAGCCGTCAGGAATCGGCTTGTAGGCAGGCTGCGCCACTGTTGGCTACTTGACTATAGTAACAAATATTATGATATTTCTGTGGAGCAATAGCTTAAAGTAAATAAATGCATGTAAAATAGATAATAAACAAAAATATCAATTTGACTGTTACTTTTTCTTTTAATAAGGGTCAAAAATTGTCAAAATAAGTGAAACATAAATATTGTTTTTTAGTTCTGAATTACTAGTTTTTGGCATCCTCATCAAATTTGTAATTTTTTATTTGTACGATATTGGCCTAAAATCAGTATTTTCGGAAATAATTGCACATTTCATATATTTTGTAAAACATGCCCAATGTAAAAAGAGCCCTGACGGCCATATAAAATGTATGACCGTCAGCGCTCTCTTTACATTGGTCTGGTATACACTCTAACTGCACTATGACGTTATAATTCAGAGCCATTTTGTATGAAGCATTTTTATGAGTGGTATGCACTATGAATTTTCAAAGCGTCGTATCTCAAAAAATAAACAACAATTGTTTTACCTACACAGTTTGGTTTCTATTACTCGTTACTTTCCAATAAAAGATGAAATAAAAATCATGCAAGTTCCCTATAAATTAGCTTTATGTTAGCGACTTCTTGTTAGTTGAATTATCACAAAATCTATTTATTAGTAGTTTTCAAGTCGGAAGTGGCAGCGCATTATTTAGCTGAATGCCAGAAATCACTTAATAACCTAATAGCTAGGGAGCTGGATGCCAAAATTTCTATATGATTTGTTCGCTTGGCAGACCCGAATTTTCCGATTAATGAAAATTTAAAGAACCTTAGAAAAATAGTCTGCCACCATGGTAGCGCCGCGTTTTCAATTGACAGTGTTTCAAAAATTAAAAAAAGGTGTGCTCAATCATTTGTTCGTGTCTGCCTCTTGGACTGATGGTCAGAATCATCCTCAAAACGATGAACATCGAAGAGGCAGACGTGCAGGGCTCTGTTTTATGACGTAGTTGCAAAAATGTAAATGAAAAAAGCTATACTAAATCATTTATTCGCCGTTCTCGTTGCGTCCATTCGATTCATCAGGACTCCCAGAATGGAAAAAAAAGTTGGCAGTTGTCTATGTCGCTGATTTTTTGATGTACAATTTTTTAAAGTTGTAATTCAATAACGCAGGGACATACGATTTTCATTTACTGGGCCAAATCGATTTGTATTGACATAAACTTTCATCCCTATCAATATGAAAGACGAAGAAATCATATACCAAAGTGGCACACAGCTATTAATAAGTTCCTATGCGAACTATTACTTTAAACTAACATTTTTTGATTTTGTTTTCTTGGCTTTCATAAAACGTTTGCATAAAGATGAATAATTTATGTCGGTAAAGACGACATAAATGAGTTCCATATTTGACGACCGACGGTTTTCTATGCGTCTGGAGCTAACTCGTCGGCGAGTGAACCGCATTAATCCATTTCTATGTACACGGAGATGTGGGTTATTTCACCAACATTTGATACAAAAGAAGAAGTATAAAGTAGTAAGGATGAAACCACACAAAGCTCGCTTTCAATCACTGACACTTATTTTCTTTTCCATTTTACGAAACCCAACATTTATTTAGGTAAGTACATTCTATTAATACTGCAAATGATATAAGTTTTCTTGCATCACTTGAGAATAGCCGCGAGCGATGGTTGCTGTCGTAAAATCACGTAATAGTAATTGGAAATAACATTCTAAAATACATGGCCACTTTGATGGATTTGAATCATTGCGATTGCGTTTCTAATTGTAGGTTAATAATATTTACCAACTAGTATGTGCAATGTTTATTTTGTTATAGTGACCTAGTAAATTTAAATACTCAAATGTACTGAAAGAACTCAAATGAATGGGCTGCAATTATCGAAACATTGCTATAAAAAAAACAATGACCGTAAATGTTAATCCTTACGTACTTACTATCTTAACCCTTTAACAGCCATTGAATTTTCATCGGACGTGTCTGTGTCGTCACCTATACAAAGTGACACAAACAAAATGTATATGCTATTTGTTTTAATTATAAGGGCCTGTGGACACTACGTTTTTTAAACGCGCCGTCGACGTGCGTTTCTAAAGACGCGCGTCGACGGCAACTTTGATGCGCGTTATCTTTGTCAGTTTTGAATGATTTGATAAAGCACAAAATACGTGTTAAATCATTTTTGATAATCTAACTGACGGACCAACTACAATTTTTTTTTACCCAGGAAACATCACTATACAGACAACGGCGGTTAAAAGGTTAATTATATTACCAGATTATGCTCCGATATTTAACTATAGCTTAGGAAAAAAAAATGATATTAACGGTTTCTTGGAAACCATTCTAATTTAATGTCTTTTATGATTCCTTCAAGCCGTTATCGGTAACAGCGACACTTCACAATAGAACTCATTTATTTCAGGTTATTACCTATATCGTTACACAGTACACAATATAATAATAAAATTTCAAAGATAATTGGGAAACAGGAAATTTGTATAAAATTAAGACTAGAATATTTTGACAAAAATCACATTAAAACCGAAACAAATTATTAAAAATCATTAAAAATTATATAGACATTCCAATATTCATTAATCAAATTTTATTACAATTAAAATTAAAATATAAATTAAATATTATTTGCTATAGCTCATTACACTTTTGATTTGATTTATCCAGATTATGAGAATAGGACAATCAAATCTCCCTGCAATCACTTTCAGAATGCCGTTGTGACTACTCCGGACACGCCCCAGTAGCGATGTGATTTTTTTCCGCATTATGGCCAGATATAATTATACTATTTTATTTAGAAAAACGCGTTCGGCTCTTAATTTTTTTTTCGATTTAGGGTCCATCCATTAATCGCTTGATGTTTTTTAGCAACTCTTCGACCCCCCCCCATCCAAAATCACTTGTATCGTCTATGATTCTATTTCAGAATATTAATAATTTAATTATATAATATGTATAATTTAATTTTGAAAAATTGAGCACCGTGCTAAAAATCTCCACACAGACAGACAGGCTGCAGGTTGTTTCTGATTGGCGCGTCAAAAAAAGATACACTTTGTGATATTTCGTGAGTTTTTCCAAACACCCTCTTCTCCATTCGACCCTGACGTGATTAATGGACGGTCCCTTACCTTGCATGTAATAATCCGAATAGTTTGAGTCTTTATCAGATTTCGTAAAAAGTAGTTCATTCAAAGTTTAATCGTGGAAACTTGAACGTAATCGTAATAAAAATAAATAAGAAGCTTGAAGAAATATAAATAAAGGTAAATTACCGTTACGAAAACACGCACAAATATTAGACACTCAAAAAAATCCTCACAAAAAAATTAAAACTAAAACACGCGATTTAAAATCAAACGAACACGTGCAGCCGCTGCGTTCTGAATTTTTACATTAAGCGATACCAACAAACATTACGTTTTGTGTGGAGATAGGTACTCTACTCTCAAGACTCACCGGCCATTGTTTCTCGACTAGCGTTTTCTCAAAATATACTCTACTATTAGCGGTAAAGAGGTGTTCGATGATAGTTGAAAGGTCAAGTAACGTTGGTAGCGTATTACGTTTCGCAGTTCCCTTTCATTGGCCTTCCCCTCAGTCACCGTCAACCTTCGTTTGCTGCGTTCGGTATGCACCGTGGTTATTAAACGTTGATTGGATCATCAAATTAAACAGCTGTTTATTATAGCGCATTCACTTTTAACGACGACTTTGTTTGTTTATATGGGATCAGTCATGTACTTTAAATTTTAATTTATGTTTTTCCTCGCCCTTTTCGTCTTCAGCTCAATGTTTGATCTCAACTTGCGAGATTTCCTTTTATTATTTGATTATGTTCAACATCAAAAGGTCGTTCTTTTGATAGAACAACAGCTAATACACTTAATTAAATTGTAGCTCTAAATAGTCCGCTGCTTAGCTGTATTGGGTTCCGTCCTATATTTTGCACTCACGCATATGTAGGGATATTAATTTTGTATTTAAATAGTACATGGCGTGACAAGAAGAAAGGTCTGATTATCTATTAATGCATTATACATGTTATATTTGGTACCTAATGAAAGGCCTTGGCAAGTATATGTTATATATATATATAAAGGAACTCAAAATTCAAAATTTAAAACATCGATTTAGCTAGTGGGCTCTTTTAGTCGTCACATAAAAAAATACTATACCATCATTACTGAGAAGAAGCACTGCAAGAAACTCCGCAGAAAGTCATCTTTTAAAATCATACATTGATTTTACGTCATATAAAAGTTAAATAATAAAACAATAACTAAAAATAATTAAACCTACAAAATGTAAAACAGTTTGTTGATAATCAACAAAATGAAAAAAAGATTTATAAAATATAGTATTAAATCTCTAGTCAGGTTAAGATACAGCGTAAAAAACAAATTACATTGGTCCTTGCAAGCATGAACCGTATATGACGTATATACAGAATGTCCCAGATTATAGTGTGCAGTGGAGGTCCAGCGGTGGAGCCCAGTGAGTATCAGATTCATTCTTCTTTTTAGAGAATTTAAACAAAAGTATGTTTTTAAAAAGGTTTTTTTACTATTAATTTTAAATCGATATCCAAAGTCTCAACAGGTTTTCATCGTCACGCATTGTAGGTATGGAATTCAATGTTTTCACTGGACATGTTTCTAAGACTGTTCATGTCATGCGTTATTGTTGCATGGTCATTTTTCTGTTATTTTAGTCTAGTTCTTCAATAAGGAGACCTTCAGCGAATTGACTCTACTTAAGGCCACGTATGCTTGGTCAGGAGCAAAGAGCTTTGAGCCTAAATAGACAACATGATTTATTATGCGTATACAACATTTCGTGTCTGTGCTGTTAATCATTGAGGAGCGCCCTCATTAGGAGCTAATTTCGAGTACAGTAGCCATGTCATGGTGACATTTAGAATGGGTTATCTTATCATATTATAATTGAATGCGTATACATTTAATATTTGTGCTGCTAACCATTGAGGAGTTCCCTAGTTAGGAGCCAACACTGATTGTAGCAACCATGGTAAAACTTAAAACCGAAAATCATAATAAAATGCGTACACAAAATGTCGTGACATGTCGTGCTGTTCAACGTTGAAGAGGTCATGCTTACCATAAAAATGCATTGTCATCGGAACTGAACCAACATGTAAAAATTCAGCTCCGTAGGATAAGAGGAAGTAGATCTAATTCAGCTTGCAAGTTTTGATCCGAACATACATACATACATACAGACATTGCAAGTTAAATAAATGCTTTTAAAAAAGACAACTTTTTATGGATTAATCTACACGATGTCGATGGAAGTCCGCTTGACATTATTTCCTGAGTCCCTTGTATAAATAATAACATAAGAACAACGTATATATTTATACGGTTTCAACTTTATCTTTTCATAATCTCCAGAACCTTGTTCGAGGTTGAGCAAACGGGTTTAGAATTCAGGTTTTTAAAGTCCTTTTATTATGCGCCATACACTCCTTAATGTCATTGACGTGAGACCAGGTTATATGAATTTAATTTTGCTCCCCTTTTTATAGTCGAACTTGCTTTTGCCCGCGACTGTTTCCGCGTAGAATTCTACCGTACTATTTAAAGCTACTGGCGCCTCATTCGGGAACGCTAAGTGATTCTGTAGCGACTTGTAAGCCAGATTTCTCATCTCGCTCTTACGCATTACGCGTCGTGCGGAAGAGTGGGATGAGAAATCTGGCTTATGAGTCGCTACAGAATCACTTAGCGTTCCCGAATAGAGGCGCTGTACATTGTTCCGGAATAAGCAGTCTCCCATATCGCCCCAGACCCCATAGTAGATCACTATTAACATCGATATCGGTTTAGTAATTCGGCCGTTAAAAGAGACAGGAACAGAGTTACTTTCGCATTTATAATAACAAAGTAGAGTGTAGTTTATTTTTAATATAATATTATGTGGCTCAGTAGGTAATACTTAAGAAACCAAGAAACTTACCATCAGGTGAGACCGAGGTCAATCGCTGGTCAGTCTTTAAATAAAAAAATAAAAAAAACCTACATTTGAAGTGGACGTGCGGCAGCTCCTCTTTTCAACACAAACGTACTTACCTGTTTTCTATTTGGTGTATTTCATACTTTCATATTCATATTTATTGCATAATTATGAACTGGTGGCTCCGTGAACTGTAGACCTCGCGACAAACTTAACTTTGCTGTTGGAATACTGATATCCCCATACATCGATATAGGTCGGGTCAGTTTACCAACACCGCAAATAAGTTTGTAATTGCAAAAACCTCCATATTGAAACTTTTCGAAAAACTGAATTGACAAAAAAAAACCGGTCAAGTGCGAGCCTGACTCGCGCGCCGAGGGTTCCGCAATTACGTATGAAAAAGAAACAGTACCTTGTAACTACGGAACCCTAAAAAAGAAAAAAAATTGCTTTTAACAACGGGGTAACCATTTACAACCTACCTATGAAATACGACAAAAAATAACTTTCGCAAGCTCCTATCTTCGTTCAATCGTAGAGTGTGATACGACTTTGCAAAGGTTATTTATTCCGTTAAACTTTTTTTTATGTTATGTAATTACAAATTCACGGTTATCGGACTTTTTCCTTTACTTGCTGGTGCTGTAAGACACTGCCTCTTACCAAAGTTCATGATTCTAGGTCAACGGGCAGTACCCTATAGGTTTTGATTCCCTTTGGATTCCCTTGAAAGTATCAAAATATGAGACATAAACAGCCATATCTTTTGATTGCGGTGACTTAGAAGGTTGATTTTTTCATAGATTCAAGAGATTGCAGCCCTGAGTATATTCATATAATTTCAACTTGATACCTTCACGCGTTCCTGAGAAAAAGGTCTTGACAGACAGACAGACAGACAGGCAGACAGACAGACAGGCAGACAGACGGACAACCGAGTGATCCTATAAGCGTTCCTTTTTTCCTTTTGAGGTACGGAACTATATAATTATTGAACCTACTCACAAAATTTCACGACAATCGGTTGAGAACTGCGACCTGTAGACGAGAACAAATGGACAGACTCCGGACAGCCGACGGACATACGAAAGCATTTTTGCCCAAGCTGAAACGGACACGCTTCACTCGCTCGGTCGTTAATTAAGAGGACTGTGAACTGACGGCAAAAATCACCCTTTTCATACAATAGGCGATAACAATTTCGACCCCCTAAAATGTTAACCGATATAGACCAATTTTTGATTTGATACGTTCTTTGAATACTGATTAAAGATCAACAAAGTCAAATAATTGCCGAAATAAGTTTTGTATGAGAATACTGAAACAACAATAAAACTGGATTTATTGATTATAGTGAAAAAACCAGAATGTATAGACCTAGATTTTGTTCTGACTGACAACCTATCAAAAAGTAATTGGTCAATATCGGTTGACATTTAAGGGGTGGAAATCGTTACGTCGTCGTCTCTGACTCCTCTACATACATACATATTATCACGCCCGAAATCCCTATTGGGGTTGGCAGAGCCACAAGAGTACTTGTGGCCACGTTCGATTAATTAGTCCTAAGATGGTATGATGACCCTGACTCCTCTAAAAATAAATAAAAAAAGTTGATGATTATAATTATTGCTAACATGCACTCGAATAGTTCCATTGCAAGTAATATTATACTTACTTAATAATTCAGATTTATTTTCAAATTTTTAAAATAATACCATCCTTAGTATATCCTTGTTTCCTTTCTTCAGAAGAAAGGAAGCAAGGATTTTTTTAAGAAGAAATAACCCATCCAAAATAGGTAAACATATTGACTTACCCTCAGAACATTGAGGCAAGACCATTGAATCAATGTATTCCTTTCTATGATATGAGGACATACCAGTAGTGGATAATTACATAATACTTTATTGTACAAAATGATTTCTCTAGTGTTTGTTGTTTGTCTTTGTCTTTGTTTGTCTTTTGTTTTTGTTGGAATTATATAATTTGGACGTAAATAAGTAGTGCAGTGGTAGCCTAGTGGTCTAACGCGCGGCCTCTTGTGCAGAGGGTCACGGGTTCAAATCCCAGCTCACCTCTCTGAGATTTTGGGATCTCATGTGCGTAATAGAATTTATATTTACCAGGAGCATTTCGGTGAAGGAGAACATCGTCAGGAAACCTGCACAGATCTGCGAAGTAACTCAAAGATCTGTGTGAAGTCCCCGATCTGCACTGGATTCGCGTGGGGACTACGGCTCAGTTCATCCCATTATGAGAGGAGGCCAGTGCCCAGCAGTGGTACGTATATATGCCGATGATGATGATGAGATAAATAAACCTTTATTGGAATTATTATTGGAAAAATAGATATTTGCACATTATTGGAATGTAAATAGCAGTGGCGCAGCCTGCCTACAAGCCGATTCCTGACGGCTTTACCAAGCTACAAAGCTACGTCTAGCTTTCAGTGAAGTCCATGTTACTCTAAGTAAATGTCAGACTCGCACGTACGGTTCTAATTATTCCGGCTTCCCTTAGGAAATATTTCACGCTTCGCCACTGGCTAAATAGTGACATTATTTTCTATAAACTTATTCTTAGTAACTTGAAATTTAATCATAACCTTTCATGAGTAAGTTTGTTAATTACTTTGGTATTATTTTTATTCATGGAATAAATCGATACATTGAATAAATCCAATATCTTATATGGAGTGGGCTTTGACTTTGGTTATTGATGTTATAAAGCCTGTTCGAGAGCTATTTGCCCTACTATTATGTTTGAGTTGTTTCGTTTTATAAACATTTTATCTTATATCTTGGAATTGATAAAACTAAATTGACTTGCACAGCATAGGGCATAATCTTGTATGTTGTACTGAACCTACTCTTTATTAACTGTTTTACTACTATGTAGCGTTACGTGCTACGCATACCGCGTAGCAGCGCTTGTACGCTTTGTAGCGAAAACTTGGCACGAACCGAATACCCGGTAACCGGGTTCTAGTTAGTACCTATACCATTAAGACCTAGGCACTAGAAATGGGTAATCTCGACTCCGAGTAGTGATTTGAATCACTAAATCCTGTGACTCTTTTAAATCAACTCGATCCAGATCCTAACGGATTTAATAAAGTTATATGCAGTACCAACTTCGCTAATTACTCTTCGACTCCTTCGAATCCTTTAACTATTTTAAAAGACGACCGCTCCGAGCGCCCGTGGTACTGATACCTTCATAGGAGTTAATAACTCCCCGGGTTCAATATGATTTCATAGGATCCTTCGGATCCGCTTGTGGATTCGAATCATGCTAATCTTTAAATCGTGATTTACCCATGTCTACTAGGTAGGTATATAGACTAGAAAAGTCTTTTAAAGTAAATTGTACCTAATCCGTGAAAATTAAATATTCCCTTTTTGATAAATATAGGGAGGCACCGCATGCATTTTATATTATACAGCAAAAAAACCGGCCAAGTGCGAGTCAGACTCGCGCACGAAGATTTCCGTACCATTATTTATAAAAACGGTAAAACAAACACGTTTCTTGTATGGGAGCCCCCTTAAATATTTATTTATTCTGTTTTTTTTTTTTGTATTTGTTTTTATAGCGGCAACAGAAATACATCATCTGTGAAAATTTCAACTGTCTAACTATCACGGTTCATGAGATACAGCTTAGTGACAGACGGATAGCGGAGCCTTAGTAATAGGGTCCCGTTTTTACCCTTTTGGTACGGAACCCTAAAAACGAATTGATCGGCAAGAAATAATTTCAGTGTATTAATTCGTAAAACTTTTTATGCATTTGCGATATATTTAATAAAGAACCCTAATAAAATGAGCTAAGTGCGAGTCAGACTCGCGCACGAAGGGTTCCGTACCATTATCTATAAAAACGGCAAAAAAATCACGTTTCTTGATGGGAGCCCCCTTAAATATTTATTTTAGTATTCTGTTTTTTAGTATTTGTTGTTATAGCGGCAACAGAAGTTTTTTAATTTATAAGATGTCCTGTATCTTTTTTTGTAATGCGCACGGCAACGTAAGCAAATGCGTAACCTTTTTTTATTTTCCCTATAGTAACGATAATAAAGAATACGTGATATGCCATCGTAGAATACCCCTTATATAAGGAGAAATACTCCTCTGCTGCACTGGGAGTGACGAAATAGCATAGAATTCGTGCAGATGCTTATCATCCTGGCATGTCGTAAAAGTCGACTAAGGGACGGTTCCTCTCCAACATGGTGGACTATCTGTATGGGCGATGTGCTAATCACCTGTCACCATACGGTTCATCATACCATCCTAGGACTAATTAATCGAACGTGGCCACAAGTAGTCTTGTGGCTCTGCCCACCCCATTAGGGATTTCGGGCGTGATAATATGTATGTATGTATAAGGAGAAATAGCCGTCAACCCTAGTGCATCACTTAAACAAGAAATACTAAATCTACGTAACAAAATTACAAAATCAAGCAAATATGTCATGAATTTTCATGACAAGCTGAAAGGAATGACGCAGTTCACAATTGATGAGGACATAAGGTAAGTCCCAATGTATTTCGAATGTTAATTAATGAAATGGTTTCCTTCATAGCTAGTATTTAATGCTTTACGTGCGGAAATTTAGTTAGTTCGCTTCCAAGGTCTGATAAGTGATTTTCGAAATCATGTTCGGGCTCATCATCAAAGTAACAGCTGTAATGCTGGTCAATATCGTTGTGGTTCATGGAAAAACTTATCAAGAAGATAGGTATCTGCAAGACGTCAACCATTTTAAGCGTTATCGTAGTATTTATTCAGACAATGATAGATCTGATTATATTTTTAACGTAGACACCAGTTTTAATTTTGATGTTTGGAAGGGATTTCAATACGGATTTAGCGGTGGTGTGCGCAACTGGTTCCCGAAACCTGCGGGTCGTAATAATGGGATTGGTGAACATTACTACCCTAGAAGAAACCGTAGACGCGGTGATCGGAACAAAATATGTCAGCACATCAAAGGATTGCCAAATCCGGAATCAGGTTGCTGTGGTGTGCAGCTAAAAAGTAGTGAAGGTACATGTTTTCTAGTTCTAACGAAATAGTTATTTTATGCTACAAGAGCGGAAAGGAGGTGTTTACCGACGAGTGGCTTTTTTATTCACGAGCGAGCAAAGCAAACGAGTTTACGCACGTGTATCATATAACGTTTTACTATGCATTGTGCGAGGAAATAAAGATAAATAATTTAGATCGGAATCTAAATCTAGAGTCATTAATAACGCGTTTAATCAAATACAAACTGGTTTTATTGTGCCTTTTATATGAATGATAATCTGTACTTGACTCATTTGTAAGAACTTTTCTCAAATAATACTTTTTGCGTCGGGCTGACGACGGAGATAAAATAAAAAATTAAAACTGAAAGTAAAAAGCACCAGTGTGAAAAAGTGGCACTTTCTGCACAATTTGGCTGATTGGGAAACGTTCTTTTTGAGCACAAGCATTACAAAATGTGATATAACTAATTAAAGATTTTTACTTTTAGTACCGTTTGCTATACAGAAAAAACTAAGATTTGTGTCTTGTTCGCAGAATTCCACAGACCACAATATCCAAACATGGATATGGATTGGTGGATGCCCGGAAACAACCGAATTAGACGGTCACCTGACACTATTCCTAATAAAATGATCAGTGGTAATCATTTAGTATTCATGTCTTTAATAACATTGAAAACACTTACGGTCGTAACGAAATTAAATATTATCAGTTTAACGATGACACAAAAAGTATTAATTAAAGCTTGTTTCTAATTTCAGAAGGGAAGACCACTCATCTTCTTCACTTTCCTTGGATGGTCCATCTGTTTATCAACACAATCGTTCCTGATTTCGGAAGTCCAAAAAAGTGCGGCGGCACCATAATTAGCTCTCGCTATGTCATCACGGCTGCGCATTGTTTGTACACCACGTTTAAAAATATAGAGCAGTAAGTTAAAATAGACAACGTAGTGAAGTTTAACCCTTAAACGGACCCCATACATACAGACAAGCTACGTAAAATTCAAATACAGTTTAATGTTTGTCACTTACGAGGGAATCATTTAGAAGCCATTTATTTTTTACCTACATAAATACAATCGAATTTGCATCATACTATTTAGTATTAAGGTTACAATTCTAAATACCAGTAAGTGTCGATAGAACGCCTCTGCCCGGATGAGGGTAAACCAACTAAAAATAGTAATATGTTTTTTTTTTTAAATTAGATTTATAATTAGAAAAAAATGCGATTATTTTTTCTATTTTCTATTATAATCCCACAAAGAGTTGAGAGGGCAATTTTTGTCAATTTCAGACTTGAAGTTTACCTAGCAGAATATAACACTACTAGCTTCCCGAGGGATTGTGTTGGCGGGAAATGCATCCTAAATATGGTGATGAAGGTGGACCATATCATCATTCACCCTGAATACAACGACACACATTTACAACATGACATAGCCTTGATGAGACTGAGCTCAAAAATTCCTTATTCAGGTGAGAAACGATATGGAATAAATGCAGAAGCTTTTGTAACTGATTTGGTTAGAGTTAGTCTGGATCGATCGCGCAATAATTAAATAGGTACCTAACGAATTTCGCGATATTTCTAAATAAGAGTGAGAAAAAATTTATAAAATATTGTGGAACAGTTAATAAAGTATGACGTTATGACTTGGTTTGGAGAGACTATTACACGATTTCCTACATTTGTTTATTTCTTTGTTTGCAGGAACAATAAGACCAATTTGCCTCCCAACCGTGGATGTCGCCGAGCTGAGTGATAAAGCATTCATTGTTGCTGGATGGGGCGGCAACGGAATCATCGAATCAGATGTGAAACAAGCAGCTTATGTGGATTACGTTTCCGAAGAAAAATGTAAAACACAATACTCTTATAAAGACGACGGGACGTTCTGCAGTATTGGAGACAAAGGGGCGGATATATGCTATGGAGACTCAGGAGCACCATTGATGGTGTATCACAGAAATAGATATTTCTTGTCAGGTGTTAGTAAAGGAAAGAGAGGAGATCAGATATGCGGTTCATCAGTACCGTCACTGTTTAATAATGTTTTCTACCACCTCGAATGGATTAAGAGTCATGTTTATTAAACCTATTATTTTTGGATACCTACAACCAAGTACTCTAATTATGAAAACAATGCATGATGTTAAGCAACTATGGAAATTGATTCGGTGTAATAAATAAGCTAAATCAAAAGTAAAGAGAAGCATTATTTTTGCAGGCTTTAATTTGGTTTCACCTGTCCCAGTGTCTATCTGTAATTAAATCTTGCAAGTTAAATTTGAGCTTGGGTTTCTGATCGAGCTGAAATCGTTTATTTTCAGTAGAGGCAAAAACCAATCTTTTGTACATTTTTGGTTTTTAGCGTTTAGTAATTTTATGGTTTCTATCTTTACGTATAGTTTCTAAGCTTTCGTTTAATGGGTATTGGTTTAAAATGTATTCGTTCAAGCTATATTTTTAACCGACTTCAAAAAAACCGAAGGAGGAGGTTCTCAATTCGACGCGTGTATTTGCTTTTTTTTGTAGTTTTTTCGAATTATGCCTTTAGTCACGAGAGCTTATCCGTATAACATAATTTGTGTTCGTCAATGTTGTGATACCTGAAGACATATAACGAATTAGTCCCTTAGCTACGACTGTTAGATTAGATGATTATAACAATACTTACTTATGATACTCATTTTTACCACAAACATTATTATACTCATAAAATCGAAAAAAAAAACCTTTAAAGTAATAGCCAATAAAGCGGTATAGGATTAGATATGACCAATCGTGGCTAATGGAGCAACGTAATGCTTCGAGATATGCCTATATACACACTGTACATTAAGCGAACAGTCGCTTTTAGTCCTATTTTTAACCGACTTCAAAAAATCCGAAGGAGGAGGTTCTCAATTCGACGTGAATATTTGTTTTTATATGTATGTACATCGATTACTCGGAGATGGCTGGACCGATTTGGATGATTCTTTTTTTAATCGACAGGGTATTTTATGTTTTCCTTTTGACGAAACCACAGTCTCTTTGTCAGTGTATTTTTGAAGGAAAATAATTGCCGACATATCTTTAGGTGACATGGTGTTTTTGAGTTAAGAGCACTAGTGCCTTTACACTAACATAAAATGCCAGATAAGTAGAAATATGCCTTTAGGAACGGTAGTTATGCCCATAACGTAATCGAAAAAAACTGGGTTAGGGGATAGCTAGAGATAATTATGTCCTTTTGATGCATTACTAAACAAAACGCACTGAATCCAATGGCGTAATAAAACACATGGGAATAACTCGTCTTAGTCCCCTTTTCACTGGAGGCACTGAATTAAGCTGCGTATAATTAAAAATAAATTGATAGTAACCATTTTTAAAATCAAGCTTTTATTTAAATGCTAACATGAAGTCATTTTTAGGGTTCCGTACCTCAAAAGGAAAAAAGGAACCCTTATAGGATCACTCGTGTGTCTGTCTGTCTTTTTGTCTGTCTGTCTGTCTGTCCGTCTGTCACAGCCAATTTGCTCCGAAACTACTAGACCGATTGAGTTGAAATTTGGTATTCTTATGTAAGTTGGTGACCGCAACACGAACACGTGACGTAAATATATGAATTTTAAACATAGGGGCCACTTTTTGGGGGTAAACTAGAAAATTAAAAAAAAGTTATGCCACCTATATCGTGTGACATATCAAATGACAGAACTTATTGTGAGGATCTTAAATATATTTTCTTTTGAATTTTAAGTAAAATAGTTTAGAAGTTATTCAGGAAAATAGGCGAAAAATGACCATTCCCCCCCCCCCCCTTATTTCCGAAACTACTGGGGCTAAAATTACAGAAAATACAGAAAATAGATCTTTGCCTATAGATTACAGGAAAACCTATAAGAAGTCTATGGTATTTAAGGTAACCTAGTAAATTTCAGATAATCATGTACAGAACGGAACCCTTTCCACGCGAGTTTAACTCGCACTTGTCCGGTTTTTAATTTAATCAAGCCCGTCAATTTATTTCATTATACAATTTATATGATATAAAAATTGTCGCGAGATTTACATGTGTAAATTTATTTTATGAAATACATAACTTTTTTCTTAGAAAAACTTGTCAAGGTCAAGTTACAAGTTGTATTTTTGTTTATTTACACGGGTAAATCTCGCGACAAGTTTTTATGTCATATTAATTGTATAATGTAATTAATTGACGAGTTTGATTTAATTTAAAATTTATATTCTTCATTTAAGTGCATTTAAATAAATGCTTGATTTTGATATGAACAATAAAGATTAATGTAGATTAATATTATATTAATAATGGTTTTTTACTACAAATTTATTCGTTATTTGTTTAGTTTTCGCTGGACATGTTCAACAAGACTGTTCATGTTATGCATCATTGTCGCATAGTTGTTTGTCTGTTAATTTAGTACAGTGTAGTTCTTCAATAAGGATACCTTCTAGCGATTTGACTCTACTTAATGCCACGTATGCTTGGTCAGAAGCGACCAGCTTTGAGCCTAAATAGACAACAGCATGGTTGATTAAACGCGTACGCAACATTTCATGTCTGTGCTGGTGACCGTTGAAGAGTTACTTTATCTGGAGTGCATCCTGGATGTCAATTCAGGTCATGCTTACCATAAAAATGCATCGTCAACGAAACTGAACCGACATTTAAAAAAATCAGCTCCGTAGGATAAGAGGAAGTGGTTCTAATTCACCTTGCAAGATTTGACGCGAACATACATACATACAAACTTCTGTAGTGGTAGAGCCAAACAGTAATCTTCCCTAGATGATTACTGTTCGAATGGGCCGGCTCGACCGGGGTAGTACCACACTCTCACAGAATATCGGCGTAAAGTAATAGCTTGTTATTGCGTTTCGTACGGTGAGTGACGAGATCCGGAGGCCTATTCCCTCATCTTTCCATCAGGTGCGCCGTCTGCCGGTTTGTCAGTCAATTGACATAAAAAAAAAATAACATTGCAAGTTAAATAAAAGCTTTTAAAAAGAGTTGGAATCGTGGAACAGTCAATGTCATTTTTGAATAATAAAATGAATGTGTCGAATATATGATGTTTTCTTTTTTAGTTATTTCTATATATCTAGAAGCAACCTGCTTCACATGGGTGAGGCCTTGAGCGCGAATGTGTGACCTTTCCATCCGGTAGCAATGAGGCTGCTGTACTAGAACAGCTACTTAATAGCGATTTTATTTATGATAATAAAAATGCCTTCGTTAAAGGAGATACTTGATGACCGATCAATTGGCCTAGTCGCCCCAATATGGACTCCGAAGATCGAGATCTGAGACAATTCCCGTTAGGGTTCGATAATAGTAACACTGGTATCTGACTTAGAGTCTGGTTGTTTGTGCGTCTTTGTGTGTTGTTCAAGGATCCGAGATACAGGTTATCTTACAAAACTGAACTGTGAATTTAATTAGATAGTATTTTATGCAACGGTTGTATAAGTGAGGTCTTAAAAGGCGTACAACCGCAGACAGTATACGAAGGGGCTGCGTGCTCTTGGCGGGGTAATTTTTAGGGTTCCGTACCTCAAAAGGAAAAAACGAAACCCTTATAGGATCACTCATGTGTCTGTCTGTCTGTCTGTCTACCCGTCTGTCACAGCCAATTTGCTCCGAAACTCCTGGAACGATTGAGTTGAAATTTGGTACACATACACATATGTAAGTCGGTGACCTAATACGGACGCGTGACGTAAATATATGAATATTAAACATGGGGGCCACTTATGGGGGAAAATTACAAAATTTAAAAAAAAGTTATGCAAGCTATATCCTGTGATATATCAAATGAAAGGGCTTATTGTGAGGATTTTATATATTTTCTTTTGAACTTAAGTTAAATAGTTCGGAAGCAATTAAGGAAAATAGGCGAAAATTGACCCCCCCCCCCCTTATTTCCGAAACTACTGGGGCTAACATTTTGAAAAAAATACAGAAAATAGTTCTTTACCTATAGAATACAGGAAAACCTATAAGAAGTCTATGGTATTTAAAGTAATCTAGTAAATTTCAGATAATCATTTACGGAACGGACCCATTTCCACGCGAGTTTAACTCGCACTTGTCCGGTTTTTTTAATTCATAGATTAACTAGATGTATATCCATATTCATATCTTTATTGCATTTCACATGTCAAGCTTTAAGTGAACCTCTATTCTCATGTCGTTTTAGATCAAATAACATGCGAGATATGTCAACGAAATAGGATATGCGGTTGACTATTGATCGACTGACATAAGAATTGAGGGCATATAAAATTGCGTTTTATCGAAGATATTCGAAATTCGAAAGTCATTTAAGAGGCCACAGATAAGAGAAATATTAAGAGGATTGGGAACCAACGCCAAATATCACCCTTTTCATACAACGAAGACGCGGTTAGCCTAGTTGGTAGTGACCCTGCCTCCGAAGCTAGCGTCCCGGGTTCGATCCCCGGTAAGGGCATATATGTATTTGTGTGATGAGCATGAATGTTTGTTCCCGAGTCTTGGATGTTTCCTATGTATGTAAGTTTTTATTTGTCCCCTGATTTAAAAGGCAATAACAATTTCCACCCGTTAAATTTTAACCGATTTTTTCAAATCTCTGATAGGTTGTCAGTCAGATAAAAATGTAGGTCTGTACGTTTTTTGAATATTGATTAAAGATTAACAAAGTCAAATAATCGCTGGAACTTGTTTTGTATGAGAATACTAAATCAACAATATAACTGAATTTATTGATTATAGTGAAAAAACCAAAAGGTACAGACCTAGATTTTATTCTGACTGATAACCTATCAAAAATTGGTCAATATCGGTTAAGATTTAATGTGCCGAAATCATTATCGCCTTTTGTATGAAAAGTCGTAGAGTCACACTCGTGTTAATAAAATTGGTTGTCATAGTCCTGGTCATAATCAACGGTTTCGGAACGCATTACAAAAGTTTTATGATATGGGTGTAAATAATAATATTTTTATGTCATACAAACGTAATCTATACATATAAGTAATATAAAAACCACTCATGTATGAACGAATCTGAAACTGTAATAGTTTAACTAAGAAAAGTGATCTTTTGGGTGTAGGTGTACCGAGTAGTTTGTATGGAAATTATCGCAAATTGAAATCGTGACATGGCAGGGCGATAGTAATTATTGATTAATAAAAGTTTTTAATCGACTCGAACGAAAAAAAGCTTCCCTGTTTGCCCGGTATGTCTCTATGTATGTATGTTTGCATGTATGCGATTATCTCAAAAACGACTGAACCAATTACAATGGTTCTTTTAAATGTATAATCTTCATTCTACTGGGATAGTTTCAGTATATAATACACTAGCACTTTTATGAGTTTATGCTTGCAGCGACCTCAACATATTTGAAAGGTCGTCGTTCATTCATGTCGTGCCTATAGAAGCCCGTCGATGTCTATATATTTACGTAATTACCTCAAAAACTACTGGTCAAATTGCAATGAATGATCCAAAAATGTAATCTTTATGTTTCTGGGGTGATTTAAGTATATAATACACTAGCGCTTTCACGCGGCTTTTGTTGCAGCGAACTAAAAATATTCGAATGGAGATTCATTGTAACGACCCAAAGCCCTTAAACGCCTACGGGAATTATTTAAAAATGTAATCCTGTAATAAAAAGATAAAGAAGACTTTCGGATTGGTCCCGTTGAGGTCAAAGTTAGAGTCAAATGGGATGTATCAGGAATCATTTATTATTATTATTATTGGTTAAACTTTGAATTTGGTTGGGTCACATGGGTCTCGTCAGTTGGACATCGGTTAGATTTGGCTGTGGTTTTGAGGTAAGGCCTACAACTAAGGGCCACTGTAGAATTTCCAACTGAAACAATATAATGCAGAAATGCCAATAGTTTTAAACCAACGGTAGCATAAGTTGCATTGGCCCAACGTTAGTAAGTGGATGGGCGTAATGATAACATTTAACTGCATTGGGCCAACGTTACTTTATATCTAAAGGGCCTTCATTGTAAACAATGCAGAAAAGCCAACCGTTTTTAAACAACGGTAGCGGTATTCACAATGGCCCAACGTTGGTAATTGGTTGGGTATAATGATATTTTTTTGTTATATTAGTCTTATGTGGTGATGATGTTAGTTTTATGTGGGCAAACTACTAACTATATCCCTACGGATTCTCTACTGTTGGCCAATCAATGCCAACGGAAAATGTTACTAGGGAAGTAGGTACATTAACACAGTACTAGGGATATATACCTAATTTACAACTGACTTTGATGTACTTATCTATTTTATCAATAAAATCACGATATATTTGATGTTTCTAGTTAATTTACTAAAGAAGGCCAATCATTAAATCCTACTTTAATAGGTAAAGTCGGTCTTATTTTTGTTAAAATTTATTTTGAATGATAAATTCGTTAATATCCCGAAAATAAAATGTTTTCTTACTTTTAAAGTATTTCCCGACGTTTGATATTTAATGTTTAATTAATTAATTCTGTCCAAAAAAACCATGTTAATCATATATTAAATGACTCTGAGTAGCGTCATTGATTAATAATAAAGACTTATTTTATGATTCACTTTATCTACTAGGCAAACCAATATAGTATACATATAGGGTGGGCCATAAGTTTTTGCAAATAGCAACACAGATTTTTTTCTAAACTATTAATTGTGCGGTACAAAGGATGACGGGAAATTATACGCCATTTTGTACATTTATGACTATAATGGCCCGTTTCACAGGAAGGGAACGTGGTTATTGTGTAAAATACTTTTAAAAAAAACATTTTTACTTTACTAAGCGATGCCCTTTTAAGATTGACTACGGATTGCGCCGTGGGTGTCCCAGCGTCAATTTAAGTAATCAAAGTTTGGGTCGAAAAGTTTAAAGTAACTGTTTTTTCTACGAATATTAAGTAAACAGGGCGGTTACGTACCAGAAGTGATGATTGTCAGCCTTTTTTCATACAATTGCGTAGTCGGTTGCAGGAATGCCAGCAACAAGACGGAGCTCATTTATACGACAGTGTTTTTAGTAATTAAAAAAATACTTTATAATAATAATAATAATAAACCATTTATTTCAGGCATCAGTGGTCCATACATAAATACCTTACAGACTAACATACATATTAAAACATAACTTAAAATCTTTATACTGTTACTTATAATAAATACCTAATTAAATAGCATTTGTAGTTTTATCTCTATCATGTTTCTAATAGTGCAAAAACGTATGGCCCACCCTGTAATTAAATGTCGCGGTTAACGAATACGCGTATTGTTAAAACCAATGAATAATATGCCGTATGACAAATAAATGTAAAGTCTTCCTTGTTTATTCCTTTATATACGAAGCAATTAACTGATTGACATTCACTTCACAATAAAATTTTCACGGGGCAATTTCAGTTTCACTATGACTAAGGTTCCCATTTGTTTGGCAGCCCTTGTGCTGTGTACATTGTTGCGCGTTGGTCTCACTAGGAATACGGGGCAATATAAAACCTGGCCCAAAGCTGGGGGCAGCCAGGTCGGCTTTGCTGATGAATATTCGGCGCTGAACGGCATTCTACCCGAACCGCAGTCAGGATGGAGCGGCAAACACGCTGTAGATAATAATGGAGGTAAGAAAATAATTATAAAAAAACATGCGGCGCTTCTTCTCAGCAGATGTCACCCTTTAAAGCGCTGGTAAATTAAAATACGAGAAAGAGACTGTGTGGGGAAATATGTTTATTTTATTTTCGTAATTGTACAGTAAAACATGTTTTGTTATTTATATAAATTTATTCTGCTAAATAGGTTTATATTTCCTTGTTTAGAAAAGATTTGTCAGGGTATTTAAAGCTAGTTTAAAATAATGAAATATTTAAATCTTATTATGAATTGCCTCCTGCCTCCTTTCAAGAAATCAAAAGTGACCAGCGCCTCTATTCGGGAACGCTAAATGATTATTGAGCGACTCGTATGCGAGACTTCTCATCCCACTCTTCCGCACGACGCGTATTACGTAAGAGCGAGGTGAGAAATCTCG
This sequence comes from Tortricodes alternella, assembly GCA_947859335.1. Taxonomy (NCBI): domain Eukaryota; kingdom Metazoa; phylum Arthropoda; class Insecta; order Lepidoptera; family Tortricidae; genus Tortricodes; species Tortricodes alternella. The sequence continues at coordinate 12,585,372 of OX401977.1, forward strand.
CTCGCGAATCGCTACAGAATCACTTAGCGTTCCCGAATAGAGGCGCTGGTCACTTTTGATTTCTTGAAAGGAGACGCTTTTTCAAGTCACGTCGGTAAACTAAGGGATTTATTAAATATCACAAATTATTTTCTCAAATCTCGTTAAACATATTATTATTACAATTGTGTTACTTCTGTAAAACCTTACCTTTTACCCTACTTTTATTAAATAAACTATTATAATGAAACCTGATTATAGGGCATCTTTGTATATAATTAAAACACTATTTACTTGACGTTCAAAATAGGATACTTACTATATTACGATTATGTGTAATAAGACGCAGATGAAAAATGTTATAATTTTGCAGCTGGAAAGCCAGCAGGTCTTCGCCAGTTCCCTTGGCTTGTTCACCTCAACGTTAAGATAACGGAGATATCGAGAAACTCCATAATTGGGTGTGGAGGGTCTCTTATCAGCCCTCGATTCGTCCTCACTGCCGCCCATTGCGTCAAAGTTAATTACAGATCTTATGATGAGTAAGTGGTATTTTGATTCACGATATATTTGCTACAAAACGATGTAATGGATTTTTGAACTATTGACACGTAAAATAACAATACGTATTGTAACAATTTTACCAACAGCGTCAGCGTCTTCCTCGCGGAGTACAACACCAGAACCTTTCCTCAGGATTGCGTTGGAAGGACGTGCATTCAAAACGTGTTAATGCACCCTGACAGGATAATCCCACACAATCGGTTTGAGCCCAACTTGCTAAAAAATGATATCGCTTTACTGAGGCTCAGAGGATCTGCTCCTTACTCAGGTACTTTAATAAATAACTATATTATCTGAAACTACAAGAGTGGAGAATTCTTTTAATTTTTATTATTTTCTAAGGTACTAGAAAATTATAAAAATGAAAACTCTTTTTATAAGTTTACAATTAAAATTAGGCTTGAAAATATAACATAATGTATTGTACAAGGATTACCAATGTATGGGCAAAAAACTTTTTCCTAAGTATCAGATCCCAAACTATTTTACTCAAATTATCATTTGGCAAAAAATCATTAGTCAAATCAATAAGGTTCTAAAGAGCTCAATTTAAACTTTTGTTTAGTGACTAAAACTTATTATAATTATGCATAATAATCAATTGACAATTATTTTTCAGATTATATAAGCCCAATTTACCTACCATCTTTCAACATCGACAGTCCCAGGAACGAAGGAGCTGTTCTTACTATTGCTGGGTGGGGCAGCACTGGCCGCCAATCTTCTCCTATTAAACTGACCGCTCAAGTGCAACTGGTTTCTCACAAAGCATGCAGGAGGTATTATGGTGGTATCACTACTGGGCATGTCTGCGCGGCTGGCCAAAGAGGACAAGACACGTGCCAAGGAGATTCCGGTGGACCTTTAATGGTGGAATACGAAGGAAACTTCTACGTTATTGGTATCGTGAGTGGAAAAGCGTCCAACACGCATTGCGGCTCGGCGGTTCCTTCTCTCTACACTAACGTCTACGAGTATAGCAGCTGGATCAAAAAGCATATCAGAACTAGCCGATTCTTGTGACAGCCGCGTAGAGCTCAGTTATCGTAATTCCAAAAAGTATTATAATATGTTAATCTGTTAGAGTATTTAATGCCATTTTTTTACTATATCCGTTCAGCGGTTTATCTGTGACTGAGTAACAAACGTCATCACCAGTGATGGGAAATAGGTGAGCTAAAATACCTATTCTTCGCGAGAGGACATAATATACAGTGGTTACAACCGGATAAAAATTATTATTTTTTTCTGTTCCGGGTATTCGATATTTATTCGGGTAATTATCGTAATGTAAAACATGACATATTTTGTTTAAAGTACGGCATGTTTAATGTTAGTTTTTAGTAAAAAGGGCTAGAGAAAAGAAGGAATGTACAAGATTTCTAAAAAGTAGTAGCAGGCCTAATAATATGGGTTTTCCCACGCATTGTTTGTTTATGACTTGCAAATGGGCGTGTTAGAGCCAAGCGGTGTAAACAATAGTGCTCAAAAGATAAGGAAAATAATAAAATGTCAAGTACATACTCAGGTAAGTAAATGGGCTCATTCGCTCCTGAACCCTGGTCAGTTGTGTAGTGTGTGTGTGGTTTATCGTGAACGATTATTTTTGACTTTGGCTTATTTTATACTGTGTTACTGGATATTCTTCAAATGTTGACCTTGGCCTGAGTTTAAGGATGTACAACCACATACCTATTATGCCTTCAGAAGCGAGTGAGGTAAGCGGGTGTTTACCTGAATATGTACATAACTCTATACGTATTTGCCTCCTTATCTTTCTAGTACTAGTAGCTTACACTATTTTGACGCTAATACGCCAATCTGACAAGCACTGACAATGAATAGGAAAACACAGACTACATAATTTGCCATATATTTCACATTTTCGGATAACTTATAATTTTAACTTTATGGCAGGAATGTTACCATTTTTACTACAAACTTTACAAACATTCTATAAGGAAAAGAATGTATGTTCAACATTACGGCTAGTATTCGCAGTGCCCGGATAAATATCAAATACCCGGAATCCAAAAAATATATACTTTTATCCGGTTGTAACCACTGCATATTATGTCCTCTCGCAAATAATAGGTATTTTAGCTCACCTATTTCCCATCACTGGTCATCACAGACCTTTACATTTATAATTTTATTATATTTTAAAATTTTATGAAGTGCTTTTATTTTAAAATAGAGTTTCAATTAAATACATTGAATATATAGTTATTTTAGTGACAGAATAAATATATACCTAATTTACTTACCCTAATTTAATTCACTTCAATATATTAATTTTTTCTCATAAAGAACGATATATTTGATGTTTCTAGTTAATTTACTAAAGAAGGCCAGTTATTATTTCCTATTTTTTTGAAGCTGGTTTTATTTCTTTAAATAAATATTTTGAATGATAAATTGGGTATTAATCCTGAAAATAAAATGTGTTTTGGGTCTACTTACTTCGAACGTATTTAAATGTGTTTTTGAAATTATGTAACGGCCGAACTCATATTCAGACACTGAATAATTAAGTTATTCCTTTTTCAAAATTTCCATACAATATCTTCTCTTCGGAACATGTCAATCATTAATAGTAGTTTATGCAACGGTTGCATAATGATAGGCCTTAAAAAACTAGTGCGGTTTTCATGAAACGAGCTTTAGCGAGTTTCATAATAAGATCGCACGTGTGTTTTAAGGCCAAATTATGCAGAGTTGCATAAATAACTTTATCTCTCTGCACTAACCGAGCCTAACTCGTGCGTCTGTCTGTCTGTCCGCCTGCCACAGCCAATTTGCTCCGAAACTACTGGACCGATTGAGTTGAAATTTGGTATACTATGTAAGTCGGTGACCGCAACACGGACGCGTGACGTAAATATATGAATTTTAAACATGGGGCCTTTTTAAATTAGTATTTACGGGTTAAATTAGAAAATTATAAAAAAAAATTGCTACCTATATCGTGTGACATATCAAATGAAAGGGCTTATGGTGAGGATCTTAAATATAATTTTACTTGAATTTATAATAAAACATTTTGGAAGTTATTTAGGAAAATAGGCGAATATTGACCATTCCCCCCCTTATTTCCGAAACTACTGCGGCTAAAATTTTGAAAAAAAAAACTGAAAATAGTTCTTCACCTATAGATTACAGGAAAACCTATAAGTCTATGGTATTTAAAGTAACCTAGTAAATTTCAGATAATCATGTACGGAACGGAACCCTCTCCACGCGAGTTTAACTCGCACTAGTCCGGTTTTTTTTAAATCAAAAATGGGTTTGCGTTTGATCTCAGTCTCACCTGATGTTATTAAGTGACGACGAGGTCGAAGGTGGTACACGCTTACCCAGAAAATGCCTATTCACTCTTGCCTTGAAAACACCAAGGTTATACGATTCCGGGAATACAGACGCAGGGAGAGCGTTCCACTCCTTGGCTGTACGAATGATGTTAGACGAAGCAAACCACTTCGTGCGCACCCATGGAAACTGAACCACATGCGGATGGAAGCCCTTCCGGCGTCGGGTAGACCGGTGGGAGAAAGTGGAGGGTGGGATGAGATCGTGTAGTTTCTGGGCACACTCTCCATAATAAACCTTGTAAAAAACCGAAAGACAAGCGAGTGTTGAACTTTGTGTTGGAAAAACTGATTCTATTTGTTTAACAACTTGAAACTATATGCACCACAACACAATTAGGTAACTGTTCGAGAAATAAACGTAACCTCCCCTAGAATAAGATGCCTTGATGTATTGAAAGAACTGATTCCATGCAGGGGGGCTAGCACGACACGCCCGCGAGTCGTTTGTCGCTCAGTGCGTCCCTGTCAAACTAGTCAAATACGTAAGGGACGCACTGAGCGACAAACGACTCGCGGGCAGATCGTGCTAGACGTGCTGATATCTACTTAAAACTTGGTACAAATACTTCCTACTAATTCTACTAATAATATACATGCAAAAGTATTTGTTTTGTGTGTGTACGTGCGTGCGTGCGTGTATGTGTGTGTGTGTGTGCGCGCGCGTGCGTGCGTGTGTATGCGTGTGTCTGTATGTTTGTTACTACATTCAGCTCCATATGGCTGAACGGATTTTCATGAAACGTCCTTTTTAGTTAGACCTTAGCTCCTGGAATAGGAAAAAGGGTATTTTTATGCCGGATAAGTCAAAAGTTCCCATAATAATATTCGAATTTCACGCGAAAGAAGTCGCGGGCGGAAACTAGTAAAACAATATAGTACCTAGGTATCAATACTTCGAGGTCACAGGTTAATGAACGTATTATAAAGCCGGTAAAATTTCCCAAATGACGAATAAAGGTGAAGTCTCCCTTTATATACGAAGCAATTAACTCATCAACGTTCACTTCACAAAAAACGATTCACGGGGCAATTTCAGTTTCACTATGACTAAGGTTCCCATTTGCTTGGCAGCCCTTGTGCTGTGTACATTACTGCGCGTTGGTCTCACTAGGAATACAGAACGATATAAATCCTGGCAGAAAGCTGGGGGCAGCCAGGTCGGCTTTGCTAATAAATGTTCGGCGCTGAACGAAATTCTACCCGAACCGCAGTCAGGATGGAGCGGCAAGCACCCCATGGATAATAATGGAGGTAAGAAAATAATTGAAGCGGTCAATTCGTAAAGGTGTAACTAACAAATCAAATATTACAAGTAATTCGGCTTTAAATATCGGTAACATCATTTTGATGTTGAGCTCTGAAGGTAATGGGAAGGGTTGGTTAAAGTTTCAAGTAATAGAAAATTACTTTTTTTATATTATGGTATATAAAAATAGCTCTTAAATAATAAATAATACTGTAAATATCTGGCTTTTTCACTTAAACCAACCGTGCGCATCAATATTGATGTACTTCTTGAGTGTAGTAAGTGGTTTATTGTAAAACAAACCGGTTTTCCGCTTATATGTTACATATTTGGCCTCTTGCTATTTTGGTTATTGGAAAATAACCCATTTTTTTATTTCATTAGCGCGCATCTTTGACATCTACTTAGTGCAAAAAGGGTTTAATTTTGCTTCATACGACAAAAGTTGATGGTTTTTTTGTTATAAATTATAATGCAAAAATGATTGAAATTATTTATTTATTTAAGCTTTATTGCAAACGAAGTACAAATGGTAGACTTAATGCTCAATGGAATTCTCTATCAGTCAACCAACAGGCCAAGCAGAGAATAATATCAAAAGGTGCATTGAGAAAGCTGGTAGAAATTATGGGAAAAAAATAATTTAATAACTATATACAAATATAAATATAACATACATATGCTTATATATATATATATATATAACACACAAAACAGATACAAATTCAATGATGGATCTTAATACTCTTCATCTTGATTCAGCAAATGCTTGCAAGGCTTGAAAGAAAACTTGCTTGGGACTTTATTCTAATTATCCTAATAGAGTCTTCAATAAAACCTAGTGACCTCAATGTGTTTGTGAATATTAAAAACGGTGTTTTGTTTGATAATCCATTTCTTTATTTGAACAAAGATCAATTATATATTTATTTGTCAATTTAATGAACATTAAATCTATTTTCAATTTGCAATCTTAAGTTCTATGTCAGTTAAACCCTTTATAGACTGACAATCTTGAGATCTAAGCCAACAATAGCAATGATGTGAATGCCATAAGGAAGCTAATATCGCGCGGAATCCAACGATACCCATAACTCATTTTCCGAAAAAATGCAGTTAAACCCTTCTTGAATCCGTCCGACCGGTTTTTAGGGTTCCGTAGCCAAATGTTAAAAAACGGAACCCTTAATAGTTTAATCAATTTATTTTGCAAAATAGGTTTATATTTACTAGTTTCGAGAAGATTTCCTAGGGTTTTTAAAGCTAGTTTAAAATAATGAAACATTTAAGTCAATCGTTATCGATCGTTTAAAAAATCGATAAATATACATTATGACGACTTAAATGTTTAAGTCGTCATAATGTATATTTATCGATTTTTCTTGCGTTACAATTTATACTATGGCAGACTTAAGTATTGGTCTATTTTATAGCACCCATGAATCTTATGTATTCAGTTGAAGTAACATGCACTAAAGACAATGTGTTTATTTACAGGAACCTATTCCAGAAATATTGTGAACTTTAAAACTTTTGTTCCGGTAAAACTGAAGACATACATTAACGTAAAACGTTTGACGTAATGTTTGATTTATATTTTGTTACAGACGATGAAGATGGAGACACTATTAACAGTGATGAAGCCAATACACGTGAGTAGCATATTGTTGTGTTTATTTATTTAATCTTTATTTTTCAGTAAAATAGTTGGGCATTTTGTACTGGTTGGTTCTTTGGGCGTAGAAGAAAATTTGATCGTTTATTGTTGTAGACAACAGCGACGATGGTGCCGACGACATGGATATTGAAAAAATCTTTTATGACATCGGTCTAGGTGATGGCTGGAACGTATGGTCTAACGGATTCCATTCCAAACATTTAGCAAAGCTAAACGCTTCTGATATTCCACCTGATAAATATATCACAGGTAATATTAATTCCATGTATAACATTATTTTTTATGTTGATATAGTACGATTCAAACTCTGCAACTGGTGCAACTAAGTACAGTGCCCGGCGGTAAATATTGCACATCGACCTTGGAAAGAGAGAATCGGCTAATTTCGGCTATGTAGAGCGTTATCTCTGCCCCACACTACTTTTATAACGTTTGCTAGTCGTGGTTCAGATGCGATATTGTGCGGTCGCGTCCAGTCCAAAATATATATATAGAGTTGTTAAAGACCCAAACTTTAAATCACTTAATGTTGTACGATGGCATCTATAGGAAAAAAAGGGAAACCTTTACGAGGCCACTCACGCGAAATTTTCGTGTTTCGTCAGATGTGGGATAAATATTTATTTTAGTTGCATTCCTAATTGTCAAACATAAGAACCTCCTCTTTTTTGGAATTCGGTTGAAGAAGTATTTTTTATTTTGTTTGATATTTGTATTAATTTCGTTGGAAAACAACATACACACATAACATAAAATGTTGAAAAGGAGTAAATGATATTTAAAAAGGAAATAGTTTTACAGCTCTATATAGTTTACGCTGGAATCAAAACAAAACAACAATAAAGTACTTAGTTCTGAATTAAAATTCTGATAAACGATAAATCTAATAATAGATGGACATGGAAATTCGCATTCGTTTGTATTCGGAAATGCGATGATTGCCGATGTGCAATATTTACTGCCGGGCACTGTACTCACATTTTATTATTACGATTTTCTTACTTTTGTAACAAACCTTTTTATTATATTAAATATTATTATAATACTAATTAAAACATAGTCTATGTAGTTGACATTCAAAACAGGATATCGGACTACGATATTTGTAATAAAACACAGATCAAAGATTTAATTATTTTGCAGCTGGAAGGTTAGCCGGTCTTCGCCAGTTCCCTTGGCTTGTTCACCTCAACATTAAGATAAGGGAACTGTGGAAAGACGACTTAATTGGGTGTGGAGGGTCTCTTATCAACCCTCGCTTCGTCCTCACTGCCGCCCATTGCTTCAAAATGAATTACACATCTTATGATGAGTAAGTATTTTAGTTAACAATGCGTTTGTATCAAACAGCTGATCCCGTGTCGCATCAAGATGCATAATTTAATAGCCTATCACTAGATTAGATTAGATGATTTATTTTTCAAAATAAAATCGCATTATAAATTGCGCATGTCAAAGAACAAGAATTTAGATTTAGAAATTGCGTTTTCAAAGATTAGGTATATTGAAACACGGCGATGCATCTCACTATGTAATAATTTGGCAGTTGTAATTACATTTATTTTAAGTTTTATAATCACTTTTTCCAAAAAAGAATGTTTTTTTTTTATATAAACTAATGATTATTCTGCTACCAATTTTACGTAATACTATGAATGTAGTAAAAAGCGTTAAGACGGGGAGACGTTAGGGAGCAGGTTGCCATTTTGGTTTATCATTTGTTCGTCTTTCATACTGATAGGGATGAAAGTTATGTCAATACAAAACGTTTTGGTCGAGTGAAAGAAAGTCGTATGTCCCTGCGTTTTTGAGTAACAGCGCTTTGAAAATGGAAAAAAAGGTAATTTAAATAATTTGTTCGCATCTGCCTCTTGGACTCTTACTCCTCTGCTGCACTGGGAGTGAAGAAATAGCATAGAATGCGTGCAGATGCTTATCATCCTGGCATGTCGTAAAAGTCGACTAAGGGATGGGTCCTCTCCAATATGGTGGACTTTCTGTATGGGCGATGGGCTGATCACCTGTCACCATACGGTTCATCATACCATCTTAGGAATAATAAATCGAACGTGGCCACAAGTAGTCTTGTGGCTCTGCCCACCCCATTAGGAATTTCGGGCGTGATGCTATGTATGTATGTATGCCTCTTGGACTGATGGTTAGAATCATCCGCAAAACGATAAACATCGAAGAGGCAGACGTGCAGGGCTCTGGTTTTTCACGGGACGTAGTTCCAAAAATGTAAAAAAAGATCTATACTAAATCATTTGTTCGTCATTCTAGTTGCGTCCATTCGATTCGTTAGGACTCCCAAAATACTAATTTTTTTATGTACGATTTTTTAAAGTGTTTTTTTTCAGCAATTAAGGTAAAGCGAGCATTGGTGTCTATTATTGTTATTAATAACAGTTCAAGTATATATATTTATAAAAGAAAGGGTGAAAATCGAAAGATGTCATCTGCTGAGAAGAAATGCTTGAAGAAACTCAGTAGTAATTCTTTTATCAACTTTTACATTACAGTTTCATCGATAACTAACACAAAAAGTGCAACAAAAAGAAACTTAATAATAATAATAATAATACCATTTATTTCAGGCAACAAGGCCCATAACATAAATACCTTAAAGACTAACATACATAAGTAAAAATAAAACTCTTAAATAACTAGGGGCCCATTGCATAACTACTTGTAACTTGTAATACAAGCGGAAGTCTCTTTCTAGTAAAAGAAGTTGGCAAGAGGCTTCCGCTTGTATTACAAGTTACAAGTAGTAATGCAATGGGCCCTAGGTGACATAAATTAATGGCTAATGGCTACAAATTAATTTTAATAAATAATTAGTAAGGGAGATGTATAGTCTCCGTGTATGGATAAGTTAAGTGACTTAGAGATGTATAAGTCGCCACATAAATACGTGTACGAGGGAGCAAAATATTACAATTCGGAGCGAACGAAGGGAAACGATTGAGAATTCTCTCAAGGTTTACCGCGCAAAACAGCCGTCTATAGCGAGCATTCCACGTCAAATCAGGTGGTAAAATAATTGATACTTTTTCATAATTTTGACGGTTTCTTGAAGTGAGAAAACACAAACAAAATTTCCTAGTGAAACTTGATTCTTGTTTCGACAAAATTTTTCGTTAATTTATTAGCCCGATGACCTGAAATAAAACGGATGATTTAACAGAATTAAAAAAATTCAAAAATTGGTCAAAATTGGTTAACATTTAAAGGGTGGAAATCACTACCGCCTTTTGTATGAAAAGCCGTAGGTACACACTCCTCTTGAGGAAAGCAAGCAAAGGTTTGAAGCTACTCTTTATGAAGTGGCGGCGTATTTGCTCCTAAACGATGGAATTTTGAACCATCCACACGTAAAATTGTAACAACTTTACCGACAGCGTCAGCGTCTTCCTCGCAGAGCACGACACCAGGACCTTTCCTCAGGATTGCGTTGGCAGGTGGTGCATTCAAAACGTGAAAATGAACCCTGACAGGATAATCACACACAATCGGTTTGAGCCCAACTCGCTAGAGAATGATATCGCTTTACTGAGGCTCAGGGGATCTGCTCCTTACTCAGGTAATTTAATAAATAATTATATAATCTGACACCAAAATACAAGAGGGTAAAAGTTTGGAAGTACCTTAGAAGAGAACCAAATACACTTCATTAGTTTGCAATCAAAACTAGGCATGAGAATATAACATAATTTATAGAACAAGACGGTTCAAAAGAGCTTAATTTAAACTTTTGTTTACTGACCAAAACTTATTATCCCTATTATAATGAATTATTTTTCAGAATATATTAGCCCAATTTGCCTACCAACTTTCAACATCGACAGTCCCAGGAACGAAGGAGCTGCTCTTACTATTGCTGGGTGGGGCAGCACTGGCCGTCAATCTTCTCCTATTAAACTGACCGCTCAAGTGCAACTGGTTCCTCACCAAGCATGCAGGAGGTATTATGGTGGTATTACTACTGGGCATGTCTGCGCGGCTGGCCAGAACGGACAAGACATTTGCCAAGGAGACTCCGGTGGCCCTTTAATGGTGGAACACAAAGGAAACTTCTACGTTGTTGGTATCGTGAGTGGAAAATTGAACCTCACCCAGTGTGGGTCGGTGGTTCCTTCTCTCTACACTAACGTCTACAAGTATAGCAGGTGGATCAAAAAGCATATGAGAAACTAGCTGATTCTTGAGACTTAGCCGCGTAGAGCTCGGTTATCGGTATTCCGAATATGGGACAAAGTATTTAACGCCAATTTCTTTTCAACTCAATCTGTTCAGCAGTTTATACATGACTGAGTAACAAACGTCATCACACACCTTTACATTTATATACTATTATATTTTTCAATTTTTTCTATGACTTTTATTTTAAATGAGTTTCAACTAATAACATTGTATACAACCGGCCGCTCAATTACGCAACACCAAGTGGTATCGCTTTCGCGAAAAGTAAACCAATTGTGCCCTTATTTACATAGAGTTAAGATTAAATTGGTTTGCATTTCGAGCCAAACCGATACCAATTGTGCTGCGTAATTGAGCTGCTGACCGAATCAGCAAAAACTTGAAATAAAAAGGGATTATAACTAAGGCATTGATTTAAAATAAAAAAAACTGCCAATAATCAATAACTATTTGAATTCAATGCCTTAAATTAAATAATCTAGCGTTAAAACAGACGATAATAATTACCGTCTAATGTATAAATACAAACTTAGTTTTAGATATTTATATAAAATAAAAACACCATACAGTCTGAAACGTTTATTCGTTTTATTTTTATTGTCTCAAAAATATTTTATATTATATCACATTTCTATACTGTAATTAAAGTATAAAAATAACATTGTACTTTTTACGGCTGCAATAAAAAAAATATTATGCATTCAATACTTGGTTACGTAGTGGAGTGGTGGCCAACTAGCCTAGTGTTCTGCGCGGCCTCCTGTGAGTTCAAATTCCGGATCGCACCTCTGAGATGTTTGGATTTCGCGTGAGGAATTGAATTTGATTCGTGCATTTCAGTGAAGGAAAACATTGTGAGGGAACCTGAACACATTTGCGAAGGAGTTTAAAGACGAGTGTGAAATACCCAGTCCACACTAAACCCAGGAGACTACTGCCTGGTCCCCGTCACTAAGACAGAAGGCCTGTGCTCAGCAATGGGACGTCTATACACTAATGATGATAAATAAATTGGTTGCGTACAAATTATTAAAAATAACCTTGATAAGGATTATTCTTGACTGATATATGAAAAGCTTATACATTGTTTGATCAATTAATTATTTTGCAACTTTATTGAATAAAAAATGAATTATAATTAAGTTAAATTAGTTTAAAACATAACCAATCAATTTAGTAAAAAAAGAATACGAAAACAATGTTCCTTGCTTGCGATATAAGAGTGGTATTTTTCAGTCCTTATTTATAAAACTTAATATCTACTTCACGGTGTAATTCTTATGTCTAGTTCTAAACTTTATATTAAAAACAATCACAACCTAATTAAGTATTATTTTAGAGTCATTGTGACTGTCAGGGAATGAATTCATATATAATTATTTCATTCTAATTTGATACAGAATTTGCGAATAGATAAGCCTACGCGAGTCAAATGCTCGATCGATGTTGACAGCTTTTCTTGAGCCTCGAGCAGTTGACTCGCACGTACGCCTCAAATATACGCTGAGCCCATGTACGTCTGCGCAGCTTATCGATTACAATTTTATAAGCCATACTTAGTAAAGCGAGGATTCATTTCTAAAACCATCTTTTGGATTGACATAATTAAAAAGTAACTATAACATCTTTATATATATAATATACAATGAAGTAGTTTAAGTAGGACGGAGTATCAAAGGCGCTTATAATTCATCACTTAACTTAAAAAATCGACGTAACACATATAAAAAAATCTCACATTATAAATATTTTTTAAAATGTAGTAAACATAAAAATCGATAAATTAAACCAATTAACAATTAACAGTGTTAATTTAAGAAACAAGATTCATGTACTCGTAAGCAGTGAAGTGAAGTGTGAAGTTTTGAAGAAAACTTTTAATTAACACGCATTTATAAAAACCATGTCGAATAACATAGTTCTAGTATTCGGCCAAAATGCTATGAAGTGAAAGTAGGAAAAGTAATTAAAATACAGCAATGTGACATACTGGTAAACTGTCAACGACGGAACGTGGCCTACCGCATAGTTGATTGATGTACTGTTAAACCTACTACAAAGTTTTATTAGTATTCAAACAGAGCCCTTACCAGGAGTTTACGCGAACCGTTCTCGCTATCGAAATCTGTCGGAAATACTGCTTGTTGCCGATACAAGTATAACCTCCTCCTTTTTTGAAGACGGTTAAAAAGGGACCGACAGAGCGATAGTTCGCTAGCGAGAACGGTTTGCGCAACTCATAGTAATGGTACAGCTGTGTATAGGTATCGCCACGAGAGTTAAGGGGAATGATTACACACACAAGTACACAATAAAACAAAAATTTGAAAATTCGAACGATATTGTCTTGTCCACACATGACATGCCGCGGTGTGCGTGACCTCAACTCTCGTGGCGATACCTATACCTACGGTCACGAGCACCAACTTGGGTCGTTATTCAATATTACTAAGTGATTTACTATATTCGTCACTAAAATGCCAAAACCGTAAATTTGACGTTTACATTCGAGGTATTGGCATTTAGTGACGATATAGTAAATCCGTTAGCAGTACCGAATAGTGGTCATGTAAACCATTTTGCCACTTAAGGCAAATTGCTGAATTTTTTACATTTGGTTCTCATGTACACACAATTAATAAGTAACTATATTCTGTCAATGAACGCCAATTTTGTAAAATCATCCTTTGAATAATGATTGCGTTTTCAAAATTTGTTGAATTATACAAATTATCACATATCTACAAATTAATACGTACTAATAATATCTTATGGCTGAGTTTTATAAAGATCTATTCGATAAAGTTTTGTTTATGAATTTTAAAAATTGTACTTAATGATTTACTAAAATTTGATCCGACATTTGGTCTGATAGACTTTCATAAGACCCGGCCTAAAAAAACAAGCGTGCAACGTTAATTTAATTAATGAATAATGTTATGCAATAAAGAGTTAATATAATGTAAAAGCTTTTCCACTAAAATTAATCTATTTACTGTCTATATCTAATCTATTTAAATTAATTATTGTTAAAATCAAGGAATATTACTGATAGTGTACTTTTGTGTATTGAAAATGACATATTCGAAGATCCATTTCGGAAAAAAACATCTTTTTTTGAGTTCGAGCACTGTGATGTATTATTTATTGAGTTCCTGTTTCGAATTTTACTCATACATATAGATCAAGTTTCGACTTCTAGAGAAAACTCACTACCTGTACCATTTTACGGCAAATCTTTTCTTAACTGTCGTGCCACTGACAGAATCTCATTCATTTAAATTTAACACACACTTATTTTTACCTCAATTAAACATAATAGTGAGTCTATCACAAAAATTTGCATCGCCAAAATATTTAAAGCTCAATGGCTTCATTCATTATTAAGGACTATACCATTTGTACGGGCGAATGAATTGGCGTACCTTCTATCAAGTATTACATGAATGTTACAACGTCAACGTCTCATTAAAACTAGGTACTACAGTCATTATTTCTACAACAGGACTCGTCCCGTATTTCTCGATCATATTGCTGATGGATACGTATGAACCAGCAAACAAGGCGATAAGAGAAATCATGCCGATGAACAAATTCTTCCAGAGTATCCAATTGAATCGTCCCAGGCCTCTGTCCCAGTTGTGAACGGTGTCCACGATGGCGGGAGTGAGGAGGCCAAGGCTGGAGAGGAAGATTGCACCGCATAGGCTGATGAAAAGCTCCAGGTTTGGAAAGGCTGCGGCTAGGGCAACTGTAAAAAATGGAGTGTGATTATTGAAACCATAATGAATCTCATACAAAAAAGTAAATTTTTTAATCTAGTGAGTTGAAGGTAACCAGATTGGAATTTATTAATAGTAGTTTATGCAACGGTTGCATAATGATAGGCCTTAAAACACTAGTGCGGTTTTCATGAAACGAGCCGAAGAAATAACATTACTTCTTTATCGTTTTTAGTAAAGAAATGAGATTAAATTTGGAACAGCTGTCAAAACTCAAGTGGGTCTCTATTCTAGTATCCATAGATATTAAATAGTTATTGATACGAAACGTCAATTCAGTATGTTTTTTTAATATAAACTGCACAACATTTGATCTCGAGTGACATGAGAATAGAGACATCATTCGTTTGTCTATGATTTAAAAAAAAAAATTGTTTCTGAACCCATCATGGAGGATTTATAATATGTGTGTATATAAAGTTATGTATGCAACTCTGCATAATTTGGCCTTAAAACACTCGTGCGATCTTATTATGAAACTCGCCTATCGGCTCGTTTCATGAAAACCGCACTAGTGTTTTAAGGCCTATCATTATGCAACCGTTGCATAAACTACTATTTTAGGCTGTTGATTCGATATAAGTAATGCTACCCAAAGACACTATTCCACGTGGATGAAGTCACGGGCACAGCTAGTTATTTATCTTTTGGAATTGTTAGAGTTCTGGCTAAATCACGTGCTGACTGTTTTTAAAATTAGTAAAAAAAGTATTATACTTCCGACTGATTAGCATTATACGGTAGGCGCATCTCTTAACTATACAGTAGAAGCATTATAATCAGCTATATAAATCTGTGGCCCGTTTCATGAAGCTAAAAATTACAATTTCACTTTCAAAATCTGGCAACACTGCACGGCACTTCTGACATCGGTGTTGCCAGGTTTTGCTTGTAAAATTGTTACCACTGTAAAAACTGTTGTGTGTTGTTGGCCACTGGTATTGCATAAATGCATTGGGGAATTCAGAAATACATTTTTCATTCTTTTGTTTGAAATAATTCATTATATACATAATAATATTATTTTTCCTTACCTGAGCCAACTACAGCGGATGTTCGAATTGAGATCTGCGTAATGTCATGATATCTGACAGAAATTTTGTCATGAATTTGTCTCCAGATCATCTCCATTGGCACGTAAAACTGGAGACTGTATGTAAAGAGGATAGCCAGAGCCATAAGAATCTTGGCACTCTGGGCCAGGCTGAAACATAAATAACGCGAAATTTGAGTTATATAGTTTTCAATTGACGGAGTAACCGTACGCCGCGTTGTTTAATTTTATTTATCTGTAGCAGACACAATGGCGGTTACTACACTGACAAGAGCATGGCTCTAAAACAAAATAGAGTAGAAATATACCGCATACATTTTTGCACGAACAAATACTCATAAGTTTTCATCAGTTTGTTACTAAAACTGTGCCGGCACCTAGCTAGCGAGAAAAGCTTGGATACATTTAAGGCGTTACTGTTGTTGTTGCTGGCGTTAACAACATATTAACAAAAAGGATAAGTAATTTGTTGTTGGAATGATTTTCATTCCTATTAAGGAAAGGAGTTGAAAGCAGTTAAAACGCTATTCAATCAAGTAAACACTCACATTTCATCTTGAGGTAGGTTCAGCGTGACGCTTCCCCTCACTTCATCTCCATATTTGATGTAGCCGAAGAACCCGACAATCCCGTACAGAGAGATGACTATGGTCATGGCTACATTCAGGACTCCTGGGCAGCCCAGGAACTGTTGCGGCTTGGCCATTTCGTTCTCGACTGGCATGACGACGCCGATCCCTTCCATCGCGAATATAACAGTACTAAAAATGATAAAATTGTCGTAAGCACATAACTAGAGTACTGGTCATTGTGGTCATTTTTGGGAAACATTATGTTTTAAAGTGGACGTATTTTGGCTGAAATTATGATGATAACCTCGAATCAGAGTATAAGATATTTGTGAAGTATGGCTGCCATGATGTGTTTAATGTAAAGTGTAAATCAATCAATTGCCTCAGAATAGTATTCGTATATTACCGCTTACTAATGTAGTGAATGATTTAATTATACCGTGCTTATATTAAATGTAATTTAAGTCACATATATCCATTAAATATAAAATTAAGTATCAGTTAAATATCGTGACAGTAGCCTCACGTAGCGCATCGCAATATTGTCTGAAATGACAAACATTTGCTTGTCACCCCTTTACTTAATGTCATTGAGTTCCAGTAGTTTATCTTTAAACCTGTCGAGTGTTTTGGCATAGACGAAGTATTATAACGACCTTATGACAGTAATATTAAGGTTGAAAATGCCTTATACAGACACAAAGGCAGATTCGATGAGTTTGTGATTTAAAGTTACAGGCATTTGTTTGAAAACTTTTGTAATGGGCTATGTAACTTTGTCTTCTCTTCTAGATAATTCACAATTGCTTGCTAATAACTTGCAAATTAGGATCATGCAATCCAGATGTTTGAACCAATAAGCGCCTGAGAGTTATGATGAAGTTAATTATCTGAGATTAAAGCCTTTCAATTATTATAAGGCGCTGACTTTGAGAACTTCGGATAAAACTGATGCAGTAGTAATTAGACGGATTGTATAAATTAAAGATATATTTAATGACACATACATATTATCACGCCCTAAATCCCTAATGGGGTGGGCAGAGCCACAAGCCTACTTGTGGCCACGTTCGATTAATTCGTCCTAAGATGGTATGATGAACCGTATGGTGACAGGTGATCAGCCCATCGCCCATACAGATAGTCCACCATGTTGGAGAGGACCCGTCCCTTAGTCGACTTTTACGACATGCCAGGATGATATGCATCTGCACGCATTCTATGCTATTTCTTCACTCCCAGTGCAGCAGAGGAGGTCTATTTAATGATTCGACAGTTATTAATGAAAGCGAGGTAGTGTATATAAATTGGAGAAACTTTGATGCCTCACTGGGGCGCGGTGGTAGTGCAGCTGTCCTCCGTACAAGGTCGCGGTTTCGAGTTCCGCTAAGGGTAAACTTTGTGTCATGAGCACGAATGTTTGTACCCGAGTCATGAATGTTTAGTATGTGTGTGTTTATCTTTATAAGTATTCGATTATTGTTTAGTACCAATAGTACAGGGAAACCTAGTTAGGGGCTAGATCAATATGTATTAGTGTCGAAGATATTTTTATTATTATGTCTCTTAATTTTTTAAGTACTCATAGTTTTACATTTTTGTTCATACTATAAAAATTATATTATAAAATAGAGAAATATTAAAAACGGTGAACGATTGATCGCGGAGCAGGCCACGTATCTCTCTGTAAGAGAAAAACCTCCAGATGCGTGCAGTCTCCAGGAGTACCGCCTTCTGCGGCCCTCATGCAAGACACAAAGATAAGTCGAACCTCTATCTTTATGGCTATCTCTTTCATCGGCCCTAGGGTAAGACAGATAAGACGGTTTAACTTATCCTTGTGCCTTGCATATTAGGGCCGCTGTATCTGACCCTTAATGCATCCATTAAGCGAGAGCCTCTTAAGATGATGAGCGAGGCTCATTGCAATCGGTCCGTTAACTGACAAAACTATCGGGACGATAATTATTTAATCAAATCAAGGTACTTGCTTAGTTTAATATTATCATCATTATTATTAAATTCATCGACTGCAGTTTTTGAAGTCTCCACTTGAGAAAATATTAAAAACAACACGAATACGGAAACAGGAAACTAAACATTTACTTTGATGTTATAATCAAAAAAACAGGCGACATATTTGTCTGATCTTATTTGACGCACGAATAACCGTTATTTATTTTTATTCACTTCTGTCAGTAAAATAAAATAAATATAATGGTATTAAATAAAACTTACCTAATAAACAGAGGCCATTGGGTTACACTAGCTACCGCTTCCCGCTCTCTTGGGTCAGGCAATCCATTGAAGATATAGTACATGGTAATGGCGAAGCAGATGACGAGCAGTACGTTAGCAATGGCCGAGAATGGCACCAGCCATTTTAGGTTCCTGATCTGGCATATAAGAACCAGAGGGACTAGGGTTAAAGCGCAGTAAGTTTCAACTGACAACTTGTAGTCTGGCGTGTACTCGTCTAAGACCTGGGAACAATTGAAACACTAAGAGTTTTTGAACACCGTTATATTTTCGCGCGTTTCGTGACCAGACAACTGGCGGAAATTAAAAAAGAAATACAATGCATATTTCTATATCTGCTAATAAGTCAGCCGACTTTTTTTTCTTCAAGATATTGGGTTAGCTATAATTGTTAATCGGAAGGGATGTTTTTTGTGATATAACTAATTATTTACAGTTTTCGGACTTTTTCCTTTACTTACCTACTTCCACGCGTTCTTGAGAAAAAGGTCTTGACACACAGACAGACAGACGGACAGACGGACAGACGGACAGACGGACAGACGGACAGACGGACAGACGGACAGACGGACAGACGGACAGACGGACAGACGGACAGACGGACAGACGGACAGACGGACAGACGGACAGACGGACAGACGGACAGACGGACAGACGGACAGACGGACAGACGGACAGACGGACAGACGGACAGACGGACAGACGGACAGACGGACAGACGGACAGACGGACAGACGGACAGACGGACAGACGGACAGACGGACAGACGGACAGACGGACAGACGGACAGACGGACAGACGGACAGACGGACAGACAGACGGACAGACGGACAGACGGACAGACGGACAGACGGACAGACGGACAAAGAAGTGATCCTATAAGTGTTCCTTTTTTCCTTTTGAGGTGCGGAAACCTAAAAATACAAGCTTGGGATGTTACCTCTGCTCAAACCACCCACGGAACTGCAGCTGACGTTCACGAGGCTTCATGATTCAACTCTCTGAACCATTTTACGAGATATCTCCCGAGAGGAACCGATTGACAAAATTTGAACCTGGCTCGTGGACTAATATCAAGACTTCGGTTAGTGATATAATAATAGTATTTTTGCCATAACAACACATTCTGTGAAAATTCCAACCTTCTACCTCTTACCGTTGCTGAGCTAGAGGCCTCTGACACACGGACGGACGGATTGACAGTGTCCTCCCAGTAATAGGGTCCCGTCGGATCCCGGGTACGGAACCCTAAAACTGGAGTTGCTAGAGTTGTCATGTTACGCAACGAGATTATTTCTGTCTATTTTGTCCCCTGAATCATTTCTTTTTGAACATACAAACACGTCATTACTACAGATTTATTATGTTTAAAGATTACCTCCTTGAAGTTTTCAGCAATAAAGACTATGTACACGCATAGAGCTGCCAAGTATGTGACAGTCATTGCGTAATCCACAAATGTCCTGAAAAAGAAAACTATCTCATCACTCATGTACGCATTCTACATACATACATAGCATCACGCCCGAAATCCCTAATGGGGTGCCAGACCCACAAGACTACTTGTGGCCACGTTCGATTAATTAGTCCTAAGATGGTATGATGAACCGTATGGTGACAGGTGATCAGCCCATCGCCCATACAGATAGTCCACCGTGTTGGAGAGGACCCGTCCCTTAGTCGACTTTTACGACATGCCAGGATGATAAGCATCTGCACGCATTCTATGCTATTTCTTCACTCCCAGTGCAGCAGAGGAGTACACATTCTAACATACTATAATAACAATATTTTTTAAATTAATTTATTTAAAAGTAACTGGCGTAAGTAATATAACCAATCAATCAAAGACCTATTGTAAACTTAAGAGTTCTTTGTGTTTATAGAGGCTTATTGTTCAACACACCTTTCAAAGCGCCCTAAAGCTATCAGAAATCTATAGTACTATCTATAAATAAATATAATTATAATCGTAATGTAGTAAAAGTCTGTACATTGAAGATAACAATGAAAAAATGCTATCGGGGATTCAGAATGAGCAACACAATTCATTCCAATGGTTTTTGAATTTCATGTCTATTTGTCAGATTGTATGGACGCGATAAACTTTTAAAATACGAGATGGCTTTCAATGTGGTTTTCGATATTATATTAAGGAAAAGTTCAGGTAGGACATAGGCCATATAAACTTTTGGAGATAAAGCTGGAAGGGGGTAAAAGATCGGGTTGAAACTAGTATCGATGTGAAACACTAATTCGATGAGTTTATCAACTTAAAACTTGGTACCTATAAATACTCTTAAAAACAAAAAAAAATGGTATCACACACTGATGACTCCAATTTTTTTCCAACTCGACACGCTGTCTTCTAAATTTAAAATTCCCTAAACTTAAAATAAGAAACGTCAAACTCAAATTTGTATAGCACCAAGCTATCAAAATCGAGTTTGACGTATTTTTATTTCAAGTTTAGCTACTTTTAAATTTAGCGAACACACTTTTGAATTGGCCCCAATATGAAACTAGCTCTAAAAAGGGATGCCCTAGGGTGGTGAACTTTGTATTGGAAAAACTGATTCCATTGGTCTATCAACTTGAAACTGTAAGTTTAACTGATATTTTTCAGTAGCCTTTCATGATTCACTACATCAGTAAGTAAATGATGAATGATGGAAGAACGAAAAATCAAATGGTGTAAATAAATCATTCGATAACAAATTGCGAACTTTTGAGGGTACTATAGTCGAACTAGGAACCCTTATTGTTTCGCCATGCCGGTCTGTCTGTCCGTATGTCACGAAATTGAAATGTTGGGCAAGTATAGAAGATGGTACCGCGCGCGTGCGTGCGCACGATTAAAGTTAAAGTTTAAAAGCCAACTTGTTTTTACTTACTGCAAATCATACCAAGTAACATTGAACAGAAAACTAAATAAATTTATTATTTTCGGAGTTATTATGGTTATGGAACCCTGACTGGGAATAAAGGAACTGAGCATGACCCGACAACCTCTTGACCAGTTTTTTGTGAAAAAACTTTCGCGACAAAAGTCATTAGTCTAATTGATTGCTGGAATTAATTAGAGAAAGAATAGGAAACAAAAATTACGGTTAGCCATTAGTGGGAAAGTTCTACCTAGCGACCTAAATACTTGTAAACCAAATTTAATGGATAAGACCGCGATGTCGGCTCATCGTTAGCTTGGAAGAAATGATCTTACAAAATGTTCATGTTTACGATAAATACAAAATTTATTGTAAAAGTATAAATAAGATATGGCGAAAGAATCAAAATCTAGTCTAGCTCTCCTGATCTCCTCTTTCTGTTTTTCAGATCTTGCAAAAAATACTAAATAACGCTTGTAACAAGTTCGATTTTGAAACGACACAATTTTACTAAGGTTTTGCTTATGTTGATAAATAGTACCTTTATTTGTTATAATATATCTTGGCCAACGTACAGGTAATTTAAAAGTCCTCTTACTTATATAAAGTATAAAGATTGGGTATTGCCTTTAAGTTAACGAGGGAAGGAAAACACATTTCAAATAAAGGACTCTTCCGGTCCCGCTAATATTCTGAAAGAAACACGTTATCCAGAGTTCTTTTAATGGTTTCCTGTGGGGATAAGTTGTAATATGAATTCGCGATTGATCACGAATATAACTAAATCACTTATTGGAGTAGTTCAGGAATTACTTGTGTTTTTTATGGATTCAAGTAGATTAGAATTTTATTTGAGATAGAATACGGCTTAAGATACACATATTCTATCAATGCATTGAAATACAGTCAATTGCTCTTTAATTATGCAAAAAAAGTTATTGCAAGCATGTTTTGATTAATTAAATGAATTTCTGCTCTGGGAACACTTTCATAAAGATAATTTTAGAAAAATGAATCTATGCTAAGGCCAAATCCCGCTATCTACTACCAGCGTAGTTTTAACACAGGTAAGGGCCTCCCGAGACTTGGAAAAGTCGAGTCATGTTGCGGTCATGTTGCGGAAAGAGTCGCCCTTAACACGACCGCTCCAAGCAGCCCTTTTGCAGTCGGGTTCGACCGCAACACGACTGCGATTATTTTATTCCATGTCATTCATTCTGATCTAGGCCTCATTCAAATTTAGGCAAGTTGTTTTGACTTCATAATTATATGTTTCTTTACACTTTTTGGGTTTTTGGCATACATAATAAGAACCCTCGTAACTCGGGTGTCACTTGCACTGAGTCCGTTTTTATTCTAATTTCTTGATAAATGTTCACTTGATTAATGATATTTTAAGGCATTTGGTAATTTCTTTCGAGTTTGAGACCATTTAGGCAGAGATTTATGGCAGTGTATTTGTGAATTAGGTAATTAATGTAAGATGATTAATGACAGTTTATGAAAAACTATAATTCATATTAGACTACTCGTCGTTTGACCTAAAGGTGATACAGGTACTTATTCTAATTGTACTTTTTAATTCAGAATGGTAACTATCCTAATCAATTTTTAATTTTAAAATGCAAGCAAATTGAAGAAACTCTTATTTATCAACAAAGGGTTTTAGGGTCACATTTTAGGACATAACAACCCTTCAGACTGACATGCATACACACTTCTAAAATCATTACCCTTCCTTTTGCAGTTAGCCGTAGTTTGGATTGTAAAGATTATGAAAAATTACGTAGCGCATTCAAACTAAGTACAAAGAGCTATAATCCTTACTATATTTACTACGAATGCTTAAGTTAGATTGGTTTAAATGAGTCACGTACGCAAAGTTTTTTTTATTAAAATTACTTTCTCGTTGATATTGCAGCGATGCTGGTTTTAAAGACATTTTTAGAGGGCACGTTTTACAAATTATTCAACTTCAAATATACCTAGTAAAATAATTTGTTAACGTCAAAAAGAAACATTATTTTAAAAAACTTTCATGTAGCGTCGTTGCACTAATAAAAGATTCCGACGAATTGAGAAGCTCCTTCTCTTTTGATGTCGGTTAAAAAACAGTTTATAAAAGATATTTTTTATAATTAGTTCTGAGGAAGTTTTCGAAGTATTAATGCCATAATTTTTCACACAGGCACTATATTCCTGCATCCTTAACTTATGAAGCATGTGTAAAGTTACCTTTATTTTTACTGTTCAAATTATAACATGAGAATAATGATGAAATCTTTATCTGATAAGTTAATGACGTAGTGTAGTAACTAACTCATTTTGATTTAGACTTTGAAGCAAATTAAAAAAAGATAAATAAATATTATTTTATATACACATTTCTTAAAATCGAGGGTTCATGTCCATAAGATTAGCCTTTATCATTATCTGTACGCTAAATGGGAAAAGGCAGGAGAATAATGATAACGACGTTAAAAGTTAACATTTTGCATACTT
Organism: Tortricodes alternella; assembly: GCA_947859335.1. Lineage (NCBI taxonomy): Eukaryota > Metazoa > Arthropoda > Insecta > Lepidoptera > Tortricidae > Tortricodes > Tortricodes alternella. The sequence goes on from OX401977.1 coordinate 12,609,470, forward strand.
TACGGTATTTTTACATTACGTAACGCTTTAGGGTATCTGCTCACTACATCGTACCATGACCGTCACCGTATCGTCACATGCAAAAATATATTATTTCTTCATTATTATTGGCTTCATTTCGTACCTGACACGTTCCTATTATGGTTCCTGATACGTTGTCCGTACAGAGTCCCTTAAACCGGGTGTTAATGCAGTGCAGGCCTTGTGTTAAGTGAAAAACTAGCTCTACACATCGCACGTTTAAAAATGAAAGGGAACAAGTCCAAATGAAATTCATTTTTGTTTGAAACTTTACTCAATCGCGTTAAAATTGAATTTGGAATGGATTTGTATTTCACATTCTTTCTTTTTAATTATGAAAAGAAGTTACATCAAGCGTAATGTCGGATGGGAATAAATTCAAATCAAAATTATATAACTGGCTTATTGAAAGGGTTTTCTACAACATAAAAGAATTTTTTGATCATGAAGATCCAGTGTTGTGTTTAAAAATAAATTAAGTTTTAATTATTTGTAAGTGCCTATACCTATAGTTTAAATTATTAATTTATATTGTATGCCTATAACGGGCAACTGTTGAAACTAATATTTATAAATCCACCATTTTGTACACAGTTATACAATAAATAATTTCTGATTCTGATTCTGATTCTGTACCTGGCAAAGTTGGCCCACGGCCGCAGCCTCTTCGGCCCAAACTCAAACGCAGCTCCGCAAGTCTCGGCAAACCCCATGGAAGGTTTCTTGGCATCCACGCATACTTCTTGAGATGTCCGCACCTGAAACATGGGTATTTTATTACTTATACTTTAACTAAAGAACCCGCCACAGCTTCACCTGCGGTATTTTCCATATAAACTTTGCCCCTTATGGGATGGAATTTCAAAACTACTCCAAAATCAATTTACTAAAGTATCACCCCTACAGGGGTTGATTTTTCAAAATATGTTTGCAGTGCGCCTTTGTTTTTATTCAGAAGCCTAAATTCTCATTTTCATGATAATAAGATAAAAAATGACTGATTTCCATACAAATTGTTAACTCCTTTTTCACCCCTTTAGGGATTGATTTTCGTAAAATCCTTTCTTAGCGGGCGCCTAAATTACCTAAAGAATACCTGTACCAAATTTCAGACTTCTAGCTCCAGTAGTTTTGGCTGTGCGTTTATATGTCACCCGATCAGTCAGTCAGTCAGCTTCTTCTTTTTATACATAGAAGAAGAAGATGTATTTTGTTGATTTTCATGCAGCTCATTCCATTGTTATTAAGACTTAGCATTCCCATATTCACACAAAAAGACTTTCATTGCTGGGAATACGTAGACCTCCCCCAAACGTTACACATTCTACATTATCAAATTAATCAAGAACAAAAGAGTACCCCATCTGCAATGTGTCCGCGTGTCCGGCTGTAAGTTTAGAGAATATAGGCTGATCATGAAGAAATTTAACCTATTACTCACCAACACGTAAACGCAATGGGTACAAATGAAACCGACGATAATGGTGCCAAAAGCTCCCGCGGCTAAACCAGCGTTCTTGAATGCTGCCGGCATCGCCAGGATGCCAGAACCGAGAGAAGACTTGAGGAGGTGCACTAGTGAGCCTATCGTCCTGTTCGTGGAATCCAAACATAAGAATTACTAATTAGCCTTTTTGACATGACAATATTTACAAAAGGAATGTTACTTGACTATTAAATTATCGGAGTAGGAAATTAAAAACTACGATAACTGTAAATTATATTTTTGACTTCAGTCTTCATAACCGTTGTATAACAGATATCACAAACAAGAAAGAGACGGACGAGCACAAACAAGTACTATCAGTTTAATTGCCATCGAAGTTAGTAGCAGTAAAAGTAGTTTCGATGATAACGCACTATTACACACAAACATTAAGACAGTAAGACTTCTACGGAACCATGAAGCAAATAATAATGCTTATTGCAAGTAACATTTTCTCCCCAAAAATGTTGAGTTCGATTTTGTTCTTCGTTATTTAGAAGTTACAGCGTTTGATTGAAGAATGTTCTTCCCAAACACGCTCAATGACTAAATAGTTGAATACTTACGAATTGGGGTGCGATACATTTCGGTGTTCGAAAGGATTGTATGCTTTTTCATTGATGACTTCCTTTGAGCCCAAGCTCAGTGTGGACTGAAAGCCAGGATTGCTTGCTAAATCCGCCCTAAAATCCAAAATGAAAACCTTCCATTTAATTTAATCATATTTGCATTAACAATAAGGGCAAAGTTATGAAACAATTAAGTTCGTATTAAAGAAATTGAAACATCGAGTGTTGATGCTGGCACGTTTCGTGACAAAAAACAGCGCAATACTTGAATAGGTTACTCACGTAGAATTAAAATTGTCCAAGATTATGGTCGTTTTTTTCTCGTCTTTCCCCATTTTGTAGTATTATTCTGAAACAAAAACAACATTTATTATGTGGATACATTCAAAATGACGGGTAAGTAGATTAATATGTCACAAGGGAGTAAAGTGAATCTAGAGCTTAGCAAAAGCTTTGTAATCCGTAATTATTATACTACAAAGTGAAACACTATAAATAACATTATTCACGCCTATTATAATGAGGGAATTTATAAATAGCAGCATGCTCATAGTCCATGAATATTAAATTAAGCACAACTGGTTTTATGTAAACAAATAGAATCGTGACTGATTTATTAAAAACAGCGGACAGAAAAACATTACTTGGCTTCTTCTTTACGATACAGGTAACTCTTAAGATAAAGAGCTGGGTTTATTGTAATAAGTCAGTCCTGAAGATGTTATGGTAGTAAAATTAAATGTTTAAAGCAAGAAATATAAAGAATATAAGAATATATTGAGAAAGCAATAAGATGCTCCAAAACATGATATTCCTATCCCTCAAGCTCCAAGCGAGAGAGAAAGAATAAAGATAGAGACATAAATGAAAGGGTAGGGGTAGGGTAGATACACGAGGAACGCAAGTTAACTAAATAACAAATCCCTTTTAATTACATACTATGTAGATATGGAAAAATTTAATGATACAGAAGAATTGAGATTCATAATTCGCTTTGAAAATGAGTACAATGAAAATGTCTTAGTTCTTTTCTCGTTGCCTTTCCATTATTATTTCTAAGTCAAACCAAGAAATTGGCATAGGTTGTTTAAACGAGGTTCCAATCAAACATGAAGATATATTTTATTCTTTTGGTAGATTTTATCATGTGGGGCAAAATTTATCATAAACTTAAGTTCGTTAAAAATGAATGCCTATTGAATATTAATGATAAATGCAGATATTCATTTATAATTATTATTAAAATGGGTACATTTTTCACCGCTTTCATTAAAATGGCTTTCATCGGTTTTCTTCTCGACTCTCTCTTGTTAAGAGGATCTTTGAAATGTCTGTAAAATGATGGGTGTCTTTAAATTTTTGTCATGTTTTTTTAATAACAATTGTAATTAGATTTTTTTAACTTTTTATTCATAGTTAAGAAATCTGTCGTGCAAAGTTTCGCCTTTGGCGTAATGCTGTATTTTTTTTAAGTTATTTAAAAATGCTGTATTTTTTCGCACGTTTCTGGCTGTGAGCTACTACTAGGGCACTAACATAGTAATGAATAGTCTAAAGATGATGGATGTGCATTCCGCGGGCTGGTACTATTCCGCGCTTGCGCAGTAACGGTGTCACGATTACCCTTAACTGGAACGCGACAAAAATGCGCAACTGGTACTGGCTTACGACGAACTAAACGGCAAGAAGTGATACGCGTATGGTTCTAAAAATAAAAGGTTATTGGAATTTTCTAATTAAAATATAATGTTTGTAAAGTAGATTAATATTTATAATTATAAATTAATTAAAATTATGAATGTGTTGTGTGTTATATGTTATGTTTTATGTTGTAGTGTTAATTTATTTTCTGGTGTAGCTATAAATGTAATTTTAAATTTTAAATTGTAATGATTCTATGAACCCCTGTTGTTTCCTAATAAATGGATAATAATAATAACAATAAAATTTGCTGGAGGGGGTATTCTTTTTATAATAATATACATTTATGTAAATATATTCCTTTTTTTTAAATTAGTAATAAGTTGTATATATTTTTAATTTATCTTTTATATATGTAGATTAGTTTTAGTTTTAATTTATAATGTTATTGTTAATATTTTTCAATAATTTTGACCCTTAATAAGCGAATAAATATAATAAAATGAGTTTAACGACATTTAATAAAAACGTAATGTGGGTTCGAGCCCCCTTTCTAAGAACGCGATATGTGCTGACAATCTGACACAATTCTCGCAATTACATTCATTTCTGTTTTTAGGGTTCCGAAACAACTTCGGAGAAAACGGAACCCTGTGTCTGTCAAAACTCTTTTTGTTAACCTTTTGTCCGCCAAACATGTCTGAGAAGTAACACGAATTTCAACTCTAAGTGAAGGTAATGAAGGATTTTTTTACCTTGTATCCGCAGACGGTTGCAGCCGACTGTGGCGGTCAAAAGGTTAACGAAAGTCTTAAAATACCTATCGAGCTTAGAGTCACATAAATACAATGGAGTATTTTCTTTGATTACAGAATTATGTACAAATATTGCACCAAGAATGTACTATAGAGATAGGGAATAAGTTAAAATAAATCATTTCCAGTCCAACGAAGTTGTACATCTGCGTAAGCTGAGGCATGCCGTCTGGATGATAAACGAGTGCGCCCTTTTTTGGTCAGATTTCAAAATGTCTCGTAAAAACATTTTTTAACGGCGACTGGTCTTGGTGAGTGAAACCGCAAATTAAATAAATAAGCAGCAGTTAAACCTTCACGTTTTGTGCCAAGACGAGACGTTAAGTAAATTCATGGCGTTATCTTATGAAACTTAAGTTAAATCCAGAGTACAGAGCGCAGTAAAAATAAATATGTTGCAAGCCTTATTTATGTACATTACGATTTGATGAAAATTCATGGCGTTATCTTATGAAAGTTAACTTAAATCCAAAGTTCAGAGCGCACTAAAAATAAATTTGTTGCAAGCCTTATTTATGTACATTACGATTTGATAATTTTATGTGTATTTTGTTACTCAGTGACTTTTTCATGTACTTTCTCTTACTGACTATAGGTATGCATGGAAATGCACGAAACTTTCATTATTATAGGGTGATTCTGGCAATCGGCTCGCTTGAGAAAGCCTGATAAATTTTACGTGCAAATATACCTTCTGCGCTGTCATGGTTGTGACATTTATTTTGTCAGGTCCAAAAGGTACGCAAGTCTGTTGCCATCTCTTTATAATATTTTCACGTGTAACGAATTTACCATTTTTAGTCGGAAATTGTAGTTTTTAACGTGAAAGAAATGTAATATTTGGAAAACATAAAGAAAATAAGACGTTTAATACAAAATTTTCTATCGTCTTATCTCCACTTATAATACCACTTGAAATATGGTTAAAGTAAATCCAGCATATTGTGAAGAGAAAATTACACCAACATAGTTTTACTCAATTTTAGTTGAAGTTGTACTTTATGTGACTTTATTTGATATTTAAAGTTAAGAGAAACTCGATAATATTCAGAAAATTCCTCGCTGATAAGATTCAGAAGGGAAACTCACAGTGGAAATGAGATGTAGCACTTACATAAGCAATAGGGATGTTCCTGGGTAAAAAAAAACTAATTAGTCCGTCAGTTAGATTATCAAAAAATATTAAACACGTATTTTTTACTTTATCAAATCAATCAAAATTGACAAAGATAACGCGCATCTAAGTTCGGGAGTGGGGGCTCATGACCCCTCGCTGTTGGAGCGCGTCCGCTTGTTCGCCCCGCAGCAGTACGGGCGCGCGGGCGCGCGCAGGCGCCACGCGCTGTTCGCGCTGCCCGCCGCACGCACGATGCAAGCGCGCAACGCACCTACTGTGCGCGCTCTATTACTGCTGAATCAGTTTCTTGACACGGTCCAGGACGCTGACGTGTTTTCAGATGCATTTAGCGGTCTTCGCAAAAAAATTGTATACTTTTAATGTTTAATTTTAATTTAGCTGTATTTTTTAATTTTTATTTTATTGTATGTCTATTGTTGCTATTGTTGAATGTTATGTTTACCGTGCCTGGTGACTTGGCGGAAGCTGTAAACCAGGCATGTGCATGCTTATAAATAAATAAATAAATAAATAAATAAATAAATAAATAAATAAATAAATAAATAAATGACGTCACTTAATGGTAAAAAGTGTACAAAGCCGTGACGTCATGCGGAACTTCAACGCACTATATCTTCGTCATTCTTTGTTTAATTGACAAAAGAAAAAATATGTGTTCAATATTTTTTTATAATGTAAATGGACTAATTAGATTTTTTCAGGAAACTAGCCTATTTGAACTTGAGGTATCCCACTACTTACGATATATACTATCACTGCTTCCATTAGTATGTCGCGACTATTGCGAGCTGGAGTGTGATTCTCTAAAATGTGCAGCGGCTGATCAGCGTATAAACGAAACTATTAATTTAGACTATAAAAACAAAGTCATTCGGTCTAAATTTGAATGCGTACCTCATCGCTGATCAGCCGCTGCGCACTTTAGAATCACAAGGCAGGTCTGGAGCACTCTACCTTCAGTACCCATTGTTCAATACCCATATAAATTTTTAAGTGCAGTGACTTTGAGGACATCGACTTGTAATTTAGGTAATTATCGTTGTTATAAGGCAAAAACATAGGAATAAAATCATAATAAGTTTGTACATATGTGAATATATAATTACGAACACAAAGTACCGTGATGAAAATAAAAAATACGATAAAAGTTTAGACATACAACCTCCCATATTAACTCAATTACATTTAAATCGAATAGACAACATTGAACCCAAAAATATACTAAAAAAAAATTTTTTTTTGCGAGAACAGGTCCCAAAAACTCAAAACATTAAAAACAAGGCTAATATCGATATAGATGTTTGTGAGCTGGGTTTAAGAAGGGGAACATTATAAATAAATAAATTACGAGTAAGAAAACAAATGTTAACTCTGTTATGGAAATAAACAGCAAACATTTTGATAAAAATACATACATATTATCACGCCCGAAATCCCTAATGGGGTGGGCAGAGCCACAAGACTACTTGTGGCCACGTTCGATTTATTAGTCCTAAGATGGTATGATGAACCGTATGGTGACAGGTGATCAGCCCATCGCCCATACAGATAGTCCACCATGTTGGAGAGGACCCGTCCCTTAGTCGACTTTTACGACATGCCAGGATGATAAGCATTTGCACGCATTCTATGCTATTTCTTCACTCCCAGTGCAGCAGAGGAGGGGATTATTGATAAAAATAATAATGCTAAATTATAATTATGTGCGTGGTTTGTTTCTGGGTTTTAAGATTAAACCCGAATGTAAAGTTGTCTTCTAACGTATTACAATGGAAATCTTTAAATTAATGATACGACAATAAAAAAAGGGTACAATGGCGCCGTGAGTTCATGAACTAAGTGTAAATTTTGATAAAAATTATAATGCTAAATTATAATTATGTGTGTGGTTTGTTTCCGGGTTTTAAGATTAAACACGAATTTAACGTTGTCTTTTAACGTATTAATATGGTAATTTTTAAATTAATGATACGACATCAAAAAAACGGTACAATGCCGCCGTGACTTCATGAACTAAGTGTTATAGCAAACATGTTGATAAAATAATAATGCTAAATTATAATTGTGTGCGTGGTTTGTTTCTGGGTTTTAAGATTAAACCCGAATGTAACGTTGTTTTTTAACGTATTAATATGGTAATTTTTAAATTAATGATTCGACAACAAAAAAAGGGTACAATGCCGCCGTGAGTTCATGAACTAAGTGTTATTTCAGAGAATCACACCCCTTGTGTGTGCTTCCTAGCGATGTTTTCGTACACCGACATTTCTGAATGTTGTTTTTTTTCTGCCTAAACTTCTTTGAAACTGTGCATATTTTATTTCATTTTGGCTTATTATACCAAAGAAACTTTCTGTCGGCTTATTATACCAAAGAAACTGATGTGAACCGTATTCAATTAGCTTCAGTTGGTTGAACTTTGATTGCTTGCGAACCTCCGATTCCCTAAAAGCTCCCTAAAGAGACAAAAGCGGATTTACTATGAGACTTGTCTGAGATACTAATTAGAAAGTTACAAACTTTGAAGTTGTAAAATTAAGTTATGAGAAAACTTTGTTTCTTAAAAATGCACCGATATTAAGACGCTGAACACTGCCAATGACCTTGAGTGATCGGTCACTATCTGTTTGCACCGGAGTAAACGAGAAGCACTGTGCGGTTATTTATAATATGCAGAAAATCAAAAACTGATGACTCATATAAGAAAACACACTACACGTATAATATAAATCAGCAATCTTTTAAGTATGGGCATGATGTAATAGTGTTATTAATTATAGACCCATAAGTTAAAAAAATTAAGACATAGAACTGTTGAAAGAGGATTTCAGACGTAACTGCACGATTTTTTTTATCGAATCGCGTTCATCAAGTCGTGTTTTTGATACAGTAAGTTTTTCAATTATATAAAGAATATTAACATATATTATTTTCCCTGTGCCAAAGTAAATAGCTTTTTTTAAAATATTGTTTAATTAAAGCCGATTTAGGTGTTGTCAGCGCCTTAATTTAATCGGGTGCCGCAGTAGGTCACGTCTTGATCCGTTCTTGTTTAGTGTATGCACTCGCACTTTAAATACTATTCACAGATACAATACATACCATAATTCGAGACTATTAAACACCGACCTTTATTTTAAATGGGTATCATTGACTCCTAAACCTAGTTTAAACAGAAGAGTACCGTAAAATGGTTTGCATCCAATTGCAATGACTTGGTTATTATTGGCAAATGTGAAAATATTCTGCATTATTACCACAGTAACCTGAATACATAACCTATGGGCTGCATCCGTGTAAAATTTTATAGAAATCAGTTGAGCTTAAGTGGTGATAACGGATAAAGAAATAATCACACCTTTGCACATATAATATAAGGACTAGTGAACCAGTTAGAATGCTGCTTGCTTTTGAGAAGTTAAGGTATAATATATAATAATAATAATAATAATAAAATCAGGGGGACAATCTTTACACAAATCGATCTAGTCCCAAAGTATGCTCTAAAGGCTTGTGTTATGGGTACTACACGGCGATATAAATACATAGGAAACATCCAAGACTCAGGAACAAACATTCGTGCTCATCACACAAATATTTGCCCTTACCGGGGATCGAACCCGGGACGCTAGCTTCGGAGGCAGGGTCACTCCCAACTAGGCTAACCGCGTCGTAATGAGATACCTATACATTTATCAAGGAGGGAAAAATATTTGGTGTCTCAGGTGACACCAGTGTTAACTCCTTTCAAAAAAGCTTCACTGATAGCGGGTCAACACGGCCGTCGCGAATTGCAGGTCCATTTTTATATTTGAGTCATGAAATTAATATAAATGCTATTAAAGATTTTTTTTAATAATAATATAGTACGAATATATTATCTCATTATAATCGAGCGAGACCGGGTACTGACAGGTAGGTCTGAGAAATCATCACGCATGTTTTAACCCCGTAAGTCCCGTTGTACTTTATGTAGTACAAATTACTGTACCTCATTAAGATCTGGTATTTTGCTTAAATTGGTTCTAATTTCAACTTTGTCATAATTGATTTAAGGTCAAAAGCTATTGCCGTTTTTTGTTCTTATTTTAGTACACTGGGACGGAATCACTACTGAGCATTTAAAATGATAGGACTTACGAGGTAAAGTACTTTCAATATACCGCAAACATCAAAAAATTCAAATAAAGTAGATTAGCAGGCTCAATTACTATTAAAAATTTCATGATCTTGTTAAGAAATTCATGGAATAAGAGCGATTCAATGAAAAAAATTGGATCTTACTACGAATTACTTTTTATTACGTATTCGTGTTTTCGCAAGAACTACTTCCAAACTTGGATAAGTCATCGACAATAATTTATTACAACGTGAATGCTAAAGCATTGTTGATATACAACAGTTTAATCGACCTTCGTTCGTAGTCAGTAAATAATTTTAATATTTTTAAACGAGCGACTAAGAGATTGAGTTTTCTTACACTTTTATAAATGATCTCAAAATAATATAAAAAATCCAGTAGCTAATAATTTGTCAAATTCATTGAGGCCACTCAAGCATTTGATCCAACATTAGTTTCTTTCAACCAGTTGCCCATAAAACCTCAATTTAATCATAGATCAATTTTAGACTTTATGAATACGGCTATTAACAACAAAATTTTATTATATGATATTAAAAAGTAAATGGATTCAGAGCCTCCATTAAAGCAATTTAATAATAGAATTGCAATCATGAAAATCTCCCTAATACATTGAGCCGCCATTACCTCATAATCTGGTTATACTTGACACAGAAATATAAAAGTGGACACGTTTTATAATATTAATATTATAAAATATTCGTTGAGTTAAGGTTTTACCCATACACTAAGTATTTCACATCGCCCAAGGTTTTAATATATCGCTTTGCTCTCTCTTAATCTCACTATGGAAAGTTTACCTTAACAAGCAAGTGACAAAAGAAATCATTAAGTCGTTTAATTTATTTTTAATGTAAACTTCGCGAAGAAAGATAAACCATGCAAAGGAATATGAATGAGATTGTTTTAAACTAGCGATTTAAACACATATTTACATGTAAACGGGACTTACGTGATTAAGTCCCGATTGCAATATGAATGAGTGTCAAATTCAGTTTTTCACATGCCTTTTATAAAACAAATAAATTCATGAATTTGTATTTCTGCTCTTGGTGAGACTTTATCGCGAACTAATTTGTCCCAAGAAAGCGTTTATGTAGCTGATAAAAAGAATTTCCTAATATTTACTATTGTGCATATGAAGCGTGAAGATGGCAAAACTGGCTATTCAGCAAGTGAAATACTTTTGATGACGCAGTTCTGGGGTGTGAGTTTCTTAAATAATACTTCATTTATGAATTCACAGGGGAGCCTTACGTGCGTGTAAACTACATCGTACTCGACCGTATTTAGAAGAAACTGGCCACGGACGTAGATACCTAACTCCGCGTAATCCCTTCGAGCGCGCGGGTCAATTTACGATTGTCCGACGAAATAAGGGACGCGATTTTTTAGAGTATAACATAGCTAATGTAAGGATGCAGACGGATTTGCTTCGAATGAATCGGAAAACAATCATAAACAGTAAACATTGCCTTTAAATTTTGTCGCTACATATTGTATATCCGCATATCTATTTGTTATTTAATCTGGCATTGAGTTGTGCTTTACATATATGTATCTACGTATATTTTTGTCACTACCAGTATAATAATCAAGCATTATAAATAATTTATGAATTGTATCTTTCCTCTTTTTTGTGAGTTAATTGAATTTTTAGGTTTGTATTAACAGCCTCCTCAACACTATTATCGAAACAGTGGACTGCCCGGTTGTTCGGCACTGGAACTGTTTTCATAAGAGTTCCAAACCGGTTCTTTTTAACAATAAGTTTTTTCTACTTTTTATTAGTGTTAAAAACCATTAATTTATTTCATGTTAATTTTAATTCATTTAAATTTATGTAAATTTGTAAATGTCACTAACAATAGATCATAAGTCTTACATTGTAAACCTAACAAATGATATGGATTCTAATTATCCAAAATAAAAGATTATTATTATTATTATTATTAAGAAAACGAACTACATACAAATATAAAGATCCGTGTAACTGTTGTTACAATGACGTCACATCACTAAAGCTTCATTATACTGCTTTTTGCACCATACATAACCATAGTTTTTACACATGCCGGATGAGATTGTGCTAATAATGAGTAACATCAACGTCTTAAAATGGCGCCTTAGTTTATCGTATTTATTGCTATTTTATGTAAATAATAACGATGGGTTATTTCTTGGAATAGGAGGCATGTATATTTGTTTACATTCTGTATGCCCTTGGTTTCTTGATCTATTGCGATTGTATCCAACGCTGTTGGTTCCATAGTTCGGCTATTCATAATCAGTTTGGACTCCAGCGGCCTTAACGAGGTTGACACAAGGATAAGTTAGACCGTCTTATCTTTAAGTCTTTCTCTTTTACACTAGTGCTAACGAAAGAGATAGAGAGATAGAGGTTTCACTTATAACGATTTCATTTTTAGGGTTCTGTACCTAAAAAGAAAAAAGGGAACCCCTATAGGATCACTTCTTTGTCCGTCTGTCCGTCTGTCCGTCTGTCTGTCTGTCTGTCTGTCTATCTGTCTGTCTGTCTGTTTGATATGTCTGATCTGTAGATTGTAAATGGTTACCCGGTTGTTTTTCATATTAGATTTCCGTACCTCCAAGGTACTGTCTATTTTACATAGGTAAGTACGAGTCTCGGCACGCGAGTCAGACTCGCACTTGACCGGCTTTGTTTTAATTACTTTAACTTGTAAGTAGAACATCTAGTACCGGAAATAATTCGTCTCTGGGTGACGTACGTAAATGAACGGTAATTTAGCTGATATTTACTCCAACTGACAATAATAGCGTTTCAATTGATATGGAAATGCTATTGTATTGTCTGTGTCGACATATCCTCTATTTATAGCAACAGAAGAAATCTTAACATTGTTCTCTACCTGCAAAATATTTTAGAAGCATTCGTTTAAGTTTGAAAATTAAAACAATACAGTAAAGACTAATAGGAGCATCGAGAGAAATAACTGCACTCGAAATGACATTTTGCAGTTCAAATGCTGTCCGTCTGTACCGGCCCTATGCTGGCAGTCAGTCCGATAATGTTTTGTATTTAATTTGGAGGTATGATTGGAGGTTCTGGGTTCAGAGTGTTTCGGGACTCCCGTTATGGAAGTCATGAATGTTGAATAAAACATAAGAGATATACAACGTGTCTCTGCCAGTTCGACATTAAATGAAAACCCGGAAAATAGAACGTAAAAAGTGCAATAGATTTTATTTCGTTTTTATAAAAACAAGAATCCACATTTTCTTACAAATTTAATCACAACTTAACTGAAACAAATAGTACATAACATTCTGTATCAATTATTGATAATGCCAAGAAAAAAGTGACAGGACCTATGCAACTCACCGTGTCAGCGGCAATAAGTAAAAATACAGCGGCCCAAACACGCAAAACACAAAAATTATCTCTATGACTATCTGTTTCGTCGGCACTGGTGTGAGAGAGACGCACTTAGAGATAAGACGGGGTAACTTATCCTTGCAGGTTGCTTCGAAGTAATAAAGTGTAAAAGAGTTTTTTGGTAAATAATAGGGTGATTATATTCATAATTTGCATATTGGTCAGATATGGTGGTGGTAAGAAAGTCTCGAAAAGTCTTCTAATTTTTTTTTATTTTTTTATTGGGCCATGTCGAAAATTCTCGAAAAATTAGAAAAAAAATCATAACTCGAAAACTATCAAAAATCGCGGAGCATACATGGGGGTAATTCGGATACCCCACGACACGAGGGCCTTACTTTTTTTTTTGGACGTCAATGTTCTGGCCACCCTGTATATTTATATCGAATTAATTCCAAATGGGTTCAAATTAATATCGCATAGCAAATAAACAACAAAGGAATCGTCACTTAAAATTGACTGAGCTACAATAGTACAATATTGTTGACCGTTTTTATATGTATTCTACTTATTTAAACAAATCCCCCGACCGCATATAATTATTTTTTACGCTATTACCATTACAAGGCTCGCTTAAGTTTTGTGACGCTGTAGATTTCAGGTCCCAAATTCTTGATCTTTTTTTATTCTACTCCACACAATGCCTATTTTTGATAGATTGATCTCGAGGCCAAAAGCAAATACTGTAAGGTTTATTCTGGATATTCTTTGAATACAAACTCGATAGCACCTCAATCTCTTGGCTCCTTGTAAAGTTTTTTTTTAAAGAATAACAATGGCTTTTATTTTTTATTATTATGATGTTGAATACGATGTGGAGAGTACAAAAATAATGTATCTTTACAACTTGTATGACTCACCGGAGACACAATGCGGCATTTTACCGTTCCCAAACTTTTTGCTCTCGTATTCAGAGCAGAAAAAAGCTCGGTTCGAATTAGATGGTTATTCATCATGTTAGCAAGATTGCTTCCATTTAGTATTATAAAATGCGATATAATAGATGCATAGCCATTATATCGGAATCTAGGTCGGCTTGCAAAATAGATAATTCGGTACTTGAATTAAATGTTCAACAGCTACAGCGATAACCCATTTCCAAAGAACAACATTTCTGAAATTATACTGACGATAAGTATTTGGAGCGTTAAATTATATTAAGAACGACGTTCATGTGTGATAAGTCAATGAGAACGTAATTCCAGGTAAAGTAAACAAGACAAAAAGTAGATAAGGCAATAGTAGTTTATGCAACGGTTGCATAATGATAGGCCTTAAAACACTAGTGCGGTTTTCATGAAACGAGCCGACAGGCGAGTTTCATAATAAGATCGCACGTGTGTTTTAAGACCAAATTATGCAGAGTTCCATACATAACTTTATCTACACACATATTATAAATCCTCCATGATGGGTTCAGAAACAATATTTTCTGGCAACAAGTTATTTGTTGCAATCGTGGCTGCATATTTCCGATATCCGGCGCATTTTCACATCACACACACTCCTAGAAGACTACTTACTATTCATATTTTCAACTAAAATGTAAATTACAAACAACTTTTTCTATTCAATTCAAAAACAATTCTACTTTCGTTCAGCAAAACGCCAACATGGCGATCTTCCGTCAAGACCATTTTTTTTTTAAATCATAGACAAACGGATGAAGTCTCTATTCTCACGTCACTCGAGATCAAATATTGTGCAGTTTATATTAAGAGGGCGCCGACCGTCCAGTGGCGCCCTCATCACTGTTATTGTGTTTTCTATTAAAGGAAAGTATAAAAGCGGCCACTATTTTCTATTAAATTGATTAGATGATGGTTATACTTTGCAAAGCTATATTACATAGCATATACGTTGTGTATTAAGTTGCTTAACAACTTATACGGCTTCAATTTTAATAAAATTCTTTCCTTTAATAGAAAACACAATAACAGTGATGAGGGCGCCAATGGACGGTCGGCGCCCTCTTAAAAAAACATACTGAATTGACGTTTCGTATCAATAACTGTTTTAATATCTATGGATACTAAAATAGAGACCACTTGAGTTTTGACAGCTGTTCCAAGTTTAATCTCTTTTCTTTACTAAAAACGATAAAGAAGTCATGTTATTTCTTTATCGCAGCACTGGTTTTTCCTAATTGGTTGTCAAAATGGTGGTCATTTCCTAAGGTTTTTGATTAACCAATGGAGGTTTTATGATATGGGTGTAGATAAAGGTTATTTTAATGTCTTTAGTAGGATGTGTTTTTTTTATCTTTCTTTCTATATATATAAAAGAAGAAGCTGACTGACTGATCGGGTGACATATCAACGCACAGCCAAAACTACTGGAGCTAGTAGTCTGAAATTTGGTATAGGTATTCTTTAGGTAATGTAGATGCCCGCTAAGAAAGGATTTTACGAAAATCAATCCCTAAAGGGGTGAAAAAGAAGTTAACAATTTGTATGGAAATCCGTAATTTTTTAGCTTATTAACATGAAAATGAGAATTTAGGCTTCTGAATAAAAACAAAGGCGTAAAATACTGTCAAAGCATTTTAAAAATCAACCCCTGTAGGGGTGAAAATCTAGTATATTGATTTTGGGGGAAAAGGAACCATCCCATAAGGGGCAAAGTTTATTATGGGAAATACCGCGGGCGAAGCTGTGGCGGGTTCTCTAGATGATTATAAAAAACAGAAAACCCGACTGCATAGCCTCTAAAAACGAACATAAAAAGAAACAAGAAATTGTTTTGTCCGTGCTCGTGGAGTCGATATGAAAATAGCAGTCGATGACTCTTCATGAAATACTATAATAGCTATTTGAAGTCACCGGCTTGAGAACCCACGAACGCGGAAAAAATATTTTCTTGTTTTTCGTTTTAAGACTCTATGCATTCCGGTTTTTTGTTTTTTATAATTAATAATTTTATTGTTTTTTTTTTTTTAGTTTATGTTGTTTTATGAACATTTGAGTAGCGAGAAATGATTCCAAAAGTATTTCACATATTTGTATAGAAAGTGCCAACATGTTATATATTTCAGGAATGCTCTTGTCAAGTCCTTTCATTTCATACCAATAATGTATGGGTGGAAAAATATCAAGCAACAAAATGTCTTCTAGTATCCACATTCCACCATATTGGATTTCAGGTTACGTCATATAACCTATGTCACCCAGGCATATTGCCTAAATAGTTAGGCAGCCTATTTTTAGGGTTCCGTACCTCACAAGGAAAAAACGAAACCCTTATAGGATCACTCTTGTGTCTGTCTGTCTGTCCGTCTGTCACAGCCAATTTGCTCCGAAACTACTGGACCGATTGAGATGAAATTTGGTATACATATGTAAGTCGGTGACCGCAACACGGAGGCGTGACGTAAATATATGAAATTTAAACATGGAGGCCACTTTTGGGGGGCAAATTAGAAAATTAAAAAAAAGTTATGCAACCTATATCGTGTGACATGTTAAATGAAAGGGCTTATTATGAGGATTTTAAATATATATTTTTTTGAATTTCAATTAAAATAGTTTGGAAGTTATTTAGGAAAATTGACGAAAATTTACCATTCCCCACCTTATTTCCGAAACGACTGGGGCTGAAATTTTGAAAAAAAAAATACAGAAAATAGTTCTTTACACATAGATTACAGGAAAACCTATAAGAAGTCTATGGTATTTAAAGTAACCTAGTAAACTTCAGATAATCATGTACGGAACGGAACCCTCTCCACGCGAGTGTAGTTCGCACTTGTCCGGTTTTTAAAATCGATTTTTGCGATTTCGTCGCAAAAAAAGACAGCCGTGCTCAAATCAGAGATATACCTACTTTAACGAGACTACGTCTTCAACGCCTTATCAAACGCTATATCATGATAACGTTTTTCTTGGGCCATTAGCAGCCAAGCAATGTGAATCACAGGCAACTGCAGAACAACAACGGGTCAACGATTCGGCCTGCAATGTATTAATATTTATAGTAAGCTGAACTTAAAATGAAAATATTTATTTTGCAAGTAGGCCACCTGGGCTCTTTTACATGTCTGAATCTACCAGCGCTTCGAAAGGTAACATCTGCTGAGAAGAAACGCCGCAAGAAACTCCGCAGTAAGTCTTTTTTCAACTTTGGCAGTACAGTTTTATCTAAAAACTAAAACAAAATGTGCAACATAAAAACCTAATGGGTACAAAATAATTCTAATAAATAACTAATAAGGGAGATATATAGTGTCCGCGTCTGGAAAAGAAACTAGTAAAGAGGTTCGCATAGCAGCGGTAGTACATATCGTTTTTATGATCATTATGATAATTGTTCTTGTGTATGACAATTTAACGGTATACACATGTCATGAATAAAATATTAGCAGAGTTATAAATACAAATTAAAGCCAACTAAGTACAATAAACTCATCATCATAGCATATACAATACGTCTCACTGCTGGGCACAAGCCTCTCCTACAGAGAGGGACTGGGCAGTAGTCCCCACGCTGGATACGTGCTGATTGGGGACTTCTCACACATCTTTGAATAACTTCGCAGGTGCGTGCAGGTTTCCTCACGATGCTTTCCTTCCCTCCCTTCCCTCTTGGGAAATATCATATTCGATTCCGCGTATGAGATCCGAAAATCTTAGAGGTGCGAGCAGGGATATGAACCCACTGCAATAACTAAATTAAACTAACAGAGGCCAATTTGAAAGTGTTTGCTAAATTTAAACCAAGAAATATCAAACTTGATTTTGACAGGTTTCTTTTTTAAGTTTAGGAAAATTTTAATTAAGAAGACATACATACATATATATTATCACGCCCGAAATCCCTAATGGGGTGGGCAAAACCACAAGACTACTTGTGGCCACGTTCGATTAATTAGTCCTAAGATGGTATGATGAACCGTATGGTGACAGGTGATCAGCCCATCGTTTCGAATTGAACCCAAAATGTAATTAAAACATATTTTTACTCTCTTCCTATTTTTAACCGACTTCAAAAAATCCGAAGGAGGAGGTTCTCAATTCGCCGCGTATATATATATATTTTCGGAGATGGCTGGACCGATTTGGATGATTCTTTTTTTAATCGATAGGGTATTCTATTGTAAAAACTTGGCCCCCACGGTATTATGTCCATTAATTAATGAATGAATTAATTAATTTATTTATTTATTCATTCATAATATACCATTTACAGAAAATAATCCAAACATGATATAAGAGGTAGAGGTCATTAATGGGCTTGTACGAGTAAATGGGTACGATTTTCGGCAATTTATTGCTTTAATTTGGGTTATTCTCAAAAAGATTATCTATTACATTGTTACTGGGAAAAAAATATTTGAATGTAAACTTTTTGGGATAGCCCGAATTTCAGCAATAAATAACTGGTTTAAAAGCACGTTTACCAAAACTGAAACTTCGAGAAGTTTGTTAGTTATTTCAAATCTGTGAAAATTCTGATTTCAAAATGCATTTAACGTAGCATGTAGGAGGATTAAATGAATAAGCATTGATATGAAAAATATGATTTTCATACTATTTTCGGTACAACAGTAAACTAATGGCCTAATTTACAAAGGCCGCTCAAATTGAGCTTTAATTAAAGTAACGTTCTCGTATAGGATGACAAATAGTTCTGAATTCCGCCATAAGCCTTAATTTGTAAAGAAATTGCTAATTGATTGATTTTATATTGACCAATACAACCCAAAGACAAACATAGGTCCATTTCTTGGACTTAGTACACGAAAAAACATTTTCTCTAACATTATTGAAAAGATACATCATATTCGGGGCTTTACATCTTCTGTTGTCTCCGAAAATGTTATTGTTTTCATTTTTACAATATTGTACGGGTTTAGATAGTTTATCAACCAGCAAGTCGGCTGACAGTAAAAAGATTGCCCAAATCCTTGTATTTTTATGGATACATATTTTTAAATAATGGTATCTAGTTTTTTGTTCGTGCGTAGTTTTAACAATGGGGGATCAATTCAGTTATTTACAAAACAATGTGAGCTTTTTAGGGTTCCGTACCTCAAAAGGAAAAAAGGAACCCTTATAGGATCACTCGTGTGTCTGTCTGTCTGTCTGTCTGTCTGTCCGTCTGTCACAGCCAATTTGCTCCGAAACTAGTGGACCGATTGAGTTGAAATTTAGTATTCATATGTAAGTTGGTGACCGCAACACGGAAGCGTGACGTAAATATATGAATTTTAAACATAGAGGCCACTTTTTGGGGGTAAACTAGAAAATTAAAAAAAAAAAGTTATGCCACCTATATCGTGTGACATATCAAATGAAAGGGCTTATTGTGAGGATCTTAAATATATATTTTTTTGAATTTTAAGTAAAACAGTTTAGAAGTTATTCAGGAAAATAGGCGAAAAATTACCATTTCCCCCCAATAATTTCCAAAACTACTGGGGTTAAAATTTTGAAAAAAATACAGAAAATAGATCTTTGCCTATAAATTACAGGAAAACCTATAATAAGTCTATGGTATTTAAGGTAACCTAGTAAATTTCAGATAAACATGTTCGGAACGGAACCCTCTCCACGCGAGTTTAACTTGCACTTGTCCGGTTTTTATAAACGGTCGTGCTTTTAAAATTGTGTGTCAATATCAAACTGATTTTGCATCGAACTTAATAAAAAAACATTTCTTTTGGATTATATTTCTCATTCAATGCTAAGTACTTCTTATCGGAACAAATTATCTTTATTCTAACCTAGTACCACAAATTCCATCAGGCAAGTCAGACTTGCCCAACTTGCAGCCGCGCATACAGGATTCCGTTTAAGGGGTTTTCTTTGTGAACTTCCAGAAAATCGAAAAATGATTTGTAGAAATAAGGCGCTTGGGTTATGAGTCAGATACATTCGTGGTTTTGGCATTTTAGTGCCGATATAGCAGTATTAAAGCAGTACCGAATTGAGGCCCTCAGCGGTTTGAAGTCACGGGTAAATTCAGTGACTGTTAGCAGGTGGTTAGCAGGTTGGCTTTAGTGCGTTCGTAATTCGAATTTGCCGGGCAGTTTAGCGGAAAATATACGAGTATTTTTGATGGAATAATTCAAATAAGGAACGCAACTTCAAACGAGTCACTTTTTTATGAACATTTCGATACTTATATCAAACTACCTGCGCAGCTGCGCCCGCGACTTTATTCACGTGAGATTGCGATGAAAATTGTCTTATTTTTAAATCCAGGGTATATGCTATCTCCTTTTCAAATTTCATCCAAATCCATTTAGCCGTTGAAGCGAGAAGTCACACACATGCACACACCCACAAACTTACGTCCTATGATAATTGTGTGATTGTCAACACCTGTGACGTTCATTAAATGATGGTCAGACTGAGTTGCACGTTTGAACTTTGGATGCTAAACCCCGTACTTACCTTAAAATTATCAACTTTCAATGTTTGAAATAGGTATATATTGTCATGCTTCAGAAATTATAAATAATATTGCCGTTAGGAGTTGTAAACAATATTAAATAAAAAGGAAGTATTTAAGGTCACGCTGGAGGGGATGGTTGAGCTCCTGACCGCCACGAGCGGTGCAACGATTCATTCTATTGGGAACCAAGGGAGAGGTTACTCCACAATATATACTCGTACTTCTATTACGCAGAAGTGACAAAAATAAACTTAAATACACGCAGCGAAATACAACTGGTTAAGATAATTCAATAATTATTCCGGTCTTTTTATGATCTAATCTAGTTTTTGGAATTTCCATTGCGTACTACGGCCGGGGAATGAGTGGCAGGCCTGTGCCTTGGACACTATTACCGTGCAATACGTTTGATTTTGGTTTGTAGTGCGGGCTTTCCGCTCATTGTCCAACTGTACGTAGACTTAATTTTTTCCTTAGTTCAAAATCGGGGCATTCAAGGCCATGACAATCCTTTACACGTACGATCTGACCTCGAAAAGCTGTTTGATCATAAAAAGCTATTGAAGCATGGAATTAGCAACTAAAATACCTTTATGTATTCTTCTACATTTTATGTTTTTTTTTTGGAAATTGAGATTATCTTTCATTGATCACAAGATTTCATTTGTCATAGGTAGCTTAAATTTTTCTTTAAAACTTAAATTTTTCATTTTTTTTATATTTTTATTTCAATTGACTGGCAAACGAGCTGACGGCCCACCTGATGGAAAGTGGTCACCGCCGCCCATGGACATCTGCAACACCAGAGGTGCTGCCAATGCGTTGCCAGTCTACGGAAGATGGGGAATGGGGATGGGATAGGGATGAGGGAATAGGCCTCCGGATCTCGATTACCATACATTTTGATGGTGGACGTAGGGTTGGTTAAAGTTACATTTTATTATGACTAATAGTTATCATTGAATTTAATTACTATGTTTAATAATGCTTGTTAAAAATATTAATTAATTAATTCATAATCATCAATTGGCGATATTTTGTTTATAGAATTATTCTTATTTGCTTTTTGATTTCCTTAGTGCCAATGTTGACATCCTATGTTATACTTTCAGTAATTTCAAGTTACGTGTTAATTAATTTTACGTTTATTTTTTAAGTAGGGTAAGTTTTGCATTTAGACACAATATAATTCGCGAATAAATTAATTAATGTAATGAAATTAAATATAAAAACCCATTTTGCTTCAATGCATTTTGGTTCATCATACCATCTTAGGACTAATTAATCGAACGTGGCCACAAGTTGTCTTGTGGCTCTGCCCACCCCATTAGGGATTTCGGGCGTGATGATATGTATGTATGTATGTCTTTTGCTTTAATTCAAATCCTGCGCATCGTCACGAGCATCCTAGATTTATTGTTGTGGAACGGTTTTGTTGACAAGTTTAAAGACTTCTACACACTTAATATTTTAGAAACGCAACAAACGATTCGGTCACTTGTAGTGTGACTGGGCTGGGCTGGGAAAAAAAAGGACAAGTGCGAGTTAAACTCGCGTGGAGAGGGTTCCGTTCCGTATATGATTATCTGAAATTTACTAGGTTACTTGAAATACCATAGACTTCTTATAGGTTTTCCTGTAATCTATAGGTAAAAGACTATTTTCTGTATTTTTTCAAAATTATAGCCCGAGTATTTTCGGAAATAACGGGGGGGCGGGAATGGTCGATTTTCCCCTATTTTCCTAAATAACTTCCAAACTATTTTACTTGAAATTCAAGATGACGGACAGACAGACAGACAGACACACGAGTTTCGTTTTTTCCTTTTGAGGTACGGAACCCTAAAATCTAATAATACCTATTTGATTTGTGCGACAAAAAAGGGGGCGTACATTTAGTAATAAGATTGCGTGCCTGTTTTACGAAATGTAGGTATTCTAATCATGGACAGGTCAGGCAAAATCGTAATGCACCTGCAGTCGTTAAAATGGACGATTGTAATGCAGTTAAATGACCACTTTTGGGTCGCCTTAATGCAATGCACCGATTTCACAAGTCTATTTATTCATTTATTAATTGTTTTATCGCTGTACCATTACCATGAGTAGTGCAAACCGTTCTCGCTCGGTCCCTTTTACTTGTATCGGAAATAAGCAGTATTTCCGATAGTTTACGTTAGCGAGTACGTTTTGCGCAACTCATGTTAATGGTACTGGTCGCTGCCAGTCGCTGTGCTTAAAGTATCGAGTGAGCGAAGGCCCTAATGCTTCCGGAACTGTATTGTTGGCTGCGGTAAATTATACGCTGCACGCGTATCGTCGGTCCTGATGCGATTATATCAATGCGCGTTACGTCATAAAATGACAAGTAAGTGCATTACATACCGTTTAATTGATTTTGCAATATTAAGAAGAGTGTGAACCTGCGGCTTTTCATACAAAAGGCGATAATGGTTCGCACCCATTAAATGTTTACCGATGTTGACCAATTTTTGATAGCTTGTCATTCAGTACATAAACTAGGTCTGTGTTTTGGTTTTTTCAATATAATCAATAAATTCAGTTCGATTGTTTTTTGAGTATTCTCATACAAAACTAATTTCGGAGATTATTTGACTTTGTTGATCTTTAATGAATATTCATACATCGTATAGACCTAGATTTTGTTATGACAGACAACATATCAAAAATTGCTCAAAATCGGTTAGCATTTAGGGGGTGAAAATCTTTATCGCCTTTTGTATGAAAAGGGTGATATTTGCCTTTGGTTCACAGTCCTCTTAAGGTATTATTAAAAAGAAAATAAATTTCTATGTAAACATTGGATCACCTTAACAGGACTGTGAACCAACGGGAAAAATCACCCTCTTCATACAAAAAGCGATAACGGTTTCCACCCCTTAAATATTAACCGATTATAACCAATTTTTGATACACATGTTTCGGACTATTTCTGACAATAATTCGTGAGTAGAGCCAAGTTTATTTCTAATGTTAATAATGCCAAACGAAAGATTTCATTCGATGAATTTTTGATAGGTTGTTAGTTAGAATAAAATCTAGGTCTATACATTTTTGAATATGGATTTAATACTGAATTTATACACCTAGGATTTTGATCTGACTGACAACCTATCAACAGTTGGTCAAAGTCGGTTAACATTTTAAGGGTGGATAGTGTAAAAAATCTTGTCCAGACGCGGAGACTATACATCTCCCTTATTAGTTATTTATTATAATTAATTTGTATCCATCAGGTTTGTTTGCTGCCTTTTTAGGGTTCCGTACCTCAAAAGGAAAAAAGGAACCCTTATAGGATCACTCGTGTGTCTGTCTGTCTGTCTGTCTGTCTGTCTGTCCGTCTGTCACAGCCAATTTGCTCCGAAACTACTGGACCGATTGAGTTGAAATTTGGTATTCATATGTAAGTTGGTGACCGCAACACGGAAGCGTGACGTAAATATATGAAATTTAAACATAGGGGCCACTTTTTGGGGGTAAACTAGAAAATTAAAAAAAAAAAGTTATGCCACCTATATCGTTTGACATATCAAATAAAAGGGCTTATTGTAAGGAACTTAAATATATATTTTTTTGAATTTTAAGTAAAACAGTTTAGAAGTTATTCAGGAAAATAGGCGAAAAATTACCATTCCCCCCCCTTATTTCCGAAACTACCGGGGCTAAAATTTTGAAAAAAATACAGAAAATAGATCTTTGCCTATAGATTACAGGAAAACCTATATGAAGTCTATGGTATTTAAGGTAACCTAGTAAATTTCAGATAAACATGTTCGGAACGGAACCCTCTCCACGCGAGCTTAACTCGCACTTGTCCGGTTTTTTATGTGTTAGTTTTAGTTAAAAATCTAATGTAAAAGTTGGAAAAAAAGACTTCCTGCCGAGTTTCTTGCGGCGTTTCTTCTCAGCAGTTGTCACCTTTCGAAGCGCTGGTAGCTTCATACATGGGAAAGAGCCCATGTGGCCTACTTGCAAAATAAATATTTTCATTTTCATTATCGCCGTTTGTATGAAAAGTCCCAGGTTCACACTCCTTAAGGTTGAGTTCCGTTACAAAAACGTCCTAATAGTAGTCATTCGGCACAGTTATTTTGTTGTCACTGGTTTGTCACCGGCCCTGTAGCCCGCATGTGCTATTCTAATACAAAAGATACAGGTTGGGCCATAAGTTTTTGCAAATAGCAACACAGATTATTTGGTGGATGATGGGAAATTAAACGCCATTTTGTATATTTTTGGCCACAATACACCGTTTCACAGGAACGCAACGTGGTTACTGTGATAAACACTTTTCAAAAAAAAAAACGGAAAATGCAAGTTAAACTCCCGTGGTTATATGAAATTTACTATGTTACTTTAAATACAATACACTTTTTGAAGGTTTTCCTGTAATCTTTAGGTAATGAACTATATTTTGTATATTTTTCAAAACGTTATGTCCAGTAGTTTCGGCGATAAGGAGGGGGAGGGGGCAATGGTAAATTTTTGGCTATTTTCCTAAATAACTTTAAAACCTTTATTTTAAAATTATAAAAAAAAAATAAGATCCTCATAACGAGCCCTTTCATTTGATGTGTCACACTCCATATTTTGCAAAACGTACCTACCAGAAATGATGATTGTCAGTATTTTTGCATACAGTTGCATAGTAGGTTGCAGGAGTGCCAGCAACAACACGGAGCTCATTTAGGCGACATTGTCACACAGATAAAAAATATATTTTATGCTTATTATACTTATAATAAATATAAATAAAATAGCATTTGTCGTTTTGCCTCTATCATGTTTCTAAAAGTGCAAAAACTTATGGCCCATCCTGAATATTGTATAGAGGTATAAAAATAAATTTTTGTACTGAAAACATGCAATCTAATCTAACACAATGCCCGTTATGCGTTGTAATGCCTGTTTTTCCATCTAAGTAACTAGGAATACATTATTTTTGGTCACAAACCTCTCCAGGCTCGCAATAACTATAACTAATATGTATTATATGGCATAGTAAACGAACAAATAATTTTCAAATTAAAACTTTCGTGAGACATTATGAATACTTGAAAAACACACATGTCGGACTATTTCTGACAATAAATCGTGAGTAAAGCCGTGTTTTGTTCAAGTGAACAAATAATAGATCATTTAATATTAAATCTAAAAGTTTTCATAGATGACCATGAAAGTGGCCAAAGACCTCGAGTGCAGTGTTTGAATCGACCGGTTATTTGGTAACAGTAACTATACCCACGTTAAAATTCCATATATGGCATAATCTTAGGTTTTACCAGGAAATCTAGGCTTGTGATGCTTTGCAGTCTTTTAAAATGTAGTTATGCATGCATGCGGTAAGGTAAATGATGTCATTCCTGGGCTTTACCGCGCACCAGGTAAATACAAAATTTGAAAAACCCCCGAACCAAATAACCGGTCGTCGGTTCAAATACTGCACTCTGAGGTCTTTGACAGGATAAATTCAGGTTTAGCTGCGTAAGAAAAAAAACCGGTCAAGTGCAAGTCTGACTCGCGCGCCGAGGGTTCCGCAGTTACGTATGAAAAATAAACAGTACCTTGTAAGTACGTAACCCTAGAAAAAAAAATGCTTTTAGCAACGGGGTAACCATTTACAACCTACCTATGAAATAAATAAGGCAAAAAATAACTTTCGCAAGCTCCTATCTCCGTTCAATCGTAGAGTGTGATACGACTTTGCAAAGTTTATTCCGTTTAAGTTTTTTTTATGTGATGTATTTACAAATTCACGGTTTTCGGACTTTACTTGTGCTGTTAGACACTGCTTCTTGCCAAATTTCATGATTCTAGGTCAATGGGAAGTAACCTATAGGTTTTGATTCCCTTTGGATTCCCTTGAAAGTATCAAAATATAAGACATAAACGGCCATATCTTTTGATCGCGGTGACTTAGAAGGTTGATTTTTTCATAGCTTCAAGAAATTGCAGACCTAAGTATTTGATATTAATTTCAACTTGATAACTCCACGCGTTCCTGAGAAAAAGGTCTTGACAGACAGACAGACGGACAACCAAGTGATCCTATAAGGGTTCCTTTTTTCCTTTTGAGGTACGGAACCCTAAATAAAAAGAGTAAAAAACCAAAGAAAGTTATTACTCAAGCCACAATTTACTTTTCCTAAATAAGGGAGTTCCGAGAACGCGCGGCTTTATCGTGACATGTGGCCACTTGTCGCATTTGCAACGCACGATTCAGCATCGTTGGTGTATCGATAGAAACGCGCGACTGTAGCGGTGCAGTCGCGCTGTTTCGATTCAGCATCGCTACTGTACCGGACGACATCGGTGAGGGGATAGCAAAGCAGGGCCACGAGCGTCTGTATCTATACGCGACTGTAGCGTTGCAGAATCGCGACTGTATCTCTATAGTACCTAGTGATGCAGAATCGTGTCTGCGTGAGCTATGGTCAACGACCAGCGACAGTATCATGGCCGTTCTCCGACTATATCGCCAATGCATCGCTGCAAAAAGTCGCAGTGGGCGAGCTCCCTAAGTGTTTTGGGAAAAAGCTTGGTTTTATTAGCATGTCTGTTTGGCTCAATGGTTGACTGTTAGAAAATATCTTAAGGCATTAAGTACGCAAGAATGACTATTGCTTTTTTTATAGTAAGAAGGGGGCAAACGAGTAGACGGGTTACCTGATGGTAAGCAATCACCGCCGCCCATGGACACCCCCAACACTAGGGGAATCACGGATGCGTTGCCGGCCCTTTGAGAAAGGAGTAGGCTGACACACTGGCAGACGGCCCACCTGATGGAAAGCGGTCACTGCCAGTTGCCAGTCTAGAGAGGATGGGGATTGGGGGTGGGATGGGGATGAGGGAATAGGCCTCCGGATCTCGTCACTCACCGTACGAAACGCAATAGCAAGCTATTACTTCACGCCGATGTTCTGCGAGATTGTGGTACTACCCCGGTCGAGCTGACCCATTCGAACAGTAATCATCTAGTGAGGATCATCTAAATATTTAACTTGATCTGTATGCCTTTTTTCTACAAAACTAAGAACAAACTGTGAAAATTTTCAATTGATATTTGCTTTAAAATGGTTGTGACCAAATACTTAAATATATAGTTTGTAATATCGCCATATTTGGATAGGTCTTATTTTGTGTGTAGCAATGTAGCAATTTTGTAGCAAAATGCATTAAAGACATTAGTCTTTAATGCATTTTGCTACAAAATTTTGTTGGTGGCTACCAAAAATATCACTATATTCGCAATATGTTGAAACGTTCATTTCGTTTATTTTCTTTTCTTTGTTAGTAACTATCTAAAAATGAAAAATAAAGAAAAATATCCGAATAAAACAGTAAAATATACTAATATTATAAATGCGAAAGTGTTATCGTTTGTTTATTTATTTGTGTGTTCTTCTTTCCCGTCAAAACAGGGTGATGGATTGTTCTGACCTTTACATAGCAATAGTTGGAAGGTCGAAGAAGGACATAGACTACTTTTTATCCGGGAAAAATGCACAGTTCCCGAGGGAATAGCGTTGAAACAAGTACAAAGAGCTAAAGATAGTAATACATAAACCTTAAGTTTATTTGCCCAAACTAACGCACTGTTCGAAATTGTAAACATGATTTGATCACATCTTTAGGCCAAGCAGGTCTTACCTGGACATAATAAAAAATACATTTTGGATTATCTAGATTCAGAAATAAGAAAGAATATTAATGCCCTAAAAAGGACATAAGCACATGATTACGAAATAAATATGAAGTCGGTTAATAAAAGCACTTGTTTGGTTGCGGTCTTGAAGACTTTGGTTTACCCTAATGGGGTGGGCAGAGCCACAAGACTACTTGTGGCCACGTTCGATTAATTAGTCCTAAGATGGTATGATCAACCGTACGGTGACAGGTGATCAGCCCATCGCCCATACAGATAGTCCACCAAGTTGGCGAGGACCCGTCCCTTAGTCGACTTTTACGACATGCCAGGACGATAAGCATCTGCACGCATTCTATGCTATTTCTTCACTCCCAGTGCAGCAGAGGAGTACTTTGGTTTCTATACATAACAATATCGTAAGTTAACGGAGAATGTTTTCTGTATTTTTTAAGTCCACGGGAGTCAACATTGTCGCCTCCCGGACGTATTGACTCGGGCAATAGCTCTGCTGACACACATTCTACATTAATTTTTTTGTTAATTCCGACGTTTACCAAGAATCCATTAAATATCTGATGTCATGATTTAATATAGATATTATTTTCATAGCGCGGCCTTGCTTTTCAGTTGGTATTTCGGCTTTTATAATACATTTGCACGGCCATAATGTCATTGTTTTATAGGAAGCATAGCGACAGCTGTTAATTTCAAGTTTTCGAGTCTTTATATTTCCTTTACTTTAGTTCCAACTTTTCAGGGGTAATCGATAATACACATAATTATAGATTTAGCTGATCTAGAATATACATATCCTAACAACGTTAGTGGCCCTCTGAAAGTTTCTCACTAAGATGCGTACCAAGAAAAAATTAAAGCTCATACTTATCTACAAAACTGATATCATTATCACCGATGCAATTTTGTCATTTTGTAATTTATCGTTATCATTAATAATAAAATAAACATTTGATATTTGATAAAAGTCAATTAAGTAGGCTCGCAAACACCTGTCTAAATAGTTGTCACAGTCGTTAAAGAAAGAAACAGTAAAGCAAGTTTAACAATATTGTCAATGAAAAGTTTTGCCATGAAAATTGGTTGACATGGTAGACTATAAATTATATTTGCACCAATAAATAAGAATAAGTCGTTGGCTAACCAACGCGACATGTGACCATTTAATACCGCGACACTGTAATAAATAAATTAATAAATATTTAAATAAATAAAACACAAAATAAGTAGCACATTGTGTACGGAAGTTGCTATAGAAATCGAACCAAAGACGTCTTGTCATGGAGGAAGAACAACAACTGAGTATTCATACTGCGATAATTTCAGTCTACTGTGACAGCTGGCAGCGTTTAATCCAATGACGAAATTTGTTGACTCACAGTTATTTACGTAATATGGGATTAATTTGAAAAGTTTTTAGGTTGTTTTATCGTGTAATTGAATTTAAAGTCATCGTTGTTGAGAAATCTTAATCGAAAGTTAAATCGGTGAAACAAGTTAAAATTTGTTATACGCGTTTAATCGTGGATGATTTTACGCTTATGTAATGCAAAACTTAAATCCAAATAAATATGAACTGTTAGCTTCATTAAACTTTATCTTGACTATCATATTGAATCATCAGCAAAATGTTTTAAAAATTTAGTCAGTCTCGGTTCCCCTCCGAATGGCCTCCAGTTATCCGAAGAATTTTAGTTCGAATTTCACTTGCTCTAATTTAGCTAATCGATTGGCTGAATATGGTATTTTTTCCCTATAAAGAAAATTATGTAAAAGTGAACAATTTTAATAAAGCGCCATTATTAATCTGTAATGGTACCTAATGACAATCGAAATAGTAAATTTTATATCCGCTTGGTATGTAAACACGCAGTAGGGCTGCCCGCTGACTGTCTTTCTGCGGTTACGTATTTGATAATACTATATTAAATCGGCGTAGTATCTTTTCATGAAATATTAATTCAAATAATTATTGTAAGTTTTAATTATAATTATTTCTACTTGGTCCTTATTTCTAGTTTCAAAAGCGACTATAAGTCACTATCTTTTAAAAAAAATGAATTTTATGTAGCAAAATATATAACATTTAATTTAATATACCAAAACATAATTAACGTGAATAAATGCGCGGGAACGTATCACACTGTCCGCACCCGTACGTAACCTCAGCGCACTCGCAGCGCACACGCGATTTCAAAGCGCGTCGTTTCGGCCGTTTGTATGAAGATGGGATACTGCTTACTTGATTATACTGTGCCATTACCATAAGTTTATGCAAACCGTTCGTTCATGCATGGTGGTGGTGGTTGTAACTATAAAGTATATATACATTGATAAAACAATACAGCTGCTTTTTGAAAAATTATACTCATTCGAATCCTAACAATTATTATAAGAGAACAAATATACGTGGGGTATTTATTACAAAACGCTGTCAAACGCAATATATTCGCAATCTTATTTTTACGCTAGAAGTATGTGTGGGGTATCCACGAGTAACAGGATACGGAATAGCGTGAAAAGGGCAATGTGGTGTGGAAGAAGATGTAGTCGTGAGAATTGTGAAAGTTATGCTTAAATAGATGGTTTGGACATGTTGAGTGGATGAACGTAAGAAGACTAACGAAGCAGATTTATGAGGCGAGTGTGCATGGTGGGGTTGAAAGGGGAAGACTTCGGTGAACGTATCACAACCAGATCGAGGACGTTCTTAAGACGACTGTGAACCAAAGGCAAAAATCAGCCTTTTCATACAAAAGGCGATAACGATTTCCACCCCTTAAATGTTAACCGATTTTAATCAACTTTTAATAGGTTGTCAGTCAGAACAAAATCTAGGTCTATACGTTTTTTGAATTTTGATAAAAGATCAAGAAAGTCAAATAATGCCGAAATTAGTTTTGTATGAGAATACTGAAACCACAGTAAAACTGAATTTATTGATAATAGTGAAAATATCAAAACGTATAGACCTAGATTTTGTTCTGACTGACAACCTATCAAAAATTGGTAAATATCGATTATCATTTAAGGGGTGGAAATCGTTATCGCCTTTTATATGAAAAGCCGTAGGTTCACACTCTACTCTAAACTGGCAAGCGTGCATGAAGAACTTAATGAGAGTAGAAGAAGCGAAGATGTGTCAGGATCGTAGCAAGTGGAAATCTGTAGTCGCTGGCTAACCCGTTGGGAAACAGGCGTGATAATTATGTATATGTATGAATTAATTTACCCCAAATATAGTAGCACAAATCAAAACTCCTAATTGCTTGCGAACATCTTACCGAGCCTAGTGTTATTTTTCTTACATATTTGTATTGCGTATCGTATTTGCTGTTTTTAGGATTCCGTACCTCAAAAAGAAAAAAAACGGAACCCTTTTAGGAGCACTCGTGTGTCTGTTTGTCTTTCTATCCGTCTGTCACAGCCAATTTGCTCCGACCTACTGGACTTACTACTGGACCGATTGAGTTGTTTGGTACACATATATAAGCGGTGACCGCCACATGGACTTGTAACAGAAATAAATGTTTTTTTTTTACCCAAGGAGATATCCAGTTTCTCACCATGATTCGAAGCCAGACAAAAGAAATAAGTGCACCATTAACACGAACATTGTTTCGAAGAAATCAATGCTAGCTTCACATTCAACCATTTTTCTTGGTATAATTACCTATCTCTGTGTGTTAGTGTATTTGTACATGTTTTTATTACAACAGCTTTGTAATTTATAAACAAATTAACCAACAAAAGCATCACCCATGCAAAACAAGTTCTTATACTTCGTCGCATTAACAAATAGTTTGTTTTGTTAACATCCTACTAATATTATAAATGCGAAAGTTTGTGTGTGTGTGTGTGTGTGTGTGTGTGTGTGTGTGTGTATGTTTGTTACCTCTTCCCTTTAAAACGGCTGGACGGATTTTAATGAAATTTGGAATGGAGATAGCTTGTACCCTGGATTAATACATAGGCTACTTTTTATCCCGGAAGATTTAAAAGTTCCCAAGGGAATAACGATAATCAAACTACGCGGACGAAGTCGCGAGCACAGCTAGTAATCCATGAAGTTGAAACATGAAAGGAATTTCTGTAGGGACCCTAGTAATTTCGCAATAACTAGGCGCGTTCAGTGAACGGCGCACAGATAGGGATCAAGAGCTAAGCGTGCCATTATCCAGCTGTCGTGAACCAACCAGTTTGAAATAATGATAAACTAAAGTAGGTAGTTGGCCGAAAATGTTATAAGTTAGATATTTTATTATCGTTTCCTCACTAAATTATTCAAAATATGTGTTGGAGTAAGTTTTGTTTTTCATCTTAAAACTAATAAAAGATACTACAAAAAAATCTAAATTTGCGTTTGCAAAGTAAAATGAAGGTAACCGAAGTTTAATACGTTCTCTTGCCGAAGCGTATTATTATTATTATTACCGGAAACTATACATACAATGGAAATTATTAAATTGCATAGATAGGATAGGATTTGATACACCCTTTTTGATCAAAATTTAAAAGTATTTTAAAAGCAGAAACGATTGCTAAAGATAAATATTATTTTTATAGGACAAAAACTATTTCAACAATTTTGTATTTTCGGCGCAGAAAACGGACGGCGCTGGCGACCTAATCTGCTCGAGTACATTTATAGTATACTAAAGACAATGCATGACAGTAACCGATTTCGAAAGATGGCCTAATAAATAGTGATCATAATAAGTTGAGTAAGTACCTATTTTATTAATTAACCGCGCTAGCTATGGATGTTAAATACGCGTATGTATGTTTGTCTTTTTTTTGTAAACATCAAACAAAGCTAACTAGTATTCACGGTCCAAAGACCGTGAATACTAGTTAGCTTTTATCGCGCTTTAGGCTTTTAAATTTAACGAACACACTTTCGAATTGACCCCAATATAGGTTTAAATTTCGAGCCACTATTTAAGAGGGCACCGACCGTCCAGTGGCGCCCTCATCACTGTTATTGTGTTTTCTTTTAAAGGAAAGTATTTTATTAAAATTGAAGCCGTATAAGTTGTTACGCAACTTAATACACAACGTATATGCTATGTAATATAGCTTTGCAAAGTATAACCATCATCTAATCAATTAAATAGAAAATAGTGGCCGCTTTTTTCTGTTAAATTGTTTAGATGATGGTTATACTTTGCAAAGCTATATTACATAGCATATACGTTGTGTATTAAGTTGCGTAACAACTTATACGGCTTCAATTTTAATAAAATACTTACCTTTAATAGAAAACACAATAACAGTGATGAGGGCGCCACTGGACGGTCGGTGCCCTCTTAACACCCTGTGGGTTTTATGTAATAGTTGGCGAGTTCACGCGGTACGGTGATGTGAGGATGCGATGGTAATTATAATTTTAATGACATGTACATAATAGCAAAATTTACCCGTTATATACCCAGAGTTAGAAAAGACTGACATGCTGTAATCGTTAATTGTTTTGTCTGCAACTGGGTCACACACCCGTTAAGAAACAAAAGTTGTCTTTTCTGTGCCAAAAACTCGCGTTAAATTCTCATTTTATTCATACAGGCCAAAACTATGCATGACGGCTTACATGCGGATATATAGCCCAAATAAAAACGTCAGGCCTCAGGGTCCTTAACTTTTGGGAAAAGGGGGTGGACAGTTCGGAACCTTAATCTGTGTATGACCCAACTGTCATTCTACGTTTCGCACTCTACGATATAAGTAGTAGTAAAAGTAAAGATTAACACGTACCATGTATTTATACTTCCTTTGTCGTCTAGCCAGCATTATTTATCTTGAATTAAAATGAAGATTTCATACCTACCGTACTATCGCAAAACTTTAGATAAATACTAATCGATTCCATACAAATCGACGAACTCTTTCCTTCTATCTCGATATAGTTCTGTCGCCGTTACATTCATAAGTCAAAGTCAAAGTCAAACTATCTTTATTCAATTTAGGCTTTTACAAGCTCTTATGAAGGTCAAGGAATGAATATACCTACCACCGGTTCGGAAAATATTATCGACTTTGTTTTTGCGATGATTCGATTTTTGTAGTCTCAACGGACACTTTATTTTTATATCCGACCACAGATAAAACTTCACAATCGCTGTAAACACCTTTAGTTTTAATTTGATTACTTTGCTACCTTATCAGACAAATTGAATGGGTACTCAAGTCACAAATTTAAGCTTTCCAAGGCTCGTTATTGACACTGTGTTCTACAAAAGGTCTGGGTGCTTGTAATAATTTCCCTACAGCGACTTCTTAGAACAAAATTTTATTAATTTTCCTTTCATATTCTAAAAAAACTATTTTTAAGGGTTAATTCATTACGAGTACCTACAGTTTGAAATGTTTATACTTTTCTGTTAAAAAATGTATCGTTTTTGATTATAAATAAAAAAATTAAGGAACTTATATAGATTTTTTTTCTTACTTGAAAACCTGACCTGTATTTCAATCGTCGTGTAACTTCATCGGTTTTTTTTAATTAAAGAGATTTTTACAAAAATAACAACAACATTGGACATACTTTTGCTAGGAATCAAGAAACTTAAATATTTAAATATTAATTTCTGGACCTAGGTAGGTATATCTATCATAAGTATATATTATAGATTATAGATTACGATGTAAAAACTAGTCTTAATAATACATTTAAGATAATTATTTTTACAAATAATGGATAACCTAACCTACGAGTTTATTTATGTACATGCAAGACGGTTATGGTTCCAATCATTTTCAGACAAAAATAACTAATCTTGATGTGTTTGTGCGAAAATGATTGAAATTATCAGAAACTATTTTGTGGGGGATTTGGTTGTAAAGTTTATATTAAAATAAAAATATGTTGTTTTTATTCTTTAATTGTGAGTCCAGATGTTGATATAACCCAACTTTACTACCTACATTATCTCCTCATCAGCCAGCCTCTATCTCTCAGACTATCTCTTTCGTCAGCACTAGTGTAATAGAGACGCACTTAGAGATAAGACGGTGTTAAATTAACCTCGTGTCAACCTTGCTAGAGCCTCTGGTACCTACTTTGGACGATTCTTTTCGTACTATAATGGTCAGCAAAAACGTGAATGCGGGAATAGAAAATGTGCTGTGCCGACCGAATACGAAATGAGAAAAGGGTAGTACTATTACCACGAGTTTATGCAAACCTTTCTCGTAATAAAAAACTATCGCTCGGCCCCTTTTACTTGTATCGGTAACAAGGAGTAATTCCGATAGATTTCGATAGCGAGAACAGTTTGCATAAACTCATGGAAATGGCACAGTATAATCAAGTAAGCAGTACTCCATCTTCATACAAACGGCCGAAACGACGCGCTTCGAAATCTCGGTAAACTTCGGTACACCACAGTCGCGAGTGCGCTGAAGTTACGTACGGGCGCGGACAGTGTGAGACGTTCCCGCGCATTTATTCACGTTAATTATGTTATTTATATATTAAAAGCAAAATACATAAAATTCACTTTTTTAAACGATACTGACTTACATTCGCTTTTGAAACTAGAAATAAAGAACAAGTTGAAATAATTAAAATTAAAACTTACAAGATTGGAAGTAATATTTCATGAAAAGATACTACGCCGATTTAATATAGTATTATCAAATACGTAACCGAAGAAAGACTGTCAGCGGGCAGCCCTACTGCGTGTTTATATACCGAGCGGCCGTAAGTAATTATTTCGAGGACACTGCCGGTTCAGGCGTATGATAATGGAAGTGATGACTAGTTTTTATAGTGAGCATGGCGCATCACGTTTATGCCCAGTTTCTTATGCAAATCTATAAAAGGTATAGAATGAGGGTCTGAGATCTTTTACGATAAGGTTACGGAGGCCAAAGGGAGGAAGATGTAAACCTTGATATTCACTGCTGCCTACAATAAATCGGGTTCTTATGAATCAATATCAATTCGTCCTGAAAAAGCAAAATGTAATTGGTTGTTTTGTTTCCGAAATATGTAAATTCAATTTCTGTTTCTGCGAAAAGAAAGGTTGTTGACTTATTATAGAGCCTTCTCCTTTGACTTTTTTGGTGTATTATCGTAACCATAACACTAATAAAAATATTTAAGTATATTTATTATCTTCATCCGGAATGATGTCTCTTGCTTCTTAATATTTTCTTATTAATAGTATGTCGGTGACAGTCTTATCAAAAATAACCGGTTTTTCTTGCAATTACCCGATAAACCGAAGTCTCCTTGTGCCCATTAGCTTGTTTGTACTTTGCGAAAGAAATGTGACATCAGCATCGGAGAGTATATTCTTTCCTTATGACCATCTTGTAACACATAATTATTATGTATATCGCGTACATATGTTTGCCTATAACCATATTCAAACATTCATTGCTATTGAAGCTGCCATATCTGCAATCTTTACCGAGCTATAAAAAAGTTGACAGGTACCGGATTTATTTATCTGCATCAGTAACGCTGGTCTTTATATCCGTTTGTTATCATTAAATTTTAGTAAATCAGTATAATTTTTGAGATAACTGACCGAAAATTCATATATATATATATATATATGTGTGTGTAAAATATAGATATGCATTGCTTGATTAATAAACTTAAATCCTTACTTCCTTACTAATATTAATCGCGCTTTCACGCCAAAACTACTGAACAGATTTAAATGAAATTTGGTACCGACACAGATAGTCTAGCCTGAGAAAGCACATAGGCGACTTTTAAATGCGAAAAAGGGTTGTAAGGGGTTGAAAGGGGGGGATGAAAAGTTGTATGGAAGTATCGTCATTTTTAGAGCTAAAAGCTTGAAACTTATTTTTTAGGCTGTTGATTTGATATAAATAAATATGATATTCAAAGTATGTAAAAGTTTTACCCTCAAGAGTGTAAAATAACAATAGGGAATAGGGGATGAAAGACTGTATGGAAATATGTAAGGTGTGTAATGTGAATGTTTTATACGTTTTATCAGACCTATTCTGATGTAACATTTACGGAGTCATTACAAAATGCGAAACTGAAGAAATAATTAAAAATGTTACCCAAAGGCACTATTCCACACGGACGAAGTCGCGGGCACAGCTAGTTAGCTTATCAATCAAGTTTTGTGTGAACAGTTGTTATATTAATGCAATGTTTCAACACCCACTAGTGAGTCACAAGGTTTGTCTTAAATGTCAAGAACGAAACGTGACGGCGACGGGTCTTCAAAGCCTGAATTCCTCGATCGAATTCAAGTCCTTAAGCAAGTTTTTCTTAACGTTTTCGGAAATTCAATTTAAGTTTCACGACTTTCTAAAGAAATTACTGCACTTTAAAAGTTCTGCTCGTGCTATCAGCTGTTTAATAAATTACTAATTTTGGAGTCAAAAAATAGGGTTTTCAGGTATTATGCTTAAAAAGCAATTTCTAATGTAATACAATTTTAAGGGAATATATTATTATGTAAGTTGTAAGTGAGACCTTATAGTGTTGTGGTAAAAGATTACGGTAAACTAATCATACAGATATATTTTACAAATGTCTGTCTGTTTCTTCCGTTTTCATTCATAAAGGGTAACATAAGAAAAATACCAATTGAATTATGATGACGCATTCAGTTACGTAAATGTGCAAGTTTGAGGTGTCCAATGTTTACACTCTAGTTTTGCTATTGCTCTCTAGTAGTAATTACCAGTGATCGGCACGACGGGTGCCATATGGTGTCAATGACCTCGGTAATTATGTTAATATGGATATTCCCCGGGATTCCAGCATTCGAATCGGGAAAGGAAAATAATATATTCTCATTTCAGTAAGTAGGGAAAAGGGATTTTCTGCACTTCAAATGATTATATTTTAACACTTACAAATTTTATATGAGTGCACGTAATAAATTACGCAGTATAAAATATAACCAAAGTTTATCAATATTTTCTTTAATGAAAAATTATACATTTTATGAGTTTATTAAATATTCTGACTTCTATTTACAAATACATACTTATAAAATAACTCTTAATTTTTGCAAATCATGTCATGTCCATATTATTATTTCGTCTTTGAATCCCGCGGTGTGGCACCCATCGTGCCGATCACTGGTAATTACACAAGACTTTTTGGCACATGAAAAATTCTCTATCTATAACTCATAACTCTCCATTTCTAATGGTTAAACTACTGCCATCGGTAGTCGTTAGCAAGTTAAAAGCTGTAATTTAAAATGAATTTTGTTGATAACAGTCAGTAATTCAGTGCACATAATTCTTAAATACTATGTGATTCCCATTATCTGATTACCTTAATTGCTTAGTCTATTAGTAACCGAATCTTTCCAACGAGCAATTGCATCTAAGTAATTCACTAATCGTAAAGCGTTTAGCGGAAAGTCCTAGTTACCAGACACATAATTACTGAAATTAGGCCGGGTCTTAAAAAAGGTTCCATCAGATCAAATTTTGGTTAATCTACGCCGCTATTCGGGAACGTTAAGTGATTCTCTAGCGATTTACGGATTACGCGTCGTGCGGAAGAGTGGGATGAGAAATCTCGCTTACGAGTCGCCACAACATCACTTAGCGTTCCCGAATAGAGGCGTTGATTTATTTTTTGACATTCATGACCAAAATTTGATCTAACGGATCTTTCCGAAACCCAACGTTAATAAAATATTTGGATTCTGTCCTGACTTTAACCACATAAGTAAACATGAAGTAGTAAATCTTCGATCCTTTATCCATGTAAAGCTCAACATTTGATTCTGGCAGAATTGTATTGTGTACTCAATAATAGGGGCCATAAACAAAAGTACTCCCCTGCTGCACTGGGAGTGAAGAAATAGCATAGAATGCTTGCAGATGCTTATCATCCTGGCATGTCGTAAAAGTCGACTAATGGACGGGTCCTCCCCAACATGGTGGACTATTTGTATGGGCGATGGGCTGATCACCTGTTACCGTACGGTTCATCATACCATCTTAGGACTAATTCATCGAACGTGGCCACAAGTAGTATTGTGGCTCTGCCCACCCCATTAGGGATTTCGGGCGTGATGCTATGTATGTATGTATGTATGTATGTATGTATGTATGTATGTATAAACAAAAGAGAGGAGTAACAACATTAAAAAGGTAGAATAGTGGATTACCGCTTAAAAAAGGGTTTCATTGGCTTTGTTTTGATAAAGTCGTTTAGACGCTTGATTTTTGCATAAGGAATTACTTTTTGACTTGGCATTGATCATAAAAGATTATGCATTAGTTACTTTGAAATTACTTTTGATAAAAGTTTAGTAGTTTATGCAACGGTTGCATAATGATACGCCTTAAAACACTAGTGCGGTTTTCATGAAACGAGCCGATAGGCGAGTTTCATAATAAGATCGCACGTGTGTTTTAAGGCCAAATTATGCAGAGTTGCATACATAACTTTATCTACACACATATTATAAATCCTCCATGATGGGTTCAGAAACAATATTTTCTGGCAACAAGTTATTTGTTGCAATCGTGGCTGCATATTTCCGATATCCGGCGCATTTTCACATCACACACACTCCGAGAAGACTACTTACTATTCATATTTTCAACTAAAATGTAAATTACAAACAACTTTTTTTATTCAATTCAAAAACAATTCTACTTTCGTTTAGCAAAACACCAACATGGCGATCCTCCGTCAAGACCATTTTTTTTTTAAATCATAGACAAACGGATGAAGTCTCTATTCTCACGTCACTCGAGATCAAATATTGTGCAGTTTATATTAAAAAAACATACTGAATTGAGGTTTCGTATCAATAACTGTTTTAATATCTATGGATACTAGAATAGAGACCTACTTGAGTTTTGACAGCTGTTCCAAATTTAATCTCATTTATTTACTAAAAACGATAAAGAAGTCATGTTATTTCTTTATCGCAGCACTGGTTTTTCCTAATTGGTTGTCAAAATGGTGGTCATTTCCTACGGTTTTTGATTAACCAATGGAGGTTTTATGATATGGGTGTAGATAAAGTCTGTTTCTTCATAGTTTAAGGCCCACTTGCGCCGAAATCTTAAACGCCTTTAAGGTATCTCAAAATGTATAAACTGTCAGTCGTTAACGATTAACGATTTAAATCATATTTCAATTATATTTACGACATTGGTGCAAGCCGCCCTAAAGCCTATCGGACTAGGCTAGAGAACAAGCTATATAACTAAACATCACACTTTTTCGACTTAACGCCCTTTTCACTAGGACCCCAGTATTTTACTCGAGTGGCGAGTAATTTAGTAACTAAACGTGTCTGAACAATGAAAATGTAGTCGATTAGTTTAGCAAATAATTTACTCGAGTCGATCCATTTTGAAGTGCAATAAATATTTGACTTTGACTTTGACTTTGACTTTGTTCTGTTTAATCGGGCGACTAGCACCTCCCACCACATATCACTGGCTAAATAAATCTGAACTTGTGGTTTTAGTCAAGTTCATTTTACAAAACACTTCACTTGTGTATGTACACGGCCATAGTGCGAACGGTTTTTGGCCAGTAGCGTGTATTTTGGGTACTAAATTACTCGCCACTCGAATAAAATGCTAACCTAGTTTGAACTAGGCTTCAGAGGGTGACAAAAGTGACAGCACATGCTTACGAGTACAACGACGGAAATAATCTATCCAAATGCGAGAATATTTAAATCTTTTGTATCATTTCAGGATGATAACTTATAACTTTTTGGCGTACAAAATTATTTGAAAGTTTGAATCTCTTTTTAACTCGAAGAGCGATAGCTTTACGGATATGTTCATATACTAAACTATTATTTTAACAAATATCTAAAAATGTGTAGAATAACATGTCGAATTATCATTCAGAAATAATACGAAAAGTAAAAAATAAATAATTTGATAAATATTTTTCACGTTGCCAGCATTGTGCTGTCTGGAATATACCCTCTTAAGTGTATGATGACACTTTAATTCAAAGTTTCACAGGTAGTTTCACAGTAAATTGTATTTAATTAAGTTAAATGATTTCCGTGGTTTTGTGTATGCGTAAGATCAGGATTTCCGTAAGGTAATTTACCGTTTTCTTGGAAACTAATGTTAATTGATATAACATTTTATAATGGCTGTGTATGTGAGTGTCAAAAATATCGGTTAATATTTTAGTAGAATATATAATGCAGATTTGGGTATTGTAAAGGCAAACTTTTTTTTATTTAAACAAAAAGTTGATTGTACCTATACGAATTTCTCTGCCTTCAAATCTCTTACGGGAATCAAACGGCAATCTTTCGTTGTCCGATGGTAGAATCAGTGGGCCGATCGGGAACAAATAAATGAAGGCAAAGCCATACCTTTTTACCTGTGACTGGGAATGGAGTAGCCAAAATATTTCCCAATCAGACTAGTGCAGTACAATGCACGAATAAACCTATCCACCAGTAGGTGTACTAAATGAATAGTTCAACCATCTTGGGAACTAGTAGGTATTTGTCTGTCAAAAGCCTTATTATAAGAAGGTGACATTCAAATAACATTAGACGTTATTCGGTTCGACTATAAGAAATTTTCCTATAGCAAAATACCTATAAAATATTTTTTTATTTAAATACCATGTCCCAAAAGGGATTTCCCATCGGCAGTAACTTATAGTTTCAAAAATGATGAACTTTCATACAAAGTTTCATCCCTTGTTTAACCTCTTTGGGGGATCAAGGAGTACCACTTAGGCTGTGCGATGTCAGTGTTAGTGTTAACAATTTTATTAAGTAGATTTGCTACCTATACCATTTTTATCTACTTGCAAAAGCAGTAGAAAACTACGGGTGCTGCAGCATTTATCGATATTCTTCCAACTAAGCTTATTATCGTCGGTGAAACCGCAGTACCGCGAAACCGGCGAAGCATATAAGGGCACAAATGTATTGGCATATTTTTGATGTACCGCCTTGTTTTTAACTCGTTATACGACCTTAATTGCTATTTTAAATCTTATTAAAATGATTACTGCGATAATTAATTTAAAAATACTTGCTTTTTTACGATTTGTTTTAAGAACAAAATTCTTTGCCAGGATGAAATGGAGCGTGTATTCATTGTACAAAAACGAAGTAATCCATTTAACGGATCCCTTCCAGTTAACGTAGAATGCTGAATTAAGGGATAAAAAATTAAACCGGCATGGAGTGAGTAAGGTGTAATTACATTATTAAGCAATTTGCTAACCTTTAATCTAATTACAGCTTAGTTGGGTGCAATAACTCGGCTAGGTACCAAACTAATTAGTTGTTCATTCCGCCAACTTTCATTTTATTTATTTTGCATTTAATTAAACTATGTAAGGTTTTGTATTGTTAAACGGTTAAAATTTAAATACAAAACATAGCCAAATCAACTTATAAATGTAAACTATGTTGTTTACGTAA
The DNA here is from genome assembly GCA_947859335.1 of Tortricodes alternella. NCBI lineage: Eukaryota > Metazoa > Arthropoda > Insecta > Lepidoptera > Tortricidae > Tortricodes > Tortricodes alternella. The sequence continues at coordinate 12,652,180 of OX401977.1, forward strand.
ATTAAAAGCAAAATGATAGACCGTAGACAATTTGTTTCGAAGTACAATTTAAATATGCCAAACAATGCTTCAAGCCTCGAACTTACTCAACCGTTTCAAGCAAAAACAAAACAAATCGCAACTAGCACAAATTATGCAACCAGGCATTACCTCTCAATCCGTTCTCTTAGACCGCCCTTTGGTACCTACACATCACTTTCAAATGTTCACAATGCGCACGCGTCACTTACAGCCACTCACGCGTCGTTACCCAGCGATGAACAGAATAACACTGCAAGATTTTGCGAAACCTGCGTTGCGTTGACGCAGGACCTTGCAACACCAGTCAAAACACCTTTGAAACCTACCATACTCCCCCCCGTTTCCCACCCAAATACGCACCTAAAAGAGAGAGGAAAGGGTCTCACAACTTGGTCCTGGTACTTTAATGATAATTGGCCATTATCGGCCCATATGAGAGGCTTCGATTGATGTGTCAGTTTCAAGTTCACTGACTTTCCAAGTGGAGGGGAGTGATCTTATTTTGCGGGGAAAAGGGGAAATTGCAATGGCCTTGATTAGAGCTTGCTTGTGGCATACCAAACAGGGCATTTAAAATCAAGGATTCTCCGGCCATGGAAAAATAGTTTTTAATACATTGAATTAAGGCTAGTAACGTAAACTCCAAAGGGTAATAGATTAAGTATATTATTACTATGCAATGTTGCACGAGTAGCCCTTCGTGTAGCTATGTTCGGTATGAGACAAAACGAAAGACTGTTCTACATTGATGGACTATGTGAACTGACTGCACGAGTAGTGACTGTATAACTTACCTAGCCGGATAGCGGGTTCAATCCTGTCAGTAGATATAATTATGCTCTCATTGTGTAGGTAAGTGTACGTCTGTCTCAAGGACTTGTCTGTGTATTTGAGCCTGTTTAAAGCACTATAAATACCAAATTTTAATAAGTAAGAACGTTTAAATTGATTTTATTTTACGTAACCACAAAAAAAACGGACCTTGGTATTATGCAAATTTGATATCTTAAAAGCAAAGACGTCACTTTTTAATTGACATCGCCATACGAGTAAATAGGATTATAATGAAATTAAAATAGCAGTAATATATTTCGTTATCCCATTTTATTTCTAATCTACCTACATTTTGAAGATGAAATCTTTCCGTCATAAGTTTCTGCAAATTCTGATTTTTAATACTACCTACATTGTGCATCTAGGGCCGTAAGAAGGGATGACCAACGAGTCTATTAGAGAAGCCCGACGCCGAAGGCGGAGGGCTTTTAATGCCTCGAGTTTGTTATCCCCTTACAGCTCGTGATACACACAATGTTTTTCATCACATTTTTGAGGAAACGACATAAAAATTAGACAAAAAAAATATTCTCATTGTACATCATTGAATTACCATCAGGTGGGTAGAATACTGTATGTTGCGTCGGTTGTGCGCTAGTTCTATAAGAAAACGATCCCCGCCGGACCCGGCGCGCACGCTCCGCCGGACCCAGCGCGCACGCCCCGCCGTCATCGGGAGTTATTATAAACCATACCAAATCCATAACTCCCGTGGGAGGGTAATCGGCTATAGCTGCTCTATACGCCTGCGTATAATAACACCCTTTCCGAGCAAGTGTGATGAAAAATAAGTTATACATTTTATACAGTTAAACAATTCACACCACGTAACTTTGCGTCTGTGAAGTTAGCCTCAAGCCGTGTTCGGCGCTGTTACCCTCATGCCGCTGCGCCCCTCGAACTCCTTTGACACCTAAAAACGTTAATTGCGACCTAGGGTTGCCAACCGTAATATAATATATAGTATTGTACTATATTTTGGCTCTGTGTACTATACACTGTTGAAGAAATATATAGCACGCAAAAATACAATATTTCGGCCAGTCCTTACAAATGGGCTTTGAATTGGCCAGTTAAAAAGGCATTTTCGCAACTCGGATAGCCACAAGATGCGCAATGTTAGTAAGATAAATATTGTATATTATATTTCATCAATCATACCTTACACTATTTTTAAAAGGTTTTTCCTTAAAGTACTATATTTTGTTTCAATGTACTATTTTATTTATACATTTGACTGGAAAATACTATATTTGCCCCTTAAATAGTTGGCAACCCTACTGCGACCTTATAGTAGCTAATTTCACACGGAAACTTACGTGGTGCGAATCTTACTAGAGTATACTTCGTTCTCGGAAACATTACCACACTTCTGAAAATTGTCTGCATCTAACACGTAACTAAACGACCTCACTTGACCGTAAAAAAGTTATTACCTTAGCCACAGAATTAAAATGCCTCAGCATCGACTGCAGACCTGCAGACGCCAATGCATGTTGCGTTCTCTCTCTCGCACTCGATATTTAATCGTCATGTTAGAGAGTATAACGAATAAATTACTTTTACATTAGTGTGAGTGCCTAGCTAGTTCAATAAAAAATTAAGGCCATAGGACGTTCTGTGCTTTATTTTGGTTGGCATTTAAATCCAAATCATTGGCGTTTTTATTTATAAGCAAAAGTAAAAATAATAATAAGCGTTATAGTTTTACCATAGTATAAAGAGGAGGAAGTAAGTTATCTTCATACAAACGCACCGCGCGCGGCTTGTATGTGTGGGCCAAAGTATCTATGCGTCGCCGCACGTACAAATCTCGACCCGCTTAGTAAGGGGAAATGGGTCGAGATTTTGTTTAAGTGGGCGTGCGGCGATGCGGTGCGTTTGTATGAAGATAACCTACTTCCCTTCTCTTTATACTATGGTAAAACTATAACGCTTATTATTATTTTTACTTTTGCTTATAAATAAAAACGCCAATGATTTGGATTTAAATACCAACCAAAATAAAGCACAGAACGTCCTACGGCCTTAAATTTTTATTGAATAATTTATTGAAAAGTAATAGATTGTTTAGCAAGGGGTGTAAGAGATTAAATAGCACCCGAGATGTTTAGGCATAACGATTCAAAGGTATGTAATGATCATTAAGATTAGAGTTGAACACTGCTTCTTATCATTACTGCGAGGAAATTAACAAAATAACACATGTCTATTAATTGCAGTTGAAGCATAATTCGAAATTTAACAAACAAAGAAACTACTCAAACATTACGAAAACATTTAGTACCTATTTGGTTTTATAACACAGTCTATAGAGTGCATCAGAAACAATTCAATTGAAAACAGACTACAGATAAGAAAATTCAATGTCCTGCGTCATATTGGGTTTGTTTACTTTGCGTAGGTTCCGACAAGGATAATTAATACTATGAGGATACGTTTATTTTTACCCACAATTGCAAATTTGAATAATCAGCAACGCAAATGTAATAGGGCCGCACTCATACTCATAATCATTGAACCATTATAGTATTGTGTTCCTTTTTCAAAATGTCCATACAAAACCTCCACTTAAGATCATGTTAATCATTCATTATCTGACTCTGAGTAGCTCCAATAGTGACCGGATCCAGATTTATTTACGAAATAATTTTGAAACATTATTCTATTTTACAATATTAAGAATGAACTTCATAAGCATTACAAGTATCACGTATAGATAGATTAAGTAATAAATATTTACAACTAACATTAATAATTACAAAATATTCATATTCATATTCATATTCGTTTATTGCATTTATGTGTTACAAAGGTCTTAAAACTATTACATTTAGGTCCAACATAAACCCTGTAAGGGCACAGCAATTTACTTACGCTTCATTTATTTGCATAACTTATAATTAACCCTTATAATCAAAGAAAATAAAAAAGTATATCATTTACATATGTGTATATTATTACCAGAAATTTTTATTTATATTTTTTTTGTTCTTGAAAAATAGTCTGTTCAATGTTTGATTACAAATTCTACTAAGGTGATGAATCTAATTTAATGATGTAAAATGTTTTATTGGAATAAAATATTATTATTGGGAACGGCAACTGTTGGATCGAATATTGTGGTTTTCGTATAGTTTTCAGTCGGTCGAAAGAAAATCCGAGTGGTTTTATATAAAATTCAAGTAATTTTTTTTGTATAACGAAAACCAAGACAGCTGGCATTGAGACAAACAACACATTAATACAAATTTCCTTGTTAGATGAAGTCAGATGGAAAGGTAAGGGCACTTCACCTTTCCTTCCTTTGATGAAAGGTAACGTTTATACACGCATGTCCGTCTTGTATGTTTTGAAAAAATATATTGAGACCATAGGCTTAACGCTTTTTAGGGTTCCGTACCCAAAGGGTAAAACGGGACCCTATTACTAAGACTCAGCTGTCCGTCCGTCTGTCTGTCTGTCACCAGGCTGTATCTCATGAACCTCGATAGTTAGACAGTTGAAATTTTTACAGATGTATTTCTGTTGCCGCTATAACATCAAATACTATATAAACAACAGGATAAAATAATTATTTAATGAGGCTCCCATACAACAAACGTGTTTTTTTTTGCCGTTTTATAGATAATGGTACGGAACCCTTCGTGCGCGAGTGCGACTCGCACTTGTCCGGTTTTTTTGTTATAGAAAAACGCAGCAGAGGTAGCGTTTTGTTTTCAGCGAGTAGCAAGTTTGTAACTTTAAAAGCGGTTTATTTATAAAATAACACAATGAAAATGGTTGATTAAAATCAAAGTTAGAACACGGAAATTAGATGACGTATTTTTGCCAGCACAATGTCAGCACTCCCTCATATTGTTCAGTTTCCATCATAATGAATCAGAATCGGACATGCTACAGTGATCTAGCTGTGCCTAACTACTGTAAGCAGTCTCTTCATAAGATGACGAATGCGCTGGCTATGTGCATTCAGCCAATAATGATCATAGGCCATTGTAAAACATGAGACAGCAATTTCATTGTGTCGTGATCTGTTAATGATATCATTATAAAGTAACATATTGTATAGACAACGACATCCTCTCGGGTATAAATGCGTATAAGCCAAAAATTAAATCTGTGCCTCCCGTGATAAGAAATTCGTTGTACAAAAATATTTAAATAAATTTAGTGTTATTTTTTCAACTTTCTAGGTTCCAGCTACGTACTCGTATTGAATGATTGATTTTAAGGGTTGGTACAAATCAGAAAGGTTTAAACGGTTCCGTGCAAGAGAAATATTTTTATTCTTAGCTTTATATTTTTATTCTCAGTGTGTGTGTGTGTGTGTGTGTGTGTGTGCTAGAATAACAATAACCGAATTCTCTATAGTATGCTTACATTTAGACATACGCAAGGTTATACCTATCTCAGAGACTTTGAATAATATAAAATTCAAGCAATTTGTTAAATTATGGTTTAGATAAGACACATTTCGGGTCCGTTATTTTGCTTACTCACTACTTTACTTACTTACTAAAGGTCAGATTTCTTATTCTAGCTACTATATTTCGAAATCTTTTTCAACGGGCCGCGTAAACTTGCATACTTTGCTGTATTTTTTCATGTAGGCTAAATACTTATATTAGTATTAATTATAATAATTTGAGGATTGGATATTTGTTAGATCATTTTCACAACAAGTATTTTTTCATAGTAGCAAATTTTCACATAGCATTTTTTCATAGTAGCGAATTTTCCCATGGCATTTTTTCGTAATAGGGAATTTTCTAATTAGCTTTTCTTCATGTAGCGTTTTTTTCATATAGCATGTTTTAATGTTCGCGTTTATTTTAATCGCCTAAATTATTAGACGCAAATATTTCCAGTAGCATTTCATCCCAACCATGGATTTTTACGTTGATATTTTCCTATTAATATATTTTCCCATCTTATGAAACTTTTTACGCTCATACTAGTCCAAGCATTCTAGATATCAATGTATGAAAAATTGGTAAAATGAATATTTGTCCTACGAATTCGGAAAATAATCCGGAGAACAAAGAGACCATTTCAATTAGAATTCAATCGATATTTCTAGGTATATCTACCAAACTTGTGTGTTATGAACTTACAAGTTCCCTTTATTGTTGTACGCCATACGTATTTGTGAACATTTAAGGTTGGGTTAATAAAGATGATATGCCCGATTACGTAACAGTTTATTGTACCGTTAACTCCGTACACATAAACCGTTAAGGACTCATGAAAAACTTCCGACGATAATTTAATGAATAATCGAAAAACTTGTCAGTTTTGAGCGTAGAAATCTCCAAAAAAGGAAATATATTAAAGACACTGAACACTTTACTTTATGAAAAAGTGCTAACATGCTTTTGAAGTTAACACATAATGTCGGGATAACTTTGCTAATTGGTCGGCAAGGCTAAACATTGGTCTGAAAACAGTTTAAAGGTGCTAAATGCACTTTCATTTTCACTCACGGCTAAACACGACTCTCACTTTTAGAATATTGAAAAATTCCGTTGCACATCACCTTTATAGTTACTTATAGAAATATACCTGGATACAAGCAGACAAGCCAGACAGGCCCTTCCGGTGATCAACCCCGGATTATCGCGTAAGCTGATAAAGCTGAAGAGGCCCCAACTCCGTCTTTTGACAGGAGTTGTAACTGGACATGCTCTTTTAAACAAACACCTATTTAATCAAGATGTTACAGACAGCCCTTTGTGCAGAAGAGACAGCCACCCACGTCCTCCTGGAATGTCCCGGCGTGGCTAACTACCGGGCAACACACCTCGGGAACCCGTGGTCGCTCTTGGAAGTCGTCGGCAACATCAAGGGTCTGCTAGGCTTCCTGCAGGAGCTGGGCTGAGTAGTGATGCCAACCCACACCACTGAAACTAGGCGCGATTAAGACGTCGAGTTGCGGAAACCCCGCCCGCGCGAACTATATAACTATAATATACTTATAGAAATATATATAAAAATGAATTGCCGTTCGTTAGTCTCACTAAAACTCGAGAACGGCTGAACGGATTTATCTTATCTTAGTCTTGAAATGTTCGTGGAGGTCTAGGGAAGGTTTAAAAGTACCTACATCGGTTACTTAAATTATTATTCTTCGCAGACGAAGTCGCGGGCACCAGCACGGGCCCTAGTCGTTTTTTCAAACTTCTCCAAGATCATCATCATCATAAATATGTATGTTCTACTGTTTGGCACAGATCTTCTCTCAGAGTTGAGGAACTGTAAGCAGTAGTCCCAGTGCACCCTCACCATAAATAACGTATTCAATTAACATAATTAATGGTAGCGCTAACATAAGGTAACGCTTTGTCCTGCAACATTCCAATGCAAAATTTGCAAGACAAAGTGATTAAAAACAAATCAATTTTGTAACCTATTGGTTTCCGAATTGGCTCGCAGGTGAATTCATGAAAGAAGTGTTATTTACGAGAATTAGAAGTGAGTCAAAACTTAGTCAACTTAAAAGGTTTTGAATTGGAACGATAATATTCTTCTAACATAGGTTAAAGTTCCAATAACAGGTCACTTAAGAAGATGTCTTTCAGTGACTGACCATTATATCTAATGTACGAAGACAAATACTCGGTTAATAAAAATTTAACGCTTAAAAGTTCTCATGTTCTGGATCCTAGGGCGTCTATTCGGGAACGTCTAATGGCCGAATAAGCATTTGACTAGATATTAAGTAGTTAATTGTCCCTCAACTAGTTGTCAACCTATACAGAAACGTCAGTGTAACGTCACTTTAATTCAAGGCTCAATTTGAGTGGCCTTTCTGAATTCGGCCATAAGTGATACTGCAGCGACCTGCGAGCGAGACTCGCATCTTGCTCTTATGCATTATGAGTTGTGCGGAAGAGTGAGATAAGAAATCTCGCTTGCTCGTTACACATCACTTGTCTTAGCGTTCCCGAATAGAGGCTGGGCTCTATTCCGTTCCCGAATAGAGGCTGGGCTCTATTCCGTTCCCGAATAGAGGCTGGGCTCTATTCCGTTCCCGAATAGAGGCTGGGCTCTATTCGGGACTGCTAATGGCCGAATTTAGAAATGCCACTTAAGCATTTGATGACAGATTAAACAGTTAAATGTCCCTCAACTATTTGTCATCCTATACAAAAACATCACTCAAACGTCACTTCAATTAAAGATCAATTTGAGTGGCCTTTCTGAATTTGGCCGTAAGTGATTTAAATACTATTTCGTCACTAAAATGCCAAAACCGCAAATTTGTCATTGTTTTGTACGTGTATGACGTATATTCGCGTTTTTGGCGTTTAAATACCTCATCTGTGAAAATTTCAACTGTCTAACTAGCACAGTTCATGAGATACAACCTGGTGACACACGGACGGACGGACGGATGGACAGACGGACAGCGGAGTCTTAGTAATAGGGTCCCGTTTTTACCCTTTGGGTACGGAACCCTAAAAAGGTGTTTGTTTATAATCTGATTCAAATGAAATTGACCTTACCTGTGTTGACGTGTAAATTATGTCACCAAGTCTGTGCACAGAGCATGAAGTGTGAACTCATTGTCATGACGCGGCCCTGGCATGAATCACGCCAAGTAAAACAATGGGAGAGGGGGGGTAGGAGGGTAACTTTGTAACGAATCCTGACTTAAATCGCCTCCTCCGATATTCCTCGCTTAAATCTCGACATGTGTTGCTATGCACAAGATCTGCCGCTCTTATCTTCGTCGCACACTTTTTATGGTTAGTCAGCCGCAAAACGTCATTCCGCGTTATAACATGTAGGTACCTACATTAGGGAAATCTCACCACAACACCGCAGTGGTCTAGTTCCAATTACATTGATGATTTGTTATGCTTCTCGCAGCTGAATGGGAATTAATTTCATGACTGTTTTGTAAGGAAAATACTTACGGGAAAATAATATATCATGGACGATTAAAGTAAGGGGATAGTCAATCTTCTTACAATCAAGCGTTCCTGGGATAGAGTAATAGTATCAGTAAGTTTTCGAAAAGCTGGTAGTTTTCACAAACGATGTGTAAAGGAAAGATGTACTACACGTGCCATTTTGCTCAATAAATTATGCTATACAGGCTATGTAGCGCCATCTAGTTTAACTGTGTTTTAGCAGCTTTGGCTTATTTCCGAGGTTGTCGGTCTTGCTGTTTAATAATAACCACGGTACATAGTATATTAATTAAACTACCTTAATATCTTCGATAGCAAATTAATTAATTCCCGTGGCAAAATTTCTAAATTCATCGGCAAAGTATTTATTTACACGTACATATTTTGCAGTGTTTACTTAGAAAATGTATGGAAACTCTGAAGTAGAAGCGTTTACTTATTTTTATTCACATTACCAAGTGTGTACATAACAGGTAAAATTAAGCTAGTGTTCGGTGAAGTGAAAACAATTTACCCAAATGTAAGATTCACCGAGACGAATACGTAATTTTTAATATTAATCCCCAGCAAGAAAATTCCTAACTTTACCTATACTGTACCTATCAGCAATATCTGTATTAATTTGGATAGAGGCACCTAAAAAGCAAGGCAGAAATGGTGACTAATTTAGAAAAGCTATTATCTCGAAATTAACCTTGCTTATGCCATAATTATCCTTGTCTTAATTTATTTGAAGAAGACCTTCGGTACGATAGATTACATCCGGGACGCCTTGGGCAACTAAAGCCTGATATTGTTAGTTACCAAACATTGCAGATTGGATAACTTAAGGCGCTCGGAGGCGGTTATGCAGTCACGTTCACTTGTAAATAAAATCTTCTGGTAAATGTTTGGTTTGATCCCTCCCTTCTTCTCGGCTTCTTCCCTCATGAAGAAGCTGAACAATAATATTTATTATTATTCTTACTAATGTCCTATCCTATCCTACTTCCTTTGTACCAATACCAATACTTATTCTACTAGTCCAATTAATGCTACTAATGTTGTAAGTGCGAAAGTAACGGCTGAACGGACTTTGAAAACATCATGGCATATCATATATACCTTAGGTCCTAGAATAGAACATAAGATACTTTCTATATACCGATTTTTTTTTTAATCCCGTAGTAGTAACTATACCCGAATTCCACGCTTACGAAGTCGCGGGCAGAAGTTAGTAATATTATAAATGCGAAAGTGTGTTCGTTTGTTTCTTTGATCCTTTTTTACGTCAAAACGGCGACGGAATATCTAACTTGATTTTTTAGGGTTCCGTACCTCAAACGAAAAAAACGAAACCCTGATAGGAGCACTCGTGTGTCTGTCTGTCCGTCTGTCACAGCCAATTTTGTCCGAAACCGCATAACGTAAATAAATTAATTTTAAACATGGGGGCCACTTTTAGAAAATTAAAAAAACAATAAGTTTTGCAAACAATATCATGTGACATGTATATCAAATGAAAGGGCTCATTGTGAGAATCTTAAATATATTTATTTTACAATTTTAAGATAAAAAATATTTTGGAAGTTATTTAGGAAAATAGGCGAAAATTTACCATCCCTTAACTCCGAAACTACTGGCCTAAAATTTTGAAAATAATACAGTAAATAGTTCTTTACCTATAGATTACAGGAAAACTTTTAAGAAGTCTATGGTATTAATAAACTAACATAAGAAGTTTCCGTTAATCATGTACGCAACGGAACCCTCTCCACGCGAGTTTAACTCGCACTTATCCGGTTTTTTGCATAGCGATGAAGGGAGGCCGGAGACATTACATCCATCTGTTCTCTGCGCCTTACTTTTTGCGCTTGCCGTTAACAGTAAAACCAAGATTCTCACGAAAAACAAATTTATTTAGGAAATGACCTTCATTCTCATTGACTATGACATTCATTCATTCTCTGAAATCTTAAACACAGAACATAATAATTTAGGATGACTTAGATGACTTAGGATGATGTTTTATGTACAAAAACACATTTTACTTATCTGCGGTCGAAAAACTAATATTACTTTTTATGAATTGTAGTAAATAATAACGTACCAGTTAATTTTTAAAAGTATGAACGTTAAAAAACATAGATATATTTACAAATCATCGTTCGTTTTATACTAATTTATTACATACTATTTTGTTTATCACGTATAACAAGTACATTGAGCAAAATTCTATACTTAAATAACACTTTATCAGTACGAACGTGATAGTTGCAAAATTATCGTCTCACTTTTCTCGAATATTTCACAAAACAATTCTAAAGTACCACTTACCGCCTGTGACAAGAAAACATACTGCCTCATTCGAATCTTATCTCATAACTTCTTTTAGGTAAAGCCAGCAACACAATAACTTATACGTATAACTTTGCAATTTATAGATTAATGCGTCTAAACAATGTCTTTTCACTAACGCGTCCATTATTGGTCAATTCATTCATAGCGTGGCTGTGATTGGCCGGTGCCCTTTGCCGTGGCATTGCGGGCCCATGTGATGCGGTACAGGAATTGGCTGCCTTCTTCTCCTGTTTCTATTACCTATGTAAACAGACCAGAAAATATTAAAAACTATAAGTACCATGGAGCCAATTCGAAAGTGTGTTCGCTAAATTTTAAAGTACCTAGACTTGAACTAAAAAACTTCAAACTCGATTTTGATAGCTTGGTGCTATACTTAGAGTATACAATAATAATAGAGTAAACGTTGATACCGTCAAGCCATGCCGCCTATAAAGTCAACTACAGGCCACACGGATTAGTACAAAACACATGCGCATTTGTTTGGCCTGTAAGGTTATGATACGAAATAATATTGGCAATTTAACCTTTTTCGCACGCTTAAAAATAAAAGGAAATAAGTCCAAATGAAATTAACTTTTGTTTTAAACTTTACTCAACCGCGTTAGAATTGAATTTGGAATGGATTTGTATTTCACATTATTTCTTTTTAATTTTAAACGAGCGATTTATTTGTGACAGCATTATTACCACCAAATTAAGAAGAGTTCCAATCTTCTTAATTTGGTCATACTGTCACTTGTCAAGAAACATGTTTGAAATCGACGTGCTAATAAAATACAGCCATCTTGTGTTTTCACTAGGGCGCTGATGTTTGCGGGAGTAGCATAGCATTACAGTCGTAGGTTCAATTAATATACAGCGTATCTTTTACTCTATTTTATAATCTAAGGTGCTATACAAAATCGAATTCGACGTTTCTTATTTTAAGTTAAGGGAATTTTAAATTTACTCGTAACCATTTCGAATCGGAACGAATCACAAGGTAAATATCAAAAGTGGAATAAATAAAAAAGCAACTCGCCTGCGTGATGGGCCTTGTGCTGACGACAGGCGCGGGCAGAGCCGGGTGGTTTCCGCTTGAAGAATTGGCCTGTGAGCCGCTGCTAAACGCATTCCTCACCTTCTGGTCCATCCAGTTCTGCAACAGAAAGAAAGAAAAAACATTTATTCGTAAATAAAACGCAAACAGCGTATATTTATCAGCAGCGTTCACTTTCCGTCAAATAATAACCTGCATTATTTGACGGAAAGTGAATGCTTACCATCTCACGTACTCTCTCTTTATCCAATATTATCAATAACAGCGTGTTAAAGCGAATTTACGTCGTCGAAAGATTTTATTCACCGAAATTTTCGGTTGACTGATCAAGAACTTAATTTGATTCAAAATTTCCCTCTTAATTCTGCTCTGATTCCCATTCACTGGAAATTGAAGTACGACGCTTTTACTTTCAACATCGCTTACATCTTTATGCTAATCAAATCCACTTATTGTAAATTGTTCTTCAGGTAGGTAAATGAAAATACGAGGCAAGAAAATTATATATTTTTCATAAAAATTCAAAGAATCCGTTTGCCCGTAGGTCTCGCAATATAATTAATGAATTAATGTACATCTTTCTTTCTACAATTTATTAATTAACTGTTTATTAATTAATTACCGTAGCACTCTAAATATTTAACAGATAAGTTTTGTATATAACAAACCATTTTTAACTTGGGTTGGAATGAAACACCATACAAGCGTGCCTGGCTCTAATCCAGCAAGTAGATAACCGCACTGTTTTCTACAATATTTACTAGTCAGCGAAATATTTCGTTTCGTATTTTGTTTCCATGTTCCCATATTTGAGTTCTCAAGTGAGTTAGGTATTTATTTGTAGCCATAATAAAAAAAATATGTAGTACATAATACCTTTTCAATAACATAGTTTTCAATTTTGTTGGCTCTACATCCATTTTGCCCAAGTTATTTTTGCATTTTATTGAAAAACTATATCTGTACGTATAGAAGCGTTGGGACAATTGGCTTGAAAAGCGCAGATCATGACAATAGCTTTCACTGGATTATTCGAAGTTTGTGCCATTATTGTTTCTAATTCTGCAGGATATAAATTCCGCACATTTCTGCGGATTTTCCGCGTATTTGATCATATTCGCTATTCTTCACAGTCCTTATTTATATACAATCCCGTATCTTCCTATTCGCGAGTCTGCACAATATGAATTCCACACAATTGCATTTGATCACATTCGGTATTCTTCACTGTCATTATTTTTATATAATCTTTGCGATTATGCTCAATATGATTCTACAAAACTGCTGTAAATGTATCTGGTCGATTAAGTGACTCTACCTGATTAAGGGTATATTTATTTTAATTTTATGTAAGGCCGTAAAACGTACAGAAATTGGTGTAAAAGATGTATAATGCATATTTTTGTTTTATTTCTTTCACTTTTTATTTTCCTTTGTATAAATAAGATTTTAAAACAACAACAAGAAAAGTCTCTCTCATCATAATCATTTAAGCAATATTTCACTAATCTCATCGACACCTTTACGTCTGTTAGGTAATGAAAAGAGATCTCTTAAAGGATCAGAAATGAATAATCACCGCAAAAAAGTAAGTAAATTGCTCATTTGTTTTCAATTCTGTCTTAGAATGGTAAGAGAAGAGGAAAATAAAAAGTTAAAATGGGAATATATCCCATAAAAAATAATGGCTGTGAAGAATAACGAATGTGATCAAATGAAGTTGTGTGGAATTCATATTGTGCAGAATCGCGAATAGGAAGAAACGGATTGTAGAAAAATAATGACTAAATAGTTAAATGCCCCTCAACTATACAAAAACGTCACTTAAACATCACTTTAATTGAAGATCAATTTGAGTGGCCTTTATGAATTTGGCCATTTGTCTCATAATAGCTGGCCATTTGTCGCATAATAGCTAAGTCTCAGGTACCTGTGCGTCCAGTCTGGCTTCCTCTTATCACACAAGCCGTTACATCTTGACTAGAGGGCTGCAGTGGCGCTTGCTTACACCCAGATTTGTCAGAAAAGCAGTCCCTGCAAATGTATTCACGTTATATATTTAGGAAAATATAGGTCAAATAGATAGGATTTTTTCCTATCTAGTTTGTGAAAATGGTAGTTTGGGATTTAGGCAGGAATCAAATTTGGTATGTGTAGGTGTTTAGGTATAAAAAGTTGGCAGTTATATCTAAACTTGTGCTGTATCTTATAACGTTGTCGTCTATAGTCTATAGGTATATAGATATCTAGTATTTAGTCGTCTTGTAACGAGGCTTGTAACATATATAGAGCTTTATTTTAGTACCTACGTATTATAAAGTACCTACTTGAACTATAGAAAGAATCAGTTGAAAAGTGCAGTGCCATTTATAAAATAACCTGATCATAATTACGTACCCGTTATCCTGTATAAAGCAAGGATTTACCAGTGAGGCACTTAATTGTAAGTAGAGTAGTTAATAGATTCAGGCGTTACTTTGCGGAAATCCATATTATACTAGAAATATTGAATACTAGAAATATCGCCTCTCTACGAGGTATCCTCGTAGAGAGGCGAAACACGTGTCGAGCGGTATTTTTAGTGGTGGTGGTGGTGGTTGTAGTAGCGTTTGTGTTGCTTATTTATTATATGCGGAGGGAGGGTGGGAATATTGCATGAACAAAAAATATTCAACACAAGCGCCGCTATTTGCACGATTATACCCTACTGTTTTCGCGGAATAGCAAAGTAATTAAATATTTCTAGTGTAAGTAGAGTGTCACACAAAGCCTCCAAATCATCTCATTCATAGCCTTACCTACCTACTTATATTCATCAGTGTTTATACTGTTGTTACAGTGCCTCGTGTTTTATAAAATAAATTATTGATACCATATCCAGTGTTTTATCTACGTCATCCATCCTCACCTGCAACCTGCCTACGTTCCAGTTTATATATCTATTGTCGTCTTTAAATGATTTAACAAGGTATATCTTGTTACATCATTAAACTAAGCAATTATGCGTTCCCATTTTGCATTGCGTAAGACTGAACAAAGTGTTGTCAAATATATGAAATTTTACAAAAATTCAAACGCACTCGGAGGATCTTACTTATTTGCTAGAAAGTCTAACTTCGAGAGAAAGTTACCTTGGGTCGTAATCTATAAAAGTCCATTTCAGATTGGCTGGCGAAAGGTTAAGGGCAGTTAAATAAACTGTTCTTAGTCCTCAGCCCGAAAAATCACCAGCTTTCTTAATAGAAAATATATTTTCTTTAGAAACATTTCATTAAGTAAGGACGTTATCTATAAAATAAGATGCAGCGCCTCTATTCGGGAACGCTAAGTGATTCTGTAGTGATTCGTGAGCGAGATTTCTCATCTCGCTCTTACGCATTACGCGTCGTGCGGAAGAGTGGGATGAGAAATCTCGCTTACGAATCGCTACAGAATCACTTAGCGTTCCCGAATAGAGGCGCAGTAATGTATTATCAAAGAAGAGCGTTTTACATTAAGCTGTCAGACTTCACAAGCTGTTAGGCACTTCAATCGCTTCGGTGAAAACGAGGCACCTCTCAGACAACATTTCAGAATGCACACCTTATGAATTTAACCATGTTCAGATGATATGATGATGTCATATTATCTTAGCCGTTTTTCATTAAAATTACATACATTATAGAGTAAACATATATGATGAATATTATTCACACGTGCGCTGGAGTCATAAATTATCATACTCTTCAACTCTGCCTATCATCAGACCCATTATTCGGGCTGTACCCTTAGTACTTGTCACAGGAAACCATGCCAATTGGATCATGGTTACTCATTTAGTTACCTAAATGTGCAGGTTTTCCAACCGGATTACCGCTGTTCGCAAGTTGGTAATGTAAATAAGTTCGAAAATTCATTTATATATGGCAGGGCAGCGTTGGATTTCAAACTTGGTATCTCACGATCACGAGTCATATTTGAAAAAACACACGGCTTTACTCACGATTTATTGTCAGAAATAGTCCGACATGTTTCGAACTCGAATGGAGTCCTTCTTCAGGGTTTGAGTGCGGTCCCAAGCAGAGCAACCCGCGCACTGCCCTCCGCGCAGCGCGTCAAACGAGTCGTACTCTCAACCTATCTAGGCCACCGATGCTATTTATTTAAATAAATATCACTTTTCGTAATATAAATGGTATGTTCGCTTGAAAGCCCCAGAGCGCCTGCCATAAGTCCTTTTTATGTGAATGACTCGAGACTCATAATTCATTGTGATTCTACTCTTCCTGATATATCGCGTGCGTAAAATAAGTTTTTTCTGCGCATAAAGAAAAGTATTCCATTTCCAGAGTTTATTATTTCTTCCTTCGAATCTATTGGTCATGCACGCGTTTGGGTGAGGAAAAGCTCGTTAACTGCCAGGTCTGATTCTTTTGTTTTTGACTAGGTATAATCTGCATGTAGGGCATTAAGCATAGTTGTGGTGTATGAAAAAAACCGTGATTTTTTGTTTTCGCCCATACTTTTCGTTGTTATTCATTAACTTTTGGCCACAGGAGGGACACATTTTGTTTCTTGGTATGTTTATTATCCATATTATTATTTGTATCGGTGTATAGTAAATCATATAAGAAGTCCTTAGTTTGGGGCTAGATCAACTTGAGTTGGTTGTCCAAGTTCTCTTTGTGTGTGACAAGTTGTTGTACGAACGCTACTTACACGAAGAGCAAGCAGTGAGGTGTCATAAGAATAAGATAAATTTAAAAAACCGGACAAGTGCGAGTTAAACTCGCGTGGAGAGGGTTCCGTTCCGTACATGATTATCTGAAATTTACTAGGTTACCTTAAATACCATAGACTTCTTATAGGTTTTCCTGTAATATATAGGCAAAGATCTATTTTCTGTATTTTTTCAAAATTTTAGTCCCAGTAGTTTCGGAAATAAGGGGGGGGGGGGAATGGTCAATTTTCGCCTATTTTCCTGAATAACTTCTAAACTATTATACTTAAAATTCAGAAGAAAATATATTTAAGATTCTCACAATAAGCCCTTTCATTTGATATGTCACACGATATAGGTGGCATAACTTTTTTTTTAATTTTCTAGTTTACCCCCAAAAAGTGGCCCCTATGTTTAAAATTCATATATTTACGTCACGCGTCCGTGTTGCGGTCACCAACTTACATCATATGTAAGTTGGTGACCGCAACACGGACGCGATCGATATCAAATTTCAACTCAATCGGTCCAGTAGTTTCGGAGCAAATTGGCTGTGACAGACGGACAGACAGACAGACAGACAGACAGACACACGAGTCATCCTATAAGGGTTCCTTTTTTCCTTTTGAGCTACGGAACCCTAAAAACGGGTAGTATAACGCCAACAGTTTTCTCGATTATGTACCTACAACGCATCGTTTCGCTACTTTATAATACAGTAACAATAGCTATCAATCAATATTTGGTTACGGAAATTTAAGACCTGCTAAGAACTTACCGAAAACCTTTAGAATTCTTGACGAGGCATATGAGAGCTTGGCGAAACTTGCGGTTCATGAAGCAGTACGTGATGGGGTTGCTGAACGAGGAGCAGTACGCCAGGAGCTGGAGTGACACTATGCCTTTGGATCCCACGTACTGATATAGCTCTTCCGGGTAGAACAGGTATATCTGCAAAGTGAGTCTGTAATAGTTTTATATGACACTAGTGGACTCGCCACAGCTTCGCCCGCGTTATATTCCATCAGTGGTGCGGCCTGCCTACAAGAGGATTCCCGACGGCTTTACCAAGCTAGAAAGCTACGGCTAGCTGTCGGTGAAGTCCATGTTACTCTAACTGAATGTCAGAATCGCACGCACGATTCTAATTCTTCCGGCTTCCCTTAGGAAATATATCACGCTTCGCTACTGTATTCCATACAAATATTATCGTCCCTTTTCACCCCTTTAGGGATGGAATTTCAAAAATCCTTC
The DNA here is from genome assembly GCA_947859335.1 of Tortricodes alternella. NCBI lineage: Eukaryota > Metazoa > Arthropoda > Insecta > Lepidoptera > Tortricidae > Tortricodes > Tortricodes alternella. The sequence goes on from OX401977.1 coordinate 12,670,289, forward strand.
CTTATTGCACCTCTAGGGTACTCGAGGAAGAGCTCCTCGAAATTTTAAAGTTCTAGGACCACCCGTTCAGGCTGTACGTTGTCTATAAGTGATTCACGGTACTGTTTTATATGTATTGATGATAGATAAATAGACCCGAATGTAGTTTTATAAATCGTAAATATACAGTCAGTCTTTTGGCACTAAAAAAAGCTTTTAAATTATTAGGGAGGTAGATCTTCAAATTGATCAGCTTTCTATGCAACCAGTTACTTACTTGAATAAACTTAATAGCAGCATAAAAATATACCTAGACGAATGTAACTTTATCACCACTCGTCTTTGTGTATCGTCGTTGAAGGGGAAATTTATATTTTTTTGGTTAGAACACACGTAAACGCGCGATATGGGAATGAACACAAAAGATGTAATCTCAAACGAAAGGATTGATTCAAGAGAACGCTAACATTATTATACATCCTATTTTTGGTTTGACGGTAGTCACATCTGATATAATAAAAGGAACATTTATTTTGCTTTACATCACTTTACGTTCATGTTAACTTTCCTATAAAAGGATGAAAATAACAACATACATAGAAGGATACTCCTCTGCAGCACTAGGAGTGAAGAAATAGCATAGAATGCGTGCAGATGCTTATCATCCTGGCATGTCGTAAAAGTCGACTAAGGGACGGGTCCTCTCCAACATGGTGGACTATCTGTATGGGCGATGGGCTGATCACCTGTCACCGTACGGTTCATCATACCATCTTAGGACTAAATAATCAAACGTGGCCACAAGTAGTCTTGTGGCTCTGCCCACCCCATTAGGGATTTCGGGCGTGATAATATGTATGTATGTATAGAAGGAAAATGAGAACTTTGATAAATGTTTATGTCACAAAGTTTAAATTTATAAAACAACTTTGTACCTAAAATCTGCTTAGACTTTTCATAAATAAAGATACGCGTTTTATGAGGTTCTTTCTCGATAAATATACACTCAAGTAACGAGGTAATACATCTTCTGTTTAATGTCTTTGTAGTTTGTACCTAAAACATTGTTATTATTTTCATACCAGCACATAGAAAAAATAAGTAAATAAAACTGTATACCTATCTAGTTTGTGAAAATGGTAGTTTGGGATTTAGGCAGGGATCAAATTTGGTATGTGTAGGTGTTTAGGTATAAAAAGTTGGCAGTTATATCTAAAGTTGTGCTGTATCTTATAACCTTGTCATCTATAGTCTATAGGTATATAGGTATCTAGTATTTAGTCGTCTTGTAACGAGGCTTGCAACATATATAGAGCTTTATTTTAGTACCTACGTATTATAAAGTACCTACTTGAACTATAGAAAGAATCAGTTGAAAAGTGCAGTGCCATCTATAAAATAACCTGGCGCCTCATTCGGGAACGCTAAGTGATTCTGTAGCGACTCGTAAGCCAGATTTCTCATTCCACTCTTCCGCACGACGCGAAATGCGTAAGAGCGAGATGAGAGATCTGGCTTACGGGTCGCTACAGAATCACTTAGCGTTCCCGAATGAGGCGCCAGGCTAAATTTCTAAGAAAATACTAAGAATCCTTGGACTTTTGTAAAGCAAAGAGTGACGGATTTTGTATGTGCCATTCATTTAATAAAAATATAACCTACTTGAAACCTCTCAAACCCGTCCCATCGAAGATTAAAGAGTTTGTCACGTCATCGAATTGGCAATGTTTACTTACCTAAAGACCCGCTTAAGCTTTGCCCAAGACTGTGCTGAGGCATCTAATTTCATTTCCGTAGCTCTTATTAGGCAGATCCGTGAGGTTGCTTTTCCATCAGAGCTGTTTAAGATAGCTAAGCGTCAAACGAGAAAAATCAACCAATCAGCGTACAGGGCGGCGTTTTTCTCGCTCACCGCTTAGCTACCTTGCACAGCTTTGCTGGATACGCAGCCTTAGAGGGAATTATTGATGTGGAAAAAGGTGTTATGTAGTTAGTTAAACTCACCGTGTTAATGACGTGAAGAGGGGTCCAACACACAAAGAACTCGAGAATGATGACAAACAGCATTCGAATGACCTGCAAAATAAATGCCTCTTAACAAAAATGTTTGAAAAGGATTTTATGAAGAGTTATTTTTAAACATTCCGCGGGATAAGTACTGTTTGAGTTGCTTACTCTTTGGTTGTAGTAAAGTAAAGTCAACAAAAAAAGCAAAAAATTAAGGAATTATATAATATTTTATAGCCTAACTTGTTTGTCAAAATGGCTTATTCGTTATTTAAGTAGCTTTGAGTGGATTACTCGTTCTTTACATTTTTTGTATTCACGATCGTCAAATACTTTTATTAATATCTTGACATAATTGGCAGGTCGAGTTTTTATACAGGGGCGATTGCCTAATGGGCCATGTTTTTAAAATTTTACAGGCAACACAACACCGATGATAGATCGCAGACAGCCGAGCAGTGTTGCTATTTTTTGCCTGTTTAATAAAACAAGGGACCTATGTCGGTAACCTATGTAACAGGGGAACTAGGTGTATGAATTACAAAGATTAACATACGTTACATATAACTTTTGCAAGAAACCTGAGACAGCTTAATAATTATCCAAGTTCTATTTTTAAAACCAACCATGCATCCAATCTCAACACACGTAACACCCGTTCACAAGTATGATAACAAGTAACGTAGCCAAGAAACTGCTTCTTTTTAAAAAGGTACCTACAGCACTTACATTTCAAATCATATTTAGCTGCCGATTTGTCAACATACACCCAGATTCCTGTAGCACTGGCCTTCATCCATCCATCGCCATTCACGCACGTGAGAAATTGAGAGTAATTGGTTATACACACTGACATAGCCCCTCTTTTTTATTTGAACGGATTCAGTACTAAAATGAAACGGGCTCGCCGTTTCTTCGCAGACATATTTATGAGAATTCTGTAGGGAGCCTGTAAAACGTTTTCGTGAAACAATTATTTTTAACACCCACATATTTTACCCACATATTTTATATACCACATACATACATATTTTTTTTTATGTTTTTCGTTCAATACTGTCATTTTACTCATCAAACCCTTTAACTTTGACAACAATATGCTCTAGCCCATTTTATTACCTTTACCTCTATCTGCTCTCAGTACTTTTTGTTTAATAAAGGTGACTTAACCCAAAATTTTAAATATACATAATTTAAGTCGTTAAATCTGATTAAATCCTGACAGATCCCTACATTTTGACCCAACTAAACCGTACTTAGATTAACTTTATCCTTTTGGTGCAGGTGACCCTAAATTGTATCCGTCATTTAAGATAATGAAATTAATTATTTTGAATAAATTTATATTTGTCATTACGATTTGTGGTTTTCCATTGCTGCTATTGCCTTTGTTACTTTTGGCAAAAAATATACAAAAAAAAGCCCAATTTCAGCTTGATACTGGTAAAATGCAAAAATAGCAAACTTTCTTACGTATAATATAAAGAGGTATTGCTATTAAAACAGCTAAGAAAGTTTCCTTTCTGTGATTGTGATTTATTTATTGACATATTGTTTAATACTTTTTGCATTTATTCATCTAGTCATTTAGTGTTCAAGGGGAAAGTATTAATGTAAAGTCGATTCAGCCTTACTTTTCATATTAGGTAAACAAGTTTCTAACCTAAAAATGCACATTTTTTGGCTAAAACAGCAATTTCTTCTTAAAAACCGGACAAGTGCGAGTTAAACTCGCATGGAGAGGGTTCCGTTCCGTACATGATTATCTGCAATTTACTAGGTTACTTTAAACTTCTTATAGATTTTCCTGTAATCTATAGGTAAAGAACTATTTTCTGTATTTTTTTCAAAATTTTAGCCCCAGTAGTTTCGGAAATAAGGGGGGGGGGGATGGTCAATTTTCGCCTATTTTCCTAAATAACTTCCAAACTATTTTACTTAAAATTTAGAAAAAAATATATTTACAGTCTTCATAATAAGCCCTTTCATTTGCTATGTCACACAATATAGATTGCATAACTTTTTTTTTAAATTTTCTGATTTACCCCCCAAAAGTGGCCCCCATGTTTAAAATTCATATATTTACGTCACGCGTCCGTGTTGCGGTCACCGACTTACATATGTATACCAAATTTCAGCTCAATCGGTCCAGTAGTTTCGGAGCAAATTGGCTGTGACAGACGGACAGACAGACAGACAGACAGACAGACAGACGCACGAGTGATCCTATAAGGGTTTCGTTTTTCCTTTTGAGGTACGGAACCCTAATAAAGCAACCGGAGATAATATTTTAGACATCACTTACACCTAGGATTGCTTTGCTTAGGATAAAATAGCTGTTTCACCCAAAAAAGGTAAATTTTGAGGTTATAAACTTGTTTACCAAATAAGACAACTAACGATGAATCGACTTTAGGTAGCTTACTTTTCTTTTTGCTTCGATGCTTTTATCCGTGTGCGTGGACCTGACCACGTGCCTAAAGTCCATTTCACTTATATGCAAATAGCAGGCCTCTGTTTTCGGCTCTTTGGGAATTCTTGGTTCCATCTCCTGTAAATAAACTTAATTCATATATCAAAATAATAAATGATCAAAATTGTAACTGTTTACATGCGAATTTTATAAATGTGAAAGTGTGCCTATCGATGTTCCAGTTTTTACGCCTGTGCTATATGGATTCAATAAAAAGGGCCAATATGTGTCTAGACTTTGGAGGATAGAATAAATAATACTTTTTCTTTCGGCAAATTGCTCAGTTCCCTAGGCAATAACAATGAACGAATGTAACGTGGATAGAAACGAAGGCTAATGCTAAAGCCACTGGTGCATTAGATGGATTGTGACGGTCGGACGGTAAGAACTAGTGGTAGAGCAGATGGTAGAGTCTACTGTAGAGCCAGTGAAGATATTTCAGTCAGTTCTTCCTGTCTCTACCAAAATCATGACGACTGAAATATTATCAAAATATTCGGATATCATACAAAAATATAAAGTGCAGTTAGAGCCTGTCCATATCGACCGAGTGAAACAAAGGAAGAATTTCTAAAGTAAGATAATGATCTGTGGCAAGCTCTGAAAGTTATGTTACTCTCAAACGCGACTTTCAGATACTATTACAAATACACCGCATTGCAGATACGTTGCAATTATAATCATTTACACTTTTATAATGGGGCAATTCGAAATTATGTTCTCTAAATTTAAAATAAGAAACGTCAAACTTGATTTTGACAGCTTTGTGCTATACAAAATCGAATTTGACCTTTCTTATTTTAAGTTCAGCGCTTCTGTTCGGGAACGCTAAGTGATGTTGTAGCGACTCGTATGCGAGATTTCTCATCCCACTCTTCCGCACGACGCGTAATGCGTAAGAGCGAGATGAGAAATCTCGCTCACGAATCGCTACGGAATCACTTAGCGCTCGCGAATAGAGGCGCAGGAAATTTTAAATTACGAAGGCACCATTTAGAGATGGTTTCAAGCTTCCTACCTTCTTTTTCGCCATCCAACTGCTTTTGCGATAGAGCTCCACCGAGTGACTCTTTATGATCGAAGTGGTTGTTATAAGTTGATTATCTTTGCTATTTGACTTTTGTGATACTGCAAACAAAAATTTGGTCCTTGTTTGTCAACGTACTCGTAACTTTCATCCGAAATGCACTTAAAGATATTACAGTCCTTCGACGTTTATTCAGAAAAAAGTTATTACTCCACGAAACAAATGAGACACTATTGGCCGAATTCACAAACGTCACTTAAGCATTTGATTAGATGTTAAATAGTTAAATGCCCCTCAACTAGTTGTCAACCGTACATAAACGTCACTTTAATGAAATATCAATTTGAGTGGATTTTGTGAATTTGGCCATAAGCTATGTATACTTAATTATATCATAAAAAGTCAAAGGCGAGGATTCGTGCATTTTTTTTATTCTATCTGAATGTTTGAACTTCCTACAGATTACAACAGAGATTTTGAAAAGGATGTTATTAAATATCTTCGAGACTGGCAATGCATTGTGACGCCCCTGCACGTCTAGCAGGACCTGCCCGCGAGTCACTTGTCGCTCAATGCATCCCTGACATATGTATACAAGTTTGACAGAGACGCCCTGAGCGATAAACAACTCGCAGGCATGACGTGCTAGCTAGAGCTAGTCCATGGGCAGCGGCTTTCTATCAGGGGGCCGTCTGCCAGTTTGTCTGTCTATGGTCATAAAAAAACCGCAGTAACTTATAAGGATAATATCAGTTACACGGCTAGCAACGACCTGCCCGTGAGTCATTTGTCGCTCAGTGTAGCCCTTACATATATGTATACAAGTTTGACAGAGACGCACTGAGCGACAAACGACTCGCGGGCATGCTATAGCCCCCTGAGCGCTAATACAGACGGTTCGCAGTCAATGGCGTAATAACTGTTCTAAAAAACCGGCGATCGCAAATACTAGTCTGGTACAGATCCGGTACAGTCCGGTTTTACAAAAGTAATAATAATTATTTTCGACAATTATTAGGTGGTAAAGACTTGTTGCAGATGATATGGTACAGATGTAGTGCATAATTAGTTTCCATCGTGTTTTATCGGAAAAGTTCGTATTTATCGTGCTCTCTCAATTAGCTTCAGCAGGCCCCCAATTCTCGGTGCATTCGAGATAATCTCACAATCGAGATTAAACGTCAGTGCATACAGTCATTTGACACAACTGCATGAATCTGACGTTTTATCTCGCAATCGAGATTATCTCGAATGCATCGAGAATTGGGGGCCAGTACCCATCATATCATGCTGTCGTTTTTCATTTTGACATTTGACAGTAAATAATAAAGTTTCATATTAATGAATATAAACATGTCACTCATTTAATACAGTAATTAATTGACACTTCGGGTCCCGTCGTCTTCCGATTGAGATCCGAGTTTTACCGATGGAAACATATTATTCACTATATCTGTATAATAATAATAATTAGTGCTTTTTTATATTTGATTATGTGGTTATTGACTTTAGTCTGTGTACATAGGTTTTAATATTACACATACTCGTAATAATATTGTAGTAAAAACGGGACTTATTCGCGAATAAATATGTTCTATTTACATCGTTTAAATATTAACTCCCGATTTTACTAAAGCAACGGGTACCTACGTTGCCTTTGCCAGTTGAAGTTGTGCTGGATCTCGTGCCGCATGCCCCTCCAGAGCTTCGACACGATCAGGGAATAGGCGAAGGTCATGATAAAGATTGGGATGAGGAGCAGCGCAACGTCCAGGCCCAGGTTGAACGTCCGCTCCAGCTCCAGGCTCGGCCATATCTCGCGGCATTTATAGGCTATAAATATTTATTTTTGTTTATGGCTGTACTTCAATATTGATCATAACATTGCGCAATAGAATTATTACATGAGAGTTTTTTAAAGAGCTTCGTCGCCGTTTAGAGAAAAGATGTCGCTCCATTATGCCAGGTGAATAAATTACTCTCCTATGTCTCACGTGAGTAAATCAGAACAATAGTTTTATTTCAATTGATCGTTGAAGCTTCACTTGAACAAATCAAATCAAATATGTGACCGGGTACTGGGTAATGTAATCAGAAAGACGTTACGTATAATGGCGTAGGCTTTAATAAAAGCAAGCGAAGAGCAGCAACAGCAACACTTCTAAGGCACAATTCATTAATTTTAGGGGCCCACACTTAAAACTGAATGTCTGAATAGAATGTCTGCTTACGTTTTTCATTACAAAGCATTGCAAAATAGAAATAAAACTGTTTTTATACTTCGGTTGCCATAAGTTTTTGCACTTTTAGAAACATAAAAGAGACAAAATTACAAATGCTATTTTATTACGTATTTATTATAAGTAATAAGTACAAACTAATTTTTAATTTTTTAAAATGCTTTCGTCTAAATGAGCTCCGTTTTCTTGCTGGCACTTCTGCAACCGACTACGCAATTGTTCAAAAAGATGTTGACAATCTTCTCTTTAGGTACGTAACCGCCCTGTTTGCTTAATATTTTTTGTTAAACCAGTTTCTTGGAACTTTTCGACCCAAACTTAGATTAAATTTACGCTGGGACACTCACTCAACGGCGCAATCCGTATCCAATCCTAAAAAGGCATCGCGTAAGACTGTATTTTTTTTCAAAAGTGTTTAAATTGTTGATAGATTCAGGCGTTAATTTACTGAAATCCACATTACACTAGAACATTTTAATTACTTTGCTATTCCGCGAACACAGTGGGGTCAAATCGTGCAAATAGAGGCGCTTGTGTTGAATATTTATTATGTTTGTTCATGCAATTGTCCCACCTTCCCTCTGCATATATAATATAAAGCAACACAAACGCAGCTACCACCACCACCACCACCAAAAATACACTCGACACGAGTTTCGCCTCGGTTTCTGCGACCGAGCGTCGGACTATCAACTTCTCCTGAGGATGCCTCGTAGAGAGGCGAAACACTTGTTTTTTTTTAAATTGTAAGTGGGGGGCAAACGAGCAGGCGGGTTACCTGATGGTAAGCAATCACCACCGCCCATGGACACCCGCAACACCAGGGGAATCACGGATGCGTTGCCGGCCCTTAGAGAAAGAAGTAGGCTGACAAACAGGCAGACGGCCCACCTGATGGAAAGTGGTCACCGCCGCCTATGGACATCTGCAACACCTGAGGTGCTGCCAATGCGTTGCCAGTCTAGGAAGGATGGGGAATGGGGATGAGGGAATAGGCCTCCGGACCTCGTCACGCACCGTACGAAACTCAATAGCAAGTTATTACTTTACGCCGATATTCTGTGAAAGTGTGGTACTACCCCGGTCGAGCCGGCCCATTCGAACAGTAATTATCTAGTGAGGATTACTGTTTGGCTCTACCACTACAAAAAGCGAGCGTATCGTGTATAGCGTATTTTTGGTGGTGGTGGTAGCTGTGTTTGTGTTGCTTATTTTATTATTATATGCGGAGGGAAGGTGGGACAATTACATGAACAAACACATAAATATTCAACACAAGCGCCACTATTTGAACGATTTTACCTCACTGTATTCGCGGAATAGCGAAGTAATTAAAATTTTCTAGTATAAAAGTGTTTAACACAAAAACCACATTACTTTCCCGTGAAACGCTCCATCCTGATTAAAAATGTGCAAAATAACGTTTAATTTCTCACCATCCGTTGTGCTGCACAATTAATAGTTTACATTAAAATCTGCGTTGCTATTTGCAAAAACTTGTGGCTATTGTATAAAATTATTATTTATTACGTACATTCTTCACGATATTACAATTGACTTGTTGTTTTCTATTTCATGATAATTAAATAACGAATGTTACCATTTCCCTTCATAGGCTGCAGGTTAGAGGCGATGAGTATGGGCGAGTTGAGCCCGACCGACAGCAGCCACACCGTGGCGATCATCTTGTACGCGTGGCACTGCGTCTGCCACTTGCGCGACTTAAGCGGCCGGCAGATCGCGAAGTACCGCTCCAGCGAGATCGCGACCAGCGTCCACACGTCCACGGACACCGACACCGCTGGAACAATTCAACGTGTAACAGCGTAGGTCATGGCGCATAAACTACTTAATATCGATCGATTGTTTGACCTAGTGGTTCTACTGTTGAAAACAAAGCCTGAATAGACGATTTATGAAATAAAGTAATTCGATATCTATTCAATCCTCTGCTGCACTGGGAGTGAAGAAATAGCATAGAATGCGTGCAGATGCTTATCATCCTGGCATGTCGTAAAAGTCGACTAAGGGACGGGTCCTCTCCAACATGGACTATCTGTATGGACGATGGGCTGATCACCTGTCACCATACGATTCATCATACCATCTTAGGACTAATTAATCGAACGTGGCCACAAGTAGTCTTGTGGCTCTGCCCACCTCATTAGGGATTTCGGGCGTGATGCTATGTATGTATGTATCTATTCAAATGAAAAAAGTCGCATCGCGAAATTGTATTGACTGTGGAGTAGTGGAGGATGTTGAACATGTATTGATGGAGTCTGTCCGGAGCGAGACTTTGAGGAGATCCTGTTTCCGTGACGACAGAAAGGTGCAGGTTGGCTTTTTTAATAGCATCTTGGCTTTTCCCATGTCGGAGGAGGCTGAGAGGTTGTTTAGGATAGTTAAATTAAGTTTAGATAAGAGGTGAATTTGTAACTTTGTAAGCCTCCTTGTGCTAGCCCGCTTGATGTATTTGTAAATTATTTGTGCCTCGCAGTAAAGTGTCATGATAACATTGGTAACCTAATGATCGGACGCACGCTTTTCGGGTTCGAACCCGGGCGCACTCCTCTCAGTTTTTCGGAACTTGTATGTATTTCTATTATGTTTGTTCATAAGCTTCGTGTGGTTTAGCTCCTTACAGAGCATTGACATTATAGTTTCACCCCAATTAATACGTTGACCCTTTACTTAAGATCGACCGTCGTCATGGTCAATATTGTCTCACCTTTTCTGAAACTAGACAACCCAATCTGTAAAATTTTAGAAGGACGTAGGAGTAAACAAGACACTTCCTTAATACAATTTTAAACCTGAAAAGGGCACGCATGACACTTCCGCTATTTACAAAACCAACACGTGAGTTTATCCATACATATATAGGTAAATATATTATTGCGTGATGGTTTTATCAAGGTCAGCACAATTAATTATACTCACCTTGCAAAAAAGGGATTAATTTGCACAGCGCCGCTCCGAAGAGGAATCTTCGGTAAATCTGTCCAACCAAGGTGAAGGGCAGACAAAATACCCCCAGAAGAAAATCGGAGATCGCCTGCGGTAAAAGCGTGAGCTATAAGGTTTAAATGGGCGATTTCATCTAAAATTTAATGAATACGTCCAAATACGATGTTTACGTGTAAATACATATTTTATAAGTAGTAAGGATTGAGGAAGGTAAGCTCACCAAGTTGTGACATGTGTTTCATTTGTTACAGAAGTGTGCCCAAACTCGAACCAGGGGGAGGGAGAGTTTGCTTGCGCAATTGGGTCTCACTGAATCGAACATCGGTATCTTTTAATAGATTTAAGCAGAGCCTTTGTCTGATGCATCAACGGTGAGATTTGGTTTTTTTTGCGCAAGCGAGCTCTATTACCCCTTGTAATCTTTTCTAACTGGGCTGACGTGTTCAGCAGTGATCAAAGCCCCTAAATAAATGAAACTATTTGCATAAACTGATGGCCCAACCTGTATTATCCTACTTACTATCTTAACTATAATGTATCTTAAATTCGGTACAAAGTTGGGAAGCCTAGTCATGGTACTACATTACACTGGAACAGTTTTGGAAGTCATGTTAAGCTCTGTTTCAAGCTTGTTCCTGTACACAGCGATTTAAAAAAAATCAAGGCCCCTGTTTTTTAATAGGCTTTTATTTAATTACACGCTTTGTTAAGAGGACTGTGAAGCAACTGCAAAAATCAGCCCTTTCATACAAACGGCAATAACGATTTCTACCCCTTAAATGTTAACCGTTTTTGACCAATTTTGGATAGGTTGTCAGTCAAAACAAAATCTAGGTCTATACGTTTTTAAAATATTGATTAAAGATCAACAAAGTCAAATAACGCCGAAATTAGTTTCGTATGAGAATACTAAAACAACAATAAAACTGAATTTATTAATTATAGTTGAACAACCAAAACGTATAGACCTATATTTTGTACTTACTGACAACATATCAAAAATTGGTCAAAATCGGTTAATATTTAAGGGGTGGAAATCGTTATCGCCTTTTGTATGAAAAGCCGTAAGTTCACACTCCTCTTAATAAATACATGATAAAATCCGCAACATGCTTCACCAAATCAAATATCATTCTGTAATAAATTCCGCCACACGATTCGTCATAAACATAAATTTACAAACCAAATTCCACAACACGCTTCGTCAAAACATTAAAGACACATGGCGCTCAACTTTATTCCCCTCCTGCCCGATTAGCACCAGGCCCAAAAGTACCAAATATACGAGCAGCATTTCCGCGCCTGTAGGCCCATTATTCAACTTCCCTTTGCTTTATCTTAAAAAGAAAATTACATATACCTTCTAAAGGATGATGGGCAGATTGGCCTATTGACCAATAAAGGCAAGCGATATGTCACTGGACGGCTTAATTCTATGTTCTAAAACTTTTACTATGGCAGGTAATCCCAAATCTTTGTGTGAAAAAAGTAGTAGTAGTAGAAAAATAGTAGTCATTGTTTGATGGTATATCGATATTTAGTTATTTTCTCATGTGTATTTATATGTAACACGTTTAAAAACCGTTGTACAGAACTAAAACCCTATAACAGTAAAAAAATACTTACCTACCTATTGATGGAATTTTTTTATTTTGCCATAACTTGTTTCACACAGCGATTTAAGAATTCCCACCATACAAAAAGTTGTAGAATATGAAAATCCCTTTTAAATGACATATAGATTGTCATTATTGGTTTTTAAGCCAGTGTCCATACAAAACTGCCCATCATCCTTTAAATTTGAAAGCAAGAAATAAAACAAAGTGACATTTCTTTCGATGGTAACAAACGTTTTCTATGGGAATTACATACATTTTTGATTTGTGTTATTTTTTCTATAAATTTTTGAGTAAAATGAGAAAGTGATATGGAAAACGCCTCGATTTCACGTCAAAATGTCGCCATGTGCCTTTGCTCTTACCCTCTGATTACTTAACAAAAGAAAATATAAATTTCACGTACCAAATTCAACAAATATACATTTGTAACAGTCCTCATTCTCTTGTTACTGGTCAGTGTCGCGATCACCATACAGTTCCCTAAAACGGACAGCATGAATATGAGGAAATACGGCGGCAGTATGAAGCGCCATTCGTACGCGTTACTTGGAACGTGGCGCGTAACAGTTCCGTTGCGCGCTGTGTCCGTTGCTGTACCGTCCCCTGTTGGAAATTCTCGGGAGCGAAGAAGTAGACTGATGTTCAGTGCGGAGGTCAGATTTACGCCATCCATTGCTGCGGCTTACTGTAAAAGAACACTATAATTAATTAAACCGAGTTCATTCAGGTGTCACAAACCCGCGATTTAGCTAAAGTATTTTTGTGACAAGAATATAAAAAAACTAGTGGACCCGCCACAGATTCGACAGCGGTATTTTCCATACAAACTTTATCACCCCTTTTCACACTTTTAGGGGTGGAATTTCAAAAAATCCCTCCTTAGTGCACCTCTAGGGTACTCGAGGAATATCTCGTCCAAATTTTAAACCTCTAAGACCACCCGTTTAGGCTGTGCGTTGTCTATACGTGAGTCACCGTACTGTTTTATATGTATAGATTAAGTATTGAAGCCATTATGGTAGGATTATAAACATTTATCACACCCGGTAGTTCTGAAGCTAAATTGCAACATCCGATTTTTGGTCAAACTACATTCATACATACATACATACATAGTTAAAATCTATATCCTCCTTTTCGGTTCATTCGGTCGAGTAAAAAGGCGATACAGACTTCTTTTAATCTCTAGCAGCGGCCCTAACGTGAATGACACAAAGATAAATTAAACGCGTTTATCTCTATGACTATATCTTTCGTCGGCACTAGTGTGAGAGAGACGCACTTACAGATAAGACGGTTTATCTTATCTTTGTATCATTCATGTAAGGGCTGCAGCCTACGTCTAGCAATGTACCTCATTCGAGTGAAATGATGAAAATGATGATTGCCTTCTTTTTACAGCGAATAAATAAAATAAACAGATACCTAAAAGGGCTCGTAAATGGGCAAATTTTTCGACAATTTATTGCTGCAATTCGGGCTATCCCCAAAAACATAATTTTACATCACTAATGGGGACAAAAATGTTTATTGTAAACTTTTGAGAATAGCCGGAATTGCAGCAATAAATTGCCGAATAACGAGCACGTTTACGAGCCCCTTAATGAAGCCAATTCGAAAATGTGTTAACTGATTTAAAAGTCACTAAACTTATAATAAGAAACGTTTAAGAAACGATTTGACAGCTTTGTGCTATAAAAAATTGAATTTGACGTTTCTTGTTTTAAGTTAAGGAAATTTTAAATAAGAAGGCACCGTTCCGATTTGGACCCGATGTAGTCAAACTTACTTTTTAAAAGAAACTCGTAATCCTGAACGAATTTAACAGATACTATTTACACAATTTAACTGCCGACATTTACAGTTATGCATTTTCACAAACGCGCACTTCATTACTTATTTACGCTTATCAAACTGCATAATAAGGAACATTATGACATACTTTTTAAAAGACACTCATAGTCTTTATAGACTAACAGTTTTCTATTTACACACTTTAACTAACAATTATTATAGTTATCCTTTTTCACATACACGCACTTTATCGCCTACTTATTTAGGCTTATTAAACACTTAATTTCCACTAAACACTTACACGTCGCACTCTTCCCGCAACATTTTTTGATCACTCAGAAATCGAAAAAATAGTTTCAATAAACTTTTTAATATACGAAAGCTTTGTGGGAAATTTCCGCGCGCTCAGAGCAATGCGGATCACGAAAGCTCTCAGAATACTGAGGTTAAGGGTGTTTTTGAGAAACGAGGCAACAACGGCGAAGCGCATGCGTAGCATCTCTTGAAAACTTGAATTAGTGTGCAGTGATGGGTCGCAGCTCGTATAGCTGAATCACTTTGGGGAAGCATTTGCGTATGTGTGATTAGATATGGAAAAGTATAAATGTGTGCGCACACACACCCTGTTTTAAAAATGGAGCACTGAACACAAAACATCACTACATAAATGCTGTCCCAAAGTGTATCGTCTATATTCAACATTGATAATGATACACAATATCAACAGATCGTTACTATGTGAATGAATGAACGTAATGACGACTTATCTGGTAATTTTCTTTCCAATGCATATATCACGAAGTCAAAATCAAATTAGACTGTTTCTTGAAAGAATTAATAATCATCAATTAATACTCATCGTTTATATTTTCTGTCCAGAAAATATTTTACATACTTATATGCTTCAGGTTTGGTTTGGGTCTGCTTGTGGTTTGAATGCAATAGTTACATTAATACTGTCGGTAACAAATATAAAATAACCCAAATATAAATATTACTTGACAAAGTCTGCTACGGAGACCTGTATCTTTTCCGGTTATCTAGGTCAGGGCTCTATTCGACATTGCCTAAGCGATAGCTATATCGCATAATTACAGTCGCATAATCGCAGTTTTACAATGCGGCCGCCTCCTCTGTCAATTTAATAAGAGCTACCATATCGTAGCAAAATAACTTCCGATATCGCTGCGGAAATGTCGAATACAGGCCCAGGAAACTTTCCAAATGATTAGTAGATATTGCAAAAAACAACAATAATATGAATGTGTTTTATCCACAAGTGGTCTGACACCAGGCCACTCGAGCAGCGGGTTCAAATCCCGGCTACCGCGTCAAAGGTTTTCGTATCTCGTGTGCGGAATTAAACTTTATATTTACCACGAGAAGGTTTTCGTTGAAGGAAAACATCGTGACGAAACGTGTACATCTGCAAAATAATTCAAAGATCTGTGTAAAGTCCTGAATCTGGGACTAGAACACACCAGTGGGACGTATGCTGATGGTGATGATGATGATGATGATGATGTTTTTTATCCACAGCTGGGCACCGTTAATCAAATGGTTAACTTCGTTAATCGCTAATCCGTTACTTAAAAAGTTAACTTCGTTAAACGTTAAAGCGTTACATTTCGGAATGTTTAACGGAAGTCAACGTTAATGGTAAAAATTGCATTTTATATGTCGTTGCGTTAGTAAGTTACTTATAAAAAATGCTGGCAGGTAAGCAGGACATGAAAAATTCATAAAATAAGTAATACATTTTGGAGTTTTGAACCCAAATCAAAAACTATTTGACATAATACGAGCGGGGTCCTTATGGCAAATAGTAGGTATTAACGTTTAAAGGACTTTAATGGTTTTAACAGAAGTTAATGAGTCCGTTAACAATTTTTCAAATTAACTTAAAAGTTAATACGTTATTCGAAATGTTTACTTACGGATTAACGGTCTTGTGCCCAGCTATGGTTTTATCCTTTGAGGAGATTACAAAAAACTACAATTGGGGTAGTGACGAAACACATAATCAGATGGTATTTTTTTATTTCAATTTACAGTATTGCTGGTGTTATATAAATTATCTTTTACGTGAACTTATTCAATTGTACTGAAGTTTTATATAATGATAAATAAATCTTTTTTGGATTTAATTGATATTACAATGGCTAAAAAAGTAGTAGAAACACACTACAGGAAAATTATAACATTCTCTCTTTGGCATTGAGAAATAAAAGTTTACAACTAGGTAGGTAACAGAAAATTATATGCACCTATACCTATTGCCCTATTGTCTAAAGCGGCTTTCAAAGTATATGACTCTGTTTGGAAAATCTTATACTTATGCAAACTTGATGACAATGTTGTTAAATACACAATTATGTACATTTCTTACATACTTCAAAAACTATAAAAGAATTATAGGTAAAGTTACAAGTTCACTGTCCATGGATGCGCTATTCAAAACATCTGGTTTTGGAAACACTTTCTTAGATTTGAATAAGAAAACCCTTTCTTATTCAGATTTAGTTATTTGTGAGAGCTGCTCGATCGCCTGAATTTATTTTCATAAATAAATTAAACTATTATTATTAGTATTCAACGAATAGTTTCATTGAAGAATCTAGTAGTTCAGGTGATAAGGTTTAAAAAAATACCTCTCTGCGGTCTAACACTGGTCTAATGTCATCTGCTTATGTTTATGTATGTGTAATTAAGACATAATACTATTATCTAATACAATTTTTAGACATAACATTCACAAAATAGTCATTAATTAAATCTATTTTAAACTCATGAACTAGATTACTACATAGTCATACTTAAATATAAAAACCATATTTTACAACACAGCTACAAATTCCTAAAATAGATGAAATAAGTTCTTAATGGTAGTTTTTTTAATCTCTCTTTTTTAATGAAATCGCCTGCGTGGCGAAGTATGATCAATTTTCGAAAAATATATTATTAGTTGATCTCTGGGTGGCGTTTAAATTCGTGGGTAATTTACTTTAGACGTAAGTTTTACTCTCGAACGAAATCGATATAGTAGAAGATGTCATTAATATACGTATTTGTTGATCCAGCGGCTCATTAGCCGATAACAAAATACCACCTTTTAGGTAAATGTAGGAACATCCTCAGGAGTTATTAAAGTTGAATTATCACTATTTATCATATCATGGCCTCCATAAAATTCTTCTATCATACCAGTAATAGACACATACGTGCCGGAAACCAAGGCAAATATAGAGAACAATCCAATAATGAGGTTTTTATAGACGACATAGTTAAATTTGCCAAGGTCGCGATCCCAGAGGTAGGCGGTTTCAACGATAGCAGGAAGAAGAAGCCCAAGGCTGGAAAAGAAGATGGCACCAACGAGGCTGATTACGAGCTCCAAGTTAGGGAAAGCTGCGGCGACACCAACTGTAAACAATAAGAACTCCGCTTAGTGGTTTTACTTATATTTAATATAGTACGATATTATAATGACGAAAATGATAAGTGAAAGAGTTGAAAACAGCATTTCAAAACCATTTTAAATGGAAATTTCTATGTTTAAAGCTATAACCAAACCAATTTAATCACGAGAAGTTACTTGTTTATTGTTGTGTTTATTACGGAATATTCGATGAAAAAGTTTGAAAATTAGAACACAGAACACCCTCATTTATTTTAAAATAACAACACCAAATTTTCTAATATTTGTGGAGTAGATGAATATTCTCCGACTACAACTTTGTTTACATAAGTGTTTGTGTACATTTCATCAACTGGGTTAAATTTTCCCACCAGATATTTTTCGTGTTTTCTCTCTGTGAAATGAAATTAGCTAACTCAAGGCCCACAAAAAATTGTTTTCAGTATTATTAAGGTGTCTATTCCCTTCAGCTGTTTTACTAAGACCGTCTGATAAACTGAACGATTGACAAATACTTTTCTTTAGATTGTTTAAAAAACCGTGTTACGCTACATTAATTTCGCTTGTAAAGGACCTCTATTCGACATTGGTTCGTCGATATGGTGTATGATATCAGTTTTCTTTTTTTTTATCTTTGCGAAGTTTACAAAACAAAGCAACATTTTGTTACCATAGTAACGATCGGTTTCTGTATTACTTAGACAAATGTCATTTCACCTGACAATTATAAATTAGCATAAATTAAATTAGCGCGTTCATTAGCATCATGCAGAGTTAGGTAACTACGTTATTGGCAGAGCTGCATCGAATACAACCAAGTTCGAAGACACGATAAAATATAGTATATTTCTTTCATATTACTTACCAGATACAAAGACCAATAAGGTCCTGATGCCTACTTGAATGACATTCTCAAATCTGTCGGATTGGCGTTGCTTGAGCATTCTTGTGATCATTTCCATAGGCACATAACATTGAAGGGCGTATGAGAAATAAATCACAAAAGCCATTAATAACTTCGCTATCTGTGCCAACCTGAAAAAAAAGCACATTTTTTATTTTTCTTTTTCCGTTACAATTGCAGTAAGTACTTATAACGGGCAAAAGCCTCCGGCGTCCTGTTTAAATTTCAAGCAATTTTAATTTAATGTGTATACGGCCTCCACGTTTTAACAATTAGGAAATAAAAAATGCCACTTGCAAAACTTTAAGAGCATGGGATAAAGGATATTCTTTATCCAAATTTCCTTGAAGTGTTTTCAGGAATCGCAAATGATGGAAATGTGACCAAGATGGCGCTGGCTATCTTGATAGGTACTATGATATTTTACTATAAACAGCGCGCTTTTCCACGGAGATGAAAAACCGGCCAAGTGCGAATCGGGCTCGCGCACGAAGGGTTCCGTACCATTGTGTATAAAAACGGCAAAAAATCACGTTTTTTGTATGGGAGCCCCCGTTAAATATTTATTTTACTTTAATTTAATTATTTATTTTTTAAGTTAATATATATCTAAATATTCTGTGAATATTTCAAGCGTCTACCTGTTGCCGTTATCAATATCGAGCAAATATGAGCAAAAAAATCACGCTTGTTGTATGGGAGCCCCCTTAAATATTTATTTTATTCCATTTTTTAGTATTTGTTGTTATAGGGGCAACAGAAATACATCATCTGTGAAAATTTCAACTTTCTAACCATCACAGTTTATGAGATACAGCTTGGAGACAGACGGATAGACGGACAGACGGACAGCGGAGCCTTAGTAATAAGGTCCCGTTTTTACCCTTTGGGTACGGAACCCTAAAAAGAGAACAAACTGCGTGCTCACTTATTTCACTATAATGCTGGGCCTCTATTCAACATTGTCTAGGCGATATATATCGCGTATGATTTCACAATGCGGCTGCCTATACTGTCAACTTAATAAGAGCTATCACATCGTAGAAAAATAATTTGTGATGTTATTAGGCAATGTCGAATACAGGCCCAGATTTTTATTCTTGAAAAATTCTTAAATGTTTGTAGACTACTTATTTTATAACAAATACTTACATATCTTCTTGCGGTAAATTGAGCGTGACACTTCCTTTGACCTCATCTCCATATTGTAAGTAACCGAAGAATCCAAATATAGCGTACAGGGATATGACGATGATCATTGCAGTGTTCAGAACACCAGGACACGCCAGGAATTGCTTTGGGTTGGCCATTTCATTCTCTACTGGCATGACGACACCAATACCTTCCATGGCAAATATAACAGTGCTGGAACAAAAAAATAATCTCAATCATAGTTCCATGTAGTTTGAGGGTGTTTTCAGTTGACTTATTCATCGTAATAGTTCCCGAAATCACAATTATATTTTTCATAACCTTAACAACAATCGGTTTCTAAAATTGATACTTACTTAAGAGCACTGTGAACCAGCGGCAAAAATCACCCTTTTCATACAATAGGCGATAACGATTTCGACCCCTTAAATGTTAACCGATTTTGACCAATTTTTGATAGGTTGTCAGACAGAACAAAATCTAGGTCTATAAGTCTTCGAATTTTGATTAAAGATCAACAAAGTCAAATAATCGCTGAAATTCGTTTTATATGAAAATACTGAAACAGCAATAAAACTGAGTTTATTAATTATAGTGAAAAAAGCAAAGCGTATGGACCTAGATTATGATCTGACTGATAACCCATCAAAAACTGGTCAAAATTAACATTTAAGAGGTGGAAATCGTTATCGCCTTTTGTATGAAAATCCGTAGGTTCACACTCCTCTTAATTCGGATTTGATATCTTACGATGCGCATTAGCCTCACCACTATTTGAGTCAGTCGAGAAACGTCAATAGAATAGAAATCTTGGGAGATTTATATAGAGCTGGAATTGTTCTAAGTAGCACAGTAAATTAAAGAGTGTAGTGTGTATATATGTAGAGCTGTTTATTGAATTACAAGTATAACTGTAAAAAGTGGACGAAAAGTAAAGCTAAAGCATTCCTTAACAGTATCCGTTTTATAAAAAGCAAATACATTTTTATAGTGTTTGATTATGACCACAGAGTAAATCAGCAAAAAAACACATACCTGAAGAACAGAGGCCACGTGGACACATCAGCAACCATCTCCCTCTCGCTTAGCGGCGGGAGGTCAGTGAACATGTAATACATCGTGATGCCAAACACCACGACAATAAGGGCGTTGGCGAAAGCGGAGAATGGCACCAGGTACTTGAGGTTTCTGATCTGAACCAGTAGTACTAGGGGTACTAAAGTCAGAACGCAATACGTTTGGACTGATAGCTTCATATCGGGCATTAGGACGTCAAAAACCTGCAAAATATTTTTTTATAAAACACTTGAGCGCTTAAAAACCATCCGGGTCAATGACTTGAGTGATCGGACAATGTATGTTTGCACCAGAGTGAACGAGAAGCACTGTCCGGTTATTATTATACAAAAAAATCAGAAAATTGATGAGTTATAAAAGTAAACACACTATAAATACTATAAGTAGGTATAATATAAATCAGTAAACTTTTTAGTATGAGCGTGATGTAATAGGGTTATTAATTACACGCTCATAAGTTGAAAAAATTAAGATAGAACTGTTTAAAGAGGATTTCAGACGTAACTTCACTTTTTTTTTATCGAATCGATATCATCAAATCATGTGTTTGAAATTGTAAGTTTTTCAATATTATAAAGAATGTAACAATTTTCCTAATGTCTCTCGGCAAACTTCGTGTTTCGTCAGTCGTAGAATTTCTATAAGTTGCATTCGTTTGTATTCGGAAATGCCGATTGATGATGATTGCCGAGAAACATTATGAAAATATATACACTGTACTACTCTTTAATTTATCTCCATAATAATTTATAAACATGAGTTAATTGTTAAATACCTCTTTAAAAGAAGACCCGATGAAGACGACGTACACGCAAAGCACGCTTATGTATGTCAACGCAACTGAGTAGTCGACACATATTCTGAAAATAATAAGATAAATAATTTCTTTAATGGGTTGTCAGACGAAAGGCACACTGCGATTCTGAGTAATCATTATATTACATCAGCCCTCAATCAATTTCTCCGATTTCTTTAATCTCTTGCGATTACTACACATATTTATAAGTTTTGTTAGGGCCTTAACAACTTGATATTATTTTTCCGTTTTTAATATGTTGTCAAAACTTAATTTTTAGAAAGCTATCGGAAACGTAAGCGTTACGTTGCAAATGCGAGTGAGACAAAGTAATCTTACTGCAACAAGCCTTACACAATAATTAAATTTTCATTTTAACAATAATTATTTTACTAGAGCTCGTGATGTAACTTAACGACAGATTTTGCTTTTATCGTAAATATCAATTACAACTGGAATTAATCATAATCTAGTCATTAAATCGAAAAAAAAAGGGTTAGAAATGCAAGTGAACCGGGAAAGCTGATTTTTATATATTGTTTAGATTGTTGTTTAGGCTTAGAAAAGCTTAACTTCAAATAGTCGACCAAGATTTCCTATGTGCATTCTCCGCAAATCCACATTATAAATGAAAAGCTTGTGGGTGTGTATGTGTTAATATGTTTGTTACACTTTCACAATTCAACAGCTGGACAGATTTGGATGGAGATAGCTTATGCCCTGGACTAATTCATAGTTTTTATCCCATAAAAATGCACAGTTCCTCAAGGAACAGCGTTAAACCTATTTCACACGGATAAAGTCGCGAGCACAAGCTAGTACAGTCGAGGTCATAAATATATAAATACGTTACTAAAGGAGCAAAAATTGCTGAGCACTCTTACGCCTTGGAAAATAAAGTCGTGTTCACATATCTATGACCACTTTTTCAGCGTAGGTATTTCTGACCACGACTGTACATTACTTATATAATCCAATTAATGATTTTGCAAGCCTGTGTAATCGATACAGAGAATTTCTGTAATGGCCATAAAATTCATTTGCACATATTGACCAATAAAATGCGCTTGATCTTATACGATAACTAGCTGCCACCGCCAGTGCCTATAGCTTCACCCGCGGCATTTAACCGGTAAAACCGGTTTCCAGGCGGTACTGCGCAAAAGAGGTAACTCCCCGATTCAGTGCGTTTGGGATAGTCTTAGTAGCCTCCTTAATACCATATTGATAGGTATACTGTCCAATTGTACGTCACTAGAACTCCATACATATGGAATCCAAGGATCTATATCATTGTCCGCAGTGAAATTTAATTAAATTGAATTGAATTTAAATTTGTGTTAGTACAATTTAGTCTATCAATTTATGGACTGTAATGATTTGTAATAAAAATGTCTGCTTCACGCCCTTAATGTAGTCCCCAAAAAAACAATTCTAAGTGAACAGTAAAAATAATCGACACATATAAAACAGTACCGTGACTCCCTTATAGACAACGCACAGCCTAAACGGGTGGTCCTAGAGGTTTGAAATTTGGAGGAGACATTCCTCCAGTACCCTAGAGATGCATTAAGGAGAGATTTTTCGAAATTCCATCCCTAAAGGTGTGAAAAGGGGTAATAAAGTTTGTATGGAAAATACCGCGGGCGAAGCTGTGGCGGGTCCACTAGTAAGAGTATAAATGTAAAACTGAACTAAAAAACCGCTATTACCTAAAAGAAATAACAATACCAATTTTCACGTTTATAGGATTTGTTATGTCATATTTGAGATGTAATAAGAAAGAGGTCATTGGTCTTAAGAGTTATTTAAAGCGCTGAAACATACCCTACAAAGTTAGAACACTTGTCAGATAAAAAGAAACTTACTTCATGAAGTTTCCCCACGGCCGAAGTCTCTTGGGCCCGTACGTGAACGATGCACCACACGTCTCCGCAAAACTCATGGACGGTACTTTGGCATCCACGCATACTTCTTGAGAAGTCCTAACCTAAAATGAACAAGCTTTGAAATGGACTACATAATAATAAAGTAAACACAATGCAAAAAGACTATGGTGGCA
The DNA here is from genome assembly GCA_947859335.1 of Tortricodes alternella. Taxonomy (NCBI): domain Eukaryota; kingdom Metazoa; phylum Arthropoda; class Insecta; order Lepidoptera; family Tortricidae; genus Tortricodes; species Tortricodes alternella. The sequence goes on from OX401977.1 coordinate 12,693,807, forward strand.
ATTTGTAAAAGTATAATCAGGATTTGAATTATCGCGTTTAAGGGTTAAGAATTTTATGCATGAAGAAACCGTAAAATTAACAGTCGTTTTCGTTAACTTTTGGTCATAGGACGGATACATCTTGTTTCTTGAAGTGTGTATTGCCCTTAAAGCCTTTGATGTTGGACGGTAATGTTAGATACGATTTTCCTTATACACGTGTGAATAGAGGAAAAGTTTTGCACAAAAACCATTATCCTTGTTCTGTGTTTTTACTAAAACGACGTAAATTGTATATTTCGGACAAAGCAAGAAGATTCCTTATCGATTGAAGCGTAAGTTAAGAACCTACAAATAATGTTAATTTACTGTGTTTTGTATTAAATTATAATTTGTGAAAAGCTAGGCTGTTTAACTCTGTACGAATATATTTAATTTTATCTGTGTTTAAAGCATAATTTTCACCAAACTTCCCGCATCGCATAGGATCAGATCGGATTTTACAATCTTTAAACGATATTAAATCATGTACACAGTATTTAAAGTCTATTTTACCTAGCCACGCACAGCAGCTTGACCACGGGCGTCTTCCGCGACACGCGATCGTAGCCGAAAGTATGCTGTGACGCGCGACTAGGTAATATAGACTTTAAATACTGTGTACATGATTTAACATCGTTTAAAGATTGTAAAATCCGTTCCAATCCGATGCGATGCAGGCCGTTTGGTGGAAATTATGCTTTAGACTCTGCAAATATGAACTTGACTTCTCACATTCACCACCAAAAATGCATTTTTTTTATCCTTAGAATAAACACTATAAATCAAGTTGTCATTTGTCATTTTCAAGAAATTTATTTGGCATAATTAGGTGGTTTTATTTAAATTATCTCGGTATTTGTTCTGTTAATTATCCTAATAATCTAAGGATAGAATTTAAAAGAGAATTGGGAGAATTACGAAGCGTTTTTTATAGACGTACCCGATTGACGACTTTTTACATTTTGCGATATCACATGAAAGCAAATAAAGTCAGTCAGTCAGCTTAAGCTGCGAATAAAATGCCAATGATAGAAACCTGTTCTCATTAAATTCTGAATGAGAAATAAACTTTTCGATTGGCATATTTTGGATTATTTGGAAACTATCATCTATGCACTCTACTAAAGCAAATTGCAAAATTTCACGAATCGAATAATTACTTTTAAGCTTAGGTCATACCTCGTTGACTAGCCTATACCCCTTGCAAAATGCTCCATACATATGTACGTTAGACTGTACAAAATGTATGATATTTTTAGGCCAATATCAAACATATAAAACATGACAAATTTGATGAAGATTTCTAAAAAAAAAAACTGAATTGCAATATTCATTGTTCACTCATTTTGACCTGTAATAAAATTAAAATGAACATTCAAATTTATGTGCTTTTTCTTTAATATGCTTTTTACATTTTCTTTCATAATATTATGTTCATATTCCGTATTCATTTTCTGTAGCCGACGTAAGAACAAATATTTACTTCCATAATATTATTACTACAAAGCAGAATTCGCGCGGCGATAATTAGTTATAAATTGTTCTCACAAATAAACACTACAAAATGGGCACTTAACTCGTCACACCGTTTGCCTCGTATGATGAATTAAAATAGCTATTAAGTTCCAATCCAGGGCCTCTATTCAACAATGGCTATGCGAAATGGTATATTATTGCTTTGTCTTTACCATGGACAAATAAAATACGACTACTGACAATCGCTTTATTGTGATCGACCTCGGAAGTTAGCTACAGCTGCTAAAACACAGGTAAGCTAGATGGCGTCACAGTCACAGCTTGAAAGATATTCAATAAAATACGACGAAACGAGATAATTTATTAAGCAAAACGGCACGTCTGATGCATCTTTACGCATCGTTTGTGAAAATTACCAGCTTTTCAAAGGAAATCAATATTGTTTGAAGGAATTGCAGCCACAATTTTAGCAATTCACCGATAGATGGCATCCCAATGTCCGAGGAACACTTGATTGTAAGGCGATTGATAGACCTCTGGCTTTATTTTAATTGCCAAATGTAAATTGAAAAGAATATGACAAAAGAAAGCGACATTCGTTACCATAGTAACGATTGGTTTGTGTATTACTTATACTTATATCAAATATAGGCTCAGGCATTCAAATATTGTTAACCTCTTACGTAAAACTATTAATTACGATCTTGGAATGAAGTTTTACGTTTCAACGTAGTCTTAGAGCTTTAGAATTTTGAGCCCAATTCAGTCTTTAAGTCTCTTTGGCATTTGCCTTAAATACAATGAGCCTATTGTATTTAAGGCAGTATCTCGTAACTCTATTAATAAATAGAGTTACGAGATAAAGAAAGCTTTGTATTCTTTTGTGGGTTAGGTACTTGATAACTACTTTTAAAAGTGAATCAAGAAAGGCTCAAGTACAATTTCTTAATTTGCTGGGTTGAAACTTATAAAGGATAATACAACAATATTGTTCATTTATGTTGAATCTTATGTGCAATTTATCTATTAAAACCTTATGAATTGCGTGTGAGTACATAACACATTACGATTTTAATATTCTCGCATGAACTTATAATTAATATTCATGGCAATACAAGAAAAAATCCAGTAAGTAATAAAAGTCAATCGGTAATAAATTCATATGAATTGCAACCTTATTCGATTCAATTATATGAACATCAATAAATACTCTTTTATTAACTTATTTATTAAAAAATGGAACCACCTAGTTATTACGAGTAAAAAAACTTAAATTTAAACCCCCCGATGCTGCATTATCATGTCAAAGTGGCCATGTTGTTGCAATATTATTAAAGTAACAGGGTGCCAAATTTCGAATTGATTAGACCCGTGGAAGTTGCTCACATCCCGTCATCAACTAGAAAAAAGCTAATGATCTTGAACAGAAAGAACATAATTTTCTTGAATCATAGCTAAAAACAGCTAAGTCACCTTTCAAACAAGAACAACTTAATCAAAAAGCGAAAAATATTGAAAGAAAAGCTGAATAACCGGTAAGTATAGAGCTTTTTAAATATTTTGTTTTAAGTAAAGATCATTATTATACCATCATTCTTAATAGATATCACTTTTATAAAATTCTTGCCTCAGTGCTTAAGTAATTAATAGTGTATTAAATTAATGGTTTTAAATTCTAAATCGAAGTATTACTTACCAGCATACGGACGGTGTACGTGCAGATAAAGCCAGCCAAAATGGTGCCAATGGTGCCAGGGATGATACCAGAGTTCTTGAAAGCCACAGGCATTGCGAGGATGCCAGAACCCAGACATGCCTTTAACAGGTGGAGAATGGAGCCGATTGTCCTGGGAAACGATTTAGTTGATAATATAAACTGTTAATTTTAGCTGGTTTATATTCAAAAGTAGCTAATAAATGGTTGCTATAATAACGACTGCTTGATAGTAACATTAACCTTTTGGCCGCCGTTGTCGACTATGCGTGACAGGCTATACAGGGTAAAAAAGACCTTCAACGCCTTGACTTAAAGTTGAAATTCGTGTTACTTCTCAGACATGCTTGGCGGCCAAAAGGTTAACAGGTAACCGATATCAATTTTGGAAATTACTTACGAGTTAGGATGAGCGAGTTGGCGGTTTTCGAAGGGGTTATACGACTTTTCATCTTTGACATCTTTTGAGGCTATACTAAAAGTCGATTGAAATCCTTGGTTTGTTGTTAAATTTGCTCTGAAACAATAACATTTAGCCTCGATAAATACTAAATTCTTCAAATGATATTTGGAAGTTTCTAGGAAAAGTGTGTAAGTTAGTAGTTTTGTTACTTCTTCACGCTGAAACGGCTCAACCGATTTGAGTAAAATTTGGAATGGAGATGGCTAATACCCTGGATTAACACACATGCTACTTTTATCCCGGAATATGTTTAAGTTCCCGAGGGAATGACGGGCACTCGGGCAAATGAAAGTTAGGTCCGGGACGAAAATAGTTAACCACGCCTTTCTGAAATATTTGTAAGGCTATCGAGTGGCGAATTAATATCAGACTATAAAACCAAATTAGTTGCATGTACATAAAAAAAATGTGGACATGATTTGTCTGTTCATTAAATATTTTTAATGATACTGGGGATAAAAAAAACGTAATGGTTCACGGTTGATTGACAAATCAACGTTTCGCAAATATACATTTTTTGCAGACTCATTCGGCGAGCTTCTTATTTCCTACTTAAGCCTAACTTTACGATCGTCTAACCTAATCTACCTTTTGGGGCGTGCAAATATATCCTGATAAGTGAACGGTTTCAGTTTGAAGAAAGATACAAAATAAGGAAATTTTCTGAAAATCTAATTAGTCCGTCAGTTAGATTATCAAAAAATATTGAACACATATTTTTTGCTTTATCAAATCAATCAAAATTGCCAAAAATAACGCGCATCAAAGTTTGAGTGTGGGGACTTATGACGTCATAAGTCCCCACTTATTGGTACATGGTGTGCAAAGTCGTGTCGTGACGTCACGCGAAACTTCAACGCACGATATCTTCGTTCATTTTCGTTTAATCGACAAAAGAAAAAAATCCTATGTGTTCAATATTTTTTTATAACGTAAATGAAGTACTAATTATAATTTTTCAGAAAACTTCCTTATCGTTTTTCGGTTAAGAGCCCTGTCCTTGAGTAGCGCTTCATACAAACGTAGTTCAGTTGTGGTTTGGATATTTTTAGCAGTTTGGCATTGAAACTTTGCAAGGATATAGATATAAGGCAAATCGAGGTATTTACTTTATATGATAGAAAACAAATATGTATATATAAAAAACAGGATAGAAACAGGTTTGTATGAAAATTAAAATCCTTTATTATATTCACCTGTTAAATTTTATCTCTAAACTAGCAATGTACAAACCTAGATTTGTCTTTTAGCTATATTCTTGCAAAGTTTCTTTGCGATCCACCTAAAACTGTCGAAACCACAACTGAACTACGTCTGTATGAACCGCTTCTCAAGGACAGTGCTCTGTGCTGATGATAGGATGCCTTCTGAAAACGCACGAGATATATCAAAATTATCTTGCGACTTCTTTCTTACGACAGGAAAATTAGTTTTGTGGCTTACTTTCAAACTCATCAGTCTTTCTTTCCTTTTTAGGGTTCCGTAGTCAAAGTAGGAACCCGAATAATTCCGTCATGGCAGTCTGTCTGTTTGTCACAGCCACTTTTTCTCGAAAACCATTTAACCGACTTCAAAAAAACCGAAGGGGAAGAGTCATTTTGTACAATTCCTGATTAATGTTGTCCCGCGAACAAAGATAATAAAAAATAACACACTTGAGTGGAGCTTCCTTAATCCACTTGTTAAATAAAATCTCATCAAAATTCCTTCAGTCGTTTTCCTGTGTTACCTGTTCAAACAAACAAATAAACAGACGAACAGACAAAAGTTATTGCATTTATTTTATCCCTCTGCGCCATTCCTTTGTTAATATCTTTAGTATACCGACTAAACACACACCATTTATTAATTTAATGATTACATTCCAACCGGTGAGTTTCTTGCGTCGGTTCCCGCAGCACATGTCATCCTTAGAAGCGCTAGTAGATTCATACATGTGAAAGAGCCCGTGTAACTTACTTTCAAAATTCCCATTATCATTGTCATCTTTAGAAGCGTTAGAAGATTCATACATGTGAATGAGCCCATGTTACTTACTTGCAAAATTCCCATTATCATTTTCATTTTTATTTTCTTTTTGATTTTGAGTTCCATTGTATCGCTAAATCTCTAGCACAGATTTTTTAACTTAAACACTTTTGATTACTAAGACGCTTCATCCATCGTTTTCATTTATTTGAATATTTTAACTTCCTTTGGTTTTGATGAATTTAACCATACCTATAACCAATCGGTTTTCGTTATTATCTACACAAAAAAGTGTTTATGGGTTGTCTCTTCCTCCTACCCTCCTACCCTACCCTACTCATACCCTAGGTCGTAATCCTAGATACAGGTGTATGACTTAATTGTTAAATGAAATATTTGATGTTTAATAACGAAGGGTCGTAAGTTAAATATAAACATCCACCATCATCTTTCGAATATGCCTTAAAATAACAATTTATTGGATTTAAGGTCTGGCATCACAATATTTTCCATCGAGAAATTAGAATACTTTGAAGTATATTTATATTTTACTTCATTTTTAAAGAACATTAGAGCAAAATTTTGTAAAACTGAGTGAGGTAGCGAAGGTATTCTATGGTAATAGTTTACTCACGTAGAGTTGAACTCTGAGACATCTGGTTTCGCATCCATTGCAGTTATATCTGAAAAAAGTAGACATAGGTTTACACAGTTATCTTTTATGAAACGAAATAAATATAAACTAATGTTTTTTCAAGAAATGGGTAAATAATATCACGAAAAAGAAACGGTTACAATATTTTTTGCAAATTGTAACCTCCACATAAAATAGTTAGTCAAACTTTTTATGTAACAAATATACCTCTGCATCGAACACGTATGCACTCCAGCTATACAACGACGTATTTGAACTCAATTCAAATACTTCAAAGATCTTTATCATTTCAATCAACATTATCACTGATCACAGATGAACTACTGTGAAAATCTCTTTTCTCATCTTATCAATATACCTACTGCTTTGTAATAAGATAAAGCACACACTTCTTAAGAATACTGAATACGAGGAATTGAAAATTTCAGTTGTACCTAAAATCAAGGTCTTTAAAACAGACAGCTATTTCAGAAAAAAACATTATATATTTTGTTTTCTTTGATCCTTATTTGCTTGACGTTTTTACTATCACTTTAACTAACATAGAAAAATAATAGTTGAAGAGGAGTCCTTTTTACAATCATTTATTTATTTTTAACTTTACTTGTTGGTTATGTGTGAGTTAAATCTTGGAAATCAATTTAGAATCAGTTTCCATGGTCGAAATAAGCTGAAAGATATTATAATCAGATTAAAACTTTCGTGAGACATTACTAAGACTAGAAATAAGCACGGCTTTACTCACGATTTATTGTCAGAAATAAGAAGAAGAAGGACTCCATATGAGTCCGAAACATGCCGGACTATTTCTGACAATAAATCGTGAGTAAATCCGTGCTTATTTCTAGTCTTTGAAAGATATTATACTTATAATATAACAATTTATGAAACTGCAATATTAAACTGCGCTTGTTATATAATAATGGAACGTTTAACAAAATCTTGTTGCCATAATCTCTAACTATCTTCAAAATTCGAACTTGAGAACACAATTCCGATAAATTTAAATACGCAAATACGATCCGACCCGAGTCATTGTTAATTTTGAAAAAAAAGTAACATCCATCAATCATACATAATGTACCTACTACAAATGGTGCAAGCGGGTCTATGGATCGTGGAGTACGGTGCGATCTATCCCTTTTAAAGGCTAAATGGGGTAGTTTTTCGGCAATTTATTGCTGCTATTCGGGCTATCCTCAAAAGTTTACATTCAAACTTTTTGTTCCCATTAGTGATGTAATATGTAATATTTTTGGGGATAGCCCGAATTGCAGCAATAAATTGCAGAAAACTAGTCCATTTACGAGCCCATTTGCACTAATGCAATACAACATAATGGCGTCACAATGCGCTCACGCCGCGCTGCTGCTGCGCCGGCATAACACCGCAATGTTACCGGGCCTATAGCCAAGCTAATATCAAGAGAATGTATTTTTACATAAATATATACCACCAAATACATTCTTTTTTACTTTATATATAAATCGGCAATCGGTTACAGCAATACCTACTTAATACACAATTTGCGTTTCATAATATGATATAATTAGTACTTGGTACTCAAAGTAACTTACAACATTTTAAACTGTTTAATTTCCAAAAATTTTATATGTATTCATATTTTGATATTATTCATATTAGGGAGAATTTCAAAAAAATTGTACGTAATTAAGGTGTTGTTAAGAAAAAGTTAAAAAAGTTCCTCTGCGTTACGAAAATTAGGAATACAATTAAATGCCTTATGGCTTTAATTAATAAGGTATATAATTGTATGGTTAATTTTCGTAACACAGAGGAACTTTTTAAACTTTTTCTTAACAACGCCTTAATTACGTACATTTTTTTTTAAATTCACCCATTATTGTAATATTTACGCATAATTTTTGCTATTGTGTACTTTAATTAATTATTTGCTACGCAAATAACTTTATATCATTATTCTATCTTCTTTATAGCACCCATAATCGGATGATAGAAGCATTACATTTTAGGTCATTCTTCATTCAGGGTCATCCTATAGGGATATTTGGGTCAGATTTGTTGTTCCAGTTGCAAAAATGTATGCCATCTTTTGAGTCGCTTCATGTGTCCATCAAAATTTAAGTTTTTAAATCTTGATTTGGATCTGGATGGACTAGAAAGACGCAACGTTGGTAGCTTCAGATATTTAAAAGAGCCCAAGCCTACTTGCAAACTAAATATTTTCATTTTCATTTTCAACAACAGTTTTGCCGTTACGTCTTTCTAGTTTATCTTTATATTGTTTACAGAAACGTATCACTTCTTGTGTAATAGTTTCTAGGTAGTCTGTATCTCTTTCTCTGGATTCTTTGAATATCAGCAAGCACTGTGGCTACAGAAACGCTCCAAAGGCATCTAGACAAAATTGATGAATGGCTTTTAAAGTGGATAATCAAGGCCACTGTACCATATTCACTGAGATTACTTTTACATTGAGAAATGGTGATTGTCCACAAGTTAAAATGGTTGGAGATGAACTACCTCGCAGTTCTTGTAAAAAATATCGTGGTCTTCGTATCGATAGGAGACTTAAATGGGCCAAATATATCAAGACAATGAAGTGAGAAGCAAACCCGCAATACAAATTCTAAACTGCCTGTTGCGAAGATAATTCTCTCGATCGCTTAACAATAAGCTGCTGGTATATAAATTCATCATAAATGATAAAGCCCATCTGGTTATATCACATACACCTCTGGGATTCTGCTAGTCGCTGGATCCTAAAGATACTTGAAAGGTTTCAAAACATCTTATTGAGATGGATCTCGATCAGGTATGGATATCTGGTAAACCAAACCTACATAAAAGTAATATAAAAATATTAATTATAAAAAACCAAGTCCCGAATACATAACCTGTACAAAGAGAGAAACAACATTGATTCAGTTATGCAGATGGGTTTTTTATACATAATATATTTTAATTTTCATCTGTTTAGTTAAATAATATCCCCATGTCACTCCCACAATTAAGACCAATCTAACAATCTCATAATGTTAAAATCCATCAAGCTGTTTAGGCTACAGAGCATGCCAAAGAAATAGACAAACAATACTGATATAGAGTATAACATAATTATGTTGTATGTCTCACGACGCACCTACATATAAATCTATCTATGTGCATTCATGTATGTTTAGTATCGGGGTAATGGAATAAATCAGTTACTAACGGACGATAATTATGAGTTTATCTCTGCTACCTTACCTGAAACTTAACAAAAACACATACATACGCTCGAAAAACATTCTAGCGCAGTCGAGTTAAATGAGCCAAGTTCTCACTTAAGTGCATTTTCAAAATAAATTTCAGGCAGCACACAAGCTATATAATATGAGCTTAAAACAACCCCTATAACCCTTAAACTAGAGTTATGATGGCTGTTTAAGTTCTAATACAGCTTGTGTGGTGCTTGATATGATACCCAATTAAGCCAATAGACCAAAAAAATTTAAAACATCTATCCAAACCTTTCTATTGAATGCATCTTTAACTTTCGCATGACAGTGTTCTGTCAATCAATCTCAAAACGAATATGCAGAAGCTTTTAAATAAAATTTTGTATTATACTTCTACCTCGTAGGTTGTAATTGACAAACACCGTGAAATCTAAATTCCTGTAAATTGATTTCTCAATAAAATACCATTGCTACTTTTTATGAAAATCATACTACCTGTGTACTTATTTGAAGCATCGTCATCATTTCAATAGCCAATCTTGATAAAAACCATGATAAAAATGTATGATAAGCAACGACTCTAGTGTAAAAACGTGATTTGGACACATCAGCAAATGATGCGCCAGTCTAAACTTAAATAATAATAAATAAATAATATAACAGGGATATTATCTCCTATTCATTTTGAAGTTCTTAACAACAGTTATCGGGCCTCCACCACACTATTGTCGACGGCATCTTTGATACAATCATTTTTATCTGATTGAAACAACAAATCTCTGATTGACATTATCATCGACCCGCCGCGAAGCAATTTATGAATCTGGCACTTCAGTAGTGTAGACATTAGATCTTCTTGAAAACTGTGGCTTACCTTTCTTATTGTTTTTGCAATCCTATTAAATACACCAATTTCTTATCCTGACATGTAGAGCAGTTTTAAAAGAAGCGGTTTTGTTGTTCCATTAATTTATAATCATTATTCCGTTGTTTATTTTAAACTTACCCTTGACATCTTATGGTCAAACATATCAAACACTTGAACTACAATCTCGATTCGACGCAATTAAGGGGAGTATGAACCTGCGGCTTTTCATACAAAAGGCAATAACGATGTCAACCCCTTAAATGATAACGAATGTTCACCAATTTTTGATAGGTTGTCAGTGAGAACAAAGTCTAGGTCCATACGTTTTGATTATTTCACTATAATTAATAAATTCAGTTTCATTGTGGTTTCAGTATTCTCATGCAAGACGAATAGCGGCATTATTTGACTGTCTTGATCTTTACTCAATATTCAAAAAACGTATAGACTTACATTTTATTCTGACTGACAACCAATCAAAAATTGGTCAAAATCGGTTAACATTTAAGGGGTGGAAATCGTTATCGCCTGTTGTATGACAAAACTGATTTTAGCTGTTAGTTCACATTCTTCTTAAAAGTCTTTATTAATTTACCTACCATGTACATGTATCATTTCTTAAATAAACTATCTGATTAACCTTTCCGTAAAGCACCAGCTTGCAGATTTATCAATTTCTCAAAATACCAAAATCCTTGGTGCCTTCAACGGGTTTTTGTCACGCAAACCTGATTCTCCAAATAAATCTGGTTGTTCATTGGCCCAACAAATATTTTAAGTGGTTGAGAAAACGAGTTGGATGCAGTTTTGTAGGTTGAGAATATTTACGTAACATAATATAAGTACAATTGTCATCATTTCAGCCGAAAGGTGTCCAATTCCGAACACAATGACACAATCCCTTTTACAATAAGTAGAATCATTGTATAAAATTCGTAGAGTTGTAGTCATTTAACGTACACTGCCGCGACCACAATGTGAGCGGGCCTTAGCCAGTATTATATACTGCCGTGCTAGAGACAAAATGCATAACTCAATTTCGTCAAAAATGCACTTACTGTCTTTCGCTAGCACAGCAGTATACATAATTATTCGGCAATTGATTTTGTTGATATAATAAATTTGATATTCGTGTTTCGTTTATTATGAACTCGTCTATAATTTAAGGACAAAATGTCAAATCTCTGTTCGTTTGTTCAACAACAAAAGTGCATTTCGCAATGTATTGAAAATTATAGCATTTCATTAGCCCGACGAAACAGTATTTTACAATAAAGATTTCAAAAGTGTTTGCGTCACACACAAAATTGTAGGTGTGTATTAACCAGAGGGCAATACCACCAACTTGCTGCTAAAATTGGTGGCCATTTGTATGAAGGGTGTTTGTTCCAGTATAATATGAAAAACTGTTACTTGTTTCTGGATTTTATATTTAAAGTGCGCATCCCCCTCTCGGTATTTTTAAATTGCTCCTGCCATTAATTTGTGCATGTTATATTTATTTAAGTTATTTTAATATAATATTATTTTTGATGTATTTTGTTTATTTTGAATATATTTTGTTAGCTTAATTTATATTGAACAACAATGGTTCATTTGATATGCATAAGAGAAAATGTATTTAATAGGGTTGACGTATGTTTGAATATAAGTATGGAAACAAAATTAAAATTTTGTATACTAGATCATTTATGACTTTGTTTTATATAAGTCGTATTAGACTCCTTGGGAAGATCTTGGTTACCTGCTTTAAAGGTAAAAATAATAATAATATATAAATAGAAACAAACTTAAATTATTATTATTTCTCGAATCGAATAAATTAGACAAACCCGTTTTGATTTTTAATTTCGATGGGACATTCTATACGTTCATTCATATGGTTCATGAACCATTTAAAAGACAAAATATTATGTAGATATTTGAGTTTTGAAGGCACTAGCAGATATAATAACAAGTCACTTTGAGATAAAATGTAAGCCTCTATTGTCAGTATGCATTATAGATAGGTACCTAAGTATTGTGTACCCTTGAAATAAGGTGTTGTGTACATCGGTGGAAGCATTATTTACAAAATACTTAAACACTGTATTTTTATGAAGGAATCGTGACTCTAACGTTATTGTTCATGATTCTTTATTAGCATTTTCTTACTTGAAAGGTATACAATTGAATGTTTGAAAGCAAATTATTGCCGGTTAAAACGAGACTTGCATTTTTTTTAGGGTTCCTTACCCAAAGGGTAAAAACGGCGCCCTATTACTAAGGCTCCGCTGTCCGTCTGTCCGTCCGTCCGTCCGTCCGTCTGTCCGTCCGTCCGTCCGTCCGTATGTCACCAGGCTGTATCTCATGAACCGTGATAATTAGACAGTTGAAATTTTCACAGATGATGTATTTATGTTGCTGCTATAACAACAAATACTAAAAAACACAATAAAAAATTATTTAAGTGGGCTCCCATACAACAAACGTGATTTTTTTGCTCGTTTCTGCTCGATATTGATAACGGCAACAGGAAGACGCTTGAAATATTCACAGAATATTAAGATATACGAGTATATTCACTTTAAAAATAAATAATTAAATTATAATTAAATATATATTTAAGGGGGGCTCCCATACAACAAACGTGATTGTTTTTTGCTTGATTATAGAAAATGGTACGGAACCCTTCGTGCGCGAGTCCGACTCGCACTTGGCCGGTTTTTAATTCTTTTGGCACAATGCAGTTAAGATTGAAATTGAAATGGATTCTTATTTTTTACTTTTCCTTTTTTCACTTTCATGTATTATTTATTTAAATCAGGCAAATTTGGTTCTTGACCATTTTTTAAACAATATTTTTGGCTGCTAGTTAGCTCATTTTAGATTATATAAAAATATTTTCGTAATGAATTTTTCACATTACAAAGGAAAAAGCTTTAATAATAGTTTTCATGTTAAAATTTGCCGCTATTACGCTATCTTACTGTCAGCCGTCGCGTGTGACGTCAACATACTGAAACCGGTCGTAAACGTCAAAAAAGCATAGATAGCGGTCCGAATAACACTTGCGGTGATCACAACGATTAAGCTGGACAGCATGATTCGGAACGCAACCGACCTATGCAAATGACGTTTAAAGACATCTTGATTTATTTTTACATAAATCCTGTTCTATAATGTACTATTGAGGGTTAAGCTACCGTTCCACAGAAATATATTAATATTTGAAAATATAAAGCTCAAATTTTGAATGCATAATTTTTTTTATCAAATGTGTTTGGATTTATTTGTGAATTCAATGATTTTATTATTATTATTATTATAAATACGAAACACTAGCCAATGGCGTTCTGTCAACGCATACATTTCTAGTCATAAATATTTTCGGTGTCATGTCATATGTGAATAAAAAGATCTAAAGATTTAAATAATGTTGGTATTCTAAAGATTTAAATAGATTATGACATGCCCATTTTTTACCCTTTGCTTTCGATCCTCAAGACTCGTTTATACTAAGCTCCGAACAATTCTTGTATTAGCATAGTTAATACGATATAGTGGTTATCTCGCTTGCCTTTTTCTTTTGTAATCATAACCAAAACTATTTACTTATACTATCAAATGTACGTAGGTATAGTAGTAGTGGTAGTAAACGTATGTATGACCAATCCATCTAAGGGTTGACCGCTTAAATGAGTCGTCGCCCGCGCGGCACAGGGGCGCGGGGGCATGACGACAAAGGGGCCTGAGAGACGTGCGGGCGGCGTGAAATGAATGAAAACAAAAATGCGCCTGCCGCCCGCACCTCTCTCGATCCCCTTTGTCGCCATGCCCCCGCGCCCCTGTGCCGCGCGGGCGACGACTCATTTAAGTGGTCAACCTATAGTAGTAAATAGATAATTATTAGTATTAGTATAGCGATCCGTGAGTCACAGACGGTGCTGACTGAAAATCAGCGCTGCAGGTTTCTGACACCCCAGCATTATGCAGAGTCAGTGTCCCAGGCCATTGAATAGGACATTGACTCACACGACCATTCCGTTTTGTATTGTTTTCTTAACTTATGTGGTATTACTAGCTATGCCCGCGACTTTGTCCGCGTGGAATAGTGGCTTTGGGTAGCATTTTTAATTATTTCTTTAGTTTCACATTTTGTAATGACTCCGTAAATGTTACATCAGAATAGGTCTAATATAACTTATAAAACATTCACATAAACCTTACATATTCCATACAATCTTTCATCCCCTATTCCCTATTGTTATTTTACACCCTCCAGGGTAAAACCTTCACAAACTTTGAATGTCATATTTATTTATTTATATCAAATCAACAGCCTAAAAAAAAGTGTCTAGCTTCTAGCTCTAACAATGATGATACTTCCATATAACTTTTCATCCCCCCCTTTCAACCCCTTACAACCGATTTAAATGAAATTTGGTACACAGATAGTCAAGAGCCTGAGAAAGGACATAGGCGACTTTTTAATGCGAAAAAGCATTAAAAAGTCGCCTATGTCCTTTCTCAGGCTCTAGACTATCTGTGTACCAAATTTCATTTAAATCGGTTCAGTAGTTTAAGCGTGAAAGTGCGACAGACAGACAGAGTTACTTTCGCATTTATAATATTAAGTAAGGATAAGGATTACTCTGTGTGTCTTCTGTGTTAGTGAATAAATGAATTTAATTTTTTCTTTCTTTACACTATAATTTGACCAAGCAGTAATTTCCTTGCGGAAATTATATTATCATTACTCCCCTGAATAATTAATAAACTACTTATTGACCGTGTTCTTGACTGTATTGACCACGATATAGGATGTACAACATATTTACATGAAGCAGCTGTCATCGGACTAATAAGTGCTTTGACAAGGTAAACTACCGTACGCCCGTACACTTTGTTCTATATGTCGGATCGGCATCACTTTACATAATTACTTTTCAATGAGTATGTCTGGTTCTTTTCAACAATTGTTATACCATTTGAAATAATATCACTGCCTGCTAAAATACATTTGCATCTCCAAATCTCATGTGAACCGTTTCTGAAATGAAATATCAAATGAATACTTAGGTAACAATAACCCGGCCGTAAACAAGACTTGCTAACATCGATGTTGGTGAAATGAAAACGGGTATTAATCGCCTTGTTTTATTATGTTTCGAAACATTCGGCAATATGACCCAAACATCGAGGTAAATAAAATATAATTCGATGCGATTAAATTCGTTTAGATTTCATCAAATATGAGTAATAAACCACAATAATCATATAATTTATAAAATAAAAAACCGACTTCAAATAGCCTTTGAAAAGTAATTTTTTTTTCACATTTTATTTATTATCCTGTGATTTAACGACACACATTTACTACATCAAGTAGCAATAGCATAATGCCAATTGCTCATTACCATTTACAAACTGTTGCTATCCACGGTGCAAAGATGTCAATCGTTGAGGAGTTCTCCTGGTTCTTCAATTTTACTACATGAATTTTCATGGACATATGTTGCTTCAGAACTTGTTACAGCAATTTAATCGTGAAATACTCAACACTTAGGAGTTCCGGTGATCATCTATGGTCTTCATCAACAGTTCCACTTCACCAAATAATGTGGAACGTAACTGCTTGAGTTATTACAGAAAATACTAAAATTGCTCTATGCTTGCCTATAATATTTGAAGAGTTCCATCGATTCCTCATAGATCCTCTCATCATAACTCGACTTTGACTACAACGGGACCAAACTGGAGATATACCCTAACGATTAAATAAAGAATTTTCAAAATCGGTTTATAAATGACGGAGTTCTGAAGTACCAAACATAAAAAAAAAAAAAAATACAACCGAATTGAGAACCTCCTCCTTTTTTTGAAGTCGGTTAAAATGTCGAAAGGTTAAAACAGAGAATCGATGTTGGTGGGTAATTTATACTTAAATACTTAAATAAATAACTAAATAACTAAATCTTTAAGTATTGAATAAATCTAGTTGTGACAAGTTTACTTCAGTAACCAACGTCATGTTTTGTTCACAAGTTAACTGAGCAAATTAAGTAAAAATAAAAATTATACTTGTTTCACGACAAAAAAAATGCAACAGTTACGAAAAAAACGCAAGCCTTTGTTATTTGGGTTTCAAATTGACCTCAAACTAATTATCCAAAAATTATGTTTACGCTCGTATAATTTAGGATAAGTTTATATATATCGTTAGAAATAGCCATGACAAATATAGTAGACGAATGATAGCAAATCATAAAGTAGCGTCGTCAAGCATTGCCAATCTTTTAAACCATATATAATTTTGAAAAGACCTGCCAAGTGCATGTCGGACCATGGACAGTGAAGCGTTACGTAGTCGGGATGAACGTGTTTAGTTAAAATATTGAAGCATGCACAAAAATTATTGTATCGGTAGCAATACTAAATTTATATTTCCTAGTATTTCTCAAGGATACTATGATGAACAAAGTTATTTCTGCGGCCGCTTATCTCAAAATGTAATTCAAAAAAATTTTGGTTGAAGTGTTATTTTAGTTCTAATACCTACCTTAGATATTTTCACCCCATAGTTCAAAAGTTAGAGAGACGCACACTTTTTACAAATCTTGAATCGCTTTACCCACTATTGACTTGGATTAAAACGGAATTTTAGACCCCAAAATAAGTTTTAAGACCTAGCTAAAAATTTCCCACACCAATTGACCAGGCGCCTCATTCGGGAACGCTAAGTGATTCTGTAGCGACTCGTAAGCCAGATTTCTCATCTCGCTCTTACGCATTACGCGTCGTGCGGAAGAGTGGGATGAGAAATCTGGCTTATGAGTCGCTACAGAATCACTTAGCGTTCCCGAATGAGGCGCCAGTACAATTTTATTTTTCATCCCTCAGTTACAGTGTGGAGTTTAGAATTTTCACAATACATTTCATTTCATTGTACCATACGGACAGACGAACGCATTGAAAGAAAAAAAATATGTGTTCTGTTTTGTTCCATTTGGCTATGGAACCCTAAAAACGTGCGCTGACGCACCGCTTTAAAATTTGACTGAATTCTGTGGAATTGAACGATCTTACTCTATTAGGATTACGCAGCGAAACTCAAATCATAGAATAATAATTAGCGATAAACAGATTCGCGAGCAAAAGCGAATCTGTTTATCGCTATTCCATTGGGAATAGTACAATTTTCCGGGATGAAAATTATCTTGTTTATCTTCGTATGTATTAATTATTCCTTGATAGTCAAGCTTCATTCCCTGCAACCGGGACTATTATTACTAATGTAATCACTTGAAAGGTGTAAGTATAAGTAATCAAAAACTGACATAATATGTGACATAATCGTACGGTCCACTTTTTCATGATTATTAGGGTCATTCTTGAGAATTGGATTATTCAACTCATTTAGATGGCGTTTTTTATTTCACAAAATTTTGACTTATTTACAATTAAATATGTAATTTTATTTAATTATAAGCATATTATCGAATTGGCCTCGCTTTCGGTAAATTTGGTAGGCAAATGAGATAAGACGATAGAGGCATCATAAAAACAATAATCGAATCAACATTATAGTAGTATTTTTGTGATCAGATGATTTATTAAATGAAAAAAGAAAAACAAAAAATATTAAAATATACCATTTTATACAGTACATTTTGTGAAAACCGAAGAAAATATTCTAAGCTTCAATTTAGCATAAAATTTAATATTTCAGACCTGCTATCGATGGAATAAAATTCTAAATAAATGAATCAATCATATGCAAAGCGAATCAAAGGAAAATATTTTTTCTTTGCAAGAAAACTTGAGAAAACTATCATTACTGTGCTCAAACCGCCAAGTGAATGAGAACCAACGAACTGAGAAAAAGTATGTTTCTTGTTGATTATGCCGAAACTGTTATTAATACAGGAATAACTATTAAATGAACACAAGCAGTCATTCATGTAGTTTTGTTTTCGCTTACAACTGTATGCCAATTGCAGGAAATAAATTTTATATGAAAATACACAGCACTGATAATCATAGTGAACCAAAGCCAGGCAAATGATAGATTTACCCTCATAGCTCAAAGCTCCAGCGACGAGTCACGTCCTCTCCCTGCGGCTTTAGAAGCGTTACTGATGCTGTACAAGCACGGCAGGTGCAACTGACAGAAATACTTTTAAGTAGGGATGTGCATATGCACATTGTTAATTGAGGCACCAAGTAAATGATAGCTTAGCTTCGGACAAACCTTTTATAATTATTCTAAAAAAAAAACTATGATAAACACAGGAACCATATTTTTTCTTTCAAATCAATAACTAATATTCTAAAGATACGACTCAAAACATTACTTGATTTCAATCCATGAATTGGTCTTTTCGGGGTAGTTTGTTCACAAAATGGCAAATGGACGCACCAAGTTAATGAGGTTTTAGATGTTTAATATTTTTTTACGGGTAATTTTACTTACCTTAAATAAAAAAGAAATCGTGCCGCAGTTAGATTACGTGGTAATGTAAAAAAAAATAGTAAGCCCAACTATTTTAATTCTACGGGTACTTTTTCACTTTGGACGCCGTAAATTGACCCGTTCAAGAATCACCCATTACCGCCAAAAACATATTTCGTTATGAAAACGGAGTGGAGTTATTGAATACTAAAGGTGCTTCGCAATCTGGTAAACTCATTCTGGGAAATTTGTTAACGTATGTAAATGCGATAGTTACAAATATCAGCTGCCTCAGAGGCAAAGTATGACGCAAATTGCCCAGCTCCATATCGACGCGGTTGTGAGCAATCAAATTGAAATCCCAGTACAAAAGCAATTAAATTCGCACAGTCATAACATCTAAGGCCTAATTTCCATTAAGCGACTCCTACTTCCTTACGAGTCGCGGCCGCGTCAATGGGTGTGGTAGGTATATGACTTATCTGAATGAATAGGAATCGCGCACGGCTAGTCGCGCGCGGCTAGCTGCTTAGTGGAAATGAGGCGTGAGTGTCAAAGTATAAAAAAACCGGACAAGTGCGAGTTATACTCGCGTGGAGAGGGTTCCGTTCCGTACATGATTAACTGAAATTTACTACGTTACTTTAGATACCATAGACTTCATATAGGTTTTCCTGTAATCTATAGGCAATGAACTATATACTGTATTTTTATCCAAATGTTAGCCTCTGTAGTTTCGGAAATAAGGGGGGGAATGGTCAAGATTCGCCTATTTTCCTAAATAACTTCTAAACTATTATACTTGAAATTCAACAGAAAATATATTTAAGATCCTCACAATAAGCCCTTTCATTTGATATGTCACACGATATAGGTGGCAAAACTTTTTTTTTAATTTTCTAATTTACCCCCCCAAAAGTCGCCCCCATGTTTAAAGTTCATATATTTATGTCACGCGTCCGTGTTGCGGTCACCGACTTACAAGTGTATACCAAATTTCAACTCAATCGGTCCAGTAGTTTCGGAGCAAATTGGCTGTGACAGACGGACAGACAGACAGACACACGAGTGATCCTATAAGGGTTTCGTTTTTTCCTTTTGAGGTACGGAACCCTAAAAAACCCAAACCAAGTCAGATTCGCGCACCGACGGTCCCGGGTCTATCCATGAAATAAAATTAGGGATAACTTCCACAAGCTCGTGTGTATCTATGCAACATAACATAAGTGCGATTGAGATATACGTAAGTTTGCTAAGGTTACCCCGTTTTTTTCCTCGAATCGTTTTTTCCTGTAGAATATGCCTAACTAATTTTAAGAGGACTGTGAACCAACGGCAAAAATCACCCTTTCCATACAAAAGGCGATAACGATTTCCACCACTTAAATGTTATCCGATTTTGACCAAACTTTTTATACGTCGTCAGTTAGAACAAAATCTGGGTCTATACGTTTTTTGAATTTTGATTAAAGTTCAGCAAAGTCAAATAATTACCGAAATTAGTTTTGTATGAGTACACTTAACATACATACATACATATTATCACGCCCGAAATCCCTAATGGGGTGGGCAGAGCCACAAGACTATTTGTGGCCACGTTCGATTAATTAGTCCTAAGATGGTATGATGAACCGTATGGTGACAGGTGATCAGCCCATCGCCCATACAGATAGTCCACCATGTTGTAGAGGACCCGTCCCTTAGTCGACTTTTACGACATGCCAGGATGATAAGCATCTGCACGCATTCTATGCTATTTCTTCACTCCCAGTGCAGCAGAGGAGTAACAACACGAGGAGTAGTATACTTAAACAACAATAAAACTAAATTTATTGATTATGGTGAAGAAAAACAAAATTTATAGACCTAGATATTGTTCTGACTCACAACCTATCAAAAATTGGTCAACAACGGTTAACCTATAAGGAGTGGAAATCGTTATCACCTTATGTATGAAAACCCGTAGATTCACAATTCACATTCCTCTTAATATGGATGATAAAAATTTGTGCTTACTTACAAAATACGGAGAAAAGGGACTTACGAGTAGATCTTATTTTGAAAAATTTTAGTAAACAAATGCAGGTTACGAAAATTCGCTTGCTACGCCGTATAGAAAACCGGTTAGTGCCAATACAAATATGGGACGGATAGAGCCTTTGCCAAGCAAGACAGATAATCAAATGTATACCTAATATCAAGGGCTTAAGAGCGTATTTACTTTAATTCAACTCATGTTCGGTCTACCCTTGACTCTATCAATCATTTGCGGCTGAGAACGGTTGCCTAAAACATAATAAAAAACTCGATATTTGCGTTCTTGTTCTTCAGCAGTACAAATTGTATTATTGATCTGTTTTGTTTCTTTTCAACCGACTTCAAAAAGGAGGAAGTTCTCTATTCGGTTGTATTTTTTTGTTTGTTACCTCGGAACTCCGTCATTTATGATCGTACGTTATACCTTCAGTTTGGTCCCGTTGTAGTCAATGTCGATTCGTGATGAGATGATCTATGAGGAATCATTGGAACTCCTCAAATATTATAGGCACGTATATAGCAATTTTTGTATTTTCTGTAATAACTCAAGCAGTTCCATTCCGAAAGCATTAATTGGTGAAGCGGAACTGTCTATAAAGACCATAGATGATCAACGGAACTCCTAAATGATAAGTGTTTCACGGGTTTAAGGTTTAGAGGCAACTTATGTTGAATGAATCAGTGGTGAATGAATTAGTAAATGTGTGTCGTTAACACACATGATAATAAGTAAAAAGTGAAAATTAAAAAATACTTTTTCATCACACTTGCTCGGAAAGGGTGTTATTATACGCAAGCGTATAGAACAGCTATAGCCGATTTAACTCCTCTATGGGCCCCGCCGTCAGCGGGAGTTATAAACCATACAAAACCCATAACTCCCTAGGGAGTTGTGGACTTTGTATGGTTTCGAACTCCCGCGGGCAGTTAAGTGCGCCAGGTCGGCGGAGCTGCTCGGGAGCCGCAGCCGGCCGAGCTGCCCCGCGCTGATCGCAACGTACGCTCAGTTTATGAACACCCACCTGATGGTAATTCACGGTGTAAAATGGGAATAAAATTAATATATATACTTTTTTTGTCTAATTTTTATTTCATTTCCTCGCAAATGTGATGAAAAACATTGTGTGTATCACGGGCAGTAAGGGGATAACAAACTCGAGTCATAAAAGCCCTCGCCTATCGGCGTCGGGCTTCTAACAGACTCTCGTTAGTTATCCGCTTCTTACGGCCCTAGATGCACAATGTACTATTCAAAGGCTATTTGAAGTCGGTTTTTTATTTGATAAATTATAAGTTTATTTAATTCATCGGGGTTAGTTACTACAGGGAGGTAGCAAGATGGTACTTTATGGCGGGTTTTATAAATTATAATTTGCGTATATTTTATTTAGAGTTGTCGCTAGCAAGTTTATTAAAACTAACCGTCCGTGACACTTCGTATGTATCATTATTCAGCACGTGTCATTATGCCACTTGCCAATGTAGCTGACCGTGGCCTTAATCTAAGATTAAAACTTGCCTAAACAAATCTATCGCTTTACCTCAATGTAAACATATTTATAAATACAAATTAAAAAAAATAAACGCGTAACTTATACTACTAAGTAACTTTGGGGGTTTACCATATAGACAGTAATAGAATCAATGGAAATGCTTAAATTGTAACACAAAAAACTGTACTTATTTTTATAAAAAGTTTCCTCAAAATACACCGTCATACTTATTTAGCCTAACTATGATGTTATTTGTATGTGCAACTATCTATAAGGGTGGGCGGAGGTGTTTTATGATTTAAAAAGTCTGGAAAAATCCGTGTTTCCTAATTAAATGTTATATTTTTTTACACCGTTTCTTTTGCACCTTTCGAGAGGAATCCTTTGTCTAGCAGTGGAAAGAATTTGGGACGACGCTTATGTCCGCTTTCTATTATTTTCATTATATACCTAAATAAAACGCACCTAGAGCCATCCTAGACAAGCTGTGCCAGTGCCATTTTCCCTTTAAAACACTAAACATTTTTTTTTTTAATGTCAATTGTCTGACAAACGAGCTGGCGGCCCACCTGACGGACAGTGGTCACCGCCGCCCATGGACATCTGCAACACCAGAGGTGCTGCCAATGCGTTGCCAGTCCAGGGAGGATGGGGAATGGGGATGGGATTGGGATGAAGGAATAGGCCTTTACGCCGATATTCTGTGAGAGTGTGGTCCCGGTGGAGCGGGCCCATTCGAACAATAATCATCTAGTGAGGATTACTGTCTGGGTCTACCACTATAGCTAATCTGTACCTATTACGCTGTATTACGCACTTAGAATAATAACACTGTTATTATTCTAAGATTACGCATTGGGAAATAAAGGATTTGTATTTATATGACACTTTTAAACCGCCATTAACAAATGTTTTTGTTACTTCTTTCAAGCGGCCTTCGTTTTTATTTTCCTGGCGTGCTAACCATTGGATTGTGAAGCGCACGCTGTCTCAATGTACAGGTTGTTCGATAATAAATGGGTACTCGAAATTCAAAATAGCTATGTAAAATCCTACCATTAAAAACATTTGGTTTTTTTTTTTTAATTTTTGCATTGTGGCAGTTTTACCAAAATTGGTTTTGAATTTTCAAAACGGCCCAAGTGGCTTATTAGTAGTTATAAATTATATATTAGCGAGACCGAAAAATCACAATTATGTTGGTAGTGGTATATCGTTTGGCATTAAAATAAGTTATACTGAAACGTAAATTAAATACATAAATAAATATTTAATGAGTACGTATACTTTTAATCAATCATTGTCATTAATTAAAAAAAATCTTCATCCATAATCAAGTTAAAGTCGTTGCTGAAAAGCCAAATCATCACCTAATAGCTATACAAAAATAGGAATGAATCATTTTATTAAATACTATTTTTTTAATTTTTTTTAGTTTTGCTGACAGTACGACAGTACGGGAAAAATGAAATTACAAATCTGGAAATCCTGTAAAAACAAATTGTTCCAACACAAACACTACATAATTATGCGATTCCGCTGTCTTGCTAATACATAAAGGATTATCCATTATAATAACAGCATGTATTTAGAACCAACTAAGCAATTAAAACTACCTGAAATAAACACGGCTTTACTCACGATTAAAATTGCCTTTAGTTTGACTAATGCAATTAAAAGTCACTTGTATATTAATTGCTAAGGCGATTAACCATCGAGTGTCATTTATCATTTATCATTTATCATTTATCATTTAATCCTTGCAACCATGGTTTTACAGCAGATCTTAAATTGAACATGTATAAGTATCTCATGGACCCTGGCAGGGTGTAGCAATTAACATCTATCTCGACATTTGTGTATATTACTCATTGGCTGTAAACAAATAATTTACTTATATCATAACGTAACAGAATTCACAATATGTTTTACTTCGTAGTTATACTTAAAATTTAACGTCCATAAACTCGGTAACTGAATAAAAACATCGATTTATCAGCAGTGACTTAAGTTGCTTAGTAAATATATGGTTTTTTTCTATTTTTTTAATGTCATTAGGGAGTTTATTATAAACTTGTATCGCCCTGTAATATGGTCCCTTCTTGTAAATGTTTGTTGTGTTTGTTGTTGTTGTCTTTACTGGTAAAGTAAGTAATACAATTCAAAATGCCTCAGACGCAAACACAATTTACTGGGAGTAATCTGCAATTGAACGGTGTGCCATGTTGATAATTTAATCCAAATTAAAATATGAAAATGGAGTTAAGTGTGGTAATAATTTAAAAGTTGTTTTTTCTCGGTCTATTAGGATTTTTAGGGTTCCGTACCTCTAAAAGGAAAAACGGAACCCTTATAGGATCACTCGTGTGTCTGTCTTTCTGTCTATCCGTCTGTCACAGCCAATTTGCTCCGAAACTACTGGATCAATTAAGTTGAAATATGGTACACATATGTAAGTCGGTGACCGCAACACGGACGCATAATGTAAATAAATGAATTTTAAACATGGGGGCAATTTAGAAAATAAATAAAAGTTTTGCTAACTATATCTTGTAACATATCAAATGTAAGGGCTCATTTTGAGAAATATTTTTTTTTGAATTTTAAGATTTAGTCTTTAAGTCTTTAAGTTATTTAGGAAAATAGGCGAAAATTGAGCATTTCCACTCTTATCTCCGGAACTACTGGGCATAAAATTTAGAAAAAAACAGGCAAACATGAAGAACATGAATGAGCATATATGAAGTCTATGATATGTAAAGTAACATAGGAAGTTTCAGATAATAAGGTACGGAACGGTTTTTTTAAAGTAAGTTTTAAAATTTAACATATGCAAAAGTAAACGAGCCGAAAAATTAAAATAAGCCATTACAAACAACGTACCGTCAGATATAACAATATGGATTTCGGGGCACGATTGTTCACGTGTGATACATTTTTAATCAGAGCCTTATTACCTTGCAATTAAGTGCTTTTATTATTCAGTCTGAAATATCAAAGTTCATATTGAATAAACGTTATAGGTGCTACAAATTCATATGTTAAATTACACTTATACATTTTATTCAATACGGCCCTTATAAAATCAAGACCTATAAAAAATTGTAAGTTCAACATTTTAAGGGTCACTCATGTTAATAAACCGAAGGCCCTTGTTAACTGGATAGTAGAAAATAATCATTAATTATGTATGCAACTATTTATATCACATAAAAAAACAGTTACAAAAACCGGACAAGTTCCGGTTCCGGGGTTCCGTTCCATACATGATTATCTGAAATTTACTACGTTACTTTAAATACCATAGACTAGTTATAGGTTTTCCTGTAATTTATAGGTAAACTGTAAGCTGTTTCTGTATTTTTTTTTTCAAAATTTTAGCCCCAGTAGTTTCGGAAATAATGATCAATTTTCACCTATTTTCCTAAATACCTTCTAAACTATATTACTTGCCATTCAAAAGACAATACATTTAAGATCCTCACAATAAGCCCTTTTATTAGATATGTTACACGATATAGGTTGCATAACTTTTTATTTTATTTTCTAATTTACCCCCCAAAAGTGGCCCCCATGTTTAAAATTTATATATTTACTTCACGCGTCCGTGTTGCAGTCACCAACTTACTCATGTATACCAAATTTCAACTCAATGGTCCCGTAGTTTCAGAGCAAATTGGCTGTGACAGACAGACACACGAGTGATCCTATAAGGGTTCCTTTTTTTCCTTTTGAGGTATGGATCCCTAAAAGTGTTTATAAGTTTTATACAGATATATTGCGAGTAAGTAATGTCGTTATTTTTTGTCTCACTTTTTATCTTCAGTTAAGTGTGCACACGAGAATCTATTGTACTTTGTGTATACAAAGATGACTTGGCACTAGATGAGAGTTGACTGGACAAAAACAGATGTCGACACGTAGCATGTTTAAAGGTGATCGAAGCTGAATGAAAATAATTTTGATTTAGTGTAATTTGATTCAGTATTTTATTTTCTTCATCGTTCAAGTCATAATTTGAACATCTGCTCGAATTATAAATTTAATAATTGTCTATCTCACTGACACATCGAACGAAACTTATGAATGATCGAAACTGAGTTCCAACACGGTAGGTCGGGTGGTAGGTGGATCTGAGTGAAATATATATTTTAGGTTTTGTCATATTACAGTAAAATTAACAGGCACTTTAAAAAATAAAAGTCAATTAGCACTTGCATTGCTTAATTTCATGCCCCTTTTCATGTTACTCGAGAGAGTTACTGGAGCATCAACCTAATGATAGATTTAAGTACGACGACGACGCGGTTAGCTTAGTTGGTAGTGACCCTGCCCCCGAAGCTAGCGGTCCCGGGTTAAATCCCCGGTAAGAGCAAATATTTGTGTGATGAGCACGAATGTTTGTTTATGAGTCCTGGATGTTACCTATGTATTTAAGTATTTATTTCTCTATATAAGTATGTATATCGTCGTCTAGTACCCATAACACAAGACTTTAGAGCTTGCTTTGGGACTAGATCGTTTTGCATAAAGATTAACCCCTGATTATTATTATTATAAGTAGGTACTATTTATTTTTAGCATGAGATACGATGAGAAATCTTATTTTTGCCACAGTAACGGTACATTACTGCAAATAATAGTAAGTGGAACATCCTGGTCCAGCAATTTAGAAGTCCGAGCTCGTACAGCGAGGACTTATATAATACGAGGCCAGGATGGGTAATCACGGTCGAAGCATGTATAATGTTTATCTCAAGAAAAAATGACATGTATATTTAATAAAGTAAAAGCAAATCCGAAACATAACCTAAAATGCACGGCACCATTCACCTGTTTAATTTTAATTGGAACATTTCTAAATTATACAATGACCATGGTCAGTATCAAACAGCCAATTCTAACAAAAGTATTTTGAAATGGTCTTAATTGTAGATATAAGGTTAAGAAAATTATTATTTTGTCCTCAATTACTTGTTATCTTGTAATTGAGTAAATAAATAAACCTTACCTTTAAAATGAAACTCCGTCTTTGAACAAATCTCTTGAAACAAAAAAAACACGGCTACTTCCTTGTCGTGCTAGCTAACCTCTTTATGTTTTTATCTGTTTTTTTGTTTTAAATTATATTGTTATGCCAACCTCTTTAGGCACTTAAAAATATTGTCACAGATATTTTAAAAACAAAACATTATGCTATGAAAAAATTTTCATACACACTTATTGATTCCAAATTCAAATTCATCCGACTTCCTGGAAACTTCAAATAGGTCTCCAGAATGCAGTACTTGCGGGCTTCTTTTTACGGATATAATTCCAACATTTCAATGCATATTTGAGGAATAATTAGATACAAGTACCTACATTTTTCGATATTGTTTCTGAATTATAAACGATTTGATGACACGGGATGTAATGACATTGTAAGGTTTGTGAGCAAAACGTTTGTCTCAAGTGTAGCAATTTTTAAATTAGTATTACACAAACGTAACGAACTCCATCCTAGCGCTTTTTCCTGTTCTTGTACAAGGTTCTCGTTTGACCGTGATTCAAGATTGGCCAGGTCAGATTAATAAAGTATAACTATCATCTGACCTTTAGAGTTCTTTTGATAGGATAACTAAGATTTTTAGGGTTACCAACGATACTTTATTTTAAACCATTGCTTCAAAATTAAGTATCGTTGGTAACCCTACCCTTTAACCCTTTCTTTAACTTTAAAAGGTACTTTTTTGATCCTGGATTGTTATCGCCGGTTAGATATATGCAGTACAAACGTAATTTGTCCTTCGTTACACTTTTGAGAGAACAGAGCGTTACGTTATTTAGCTATTATACAAGCTAAATTTTCTTCTGTATTTTTGTTGACATCTGTCATTGGTTTAAGGAAATGTACCTATTTAATTTAATTCCGAAATGTATCGCCGTTGATAAATAAACAGTTATCTCAAAATTCTCCTTGTTATAGGCACAGATTACATAATACTCAGATACACAATCTCATACAAGAAAATGGCACCTGCATAAGCCGTGCTATTCACCGAGCTATTTTATTTTCCCCTTGTTATATACTAGAGGGCGACAGTTTGCTCGCTGCTAGCTTAATATTACTTTGTAGAGTCACTAGATGGCGTTTGTCTACATTTTAATGATTTCGCGGGGAACGATTGATACATTATAATCCGGTAGCTGAAGGTTTCTCAATTTCAAAAGGCAAACATAAATTGACCCACGCACTCGTAAGCTTTACGCGTATTTAGGTACCTACGTCAATGGACAAGGACGACCAATGTTGAAAGACACGCACGAACATGTGATTTATACGCACTGGCGAGTCAAGTTAGGCTCGCTGGTGAGGTCAGGAACGAAACTGTAGGTACCTATATCTTACGTAAGTTGAAAAGATGTATTTTTGTTTGAGTAGATATTGTGTGGTTTTTAAAGTCATTTGATAGGTTTAGGTCTAAAACGGATAGGGCAATGGAAATTATGTAACTAGGGTAATCTGTTTAGAAGTTATTAGGGATTTTTATACTTATTGAAAATTGACAAACGTAACATTTTGTAGGTATGTTATTTTAGTTATTATTAATTAACATTTCCATTCTTCCCGTTTCATTCTCAACAATAAATCAACTAGATACGAGTGCCACTACCACGATATTTTTTTGTGCATAAGCCATAGTTGATAACATTAGAGCAACCGCCGAGCGTAGGCATGAAAAGTGAAGTACATACATGTGATTGACTTCTGTACCCATCTCTTTTGTGCCCTGACATGACGCCACGATATGCCTTTTTCCATACATTTGCGTCGGCTACAGCCGTCGCGTGCTTTTTCGCGTTAACCGTGGCGTTTAAAAAGTTAATTGTGTTTACGCCAAAGTCTTAACCAAAGTATTATTATTTAGTACATTTTTTTTAGTTTATTAAATATCAGACCTACCAGTGCGAATTATTAAAGACAAGCTTCTGCCCATGACTTTGTTCGCGTGGAATTCGTAATAACTCACACACACACAGTGAGAGAAACTTTCACATTTATATTAGTTTTTGTTCGCTGTTTTAGCAAATTGGATGTCACTTTTTGGATCCAAGATGGCGGATAACACTTTCATATAAAAAATCGTCATGGGTATCGTTTTCTATATAATTAAGCATGCCAAAACCAAATCCGATGTCACTTTTTGGATCCAAGATGGCGGATGAAACTGTCATGCCAAAAATCGTCATTGGTGTCGTTTTCAAGGTATTAAGGCATGGCAAAACCAAATCTGATGTCAGTTTTTGGATCCAAGATGGCGGATGACACTGTCATGTCAAAAATCGTCATGGGTATCGTTTTCAAGGTATTTAGGCACGACAAAACCAAATCCGATGTCACTTTTTGGATCCAAGATGGCGGATGACACTGTCATGTCAAAAACCGTCATTGGTATCGTTTTCAATGTATTTAGGCATGACAAAACCGAATCCGATGTCACTTTTTGGATCCAAGATGGCGGATGACACTGTCATATCAAAAACCGTCATTGGTATCGTTTTCAAGGTATTTAGGCATGACAAAACCGAATCCGATGTCACTTTTTGGATCCAAGATGGCGGATGACACTGTCATGTCAGAAACCGTCATTGGTATCGTTTTCAATGTATTTAGGCATGACAAAACCGAATCCGATGTCACTTTTTGGATCCAAGATGGCGGATGACACTGTCATGTCAAAAATCGTCATTGGTATCGTTTTCAAGGTATTTAGGCATGGAAAAACCAAATCCGATGTCACTTTTTGGATCCAAGATGGCGGATGACACTGTCATGTCAGAAACCGTCATTGGTATCGTTTTCAATGTATTTAGGCATGACAAAACCGAATCCGATGTCACTTTTTGGATCCAAGATGGCGGATGACACTGTCATGTCAAAAATCGTCATTGGTATCGTTTTCAAGGTATTTAGGCATGGAAAAACCAAATCCGATGTCACTTTTTGGATCCAAGATGGCGGATGACACTGTCATGTCAAAAACCGTCATTGGTATCGTTTTCAAGATATTTAGGCATGACAAAACCGAATCCGATGTCACTTTTTGGATCCAAGATGGCGGATGACACTATCATGTCAAAAACCGTCATTACCGTTTCACAGTATCATCCGCCAACTTGGATCCAAAAAGTGACATCGGATTTGGTTTTGTCATGCCTAAATAACTTGAAAACGATACCAATGACGGTTTTTGACATGACAGTGTCATCCGCCATCTTGGATCCAAAAAGTGACATCGGATTCGGTTTTGTCATGCCTAAATACCTTGAAAACGATACCAATGACGGTTTTTGACATGTCAGTGTCATCCGCCATCTTGGATCCAAAAAGTGACATCGGATTCGGTTTTGTCATGCCTAAATACATTGAAAACGATACCAATGACGGTTTTTGACATGAAAGTGTCATCCGCCATCTTGGATCCAAAAAGTGACATCGGATTCGGTTTTGTCATGCCTAAATACATTGAAAACGATACCAATGACGGTTTTTGACATGACAGTGTCATCCGCCATCTTGGATCCAAAAAGTGACATCGGATTTGGTTTTTCATGCCTAAATACCTTGAAAACGATACCAATGACGGTTTTTGACATGACAGTGTCATCCGCCATCTTGGATCCAAAAAGTGACATCGGATTCGGTTTTGTCATGCCTAAATACATTGAAAACGATACCAATGACGGTTTTTGACATGACAGTGTCATCCGCCATCTTGTATCCAAAAAGTGACATCGGATTCGGTTTTGTCATGCTTAAATACATTGAAAACGATACCAATGACGGTTTTTGACATGACAGTGTCATCCGCCATCTTGGATCCAAAAAGTGACATCGGATTTGGTTTTTCATGCCTAAATACCTTGAAAACGATACCAATGACGGTTTTTGACATGACAGTGTCATCCGCCATCTTGGATCCAAAAAGTGACATCGGATTTGGTTTTTCCATGCCTAAATACCTTGAAAACGATACCAATGACGATTTTTGACATGACAGTGTCATCCGCCATCTTGGATCCAAAAAGTGACATCGGATTTGGTTTTGTCATGCCTAAATACCTTGAAAACGATACCAATGACGGATTTTGACATGACAGTGTCATCCGCCATCTTGGATCCAAAAAGTGTCATCGGATTTGGTTTTGTCATGCCTAAATACCCTGAAAACGATACCAATGACGATTTTTGACATGCCAGTGGCAACCGCCATCTTGGATCCAAAAAAGTGATATTCAATTTGCCAAACCAGCGAAAAAAGTTATAATAAATCCGAAAGTTTCTGTGTGTGTGTGTATTATGTTTGTTGTAACTTCACGGTTCAACAGGGCTGGACAGTTTTGTATAAAATTTGGAATGGAGGTGGCTTATACCCTGGATTAATATAGGATAATTACGCTTCCTGATAATTATCGGATAATTATCGGATAATTATCAGATAATTATCGGATAATAATCACCAGTATAAGAAATGAATTTGATATATAGAGTCATAAGAAATTCCGATGTTATATTGTTTCATAACAAATTCTAACAAAAGATAAATAAAAACAAATACATTCTATATAAAAAAAAACTCGGATAGACGCAAGTGCGGAGATACACGTTCGAATATTACGAATACAGTTTACTATCACGCGCGAAATTTTTTATCAATCGATAATTATCGATCCGTTATTATCACGATAATTATCATGATAATTATCGTGATAATTATCATTGACAATTATCCTTTCGAACCTTGGTTACTTCCCGGGGAAATAACAGGTTTTCACCAAATTCCACGCCAACATAGTCACGGGCAGAACCTAGTCTTTAACCTTTTGAACGCCGTAGGTCTACTATTTAATACACTAAAAAAAATATTGTAAGTACTAATACTTTGGTTAAGACTTTGGTGTGAATACGAGTACATTAAACAAAATAAATATCCTTCCAGTGCAGTGCCATGAAACAAAATAAATATCTGTTCAGTCAGCTGGAGAATCGGGCGGTCCCGAAACGAGACGACCCCGGTTCGAGTCCAGACGATATTTCTTTTTCCCTCTTTTTTTCAAGTTATCCCTATTATTGGGAGCCCTTTATCAACGCATAAAAGTTGTATTTAAATATAATTTCCAAAAAACACGAGTTACCAACAAATCCGTCATCCAGGTACTTTTTATATATAAGCGCTATCTAGTGTGACGAGTCGAAACAAAAAATCAAAATGTAATATTTGTTATTTTTAAATACGTGTTGAATTAGCTTTAACATTCATTTATTTTCTTTAAATATACTAGTATTAATTTCCAATTACCAGAATTCTATTTAATATGCCGTATTTGCGAAGTTAATACAAATAAGTGAATCGTTGCGCCATCTATTGATACGTTTACTGTACAAAAGATAATTTGTTCGAGTTGGGACCCCATGTTATAGGTAACAGGGATTAGGTAACCAGTGATCCGTGAAGCATGTTTTTCCTCCCAGGCCACTAGGAACAATTCCTCGTAGATCACAACCCAGTGGACTTTACAGACAACTATCGCAAATATTAGGTTAGTACAAGGAAAATAGAATCCTCGCAGGTAACCAGTGACCTGGGAGGAACTGTTTTTTTTACAAACAACTATCATAAATACCAGTTTACTACAAGGAAAATTGAAACCTTGCAAGTAACTAGTGGCCTGGGAGGAATTGTTTTTCTTTACAGACAACTATCGCAAATATCAGTTTACTACAAGGAAGATTGAATCCTTGCAAGTAACTAGTGGCCTGGGAGGAACTGTTTTTCTTTACAGACAACTACCGCAAATATCAGTTTACTACAAGGAAAATTGAATCCTTGCAAGGAACTAGTGATCTGGGAGGAATTGTTTTTCTTTACAGACAACTACCGCAAATATCAGTTTACTACAAGGAAAATTGAATCCTTGCAAGTAACTAGTGGCCTGGGAGGAACTGTTTTTCTTTACAGGCAACTATCGCAAATATCAGTTTACTACAAGGAAAATAGAATCCTCGCAGGTAACCAGTGGCCTGGGAGAACTGCTTTTCTTTACAGACAACTATCGCAAATATCAGTTAACTACAAGGAAGATTAAATCCTTGCAGGTAACCAGTGGCCTGGGAGGAAAAAAATTCTTGACAGATCACTGGTTACCTAATCCCGGTTACCTAGTTACACATAAAAAGGGCTAATTCACAGGTAAATTCTAGTAAAATTTCATATTCTATAGAATTATTTCGCAGAAATTTCTATGGGATATATCATCATTTTAACCAAATTGTAACATGCATCTCTATAAAATTGGTAAAATACCAATAGTACCGCGGTTATCCTTGGGATTATTGGTGTTTCATGAGTAACCACTTATCATCTGGTAGCTAGGGAGCTGGGTGCCATTTCTATATGATTTGTTCGCTTGGCAGACCTGCTGCTCAATTACGTAACACAAATTGGTATCGCTTTCGCGAAAAGTAAACCAATTGTACCCTTATTTATATCGAGTGATGACTAAATTGCTTTAATTTTCAAGCCAAACGGATACCAATTGTGATGCGTAATTGAGTTACTGAATTGTTCGATTGATGACAATGTAAAGAACCACCGAAAAATAGTCTGCCACCATGGTAGCGCTGCGTATTCAATTGATAGCGTTTAAAAAATAAAAGTAAAAGTGTGCTAAATCATTTGTTCGTGTCTGCCTCTTGGACTGATGGTCAGAATCATCCTCAAAACGATTAACATCGAAGACGCAGACGTGCAGGGCTCCGTTTTATAACGGGACGAATTTGCAAAAATGTAAATGAAAAAAGCTATACTTAATCATTTGTTCGTCGTTCTCGTTGCGTCCATTTGATTCATTAGGACTCCTAGAATAGAAAAAAAAAGTTGGCAGACGTCTACGTCGCTGATGTTTTTGTGCACGATTTTTTTAAGTTGTAATTCAAAAACGCTTGACATTAATTTACTGGACCAAATCGCTTTGTATTGACATAAACTTTCATCCCTATCAATATGAAAGACGAACAAATCATATACCAAAATGGCACCCAGCTCCGTAACTATAACTCTCACGCTTATTTACCTTCCGCTGTTAAAAACATATAATAATACAAATTATATTCCGAACAGTCACGGTTTTGCAGAGATGCTGTTATAAGGGACTCGTTAATTTGAAAGAAACATGTTTTCAGATATATTATTCTCTCATTTCACAGGACAATCACAAATTGAACCGCGCTCTCGTACGCATTATACGGAGTTAGGTACCTACGTCATTGGTAGCTCTGCCAACCAACCAAGGTCGAAGACACGCATGCACTTTTAGTTTATACTCACTGACGGGTTAAGTTAGGATGGCCAATGAGTTTGGTGATGAAATGTTATTTATCCTTTTGGACGCCGTTGTCGACTATGCTTGACAGCGTAAACGTGGTAAAAAAGTCCTTCATTACCTTGACTTAAAGTTGAAATTCGTGTTACTTCTCAGACATGCTTGGCGGCCAAAAGTTTAAGAGAATGATACCTGTTATATGCACAACAGGTTCGTTTTGGCTCGTTTGCACTTTGAGCATTCCTCTCCCAGTCTTATCGAAAACATCGCACATGTTTTTTTGGACACACCCTCTAGTCAATAAAGCTATCTCTATGGCTTTAAGATAATGTCCATTCGACTCAACGGCGCAAAAAAGCTTGTAGGACCAACGGAAAAACCCCAAACTTGCAAAAAGTTTAACGCTGAATTTCAGATGCATACTTAAATCGACCTCAAAAATGGCAAATCAATGAATTTAAATTATTATTAAAAATGAAGTTTATATTGTTTCCTTAACCTTAACACTATATAAAATACAATAAAGTGCTTAAATTATCAACGTGCCGTTTAAAAGTTCCTCAGAAAAACCAACACAAAGACAAACCAACACAAAACATTACTAACGAACCTTGGAAACCGAGCCTCGTTTTTCAACGATAATAACAAAAAAAGTATTTATGAATAAAAAAATACGAACCATTTAATTTCAACTTGTAATAAAAACACTCCCGCGCATAATAAGTGCGGATTGCAGTACTATCGAAAGTAAACTGAACTTGTACCAACCACTGACAGGTCGATGTTCAGCAACTTGTCACACAAACGTCGTCAATCCAATTCATACTTTATCACAACGTGGTAGAGATCAATTTTGGATGTTCTACATTCAATCATCAAGGACGCATGGGTTTTTATGAGACTTGAGAAAACGTCATGTTTTTTCTCGCACTAGTAAATAAACGGTGTGAAAATTACGTCTCTAATTGAAAGTAAATATTGTTTTAGATCATTTTGACTCAAAATATTCCTACTTATATCTCTAGAATACAATACGTGAGATTCTATAAATAAACTATAGGTTTTGCCGAAGCTGGTACACTAGTTAAATGAATAACTTTTCATGAAAATCCAAATGTTCAAACCCTGGGTAAAATTACGACGACGGTGATGGGGTGATATTGATAGCTCGTCGCTTGACTACCGACTTGAAAATCAGCGTTAGATTTCCTTTCGAAGTAATCGTCAAATTGTTATGTAGAACTGTTTTCTGATTAGCTGAATTGATCATACAAATTGTATCGTGAAAAAGTGGAAAGATTTCTCTTGTTAAGTTTAGAATCAATAATCCATTGAGTGGCGGGTTTTTGGCCGCGTAATACCTATTTGATTAGCAATTTTATTACAATGTTGTAATAGCACAGCCACAACAATGAGCATATTTTTCGCGAAGTACATAATAAGGCCTTGTAAATAGGGAAGAATAGCCGGGTCATTCTCAAAATATGAGTAAATTTATCTAATTTACGTAACTCGTTTTCTTGCCATATTTGAAGTAATTGACCTATTTAATATAATAACGGCGGCCTCCTAAAATGAAAGTATAATTCGAAAATAAAAGTTTTTTTTTTTTAATTTTTCGCAAGACTGCACGTTTTTGAAATCAAACAATAATAAAACCCTACATATAAAAATATTATTAGAATCAAAACTGTTTATGAGCACTTAAAATGGCCAAGTTCACAAAGGCCACTCAAATTTAGCTTTAATTAAAGTCACGTTTATGTATAGGTTGACAACTTTAATAGTTGAGGGATATTTAACTATTTAATCTCTAATCAAATGCTTAAGTGGCGTTTGTGAATTCGGCAATTAGATGTAAACACCTTCATCTTTTTAAACAGTAACAGTTTTTGAATAAATATTCATAAGCACTGTCGAGTGTAAACCGAGGTCACATTTAAATTAATTATATCAAAATGTATAATTTACTTCGACAAAATCTAATCTACATGGACGTAAATTAGACAATATTCTAAGCTACCTAGATGCCAAATTCCAGAAAGTCAAATTAGATTAGTTCCACCTAAATTAGAGACAATGTGTTTTATTTATTTATTATCATAATAAATACATACATACATACATACATAGCATCACGCACGAAATCCCTAATGGGGTGGGCAGAGCCACAAGACTACTTGCGGCCACGTTCGATTAATTAATTAGTCCTAAGATGGTATGATGGACCGTATGGTGACAGGTGATCAGCCATCGCCCATACAGATAGTCCACCATGTTGGAGAGGACCCGTCCCTTAGTCGACTTTTACGACATGCCAGGATGATAAGCATCTGCACGCATTCTATGCTATTTCTTCACTCCCAGTGCTGCAGAGGAGTAAAATAAATAATTAATAATTTATTCTATCACATTCAAACTAGACCCGAAATAGACGTCATTTGTTAGGCACTAAGAGTAAATACCTGCAAGTAGATTAGATACTTACTGAAACCAGTTCTTTGATCGAGCGGAGAATTGGTGTACCCGGGAAAACAACACCGCTTGCGCACTCAGTTTCCTAATATTGAAGGTGACAGCATAGTATAAAGAGGGGGAAGTAAGTTAACTTCATACAAACGCACCGCGCGCGGCTTGTATGTGTGCGCCAAAGTATCTATGCGTCGCCGCACGCACACTTAAACAAATCTCGTCCCGCTTAGTAAGGGGAAACGGGTCGAGATTTTGTTTAAGTGTGCGTGCGGCGATGCACAGGTACTTTGGCGCACACATACAAGCCGCGCGCGGTGCGTTTGTATGAAGATAACCTACTTCCCTTTAAGCTCGATAATATTTTTGCCAATCTTACTGAATCTTTTGGGTATATTCTCCCTTCGATCGTATCAAAAACATTATACCCTAATATGGTTGGTTCGTATCATAGCTGGGAGTTGACAGAGTTGTGAACAATGTTGTTATATATGCGTCCAGGGTGATTTGTAATTCGACGTATTCCTTGAAATGGGTTAAAGGTATGTGATGAAATAATATTGAGAACTGGTTCTACGGTTAAAACATATGCATGAGGATAATACGGACTAGGAGACAAAATGCATGGAAAAAAATACTTCTAGCAACAAAAACGAATAGAAATTAATGCGTCCGAAGAAATAACCTAATGGTAACACAACTGCATAGGAAAATAAAAAAGTGGGGAAAAACGCGAATGGAACTAAAAATAATGGGAAACAAAAATTTTGGGTAGGTAATCTATTATTATTATTATTTATTTATTTCAGGTCCTTTGACCCATATACGATTAGTAACAGTCGTATCTATACAGCCGTCAGACAGAACAAAATCGAGGTCTATTCGTTATGGTTTTTTCACTATAATCGATAAATTCAGTTTTATTGTTGTTTTACTATTCTCATACAAAACTAATTTCAGCCATTATTTGACTTTGTTGATCTTTAAACAATATTCAAAATCGTATAAACCTAGATTTTGTTCTCACTGACAACCTGTCAAGAATTGGTCACAAACGGTTAACATATAAGGGGTGGAAATCGTTATCGTCTTTTGTATGAAAAGCCGTAAGTTCACACTCCTCTTATAAAATATATAACAAGTTGCTGATTAATAAAATATTTCATGAGTTAGTTTTGCTTTTAGGTTGATAGGCAGGTGGCGGACACTACAGATCGGAGTTTTTGGATTGGTTATCATTAATATTTTTAATGCAACTATAAGTTTACGGAACTTTCTTGGACATATAATTTTTTTTTTCAAAACTCCAGCTTTTTTCATGAGATACATTTTCACAAGCGGACGCTTAAATGTTGCACAAAATGACCCAGCTGGAGGGAAACTAATGTCGGGTCTGGAGGGAAACTAATTTTAATAATACTTATAATAATAATAACGACGCACTGATAGTGAAAAGCCTCGATCACCACCATCTGAAGAGGCTCGCTAGGTGGTTGGATCTAGGGACAGATACAGAAGGCGGACTTCACGCTGTAACGAGGCGCTATCGCGACTCGTACAAAACTCCTTCAATACTGACAACTTCTTCTACTTCCTTTAATTAAGTTTCTTTTCCAAATTCAAAATTAAGATTAATAGATCGATTTAGACAATTGATCATCACTACATAAGAGATCTTGGTCTAAAAAGGTCTTACACTGAAAATAAATAGAGCTTTACTACAGTACATATTGTACATAGTTTATTAAGTACCTTACCTACTAGAACCATAGGGAGTTCCTTATAAAGAGTGAAGTGCTGTTTATTAAGAGAATCATAATTATAATTACTGTTATCCTGTTACGAATAAATAGGGCACCAGTGAGGCACTTAACTAGTGCCTCGTATTTTATACAATAAACTTACCGATACCGTAACCGTTGTTTTACCTGCCTCCACCCACCCTCACCTGCATCCTGTCTCTACGCTCCAACGCAGCAACAGCTCCTATCTCTGCAGCCGAGATACCGATGGCTTAACTCCTGCTCCGCGGTCGGTGGTTCTCCGTTTATTTTTATTTATACATACATACATACATATTATCACGCCCGAAATCCCTAATGGGGTGGGCAGAGCCACAAGACTACTTGTGGCCACGTTCGATGAATTAGTCCTAAGATGGTATGATGAACCGTATGGTGACAGGTGATCAGCCCATCGCCCATACAGATAGTCCACC
Organism: Tortricodes alternella; assembly: GCA_947859335.1. Taxonomy (NCBI): domain Eukaryota; kingdom Metazoa; phylum Arthropoda; class Insecta; order Lepidoptera; family Tortricidae; genus Tortricodes; species Tortricodes alternella. The sequence goes on from OX401977.1 coordinate 12,733,192, forward strand.
ATGTTGGAGAGGACCCGTCCCTTAGTCGACTTTTACGACATGCCAAGATGATAAGCATCTGCATCTGCATTCTATGCTATTTCTTCACTCCCAGTGCAGCAGAGGATTTATTTATAGTTTATAGATAAAAATATAATTAGATTTTAAAATAATAAAACAAATCGCAGGTCACGGAACAAAGTTGTTTGACTATATAGGATCCTATCAACGCGAAGTGTGACCTAGAGAGTAAGTAAGTAATTATTTCTTGGTAAGTATGATAAACGAAATTACTAACAAAGATTTAATCAGGTTATAATGTGCTTGTATCTCTACCACTACCATCTTAGGACTAATTATTCGAACGTGGCCACAAGTAGTCTTGTGGCTCTGCCCACCCCATTAGGGATTTCGGGCGTGATAATATGTATGTATCCCTATATAATCAGAGAAGTGCAGACTGATACACCGGTATTATTTAACATCCCATTGAAAAATACATCCTGTTTAATCATTTTACTACTACTATTCAATGATATCATTGAACATTTTCAATTCAAGATTTGTTACGCTTGTACAATATCAGGTCAATAATGTCAATGATTGGCATTGAAATGATTGCATGGTTGACTGATGTCTACCATGGAAATGCCGCATTGCATTTTAATCGCGAACTTTCCGTATTGCGGTAACTACCGATAACTGCTCAGTTAGCTCAATGAAAATGAAAATGAAAATATTTATTTTGCAAGTAGGTCACATGGGCTCTTTTGCATGTCTGAAGCTACCAATTAAGTAGATGCCAAACAGGTAGAAGAAAACACATTCATTTTTAAAACAGGAATGCATACCCTGTCGTACGCGTTGGGTTCCAAAATTTACAAGGAAATTCCCGACAACATGAAACAATTATCAAATCATAAAACAAATTTTAAATGAATTAAAGAAATGCTACGAAATCAGGTATTCCATGACTTAAATTAATTTTATCTTTATAAGACCAACCATTTTTTTTAAATGTATACAATGTGAAAGACTTTTAATGTAAATAATATGAAACTACATTTATTACAAAAAATAAGTATGAGGATGAGTACCGAGCGATACCAACTGTTGACTGAGTTTAATTCGCGGCACGTAAGTTGAGCTTTGACCTTGAATGCGCAGAACACATTTTCGGGGCTCAATCGAGGTCAAGTATGAGCTGCGACGCTTTCTTTCCATACCTTCGCGGACAGCCGCCATTTTAGTTCGACTTACACGCCGGACACAAAATAACAATACCCATTTCATTAATGGTATAATCATACCATTAATGAAATGGGTATTGTTATTTTGTGTGCAGTGGTAGCCTAGTGGTCTCGCGCGCGGCTCGGTCGCAAGTTTAAATCTCGGTGCGCAACTCTGAGATTTTCGCATTTCATATGCGGAATTCAATTGAATATTTACCTCGAGCATTTCGGTGAAGTAAAACAACATGAGGAAACATGCATTATATCTGTGTAGGAAATCCAAGTTTTTTTTTAAAGGCAAACGAGCATGCGAGTCACCTGATGGTAAGTGATCATCGCCGCCCATGAACGTCACTAACCCCGAAGGAGTCATTGAGCCTTTGCCGACCTTTTAGGAAAAAATAAGCTCTACTCTTGAAGGCCCCAATGTCGAAACAGTCCGGGAACACGAGATAAATAAATTTTTAAAAAATAAACCAGGGGACAATCTTTACACAAATCGATCTAGTTCAAAGTAAGCTCTAAAGGCTTGTGTTATGGGTACTAGACGACGATATACATACTTACATATATAGATAAATAAATACTTAAATACATAGGAAACATCCAAGACTCGGGAACAAGTTGGTTTGTTCCTGAGTCTTGGATGTTTCCTATGTATTTAAGTATTTATTTATTTGTATAATTATGTATATCGTCGTCTAGTACCCATAACGCAAGCCTTTAGAGCTCACTTTGCGACTAGATCGATTTGTGTAAAGATTGTTCCCTGATTATTATTATTATTATTATTTTAAAGTGCGCCACATGTGCCCTTTCTCTTGTCAAAATTTAATTGCATTCCTGTCAAATATTATAATTATAATTTTAGCCCGGTAGCCCTTTATTGTAAATTGAAGATAACGCGTCCCGTTAACGCCTTTCCAAGAATAAAGAGCAATTTTGCCTCTCCTCTTTGGAAATTGACATTGAGCATTTATTATCTCAAGGCGTTTTGCAAGCTGACAAAAAGGAAATTATTCGTCTCGAGTCGAAAACGAAAGCTTTTGCTATTGTAGTTTTTTGTTTAATGTTGTTTATAGCGATGTTTTACAGTTGACTCAATCTCCTTTAAGAACATTTTCTAAGACTCATTTTTATTGTTAAACTAGCGGACCCCGCAGACGTCGTCCTGCCCGGTGAGTCACCCTTATCATTTAGGGGTATGAAAAATAGATGTTGGCCGATTCTCAGACCTACTCAATATGCTCACAAAATTTCATGAGAATCGGTCAGTCCGTTTCGGAGCAGTACGGGAACGAACATTATGACACGAGAATTTTATATATAAGATGAAAGCTGAAATAAGATAATCACTTTTTTAAAGCAAGCACTTTACTTACGTTTTGTACTAACCAATTATATATTACTAGCTTCCGCCTGCGACTTCGTCCACGAGGAATTCGATTGCTTATAGTTATAGCCTGGGGAACTTTTTTATTGGAATATAATCAATTATAAAAATCCGTTTATCGCTGTAACGAATACTGTTCGATTTGAATCTATTTCTCGGTCATTACAAGTGCACTGACACCTAGCGAAATCTTTATGAACTACACTAATGACATCTGGGTTTGCTTTGATACAAACAGATGTCACTGTCTGTACATTATTTTTGGTAGATAAATTGGTTGTGATACATCTGTCACTGGGTGCAATGCAGGGTTAAACTTAACCATGATAAAAGAATTACAATTATATAACCTCTCTCTTATATAATCTTAATTTATTGTTTTGATAATATAATCAAATGAAATAATGTAATATTAATGCTAAAATGAAGTAATATAATAATAATGTAATTGGCAGTTGATAATTTAATGATAATGTGACACTGTAATATAATAATAATGTAATTGGTAGTTGATCATTTAATGATAATGTGACAATGTAATCCATGTTATACTCTTGACATCTTTTACGCTATTTATACTTGGAGAATTTAATTTTTATTTTTATATTATTGTACGTCTCTAAAAGGCAGATCATGGTGATACTAAATGTAATTATGTTGTTATCTGTAGTTTTTACCCATCATCAACAATAAATAATATTTGATTTGATTTACACAAAAAAAAAAAACCATAAATTAATGCTTATGGTTATGAGTACGCAGCTATAACCTCACACCGAAGGCGTTCATAGGAAAAAGGAAAGACATTTATTAACTACAGAAAATACGTACAATAAAATAAATAAATACCAACAACACAAAGAAAAGGTGTCGTGTGAAGATGGTTTATGAGGTATACTTGCTTTGCTCCGCCATGATATTTACAAAATTAAAAATAAAATAAAGTTTCTTTCTCATTAGAAATTCTGTCAAGTACAGTCGAGGTGAAAAATATCTATGAGTTTATTCCCTCATCCCCATCCCATCCCCAATCCCCATCCTCCCTAGACTGGCAACGCATTGGCAGCACCTCCGGTGTTGCAGATGTCCATAGGCGGCTGTGACCACTTTCCATCAGGTGGGCCGTCTGCGTGTGTGTCAGCCTACTCCTTTCTCTAAGGGCCGGTAACGCATCCGTGATTCCCCTGGTGTTGCGGGTGTCCATGGGCCGCGGTGATTTCTTACCATCAGGTAGCCCGTCTGCTCATTTGCCCCCCAATTACTATAAAAAAAATTGTCAAGCGCGTAAGAGTGCTCAGATATTTTTACCCCTTTGGTAACGTATTCATGACCTTGACTTTACATATCTCCCACATAAACAAAAAGATTTGAAATAAAGTAATAATGTTGTGTAATGTTCTTCCACGTGCTCGTTGCTTTAAGAAAATACCTTGTGTTAGCTAATACGCACGGCGAAATATTAACTTTTATAATAGATTCAAACGTGGTTAGACATTGAGGTTAAAAAGAAACGAAAAGCATGTTACGTTGCAGTGAAAGTGAGAGGCTGTTTGTGACGTAGTCTATGATATTAAAAAATTTAAAAGTGTTCGCCGGCAAAATAATTTAGAACGTGGGTTTTTCTGCAATAGGCTGAATGGCAATATTTTTAAATTATGGTTAGATTGTGGTGAAACTGTCGATGTAGTTTTATTTTCGTTTTGTACAATGCATTTAATTTGGTTGTTTGTGGCTAACCTATTTTTACATTACAGAATAATAAGAGTAATATTTTTGTAAACAACAACAATCAAATTTTTATTGTTATTGCCATTATAAAATACTTAAACGGACAGAGTCTTGCAACAACTGGATCCTTTTTTGTCACGACCAAATTAAGAAGTTTTCGCTAATGTAAAACCTCTTAAGGAGCTCGTAAACGCGCTAGTATTTTGGAAATGTAATGTTGCAATGCGGACTATCCCCAAAAAGATTACATATTACATCACTCATGGGAATAAAACGTTTGCATGTAAGCTTTTGGGGATAGCCCGAGTTGCAGCAATAAATTGCCAAAAAAACTAGCCCCTTTAGTAGAATTCTCATTTAGCCATGTCCAGTCCACACGTACCATGTGATAATTAGCCGCTAACTCGTTACCATTGCTGTTCCGGATTCGTAATTTTGTACAGATTTTATTGCGTTTAAAACAAGGACAGGTTGTTGTGGGGTGAACCATTTAAGGATGTGTACCCAATATTTCGATTTGTACATTTTTCGCTGAAATTGAATAGTACCTATGGTAATATTAGTCGCTTCGCATAAGTGTAAAAAAAACCACTTTGCCGTTCTCTTAAAAGAGACAAATGACATTTAAGATTACATTCAAGCCTATGTTATTTGTACCGGAAGTTGATTAAATTACTTACAAGAAAAAGCGAAAAATGTTTCCGTCCCATAGTACTTTTATAATCAGAAATGTATTCTCTATACTCGATAACTTTATACTCTCCTAGATTTTTGATGAAAAGAAAAAATGTCGTTACCGTTGTTCCAACGGAAATATTCTTGATTGAATTTCCATGTGTCCGGACCGTTTCAAATACTGCATTTTGATTGATTGTGACTCGAGTAGTCAAATCAGGTTCTGATTTTATTTCACATACTAAATAATTATTAATAATCACACAACTTGTACATTTTAAATCATTATTCGAACAAAATTACTCATTGCCGCTACTGGGTGCAAATGAAAAATCTTGAAAAATCAAATAGATGTACTGCGGATTTGACGTGATTACATATCCTATCAATGGTTACATATTACAATCTATTGAATAATGGGTGGGCCCTCCTACACACATTCTTAAATTAACCCACTGTATGTGCCTGTATTTTTATAAACGTGTGTACTGAATGTATTGTTTACATGAATTGTACTGATATAGTGAATTTAATATGGTAAAGTTACCATGAGCTTTTCAAGTATGCGACTTGAAAAGCTCATGGTAACCATGGTAGCCATGTCCAGTCCACACATACATGTGATAATTAGCCGCTAACTCGTTACCATTGCTGTTCCGGATTCGTGATTTTGTACAGATTTTATTGCGTTTAAAACAAGGACAGTTTGTTGTGGGGTGAACCATTTAAGGATGTGTACCCAATATTTCGATTTGTAAATTTTTCGCTGAAATTGAATAGTACCTATGGTAATATTAGTCGCTTCGCATAAGTGTAAAAAAAAACACTTTACCGTTCTTTTAAAAGAGACAAATGACATTTAAGATTACATTCAAGCATGTGTTATTTGTACCGGAAGTTGATTAAATTACTTACAAGAAAAAGCGAAAAATGTTTCTGTCCCATAGTACTTTTATAATCAGAAATGTATTCTCTATAACTTTGTACTCTCCTAGATTATTTTAAGGAAAGGAAAAATGTCGTTATCGTTGTTCCAACGGAAATATTCTTGATTGAAATTCCATGTGTCCGGACCGTTTCAAATACTGCATTTTGATTGATTATGACTCGAGTAGTCAAATCAGGTTCTGATTTTATTTCACGTACTAAATAATTATTAATAATCACACAACTTGTATATTTTAAATCATTATTCGTACAAAATTACTCATTGCCGCTACTGGGTGCAAATGAAAAATTAGAAAAATCAAATAGATGTACTGCGGATTTGACGTGATTATATATCCTTAAGTAAATAATCTATTGAATAATGGGTGGGCCCTCCTACACACATTCTTAAATTAACCCTGTATGTGCCTGTATTTTTATAAATGTGTGTACTGAATGTATTGTTTACATGGATTGTACTGATATAGTGAATTTAATATGGTAAAGTTACCATGAGCTTTTCAAGTCGCATGTTCATCTTATTTAGGTAAGCAATTTATACCTAGTTCCTTATTTGGGCGACCAGAAAATGCCATTTTTTTGAGTTGAATAATAAAATAGGAACGTTAAGATTATTTTCATCACACTTGCTCGGATAAGGTGTTATTATACGCAGGCGTATAGAGCAGCTATAGCCGATTTAGCTCCTCTATACGCCCCGCCGTCAGCGGGAGTTATAAACTCCCGCGGGCAGTTAAGTGCGCCAGGTCGGCGGAGCTGCTCGGGAGCCGCAGCCGGCGGGGCGCGCGACCGCAAGCCGGCGGAGCTGCCCCGCGCTGATCGCAACGTACGCTCAGTTTATGAACACCCACCTTATGATAATTCACGATGTAAAATGGGAATAAAATTAATACATATACTTTTTTTGTCTAATTTTTATTTCATTTCCTCGCAAATGTGATGAAAAACATTGTGTGTATCACGGGCAGTAAGGGGATAATAAACTCGAGTCAAAAAGCCCTCGCCTATCGGCGTCGGGCTTCTAACAGACTCTCCGTTAGTTATCCCCTTCTTACGGCCCTAGATGCACAATGTACTATATCTTGGTTACCGGGCCGAGAGCAAAATAAACCGAAAGTTTAGTGTAAATTATGAACAAGAAAAGCTTAAAGGAAATTAATGTTATTGTCACACGCCTAAATTACCGAGTTTCTCGTTCCCCCTGTTTACAGTTGAAAGTATTTTCAGTTTCAAGATAATAGACTTAACTTCTACGAAGTCAGTTTTCCTAATGAAGGAACATAACTTTTCTTGATCTGCCCGTGCCGTAGGTTCATCGCTCTTCAAAACTTCTGTTTTTGATTTTCCCAGACACTAACTATTTGTACGTGTTATGAGTACGTAACTATGAAGGTGTGAGGAAATTTATTAGCAAAGAAATTGGGTTTGTTGTTCTGAAAACCGATTTATTGTTTCGTCAGAATACGAGCTAGGCTAGTTAGACCTTCGGCAGTTCAATTTCCAGGGGGTATTCATTCTGTTCAAGAGTTTTATCCTTATGGAAATTAGTTCGTTTATAATGGCTTTCAAGAAACTACTTAGAACTCTATTTATATAATTCCCCTGGGTTTGAACCTTGCCTTGAGGAAAATTAGCTGTCAGTTTGAACCAAACTCAAAGCAAGGGGTGAAATTATAACTATTTTATAAACTCGTTATAGGTAAAAACAAATACATTTTTGGTTTATTAAGAGTACTGTATGCGATGATACAACATTTATATGTATATTATTCATAAGTACGCCATTTCAAAAAACTATTTTACTATTTAGCAGTATATCAGTGCCTCCAGTGAAAAGGGAATAACTTTTCAGTTAGAGGCAAATAACCTAACTTGTTGATTTTTGGTTTGTAGCGTTTAATATTAGTACTTTTTCTGGTTTCTATCTATAGGTATAGTTCTAAGCTTACGTTTAATGGGTATTGGTTTAAAATTTATTCGTTCAATCTATATTTTTCACAGTTTTTGTTTAGTTATTCCCTTAGTCACGAGAACTTATCGGTATAACATGATTTGTGTTAGTTAATGTTGTGATTGATACCCGGAGACAAAACGACCTAACGACCTACACCCTTAGCTATGACGTTAGATGGTTATAACAAAACATGCTGCTCATACCACAATAGTAGTTTATGCAACGGTTGCATAATGATAGGCCTTAAAACACTAGTGCGGTTTTATGAAACGAGCTTTTAAGCGAGTTTCATAATAAGATCGCACGTGTGTTTTAAGGCCAAATTATGCAGAGTTGCATACATAACTTTATCTACACACATATTATAAATCCTCCATGATGGGTTCAGAAACAATATTTTCTGGCAACAAGTTATTTGTTGCAATCTTGGCTGCATATTTCCGATATCCGGCGCATTTTCACATCACACACATTCCGAGAATTTATCAACTAAACTATCATATTTTCAACTAAAATATAAATTACAAACAACTTTTTCTATTCAATTCAACAACAATTCTACTTTCGTTCAGCAATACACCAACATAATGGCGCCAATTCGATCCTCTGTCAAGACCATTTTTTTTTTAATCATAGACAAACGAATGAAGTCTCTATTCTCATGTCACTCGAGATCAAATGTTGTGCAGTTTATATTAAAAAAATATACTGAATTCAAGTTTCGTATCAATAACTGTTTAATATCTATGGATACTAGAATAGAGACCCACTTGAGTTTTGACAGCTGTTCCAAATTTAATCTCATTTCTTTACTAAAAACGATAAAGAAATAACATTGCAGCACTGGTTTTTCCTAATTGGTTGTCAAAATGGTGGTCATTTTCTACGGTTTTTAATTAAACAATGGAGGAACTCTAAAATCATCCGACGTTCATTACCATATCTCATTATAAATTCCTTTTGAAGGGAAATTTCTGAATAATACTAAGTTTAATAATATTATGATTAAATAGCCGTTCTAATAGTAATTTATGCAACTGGTACATATTGACAGGGTTTAAAATAAGAATGCCTTTGAATTTAGGAAACAACAAGCCGCTGGGTTCTTTAAAGACAGGCACAAGTATGTCACGACCAAATCATAATATGTACCTTTGTGTACCTGTGTAACTTTTTCTACGACTGCATTTCGTAAAACAACCATTTCAATTCTATTTTTAGGGTTCCATACCTCAAAAGGAAAAAAGGAACCCTTATAGGATCACACGTGTGTCTGTCTGTCTGTCTGTCTGTCCGTCTGTCACAGCCAATTTTCTCCGAAACTACTGGACCGATTGATTTGAAATTTGGTATACATATGTAAATTGGTGACCGCAATAGGGATGCGTAACGTAAATTAATTAATTTCGTACATGGGGGCCACTTTTGGGGGATCAATTAGAAAATTAAATAAAATAATTGTGCAACTGAAATCGTGTGACATATCAAATGAATGAATGGCTTATTGTGAGGATTTTAAATGTATTTTTTTTTTACTTTTAAGTAAAATAGTTTAGAAGTTATTTAGGAAAATAGGTGAAAATTGACCATTCCCCCCCCTTATCTCCAAAACTACCGGGCCTAAAATTTTTAAAAAAAGTTTATCATGTATGGAACGGAACCCTCTCCACGCGGGTTTCACTCGCACTTGACCGGTTTTTTCTATCGTTTAATTTCGCAACTAGTGGAAAGTACGGCTTATTGTTTATGTTTTTACTTTCATCTGTAGAGAAGTTTTGCATGCGGTTTTTTATGTGTCTGATATTTTTAAATGAGTATTGATTATAGCATAATTATTTTTGCATTGAAAGTAACTTAGTTTTTCAACTCGTACATCTTCATTAGTATGCCTAACCTTGCAGCTTACAGCTCATGAAATACGGTTCCCTGAAATGTTTTAAAGCTTTTTTCTTAATATTCAACTATCATGTAACATAGAACCCTGTAATCGTGAGTCCGTGAAATGCACTATTTGACAAACGCGTATCCAATTATTATAAAATCAGCGGTTTCATTTAGGGAAATCAGCACAAATTGATCTATAATTAAAGTGACGTTTATGTATAGGTTGACAACTAGTTGAGGTACATTAAATCTCTAATCAAATGCTTAAGTTCGTTTGTGAATTTGACCATAAGTAACTCAACAGATTCACAAGGAGTCCAAAACCAGACAACTAAAGTTACTACGTGACACATACAAATCATGTATGAATTCACATTGATTCATGTTTCAAAAGACAAGGACAAGTGCGAGTTAAACTCGCGTGGAGAGGGTTCCGTTCCGTACAGGATTATCTGAAATTTACTACGTTACTTTAAATACCATAGACTTCTTATAGGTTTTCGTGTAATCTATAGGTAAAGAACTATTTTCTGTATTTTTTTTTTTAATTTAAGCCCCAGTAGTTTCGGAAATCAGGGGGGAATGGTCAATTTTCGCCTATTTTCCTAAATACCTTTTAAACTATTTTACTTGAAATTCAAAAAAATATATATTTATGATCCTCACAATAAGCCCTATAATTTGATACGTCACACAATATAGGTTGCATAACTTTTTTTTAATTTACCCCCGAACAGTGGCCCCCATGTTAAAAATTAATATATATACGTCACGCGTCCATGTTGCGGTCACCGACTTACATATGTATACCAAATTTCAACTCAAGCGGCCCAGTAGTTTCGGAGCAAATTGGCTGTGACAGACGGACAGACAGACAGACACACGAGTGATCCTATAAGGGTTTAGTTTTTTTCCTTTTGAAGTACGGAACCCTAAAAATGATGAAGCAGAAGGGGAGCTTTAACATTAGAGGCACGTTCTCGCCAAGAAGTTTGATGTCACAAGACAGCTGGTAGCCATTAGGAAAAATGAACGCAGTTTTTCAGCTAAGTTCTCGATATTAAACTTGACTTTGTTTTATTTCAAAAAGATTATATATTGTGATATGTACGATTAAACTTTTTTTATATATTGATGTGAATATCCAAATTATAACATATCTAAACGGATAAGATTTTTTCGATTACAAATTCAAAACCAATCATTATATTGAAACGCTGGTATACCTTCTAAAATGAAGTAAGGTACAGTCGAGGTCATAAATATATATACGTTACCAAACGGGCAAAAATATCTGGGCGCTCTTACGCTATTGACAATAAAGTTGTGTTCGCATATTTTTAACCACTTGTTCCGCGTAGATATTTTTTACCTCGACTGTACCTGCGGGTATTCATACAATTTAGCAGCGTAGACAATATCCTCTGGAACATATAATCAAAGACCAATCCGTCAATCTTGTTAAAAAAGATAAAGCTAACTCATATTTTTGGTCAAAGCTTTGAGAAAGTGAAGAAAAAAATATACAAAAGAGTAAATTGAAATTAAAATGGATAACAATGGGTATTAAGGAAGCTTAGTAAATTGAAGCGGTTTCTTCGTAATACAAGTCTACTTTTGATGTTATCAGGGTTCCGTACCTCAAATGGAAAAATTGCTCCGAAACTACCTACTGGACCGATTGAGTTGAAAGGTATACATAATATGTAAGTCAGTGACCACAACACGGACGTGTAACGATAATAAATGAATTTTAAACATAGAGGCCAGTTTTAGGGGGCTAATTAGAAAATTTAAAAAAAATGTGTTGCATTCTATAGTGTGACATATTAGATAAAAGGACTCGCTATGAGCACATTAAATATATTTTTTTCATAATTTTAAGATAAATGGTTTTGAAGATATTAAGGAACATAGGCGAAAATTGACAATCTTCCCCCCTTATCTCCGAAACTACAGGGCATACATTTTTTGTAAAAAATAAATAAACTAGTTCTTTACCTATAAATTACAGGAAAAACTATAGTCTATGTTATTTAAAATAACATAGGAAATTTCACATAATCACGGAACCCTCTCCACGCGAGTTAAACTCGCACTTGTCCGGTTTTTGTTAAAGAATATCGGGCACAAAACATAAATATTTTTAGAAAATTTATCAGACAGGCTTATAGGCCAGCTGTAGAAATAGACACTAAAGACTCATCTTAAGGGATCCTGGATATTGTAAATAAGTAAATAACGAAACAAATTTCCATAGTCATACACAAAGTAGTTCCCAAACTACAAAATGATACAGAATGCTCAAGAGGCTGTGAACATAATATTGGTAATCGCAACAAAATTTGATCATGGCAATATAGTATATCATAATCGCTCGATTTTGTGTCTCGCATTGCGAAGTTTACATAGAAAAGTGAAAAACAAAGCGATGTCGTTACCATAACGATCGGTTTTTATATCACTAACAGGTACCAATCGTCAATAATACTTCAAAACCGCGTGACTAACAATATTTATAAGGTCGCAAATAGCATGAAAGTAAGAGAGAAAACACAATCAAACATTAGGCCCGAATACAGGCCATTCATCCAATAGGTTCCGCACAGCCGCAGTGCCCCCGCAGTCAGCATTAGAGCGAAGAATAGATAATAGTACTATAACGAACAGAAGAATCACTGTCTAAGAAAACCGGTATATACCTAATCGTGCCTCGCATAAAACGTGCTCTTTCGTGTACGCTAGGGTTGTCAGTTTGCCATCCGCGTCAACCATCAACACCGAAAATTTAGGCGACTTGATGACACGCGAATCGGCCTGCCAGCGAAATACGTACCTAAAGTGCGTATTGAGACCCCCCCCTGATTAGAAGCAAAAAGCCATTAGCTACAGGCAAGCGCGGGGGGGGTATAGCCTCGAACGCACCAATCACAGCGCTCTAAAAACCCCGCGCGCCCCGCAAGTTTAGCAGCTTTATTTGCTACGAGTAGTAAAAGTTAGGCTGAGCGGTGCCTTTAGGATATTTGGTATGTGGACCCGAATTATAAATCGTTTTTTATTTATTTTTTATTCTTTTAATCTTTTACAAGCAACTTATAATTAAGATGCGCTACAGAAACCTATTGAAGGTTTATACGTGGCGCAAATGTATCGCTGCTCACAATGCTACTAATATTTATATATTTATCATATACAGTTTTGATAATAAAATTATACGGAGCTATAGATGCGATCGTACGGACTAAGTACGAGGATTTGTAGTATCATTGACGCAATGATGAATATCCTAATTTTCCCATCACTGGATTTTTGGTTAGGTTAGGTTAGTGTGACACATTAAAAATCAGTTATTTATAAGTAAGTCTTAAGAAAGTCCTACAAACTATGAGTATAACTTCACTTTCACTTTTCATTATGCTCTTGTCTAAATAGAATACATTTACACACAAATTAAACGCTGCGCCTCTTACAAAGATTTGTAAGATATCTTTGAAACGTCAACACTAAATGAGTATAGCACTACCCCGCAAGTAAAATCGTCGTATAATTCCAGATATACGACTTCAAGTTATGTAGAGCACTATAATGACTGTTAGATAACTTGAAGTCTTACAAGACTAGAATTATACGGAGATTTTGCTTGTTGGGAGCTATGCAGCTATTAACTGACTCGATGGCGCAGTGATACAACTGCCATCTGTGCCGGAGATCACAGGTTCGAGTCTGGCTAGGGACAAACTTTGTGTGATGAGCACGTATGTTTGTATCCGCGGCATTGATGTGTAGTATGATCTTTTATTACATCATAAGCATTATCGGCTTTTATATGTCCCTGTCCGTGCCGCTACCTTCTTCAGAAAACATGCCTTAGATTTATATAAATAACGTTCAATTTGCATTATATAGTTTCCTACCAGTCAAAACGCTCACATATCACGACATACGAGTATCTCGTCCCAGCTAATCACAGACACTCCCATGCATACGTAGCACACTGCAGCCATGCAACACACTTGCGGTCTCTGGCTCATTAGACCGTATCATACCATGACCGTGCTGGGAACGTAACAGGCGATAAAATATTGAAAAGTACGGGACTATACCCACTAGACTGGTCCGTCACCGACCAGCACCGTTGCGTGTCATGCACGGCGCGTCAACAATAAGGAAGTTTTCTGAAAAATTCTAATTAGTCTGTCAGTTAGATTATCAAATAGATTGAACACGTATTTTTGCTTTATCAAATCAATCAAAATTGACAAAGATAACGCGCATCAAAGTTCGGGTATGGGGAGTTATGACGTCATAAGTCTCCACTAATTGGTGCAAAGTGTGCAAAGTCACGTAAAACTTCAACGCACTATATCTTCGTCATTTTTTGTTTAATCAACAAAAGAAAAATAATATAAATGACGGACTAATTAGAATTTTTCAGAAAACTTCCTTATTTTCGGCGAGAATATTTTACCGGTGCTGATACGATCCGTGCATGGCATGCGGAGCCGGCGGCGCTGCCGCAAAACGGTGAGTAGAACGAACCGGCGATGCACGTTCAAAAGGATTCCTAGGTTTTGGTGGGCGTTGCATACGGGTAACATACGGGTTGCATACGGGCACGATACGATGTCGATCCGTTTTAGTGGGCATATTAGAGCATATTGTGTTGTTTTCCGTGCCCGACACGTCCCTAGTACAGTCATGGTATGGTATGATACGTTCAAATGGGCAGAGACCTTTAAACAACACATCGAATACAGGAGACAATGAAGAAAGTCCCTTGAAAATACAGCATTTGTGTCCAATTAAGTAACTCGTAAAGTGCGATACACTTTATACACTAGGTATACACTTTTGTACTTAAAGAACTCATGTTTAAACGTTAGCAGAACAAATCCTCAAGCTCAAAGTCAGTTTATAAAATGGACAAGGCCAATGAGAGTTTAATCGGTGAATAAAGTCCGTAATGAGAAATTTACCAAAGAACGTTAAAGGTGTGCTACCTTTTCTGTGGACTGAAACTCAACTAACAGCCCGTGTTAAAGTTCTTCTAGAATTAAGATAAAATATTATATAGGCTTGGATAAGAAAAGCACTTTTAAAAGGAACAAAAGTTGGCCTATAAAGTTTGGCTTCTAAAATATCAGCAGACTACATCGACATAATAATGAGCTGAACATTTTTATCACAGAAGTGTAAGCTGGTAGACCGAAAAATTACGGATTTTCTCAATTTTTAAGAATGATAAGAAAAGATTTAGCAAAATTCTGGCTTTACTCTTGTAAATGTAATATTATTTTCATCACACTTGCTCGGAAAGGGTGTTATTATAAGCAGGCGTATAGAGCAGCTATAGCCGATTTAACTCGTCTATAGGCCCCGCTGTCAGCGGGAGTTATAAACCATACAAAATCCCTCAACTTTCATAACTCCCTAGGGAGTTATGAATTTTGTATGGCTTAGAACTCCCACGGGCAGTGCGTGCCGCAGACGGCCGGGCCGCGCGGGTGCCGCAGCCGGCGGTGCCGCCCCGCGCTTATCGCAACGTACAGTTTATTCTACCCACCTGATGGTAATTCACGGTGTACAATGGGAATAAAATGGATATATATATATATATATATATATATATATATATATATATATATATATATATATATATATATATATATATATATATACATATATAGTCTAATTATTATTTAATTTCCTCGCAAATGTGCTAAAAAACATTGCGTGTATCACGGGGAATAAGGGGATAGCAAACTCGAGTCATTAAAAGCCCTCGCCTGCGGCATCGGGCTTCTAACAGACTCTCATTAGTTATCCCCTTCTTACGGCTCTAAATGCACAATGTACTATAGAAATTCGATAATCTAAACAAACATAAATTATAGAAGTACTAAATAAAGCAAATAATGACGTGTCATTCTTAATAATAAATTCGAAAGCTGAGCCCTACACCGTTGTTTACTCAACTAGAAAATCTATCGACGCCTGGATATATTTAAATGAACTCCTTACGGTAGGAATGGTGCCGAAGTATTTATTCTGCATGAATATGCTTTCACCATTAAAATAAATTTATAAAGAAAAGACACTTTTGGATCTTTAAAACTGTGGCAGTGTAAATAATGTAAAGATTTCCGGACTCTTTTCAGGTAAATAAGGATAGAATATTATTATTCAATTTCCTTGAGCCCTGTATTTAGTTATTGTGTTTTGAATTCATGGAAGTAACTTTAGCTGTTGAGACATGAGAGGAATTATTAACCAAGCATCTTAAAACACTGGTGAAACTTGTTCAATATAACCTTAAATTATGAATACCTGATAATTACGGGCTTTTAACAAATACCTACCAAGAAACTGTTTAATTAAATTTGATATTTACCACGAGCATTTACGGTAAAGGAAAACATAATAAGGAACCCTTTACCCATTGTGAAGTAAGTCAAAGATGTGTATGAAATCCCTAATCTGCACTGGACCCGCGTGGGGAATTTCTGCACAGTCCATCTGTGCCTAGCAGTCGCACGTATTTAAGCTGATGACGATGATGATGACAACTTATTCGGAGGCTCTCAAATCTTAATTATTATTTGAACAGTTTGGTAGAACTCAGAGAAATATGTCCTCCCGTAACTTTCTATAGCGTATAAAAAATAGAGGCGTTTGACAGAGAAGGTTGTAAGGTGGGACACGTTTATCCAATATGCCTATTAATCTCAATGTGTCATTTGCCTCAATAGTTTTTTGTCTCACAAATATTTTAACGGCAATTCGAAGAAATGTGATGTCATTGATTATATTAGTATTTTTTCTTAAGAGAAGTGTGAACCTATACAGCTGTTCATACAAAAAGCGATAACGATTTCGGCCCCTAAAATGTTTATCGATGTTGACCAATTTTTCATAGATCACAAAATCTAGGTCTATACTTTTTACTTTTTTTTTATTTCCTATTATCAATAAATTCAGTTTTATTGTTGTTTCAGTATTCTCATAAAAATCTAATTTCGGCGATTATTTGACTTTGTTGATCTTTAATCAATATTCATAAAACGTATAGGCCTAAATTTTGAAAACTGCTAACCTATCATTTGGTCAAAATCGGTTAACATTTAAGGGTTGGTTATCGTTATCGCCTTTTATATCAAAAGGGTGATTTTTGCCGTTGGTTCACAGTTCTTTTAAATAACGGCTTTTTTTGTATTTATTAAAGTAATGAGTATAGACTATGAACTTTTACTTTTTCTAATATAGACTTTTACAAGCTTTTACGAAGGGCAACAAGTTAATCCCCACCGGTTCGGAAAAAACCTCCACTCGGGAGAGCCGGCAAGAAACTCGGCGAGGTATAATTTTTTCAACAAGCTATAGTCTGAGCTTTATCTTTGCTTAGCTATACGAGTACATTGGAGCCAATTTAGAAGTCGCTAAATTTGAATTAAGAAACGTTAGACTCGATTTTGAACCTTGATGCTATACAAAATCGAGTTTGACGTTTCTTATTTTAAGTTTTGGCAATCTTAAATTTAGCGGACACCATTTCGACTTGGACCCATTGTAGCTGTAAGAATGAATATGCCAGGAAACTAACTCGAACGTTTTATAAGGAACGCATTATTCGTCGAATAGCGGTCCGGTTCACTCGAAAGCAACTTTCACCATTCATTAGGAACTTTTGTCTGAATAGCAAGTGACGATAGGCTTTGATGCAGGTGATCTGTGTGACACACATGTCTCACATTATAATGGGTCATGCCAACTGAAATGAATACAACAACAATAGGTTGTATCTTTGTTCTTGCTCGCACCGACGCTTGAAGGCAGCATATCCAACAAAGCTAACGGTTTCAGACTTAAAAACCCGGGTATAAAACTAGCAATCTTCTTTATTTTCTCAAAAGGAAAAAACGTGACCCTTATAGGATCACAAGTGTGTCTGTCTGTCCATCTATCACAGCCAATTTACTCCGAAACGTCTAAACCGATTGAATTGAAATTTGGTACACACATGTAAATCGGTGACCGCAATACGGACGTGTAACGTAAATAAATGAATTTTAAACATGGGGGCAGCTTTTGGGGTAAATTAGAAAATTAAAAAAGAAAGTTTTGCAAACCTTGGCATGTGACATATCAAATGAAAGGGCTCGTTGAGAGTATCATAAATATATATTATTTTAAATTTGAGAATAAATGGTTTTGAAGTTATTTAGGAATATAGACGAAAATGTACCATTCCTCCTCCCCGTTATCTCCGAAACTACTGGGACTAAAATTTTGAAAACAATACAGTAAATAGTTCTTTACCTATACAATACAGGAAAACCTATAACAAGTCTATGGTATTTAAAGAAACATAGGAAATTTCATATAATAATCACGGAGCCCTCTCCACGCGGGTTTTACTCGCATTTGTCCGATTTTTAGGGTTCCGTACCTCAAAAGGAAAAAACGAAACCCTTATAGGATCACTCGTGCGTCTGTCTGTCTGTCTGTCTGTCTGTCTGTCTGTCTGTCTGTCTGTCCGTCTGTCTGTCCGTCTGTCACAGCCAATTTGCTCCGAAACTACTGGACCGATTGAGCTGAAATTTGGTATAAATATGTAAGTCGGTGACCGCAACACGGACGCGTGACGTAAATATATGATTTTTAAACATGGGGGCCACTTTTGGGGGGTAAATCAGAAAATTAAAAAAAAAGTTATGCAATCTATATTGTGTGACATATCAAATGAAAGGGCTTATTGTTAGGACTTCAAATATATTTTTTTCTGAATTTTAAGTAAAATAGTTTGGAAGTTATTTAGGAAAATAGGCGAAAATTTACCATCCCCCCCCCTTTATTTCCGAAACTAATGGGGCTAAAATTTTGAAAAAAAAATACAAAAAATAGTTCTTTACCTATAGATTACAGGAAAACCTACAAGAAGTCTATGGTATTTAAAGTAACCTAGTAAATTGCGGATAATCATGTACGGAACGGAACCCTCTCCACGCGAGTTTAACTCGCACTTGTCCGGTTTTTATTATACAATGTGATTACTCCTATCAGATACACCTGCCTGAGTTTCTTGGTGCTTCTTCTCAATCAGTGATAACGTAGCCTTTCGAAAGCAATCTAGCATTAAAAATCCGATTATTTGTTGCTCCTCCTTAGCATCCTAAATTCGAGTTCAGCTTAATAAGACTGCCCTTAGGTATGCTAAGTTAAGGCCCCTTTACTGAGCGCCCTTCAGGCTGGTCGTGGTCGTAGAGCTGTTAGAGTTGTCTAGCTAGACTAACAGCGTTTCGCATTTTTGGAAACAGAAAAGGTCTACCTTAATAGTAGTTTATGCAACGGTTGCATAATGATAGGCCTTAAAAAACTAGTGCGGTTTTCATGAAACGAGCCGATAGGCGAGTTTCATAATAAGATCGCACGTGTGTTTCAAGGCCAAATTATGCAGAGTTGCATACATAACTTTATCTACACACATATTATAAATCCTCCATGATGGGTTCAGAAACAATATTTTCTGGCAACAAGTTATTTGTTGCAATCGTGGCTGCATATTTCCGATATCCGGCGCATTTTCACATCACACACACTCCGAGAATACTACTTACTATTCATATTTTCAACTAAAATGTAAATTACAAACAACTTTTTATATTCAATTCAACAACGATTCTACTTTCGTTCAGCAAAACGTCAACATGGCAGCAATTCGATCCTCCGTCAAGACCATTTTTTTTTTAAATCATAGACAAACGGATGAAGTTCTCACGTCACTCGAGATCAAATATTCTGCAGTTTATATTAAAAACAAAAACATACTGAATTGACGTTTCGTATCAATAACTGTTTTAATATCTATGGATACTAGAATAAAGACCCACTTGAGTTTTGACAGCTGTTCCAAATTTAATCTCATTTCTTTACTAAAAACGATAAAGAAGTCATGTTATTTCTTTATCGCAGCACTGGTTTTTCCTAATTGGTTGTCAAAATGGTGGTCATTTCATACGGTTTTTGACTAACCAATGGAGTTTTTATGATATGGGTGTAGATAAACGTCTTTTTTATAAAAACGACGATCTCTGTGAAGTGCTTGCCCCAGTCAAATAAGTCATTACTCAGAGAGTAATGAAGGACAAACAAATATATTCAAACACAAAAGAAACCTTCGAGTTTCGCTTTAACCTTTTGGACGCCGTTGTTGACTATGCGTGACAGCGTATACAGAGTAAAAAAGACCTTCATAACCGTGACTTAAAGTCGAAATTCGTGTTACTTCTCAGGCATGCTTGGCGGCCAAAAGGCTAAAGGACTTTACGGTACTTACGCTATGACAATTTTTTGTCCACAAATTTGCAAACAATATGTTTATTTCGTCAAGAAATATATACTTCAAGAATTTTTTTTACGGTTTCTTCACACAGGCTAAAACTATGCCTAATGCGGGTATAGTTCAAGCAAAAAAACATTCGGGAACAGGAGGGGACAGTTCTGAACCTATACGTGTGTATGACCCATCTTGCATTATCACAAATCATTTCATTCGTGTTATGATACTTCTAACGTTGGGTAAAAACCGATGCACAAAGTACAATTTTGAATACAAAATAATAAAACCGGACAAGTGCGAGTTAAACTCGCGTGGAGAGGGTTCCGTTCCGAACATGATTATCTGAATTACCTAGGTTACCTTAAATACCATAGACTCCTTTAGGTTTTCCTGTAATCTATAGGCAAAGTTCTATTTTCTGTATTTTTTTCAAAATTTTAACCCCAGTAGTTTCGGAAATAAGGGGGGGAATGGTCATTTTTCGCCTATTTTCCTGAATAACTTCAAAACTGTTTTACTTAAAACTAAAAAAATATATATATTTAAGATCCTCACAATAAGTCCTTTCATTTGATATGTCACACGATATAGGTGGCATAACTTTTTTTTTTAATTTTCTAGTTTACCCCCAAAAAGTGGCCCCTATGTTTAAAATTCATATATTTACGTTACGCTTCCGTGTTGCGGTCACCGACTTACATATGTATACCAAATTTCAACTCAATCCATCCTGTAGTTTCGGAGCAAATTGGCTGTGACAGACGGACAGACAGACAGACAGACAGACACACGAGTGATCCTATAAGGGTTCCTTTTTACCTTTTGAGGTACGGAACCCTAAAAATGACCATATTACGCACAGACATTCAGTTCTTAAAGTTGTCCATTGTAGTGACAAGAAGCGGAAACCACGTAAAACAGTCAATGTTTGATCACCGCAGGTAAACTTCCGACGTTATTTCTTAAACTTAAGTTAAAGCAACATGTTAAAGTAATTACACATTATGTTCCGCCGTTAAGCGGTTTTGCATAATTTCCTTTTCATTTCATTATAATGTTATGCATGTTAAGTTTATACTGATAGATAACTTAGTAATAATATACTTAAGTAAGTGTACTTTAATATTTAATTACAATTGAGTTTACATTATGTAAACTAAACTGCGGCCTATTTCAATTACAGGAACTGATTCAAAACTGAACTCCAAGGTGTAACCCTGTCATAACAACAATATATTCGAACCAACCAACAAACACGCGAAGTTAAATATAAACTTGTAAACTCAGTACTAACTTAAATTGAGAATTGTTTACTTCGGCTGAGAGTTCATTTAAATTTAAATTTACCGGCTTAGGAATTCTAATCAATGAAATCTATAATATCCTTAAAAATACCAGACTAATGCTCCATAAAAATCGGCAAGTGCGTAAGAGATAGTATGATTTGTATCCATTCGTTCATTCGATTAGAGGATAGAATAGATTTAGTCTTTTATCTATGCTAATTAATAACTATTTGACGAGTGAATGCGACCCTGGAAGTGGTCATCAAAATTGTTTAATCTTTAACAAAAAAGTTATATTTATTGTTTGTAGAAAACAAAATTATGTTTATTTTTGCATAGGTTCATAAAGTTCTCGTTTATGCTGGGCATAAGCGGACTAAAACGCCGTTTAATCCACTTGGAAGTGCATAAAAGTGTTTCCTCCCTCT
Source organism: Tortricodes alternella (assembly GCA_947859335.1). Lineage (NCBI taxonomy): Eukaryota > Metazoa > Arthropoda > Insecta > Lepidoptera > Tortricidae > Tortricodes > Tortricodes alternella. Next base: position 12,755,035 of record OX401977.1, read on the forward strand.
AAGGCAAGCCATTGACCTACAATATAACTGTACAATATTACTGGTTGTACAATTATATTGATCGTCAGTAGATGATATTGACGGTCAATATAGACTAAGACTAAGACAGGCTGTACTGAAAAAACTTGCTATTATAATTATACAGAAAGAAACAAAATCCTACGTTTTAAATCAAATAGAAAATACGTTTTGACTCAATCTAGAGATACGTACCAATTCATGTGTGTACGCCCTACCACATTCAAAATCGGAAACAAGATTCACATAATTTGTATTGGCGTGTCAAAGATTTCGGAAAGTAAAAGATGCTGGCAGGAAGTTTTGATTTTTCGTACCATCACCGGCGCGCGCGCAGTCGCCGAGAGCAACTCGAAGCAGCGTGGCTGCTGCGCGGGAGACAGTGTTTCAAATTTGAACTCAAAGTGAAGTGTGTGTGTTTGGTATAGGGTGTGCGAAGGTAAGTTTTTTGTTTTAAATATAAATAGTATTATCTGTCAAAACCATTTCCTGTTGCTCAGGTCTATGATCAAAATACCTTCATCTTAACCATAATATGTAAGGTGGAAAAAGTAATAGAAAAAGGATATCATCTTTTTACTAGAAAGTTCGGGTTAGATCGGATTATGTGTAAAACCTAGGAGTCATGATGACGTTTAGACGTTTACACGGTAGGTACTACATCAACGTCTAGTAGTTTTTTTCTAAATTAATAAAGCTAAAGCCGAAAAGCGCAGAAGATACTAACTGATAACAGCATTTTCCAGTCTAACCCGAGACTTAGTATATGAGGTATTACATACCAGCAAAACATGAATAGAAAATACTTTAATGTTTATCACAAAATTATCAAAACTTCGTAATCCAGCAGCGACGCACTTTAATTACTTACACTTGGCTTAATAAAACTTGTTTTTTATTACTGTAATCTTGTAATGCGTATAAATAATCTGTCGTTACACTTTATAACAAGCTACTCGGTGAATATTAAATTAAGTAACACTTTCAGTCATTATTATTACGGCGCGTCAACCGCAAAGATGTAAAGTCGCCATAAACGCATTACAGCGGTTACCGTATCGGCTCATTACTTTCTGAAACTCGCACATTGCTTGCACTTCCCGATTTAAACTTTATATTAACGCAGTAGAGGTTGTCTTTGCAAGTTCGCATTAAAGTAAGATACGAGTTGAGAAAGTTAACAGACGCTATTCAATTCGCTATTCGCCGTCAAATATAATATGATTCAACTCAAATTGAAACTGCCGTGACACATTATTAATAACTTCAAAACAAAAACGCTTTCACGATTTTTGTCAGGAACAGCTCGACAACTTCCAAAGTCGTTTTCAACCTTCTAAGGAGTTAAGTGTTGAAGGGGGTTGGGAACTGAAGGACCCTTAACGAGTTTTAACATGTCGGGCCATTCGTTTTGTTTGAGGCTAAGAATTATTCAACAAATTTTTACTTAACTACCAGATTATCATTAACAGTAAAATAACGACTAGTTAAGTTATAATTATCCTGTAATCACACAGCTTTACAGGTAGGTAGTAAACCACTACTCTTAATATTTTCATTACCACGTAGCGCCATGATCGTAGCGAGTAACAGTGTTTTTCTACTGTAGTTACGAATAAAGAACCCGGCTACAGGATTTTAAATACATTGTATTTAATACAGTACGTTCATTTTAATATGAAATCGAAACAATACTATATGATAGACCATCTCAATCTTGTAATACGAATAACTAAATGGAAATCTGTAGTTTGAGTAGGTACGCTACCTCTAGAGCCCAACAAAAAAGGCGCGAATACGCAGTCAACAGTCACTTTACCCTTTAGTTCCTTCTCATTTTAACTGTATATGCTGCTAAGTGATATTAAATTGTCAAGTAAAGTGACAGGGACCTAAATAGCGTAGCTTTCTTGGAACTTGCATACGGGAAAAGACAGGTATAGCAGGCTGAAGTCTCACATGAAGTGAATGTTACAAAATCTAATATTAGGCTAACTATTGGGGATTTTATTTTATAATGCAGTAATGGAGACCCTAACACTAATTCCTCCGTTCGTGAAATTGTTCAGTATGTCTTATTATTTTAAAACTATCATCTATACTTACTTAATCACTGCAAAATTTCACAAACGGAGGAATAACGGGTCAAACTTCTCGTTGACTATAATAGTGCCCTAAAAAGTAGGGAACATCTGAGCACTGAGAGGTTATTTTTTATAGACCTAGCGACCGTCAGCAGCCCTAACATGCAAGACACAAAGATAAGTTAATCCCGTTTATCTCCATGAATATCTCTTACGTCGGCACTAGAGAGACGAACTTAGAGATAAGACGGTTTAAGTTATCCTTGTGTTTTGCATGTTAGGGCCGCAGCGCTACTTTGCGGTTAGTGATGGGCACGCGGTAAGTTACAAAAGTGAAACTTACAGTTAAATTTCACTTATGTTACCATAAGTTTCTTTTAGTTTCAGACCTGTTAATTACCTTTAAATTTCGATAAATTTATGAGTTAATTTCAAAAGTTTTATTTTTAATTTATATCGCAGGAACAACGTTAAACGAAAATTGTCCGAAGCGGGATTCGAATTTGTGTAGTTAACGGGAATCTTAAATTGTAGTAACTTACATGAAATTTCATAGGAATAATTTCACTCGGAGTCATAACAAATAAATTATTTACGAAACTTTAGAAATGTTTGAGAAGTATTTCGAAAGTCACAAACAAACTTTAAACACCTATTTGACCCCGCTAAGCCGTTAAATAATAATCTAAATCCTTACAGCGGCCCTAGGACAGGTTGACACAAGTATAAGTTAAACTGTCTTATCTATACGAGAATATTTCCAACTTCCCGGCAATTTTGATATGCCCGGCAAGATTTTAACGTGTGTGGAATAATTGAACGTGGTCACAAGTAGTCTTGTGGCTCTGCCCACCCCATTAGGGATTTCGGGCTTGATAATATGTATGTATGTATGTATGGAATAATCCCGGGAATATTACTGGCAATATTACCATCTCAGACAATGTTCCCGGGAACGGCACATCACTAATATGCTGTTCTACTTTAGACTGTTGAGTTTGGCGCTTTAATTAATTTATCTCAATGATAATCCTGTGACAGTTCTATAGTTTCCTTGCGCAGAATTGCTGTTGCTGACGTTACAAAACTTCAATACGGAAACACTTCTCATAGGAAACGGTACGTGTTAGAGGACACAAGCTTTCTCTTTCATACAAACGAATCTATGTATTTTTCGTCTCGCTGTCACTTTCACTTCTGCGAATGACCATTGAGTGAGGAAGCGAGTACAATAGATGACCGTTATAATGTGTTTATGGCTATCGAACCTTATTTATTTGCTTTTAACAATTTTATAGATAACTACATAAAAATCCTGCTGCGTGGTAATACATTTTTCTTGTTAAAACACTTTTAAGATATATAATAAGTTATTGATTCCGAAAAAAATAAAAGGCAAGTTTTAAAATAGTTTCCAAACTTTAACACATTTGAACACGCATTTTGGTTCTCTAGAGTCCTACATAGGAACAAACTTACATACATACATAATATAAACCGATAATAATTTACCCTTAGTTAGCTTTGCGTAATAAAATTGGATAATAATTCTTAAATAATGTGCATGTTCTGAAAGTATTACTAAAAATCTGAATAAATATTAGCAAATATTTGGAAAACATATTTATGAATACCGTATTTTTCTTAAAGTAGTTGTAATAACGTTACATGTGACATTATTTTGTTCATCTGCACAACGATCTCGACACAATCTAGGTAGGTAAATGACGGCATAGTTAAAATTATAAAACAATTTTACAATAATAACTTAAAATCATACAAAAGCACGCAAATTTAAGGCCTCTCCGTATCGTATTGCATAATAGTGAAGAAAGCTTGATGGAATCGCCTTAGTAACGATACCGGTTAAAAATTTAAACGTTCCACGAATCGATGATAAGGGTCACAGAAACTCGTTTGGAGAAATTCGGTATGGCAACTTGTTTCTCCATTGACTAATGTGTAGTCATCTTTAAATTGTAGGTTGAAGATTGTATGTGTAGCCCACTTTCGATGAATGACACTAGTTTCACAGTGTTCATGCGTTTTGAGTGCTTTGTGCTCGAAATGTTCTCGGGTTCAGAAGTGTACTGTGGTATTTCATATTCAAAATTTAACTTGTTCTGTTTTTAGAACACGGTCACATGTCGATCTGTTAACGATGATCGTTACTTCGTAGTCATGTCTAAAGCCTAAAAGCTAAAGGACTATTGGGGCCAATTCGAAAGAGTTTTCGCTAAATTTAGAGGCCGCTAAATTTGAAATAAGAAACGTTCGACTCGATTTTGTACCTTGGAGCTATACAAAATCGAGTTTGACGTTTCCTGTTTTAAATTTAGGCAATCTTAAATTTAGCGGACACCGTTTCGAATTGGACCCATTAAGCTAGTAAATAAGGATTTATTTTGTATAGAGATGCTGACGATAAATCCTGCGTCCGTGAAATTTTGCAGCTGGCTAGGTAGGATATAGGTACATAGTATGTTTATAAAGTAATCGAAATGTGCCCAATTGGCACAATGTAGGAACATTTGAAAACTAACATACTACACTCTACTTAATCATACTGTAAAATTTTATGAACGGAGGAATTAGCGTTAGGGTGAAACTCTTCGTTGACTAACCTATATTAAAGTATACCATCCGAATATATAGGACAAAATTAAATACTTATGAACTGTATTTTATTGTGTACATCTTTATTTTTTTGTTTTTGTGCGCGTGACAACAAATAACTTTTATCTACACCCATATCATAAAACCTCCATAGTGTAATCAAAAACCGTAGGAAATGACCACCATTATGACAACTAATTAGGAAAAACCAGTGCTGCAATGTTATTCCCGTATCGTTTTTAGTATAGAAATGAGATTAAATTTGGAACAGCTGTCGAAACTCAAGTGGGGCTCTATTATAGTATCCATAGATATTAAAACAGTTATTGATACGAAACGTCAATTCCGTATGTTTTTTTAATATAAACTGCACAACATTTGATCTCGAGTGACATGAGAATAGAGACTTCATTCGTTTGTATATTATTTAAAAAAAAAATGGTCTTGACGGAGGATCGAATTGCCGCCATTATGTTGGTGTTTTGCTGAACGAAAGTAGAATTGTTGTTGAATTGAATAGAAAAAGTTGTTTGTAATTTACATTTTAGTTGAAAATATGAATAGTAAGTAGTCTTCTCGGAGTGTGTGTGATGTGAAAATGCGCCGGATATCGGAAATATGCAGCCACGATTGCAACAAATAACTTGTTGCCAGAAAATATTGTTTCTGAACCCATCATGGAGGATTTATAATATGTGTGTAGATAAAGTTATGTATGCAACTCTGCATAATTTGGACTTAAAACACACGTGCGATCTTATTATGAAACTCGCTAAAAGCTCGTTTCATTAAACCGCACTAGTGTTTTAAGGCCTATCATTATGCAACCGTTGCATAAACTACTATTAATTGTACAAAATTAGTCTTGTATTTTTAATAGTCTTCGCGAAAAAATGGTTGGTACATACATATCAGAAGGAGATGGGGGAAACTAAAAAAGTTCCTAATTTGTCCATGGAACCCTGAAAAGAATACTTAAAACCTTAAAAACAATGAGGTATTATTTTCATATAAAAAAACTAAATAATGGTTTTGGCTCTTACACTTCAAACTGTACGGTTACATGATATAGAAATGAAACAGTAATAGAGTTTGTACGGTCATTTAAAACTCTTCTTAAAGACTGATGGCATTTGGTCTCATTACTCAACTTTACCGTTACTACAATATGCAAATTAGTTTAGAATTAACCGTACGAAAACGTTAGCGAATGGTTACAATCAAGTGCTTGTACGACCTGGGGGCTACCACGGCCTTCATTATACAATACAAATCCTAAAATGAAGTAGTACCTCTACATGTATATTTTGTACTAGTTGTGCCTAGCATGCGTTGCAAAACGCTGCCTATTTTATATTGCGCGCGCAAAACACCTCACCAAGGTTTGATCGTAATCAGATAAATTGTATAGGAACGCATAGACGTACAAACAAACAAAATTTGTTATTGTAGATAAATAAATCAAATAAATAAATAAATAAATCAGGGGACAATCTTTACACAAATCGATCTAGTCCCAAAGTAAGCTCTAAAGGCTTGTGTTATGAGTACTAGACGACGATATAAATACTTATATAGAGAAATAAATACTTAAATACATAGGAAACATCCAAGACTCAGGAACAAACATTCGTGCTCATCACACAAATATTTGGCCTTACCAGGGATCGAACCCGGGACGCTTGCGTCGGAGGCATGGTCACTACCAACTAGGCTATCCGCGTCGTCATAATAATGAGTTTAAATGCATAATTTCAAGGATTTCAGGAAATTTGTTACTTTTGTTCTATACTACCTTAACAACTACCAGACGTGCAATCTTCACAGACTCATACAATCTTAATAAAATAAAGTATTAGGATGTCTTCACGAGAAATAATTATTGATTTTCATAAATATGCGTGTCTTTTGAAGTTAATTAGGGATAGATTATTTTTCCATGGAATAACTACTTTTCTGTCTGTGTTTATATTACTTATGGCAATGTTGAATGGCTGAATAATTACTTTTTGTACTATTACAAACTTTCATGAACTTTCACCATTGTATTCGAGTTGCATACTCGTTGCAATTACGATGACAGTGCAATGACCAAATACACCTTTCATAATATTAAACGAATTAAGTGTTTAAATAGGTAACAACTTCTTGCTGCATTGTATGAAGCTTTAATTTAATTGGACAACTCAATAACTTTAATTGGACTTCACAACTTTGGGAGAGGGAATTTCGGAATTAGGTCGGCCTTAATATGAATTTCTCGACACTCATTAATCCTTTACAGCTGTCTCAGTTCATAACTCATCTGTGATCAAGCATTCTTTGAATTTGCTTATGTTAGAAATTTAATTATTTATGATCGGTATTCGATATAAAACTCAAGTAGAAAAACTTGAAACTAAGTTACAAGCAAATTATTATAAATGCGACACTCTTTCTTTGTTGGTTTGTCTTTCTTATATACAGCAACAGAGCAACGGAAAAACGTGATGTTTTCATAGTTTCAAAATGATCTATTTAGTACTTATAGCTGCTAAATGAATATAGCGTCTCTTTAAAGGGGCTAGTTTTTCCGCAATTTATTGCTGCAATTCGGGCTTTCCCCAAAAAGATTACATATCACATCACTAATGGGAAAAAAAAGTTTGAATGTAAACTTTTGAGGATAGCCCGAATTACAGCAATCAATTGCCGAAAAACTAACCCGTTTACGAGCCCCTTAACGAACCCTTTAACATTATGAAATTACAATACTTCCCACTGCTGGGCAAGGGCGTGTCGTAGTGATAAAGATTGGACCATAGATTTACTTGAAAATTATATTGTAGGACCGTCCAATAATTTATGACTAATTTTTTTCTTATTTGTTTCAGATTGAAGCTTCACAATGTCGACGCACGTACTAAATACTACACATAGTGTTATCAAAGACACATACGATTATTACGTTTGGACACTTTCATTGTCCGGTAAGATATATTTTTTTATTTCCCAATTTGGATATCCGATATACTAATGTTACGTGTGAAAGTGAGTTTGTCTATTTGTTACACCTGCACGGCCTAACTATGATACCATTTTTCTTGATTAACATGAACGTAGGTCATGAAGACGGACATAGCGAACTGTTTATCCCGGAAAAATAATCCCGAGGGAAATGGGGATAAACGAATTCTACGCGGATGTCGTCGCGGGCAAAAGCTAGTGAAAATATATTTGTAAATTCAGGCCGCTTTTAACTTCTAGTACGCTCTGATCTTTCTCCGTAAATTACTAAGACTTTTATTACCTTTGAAAATGAATGAACACAGTTTAAATTATGTGGTAAATGGCTTAAAATCCTCCAGTCTTGAAATTGTTTTCGGCAATTCCCAAGGTCGAAAGCAGCATTGAAAGAAGGCCTCAAACATAACTATAATTATAGAAATAATGCGGTTACCTGCCTGGATTAAATTGACTAATTTAACTTGGATTTGTTTAGAGCGGGTTGAGATTAAGACTTTGGTTTTTGTATCTAAAAAGGCGTATTTTATAACAAAACAAAGTGGTAAATTTTTCGTCATATTATAAAAAATGTTTGGGTGATAGAACTATAATAAATGAATAGGTAATTTTTATTTTAGTAGCAGGTTTACCTCTCTTCAACTCGCTCACCGAGTGTTTTGTTTATTTATAAAATTTTTAAAATGCAATTCGGCACCTTTGAGTATTAACAATCTTCATTCAATTAACTCTTATCCGGGCGGAGGTTTATCGACAACCTACGTGTACCTATTCATAATTTTAAAATTAGTAACTACACAGTGGGGCCAATTCGAACGTGTTTTCGGTAAATTTAGAAGTCGATAAATTTGAAATAAGAACAGTCAGACTCGATTTTGAACCTTGGAGCTATACAAAATCGAGGTTGACGTTTCTTATTTTAAATTTAGGCAATTTAAAATTTAGCGAACACCGTTTCGAATTGGACACAGTGGGTCCAATTCGAAACGGTGTCTTCTTAATTTAAAATTTACTAAACTTAAAATAAGAAACGTCAAACTCTATTTTGTATGGCATAAAGCTGTCAAAATCAACTATGACGTTTCTTATTTTAAATTTAGTGACTTTTAAATTAAGCGAACATGCGTTTGAATTGACCCCAGTACGATACAAATTAGATTTTTTGATTCTTCAGTAAGTTTCAAATATAAAATTGTACTTGAATTTAACGTTTACGTAAATTAAAGCATAATACGGTACAATCGGTTTGTAATGGTTAGAAATGTTTACTTGAAATGAAGCTATAAACATCAATTAATTTTAATCAAGGTTCCAACCCTAATACATACACCCGCGTAGTTACTACTAGTGTAAGCCTAAGCCACATTGGGTTGGAATTTGCTATTAGGGTTGAGCAAATTCACATTTTAGGATTCAACTTTAAGTTACTGTAACTTGTAAACGGCTACAAATATGAAAATAGTTTATTGGAGAAAAATATAGAACTAAGCATACAGAATCTTATATTGGCGGGAAGGTCTCTCCTTCCGTATCCATATGTATATATGGGGCCCGTTTAGGGGTTAACGACGTTGTGTAATACAATCCAGGAGGAAGACACGCAAATATGACTAAACTACATCTAAAAGTGCAGTTACACGAACAACACTTCCTTCCTTCCTTTAACGTACGAAGTCAAAGTAAGACAGCTATTGTTGCCGGCTATAATTTGCTCTGAAAAGTTGCTCGTGTAACCAGGCCTTTACGTTCATTCGAGCAGAAGAGAGGCAAACAAATTTAATACATATTGTGAACATGTTGCTTAACCCTTATCAGGGTAGAGGCATATACTTGTAACTTGTATTTAGAATTTCAACCTTAATAACTACACAGTATGATGCAAATTCGATTGTATTTATATAAAAAATAAATGGCTTTTGAATTATTCCCTATTAAGAGACAAACATTTGTGTGGGTCCCGCTTAAATGGTTTTTGTAATGATTCATGTTTGACATAAGTAAATTATATATTTTGTTTGGCTTAGATCCGTAACTTGTATTATTATGTTAAATCGAATTATGTACCCTTCTCTAAAACTGTTGTTTCCTCCCCTCCCTTAGCAAAATCCCTAATACTGCACTCATGTGGGAACATCGATCCTTCATGCTCCTGTTGCAGCATAAGAAGATGTACCTCTGTTAAGTACTTGGGACTACTCGTCGACGAACACCTTACTTTCAAGGAGCACATCCGATCCCTTGCGAAGAGGGTGAGGAAGGTTATCTTTTTAGTAAGGCGGCTCCGTAATTGCGCCCCTACCGACATACTTTTTGCCGTTTATCGTGCGCTGTGCCAGTCAATCATACAGTACTGTATCTCAGTGTGGGGCAGCGCTTCCAAGACTTCACTAATTGAATTAGAGCGTGCACAGCGTGCCGTCATTAAAGTGATGCTTGGAAAGCCTCTCCGCTTCCCTACGGACACCTTGTACGGGGAAACTGGGTTATTAAGAGTCAGGCAGTTGTTTGTACTAAGGGCAGTATCGCGCACTCACAGCTCGATTATTAAGTCTACCTTTTATAAACAGCTGCTGGAAAAAAGAACCTACAAAGTGCCCGTTCTGAGAGTCAGTTCTGCTCTTGCCAGACGTTCGCCCAGCTTTATGCACCCTTTTATATATAATGCGGTTTGCAAACGCGTTAACATAAAGAACTGTAGGACCTCCACAGTCACAATCGTCATTAAGAAGTGGCTGGCATCACTGTCTTATGCGGAAACGGAAGATATTCTTACTATACGTTCATAGGAGTATTTCACACGAACACGAACACACATGCTCACACACACATCCACTCACGCAGACACACACACACACACACACACACACACACACACCCACACGCACACACACACCCACACACACACACACACACGCACACACACACGCACGCATTCAAACGCGCACACACACACACACCCACACACACACACACACACAAACACACACATACATTTAGCGAGAGAAATTTAGCTTCAAACAAACAAACTTGGATTGTAATGTAGTAATTATTGTTTTTTAGTATCTTTTATATAGCTTAATAATGAGTGTTAACCAGTAAGCTTCATGTTGTAAACCTTCTCACTGGGTCCCAAGATACAGGCTCAGCCTAGTTTGGGGTCCACCGGATACCGATCAATGTAAACATGTCTGTCTCAATAAATATTTTTTCATTTTTTTTTTTTTTCATGCTTTTGCCCGTCCGTGTGGAATTTCTTAATCACTTTTCCGTCGAGAATGTTGGTTACATTTTCCCAGATAAGTAGTCGATGTCTTTTTGGCCTTTCAAATATCGCAATGAAATCGAAACAAATAAACAAGCACACAAAATTTTCGTATTTATAATATTAGTAAGTATTTTGCATAATAGTGAATATTTTTTACGATAAGGTCAAGGATGAAAGCGGAATTAAAACATGTTTGTAAAATGTAACATAAGTAATATTCTAGCTGCTTTTAGAAACATTATTTTTTCAGTACTTATCCAATTTTTATGTAGGTACATTTTCCATATTATATTATATAAATACCTACTGACTGTGACCGGCATGCGTTGCAATACAATTTAATTCATTCCCGGGCGCGAGTAAAACAACTCACCAAAGTTTCATCGTAATCGGATGAATGGTACTTATAGGAACGTATAGGAGACGAATAAACATTCATTTAATATTAAGTATAAATAAGCATCTTCTCATCGAGACAAGGATACAATACAATACAATATAAATACACTTTATGGAACACCACTTAAACATAATGGAAAAAGATAAAAAAATTAACAGGATATTCCCAGCAATGAATTTTTACATTTTTCCCTAAACTAACTTTCACCTCGCCTAAAAACTAAATTATTGGAGAGAAATTATACGATGTGGCCTGTCCAAGTTCTTTCCTTTCTCTTAATTGGCTAACGGGCTTTCTTAGAGGTAATAGTAATAGTAATAGTAATAAATCTTTATTGTATCACTGTGTATAAATAAGGTGGTGTATATTGTTGTTTCAACAGTTACCCATTGCGGGCGTACAATATTTAGAAAACTTAAAACATATATAAGTTATCTAATTTTTCATATATTAATTTATGAATAATTACTTAATAGTATAATATAATTATATGGGCATAGTCGGTTTTCTATTTAACTTTACACTTCAATAATAAAGCTAAATTTGTTTTGTTTGAATCGGCACACTACAACATAAACAGCTAATTTAATATTTTGAGTTATTTAAATATGAAATATATTTATTAAGTTATAGATAGTAGATATTTGGGTTTCATTATGAGTTAAGTACGCAATTTCATAATTTTAATTTGTTTCACCAAAATTCTCCTTTCCAGGTGTACACGCGTGACACAATAATAAAAATAGTTATAAAATGATCATTAATTATGATTATTACGAATAAATCAATATCAATAATAATACAATCAAGCCAAAAAGCCGAAGCAACTTAACAATAAGCAACAGAGCTTCGGTCTCCTATCATTGTTTCAAGGTTGCAACCTAGTTTCGCCTATTTCACAAACGCAGCATTTTTTCTATACACAAGTCGACAAATATGTAAATAATAATAATAATAATAATAAAAGACATTTATTCAGCACACATTTGACACAGACATAACAAGGACAAGAAAGTCAACAATGAACATAAAAACTGTGCCGAACGGTGCCAAAGAGGGTGTGTAAGCAATTATCACGGTTGTGAAATAGGCCACTGGGTTAGACAAAATAAAAAGAAAGGTATCAGTAGTAACATGTAAATATCAGTCATCTGCGTCTCATTAATTTTTAACCTACAAAAACTCAACGTAGATTGACCTAACTTAACTAACCCTGATCCATTTTTTCTCAAACACAAAATTACATTCGCGTTAATGACACTTCCTAATCCGTCATAAAATGTTATACAGCGTGTCTAAAGATCGTTACGCAAACGGAAGCTGGGCTAACGGCCACTTTCACCGCCAGACCACGAAACAAAAATGACGTATGTGCCAGAATGCGAGCTCACTTACTGCCTTTTGCATATAACTTATTATAATATGGTGTGATGTTTTACGTAACACATGTACTTGATATTAACGTTCTGCGGTTGATCAAAGCGTTTATATGTAACATCGGATGGTTATTAACCATCTAAAGTAACGTAACTCAAGTGTCGGTATGCCGTAAGTTCAGCCTGATGGTCGGTGATAGCGATTTCACCCCTTAAATGTTACCAGATCTTTACCAGTTTTTGATAAGTTGTCAGTCAGAACAAAATTTCAGAATAAAGATCAACAAAGTCAAATAATCGCCGAAATTAGTTTTGTGTGAGAATACCTACTAAAACATTAATAAAACTGAGTTTATTGATTATAGGGAAAAAAACCAAAACGTACCTAGATTTCGTTCTGACTGACATCGTAACAAAAGTTGGTCAACATCAGTTAACATTAAAGGGGTGGAAATAATGCTCGCCTTTTGTATGAAAAGCCATAGGTTCACACGTCTCTTAAACCCGTTTATCTCTCTGATTATCTCTTTCGTCGGCACTAGTGTGAGAAAGACGCACTTAGAGATAAGAGGGTTTAACTTATCCTTGTGTCAACCTTGCTAGGGCCGTTTAGTGCACGCTCTGGGCTCGTAGCTTTGGGTGATATATACGCTACACGTATGCAATCACGATGTGCCATAGCGGGCTCATCTATTTTAACGTTTTGACCGCCACAGTCGACTGCAGCCGTCAGCGGATACAGGGTAAAAAAGTCCTTCAATACCTTGACTTAAAGTTGAAATTCGTGTTACTTCTCAGACAGGCTTGGCGGTCAAAATATTAAAGACCAATAAAAAATTAGCAATCATCTTATTAATGACTAGCTTCTGCTCAGAACTTCGTTTGTGAAAGTAGCCTATGTGTTAATCCAGGGTATTAACCTCCATATCCATTCCAAATTTCCCTCAAATTCGTCCAGCCGTTGAAACGTGAAGGAGTAACAAACATACAAACTCACACACCCACTCACAAACTTTAGACTTGTGATAAGTTCGTTGGTGCATTGATCCCTTTGAATTTCTCTTACCATTCAATATTTTTTAAGACTTACACTGGACTTACATTTTGTGGAATAAATGGTATTATTTTATCTACACCCATATCATAAAACCTCCATAGTCTAATCAAAAACCGTAGGAAATGACCACCATTATGACAACCAATTAGGTAAAACCAGTGCTGCAATGTTATTCCCGTATCGATTTTAGTATCGAAATGGGATTAAATTTGGAACACCTGTCAAAACTTAAGTGGGTCTCTATTCTAGTATCCATAGATATTAAACAGTTATTGATACATCAATTCAGTATGTTTTTTTTTTTTAAACCGAACGACAATTGATCTCAAGTGACGTCAGAATAGAGACTTCATTCGTTTGTCTATGATTTAAAAAAAAATGGTCTTGACGGAGGATCGAATTGCCGCCATTATGTTGATTTTTTGCTGAACGAAAGTAGAATTGTTGTTAAATTGAAAAGAAAATGTTGTTTGTAATTTACATTTGAGTTGAAAATATGAATAGTAGTCTCGGAGTAACTGTGTGATGTGAAAATGCGCCGGATATCGGAAATATGCAGCCACGATTGCAACAAATAACTTGTTGCCAGAAAATATTGTTTCTGAACACATCATGGAGGATTTATAATATGTGTGTAGATAAAGTTATGTATGCATCTCTGCATAATTTGGCCTTAAAACACACGTGCAATCTTATTATGAAACTCGCTAAAGCTCGTTTCATGAAAACCGCACTAGTGTTTTAAGGCCTATCATTATGCAACCGTTGCGAACCATTTTTTCTTTAACTTTTTGTACTCTTACCTTATACACCAAGATGGCGAGATGCTTCCAATTAATTATTAATCAGCTGATATCGTAAAATGCAATAGACATTTTGAGCTCTGGGGTGCTCGTTTGTCGCTCAGTGCGTCTCTGTCAAACTAGTGAAATATGTAAGCGACGCATTGAGCGACAAACGACTCGCGGGCAGGTCGTGCTAGACGTGCTGATTGACTCTGACGGTCTTATAGATTTATTATCTAAAGAGGTTTGCTATCATATTAATTAATCTAAATAACTTCAAACAACAAATATTTTAGTAGTGACGGGTAAGTCCGTATCAAGTAAATTTTCAGAAAAGCTCTCCCTTTCCGTCCTTTGATTATAATACATCTTATACATTCCGAAAGCTTTTTCACGCTCCAATAATCCCGAATTTATCCAGAATCTCATGATAAAATGTTCTAAATTTTACGCCTACGTGGAAAGACTCAGTAACTCAATCGATCAAGATCTAGTCAGGGTGAATTAAAAAGATGGAATAAGTGCGTGTTTGTGTATTAAAAAATCTGGACAAGGAAGGATCTGTCTCGTTCGAAGAGGAACGAACATTTTTGGTCATACTAAAAACTATGCTAAATAAAAGAAACAGTAGTTAAGAAAATAGGCGAAAATTTACCATTCCCCCTTATCTCCGGAAATACTTGGCCTAAAGTTATGAAGAAAAAAAAAACAGAATGTAGTTCTTTACCTATTAATTACAGGAAAACGTATAATAAGCCTATGGTATTTACATTGACAGGAAATTTCAGATAATCATCAATCGCACTTTTCCAGTTTTTACATTATAGGTACTCTAGTATAAATAGGTTATTTAGTTTATAATGTAGCTGGTTGAGTGCTGATATCGGTTTTATGTCGTGTTTACTTTTAATTATTTAAATTTAAACATTTGGAAGTAACGTCGTCAGCACACAACACGGAACAGGGCACTTTAACTTGGGCAGCGAAGCCGATAATACTTATGTATACTTTACTTACTAGAGATTTTACTCATTATCAGCCAGTCTTCATACTTAAACTTACAAGACGCAGAAACTTATCCTAGATCCCCGTACTAATACCATCTGGATTGCAAGTTTGCCCACAGTACCTTATGCTGTACCTACTTGACTAAGGTCGAATCATCGAAGGTCCATGTTTTGGTAGGCCAATGCACGCTTCGTCTCCTGGCTGCGCGTTGTCTCCATTCAATAAAAATAGGGCTGATGACTGAAAAATTCTAATTAATCCGTAAATTACATTATCAAAAAATATTGAACACGTATATCTCTTTTGTCAATTAAACAAAAGATGACGAAGATATAGTGCGGTGAATTTCCGCGTGACGGCACGCCTAGGTACACTTCACAACAGTCGCCCTAAAATAAATGACACAAAGATACATTATCCTTCAGTGCGTCTCTCGCATACTAATATCAAACTAAAGGATGCACTGAGAGATAAGATGAAGATAACTTATCCTAGTGTAATTCATGCCAGGGCTGCAACAGTTCTCTTAACTATCTGTCTGTCTGTATCTCAACTTCAATTTGCAAACGCTGAATGCTATGTTGGCAAATTTGGTTATTCTATGGATTTCATAATTTTTGATTTTTTATAATTATTATGATATTGCTCTCCATAGCATGTTGAGTGTTGAGTTGTGATATCGCAGCTCTCTCGCTCACAAATATCCTTATACTATTTGCTTTAACATCAGCAAACATATTAGCAAGTAAATGTTTTTTTAGAATACACATAAAATAAGAACATCCTATAGCTGCCGCTAAATTAGAGTTCACGAAAATTTACTTAATATTGGACAAAAGACGAACTGAACTAAATTATTAAAGCTATTTTTAGAAATGATCCACGTTTCTGTAATGTAATGAAAGTTTATGGTGTGATTTTTTTTATGATTTAATTAATTGCATACTTCCTTCTTGCCTCCAGTATCTGCATCCTAAATTGGCAATTGATATTGCCCGATATTAAAACAAGACATAAAGCAGCTTTTAATTAAAAAATAAATATTATGATCCTTAGCTTTTCTTCTTTAATAGACTCTTTTGTTGTTTACATACATACATATTATTACGCCTGAAATCCCTAATGGGGTGGGCAGAGCCACAAGACTACTTGTGGCCACGTTCGATTAATTAGTCCTAAGATGGTATGATGAACCGTATGGTGACAGGTGATCAGCCCATCGCCCATACAGATAGT
Source organism: Tortricodes alternella (assembly GCA_947859335.1). NCBI lineage: Eukaryota > Metazoa > Arthropoda > Insecta > Lepidoptera > Tortricidae > Tortricodes > Tortricodes alternella. The sequence continues at coordinate 12,771,883 of OX401977.1, forward strand.
CCACCATGTTGGAGAGGACCCGTCCCTTAGTCGACTTTTACGACATGCCAGGATGATAAGCATCTGCACGCATTCTATGCTATTTCGTCACTCCCAGTAAAGCAGAGGAGCTTTTGTTGTTTACTAGACTTCAAATACGTTCGTTTTTCGCAATAATGCTGATCGTCTATCTTGTTACAGATAACAGAACAAAAGGATGGCCGCTGGTCGACTCACCGGTGCCCACAGTCATTTATACCCTGCTATACCTTTTCATCGTATGGCTTGGCCCCAAATTAATGAAGAACCGCCAACCCTTCGACTTGACGTGGCTCCTGGTGCCTTACAACCTGGCTATGGCTGGTCTAAATGCTTATATAGCTGTACGATTACTAACAGCTTCGTTTAGGCTAAGATACAGTTATATATGTGAGCCGTGCAGGCAGAAGTACGATCCTGATGAATTACAAGTAAGTATTTTTTTTTTCAAAACTTGAAATCTTTTCATCTCTATCATACACGCGCTGCTGGGTACAGGCCTCCTCTCATAGTGATAGCAAGTGGGCAGAAGTCTATGCGGGACCAGGACCGGGATTGAGGAATTCACACACATCTTTGACTTCGCAGATGAATGCTGGTTTCTTCACGATGTTTTCCTTCGCCGAAATGCTCGTGGTAAATATAAATTATGTAATAACGAGTAACCCAGGCTGTTGGACATTCCAAAATGTTCAGTATTGCATATCTGACAAATGTGCAAAATATGAACACAATCTCTCTATTATTTACAAAAAAATATTATTTTACACTTTATCATTTTGGAGCAACCTGTATTTACCCACATTAACACTGACACATGTGTTGCATAGGTTCTGTCACTTTATTCTGGTTGGCATTATCAATGATTGATACAGTATGCCACTATTTGTTTTAAATCTATTTTGCCACACTTTTGAGAAGTCCTATTTTCCGGGTTTTCATTTTATTTCGAACTGCCAGGGTCACGTTGTATAATTCATCGATTGACTGGTACATTTTTGAGGACAAATACCTATGGACGATAATATAACAAAAATATTCCGTGTAATCATTCCACCATATTCGATTTGGATTATTGCAGTCAATACGATTCAATAGGCAATTTCCCGAGTACGATTTATTCCCGAAGAACGTACTGTAAAGGAATCTCAATGTATCGGGGAAATTTTGTCGTCTTGAGCAGATAAATCAGGATAAGTAATACTTGAATGGTTAGGTTAAATTATACTGTCAGCTCCACTCAAGGGCCACAAGATCTCGTGTCAAATTAGTGCCTCTCTTTGGGTAAAAGGGGGGAAACACGTTCGGTTTCTATACAAAATACCGATTATAATCTGATTTATAAAAGTTTTCTGTGAGTTTTCAAAATAAATAATAAACTCGTTAAAAAACTGACTAGATATCCTATTGCAATTTTCGTTTTATTATGAAAAGTTTGAAACTTAAATATAAACGGGAAATCATGACAATAATGCACTTTTAGTCCATTTTGCGGGAGTGACTTTTGCGTGTTGACCAAAAATCATAAAAATGCAGAAAATAATAATAATTTACATGATAATATTTATTTGAAAAACACACGGCTTTACTCACGATTTATTGTCAGTAATAGTCCGATATGTTTCGAACTCGAATGGAGTCCTTCTTCAGGGTTTGAGTGCGGTCCCGGTCAGAGCAACCCGCGCACTGCCCTCCGCGCAGCGCGTTGAAGTATTCATAATGTCTCACGAAAGTTTTAGTTTTAATTTGACTAATGGTAATATTTATTACATTTGTATGGCGAACCGAAATGTGACGCTCCCTTTAACAATAACTTGTTTTCATTTTTCCACTATTTCATTTCAGATAGCAGACGCGGTTTGGTGGTACTATTTCTCGAAACTTCTAGAGTTTTGCGACACGTTCTTCTTTATCTTAAGGAAGAAGGATGAACAGCTGACATTCCTCCACGTGTACCATCACTCCACCATGTTTAGTTTTTGGTGGATCGGAATCAAATGGGTCCCCAGTGGATCAAGTAAGTAATGAGCTTATGTTTAACTCTTAAATAATTTGCCATAAATCTATTACAGGCTGGAAAAATGTCCAGGGAAAATAGTTTAAATACTTATCGAAAACGTTGAAATTTGACCAAAGAAAACTATGTAGAAAATAAGAAATCGTTTTACTCTTTTAAGTTGCAAGTAATTATTTAATAAACACAATTTAACCCTCGGGCCATGGGGTCAGACCGCTTTCCAATTCTTTTTTGTGCTGTTAAAGCGCCTTGCCGAATCGACCAGAGGGCTATGGGTCATATTTGACACAACGAATCAGATTAGCCATACAGCGTCGCAACGCTGCCAGCCTTCTGGGCACCCTGCCGCCTGGTTCTTATTTGGAACAAAATCGAATGAACAAAATCGGTAAAAATTGTCAAATAAAATACACGATTGAAAATATGCAAAGAAAAATGGTTATTCTTAATGAAACGAAACCCATGGAATGCTTACACATTAAGCATTCTTTTTCAAATGCCTTGGATGTCTCAAGGTACTTTAAATGCTTAAAATTAACGTCACGTTCAGCACTATCAATATAATAAAGTACCTACCGTAAGTAAAGTACTGTTCACCAACCGCTTCTTTTTCGACCAGTATATGTGGCTATTGAATCTAAAAGGTATTCTCAAGACGTTCTTATATTTTTCACTATATTATAGGCGTAAATGAAACATTCAGTAAGATGGACAATGTTATATAATTGGGTCCAATTCGAAACGGTGTCCGCTAAATTTAAGATTACCTACATTTAAAATAGGAAACGTCAAACTCGATTTTGTATAGCTCCAAGGTTCAAAATCGAGTCGAACATTTCTTATTTCAAATTTAGTGACTTCTAAATTTAGCGAAAACTCTTTCGAATTGGCCCCAATGTAAATAAAGAATATGTTATTAATTTGATACTAAATGATCAAAGACAGTACTACCTATCATTAGACGACTTTATTAAAAACGAAGTAGGCATTGCCTTATGTCACACACAGTTCGTATTAGATAGTGTTTATGTCAATCGTGAGCAATGCCAGTCGCATGTGTGTAAGAAAAGAACAGAATAAGAATGTTTTCTTTTGTTGAACCGTATCGCAATTTTTTTATAAACAGCATAAAGATAATATTCAATGGGTAAACACTAAGACCAATTCGAAAGTGGGTCCGCTAAATTTCAAAGTCGCTAAACTTGAAATAAGAAACGTCAAACTCGATTTTGATAGCTTGGTGCTGTACAAAATTGAGTTTGACGTTTCTTATTTTAAGTTTAGGGAATCTTAAATTTAGGCGACACCATTTCGATTTGAACCCAATATACACCTAATAATAAAACTAAAGTAGTGGTTCACTAGTGGGTCAATAACAACATATCTTTATTAATATTAACATAATTATTCATTAAGATTAAAGAAGATTAGCATTATCTACGATGTTCGACCTCCTTAGCATTTATTTCGGATTCGACTCTGTTAGCATTTTTTTCGATTGTTCATTCAACATTAAGACTGTTAAGTTTCGGGATGCTCGCACGTAGATAGATAATGGGGCTAATTCGTGGCGGTGTCGCCTACATTTAAAGTTCCCTAACCTGATAATAAAAAACGTCAAACTCGATTTTGTATATTACAAGCGGTCAAAATCGAGTTTGACTTTTCATATTTTAAGTTTAAGGACTTTTAAATTAGCGAACACACTTTCGAATGTAGATGCCTTTAGGTAGGTTCGGTAGTTACCTAACGTAGTTTAACCTTCGACCAGAAATCAAAGCCCTGCGAAGCGGGGCTAAATCGCAGATCGAACAAAATAAGCAAAATAAATAAACATTTACATTTTTAAAGTGAAGATATACGCCAAGACGGAATATTGGAGAAATCCTTTTCATTAAAATTTCGGAGAAAACCAATTTTGGGCTTTCGGAATACTGAATCGTCGTAGATTTGAATCTTTGTACATTTAGTACAAAAAAGATCGACCTAGTTCTGAATTTCAGAAAAATGAGAATTCGATGATGTAAACATTTTGCTTGTTGAGTGTCGGAGAATATAGTTGTCGGGAAAATAAAAAAACCAGCCAAGTGCGAGTCGGACTCGCGCACGAAGGGTTCCGTTCGATTATCTATAAAAACGGCAAAAAATCACGTTTCTTGTATGGAAGCCCATTAAATATTTATTTTATTCTGTTTTTTAGTATTTGTTGTTATAGCGGCAACAGAAATATATGATCTGTCAAAATTTCAACTGTCTAACTATGACGGTACATGAGACACAGCTTGGTGACAGACGGACGGACAGATGGACAGCGGAGCCTTAGTAATAGGGTTCCGTTTTTACCCTTTGGGTACGGAACCCTAAAAATCAGCTGCTAACTTTCTACAAAAACAATAGCTACCCGTGTAAATCATTTATTAAATTGTTTGTTGATTCCATCTTTATAGTAAAAACGGATTCCGATGTACATTATTTGGTACAAAACTCTGAAAATTGCCTGTCAGTTGATTTTAAGTCGATAATCGCGTCGTAGGATTATCGTTACATTTATTCCCAGACTACAGGCACGTGCATACATATTTTCACTTGATTGGACTAATTTCACAAACAGAGGACGAATAAATATTTAGATATTTATTTCGTACAAAGAAAAAACACAGTATTTATAAGACAGAGATATGAAAATTGCTTTCTGCAAAGTGCTTTTGACGATGGATGATGCGTTTAGTGGGAAATTGAAGAATAAAGGGCTAGTATGGTGTCAACATATTTTGAGTTGACGGATAGAAACCCAACCAGGTATCCTAACTTGATTGGTGATGCAGGTCTAGTACTCCAGTCACGTTAGGGGCAAACTTAGTGTAATGAAAACTTTAAACATTCGTGATGTTTGTACCCGAGTCAAAGTTATTCAGTATTGATACATGTATTTATTTTGTCAATATAAATATTTGTATCGTTGTATAGAGTACGCATAGTAAAAGGAATCCTAGTTTGGGACTAGGTCAGTATACGTCATCCAACACATTATTATTTTATTAAAAAATACGCCATTTGAATTTATAGGTATCAATTCACTTCTTATACGAACAGCGCTAAATATTACTCTAGGTCATTTGCGCTTTTTATGAATCAACACCACAGAATAAATAATACCTGACACTGTTTTCGACACGAAAGTCGAGCTTGGAAATTTCGTTAGCTATCCCGATTAGCTTTTTATGGATTCATTTTCAAACGGCCCTTCACGTTTATTAAATTTAATACGATCTGTGATGAGGACATTCTACTTCTTCTCGCTTTCAGTGTTTAAGAAAAATAAATTAAGTCTCGATGTTACCGAACAATGCTTCATGAAATGCTTTTTATATCCCCGTTACTAGGGCATCGTTATCATCATCAGTCTATATACGAGGCACAACAATATGCTGAGCGGGAGTCCTTTCGGTGACACTCAGTCCTATTGTGTCCTTTGTCAAGGGGCACAATGTGTTCTGAATCATCGAATCAATCTTATCTTATCTTATCCCATATAAGTCCCATAGGCCTCCTCTCATAGTGAGAGGGACTGGGCAATTGGGCAGAACCCAATACTAATTCGGGACTTCACCCGCATAGTTGAATTACTTCGCCGACGTGTGTAGGTGATCTCACGATATTTTCCTTCGCCGAAATGCAAGTAATAAATATCAAACTGAATTCCAGACATAAAATCCGAAAATTAAATTAAAATTCCTGAATAATCTAAAAATGTTTAAGGAAAAAGGTTTCTTTTGAACTTTACAACGTGAATCTTCGCCGAAGCCCGATAATGTGGATGTAGGGATAATAATGTCTATTTATTTATTTATTTGCTAACTAAACACTTATACTAACTAAATACTTATAGTGTTTTTGTATTTTTCTTTCAGCTTTCCTGCCCGCTATGGTGAACAGTGCCATCCACGTCCTCATGTACACGTACTACGGCCTGTCAGTCTTCGGTTCTTCTGTCAACAAGTACCTGTGGTGGAAGAAATACCTCACCATCCTTCAATTGGTAAGGATCTTGTGATGTCATAGGGGTGCAAAACTTGATTGTAATGTTTAAAGAAGGTTAAGCTGCTGCAATGGTTTTTAGATCAAAATATAATTTTATCTACACCCATATCATAAAACCTCCATTGGTTAATCAAAAACCGTAGGAAATGACCACTATTTTGACAACCAATTAGGAAAAACCAGTGCTGCGATAAAGAAATAACATGACTTCTTTATCGTTTTTAGTAAAGAAATGAGATTAAATTTGGAACAGCTGTCAAAACTCAAGTGGGTCTCTATTCTAGTATCCATAGATATTAAAACAGTTATTGATACGAAACATCAATTCAGTATGTTTTTTTAATATAAACTGCACAATATTTGATCTCGAGTGACGTGAGAATAAAGACTTCATCCGTTTGTCTATAATTTAAAAAAAAAATGGTCTTGACGGAGGATCGCCATTTTGGTGTTTTGCTGAACGAAAGTAGAATTGTTGTTGAATTGAATAGAAAAAGTTGTTTGTAATTTACATTTTAGTTGAAAATATGAATAGTAAGTAGTCTTCTCGGAGTGTGTGTGATGTGAAAATGCGCCGGATATCGGAAATATGCAGCCACGATTGCAACAAATAACTTGTTGCCAGAAAATATTGTTTCTGAACCCATCATGGAGGATTTATAATATGTGTGTAGATAAAGTTATGTATGCAACTCTGCATAATTTGGCCTTAAAACACACGTGCGATCTTATTATGAAACTCGCCTATCGGCTCGTTTCATGAAAACCGCACTAGTGTTTTAAGGCCTATCATTATGCAACCGTTGCATAAACTACTATTGTACAATGAAGTACAACATGGTGACATTTAAGTACTAGGGTTACTTCTGATATGATTTTGTTCTGCGGCGATTTTATAATGTTCCATTTTTTTTAAGTTTGTTAAGCACTCCTAAATGCACTTCTAGATAATTATGAGAAATAATACTCTTGTCTGCTTGATGAAATCTTATTGATGATTCTCATTGAAGATGACTTGAAAGTTAAGCTGCAGATGTTAATTGTAAATCGCTAATCGTTTCAGATCCAGTTCACGTGTGCCCTTGTCCTGGGTATCAACGGAATCCGAATGGGCTGCGAGTTCCCGCTGTGGATGCACTATGTCCTGATCTTCTACATGATTTCCTTCATCGTGCTTTTTGGAAACTTCTACATGAAGGCCTACCTTGCCAAGGTAAGTTACTTTACCCATCTACCTATCTTTCTTCTTCCTCGCCACTATTATTTTACGATAATTTTACGTCATTTAATTTTTTACGGTTTAAATTAATAAGTGCATACAATTAATGGAATGAGTACAATCAATTATTGTTTAAAAAAGCTTCATCACAATATTGAGTTTTAAATTCTGCGTACATTAATTCGTCGTAAAGGACTCTTGTACATAATATGAGAATATAAAAACCCGATCGTTTCATATTACTTTTACAAACCAAGTTGAACTCGCAGTATACTTAAGTAAGTATACTGCGAGTTCAACTTCAACGAATCATATTCCGTAAATAATTTATCTTTAAATAACATAGTCGTTTTCTTATTCTTAAATATAATGATTTGAATAGATAAATAAAAATAGTAACAAAGTAGCACTGAAGTAATTTTAATAATTTAGAATGTTTTAAGATTTTGTATGTTTCATAATGTGACACAAAAATTGCGGCTTTCTCCTAATAAGATACATGCGACACGTATAATGAAAGTCCAAGAGAAATAACTTACGCAATAATAACCTTCAATTTGACGCAACAGGGCAAGATAGCGAGAGGTTTTTTCTGTTCTATCGCTTTCAAAGTTATTCACTGTAACGTCTTGGTTTTTTGTATAATATCCTCACTCAAAGTGAAACAAATTAATATACCTACCTAACTGTTTTACTTTTTGCGAACTTTTTTCGGTGTCCCATTAACATTGGGTTTTCTATAAAAAAAAATACTTAATCGAAGAAAAGAAAGTTTCGATGGATTTGATTAACAGTTCTTAATTTTATCCGGATGAATATCCAATATTATTTAAAAAAATAAACGATGTGTACAGTCTATTTATATTTATTCTATTGTATACATTGGATAATGATGGCTTATGAATTTCTTGATATTATGGCATGTTGATTGGAATTTTAACTGGCAAGGTACTTACGTCCTATATTTTCTTAGGCTGATGTAGACAGGCTCGTCAAATTCGTAAACAATGGCAACCAACCGCCTCAGAACTTGAGAGGCAATATTCTTGACGTTTACGTTGCGTTGGTATTTCTAATAATGTTTGCGTTCCTCAGCGAAAATATATTACTTTATTGCCAAATGATATTATTTGATAACTTATGGACACTCGTGTAGTTATATACATAACTATTGCGTTTGCTTTAAATTGAACTTTAAAGGCGTTCAGAACGGTCGCTTTTCCTACAACGCTAATGGAAAACATATGAGCTTGCGAAGGTAATTAAAAACCTCCAACAGCTTCAAAGATTTGTTTATGGTTTAAAAAGGGTGAATATGATATAGTATACGAATAGATGAACTTGTATTTCTTAAGATAATTATATGGCACCTTCCCTAACTCATTGTTTTCCAAATTTTTCTTTACGAAATAACCCTAGCTCTGTCTGTACTCAAGACTAATAACGTACTCAAGTAAGGATTTTAGTATGGTGACACAAATGCTAAAATAAAATAGACGTAAAGTTGACATCCTGACAATAAAAGATGTTCAAATAAAAACGGCAATCAAACTTTTGAGCTTTCGCGTTACTCAAAATTCGAGGATCACTTTAGTGTGATCGGTTTTGAGCTTGGTGAAATTATTACTCTTTAGGATTCCGTAGCCAAATGGCAAAAAACGGAACCCTTATAGATTCGTCATGTCCGTCTGTATGTCACAGCCACTTTTTTTGTTACAGGGAAGCAAATGTATGGAGGTAAGATATGGCCAGTGTCTGGACGATGAAGAAACAATAGCGGACAGAAAGCTGAAACAAAACTAATTTTATTTTAACATAATATTAAAAACTAATTATTAATATAGTTTTACTGTAAAAAGTAGCTCTCTTCAGGTTTTGTACAAAACATTTTCATAGTTATTTTTTGGATAATTTATTGCTCGTTTTAAATATAAATTTATTTATCAATGAGGTTTTTTATTCCTATATCATCACACTTTGATACCATAATCCATACCATATCTTCCGTGAACCACACCAGCGTAGAAACGTGGGCTGGGGTCCGTCACATTGCGTAATATTGAATGATTTTAAAATAAAGCGACAACTTTGTAGTGACATAGGCTTTCAGAAGACAAGACCTTGTTATAATCATGAGTAATCCTACATCTGCTGGCACTGCGCTCGCGCCATATAAGCGACCTTCTGCGCTCGCTGGACCACTTCGGGGCAGCGCTTGCGTCGCACCAGTCTGCAGTCTTGGAAAAAGCCCTCGTTGCGAGGAAACCCGTTGCTCCCGTCGCTGAAGGTCACAAGTCCTAAAGAAAATAAATAAAATAAGAAACGCTTTAGGGGTCCCAGTGATGATAGTCAACTTCTTAAGCCGTCAGGACTATAATTTGCCAACTACGTAGTTCGTCCACCTCACATTTACCACCATCTGAATTCGTCCATTTCGTAAATAGGAAAATTATTGTTTTGTCAACATCATCGTCAAGTTCTTAATTGTCCAATTTATAAATTTACCTTTTTTTTATGGGTGGAATTATCAAATTACCTCGGTGAACTTCTAAATTTGCCAATTAGTCCAACTTCTCATAATATATAATTATTCATTTGTCAATTTTACAACAGATAACCCATATATCGTCTCTTAAATAACTTTTTATTTTAAAATTTCATAAACGCACATTTGCAGAGTAGGATTACACTATAAAACCTCATGGTCTTCACAAGCTGGCTGGTTACATACAGGTACACTCAAAATTGACAAATGAATAATTCGACTATGTGAGAAGTTGGGATATTAATAAATTGGCAAATTCAGAAGTTGACCGTTTATGAAATCGATAATTTGATAATTCGACCAAAATAAATACGAAAATAATAAATGTATAAATTGAGCAATTAGGAACTTGCCGAACTACGTAGTTGGAAAATTATAGTGACGAATTAAGAAGTTGACTATGATCGCTGACACTTTATTAAAGGTGGTTGTATCATTTAACCAAGAAAAATGCCAGTTTTGATGGCATTTCCTATCAAATTGATATGATGCAAAGGCTGAGCCGTCGAATTGTTTTCAAATAAAATACACCTTAATGTTCATTGCCTTGCAAGTGAATTTTAACCTACGAACCAGTGTGACCACTGACTTGTACGTGTTTATTGGTGGTATTTATAGATGAACAGTATTTATTGTAGTGTCCATTTTATTATTACACTTATCGATTAATATGTTCAAAAATTCTCGTGTTTTAAATGCTCTTACTATTATAATATAAGATAAGTTAAAGATACTCGTACTGTATTAGAATTTCTACTTAGGTACTTGGATTTGTTTTGAGCCTAGGCCTATATTCGACATTGTCTAAACGATATTGCAAATAATTGTGCCACGATATGGTAGCTTTTATTAAGTTGATAGTAAATGCGGCCGCATTGTTAAACCATACGCGATATCTAGAAAAGTATAATAGAGGTCTAGGCAGATCCGAATAACCAGAGAATGCAATCAAAAAACAAAAACATTTCGAAACCCCGATATTTATTTTGACATGATCTGTGGCTTAATTAATGATTTATGGCCCATTCTGCTGAGAAATAGTTAGGAAGGAAACGAGCGTATTGAAGGCCTAGCTAAAAGTGGAAACTTTGATTCAATGATTAATTACTTTCCGGACAGTTTTAAGGTAATAATTTAAAAACATGTTTTGGCAGAAAGCCCTGAATATCCCTCAATATAAATTGCAGGGGCGACCAAATGAAACTTTTATTTTGTCAAGTGTTAAAACAACCTAAGGGCTTTTTGTAAAACTTTTGCACAAAAGGCTGTCCAAATTATGATTTGTGTTGTTTTTAAGTGAATATTTCGTTTCGCGTAGCCCGCGGGTTCCTATGACCGTCTTATTAAAAATAAAATTGCAGGAAAATAAACTCATTCTATTTACTCAGGATGTCCTCTCGTTGAAATCTTCTCAATAGGAATAAATAAATGTAATAACGTTGGCCCTTTGGCATTAAAGATCAAAAGGTGCTTAGCAGTCATCTTGTGTGTCAAAATGTCGGTAGCTATTCATCTTTATGCAAAAAATATAATTTTAATTGTATACCAAGCTTTTTTGCCTATTGCACTTTAATATTGCAATAAAATGTTAACAAAAAAGTTTGTACCTGTTCTGTCGAAATGTTCCTTTATCTGGAGCTAATCTTGGATGTGGGTTCAAGTCATGCTACACCAACATGCAAAAATTCAACTCCGTAGGATAAGAGGAAGTGGTGCTAATTCAGCTTGATATATTTGACTATAACAAACAAAGTAACGTACAAACATTGCAAGTTAATAAAGAGCTTGCAAAGAAATCACCTTTGCTTGTCGTATTGTCAAACCAAAAGTCATTTTAGGAGTATTTATATTCATTCAGTGTGATTCTCTAACATGCTCAGTTTTCGCTTGACGACGAGCTCGCCCCTACCTCAAACGAGCGGATAAATGCTTTGCGCTAGTATGACTAGACGTCGCAAGGACGGAGAGCTGATAAGTAAGAGAACCCGTGAGAACCCAGTACAGAATCACGTTTTATCAAAGTCCTTTAAAAGTAACGAACCTGAGTTTGGAGCCAGAGCTCTCTGATTAAAAGTTGTGAAGTAAAACGAACTATTCTCAATGGCAATTCAAACTTCCGTCAGTGCCGTAACTTAATTTAATTAATTTGCTTTCGAATAGTTTTACAACTGGGTACCAAAAGCACACCGTCACACCTATATCCAATAATGGGTAGATAAAATAATACAAAGAAACTTCACACTTAACGGCCCAAAGTGAGATAACCTTTATATTGGATACGTTAACAGTACATAGAAACATAAACAACCATTCCCCAAGACAAATACAAGTATGTAATGTTATTATGATTTGAATCGAGAATCTGGCAGGAATCGTACTAACTTCATCAAGTCTAGTGGATCCAATGGCACTACGAAGGTCTAGTAACTAGACGATCCGGTTGGTTAGATATGCGTTGAAGAAGAAGAGTTTGGTGACTGAGGCAAGTTTTCAATAGAAAAATGAATGAAACTGTAGCGACACAGGAATGCACAGGTATGCACAATTGCACACCGGCCATTTGATATGCATTAGCTAGGCAATGCAAGCCCCCAGTAGTCCCTTGCCAGTATGACGGTCTGTGCGTTCCTCAGTAATAAATAATTAATATAGATAGACTTTTGCTTCCTCCGTCTAACTGAATCTTCTGTTACGTATTTGTGTTACTTTAAGTGTATGTTGCCTAAATGTATTAAAAAGATGCGGGTGCCTGATCGAGTGCATTAGCAAATAATTGAACCGTTGAATCTTTTCTTGCAGTCAATAATAATGAGGTTAGGTTAGAATCGATCGGTTATGATGCAATGACCATGCGTTTGGCTACCTTAAATGAAAAAAACATTTGCAATGATCTGACATTTAATGAGATCAAAACTTTAAATATCAGCTGAACCAAAGTACCCTTTAATTTGGACAGTGAATTTAATATATACTAGCCGAATTTTTGAGATAAGTTGATTATACACAGCTTTGATGGATATATGTGATTTCCCAAATATATCGGGTGTATAACTTTTCGGCCAAATCCCTTCGGTAAACAGTAGCGCTAAAACAAAGTGAAGGCATCGATGCAGACAACTAATTAGTAAACCAATTCCGCGTCTAATTCGGTGCGTGTTTTGAGTTTTATTAGTTGTCTGTTATTTGTATATATTTATGTATATTTGTCATAATAATGTTCTATTTTTTAATATGTATTGTATTCTTCTATCCTTTTTAGGGTTCCGTACCTCAAAAGGAAAAAAACGAAACACTTATAGGATTACTCGTGCGTCTGTCTGACTGTCCGTCTGTCACAGCCAATTTGCTCCGAAAATACTAGACCGATTGAGCTGAAATTTGGTATACATATGTAAGTCAGTGACCGCAACATGGAAGCGTGACGTAAATATTTAAATTTTATACATGGGGACCACTTTGGGGGGGGTAAACCAGATTAAAAAAAAAAAAGTATGCAATCTATATAGTGTGACATATCAAATGAAAGGGCTTATTATGAGGACTTTAAATATATTTTCTTCTGAATTTTAAGTAAAATAGTTTCGAAGTAATTTAGGAAAATAGGCGAAAATTGACCATTCCCCCCCTTATTTCCAAAAATACTGGAGCTAAAATTTTGGAAAAAATACAGAAAATAGTTCTTTACCTATACATTATTTTCTAACTAATTAGGCTAGTCAATAGTGATTTATTTTGTATGGAGACCCTGTCACTAAATCCATTTCGAAAATTTCAAAATCGTTTAACATTAAAGGGGTGGAAATCGTTGTCGCCTTTTGTATAAAAAGAGTGACTTTCCCGTTGGTTTACAAGACGGTTTCACGACAATATATAGAGGCATCTACTACTTGGTGGTGGAACTACTAACCCAAGCCCCAAACTCGGCCTCCACGGAACTCCCCTTCGAACTTCATGCCATCAGCGCGCCAGAACACTCCATGTCCGTGGAACCAGCCTTGCATAAACTCCCCTTCGTATCTGGAAACAGAAACGTTTGTAGACGATTAACTTTTTGTACAACTTGAGAAAGGAAAATTAACCAATGGATTGGGCAAATTATTTATAAAAAAACAACGACTGCTACACCGCAAGGGAAAAACAACCGAAGCACCGAGTTATTTTCTTTTCATCACACTTGCTTAGAAAGGGTGTTATACGCAAGCGTATAGAGCAACTATAGCCGATTTAACTCCTCTATGGGCCCCGCCGTCAGCGGGAGTTATAAACCATACAAAATCCATAACTCCCTAGGGAGTTATGGATTTTGTATGGTTTCGAACTCCCATGGGCAGTTAAGTGCGCCAGGTCGGCGGAGCTGCTCGGGAGCCGCAGCCGGCGGGGCGCGCGACCGCAAGCCGGCGGAGCTGCCCCGCGCTGATCGCAACGTACGCTCAGTTTATGAACACCCACCTGATGGTAATTCACGATGTAAAATGGAAATAAAATTAATATATATACTTTTTTTGTCTAATTTTTATTTCATTTCCTCGCAAATGTGATGAAAAACATTGTGTGTATCACGGGCAGTAAGGGGATAACAAACTCGAGTCATAAAAGCCCTCGCCTATCGGCGTCGGGCTTCTAACAGACTCTCGTTAGTTATCCCCTTCTTACGGCCCTAGATGCACAATGTACTATTGCGTCAATTTCACAGGACAGAGATAATATATTGATTCATGCATGCAAACACTGAACCATAGCGGTTTTTTAAACAAAGTTTGGCCGGTACGCGTATTCTAAGTAAAAAGGGAATTTTTGTAAACTAGTCAGTGGGCAGTATTTCGTTTATTTGTATATAATGAGATGTTTGAATATTTGTAATTCACTTAACAAAAATGATAAATAGATACCTAACTGATCAAGTTGTGCCCTGAATGGTATGTAATGTATATTTGCCAGAATCATATACATTAAAGTCTGAGTCTTGGATGTTTTCTATGTATTTAAGTATTTATTTCTCTATATAAGTATTTATATCGTCGTCTAGTACTCATAACACAAGCCTTTAGAGCTTACTTTGGGACTAGATCGATTTGTGTAAAGATTGTCCCCTGATTTATTATTATTATTATTAAAGACCCTGTCACATTGCTTGCGTAGCAGGAGCAAGGCGCGACGGTAGCGTGTCGCCATCTGTGAGTTCGTAACTGACGTCACACATTATCACCCCGCCGCGCTACGGTCCGTCCAATCCAAGCCGAGCGCGGCGCGCGCGTCATTCTCGTATGGTGTGACGATTGGTAAGACGGCGGCAGCGTCACGCTGCGGTCACGGTGCGCCCCTGCCAGACCCCCAATGTGATTGGGCCTTTACGGCAATACCTAGTGAGTCAGCCACATCCCAGCTATATAAAGATTTAAATCGTTATAAGCTCCTTTATCAATGATAAGGTAAATTTTGAATAACTGGCCACTAACTGGCTTACGTAACAAATATTGTATCTGGAATATGGAATCTGATGGTATTTATGCAATTAAATTAAATTTCATAGATCCAGAACAACAAATTTTTTTTACCAGTGTTTATTTTTGTATATTTTAACAGCCAGTAACTGAATGACATCTCCTAGGGGCCAGTAGTGGGGCCAGTTATTAGAACTATTATCCTATTCGCAAGTGTCATGACTTTAAAATATTGTATAAAATTTTTGTTGCTGTGATAATAAATGATAAAGTTTAAATTGTTGAAAAACTGCGCAGTGCATCTATTTTCTTAACGTCTCTCGGCAAAATTCGTGTTTCGTCAGTCGTCGGATTTCTATCAGTTGCATTCGTTTGTATTCGGAAATGCGATGATTTCCGAGAGACATTGACAATAGATGCACTGTAACTAGTTTGAATATTTGAATAACTTATTCCTGATTATAAGCCGCGTTCGTATACAGTCAAAAAAGGAATCATTTATTACTATGTCAAATTATAACCATCCATCACTAAATCGATTCTCTTTCTAATAATAGAAACAGGGCAATAATTTATTACAGGAACTTAACGCAAGATTTATGTTCGACCGATTTAACGAAAGGAATTAGCAAGATTTCTTGAACAATAAGACAAATTTCAAGATTCTAACTTTGCCATTCGTTAGCTGTTTAGTTTACTCATGCTGGAATAATGGAATACTCACATAATTCTGGTTAGTGTGGATAATAAATTACACACTCGACCGTACCCTCTTGTAGATATGTTGATCGTTTAGTAGTTGAAATTTAAGAGGAAAATGGATCAGGGAATGGGTTAAGACTTATCTGCCTCACATTCAAATTAACTTAAATCAAAAATATATTTATTCAATTCAGGCTTGTACAAACTCTTGTTAAGGTCAGTGAATTAATCTACCACCGGTTTCGAGAAAACCTTCACTGAGTAGAGCTGGCAAGAAATTCTGCGAGGTATTATTTTAAAATTAAAACAAAATTCACCCTGAAGGCTCAAACGGGTACCGCGCAAGATAAAACGGTATTTCTTAATTTTACCTTAAATTTTATATGAATTGTAATTTTATTTCTTTTGATAACATTCAGTGTTTTTTAGGGTTCCGTACCTCAAAAGGAAAAAAGGAACCCTTATAGGATCACTCGTGTGTCTGTCTGTCTGTCTGTCTGTCTGTCTGTTTGTCTGTCCGTCTGTCACAGCCAATTTGCTCCGAAACTACTGGACCGGTTGATTTGTAATTTGGTATACATATGTAAGTCGTTGACCGCAACACGGATGCATAACCTAAACAAATTAATTTTAAACATGGGGGCCACTTTTGGGGGGTAAATAAGAAAATAATAAAAAATAGTTACGCTAACTATATCATGTGACATATCAAATGAAAGAGCTTATTGTGAGAATCTTAAGTATATTTTTTTTGGAACTTTAAGATAGGCGAAAATTGACTATTCCCCCCCTATCTCCGAAACTAACGGGCCTAAAATTTTGAAAAAAAATACAAAAAATAGTTCTTTACCTATAGATTACAGGAAAACCTATGAGAAGTATTTAAAGTAACATAGGAAATTTCACATAATCATGTATGGGAACGGAACCCTCTCCACGCGGGTTTAACTCGCACTTGCCCGGTTTTTTTCTCTAAGTCTGCAATCTGTTCACGTATCATGATATTCTTTATTATCGTAGTAGAACGCTTAAATGGTTCTCATAATACAGGCTAGACCTAATGATTGATACACTCATTCTGAACCAGACGCTACTCGTTTTGAATGACCCCGAACGGGTCTCACGAAATCTCACCGAAATGACATCGGTTAGTTATTAAAGTGCCACTTGATCATTTGGGTAACACACACTTCATGAAACAAAAATTGTCCCTCCTGTGACCAAAAATTAAAGAAAATGGGTGTTTAATTTTACGTATTCTTCACACAGGCCAAAACTCTCCGCCTCATGTCCTACATGCGGATATAGTTCAAGCAACAAAATCAGGGCTCAGGGTCCTTAACTTTCGGGAACAGGAGGGGACAGTTCTAAAACCAATCGTGTGTATGAACCATTTAAGAATAAAATAACGTTACTGAATCCAATAATTAGTATGGTGATTTCAATATTTTTGGCATATTATCATTACTAATCAATGTAAAAATGTATGCTTAGAATTGTGACTTAAGAGATAAATTGCTAAATAAAGAACTAGATACAAAAATGTGTTAATGTTATACCATTGACCCCGCAATTTAAAAAAAGATCTTAAAATTATTTCAAAGTTCACAGATGTAAGTTTTCAAAAATTATAAACAGACAAGACCTGAAATCTAACTGTTTGGTAAATAAATAAATCTGAAATTCAAATAACCCTTTTCAAATGAATATTTTACTTTTCCGTTAACTTTTTCGAGCGCAACCGATTTTTTGGGTACTTAAGATAGATTTTATGTGAAAATTTCGAAAGTACTTACTAATAAGGTGTTCATTTAAGTACTTTTATTCTATTTTAATAATTCCCCAAATACTGTTTACATATATGTATTACGTTGAAACAGACTTTGTTACGAAACTTTCAAGGTTGTTTTGCAACTACGTGTGAGTTTAATCTAGTTTATAGAAATAATACTCACTTGGCACCATCCGGGAACGCCATGACTCCTAGCCCTGAGCACAAGCCAGAGCTGAGGGCTCCATCAAATCTCGTGCCATCAGGCAGCACCAAGTGTCCCATGCCATGCTTCTGACCTTTGGAGTTCCACTCGCCCACGTAACGCGTCCCATCCTCGTACTTGTAAGCCCCGGTCTTTACCACGCACGGATCTACAACTGTAAACGACCATCATTTATTACTTGTGCGCCCGCGACTTTCTAAAAAGTGCAGTTACATGACGTCGGTGCGAATCCCAAAATCGCTATGTGTATTTTTGCTGTTTTATTTTTATTTTTACACTAAACGTATCGGTTTTAATTTCTGCATCAGCCCACAAAAAATATTTTTTGTTTTCTGTTCTGGTTTATGTGTTACAGGCAAAAATGTACCTTGATAAATTCGCTATGCGAAATTAGGCAGTTAGCGAATTTTAAATAATAACGCACATTTAAGGAAGTGGTCGTTTTATTTCGCTATGTGTTCGTTGATGCACATAGCGATATTTTATCATGGGTATTGTTGTCGTATTTTTACATATGGCGATTTTTAGTAGTCAGATATTTTCAAATATAGTGAGTAAAACCCGCTATGTAGCAAAATATTCCTAAAAACATCATTTTAGAAAATAGTCATGTGACCGCTAGTTACATAGCGATTTATAATGTTACAAATTAGATCCGCTATTTACCAATATTTCCGTTTACGTAACGTATTACTAATAAGTTATTAACAAATTTAATTTAATTTAATTTATATTGATGTAAAAGTTACCTAGTAATCATAAAAAAAATACAACTACGCATGTTAAGTAACTATTAAAGAAAAAACAGTTTTAACTGTCTCCTGAAAAGTAGACCAAAAACACACAGCGATTTTGTAATTCGCACCGACGATGTTTTTTTTTTTTTTTTTAGAATGGACCTACGCTGTTAGTTTCTGACGACTTCGACAGCTTCACCGGAAAGATGCGAGCAGCCTGAATGGCGCTCAGCAAGGGGAATTTTACTAAACATGCCCTAAGGGCGCTCCTATTGAGCCGACCTCGGACTTAGGACGTTAAGCGGGGATACAAACATTCGGATTTTTGTGCTACAGTGCTTCGGAAAGGCTACGTTAAATCTGACTGAGGCCGACGATGAGCAACTTTGACGGCAATTTATAGCCGGCAACTATAGCTGACTTACTCTAACTTCGTGCGTTAGAGGAAGATGCCTAGTGGCCGGCCACACTGTGACTGCATTTTAAAACGCAGATTGAGCAATTCCCGCAGGACGTTGTTGCCGCGCACCCTATCCTAATAAAACTGGTCAAGTGCGAGTCCAACTCGCGCACAAAGGACACCCGACAGTTAATGCCCATGGCGAGAAGCCCCAAAATTAACAGCATTCGGTCACGTCTTAAAAATAATAACTAGATAATTGAAATTAATGATTTACCTTTTGCGAAATGGGCAAAACAGGCACGTGCAGGCTTGTTTGAACTTGCGCATAAAATATTTGTAATAAATTATAAAATAAAAAACCGACTTCAAATAGCCTTTGAAAAGTAAGTTTTTTTTCCACATTTTTTTTAATATCCTGTGATTTAACGACCCACATTTACTACATCAGGTAAAAATAGAGTAATGCCAATTGCTCATCACCATTTTCAAACTTTCGCTATCCACGGTGCAAGGATGTCAAACGTTGAGGAGTTCCCCTGGTTCTTCAATTTTACTACGTACATGAATTTTCATGGACATAAGTTGCTTCAGAACTTTATACAGCAATTTAATCGCCAACCGTGAAATACTGAACATTAAGGAGTTCCGGTGATCATGTATGGTCTTCATCAACAGTTTCACTTCACCAAATAATGCTTTTGGAACGTAACTGCTTGAGTTATTACAGAAAATACTAAAATTGCTCTATGCTTGCCTATAATATTTGAAGAGTTCCATCGATTCCTCATAGATCCGCTCATCATAACTCGACTTTGACTACAACGGGACCAAACTGGAGGTATACCCTAACGATTAAAAAAAGAAATTTCAAAATCGGTTTATAAATGACGGAGTTCTGTTCTGGAGTAACAAATATAAAAAATACAACCGAATTGAGAACCTCCTCTTTTTTTTGAAGTCGGTTAAATATTTGAGCTAAAACTTACCGTCCACCATGGCAGTATAACAAACACTGAACACTGAAAGGTTTCTTTGAGTTTCTATCTAATGGCTTTAGTAATAATCCTGTTATGATACTGTTGTAGGGTTGTTGCATTACTATTATAAATAACTATTACACACACACAATTTTATTCCCTTAAAATAACCTAATGCTTTTCAATAAATTTTGTACATTACGCCTTACAGGTTAACAAAACAATTATTTAACGGTTTCTTATAAAAACAAACTCCGATCCTTAGTAAGTTTAAAAAACCGGACAAGTGCGAGTTAAACTCGCGTGGAGAGGGTTCCGTTCCGTAAATGATTAATTTTTTTCAAAATTTTAGCCCCAGTAGTTTCGGAAATGAGGGGGGGGAGTGGTCATTTTTCGAATAACTTCTAAACTATTTTACTTAAAATTCAAAAGAAAATATATTTAAGATCCTCACAATAAGCCCTTTCATTTGATATGTCACACGATATGGGTGGCATAACTTTTTTTTTTAATTTTCTAGTTTACCCCCAAAAAGTGGCCCCTATGTTTAAAATTCATATATTTACGTCACGCGTCCGTGTTGCGGTCACCAACTTACATATTAATACCAAACTTCAACTTAATCGGTCTAGTAGTTTCAGGCTGTGACAGACGGACAGACAGATAGACAGACAGACAGAAACACGAGTGATCCTATAAGGGTTCCTTTCTTTTTGAGGTA
The DNA here is from genome assembly GCA_947859335.1 of Tortricodes alternella. Taxonomy (NCBI): domain Eukaryota; kingdom Metazoa; phylum Arthropoda; class Insecta; order Lepidoptera; family Tortricidae; genus Tortricodes; species Tortricodes alternella. Next base: position 12,792,701 of record OX401977.1, read on the forward strand.
CGGAACCCTAAAAAGATTGAAAAGGTAACGAGGAGCAAAACTGGTTGCATATCATAATATAACTATATTTGTTTCTTCAAAAACCCCTAATCAATACTGTATTTTATATCATCATTCATCAAATCATCACGTATGTAGTAGCTAGTAATATTATAAATGCGAAAGTAACGCTGTCGGTCTGTCTGTGACATTTTCATAGGTAAATCGCTGAATCGATTTTGATAAAATTTCTTATGGAGATAGGTTGAGCCCTAGGGAAAGAAATAGGTAACTTTAAAAAAAACTAACCCCGTAAATTGTGTAATATGATCTGAAAAATATATTAAAGGCAGTTTGTGCGTCCTTAATGAGCTCTCGTAATTTCAGGTAATAAAATCTAAATTTAAAAAGTCAGTAATATGAAAATTCGTCATATTTTAAAGATACATTTCCACGCAGACCAAGTAGCTAATTTTATAAGTTAGAGTGAATACTATAAAATTAAATTCGAGAACAAAACTATAAATAAATTTGCAACATGCCATTGGCTGTCATAAAAACTAGCCAATAACATCATTTGTCACCAATGAAGGCTATTCATTAGTTTCGTTAGCGTTAATAGCGTTTTGAATTATATTTTCTCTTCACTTCATTTTAAAAGCTTCAGTCTAGAATTTCAAATGCTTTCTTTTTTCTGTTTTTTGCAGATTACACGTCATCTTTTGCCTCTCGTGTTTGTCATTGGAGCAATGGAAACGGATCGTAACTAATCGTTTCTTGTCTATCCCGGACGTTAACCCCGTCTTTGCAAGTATAATGCGGACAAAACATATTGTCCCCTATACCATTATACTCATATTTTCATATAACCCTAATCTCATAACGATATCGAATAGATAGATGCTCTTTGTTGTACAGAGTTCTTTATTTGCTTGTCAAATGCAGACAGCGTAAAGAGAGATTTTTGCAAATTTACAAAACTATTATTTGATAGACTAGTGGACCCGCCACCGCATCGCCCGCGTTATTTTCCACACAAACTTTATCACCCCTTTTCACACATATAGGGATGGAATTTAAAAAAACTCTCCTCAGTGCACCTCTAGGATACCCGAGGAATATATCCTTCGAATTTCAAAGCTCTAGGACTACCCGTTTAGGCTGTGCGTTGTCTATAAGTGAGTCATGGTACTGTTTTATATGATAACAAAAACAATTTAGAAAAGTCTTGATACAAAAATGTAAAACTTAAGAACTAAGCTGCGTTTTCACAAAAAAGAATAGGAAGGCTAATTATTGTTGCCGAGAAAAAAGTGTTCCTCACAGCAGTGCCGAAGAAAGAGATAAATCAGAGAGATAAGACGAGGTTAAGTTATCCCCTTGTCAACCTTGCTAGGGCCGCAGCGGTTTAAATGGCATGCAAGTACTATAAAAAAACATAGTTAATGATATCAGCGCCTCTATTCGGGAACGCTAAGTGATTTTGTAGCGATTCGTGAGTGAGATTTCTCATCTCGCTCTTACGCATTACGCATCGTGCGGAAGAGTAGGTTGAGAAATCTCGCTCACGAATCGCTACAGAATCACTTAGCGTTCCCGAATAGAGGCGCAGTTCGGTGCAGAGCAGCAAAGGTCGCAGGAAATAAATCATTTATAGCACGTAATGCATAAAATATACGATTTCCGTGGAATACGTATTCAAAAACTCCTATTCGAACTTTCACAATCAAATCATGGGTCACGTTGATGTCATGGCATTAGGGACCTATTGTTGCGTATTTCCTCATTTTCCTTATCCACGCTGTGTGAAAGGGACGCAGCTATGAGCGTAAAGATAAGAGAATCACGAGTAAAAGTGCTTATTGGGTTAGCAAAAGCGCAATTTTTGCCTGAATCATGGAACTTACAAATAAGATTATGGCTTCGGATAGATTGGATAATCCTTTTTTCATATCAAGTAATGGTTCGCCTCTAACTAAGACTTCGCAAAGTAGTGCCTTCGCAGTAAAGTTCCTTTTTCTTATAGAACAACTAAGTTTGTTTGGATCTTGGTTTTTGCTGATATCTTGAAAACTGTCTGAGTTAGAAACAACGTTTTTCTTTGCTACATATTATGCACAAAATATTATGTAAAGTTAGGATATTACAATAATTTTCTAATATTTTTATGCATAATATTTGGAGTCCTTAATGTAAATTCCGTCGTTAATGTTACCACATTTGGCCTAATTGATTTTTTTAACCCTATTTGAAACCCAATATCTCAACCACCTAACGATCAATTAAGCTTATTTAGTTACATATAAATTTGATGAGCACTATCTTTCTACCCACATACAAAATTTCATCAAGATCCGATCAACGATTCGACAGTTCTCCTCGGGAAAGCATACAGGGTGGGCCATAAGTTTTTGCAAATAGGAACACAATTTTTTTTCTAAACTATTAATTGTGCGGTACAAAGGATAATGGGAAATTAAACGCCATTTTGTATATTTTTGACTACAATACACCGTTTCACAGGAAAGCAACTTGGTTACTGTGATAAACACTTTTCAAAAAAAAAACCGGAAAAATGCGAGTTAAACTCCCGTGGAGAGGGTTCCGTGATTATATTAAATCCACTATGTCACTATAAATACCATACACTTTTTAAAGGTTTTCCTGTAATCTTTAGGTAATGAACTATTTTTTTGTATATTTGTCAAAATTTTATGTCCAGTAGTTTCGGCGATAAGGAGGGGGAGGGGGGAATGGTAAATTTTTGCCTATTTTCAAAATAACTTCAAAACCGTTTATTATAAAATTATAAAAAATATATTTAAGATCCTCATAACGAGCCCTTTCATTTGATATGTCACACGCCATATTTTGAAAAACGTACCTACCAGAAATGATGATTGTCAGTATCTTTCCATACAATTGCATAGTAGGTTGCAGGAGTGCCAGCAACAAGACGGAGCTCATTTAGGCGACATTTTTTATACAGATAAAAAATATATTTTATGCTTATTACTTATAATAAATACAAAAAAAGAGCATTTTTAGTTTTACCTCTATCATGTTTCTAAAAGTGCAAAAACTTATGGCCCACCCCGTATATACTTACATCCTCATTCTAAGTTGTTTAGTATACGTCGCCAGATTGATTTCTCTTCACTCAATCAATAATGTTGAACTGTTCAATTCTATATAAATACTAAGGCTTAGATAAGATTTTCTTGTGGAAAACAAATTATTTAAAAAAGAAAAATACAAAAACACACAAAGAATATTCCATTTGTAGTACATGATCTAAGAAATATAAACTTTTTGCAGGCATCGACTTTCTCGCTCGGTTATGGTTAGCGATATTGATCCACAATCCTTCTAATCTTTCAGTAGAAATACAAGGGGCTTTCTAAGGACCGTATGTATCTAAAATTTCAACATTAGGCACATACTCGTACATACATACATAGCATCACGCCCGAAATCCCTAATGGGGTGGGCAGAGCCACAAGACTACTTGTGGCCACATTCGATTTATTAGTCCTAAGATGGTATGATGAACCGTATGGTGACAGATGATCAGCCCATCGCCCATACAGATAGTCCACCATGTTGGAGAGGACCCGTCCCTTAGTCGACTTTTACGACATGCCAGGATGATAAGCATCTGCACGCATTCTATGCTATTTCTTCACTCCCAGTGCAGCAGAGGAGCATACTCGTACTTGCTCGTACCTGGCTCAAATATCATTAAGGTTAGTACCCAACATGAAATTGGAGCATACAAGGCTTTAGTCTGGATATACATATATGTAAATAAGCAAACAAGGAATGACATTGTATTTTATCACCCGCTGCGTTAATACCCTAGTTTTACATTCTTAGAAAAATAAAAGTATAAAATGAAAAGAATGTCAATAAAACTGAAGGTTCTAGAAATGACGAGTGAAACACAATACGGTTTATTGTAGTCAGATAAAAATATCTTTTGATATTCGTCAATGTGTATTTTGTTTGGGTGTCGAGTTTTACTCTTATTATTAAAGCGTTTTAGTTTTCATTTAATTTTATATCAACGTAAAAATGTCACGTATCAAAAAAATACCAGCGGTGGCTTATATTTATGTCAAGCTCTCCTTGAGTTCGTGAAAATTTTAAGTTTTTAAAGGAGAACGCACAAGTCTAACTGGCTGAACATAACCTAATCGTAATTATTGACGCCTAGTATCTGACTGAACCTTATCTTTGTTACCGTAACCAATCATTTTGTGTATTGCGCTGCGCAAACACATTCGCATCGGTTGTACGTGGTTTCATAGACAAAAATCTTATTGAATTTCGTTTCACATAACTTATTTCTCATTATCATTTCATAGAATAATCAATACGCAGAATACTCACTTTGAAGAAATTTAAATCATTGATTTTTGTTACAAATAAAATTTAATATTTCGTTATTCATATCATAGAATAACAAACCAAATATTCTTTATCCTTATATTATTTACTTAATATAAAATTTATTACCAAGAAACACATTTTATTTGTAAGATATTTATTAATAAAATTATGGATAGCATAATGTCTATTTCTACATTTTCGTTTCGTTTTCTGGGCTGTAACAAAATAAGAGACCTAACATCGAAGGCTAAGGCGGGAGCGAAGCGAAGCGAAGCTCCCGCCTTAGCCTTCTGAATCTAACCTATCCAAGTCAGTTCTGCTCTGACCCATTTTGCTCGCTCGCTTCGCTTGCTCACTCACTGGCATTTACCATTTTTAGTCATTATACGTCAACCTCTTCAGCATAACATCATACTTTCAAAATATTGAAACATTTTCGTTGAAATAACACTCCATGGAAAACACACCAACAATATTCGTTAAATAATAATTCTACTATTTGATAAGTTTGTTAAATAAAAAATGAGCTTATAAAATTCATTGAATTGGGTTTCTGTGAAATATGTTTCATGGAAGTAAATAGTCGTTGAAACAATAATATTCGAAATAAAAATACAATCCCCAAATATTACATGAAACATTTTCTGCATAACGAAATTATATGAAATTTCTGTCTGCGAAACCAGGGGACACCCATTCCCATCAGGCGCATAATACTTCACGCACTCCTATCGCCTACACTCGCGTGTTAATTAATTAATCCAATAATTTATTTATTAATCACACTCCTAACCAAACACATTCCCACTCAAAACACATACGCACACAACCGAGTTCAACAACAATAATAAAAAAAAAATGTTAGTAATTTTTATGTCACTACTGGGTCCAATTCGAAACGGTGTTCGCTAAATTTAAAATTGCCTAAATTTAAAATAAGAAACGTCAAACTCGATTGTTTATAGCTTCAAGGTTCAACATGTCATTCTCTCTCGTTCTTTTTTCAAATTTAGCGTCTTCTAAATTTTGCGAAAACACGTTCGAATTGGCCCCACTGTTTACATTTTTGCTGTCTTTATTTAAAGTCATTTAAATCAAAATTAAGCGATCATTAGCATGTTTAAAATAATGTTGTAATATAGTTGAATCGGTAATTGGCTAATGTGACTGTAAATAAAAAAAAAATGTACATTGTATTTAGACTAAAAGTTATGGATTCCCGTTCAATAAATAAATAAATTAAAAGTTGCTGCGACTCTTTCTCTCAACTATGAGGTAATGTACCATTTATGGGTTTAAGGTCTATTAGTGTATTATAACATCTTTTAGACCGTTACCCACTACGGCACATGCTATGCACGAACATGTAGTTTTGGGTGCTTTCATCAGTTTACGCACATAGAGTTAAGCTTCATTTTGTATCAAAATGTAGGTGACGTTACTCAAAGCTGCGTGTCCCTGCACAGCATGCGCTGCAGTGGGTTGAGACCTTTAGTAACGTATTCTGTATTCACCAGCGAACGACAACACGTGTTGCCAGACATGTCGGATGACATCGCAAGGCATCGCCAGACTTCGCGCGATATAGAAACTATACATTTCTATGGCGTCAATGTCATCCGTCGCACTTAATTTTTTTATACATTTTTATCGAGTGGCTATTGTGAAGTGCATGTATTAAAAATGGTACATATGTTTAAATGTCCCGTGCACCAGTCCCCACCACGCTCCCCATGCGTGGCTCGGTCGATTAGCCAAACGTAATTGGTCGTTAAAGAGTCAAGCGGTGGCTTGGACGGCATATCCTTATTTATGCGGCGCTAGCCCGGCATTGTCAAACCACGTCATAGGATGAGTTATGCGCGGATGGCAACCGGTAGCGCAGGCAGGCAAGAGACAACGTTGAATCGAGTGTTTTGTTTACTTCACATTTCAATATTCAATATTATTATATACTCAATATAATTATGTATTATATTTTCAATATTCTGTTCCTATTATATTTCCTGCTCCTACCGTATTTAACCTCGAAGAACTTGTAGCATTGGTTCGTTTGTTCATATGCACGATCGCCATATTCCAAATTAATGTCGAATGTCAGCATCACATGTCACCTAAAGCTGCACTGGCCGAAAAGAAACGACAAAAATAAACTAAGACACGTTTTTAAAACGCGTTGTGTGGATATTTACTCCTCTGCTGCACTGAGAGTGAAGAAACAGCATAGAATTCGTGCAGATGCTTATCATCCTGGCATGTCGTAAAAGTCGACTAAGGGACGGGTCCTCTCCACCATGGTGGACTATCTGTATGGGCGATGGGCTGATCACCTGTCACCATACGGTTCATCATACCATCTTAGGACTAATTAATCGAACGTGGCCACAAGTAGTCTTGTGGCTCTGCCCACCCCATTAGGGATTTCGGGCGTGATGTTATATGTATATGTATATATATATATAATATGTATTGTATATATGTGTGGATATGACGTAACTTGTATAACTTGTCATTGATTTGTGACACCATTTGCCCGACTTGTTGTTTGGCTGTCATAGCAACCGTTCAAAGGGACGTTAAGTATGATATTTTCCTTTCATAATACTTGATAATAAATATCCATTGATTCGATTTTCTGTTGTTCTTCTTTTCTCTCTCCATTTCTTTACTGTCGCTACACAACAATATGGACTTGGGACTTAATTTTTTGGACGGAAATGTTTATCAATTAAGAAAGAGTTAGTTTTGTCCCTGTTAATATTTTACATACTTAGGGGTGTATAAGTATTTGATAAAACGTAATAAGGGTTACCTTTATCGTTACTTCTAATCTCATTTTGTTGGGATGCGTATTTCACATCCCATAATTACTTTAATTTTCTTTTGCACTTAATAACCTAATATGGCAAAATAATTATTTATTAAGCTAGCTAATTTTACGCTGTCTGTTAAATCCTCTTCTAATTACTATGTTTATGCTGGTTTATGTCCCTAATTATATTGTTATTTTTATAAAAAATTAGTTAGTGTATTTAACCGATTGCCGTGAATTTTAGAAGAGAATAGTTTAAAGAAGAAGCTAAGAATTAACTAATTAGCTTACCGATTATAATATCGTTTTAGCTTAAGTCAAAGTTCAAAGCATGCTTATTACTAAGGTGAAATAGGTTTTTGCTACATTGTGCATTGCAACTTGCTCATTACCAAGGGGATGTTTATTACAATGATGACTCCTGCTTTGATTTTCAACCGAAAAAAGAGTTGCTGGCACAACAGAAGTCATTGTGGCAAGTTGTTTCTTTAGTTAAGCTCTAGACATCTGAGCACTATGTGACAAATGATACCTGACGTGCATCTTTTGAACTACAACGACGTCAATCTAGCGCTTCCCGTCAAACGCTGTGATCACGATTTGCGTATAGGTTAAGTTCAAGGGCACACCTTACTATTAAGAAAACGCTTGCGAAAAGATTTAAGTTTTAAGTGGCTCCTCCAAAATGGTGAGTTTTTAAAAGTGCTAGGAATCAGGATTTTAAATAATATTGTTATTATTATTATTAGCCTCCTTGAATATTTATTTTGTTCTAGTTTTTAGTATTTGTTGTTATAGCAGCAACAGAAATACATCATCTGTGAGAATTTCAACTGTCTAACTATCACGGTTCATGAGATACAGCCTGGTAACAGACGGACAGACGGACAGCGGAGCCTTAGTAATAGGGTCCCATTTTTACCCGTTGGGTACGGAACCTTAAAAATGACTAAGTAATGTAAATAATGTTGATGATGATTTAATAGTAAGCGTAATGAGTTATTTCCAAGAAATGTAGAGAAGCAATTTTAATAATCTTAATATATTTTATGAGAGCGTGCGATTTGAATTTGAAAGCAATAGAAGGAAAATTAAAATGTGCATGGTAGGGTTCGAAGGGAAGAACTTCGTCAAAGGTACCAAGACCAGATCGAGGACGTTCTTAACAAAGGCCAGGTCAAGAGTACTCTAAACCGCCGAGCGTGCATGAAGAACTTAATGAGAGTATACGAAGCGAAAGGTATGTCAGGATCGCAGCAGATGGAAATCCGTGGTATCTGCTTACACATTTAGGAAACAGGCGTGATATTTGTATGTATGTATGTAAAAGGAAAATTAAACTAGACGCCAGAAATACGAGTACCCACGTGTCAATTGCTTCGTCATAAATTGTTATAATTTTTTCCAGGCAAAAGTGTTATTACAATAGTCCATGTTTTTTTTTTTATAAATCCTATTACGCACTTTGAACATGAAATGATTTAGGGAAGGAAATTACGAATATTAAAAGGTCTGCTGCTATTACCCAGCACCAAGCAATATTGCAGTCATCAAACGGATTCCCGGTAGTTCACTTTGAGAAGGGTTTTACAGAATTTTCTGCTACAATACAATAAGGGCTTAATGGCAGATTCTACGCACTTGTCAAGATTTGAAAAGAATAAATTCGCGTTAACGAATTTTGTTTTTTTTTTTGTTTCTTTCTTTGAGACGATATTTTTATTACTTTCGCGCCTAATAATTTGGGCCAGCCGTAGCCATGGTTTTTTATTTATTGTTGTCGTAAATAGTATGCTAAATATGTGAATACGTGAGCTTGAATCCTCTTATAAAACGTCAGTCGGTTAATCTCATCATCATCATCATCATCATCGGTCTATACACGTCCCACTGCTGGGCACAGGTCTTCCTCACGATGTTTTACTTCACCGAAATGCACGTGGTAAATAAAAATATCAATTCCGCACGTGAGATCCGAAAATCTCAGAAGTACGGGCCGGGATTTGAACCCGCAACCCAACACGAGACGCCTCGCTTTAAAAGAATAGGCTACCAGAGCACTCTACTAGTTAATCTTATCATGATTCAAAAACTGCATATGTAGTGTTTGATACCATTACCCTGAGCCCCTGGATGATCACGGAGTAACATTTCATAACCATATCGATAAACTCAAACTTTACTGGCCTTCAGTTTGCGTATAACCTCTAAATTTTGCAAGTCCTCAATGCTCCGTGTTGAAGCACTTCCATACATAATAAAAACCGGGCAAGTGTGAGCCTGACTCGCGCGCCGAGGGTTCCGCAATTATGTATGAAAAAAAAACAGTAACTTGTAAGTACGGAACCCTAAAAAAGAAAAAAAATAGCTTTTAACAACGGGGTAACCATTTCCAACCTACCTATGAAATAAGACACAAAATAACTTTCGCAAGCTCCTATCTCCGTTCAATCGTAGTGTGATACGACTTTGCAAAGGTTATTCCGTTTAACATTTTTTATGTGATGTAATTACAAATTCACGGTTTTCGGACTTTTTCCTTTACTTGTGCTGTAAGACACTGCTTCTTGCCAAATTTCATGATTCTAGGTCAACGGGAAGTACCCTATAGGTTTTGATTCCCTTTGGATTCCCTTGAAAGTATCAAAATATGAGACATAAACGGCCATATCTTTTGATTGCGGTGACTTAGAAGGTTGATTTTTTCGTAGCTTCAAGAGATTGCAGACCTGAGTATTTGATATTAATTTCAACTTGTTACCTCAGCGCATTCCTGAGAAAAAGGTCTTGACAGATAGACAGACAGACAGACGGACGGACAACCGAGTGATCCTATAAGGGTTCCTTTTTTCCTTTTGAGGTACGGAACCCTAAAAATCAGGATTTTGACTAAACTATGTATAACACAGAAATGGAACGATTTTTTGGAATCATGATCGGATCGGCCAAAGCATGTTTCTGTATTTGGTATGTGTTTTCGTAAACTGTGTCAAGTTGAGCCCGATACGTTAAGCATATTGTTTGAAAAGAGTTTTCTTAGAGAGATGGATAGATGGACAACAAAGTATAAAAGTTCCGTTTTTTAAAAATTTGGAATGGAACCCTATAATATCCTTTATAACTGAGGAGGTTGTTTGCTGGACATAGATCATGCACAAAGACTTCAGGAACTAACTGTTACATTTATGGGTCCATCGGCTGCCAGCGAGGTCGTCGGTCAATTGATATGGTGGTATTAAGGGGTCAAGGTCAAGGAATGAAATGGTGAGATCTCCCGGGATCCGCTTGGACTCTGGTATCCTTAACGTAATTCCATAACACTTTATTCCTACCGACTGTACTCAAATCTTACCCGACCCACGCTGCTTTTCCCGTGCTGTAAACTCTATTCTAGAACTTACGTTTTCACTATCAGCGGCCCTAACATGCATGCCACAAAGATAAATTAAACCCGTTTATCTCTATGACTATCTCTTTCGTCGGCACTAGTGTGAGAGAGACGCACTTAGAGACAAGACGGGCTATCTTATCTTTGTGTCATGCATGTTAGGGCTGCAGTACCATTCCCATGAGTTGCGCAAACCGCTCTCGCTAGCGTAAACTATTGCTCGGTCCCTTTTACTTGTATCGGCAACGAGCAGTATTTCCGATAGTTTACGCTAGCGAGTACGTTTTGCGCAACTCATGGTAATGATACAGATTGCCAAACTGTAAAACTTTAAAAAATATTAAATTAGACAAACCCAAACAAAAAAGAAAATCTCACAAGAATATCTAAAACAGAGCAAGGTAAAATTTATTTCCAAGTAACATTCATTAAACAGACACAAAGGCTCTTTTAATAATAATTTAACGAGCAATATTTGTAAGTAAATTATATACCTTATCCAACGATTTCCAAGAATATCATAGACTAGGATCTTTTTGGGACAAACGCTTGATTTATCAAGAGGTTTCGTGGAAAAACTCTCTTAGGGTTTCTTGAGCAGTTCCAAGCATAATATGAGCGACCAACTCGTACTGGAATATAAAACTTTTTCTTAGTAACAGTGGCTTTTGTACATATTTGTAAGTATGCTATCTACAGAATGATTTTGAAGACGCCAGACCAATGTTTCCGGCTCAGTCGAAAACGGCAAATATAACGCAATCAATCCGACGTTAACATTTCGTGGGTATTTAACGTTAAGCAATTTAATTGCGAAAGTAAAAAAAATACGATAGCCCTAGTATTGACAACCTACAAACAATAGTTGATTGTCATACTTGCTAAGTTTATACGTCAGCTATCAAAGTTAATAAGAATTTTAGATACCTATCAATTCAATTCCATTGGATCAAGGATGTTCATTTTTAAGAAAATTTAGGATAGTTGTAAAATTACTCAATATTTGATATCTTAATTCCAGCACTACAGGCATTGTTTACTTAGATGAGTTTTGCATTACGTCTTTAAGGTCATATACAGGATAAACGGGATATCGCTAAATTTCCAACAATTTACATATAGTAAGGTGTTGTCAGTGCCAATTATATTGAAGGTGAAACCAATTTAAATGATCTCATTGTATAACCAGCTATTTACTTTATCGTCGTGAATCCAGCGACAAGAAACGGTTAGATCTGGATATAAATTAGAAAAATGGCTTGACTGGATCCAGTTATGTTTGGTTAGGTATCTATATCGTTTCGTTTTGTTATCTTTCATAGTGAAGTGGCTACTGTACCGCGTACTGGAACACCTATCGGGAACAAACCACCTACCTCTTGAAGATTGCGTAACTCTGTTGGATGCGAGCAGCAAAAGATTGGTCATTGTGGCGATCGTTGGGGGAGGTCTATGTCCGGTAGGGAACGTCTTTCGGCTGAAATGATAATGATGATGATGAGTAGCGGTGACCGTGTACTGGAAGGCCCAGTGAAGGCAGACCACCTGGTGAGGGTCGCGGGACTATGCAGGGTGCGACCAGCACAGGATCGATCGTGGTCGCCTTATGAATGCGTGAACTTTGGCAAGTTAAATAGAAGTTGTTAAATATTTGTATAATATACTTGGTTTTGGATCCATGTTCAAGATTAATTGGTGATTTTTATAATGCAGTCACAGAACAAACCGATACCGCAGCATCTACCGGCTCTATTGAAACGAAAATTGAACATTTCCGGAGGTCTGGAGATCTGAAAATCCCAACGTGATCACGGACATAACGCAGCCATAATAAGGAAGTCAAGAATAAAAAAAAATGTCGCTTACATCATAATACATAACCTTCACAATTATAGTGATATAGTAATTAGTACAACTCTTTTTTATTTGAGGGGGTGGTGGATCAAGTGGCTGAGTCGGCTGGTGGTGGCTGGCGCCGATCGATGAGACGCCAAGGTCACCACCAGAAGTATAAAATTGAATAATATTATACAGTGAGATACAACTGGATACGTTAGAAATGTGTTTGTTGCAGATATATTTAAGAACTTTTTTCATTTAGAATAATAACGCCCAAACAAATTAAATAGTCCCAGACTTTGTAAAATTAAATAAAGTAAATATTTATTTGTAATTCAAATTTAAATTACATTCACAAATTTGTCCTTTTACTTTTTCTTGAAATTATTTGTGTTTGAGCTGGTAACTTTCTTGTCGGCAAAAGAGGTTTGGATATCTGAAAGGCTTGACTTGCAAAATTAGTAAGTAACAATTTTTTTTACCCACAGTAGAAGTAGACCAAGAAGTAATCCTGAAAGTAATGGAGTAAACACTTTTGTCAAAGTTATTATCAACTTTTTATTTTTCAGAATCGCAATTGAAACTGCCATGTGTGCCGGAAGTCGCGGGTTCGAGTCCCGCTACGGGCAATCTGTGTGATGAGCACGAATTTTTGTACCCGAGTCATGTATCTTTAGTAATTATATTATTATGTATATACCTATGTCTATCTGGCACAGGAAATCCTAGTTTGTGACTAGATAAATGTGTGATCAATGTGTTTACTATGGCTCCGTGTGCTGTCGACCTCGTGACAAACTTAACTTTGCCGTTGGAAAACATTTATCCGCATACATCGACATAGGTCGCGGTCAGTTTATGAACACCGCAAATAACTTTGTAATCGCATAAAATACCTATATCTCCGCCATTTTGAAAATTGTTGAAAAAGTGAATCGGCAAAAAAAATCCATTTAATTATCAAACCTGCTCACACAATTTCACGAGAACCGGTTGTATTAAGCGACCTGTAGAGGAGAAAACGGACATCCGCCGGACAGACATACGAAAGCATTTTTCCCCTAGCTGAAACAGAGGTGCTTCGCTCGCTTCTTTAATGATTCATACATATAAGAAGATAGATAGGAAAATGTAGAAATTGAGATGTTAAGATACGTATAAAAGATATGCTCTCGAAATGTCCGATCACTTAAGCTAGAAACATGAAATTTGGAAAAGAGCTTTCTTATGTGACGTAGGCACTCACTCATTAAAGGAGAGAAAGATTGTGTCAAAGTTTGTATGGGAAAAGAAGTAATAAAGCGAATGTGGTAAAATATTATCTACTCAATAAATAATTAGACATGTATTTTACCGATTGTCAAAATTCAGCCCCGAATGGCGGTGGTGGGACCAATAGTACTATATAATACAATACAAATACTCTTTATTGAACACCACATAAAAAATATTGGAAAAAGACAAAGGAATAGGTAACAAGGTATACAATAGGCGGTCTTATCGCTAAGGACCAGACCGCTAATACAGGACCGGTTTGTGCTAGTACCTACAGGATTCAACTTCGAGCTTTATTGCTAAATTGGTAAACTTGGTTAAGTGGACGGAAATACACATGTTTTCAGTAAGCTCCTTGTACTTTGTTGTCGAAAATAATTATTACAGCTGACATCCTGATAAATCATTTAAGTTTAGTTTGGTTCCTACCTATTTATTTTCATCCGAAAGGTACGACCTACAATGTCCGTGTGGCTAGTATCATAATTAATATCATACATGCGATAAATGATAAATTAATTCCACGTGGACGAAGAATAGCGTTCATTCCCTACCGCTTGGCATAGTAGAAACATGGTAAAGGTCTTAGCTAAGGCTCATATTCATCAGTCAAGGTCATCAGCTGACCATGCTGGCCCACCTAACCGACTGTAGCGAATACCGCAGTCGAATGTCATATTACTAACCGGCCGATGTTCGTCATGACAGTTGTCGGCAACATTTTTACATTCTCGTTATGACGATCAATATTTTTGATATTATAAGTATATCACTATTTAAAAAGTAATAAAATAAAATGTAACAATACTGTGAGATCATAATAATAATATCGTATGGATTAATTAAGTTTTTATTGATAATTTTACTGTTTAATTAAATTTGAAACGATACAGAGACGTTTAGTTTATTATTCAATGAAAAAACATGCCTATTTCGTATTTTTTTAAATTAAAACTGATAAAAAATCGATGAAAGAAAAACTTATTGATTATGATAAAATTGAAGTTTCTTACAATGCTTATAATGGTTTTCGCCCCAACTCATTTTTAATAAAATTGGTAGTCCGATCAACCCAACAGTAACTTGGCACATCGAATTACAGACGATCAAAGTAAATTTTTTGTAAAGTGCCACCTCAATAATGAATTCGCTGTGCAGCGATAAAATATTCATACATCAATAGAAGTCACTGAAATATTAATTAAATTCTCATGTGCCAAAATGTGTTAAAACTTTTTAATAGACTGTGTTCAAAAGTGACATCGTACTTAGGTAGGTATGGTATTTAGTATGAGTAAATACCTACTTGAATACGATTTCAGTTTTCAGCACTAACAGCAAACTATTATTGAAATTGGGAACATACACATATTTATCTTGAATTGTTAATACATGAACTACATGAACTAATTCCGCCATCCCATTTCCTTCATCGGGGGACTAGGCGTGCGCTGGGGTTCCATCCCTATGTTGTGGATATGCCAAGAATTTGCACTAAGCGGTACGCTTTAACATTTATTTGGCGAACGGCTAAGGAGTGGAATTCCCTGCCTGCAGACTTGTCCCGAGAACGCTACAACTTGGATTTTTTCAAGGAGAGAGTGAATTGGCATTATCTAGGTGTGCATGCTCCATCGTCGGCCTCATCATCACTTTCCATCAGGTGAGATAGGGGTCAAATGCACATCTATCTTCTATTAAAAAAAAAAGTTGTTTCTGCTTTGATTTTTCATTTTTGTTTTTTATATTAATGAGTAAGATTTAACATTTTAGTCCTCGCAAACTGACAGTAATTAAATTGAAATAATTCCGCATAACTAAATTATATATTTCTAAAAGGTTTGCCACGTCAGCCAAGGCGGGCGGTGGGTGAACCAACACGCAAGGTCTGCACCGAGTTTCAGTTAAACCATCGCGAGTGCCGCCCCAAGCGCGCCTTACACTTGACACAAAAAAAATAATAATAAAAACATTACCCTCCTTTTAAATCGGGTAAACAATATGACTAAGTTAAAATGTAGCATATTAATTACATTGCCTTTCTTTTCACTTAATCTTATGTGACAGAATTGAAAACTTGATTTTTTGGGTTCGTAGCAAAATATATGTACAAGCTTAAGGGGAAGGTAATGACTTGACGAGAACTTCTGTAGATACATCCGAAAGTGAAAGTGAATTCGAAGATCAAAGTATCAGTGAAGTGCCTTTGGCTCTTTAGGATTTGAACTTTATAATGCTATTATGCTGGTGAGATTATTTGTAATTTATTACCTTATATTAAAGACGAATTGTTTTTCTTTCAATGTAGTCTATTTGATAGTTCGATTTATTTAATGATAGAGGTATACATATTTACGCACATTGATATTTTATAATGCTATTATGCAATATTCATTTCATTTTTAATAACGCAGCATTTGCAAGCAGCCGGTATAGTTTGCGCTGCAGTTTCCGTTCATACAATTTTATTACAGGGCTCTAGGGCGTCTATTCGATATTGCGTAAACAATAGATAGAAAGATTTTAAAATGTTCCGCATTTACTGACAAGTTAATACGACCTACGATATCGTCGCAAAATCCTTTGAGTTATCGTTTAGGCAATGTCAAATACAAGCCCTGCGCCTATATTCGGGAACGTCTAAGTGATATTGTAGCGACTCGCGAGCGAGATTCTCATCCCACTCTTCCGCACGATGCGTAATACGTAAGAGCGGGATGCGAATCTCGCTCGCGAGTAGCTACAATATCACTTAGACGTTCTTGAATAGACGCCCTGGCTTATCGTTCGTATCGTACAAGAAGTCTATTCTACATTGAGTTAAATAGGAATCGGCCTAAAAGGGAAAACCAGCTAAAAGCTAAAAAACTTTTCGTAGCCCTGCGCTTGTCGCTAGAGTAGCAGTGTATCAATTGCTACAAACTCGCTACGAATACAGATCTTACATCTGAATCAAGTGTATGTATTATAATTAGTACCTATTAGGTACTAATGTGATCATGACACTACAGTTGAGGTCATAAATATAAATACGTTGGTAACCTTTTCAACGCCATTGACGGATATATCCGCAACACTGGATCACCGCCAACGACGGATATATCCGTCAGGGCATCCAAGGTAAAAGAGCCCTTTAGAAGTATGACGTAAGGTTGAAATTCGTGTTACTTCTCAGACATGCTTGGCGTATGAGTGACAACTTTTGTATTTGACATAGCGTTGAAGAGGTTAAATGGGAAAATATATCATAGCTTAAAACTAAAGTCGTATTAACATATTTGTGACCACTTTGAACGCGTAAATATTTTTGACCTCGACTTTACTACTATTATTTTAAATCTACTAACATCAATTGTTATTAATTGTACTAATTTAATTATTAAGAGTCATTCAATAATTGTACGCCGGCAACTGGTAGATTAGGATGCACAATTTAACTACAACAAAACTCTATCACAATCTGACAATGAACTATTTCTGTTTTCTTTTTCTACTTTCGTATTTATTTAGAACCCGGCTACCGGGTTGGAAATGAAAGCGTTATGTGCGATCTAGCTAGCTTTTCGTCACCACTTATTCAGGTAAAGTGTGGTAGCCGTCTGATAACCCTTAGGACTGGTTGCCTTGGATTTTAGGAGAGAGAAAGCATTAATGACCCTATCCACCAGCTCAGTCTGTTTCCACCTAGAAGTAGGAGAGAGTAGCTAAGTGACTGAGATAGAGATGGAAATTATCTAAATTCAAGTAAATAATAACAAAACAAAACAGTGCGAAAAGGATTTTTATTTACTTTATTACTCTATATGTGACAATAAATAATAATTACAAAGTACCTAGTTAGAAGAAAAATTGTTTATGCAAATGAAATTGACGTTCTGGAAAACAGCTTCAGAATTCATCGAAGTAATTCTAAAAGAATTTACTGTTTTGCGCTGAGTAATTTAGTTATAAGATTTATTATGGTAATTCGTATTTAGTAACCTTTTTTATATAATACTTTTTTACAACTTTGAAATTTTAGAGGTACCGAGGAAGCAGGACTAAAACAGATCAATTTTTCTGTCTGAGTTTGTATTGTTCTTACTTTATCCATACTATAGTATCCAAACTTCTACACTAATATTATAAATGCGAAAGAGTGTTTGTGTGTTTGTTCCGTTTTCACGGCCAAACGGCTTAACGTAATTCCGTGAAATTGGCAAAAATGTAGCCTATTATTGCTCCTCTGCTGCACTGGGAGTGAAGAAATAGCATAGAATGCGTGCAGATGCTTATCATCCTGGCATGTCGTAAAAGTCGACTAAGGGACGGGTCCTCTCCAACATGGTGGACGATGGGCTGATCACCTGTCACCATACGGTTCAACATACCATCTTAGGACTAATTAATCGAATGTGGCCACAAGTTGTCTCGTGGCTCTGCCCACCTCATTAGGGATTTCGGGCGTGATTCTGTGAATGTATGTATGTATGTATTTATATAGGATACTTTTTACGCCGATATCTTGGTAGGATTTTAAGAAATCTTTATTAAAAACAGGAAGTATGAGAAATGCTTGTCCTCGGTAGATGGCGCTGCGCGCGATAAACGAATTCACACTATTTCTGGGCCCGCTGTATATTAGATGCAATTGTGTGGCATGTTGGCGATCGTTTGGTAGAGAAAAAACTTATTGTAGTAGCACAATATTTCAAGGTATTCTCTTAAGTACACAACGATTAGATAATAGCAATGCCAAAGCAACTATGCTTCCGGGAAACAATTGAGCGAGCGGCTGGACGCAATTGGTTACGCCACGTGGATCCAAGTGGACAGCGCATGTATAACAGCACCATGAAATAGTTAATATAAACGTACATGTAAGCCGTCAAACTTCTTATGACGAATACTCAGAGACTATTACTTAAATATACTCCTCTGCACTGGGAGTGACGAAATAGCATAGAATGCGTGCAGATGCTTATCATCCTGGCATGTAAAAGTCGACTAATGGACGGGTACTTTCCAACATGGTGGACTATCTGTATGGGCGATGGGCTGATCACCTGTCACCATACGGTTCATCATACCATCTTAGGACTAATTAATCGAACGTGGCCACAAGTAGTCTTGTGGCTCTGCCCACCCCATTAGAGATATCGGGCGTGATGATATGTATGTATTTCTTAAATCACTTGAGTTTAGAACTGGTAGCACTGTAATTATATTAGCTTCAAATTAATGCGCGTGCGCATAGATGCTTGCTTCGGTTAAGAAATAGTAAGTAAGTAATGCAAAAACGTCTACGTCTGCAATGATTTCAGACACAACACAAACTGGCATTAACCGGATATAAATATATTCTTATCCAATGTAGATAGATATGAAAGGTCTATCAAATATGTATACAAACATATTCCTAACTAGTCAAATTAAAACTTTCGTGAGACATTATGAATACTTGAAATACGTGCGCGGGTTGATCTGACCGGGACCGCACTCAAACCCTGAAGAAGGACTCCAATCGAGTTCGAAACATGTCGGGCTATTTCTGACAATAACTCGTGAGTAAAGCCGTGTGTTTTTTAAATATTCCTAACTAGCTTTAACCGGTATGCGTTGTAATAGGTACTTGAAATGTTTTTTGGGGGTTAACCTACCCGAACGCCCGCACTACACCTCACGATACACCACCCGCCCGCATACACCTCTAGATAAAGGGTTTAAACGCGTTATTTTATTTTAGGGAAATTTGTTACTTTTTTCCTATGCTCACTTCGAACTCCTTTTACCCCCTTCTAGTTTTATTTCCAAAAGTTATATAGCTTATGTCCTTCCTGAAATTGTCCTTTATATTAAATAACGAAAACCGTGCAGCAGATTAAAAATTTATCGCTAACATAAAATCAGATAAACAGACAAACTGACAAACGTGTATGTAATTAAAAAACGATTGAGTTACTCATTCTGAAGCTCTCAAAGCAGTTATTAATTTTATCTCCAATGTACAGATTTTTCACTTCACTATTTTATTATTATTATATTATTATTTCTGAAATTATTTTTCTAAATTATTATTGTTTGTACATAAACTTTTTGTGCTGTGTCTAACTGTACTCACTCTTTTTACATGACCAAACCACAAAATAAACACATATATGTATATATATGTCTTGTTACAAACACACGTTACGTAAAGTGTCAACCGATCGCGCCACGCGATACTCTACTCGGGGGAATTCCTCGGGTAACCAAGTAGGGTAGTTTATTTTGCACATTATTAACATTTAAACAAGGTCTTATTTACTTTGATAGTTACATCGTCAATAATCGTCATCGTTATTAATAATAATAATTCGATTACAACTTGTTCAAATAGTTTATAGTAAAAATCGTCGAATAAAGAAAAAATTAAGACCATAGCTTCAAACATAGTTATTTATGACGGTTCATTTGAAATTAATTATTTAATTATATTGATGACAAATGTTTCATTCTTATATTTCTTCTAGCTAACAAACATTTCATAATTGCTGTTGAAAGTTTATTTTAAATATCTAAAAGGCTTTTAAAATAATTAATTTCACGAATTAATAAACAAGAGTCAAAAGGCAATGAACTCTTGAGTGAGTTTAATTTTAATAACAAAGTTACTTTGGATCGTGAAATCCAGCGGCATCCATGACCGAAAAAGTGGAAAAGACTAGACATAAACCATTTCCTTTTACAAAGGTAATGGTAACTAAATATGAGATTGAAATTGAATTTGCATGGAGATTTCATTATTTTGGGCATATCATGACGACAAATCAACATTAAACATGGTTAAGGGAACATACCAATACGTGACCCATTCAGGGGGGAGGGGGTCTTCAAAATACTTAGTGAATCTAATTCAAAGCAAATACTTTTTAGATTTTTTTAATATTCAACTAGACAATACAACATGGGTTGGCGAGGGCGAGGGCTCATAAATAAGTAATACAATCGATTACGTACGAGTACAATCGATTCTACTACTACTCAGTTAACCGTTATTAGTAATCCACAAATTGAATTCAAACAAAGTTCTGCTATCTATATCCAATTCAAATTCTTTAGATTCTCATGTTGTAAAAACTAATCATGTTCCTTTTCAGCGTAAGCAGTTTGAGACCACGATTAGCACCTACCTATCAAATTGGCATAAACTGTAGTTCAATTACTGATTCATTTATTTAAATAATAAAAGATTATTTAATAAATGAATCAGTAAGTTCCACAGTAGTGGTAGGGTACGAAACTTAGAGTACAAAAATTACTTAATGCCTCGAGACATTCTCTACCATGTGAACTTTGGACATAGCAGAAATTTTATCGTGCATGGTTTCATTCCAAAAGTCAGATTTTTGTGGCTTTTACAAGAGAATTTTAAGATTCTGCTACTAAGAAAATCATAATCATAATGTTTATTTGTTGAAAATGAAAAATATTTTTATTTCATTCATTCATTATGCCACTTCTCATCTAAGTTATTTAGTTACTTAATAGGAAGGATTATTGTTCGGTTCGGGAATCATACTTACCATAGGCAGTAAATTTTGTTGACCGTAATTTATTAAATCATTTTCAATTTATATTTGCGATTATCTAATTATAATTTCAAATATTTACCCTATAATTATCCAACGAGGTCTAACACGTAGGAAAAACCGAATTGCTGAGGAGTTCTTCTATCTTCCCCGTCGATTACCAGGTAGATCATCATGTAGATCAATATGAGTAGCCTCTTGCGAAAAGCGGGACAAACTTTGCGAATTAAAGAAATCTAAATACAGGGCCAATATGAGCCAATGAAGGACTCGTTGACCATCGAATGTGGAAGATGCTAGAAGAAAGGACTACGAATCATAAAAAAATAGCATTAAAAGTTATTGTGCATGATTCGGATTTGAAGCGCCGCTTCGCGTGCTTTTGCGTAACCAGGAATTGTAATATGGAATTATACAAAGCCGTTGTTAAGCTTTATCGAAAACCCTTGAACTATATCTCTGATAAGTTGGCATTCGAAATTGGGTAAAATGCTTTGTGAAGAATGATATCGGTAAATGTTATAATGACCGGTCGCTTTCCAATCGGCTTGACCCATTGGCCCTGCGGAGGGATGTTGCAGCTCTTTGCAATCTGTACCGCATTTATTATGGGGAGGGTTCCGAGGAATTGTTCGGGTTATTACCTGCTGCTAAGTTCCACCATCGAACTACTCGCATCAAACTGACCTTCCACCCTCACCACCTTGATCGGTGGCGGTCAACTACCGTACGTTTTTTGCGGCATTTTTTGCCACGTACGGTAGGAATTTAGAACGAGCTTGCAGCAGCAACGTTCCCGGACCGATACAACCTAGGGATCTTCAAAAAACGAGCCTACTCCTTTCTCAAAGGGCCGACAACGCATCCGTAATTCCCCTGGTGTTGCGGTGCGGCGGTGATTGCTTACCATCAGGTAACCCGCCTGCTCGTTCGTCCCCATCTCACTATAAAAAAAATATATATAGAAGTATTCAACTAATTTCCTTCGATTTATATTTTATTTGCTAGCTTTATATTTATCATAAAAACTGGATGATTAAAATATTTTAAAAATATTCTTTTCAGATATCCTGGCGTCATTGGAATGTCCTCCTCCGCGCGACTTCTTACCCTGGGCCCTCAAAATGATACCTGTTTCTTGGCCAACGACACTTTTTTTCTTGATATGGTAAGACAATATTTTTCTTTTAACAACGAGGTAACCATTTACAACCTACCTACGAGATAAGACAAAAAATAACTTTCGCAAGCTCCTATCTCCGTGCAATCGTAGAGTGTGATACGACCTTGCAAAGATTATTCCGTTTAACTATTTTTTTTATGTGATGTAGGTAATTACAAATTTACGGTTTTCGGACCTTTTCCTTTACTTGTGCTGTAAGACACTGCTTCTTGCCAAATTTCATGATTCTAGGTCAACGTGAAGTATCCTATAGGTTTTGATTCCCTTTGGATTCCCTTTTAAGTATCAAAATATGTGACATAAACGGCCGTATCTTTTGATTGCGGTGACTTAGAAGGTTGATTTTTTTACACCTTCAAGAGATTGTAGACCTGAGTATTTGATATTAATTTTAACTTGATGCATTCCTGAGAAAAAGGTCTTGACAGACAGAGAGACAGACAGACGGACAAACAAGTGATCCAATAAGGATTCCTTTTTTTTGAGGGACGAAACCCTAAAACAGAATAAAACTAATGTTTAAGGGGGCTCCCATACAACAAACGTGATTTATTTGCCGGTTTATATAGATAATGGTACGGAACCTATCGTGCGCAAGTCCGACTCGCACTTGGCCGTTTTTTTTGTTACGTCATCTGTGAGCACTCTTCGTCAATGAACAATTGGATCTTCAAATAGTTTATAAGTATCATAATGTAAGACTGTTTGTGTTTCAAAATAAATACATTAGGTACTATTAAAATTAGTCCTAGTTGATTTTGAGTCACCCTCCAAAACCCGCGTTTGAATGCGTAAGCTCCTAAGATCAAAGTGTTGATAAAAAAACCATTACCTAAGATATTAAGCCGGTAACGGCTAGTTAACAAATTAGATGTAAATCACCTTTCTAACCTGATAAGGCGTAGATATTTAGGGCTTCGTAAATTTTTCACTGTCCGAACGACCGTCACTATCGGAGAATTAATCTTAGCCGGACGTCCAAGTTACCCAACCTTTGACCTTGAACCATGAAGAACTATCGACTGCTATCAATAGGTCTGTTTTTATCTTTGTTGTTGATTCAAATTTTTATTACAACTTGATTCTTTAAACTATTATACCGACGCCTCACGTCGTATCGCGGAAGGTTCCACTCCGATAGCAATCGAAAAGCACGTCAAAGCGAATCATTCATTGGGATTAACTTAATTTCTTCGAAAGGAGGGGTATCGATAAGCTAAGAAAATTGACCCTAATATGACAAAAACATTAACCTTTTTTTTAACATATTTCTCATTTTTTGAGTAAAACACAGGACACTAACTTAACGCTACAATAAATTAAAATTAACAATGACTACGTTTTCTTCACGAGGTAAATCGACAAACTGAGGTCGAAACGGCATTTTTGGTAAATTGTGCCCTTTTTTTACTATATCGAGTTGTATTTAGACAGAACATTGTTTAGGATGGTGATTTTTTTATGTTGTTCTTTAGACATAACAATATATTATTTTATTTATAATTGATTACAGTTTTGAACAATGAGCAAATTATCGTTTGCCAACTTAATTGCCAAAGTAAAAATATGTGTTATTTTTTTTATTATGTTTTTTTTTTTTAATTTATTGCAAAATATAAAAAAAAAAAACAGTTTTAAAATGTACAAAATATCGCCAAACTACAGAACAGTTTGTTGGCGATAAATGTAAATGACGGACTAATTAGATTTTTTCAGGAAACTAGCCTATTAACTGGTCTTACCATTGTAAGAAAATTGCTATAAACATCATTGCAATAGAATAAGTACAAAAGTAACTTTTTTTGTACTTATTCCATTGCAATGGCAATTCCAATAGCAATTTTCTTACAATTACAATACTCTTGCTCTGAATTGTAATTTAGTTTTTTTGCACTCCTGTAAAGTCAACTTTTGGCGGTTACGTTAATTCATATTACAGTTGACGACGTTTTCCGGTTTCTGTATCATCATAATTCTAAAACGATGCATTAATAATTTCATGTTAGATTAGATGGGTTTTAAGATCTTTCGTTATTAAATATTCCGCTAAGCATAAGATATAGATTCGGTAGGTGACGTACGGAAATAAACACAGTGGCGAATGACCAGATAGAAAATCATGCTTAGTCAGTTCTCAAAGCAACTTTCTGTTTCAACAACTGTTATGGAATCAAATAATCCCATTGTCCCCTCATCAGATCAAGGAATAAATTACTACAACATGTAGATACTAAAGTTATATTATGAATATTATGATTTATATAGATATTAGACGCAGGGACAGACTACTTTAGCAGAGAAAAATGTGGTGCATTACTGTCTGACCCGTATAGATAATATAAATAAGGAAGAAAACCATGTGTGCGAACAGAAGGTTATGTATAAAAATAAAAGTAAGCTTTGGTGCTCAGCCAATAAATGAGACAAAGTTATAAAAGTGTTTTTTGCTTCAAGTCGTATATGAGGTTTCCACCTTCAAATGTATGACGTAACACCACGGTCACTACATAACACTGCAGTAAGCAAACATGCAGCGATGGTATCGCTTATCGCGCTTAATTATGGCAACCTTGGCCTCGGCCGTGACCTTCCTGTCTGCAGACTTCAATTATTTGCCCTCTAGGGTTGATTAAAGAGGATTAAACTATTCTTCGGTTGAAAGTTCCATGGTAAGATAGCTTTTGCTACCTCTTTATTTAAAAATGTAGTATGTAACATTATCAAAACCTATACAAATGACTTACTTTATTATTCCACACTAAGTGCAAGGTTATCAATACAAACTACCTGCGCTTGTGTTGTTAATATACTATCGTGCAAATTTTACAAATTTTAAACGTAACCACAACCAATAGTTAGAAAATACCTCGACAAGTGTTTTGCCCTCCGGGGCATCCTCAGGATATGTTGGAAGTTCGACGGAGAGAAGTGAGGATCTTCAATACCTTTAGCCTATTTATACCCAACCACTGTCAATAGAAAAAGTCATAATAACAGCGATGGCGCAAAATACAATTGTTCATTTATTAACAATCCCCTATTTGTTCCCATTCATTTCCATTTGTTTAAAAACACTCAAACGTCTTCGTACCTCTGAAATAGGCGGGATATATTAAAAGACTCTCCAATTATAATTTTCCTTAGAAAGTGGGACTATCAAAAGTCAATGTAAAAAAAAATTGCAATGAAAAGCACCGAGCTTATGTTGTGGGTGTCAGAAATAAGCCGAGATAACAGTATCAGTATGTATAAATAAAATACCGGTATCTTTCTGTCATTCATATATGATGACGATGGATATGGAATTCCATAAAGTAGCGCCTGAGTCAATTTAATATTAATTTTATCTAAAAGTAGATTTTCTTAGTTTCTGCTTTGCTACCACAAAATTGAATTCACATTGTGTTGTTCCTTTCAGATAGGTAATCATGCACTTAGTAATAAACGTGTTTAAAACTCCTCAAGCCATGCCACATTCCTATAAACAATTCTGATTACTTTCTATCGATTATTATGATAAAATTGATGAAATGAACATTGTTTGCAAGATAAACCACAGAATTGGGCTCGATAAAACTTAGGGAATGTTGTTGTTACGCACTTTTCAGAGAATTCCGATAAAGTTTTCTAACCTTGTTAAATTAATTTCAGTGAATCAGGTTAACAATATTAACCTTACCATGCTTTGCTTCACTGCCATGCAAGCCAAAGATATTAATGACGTGCTTAACAAATTTTTGGGACTCTTCGAAGCTAAATGACCTAATTAGTCAATAGCCCAATTAGTCTAAATAATTTTAATTACTTTTAAGTTCTTTTAATATGTATGTTAGTCTGTGAAAAAAAAGAAGAAGACGAAATAGTAGTTTATGCAACGGTTGCATAATGATAGGCCTTAAAACACTAGTGCGGTTTTCATGAAACGAGCTTTAGCGAGTCTCATAATAAGATCGCGCATGTGTTTTAAGGCCAAATTAAGCAGAATTGCATACATAACTTTATCTACACACATATTATAAATCCTCCATGATGTGTTCAGAAACAATATTTTCTGGCAACAAGTTATTTGTTGCAATCGTGGCTGCATATTTCTGATATCCGGCGCATTTTCACACCACACAGTCACTCCGAGAAGACTACTATTCATATTTTCAACTAAAATGTAAATTACAAACAAC
The DNA here is from genome assembly GCA_947859335.1 of Tortricodes alternella. NCBI lineage: Eukaryota > Metazoa > Arthropoda > Insecta > Lepidoptera > Tortricidae > Tortricodes > Tortricodes alternella. The sequence goes on from OX401977.1 coordinate 12,819,297, forward strand.
TTTTTCTATTCAATTCAACAACAGTTCTACTTTCGTTCAGCAAAAAACCAACATAATGGCGGCAATTCGATCCTCCGTCAAGACCATTTTTTTTTAATCATGGACAAACGAATGAAGTCTCTATTCTCACGTTCTGAACCCATCATGGAGGATTTATAATATGTGTGTAGATAAAGTTATGTATGCAACTCTGCATAATTTGGCCTTAAAACACACGTGCGATCTTATTATGAAACTCGCCTATCGGCTCGTTTCATGAAAACCACACTAGTGTTTTAAGGCCTATCATTATGCAACCGTTGCATAAACTACTATTAGCTGGTACATTTGAGTTTTAAAAACAGTCATTCATTTGTTTTTTCCTCATTATTTTTTTCTTTGGCGTCGCTTATTACCGCACAATGGTAAACATGAAATATCGGTATCATACTCGTACGAGTTCTACCGTGACACCAGTGCTGCAGAAACAGCTCGAAGGATTAAGAGGGCACCGACCGTCCAGTGGCGCCCTCATCACTGTTATTGTGTTTTCTATTAAAGGAAAGTATTTTATTAAAATTGAAGCCGTATAAGTTGTTACGCAACTTAATACACAACGTATATGCTATGTAATATAGCTTTGCAAAGTATAACCATCATCTAATCAATTAAATAGAAAATAGTGGCCGCTTTTTTCTGTTAAATTGTTTAGATGATGGTTATACTTTGCAAAGCTATATTACATAGCATATACGTTGTGTATTAAGTTGCGTAACAACTTATACGGCTTCAATTTTAATAAAATACTTTCCTTTAATAGAAAACACAATAACAGTGATGAGGGCGCCACTGGACGGTCGGTGCCCTCTTAATGATGTGTACGGCGCTGGTGTCGCAAAAAAAAGCAGTTTTCGTTCTGGAAATTTCGACCTTCAGAACCAACCCCCAGAGTGTAAAATGAAGAATTAAAGGCTATCGGGGCAGCGGATCCATCACAAAGCACTTCAGAGATAGCTGCAGGCTTCGGGGTAAGTTATAAAACGGTATTAATCCACTTGAAGCAAATCGGGAAAGTAAAGAAACTTGAACGATGGGTACCTCATGAATTGAGTGAATCGAACTTGCAAACACGCGTCGACTGCTGTGTTACTTTGCTCAACCGACACAATAATGAAGGAATTTTAAATCGAATAATTACTTGTGATGAAAAGTGGATACTGTACGATAATCGGAAGCGCTCGTCGCAATGGCTGAACCCTGGAGACCCAGCCAAATCCTGCCCTAAACGAAATTTGACTCAGAAAAAGTTACTTGTGAGTGTTTGGTGGACTAGCGCCGGTTTCGTTCACTACAGCTTTCTAAAATCTGGCCAAACGATTACGGCAGATGTCTATTGTCAGCAACTGCAAACCATGAAGGAAGAACTAGCTGCTAAACAACCTAGATTGGTCAATCGCTCTAGGCCACTGCTGCTTCACGACAACGCAAGACCACACACTGCACAAAAAACAACAACTAAGTTAGATGAGCTACAATTGGAATCTCTGCGACCGTACGCCCCGGACCTTGCTCCAACAGATTAACATATTTTTCCGGAATTTGGACAACTTCTTACAAGGAAAAAAATTCAACTCCGATGCGGCAGTCCAAACCGCCTTCAAAGAGTTAATTGATTCTCACCGCCATGGTTTTTTTAGTAAAGGGATCAATGAACTACCTATGAGATCGCAAAAGTGCATAGATAACAACGGTGCATACTTTAATTAATAAAAGATATTTTACAAAATTTTTTTTTTTTTTTTAAGCCTTCTAAGTTGGTTTATTCATGAATAATTATTAAAAAAGAACAGTACCAGCTAACACTACAAAAAATAGATAAAAACTAAAGTAGGCTAAAAAAAAATTGTCTTTATATTCCTCCCGTACAAAACGCCAATTTCATATGTAAGGACCTATATAAAGGTAATCACAAGAATGCTCTAAAATCTTAATCCCGTAAAAGAAAATCGATTGAAGCGTTCTGCAAATAATCAGACATAATTCATTTTCAATATTTCCCACATTTATATGACGTGGGAATTAGCCCATTTCCAGGCCAAGGCGACGTCATCGATTGTTTGAGGCTGCACGCTATGTCACTATTTTCAGATTCGTAACTTGCCTACTCGTTGAATCGATTATTTTGGTTTATTTTCATATCATATGTGCAAAAATGAAGGAATGGGCGCGTGATACAAATCAAGATAATTATGTTTTACGGCCACTTAGACCAAAAAGATAAATTTAGTATTAGTCTTAAGTACGGTTTGGTTGTGCCAAAATTTATGGAAATGTCAGTCTTAAATCATGTTTAAGATATTGGGGCCTATTAGTGTTTAAGTACTTACTAATCCATACGAAAAGTTAGTTTCTTAAACTGTTATTTAATAAAATATTGGCTGACTGCCAAAATCTATATATTTTTAACTTATCACGCATATATCTACAACTATTTACCTTGTATTTTTATTAGTATTAGTATGGTTTTTACGAACCCAATTTACGGAGATTCGTACTTAGTTAAAGCCGTTTATGTGACGAAATAAGTACATAATGAAATGCAAGGATCTAGTCCCGTTTTGGATTCCTTATGGTACTTTTACTTTAGTACCTATGAGCAAACACCGGATTAACGGGGGCAAAACTGTACCAGTGCTAGTGATTAATTAAAAATCTGCTAAGTTTATCGACATCGATAAAAATAAATTTTTAACCATCATTATCATAACTAATGGCTAAGTTTGAATACATTTAATTATGTGCATCCTCTTTCATTTATACTTGTCGCAACTATAAACAACCGGTATCTGACATTGACTATGTCGAGTCACTAAAATGGATATTATCGTTCAGGCAACGAAGATTAAAGTCTGAAAATGTGGACAAAATGTTGATCGTATATTATGAAAATTTTATGAGATATTAAAGAAGTTAATTCCTCAAAAAGTTTATTTTTGTGTATGGCGTTTTCTTCTTAATCCAAATTCTTAGAATTACACAACGGTTGTACGTCATTTTTATCGATATCAACTAATAAAATTAGTTTAATGTGTCCTGGCACTATTTAACGTCAATACAGATTTGCCCCCGTCAATCCAGTGTTTGCCTACGAGAGATAGGGAGACTTATATTGTATAGAGAAATACATAGTTTGTAGATATTTAGCATACAGGTAGTTACTCTAGTAGCTCACTCACACACAAACGGTTTGTATTATGTAACTCTGGATATTCGGCAGAGTATTCTTTGACGATGGTGCCGTACATGGGTTTGTCCTCTGCAGTTACTACTACTAAATAGATTTATAATTATGAATGTCTTAATTTTGAAATAAAAATATTTATTTAGAAAGTAGGCCGCACAGGCGCGTTCACATGTCTGGATCTACATGGATTTATTAACGCCGGGAAAAATCATCCTTTACCTTTGAAAATATTTATATTACCTATATTAGTAAAAAAAACTTGATACAGTTTATTTGTAACGAAACAAATATATTAAATCCAATAAACAAATTAATTAAAACAACAGCTATTTAGATAAGTAATCACGTAAATCTTCGCTTGACATGAAAAGGCACGCTGGCAAAAGGCATTAAGACAAAATTTTGATTGAATTGAGAAACTTTAAATTGATTTGGAATAATTTAAAATTCTTGATTGAAGTCAAATCCAGTTTATTGACGACAAATAAAAATAAATCGTGAAATTGTTTTTCTCTTTTAAATTAAGAGATTTATTTTCATCTCTTTGACAATTTCCTTCACCAAAATGCGGTGAATGAGGAAAATTTTTTTTTTTTTTTAATTTGTAGATTTCGGTTTATATCTTCTCAGAATCATGAATAAGATAGGCAGTTAGGTATAGAAATATGTTACCGTTAATTACACATTAATAAAAGCTATCATGCATTGTGAAAGGAGAAAAAAAAGTGATTATTTTTGAATAAATAGTATTCTTGATACTGAGCAGAAATAACTCAAAATATTGAGACTTCATTCTAAGCAAAAAAAAAACATTATATATTTTTGAATTTCCTTAAAATATCAACTGAATTATCAGATTATGGTAAGCGCGTTTAATCGCGTGTCAAACGAAACTCGAAATGAGTGTAATTTATGTTAACGTTCCCTCAAATCTAATCTTCATTGCTTTAATTACTTCTCAACAAAACCAACACGGCAAATATGTTTATTTTATTCTATGCATTATAATATACAGTAATTGTATATATTTCGATATCAAAAGGCACCCTAAGGAGCAGCGACCTTCACTCAATACAGAGCTCGTCGTTAAAGTAATAAAAAAATATGCAGAAAAGGCAGTTGAGCCAATTCAGCACCTTGACAATACAAACATAGTGAGAAGACTCAAAAGAACTAAACCTTTTGAGCTAGCGTAATCAAAATAATAATTAAATGTAATTAGTGTTAGTGCTACTTTATTAAGAACACAAGAACGTAATGTCTTCATATTTTTATAACAATCTATTTATATATTAGGTCCTTACATATGAAATTGGCGTTTTGTCGTACTGACCACTTTGATCTGAAATATCTCCTCTTTGGGTAAGATTTCCCAATTTACATTTATAAATTCATTTAGCTGGTACATTTGAGTTTTGAAAACAGTCATTCATTTGTTTTTTCCTCATTATTTTTTTCTTTGGCGTCGCTTATTACCGCACAATGGAAAACATGAAATATCGGTATATTTACGAGTACGAGTTCTACCGTGGCACCAGTGCTGCAGAAACAGTTCGAAGGATTAATGATGTGTACGGCGCTGGTGTCGCAAAAGAAAGCACGGTACGTTTTTAGTTTCGAAGTTTTCGTTCTGGAAATTTAGACCTTCAGAACCAACCCCCAGAGTGTAAAATGAAGAATTAAAGGCTATCGTGGAAGCGGATCCATCACAAAGCACTTCAGAGATAGCTGCAGGCTTCGGGGTAAGTGATAAAACTGTATTAATCCACTTGAAGCAAAAGGAAGAACTAGCTGCTAAACAACCGAGATTGGTCAATCGCTCTAGGCCACTGCTGCTTTACGACAACGCAGGACCACACACTGCACAAAAAAGCAACCACTAAGTTAGATGAGATACAAATGGAATTTCTGCGACATCCACCGTACTCCCCAGACCTTGCTCCAACAGATTACCATTTTTTCCGGAATTTGGACAACTTCTTACAAGGAAAAAAATTCAACTCCGATGCGGCAGTCCAAACCGCCTTCAAAGAGTTTATTGATTCTCGCCCCCATGTATTTTTTAATAAAGGGATCAATGAACTACCTATGAGATGGCAAAAGTGCATAGATGACAACGGGGCATACTTTGATTAATTAAATATATTTTACAAAAAAAAATTGACCTTATATTCCTCCCGTACAAAACGCCAATTTCATAATATGTAAGGACCTAATATATATGGCTAAAAAGACTTGCAAGACTGACTGACTCATCATCGCCTAGCAGAAACTACTGAATCTAGAAACATGAAATTTGGGAAATGGCTTGCTTTTGTCATGTAAACCAACCCCGTGGACGGCCGGAGACCAAAGTGGAAAATGAAGAATTAAAGGCTATTGTGGAAGCGGATCCATCACAAAGCAATTCAGAGATAGCTGCAGGCTTCGGGGTAAGTGATAAAACTGTATTAATCCACTTGAAGCAAAAGGAAGAACTAGCTGCTAAACAACCGAAATTGTTCAATCGCTCTAGGCCACTGCTGCTTTACGACAACGCAGGACCACACACTGCACAAAAAAGCAACCACTAAGTTAGATGAGATACAAATGGAATTTCTGCGACATCCACCGTACTCCCCAGATCTTGCTCCAACAGATTACCATTTTTTCCGAAATTTGGACAACTTCTTACAAGGAAAAAAATTCAACTCCGATGCGGCAGTCCAAACCGCCTTCAAAGAGTTTATTGATTCTCGCCCCCATGTATTTTTTAATAAAGGGATCAATGAACTACCTATGAGATGGCAAAAGTGCATAGATGACAACGGGGCATACTTTGATTAATTAAATATATTTTACAAAAAAAAATTGACCTTATATACCTCCCGTACAAAACGCCAATTTCATAATATGTAAGGACCTAATATATATGGCTAAAAAGACTTGCAAGACTGACTGACTCATCATCGCCTAGCAGAAACTACTGAATCTAGAAACATGAAATTTGGGAAATGGCTTGCTTTTGTCATGTAAAAACCAAATAAGAAAAGATTTTTATCTACACCCATATCATAAAACCTCCATTGGTTAATCAAAAACCGTATGAAATGACCACCATTTTGACAACGAATTAGGAAAAACCAGTGCTGCGATAAAGAAATAACATGACTTCTTTATCGTTTTTAGTAAAGAAATGAGATTAAATTTGGAACAGCTGTCAAAACTCAAGTGGGTCTCTATTGTATCCATAGATATTACAACAGTTATTGATACGACACGTCAATTCAGTATGTTTTTTTTAATATAAACTGCACAATATTTGATCTCGAGTGACGTGAGAATAGAGACTTCATCCGTTTATCTATGATTTTAAAAAAAAAAGGTCTTGACGGATGATCGAATTGCCGCCATGTTGACGTTTTGCTGAACGAAAGTAGAATTGTTGTTGAATTGAATAGAAAAAGTTGTTTGTAATTTACATTTTAGTTGAAAATATGAATAGTAAATAGTCTTCTCGGAGTGTGTGTAATGTGAAAATGCGCCGGATATCGGAAATATGCAGCCACGATTGCAACAAATAACTTGTTGCCGGAAAATATTGTTTCTGAACCCATCATGGAGGATTTATAATATGTGTGTAGATAAAGTTATGTATGCAACTCTGCATAATTTGGCCTTAAAACACACGTGCGATCTTATTATGAAACTCGCCTATCGGCTCGTTTCATGAAAACCGCACTAGTGTTTTAAGGCCTATCATTATGCAACCGTTGCATAAACTACTATTTAAAATCAACCCGAACTATGCGAATGAAATAGGGATTGGAAGTTTGTATAGAAGTCTGTCATTTTAAAGAAAGAAACGTGAAACTTGGTATTTAGGTTTCTAGTTAGAAGCTAACATTTACATGTTTGAGTGTTTTTGGAAATTCTACGTCTAGACGTAGCGGCTGAGGCGAGATTATCTTGTTTAACTCTTATCTCTTGTTAATATGAAGATCAAACAGGAGGCTCCAAAAATGTTTCAGCTGTCTTTTATCGCGTTTTTATTATTACTTAGATTACATTTTAATGAAATGTTAAACAAGATAATCTCGCCTCAGTCACTTACACTGAACTATGGTTCTAGCACCACCAGGATTCTGTATTTTTAACGCATCGCTGCCGCTCCTTTCCTTCGAACTTCGCCAGGTCGCACCTAATTTATGGCCGAATTCAGAAAGGCCACTCAAATTGAGATTTACTTAAGCGACGATTTCACTGACGTTTCTGTATAGGTTGACAACAGAGTTTAACAACATTTAACTACTTAATATCGAGTCAAATGCTTAAAGGGCGTTTCTGAATTCGGCCATTAGTGCCGTAAACGAGTTTGAATGACTCCAGTACCTAAAATGCTTATGCGAGTTTAGTAGTACAGCCAAACAGTAATCCTCACTAGATGATTACTGTTCGAATGGGCCGGCTCGACCGGGGTAGTACCACACTCTCACAGAATATCAGCGTAAAGTAATAGCTTGCTATTGCGTTTCGTATGGTGAGTGACGAGATCCGGAGGCCTATTCCCTCATCCCCATCCCATCCCCATTCTCCATCCTTCCTACACTGGCAACGCATTGGCAGGACCTCTGGTTTTGGCAGATGTCCATAGGCGGCGGTGACCGCTTTCCATAAGGTGGTGGTTCCTGTTTGTCAGCCTACTCCTTTCTCAAAGGGCCGGCAAGGCATCCGTGATTCCCCTGGTGCTGTGGTTGTCCATGGGCGGCGGTGATTGCTTACCATCAGGTAACCAGCCTGCTCGTTTGCCTCCCTATTACTATAAAAAAAAAGTTCTTAGTAAATATTAGTTAATAGTATAAAAGTATAAAAAAAAGTTAATAGTACTATATATTATCGGAGCTTGTGTTCTCACGTGGCATTTTACTCGAGACTTACAGTAAGTACCATAGAAGAACGTGTTATTCTATGGCACAACCCGAGACTAGGAGTAAAGTCACGGGAGATTGAAAGTCCTCTTGTGACTAAACTGGTGAAAGATATTGCGAAAGAGAAAATTATTAAAAGCTTTAATTTTACTTGAATTCTAAGTAAATTATAACGTTTGCGAGTTATCAGGAGCAGAGCTGGGTCACCCGATACTTGCTATTTAAAAATAGCTTCTAATATGAGCTATAAGAAATTTCGAACCTTTTAATTTCGGCTTAAGTTCCGATCCTTAATATATTTTTTACTCAAAGAAATCCTTCATAAAAATATAACGCGCATTGCGTTGAAGGCAAGGCTAGCGAAATATATGAATACACAGATACTTTCAAGGCTGCAATGGGTGAAAGTTCTGAAAACGCATTATATGCGTTGCAGGCAATCTATTAATAATTATTCTATTGCAACTGAGCTGAATGGAATACTCTTTAGGAGGTTAATAAGTAGAACACAAAGGTGAATTTAACTTTAATTAGGAGAAAACTTTCAGTTTTATTATTTCTGACATAGATATATAACCTAAAGACACGCTAACAAGTAAAAATAGCGCTGAATTTAAATAGTTGCGTACCTATCATGCCAGCATTAAAACAATTTCCACTAACTTCACTAATTTCAATCTTGTTCAAATACAATAAGGCTTAAAATTAAACGACACTGTAAAAGCTTTTTAGCATGTGCACGGTTGTTTTTATTTTCAACTAATTCACAGGGTTCAGTACAGGTCAAATTCCTTACTAATGTAATGGAAACAAATTTCGAGTAATTAAATAGTACCTGTCTTGCGGTGAAATAAGTAAATTCACCTCATAAAAAAACATTTGCCAAATAAATATTGTGTTTCGAAGGTTATCTTAAATGTCTGGGAAGCTCGATTTTCAATACTTTAGAGGAATTTAGTTCCCAATTACGCGAGACAAAATTTACACAGATAGGTAGGTCTTATCTTATCTTAGAGGGTGGGGTCCTTGCGGATACACTTCGACCCTATGGGATCTTTTGTGTAATTACCCCTTTTTCCTAAGCACTATCCATAGCATTCTCCACCACTTCAATGAAGTGACTTGTGGAGCGCAGTGGTATTGCCTTGAATTCCCCTGGTTCTGGATATCCATTACCAAGGATTTTCGTTCTTAGTCTAGCAAGGGCGTCACATTCCCACATGATGTGTTTCATTGTTTCTTTCTCTTCGCCACACATTCTACAGCTTGTGTTGTCAGACAGTCCCATCTTGGCTAAGATGTACTTAACCCCGAAGTGACCCGTGAATACTCCGATTATGTATCTGAGCCGTTTACGGCTGAGTTTCCAAAGTTTATAGATCCAGCTCCCTGTAAAGAGCTTTGAATGCCTTAGACCAGCCAAGGATTTCCACTTTCGGTGGTGGTTGTTCTTGGCATGGTTGGTTAGGGCTGTTTTTATGGTTCCCTGTGAGAGTCCCACGAAGGATTCCGGTCCAATGTGTTCGTTCATTGACCCTTCCCTTGCAAGCCCGTCCGCTGTCTCATTGCCGGTGAAGCCTTCGTGTCCTGGGATCCATACCAGTGTTACCTTGTTCTGTCTCAGATAGGTAGGTACTAATAGCTACCAAACTTGTAGCGGCTGTAAGTACCTACTGGCGGGAGGGTTATGTTTTTCGTGAGTATATACGTATATGTTTGTATCTATCCTATCTTATTACATTCAGCGAGCAGTTCTGGTTTTAGCTTATATATTTCGTAGTACACGGAAAGAAAAACTCGGCAATGGTTACTAAATTTTAGCGTTGTTTGCTAAGACAATTACAAACTATAGGGACACGTAAAGATTTAGTTAACATTGCAAAGCATTTTCAAGATCAGGGGGGTTACCACGACCTCTAAATGCGATCATTTTTAGGCCCTCAGCTGAAATGTGACGCTGTTTCATACCTCACCATATATTTTACATTGTAAATACAATGTCGTGGTACGAAAGAGCGTCGCAATTAAGTTTAGGACCTAGAGATAACCCCAGCTAAGTGTCTTAGTTCTTATAGGCAATACTTTGCTCATATTGCTAAGATATTAGTTATACGCAACGGATAAGAACATTTCAGCAAAGCGAGTTTAGCAACTATATTTTTTTTTCCATTTAGAATTTAGTAGTACCTTTATAAAATTAATTTATATTGGCTTCTCGGCAATGACGATTCGAATAACATTTTCTATTTAGATAAAGTCAGTGTCATCTCTCAGAACGAAACAAAGAAAGAAGGGGATGCTTTGAATAGCTATTATAGAATGCTATCAAGAATCACCGACTGTTATTTTCATATCGACCGCATGGACACAGTCGAATAAACTTCGTGTTTCTCTTTATTTAAAGGTTATGCGGTCGAGTTTCTTTTGTATGCATAGGATCACTCATGTGTCTGTCTGTCTCTCTGTCGGTCCGTCTGTCCGTCCGTCCGTCCGTCCGTCTGGCTAGCTAGCACCAAAGCTGGTTTTGACACTATAAGAAGTTTATTGTATTTAAAGTTACATAGAAAATTTCATATAATCACGAAACCCTCTCCACGCGAGTCTAACTCGCAATTGTCCGGCTTTTTGCGTTTCATTTGCCCCATTTTTGGCCAACCGTGTTGGTAAATATAAAGCAAGCTTACTTTACAGCCGACGAGGGACGCCCTTTAAACTTGAAGAAGATTAAGTTTGTATTAAATCTTAGGCAATTATGGATTTACCTGGGCCTTCTTAATGGAGTAACACGTTCCTTTATTGTTTTAAAGTGAATTTATTCGTCTCGAAGGGCCTAATCCTTAAGACACTCCTAATGAGGACTGATTTATGCAAATAATTGCTTTGCTCTTTATATTTAAAGCAATTCTGCGCCGTTTTCATTTCACGTCTAATTATTAACAAATAAGGTCTGTTCGGCGAGAGTTGATAAAAAAGTAAAAAGTCAGGGCTTCTTAACTCATTACAAATAGCGGCCCGCTAATTATTTTTACCGATGATAATAAAAAATTAAAGGGAAAAATTATATTTGTTCCACAGCATATTATTATTAAATAGCCAAACCGTATAAACAAAAACCAACACGCGAACAGAACGCCCCAACGACACACTCGAAGCCAATGAAATATTATATGTAGAAAGACACAAGACACGTCATATCCATACTCAATGCGTTTTAAACATGTGTCATGGATAATTTTTTTCTTTTTCATTTCCTTGGCCGAAGCCAGTGCAGATTATTGAATTTTTTGTGACATTTCACGCGCACATATAAGACATTAATTTTCAATATGGCGATTGTGTATATGAACAAAACAAATTTATTTTTTTCGCCGCCGTCCTCTCGGCGGGAAACCGCAGTTGACAACGTCTGCGTCCCTCGTACCACGGAACTCAGTGCGCGCGGCGATAAGCGACGCCCGTCATACAGTTTGCGATAGATAAGCGACAGTCGCTATTTCGAGACGATATCATAATATTTATCAACTATCGGCGAACAGACTTTAGAGCAGTAAAGCTTTATAAGCAGATATAATAAGCGCTTAATAATAGAACTGCTTTTTTGTTCCAGGCTGTGCAATGACGTTGTGTCCAAAAGAAATCATACCCTTAAACCACGGGTGGTTCTGCCGGAAAACTATGTAAAAGGTAAACAAATTATTCTGTCACTTCAACTCGTTATGAATCTTAAATCCATACTTCGAAATATACTGTCTGTCTGTCTGTTACGCTTTCATGGCTAAACCGCTAAACCGTTTTTGATGAATTTTGATATATAGATAGGGTTCACTCTAGGCCATAGGCTACTTTTCTAAGAAAATTAATCACTAAAAGGGTGAAGTTGCAAACCTAGTGCTATGTCAGACAATTTTAGGACCGTTACATAATGACTTCAGAGCAAAGATCTCAAAAGAAGGATATGCCTATCAGCACAATTTCGTGTAACATGTCTCATAGAAGGCTGTCAAATGCCAGCATCATGGCTTACACCATATTGCAGTTGTCTAAATTCTTACCACAAACGTATTAAAGTCTACTATTGCTTGATTCACACGCTATCATATCATTGTGGGCGGTGCGGTCGGTGGTGCTTGCGGTCTCACACCGCACGATGCGGGAGGGCATTTTTTCAACAGTAGTCACTTAAATGGGTGTCAAGGATAGCGCCTGACATGCGACTGACCCTGCGAAAGTGTCAGATTCACGTTCTGATACCTCAAAAGTAAGCATCGCGAGAATTGCTTTGAGCAGTTCCTTACTACATATTTCAATGCTTAGCCTTTTGGAGTGCCGCTTCGGCCTCCTTAGTCCAAAACAAAGATTCTCTGGAATAATTTGTGACCCCAAACTTTAAAGATTTGTTAGATGTTTTTTTCCGATATTTGTATTTTCTTGTCTAAAATTTCCGACAGCCTTAATTCCTGTATTATTTTTTCTTGTATTAAAAAATCCGAACGCCTTTTTTCCGATTACTTGTTTTTCCATACGAACTATTTCGGGTACATTTTGCTTTACGCAAAAAATTTCATACGGTAGCGCATCCGCATACGCATATTCGATTAGGTGAAAAAGTGAATGAAAAGTTTTGTGAAAAGTAAAATGTATAACATCAAATTGTAACGGCCCTACAAAAAGCATGAACTCTGTTGACGATTCCTTTACATCTATCAATAAATATAAAACAGTACCGTGACTCACTTAAAGACAACGCACATCCTAAACGAAAAGTCCAAAAGGTTTGAAATTTAGAGGAAACATTCCTCGAGTACCCTAGAGGTGCACTAAGGAGGGATTTTTTGAAGTACTGGGCACTTACCTACTCTTATTGTGAGAGATACTGGGCAGTAGTTCCCACGCTGGCTGTGCGCATTTCGGACTTCATACACATATTTCAATTACTTACTTCGCTTACGATGTTTTTCTTCACCGAAATGCTAAATTTAATTTACGATACCTACCAATGATTACTCAGCTAATTATTTGAACAGCATGTTAATTGATAGACCACCTACGCCCAGACCATCATACCAACATGTCGAACGCTTAACTAAACGACGTTTGTTATATACACATAAAATATAAATATGAATCATCCATAAGTCAAAATGAAATATTCATGGTCTTCATTCTTTGTATATTCAACTTTTCAATTTCCAATAACGACGTGCCGTGTGACACATTTATCAAAGAAATATGGAGCGAAAACGCGACTTTACAACACAATTTTTGTTTAGAAATGCGTCCTCCTGCTCGCAAAGGCCACCCAGTCATCGTCGAATTCAGCATCTACGTGGTTGATGTTAACTCTATTAACGTCGAAGATATGGATTTTCGGTAAGCAATCATTAATGTAATAAAAACTCAAATCATGAATTTAATATTTACTCATGTTGTCATTCAACGCGCGGAATGTTAATAAAACGCAAAAGTACGGAGTACCTATCTATAGTTTCTTCTGCTTTTATTAAAATTAGCGAAATATTGCCTTTATTTTATAGCTAAGGCAATATATCGAAGGTCTTAAAATGGCGGTTAAAGTATGGGGATAAGGGTGGGAAATGCATTGAATAAATACTATCATTATAAGTAATAATAATAACGCCTTTTGTTACCATGAGCTTTGACAACTTCTTATAAACGGTTCGCGAAAAATGTTAATATCATGTCATTAAGGTTTTAACGACAATTTTGTGGAATGCATATCCTTTGATTACGAACGGATTATCGGTTCAAGGGTTCCCAGTGAGCCAAGCATTCTGTCCCTTTGAAGTAAATAACCGAAGAACGCAAGAATTGGCTTCATGAAGTGAAACAAAAAATAAGAAGTATAAATTTTATACTTATTTATAAATTGATCAGAAACGCTAACCTACGCTTTACATTTTGCTGATGTATGGAAAGAAACTGCGTAATGAAGTGGAAATTAACTGAAAAAGTCAATAGAATAAATTTTTATAAGTATAATTTCGCAATCACTGAATCAGTTTCAAAAAAGCTGAGAAGAATGAACATAAAGAAGGAAAAACTAAACCCTTTGATTAGTAGTCATACAATAGTACATTGTGCATTTAAGGCCGTAAGAAGGGGATAATGAAGGAAAGTCTATTAGAAGCCCGACGCCGGAGGTGGAGAGCTTTTAATGACTCGAGTTTGTAATCCCCTTACTGCCCGTGATACACACAATGTTTTTCATCACATTTGTGAGAAAATAAAATAAAAATTACATATATTTTTATTATTATTTATTAAAGTTGAAACATTACATTGACTCTACGTTGACCCTACATCGACTCTACGTGGACTCTACATTGACTCTGCATTGACCCTATATTGACTCTCTGTTGACTCTATGTCACTGACTCCACATTGACCCTATATTGAGTCTACATTGCCTCTACATAGGCTCTACATTGACTCTACATTGACTCTACATTGACCTTTCATTGACTCTACATTGACTCTACATTGACCCTACATTGACTCTATATTGAGTCTACATTACTACAATATTACTACAACTCTACAAGTTTTGAAGATAGGATATAAACCTTGGCTGATTTTAATGAAAGTTGAAGTTGAATAATTGAAAGTTGATTCTTATAAATGATACTTGGCGTCATAATGTGATAACAGTCATCGTAAATACTTCAATTTATATGTAAAATTTTCAATTCCTTGCGTAGTCATTCGCACACAGTTATCGCGGTGTGAAAAGCTACAAACGTAAAATCGGGTCTCTTGGAACGTCCCGACTATAGAGTCCCAAAAAGAAGAGCTCTTTATCCGTACTAATGAGTCTAAGGATAAAAAGCCCTCCTGAAATTCCGATCACGCGTCGGTAATCCTCTTGCAACTTGCATAGGTTTCGTAAAAATTCAATGAATTAAGTAAAATAATACTAATTAATTGGACATTGGAAAATACGCTTAAAGTTAGTGATGGTCGGGGAAGGTTTTGTTTCGACTGGTGTACACATAGTGTACATAGTTCGAACATTATTTTATCAAAACTAAGTGTCTGACTGACAAAACTCACTGAAAACACTGACTTAGTCTTACCAATAATACTCGTATAGCTAACTTATATTCAAACGTTTCTTTGTCTGCCAAAGTTTATTGTTTGGAGAGTGTACAAAGCAAATACCCACAATGACTTTTATTCGTTCGTCAATTGCTTCAAAAAAAATTGTAACCTATGTTTCATTCTAACAAATTTGCATTATGGCAAATGGACAAATTATAGCAAATGAAATTATGGAAAATAACTTTAACCCTATTGTTAATCGTGTTAATAAGGATTTTTTCTATTTATTTTTAGAGTAGACATGTTTATCAGACAAACATGGAGCGAGAGCCGGCTGCAGCTTCCCGAAGACATTTTCGAAGAGGGCGATGATCACGTGACCTTACCTCCTGAGTTTTTCGACAACCTCTGGCACCCGGACCCTTATTTTCTGAATTCGAAAGTCACAGGTGAGGAGTTTGAATATGTTTGACAAAACAGGTTCAGGCAATCCAAGAGTTTCAAATTTGACGCGAAACTCAACGATGAATCTCATACAGGTACAAAATCTGTTTTCTATGTGGCTGAGCAGTCTTTGTCGGTTATTATGCAAATGCTTTAAGTGCAATACATTCTTTAAGCAAAAGAATCTAATTATCAGATTATTAAAAGGATTGTCCTAAGTTTTCCATAAATTTACTTAATGTAGTATCATGTGCCATAATTTCTTCGGCCATAATTTTCATATTCTATAACGCTTCGTTGTCTCTTCATTTGGTCGAAGTTTAAAAGACCTTATTATTGTGTCATTAATAACAGATATAACAATAATTTTATTTGCCATAATGTTC
Organism: Tortricodes alternella; assembly: GCA_947859335.1. Classification (NCBI taxonomy): domain Eukaryota; kingdom Metazoa; phylum Arthropoda; class Insecta; order Lepidoptera; family Tortricidae; genus Tortricodes; species Tortricodes alternella. Next base: position 12,835,316 of record OX401977.1, read on the forward strand.
TTATATCATAATCAATAGTTGTTTTTTAATTGCTATATTTCATTTTGACATAAAACGTAATTATGTGCTATAAAGCTTTGAGGATAGGCTATTTCACCCTAATTTGGACCATTAGATACAAATACTTATTGCCTAGACTTAGAACTAAACCTAATGTTATGGAAGACAATAATAATGGACCTTCCATTATTATTGTCTTCCATAACATTGAAGTTCCGATTTTTACAGTCCATAACGTTTTTCATCATTGTTAGTGTTAGTCATAATGTAATAAGAAATAATTTGGAGTTCTGATATTCACTGGTCAATGGCCATATTTATCGAAAGGCCTTAAAATATATTAATTACCTTTTAATGTCATAATGTGAAACACTTTATAATGTTAAATGTATTAATATTATAGTAGGGGAGCCCAATAGGGGATTTTGGGATATACTCAAGCGCGGCAGATTGACATAAGGGGGCATGCCTTGCACCTAGTTGTAGTACCTCCATCATATATAAGCCCTTTATATAGGATCGGCAGCTGATAAGATTTTTTTTTTAAATAATCTGATTTCCTCCAAATAATCGTCAGATTATGGCCAACACGATTAGGACATCAAACTGAACCGTCTGTATAATAATCTGACGCGCTCGAACATTTCAATGTCATTTTTTTGGCATTTTCTAAAAGCTTCCACGAGCTTGCGTCACGTTTGAATTGTCAGTCTTTTGAAAGAGAGCTTTGTTTGGGTTAACTTTAACATCCCCCTGAACATCTGATGCGCTCGAATAGGATATGCGCTTAGGATATTTTGGAAACTAGATATTAACGAAACTTCCAATAATAGGAGACTGTTTTAAGCATTTTAGACTTGCAAAATTACTGTTATCAGTTAATAACAACAAAGAATTTATAACTGATAAGAGCTAAGTAGTTAATAATGACCAGGAAAAGGAAAGTTTAGACAAAGACCTGGGTAGAAATTTATTTGAGTCCCTAAGTTAATGGAACTAAGAAGGTACTGAAATCTTAATCTAGATTCAAAATAAATGGTCATTATAAAGATGTGGTAATAGAACAATGTTTTGTTTTGCAGTTCAATTAACATAACTTAAAAGTATTATTAAGTACTTATAATACTTACAAATTAAAATTACTAAAAATATATAGGTAATTTTAAAATAATACACCTTCGGTAAATAATATTGTTTTTTTTTTGTTGTTTTAAAGTGTAGATATGATGTGTAGATATTATAAAACAAAAAAATAAATCCAGGTAAGATCTCTGGAAATACTGAACGTACCACCTTGTCCAATGTAAAAAGAGCGCTGACGGCCATATAAAATGTATGACCGGCAGCGCTCTTTTGAGATTGGTTGTTGTATATGTCATAAATAGAAACAATCAACAGAATGGAGATAACTGTATAATTAAAGCTTCGTCCAAATTATTATCCTGGTTATGAGGGTAGATGCACCGTTGGTTTCTGATTTAGAACTGTTTACATCCCTTCCTCCTTGATCCTTGATCTTGGTTATTTGCGATTTTTCTGTAAAGCATACCTTTGCCGCATTCGAACGAATACGTTTGAAATGAAATACCCGTATATCTTCCGTTGTCAAGGAGCGATGTTCACCTAAGTTGAACGAACGTACTTAATAATTACTGGTGGAAATCCAACCTATTTAATCAAAAACTAATGAGGTTTTTGAAATTTTAGGAGGAGCTTTGTGCCACCGTCATCAGTCGGCTGGTAGGCGATTTTGCCACATAATAGTAATTCGAACACTGTATTGCCTTAAATCCTAACAAACAGCTTGATCTTAGTACTTGTATGAATTGATGTTACGCTTTAATGGAAATTTTCAGTATGTCAGATCTTCTTCTGTTCGGCTTCTTTACTTCTTACTAAATAACTTGTGGAGAAATATGACACATGAACAGGAGTTAATCCGTCAAGAAAGTTTTACAAGCGGTATTTGTCTTAAAACCTTTTATTTTATTCTTGATATAATTTGTATTATTTAAAGTTTCATTAATTATTGCATATTTATTATTTTCATCGAATATAAACAAATTAGAAGCATTCAAATACCCAATTCTTTCACATGCTTTCACCTCAACATAATTTGATGTGGAAGTATTTTTTTGTAGTTTCATTAACATAAGATTAATAATAATCGTATTTCCAAAATGAGTACAAAATTAAATTACTTTAATGTGAGTGTCTAACGGACCCCAAACTAGGCCGGGCCTGTATCTTGGGATCCTAAACTAAGGCGTTCCATCAAATCACACATTATAAGGGACGTGGTTTGTCTTATTTAACTAGTCAAATGTTTAAAATTTTACCGGGATATGTTAATGATAATCAGTTGAAATGGTATTTTAAGGCAAACTCACTGCCTGTTGGCAACACAACAACAAGATAGAAATTATTTATTATGCAAGCGACACCCTCACACCCGCTCCTCCCATGCCGGTGTTATTAGTCTTAGTTTTGTGTCAGAAATAATTGCAGTTACCTTCTACCTAGAAATCAGTGCATTTTTATCATTCGTGAATAAACAGAATACTCCACACCGTTCCCTACATGGTCCTTCGAACCGGATTATGTAGGGAACGGTGTGGACTGTGGACTGTAAGATTCGTTTCTAGCACTTAAGTTCTCTTTTACATATGCTCGCATAACAAATAATTCCTACCGTTTTTTTGTGTTGACAACACTGCTTTCGAAGTCAACCTTATAATAAGACGAACAATGTTCAGTGGCTTTTTACATAATTTCATTAATGTTGTTGCTGACTTCGGGCTGTATCAACAAAGGAAGTTTCAACTGAATTACCAATTTAACTGCGTCCGTCTTTCGTTGTAAACAACTACGTCCCTTACAAAGTGATGAGACCAAGCAGTCTGTGTGGAGTTACACGATTTTCCACCTGTAAACATCGAGCTTTCACTCTTGTCAAACTGGCTGAGTGTCCATTAAAAATCTTCGTTCAAACGTTTCAGATATGATAAAATATAATGACATACCGTCGTCTCTTTTCTTTTTAACCATTCTTTTCACTGACGTAAATAATCTTAAAGTAAACTTATTTGCTGCATACATGTTCCCTTTAATGATGTTGCGTTTTGGTTTTTAAAGCTAAACATTTTTATAGTTAGGAAGATACCTTTAAGTTAAGACATTGGATGAAGTTTTAACGGCAAGGTTCGTTTAGCTTTGGTGGACACTCAGACATAATGATTAGTTCACATCGTTTTTAAATACAGCCTGTATGAAAAAAGTGCACTCAGCACTAAGTTTTCATTGTTTTGAATGAATTTAATTAAACCTCACCAAGCAAAAATGTCTCATTACCTACATTACATAATATTTCTACACGATCCGTTACTATTATTGCAAAGTTCTTTTTTAAATCATCACTAATGCCGATATACGTCCCCCACTGCCGCATATCGGCATGTCTCTATGCACCATTTCATAGAGGTTGCTGATGATGATAGAAAAATAATTGAGTGGCAGATTGAAAATCAAGATTCAAAGGGACGCCCCGAATCATGATGACGATAGTAATATAATTTGGTGGCAAGTAAACTGACTTAAGGACGTAATCAGTTAGACAGGGATTTAATCACATTGTTATCGGGTTTCCAGAAATAGCAGAGCTGACACACAAATTTTCTTCGGTGACCCTGTATAGAAACCGCACGGTGCGTTATGCAGCCAGGATGCATGCCATCATCGCCTGTCAGATGGAATTTCAACTATATCCCATGGACATACAGTCCTGTCCGATTTACATTGAGAGCTGTGAGTTATCTTCAAAAGCTATTAAAGGTGGAAACCGACTGCGGCACATGCTTTTCACGGACACGTAATTTAGGGTGATGTCACTTACATTTTGATACAGCGAAGCTGAACCATCTGCGTAAACTACTGAAATCATCTTGAACTACAATGACCTTAGTACTCCGTATTGTCCGTGTACAGTATGCGCCCCAGTCGGATTCCGCTTTTACGCTTGTTTGTACTCGTAGTTTATGCAACGGTTGCATAATGATAGGCCTTAAAACACTAGTGCGGTTTTATGAAATGAGCCTTTATGCGAGTTTCATAATAAGATCGCACGAGTTTTTTAAGGCCAAATTATGTAGAGTTGCATACATAACTTTATCTACACACATATTATAAATCCTCCATGATGTGTTCAGAAACAATAATTTCTGGCAACAAGTTATTTGTTGCAATCGTGGCTGTCGGCGCGCCGATGCGGCCTCGCCGTCTGCGGCGACGACCGCGCCGGCGTGGCGCTCATATCTATATCGTTATGACCATAACGATACTAAAATTGATACTTTAATAACATTTTACAGTACAGGTTGTAATAATGCTGGTCATTTCCTACGGTTTTTGAATACATTATGGAGGTTTTATGATAGGGTGTAGATAAAAGTTATTAACTATACCTGAAGTATATTATAAGAGCTCATATAAATAGTGTACACTGTACATGTATGCCTCGATCTATTTTATTCGCAACTACAGCAAAATCAACGTGAAGATATTATGAATCTCATAGGATGTGTATGTATGTATGTATAAATACGGTACCATAATGGATAAAACTCACGAATTTGGATTACAAAGACTAATTACAGGAGGTTCCACTCCTGAGAAAGATCGTTTAAGAATGACCTATTCAGTGCTTCAATAATTTTTCTTTATTATTTGTTCAGTCGACCAGTTAATTTTATTTTGCTAAACAGTCACACATATTTGGATCTTAATAATATTTACTGTTTCCAGTTTCGTACAGTAATCAAAAAGTGAGGTTTCGCTGGAGTGAAGCTGGAGTCACTATCAACCCGGAGCTGAAGTTGCTTCAGTACCATATTGGGCAGCCCTTGAGGCTCGAGGAAACCAACGGTTATATGATTGACAAGGATGGTAAGATTTATTTTCATTTTAGTTGTACCTAACTTATTCCAAGGAATTCATCCAAAATCCAGCCCAATAAAATCTCGGAATTTAAATAAATTGAGAATGCATATTTCTGAAAACATTACAATAGCAGTCACGACGCTTTTCGGATTTTATGAAATAATTTTACTCTTCTGTACAAACTAGCTGTCTACCTTTATTGTATTTGCTCCGAAACTTTCTATTATTGTGTGAAAGTCGTTCTAAGGTTCTTTGTTCACTATAGAAATCCTTTATAGTTTCGCCATGTCAGTTCGTATGTCACAGCCACATTTAACGGAAGACTATAAGAGCTGAGCTACGATTTAAAATTTATACAGAGATATTTTTAACACACCCAAAAATATATTATATGTAAAGAATTAAATTAATCTTTATTTTGATGAACCCCTAAGCAATAAGTGTTCTTAATAGCTTTTTGAAAATCATTTTTTAAATGTGATTATTACGAGTATTTTGTAGATTTGGAATTTCATTTAGGTACTAAGTTAAGGGTGTCATATCTGAAAAAGTCTGTCACTCTTATAATAAAAAAATAGGTTCTATTTAAACTAGGATCATCATAATTTATTATATAGGTTATAAATTATAAAATAAATATACGTGGTAAAATATTCACCACATAATATTCCTTTAAACATTTCAAATGTCATTTAAATAAATAAATAAAAAATAATTTATTACCTCAACTAAAACTTTAAAGCAACGTAACAATAAATACAATTTTAAAACACAAGATAAATTTCGAATATTTATAAAACAGAAAAAACAAGCATATACAATTCAGTCATCCATACATTTAAACGTTCAACTTTCAAAATTCCAAATTTACTAAATATTTCATTTTACTCATTTTACTTATTGCTTATTAATATTTACACGCTGTAGAAATGAATTTTCGAAACCTAGCAATGGTTTTTTTCTTTAGTTGATTCAAACTATGATTATGAGAATAGTTGTAAAAATGTAAACTTAAAAATTGTTTTCAGTGGGTTTGATATTGAATCCTTGGAAAATTTAATTAATTTAAGACCTTTTTTTTCTTAGGAAACTACTCCAGACTGGTGGTTTACTTCAGATTCGAGCGGCAAATTGGCCACCATCTTATCCAGACTTTCGCTCCGTCCTCCCTAGTGGTCATGCTGTCCTGGTTCAGCTTCTGGCTAGACCTGGATGCGATCCCTGGGCGCGTAACCCTGCTGGTCACTTGCATGTTGACCTTGGTCACCATGTTCACTGGATTGAGGGCTGATATTCCACCAGTTGCTTATGTTAAAGTAAGTTTTTGATGGTTCAATCACACTTGGTAAAATCAGAGAAGACCCACATCTCTGAAGCAGAGGGTCGTGGTTTCAAACCGGCAGCTCAATTACGTAGCACAATTGGTATCGGTTTGGCTCGAAATGCAAACCAACCTAGTCTTCACTCTGTGTAAATAAGGTTATGTATTAGTTGGTTAGGTATTGGTTTACTTTTCGCGAAAGCAATACCAATTAGTGTTACGTAATTGAGCGGCAGGACTTGCACCACTCGTGCATGTAAAGCATCATGTGGGTGATCTCCATCTCCATGTTTATACTTGAGCGTGGAGACTGTCTACATCTCCATAACCTAGATAAATAAATATAGATGTATCTTTGGTTTAATTATCATTTTTATGATTATGACCCTTATTGCCGAATTCAGAAACACCACTTAAGCATTTGATTAGAGATTAAATAGTTAAATGTCCGTCAACTAGTTGTCATCTTATAAAAAAACGTCACTAAGACGTCACTTTAATTAAAGATCAAAATGAGTTGCCTTTCTGAATTTGGCCATTAGAGACTTTTTACTTACATCTCTAAGACACTCGAATTCACTTGTCCAGACGCGGAGACTATAGATCTCCCTTATTAGTTATTTATTATGATTAATTTGTGCCCATTAGATTTGTTTGTTGCACTTTTTATGTGTTAGTTTTAGTTAAAAGTTTAATGTTAAAGTTGAATAAATACTTACTGCTGAGTTACTTGCGGCGTTTCTTCTCAGCCAGCGGCCCTAACATGCATGCCACAAAGATAAATTAGAACCGTTTATCTCTATGACTATCTCTTTCGTCGGCACTAGTGTGAGAGAGACGCACTTAGAGATAAACGGTTCTAATTTATCTTTGTGCTATGCATGTTAGGGCAGATGTCACCTTTCAAAGCGCCAGTAGATTCAAACATGTGAAAGAGGCCACACAGGTGTGGCCTGCTTGAAAAATAAATATTTTAATTTTCAAGTATGTAATTCACACTAGGCTTCCACCAGGCCTATGTTCTAGCTCTTTTGTCATGTTAAAGTTGACCTTTCCATTTGTGGATACACACGGTATAGAAGCGATTATTAGGACTATTACACTCTTATACCGATTAAGTACTAATCCATGCAAACTGGCATGGCGTCGTGTGACAACTCGCTGGTTTGTTAAAAGAAACAGTTGGCCCTTGTATTAACGCTTTTGCCGACAACTTCTTTTTCATCATTGTTTTTAGGCACTGGATCTCTGGATGGCTGGCTGCATGATGTTCGTGTTTGCTGCGCTTGGAGAGTTTGTGGTCGTGAAGGTGCTGGACAAACAGTACCAGATGAACAAAAAGAAGGAACAGGAGTCCATGCACAGGATCATACCTGTGGTAAGGGCTAATTTTGTCTTTAGTAAAACAACCCAGGGGAACAGTTGTATATGCTTAAATAGTAGGTACTTTTTCTTTCAGCTGCCGACGTCATCACAATCGATCGAAATTCCTTTTAAATGAATGAATAAATAGTAACTTTCTGTTCAAATACTAAAAAACCTTTCGCCAACTTTTGAACTGATAGCTTTTCAACATTATCGCAATTCTAACTTAAGTTATACTTGTTAGTTATTAGAAATTTTAAATATTGAGAAAGCAAAAGTTTTAGCAAAAATAGCAGCGAATTGACAACGTCTTTCTTCTTCTAAATTCTTTATGTAATGAGGAATCTTACAAAAAATTGCGCAGAATAATATATAGTAGAAGTAATTATAACGAATAATATAAGACACGGCGTAAATGAGACTACTTATAATAAAAGTCCCTATTTTATCTTTGCCCACGTTTTCAGAGATCAAAGTTTGTAAATAATAGTGATGAAATACGTAAAATTAAGGCGCAAATTAGAAATAACCTCCTTTTTATTCTTCTTAATTACTCTAATTGGTAAAATGGTTGCTGGGTTTAGAGTGGGTATAATGTAGTAAAACACGGTAAAAATAAAAAGACATTTCTTTCCTAATTTAACGAGATTTTTTGACATAGGAGAGTCTATGACAGCCGGCTGATGTTACGCTAAAAATTAACGATGTTGTTTTTTTGGCGGTCTTTTGCTTTTTATTGAACCGAAATACAATTAAAGTACAATTAAATGTATTTTTCATCACACTTGCTCGGAAAGGGTGTTATTATACGCAGGCGTGTAGAGCAGCTATAGCCGATATACCTCCCACGGGCAGTTATGGATTTTGTATGGTTCATAACTCCCGCTGACGGCGGGGCGTGCGCCAGGTGGCGGGGGCGTTCTTGCTCGTTTGCTTCTTGGTGATCGTTTTCGTACCAAGTATATAAGTAGCGCGCAATCGACGCGACATACAGTTTATTCTACCCACCTGATGGTAATTCACGGTGTACCATGGGGATACATTTTTTTTTTATTTCATTTTTATTTCATTTCCTTACAAATGTGATGAAAAACTTTGTGTGTATCACGTGCAGTAAGGGGATAACAAACTCGAGTCATTAAAAGTTTAAGAAGAAAGACTCTCGTTAGTTATCCCCTTCTCACGACCCTAGATGCACAATGTAGTATTTTGTCGCAGCGTCTCAACGGCGACAAGGGCTCTTGTGGCACAGTAGCAGCGTGGGAGGGCAGCGGCGTGCGATGCCGCAAGGTGGACCTGACCTCGCCGACGTCGCCGCCGGGCGCCGCGCCCGCCGTGCACCCCGCGCCGGGCGCGCCCGCGCACCTCGTGGGCATCGAGCGGCGGCAGAGTATACTGCAGGTTAACTTGAGACAAAATTAAAAATAAATAAATCAGGGGACAATCTTTACCTACACAAATCGGTGTAGTCCCAAAGTAAGCTAACGCTTGTGTGTGAATTACTAATGCATGGGGAAAAAAACCCAAAGTATCCACATCCCAAACTAACATTTGGCAAACAATCATCAGTCAAAACAGCTTATCGCAATTTTACAGCTAGCTTGGTATTTCTTGGAAAATTATTGTTTAACAAATAAGTACTATGATCATGTTTCATTTTATCAAGTGTATTATTTAGTCAAATGTTTTAACCTAACCTACTGCCAGCGTGTCGTCACTACGCTTCAGCTCTAAGGGATACAAGTTAACCCTAACCTAACTTACCAATAATACAATTATTACGTTTATTTGTTTTTTACTGCGGGGGGCTTCGCCCCCCCGCCCTCCGTTCTCTAGCCGATAGCCAATAAGGCTATCTTGTACATAATGGATTAAAAAATTTGAATTGAAAAGACAGAGACATAAAAACGAAGCAAGGTAAATAAAAGCTTGTAAAATCAGTTTAACGATGCGTGATGTAAATTTCAATCCGACTAAAACTAAAGCCAACGAAACAAACTGAACGACAGCACAATGACCTCGGCAAATGCGTGTAAGCTAATATCCGTAAATAAAACAAACCATTACCCGTCATGAATCGGATAAGGGCTTAAATTCCCAAGGGACGGGAGCAATGAACTTGAAAAATGAAAAGGGTATTTGGCCTTTATCCTTGGAAAAGAAGTGAACTTGAATCAAGCCGATTAAATGCAAACCAATTGCTGCATAAATCAATTGCAGTTTATACGAAATGATACTAACCCAAAATATCTTGACTGTTATTGCTAATGCTGTCATATTTGGAAGTTCGTTTTATTTTCCCGAAGTTCAGCATGAATAATTTGAAATGTTTGGGTTGGCAAATTTCGGAGATAAGGGGAACGGTAATATTTTGCATATATTTGTAAATAAATAACAAAAATATGCCGATAAAAAATGTATGAAATATTTTTTTTAAATGCTTCATCATAGAACTTTCATATGACACCCCGATTAACCCTGCTTGTCTTTTCGGAATATTAAACTATTTTCTTAATGTCTCTCGGCAATCATCGCGTGTCCGAATACAAACGAATGCAACTGATAGAAGTCTGACGCCTGACGAAACACGAAGTTTGCCGAGAGACATTAAGAAAATAGATGCACTACAATTCTTTGATACAGCGAGGCAGCTGTATGAATCTGACATTTAATTTCACATGTGATATTATGTCGAATGCACCGAGAATTGGGCTCCATAGCTCTTCGACATTGTATAAGCAATATGGTAAACCAGTTGGTTTGAATATTACTTTGATATGTTTTGTCTATTCTTAATGGCAAAGTACGTGTAGTAACAATACATAGCGATATAGGTACAAACTAAATAATTCATTGAGTAGTAAAAAATTCATTTTGCTTTCAGGTTGCGTGGGTGGATGCTGACACTGGTCAAGAGCGTGTTTTATGGCGAGAGATCGACAAGCTGTCCAGGGTCGTGTTCCCGGCTCTATTTCTCCTCTTCGTGACCATGTACTGGCCGGTCCTGCTGCTGAAGACAAAGACCTCTTCATAACAAACATTCCAAATGTCCATCGACGGATACAATGATAAAACTTCATATGAATCCTGTTTTGCTGTCGCGTGTGTTAAATTTCTTGTAGCAAAGGGTCTTTATTTGGGAAGCAATAAGACACCAAAAAGTGATTTTGGATATCAAGTAACTGGATTGATATTTAAGGCTTAACACCTTAGTGTGTGCTACATACATTTTGTTAATGGGCTCGTAAACAGGCTAGGTTTTCGGCAATTTATTGCTGTAATTCGGGCTATCCTCAAAAGTGTACTTTAAAACTTTTTATTCCCATTAGTGATGTAATATGTAATCATTTTGAGGATAGCCCGAATTGCACCTTTATACAACTTTCGAGCGGTTACCTACTAAATATTTATTAGGTTAATAGTCAAATCAAGTAACATCAAATCATGCGATATCAGCAGCTCAATTACGTAGCACAATTGGTATCGGTTTGGCTCAAAATGCAAAAACCAATTTAGTCTTCACTCTGTGTAAATAAGGGTACAGTTGGTTTACTTTTCGCGAAAGCGATACCAATTGGTGTTGCGTAATTGAGCAGCTGTTTCTTTTAGACTGATTTAGTTAAAAAATTGCTATCACCCACCTTGCCGATCACGGCCGATATAATTTGGCCAACCTGTAAGGGTCGGTATGCCGTTAAATCCCAATACGGTATAAATATGTAAGTCGCTCAAGACAATGGACAAAATTGATTAACCCTGATAATTTACAGCTATGAGAAAAATAACGTTGCCTTACTATCGGTTAATTTTTATTTGAATTTGCTCATATTGCTATCAGAGACGGACAATTGGTTTTTTGCATTTCCCGATCGAAACTTTGGAAATAATTTAAATTGAGGTCAGTCGCACTCATTTTATATACTCAGGTACCTAAAAAGTTACAACTTATAGTAATTTTATTACCTACAACTTAAGTGGTTTAGATACGGAAGATAAATGGCGGATCAGTTTTGACGATCCATTCAAAAATGATCTGCAGGTTTTCCAGGGCAAACAGCTTACAGAATCCCAGGATATATATTCCAACGTAAGTCTTAGCGACAGAGAGTTTAATATTTAAACTGCCATCAAGATTTTGTTGAAACAGCTTTTATACCTAATCATTATTCTATAGGTAAATCTTTTAGCGCTCGCCTTGAATTATAAATTAAAATCAGATCGCCCAGAATGTTTCTACCAAACGTTAGTACTACTTATTATAGTTAAATTTTGTGACCGAACTGCCAAAACCGATTCATAATATCTTTAAACTGTGGGCGACATGTGAGATGATTTTAGAACTTTATAAATTATTCATGAAGCAAGATGCCTGGGATCACATCTCGTTTGACATTTTTTGCATAAAAGGAAGGCAAAGAGATGAAGAAAGTCGACCGGTACAAGGGGTTTTTACCTGCCGTATAGGGAACTATGTATGCCGTATAATTATTTTTAATTATAGCAAATGAAATAAGTTAAAAAGAGAAAAACAACACAGAATTGTTTTAGTTATTATGATTATATATAAATATGGTAATAGCAAACGCAAGCAGGTTGCGAACCGCCCCCCCCAACCCCCCATTCATGTGCATCTTTTGTGTTCGAGCCGCTGGAATGTTAGTTTATGGTTGCGGTTTTACCTAAATCATACAACAATCGAATTCCAAGCAAAAGCAAATTAAATAAATCAAATTAAAATCCGTCTTTTGCTGTATTCGGCTTTCTTTATAATGTTTTACATAAAAAATAAATAAATATGTTTCATAAAAGTGACTCCAGTCACTTATCGGAGGAAATGCTGATCGACAGTTTAGTTTAAGAGGAATTGTAAATAAACAGTATAAAATCCAATTTAATTCAATCCATGCAAAGTAGAATCAAACAAAACATTTACTAAAATTTGACTTCAATTACTGGAAGTATCGGCTAATTACAGATAATAAAATTTTAAATTTAGTTGCTTTTGAGTAAGAGAGAGAATGTGTAATATGCGCTGTAAGAGTAATCGTTGGTGATTTATTAAATGGGTTAACACATTAAATAATATCATTAATAGAATAATAATAATATTATGTAATTTTTTAAGATGTCATCGACTGTTTTTATTTGAGTATTCATTAAACAAACTGGATTAATTTTTAACAGTACTGGTTTTTTTTTTAATACCGCAAAATATCTTATAATTTCACGATAAATAATTTATAATGCGGTTTACTAAAAAATAGTATTGATCAAATACTTTCCAAATGTGATGCTCGCGGCCATACTGACAATAAAAATATTTTAATAATACTCTTCCTTTATAGCGTTTCGTTTGCTAATATGATAACGAAATAATTTGACATTTACCCTATTTATTTGACACCGACGACTACTCATTGTTTATTATTAAAAATCTGATAATTAAATTTAAATTGTACAAAATTAAGCACAAATTTTAAATAAATTGTACATATTTTTGCTTGCAGCAAACGCAAGCTACGAACGTGAGCACAATTGCTGTTATGCGGTTATTGAAATAAAAACTACAATTGAATTTAAATATACCTCATCCAAGGTAAAAAGCGCGCTGGCGGTGGGGGCAGCGCAGTAGTCGACTTACCGGCCAAATTGGTAGTATGAGGTGAGGCGCGACGGTGGAGATTATGCGCGGTATCGGTCTGTGCCGCAGAGCTATTGGTTCATCAGTCGACCATTGCTTCTCGCATGGACTCTACGTCTCGTTACTCGCAAAGTACAGTCACGCATGTTTCTTTGCACGAGGGTTTTGCATAAAAAGGAAACAAAAAATAATGATAATGTTTATTGTTTCTTGAAGAGAGAAGCTGATAGCGGTGTAGTAATTAATTTAAAATATTGTATAAAAGGGTACGGGGCCAGTAACAAAGTTAGTTGGAATATTACCCCGGTGATGGAACTCGTGATTGAAAAGGTGAATTTAATGGGAGAGAGAGAATAGATTTTTTTTTTATAACAGAGTAAAAAATATAGAGATAAAAAGTATAAAAAATACAGAAAAAAATATCGTGTGATGAATGAACATTTTGTCATTCGCGTTGATGACGATGACTCTGATACTGATTTAAATGATAGTCAAGTGTTAACGACAATGACCATGAAGTTTTCTCTGCTAGCACCAATACCGCGTCGTTATCTGGATTTCATGTGATCCCCGATGATTTGATGGAAGCCTTAGCTTAAGTTTTTTTTATTAATTACCCATCATGATATGGAAATAAACACATTTTCTTCTGAAGTAACCATTTTTTTTATTTTATTGTAGTGCATCTATTATTCTACAATTCAATTAATTATTAAATTCATTTATTTCAGATCTCCATACATAATGATCCATATACAATATTATTAGTAAACACTCAGAGCTTATACACTAAAAGTTAGTACATCTAGGACACAACACACACACAAAAAACAAAAGATAAAACAATAATAAATAATACTACAATACATAACAATTCTTATTTTAAGCAATAGCGAAGCACTTTCGCGCGTGACAGTACCCATGCGCAGACGCATCCCCTCCACTGCCACTGAGCGTTTTTTTACCTTGGACGAGTTATATGATTATATACCTTGAAAAAAAAAAATAAGATCTAGTCTTTAAAAAGAATATTACAAGTCAAAACTTTATTTTCTAAAATCAGGTTCATATTCTTTGTAGGTATAAAAAGGTTTTTGCATCTTTGCCATAGGCGATCAAAATGTCACAGTAATGGAAACCTAAAATATATAAGATATAAAATATGTATTGTTATAAACCAGTGCTTATAAGCACAGCAGCTTGAAAGCTTTAAGATTGTGATAGTTATTTATTAGTAGAACAACTATATATAAAATTCTATAGAACGACATTATCGAATAATTAATTATAATTTACTTTTTAATTTTAAATAATCTTCGAAATTTATTAATTTACTAGTAAGTACTATAAATAAAAATTCTACAATGTAAATAATGAACATAGTATTTTATTGAAAATGGATCATTATTGTTATGTAAAGTTCAGTATGCTTTTAAAGTAGGTATATCAATAAAATTGATATCGTATTTTTCATGGAGCTTTTACCCAAAATCATGGAACACCTTTAAGTGACATTTAAATTGATTATTATGTGAAAAAATATTTGTCTTTAAAAGTTAATTGTTTCATTATTATAAAAATCTTTTATATTAATATTATAATGGAAGCTGGCGTTTTCAGAAAGTCCATCGCTTTTATATATAATAAAGTTTGAATCGTTTGGTTTTATTGTTAGAAAAACTTTTTGTTCTTTTGGTAGAAATAATGCCATCAAATTGTTAAGTGAAGAAATAAAACACTATTTGAAGAACTAGTTTTTTTCCTTAATTACTATTCTGATAACGTTTTTTTTACCAGTTCCAAGTAATCATTGTATAGATAGGCGGATTATCTGTTCATGGTAAAAACAAAAATTAGCACAAGTCGTTAGATTTGTTTTGTTTTATTTATTTAGAATCACAAACCAATCCTTTCTCTTTGTTTGTAGATTTAAAGACGTACGGTTAAATAAAATTGCATTAGGTCATAAATCAACCTCAAGACTGAACTATAAAAGAACCTCAAAGCTTGAAGTAAACGAGAAATATTTAAATGAAGGAATAAATTTCATGTTATGCAAATAAAGTAGGCAACTTTGTTGTAAAAAGCAGATTTTTCTATTATGGTTCTAACTACTCTAGTTGACTAGTAAGAATTTCTTCGGGTATTACTAATTTAATTTTTATTTTGCGCGTTATTAACTTGAAATGTGTACCCGCAATATAAACATTGCCCAACGAAGTTAAAGCAATTTAAATAGAGAATTACACAAACGCGATTCTTCCTATTCTGGATTCCCATACAATATGTATTTCTCACAACTGCAGTTTACTACATTCGTGATTCTACACAGCCGTTAGGCTGGACGCTTAATTTTACCTTTGAAGATCATGAACTCACTTTTGGTAGCGTTGTACTTCAAACCGTGCTGTTGTGTATACATCTGGCATGTATCAATTAGCTTTTTTTAGCCCTGATACTGATGGGCTCAGCAGCACCATGTCGTCCGCATAACTTATATTATTTACACAAACATTATCAATCCTACAGCCGGCATGAATGCTGTTAAGCCAATCAATCAGTTCATCCACATAAAAGATTAAATAATCTAGGCGAGGTTAGCCCCCCCTGCAATTCAGCACATATGGATCTGAATATTCTTTAGCCCACTTTACCACGTTTATCTGATTGCTATACCAGTGCGACATGATTCCTGTCACAGCCGGATTTATGCCTGTCTCCTTCAACTTTGACCTCAATATATCATACGACACGGTATCGAAAGCCTTAGAAAGATCTAAGAAACAGGCATAAATAGGCGTAGGTATTTCTTTTAACATAATAGCTTACTGTATGTTTTAAGGCTAATATTGCACTTTCAGTGGATAGTCCTTGACGGAAACCGAATTGAGCATCATGTAACTTAACATGAGGGTTCAAAAACGTGTCAAGAATCCTATCTAGTACCTTTGCGGTGACTGTTGCCAAAGAAATCGGCCTATAATTACTTTTATCCGCGAGATCTCCTGTAGAATTCTTAACAAGGGGAATGACCACAGTTTTCATCAAATCAGGAGGCAAATATGTGTGTCTCAAGCAGAACATGAACAGCATAGATAATAACCTCCCAATGTGTGAGCCTGCGTGCTGGAGGTGCTCAATGCTGAGCCCATCGTGCCCCGGAGACTTACCTCTTTTCATGTTAGCTATAGCTAGTCTAACGTCTTTAGCGGAGACTACAATTGACGCATCTGCCACATTGTACTCAGCATTGAGCCCCTCCCGCAAGGGTTGGTAGGTGGGCTCCACCTAAAAATGATCCTTGAAAATGTTAGCAACATCCTTGGGTTCACTAATGCCATCTACACTGGACTTGGTTTACAATTCATTTTTTTTAGTACTTTTCCAAAACTTACTAAACTGTTTAGTCGAATGTTGTGTTGCCAATATGTCAAATTTAATCTGCTCTTGATTATTTTGACAGAACTTAAGCCTAGACTTGAAGATTTTACGACTAGAGCACATCTTTTCGTAAATAGAACCGCTTTTGGGCTTCCCATGTAATACATATGTCAAAAAATCTAATCTAGCTTGCTTGATCTACATAGATATATTATTTTATTTTATTTCTCGTAGTTTCTATCAGCTTTTATAATGCAGTTTTTGATATTTTCTCTGCTTGGCCTGTCGGTTGACTGGTGGGGAATGCGATTGGGCATTAAGTCCGCCATTTGTTCTTTGTTTGAGCAATATTTAAATTATTAACATAATAGCTACGTGAGCGACACAGCAACGCGCAAAGATGAGTTGAAGTATCTGTATTAAGTATTATGTATCAATGTTTAAACAGTAATTGCTGTTGATCGTGATTTTTAAGTTCATTAATTTCCAACATTTTCAACACCATTTTTATTCTGACTGAATATAGTCAGCGCAGTTTATTAACCTCATTTTGTAGAATCGCAATTACACATAGATACTAAAGTTGTCTGTGTCATAGATCCACCTAATGGCATTTAAATAATGAATTATTTATGTGGCGCTAATTAGTTAGCATTATCGCTAGTGACAAATAACCCGTTTTCGGTATCCCCTTAGTTACATTTTTTGTCTAGATTGTGGGACAATGCCCTACCTTAAACTTCATTAACAGATAAGTAATAATGCTAAGTTGACGAGGCGGCTAGCCTAGTTGGGAGTGACCCTGCCTCCGAAGCTAGCGTCCCGGGTTCGATCCCCGGTACGGGCAAATATTTGTGTGACAAGCACGAATGTTTGTTCCTGAGTCTTGGATGTTTCCTATGTATTTAAGTATTTATTTCTCCATATAAGTATGTATATCGTCGTCTAGTACCCATAATACAAGCCTTCAGAGCTTATTTTGGAACTAGATCGATTTGTGTAAAAAAAATATGTCCCCTTACTTATTGTCCCCTGACTTATTAAGTAAACTGTTCATAGTATGACCTGTAACACCGCTGCCCTACCTTAACTTCAACTGCCTGTACTGGTCTGGTTCACTGTGTTCTGCGTGAAAAGAGGATGACAGCTATATTTTTTATATTGTGTAACTTTTTTTTATTAATTTAATTTTATTAAAACGAACCCATTCTAAACGAGCGCACCTGACTCTTATTGTGGAGTACTAACTATTTTAAAAAGTCCTATGTCTTGAGGTTGACAGTACTTTCCAATAAAAGATGAAAAAAAAATCATGCAAGTTCCCTACTGTAATTCTTTTGTACAAAAAAATCCAGTACGGTGTTCTCTGAATTTTCGGATTTTATGTCCTCGCCACTGGACTATACCATCGTAAGAACTTGAGTAACAAGGTAAGTGCCCACGTCTTTCCCGTGTCAGGGGTTAAGTAGAGCCCGGTAAAAGTTTGCTACTCAGTGTGTCTCGATCGAACTGGTCTAATACGAAAGGGAGAAACGATTCTCAGTCATGTTATTTTCTAATCTTAATCCTTAGTAGTCTCGTCAATCTCACGTTAACCTTTTTCTCCCTCGCTTATAATTCAGACCACATTGGGGTTGAAGGCTGCCCTAAGTGGTTAGTTATTATTCAAAAAGAATGTGTGAAACGTGTTTTATGAAATCAAGGCCAGAGACATGTTTGTTTCTATGAACAAGGCAGTGTTTTTCGTCTTTCTCAAAGTCATCTCATCACTGAGAATGGGCATTATTTATGCGAAATGTTATTTTGTTTTAAAATTGGTCTTTTTCCTTCCTTCCTCCTTTAGAGGAAAATGAATCTGCTCATAGTTTTTTGCGCATTGTTGCCCTTGCAGGCAGTAAGGAAGCAAATCAGGTCAGGGTTGACCCTCTGTTTGTAATTGTCATGCAGCCCGTTTGACTACTTATTTGTATTACCCACGCGTAGAAATGACTACTAACTACTCTTTATATTATACACTGTATATTAATTTGTTGATTGACTTGATTTGTCCTTACTTATATTATAATGCAAAAGTGTTTGTTTTTTGTTTCTCTTTGACGTCAAACAGGGGCAATGCAATGACTTGATATTAGGGTTCCTTACCTAATAGGTATTGTCTGTTTTTCATAGGTATGTACCGGACCCTCGGCGCGCGAGTCAGACTCGCACTTTACCGGTTTTTTTGCATAGCGATAGTTACAGGCCCAAGGAAGGACACAGCCTACTGTTTATTACGGAAACACGCACAGTTCCATATGGAATAGGGATAAACGAATTTCACGCGGACTAAGACGCGGGCAAACGCTAGTATACAATAATTTTGTAGTAATGCTCATCACGCGGCATTTTGGTATTTTATTACTATTATTACAGTATTTTTTCCCCGTCCGCTTTGCAGCGGCGACACACTGAACAAACCTGATGATAATTTAGCGGAAAATTATTTACTTCCGTAGCAGCTGTGATGGAGACATTTATATGCATATGTAGATGATTTATGTGTACTAATTCGCTTCACTCGATCATTTCAAAGGAGACGAGGCAAATGCGTTTAAGTAAGAATTTCACTTCGGTATTAAGTTCGCTATTTGTACACTCGTGTATTGTTCATAAAGTTTAAATAAATGAGGCAAACCATGCCGCGTCATGTTGCTTGAGTACCCCTTTTCTGGTCTTTTGCAGTAATACAGTACGCTCTATGGCGAATATTATAGTATACATAAAAGACATATTATTTACATTAAAAAGATCTTAAAGATAATAACACGATACGTAATCCTTTGCTGGCATTATAATTACTGTAAACCGCGCCAGGTATATAGGCTTGCTAAGCATACCTAACCACGAAAAGTAGTGCCAACAGAATACTGTTTGATTCATCCGTAGTATGACGTAGACGCTAAAGGGTCATACACACGTAAGAGCGCTTACTCACTACGCACTAAGAAACGAGAAGACGGGTTAAATCACGTTTTCTTCATACAGGCCAAAACTATGACACCCGATATGCGAATAAACTCCAAACAAATAAAGGCCTCAGGTTCCTTAACTATTCGGAACAGGAGAGGACAGTTCGGAACCTAAATGCAGGTATGACCCCTAAGGCGTATGACGATGTTGACATTTAAAATAAATAGGGGAAAGTCGGTTATATCGTACCACTTTTTTCTTTGGCCACGATATTTCATTTCCAAAGAGACTTACACATATGAATTAATATTTAAATTATAGTTTAATGTCTTGGCTATCACATATAAAAAAAATGGTTTCTTACAATGCAGTTAACGTAGACAAAAAAAAAACTTTTTTCAGAAGTCTGCTCACGGTACAATTTAGCCGACAAGTTGGTTAAATCGTACCACAGGTATTTTAAATCGTACCATGGATGTTTAAATCGTACCAGTAGTCTTAAAAACAATCTTAATTTAAATCAAAATATTTATTTTTCATGTCATATATGTCTATCTTCATTGTTCCACTCAAAATATTCCCGTTTATCGCCCAGGTCCGTCATCTGAAGAAAAAATAAAAGTGATAAAGTTATGCTGTTTTAACAGTCGGATAAGTCGTACCGGTACAATATATCGAATTGTACGTAGTACGATTTAGCGAACCATGTATTTAAAAAAAAAGGAACATACGGATACATAGCCTTTATAGTATGGCCAATACTGCTGTGCACCTCTCTGAGGTATGCGCGGCGAGGTGGGAGCGGGGGAAAAAAGAGCATGAGTTCACATGAGATCAATACACGTCGGACAAATCTTATATAATCGGAAATCTTATATATAATATTTTAGATACTACTATTTATTGTCCGTCTCGCCGCGCGCATACCTCAGAGAGGTGCACAGCAGTATTGGCCATACTATAAACTTAGAGACTCCACAAAAATAATGTAAAAAGCTGTTTAGTTTTGCACTCAAATACCGTAGATTTTGTTAGTAAAATTTACCTTTTCCGTGAGTACAAACCTTACCAATCAGCACGAAAATTTAGATCAAATTCCACAAAAAGTATTTTTTTTCACTAGCACACTAAGTTCTCAGCAGACGCCATCACGAAATGCTGCTAGCGTGAAAAATATGTGTTGGCTTGTGGGTAATCTAGAGGTGGTACGATTTAAATGCCGGTACGATTTCGCCGACTCTCCCCTAAATTGTTGTTAGTTTGTTTACTGAAAAACTACATTGTTATTCAAAGTTACCACGTTTGTCTGTTGTGCACGAGTTTCTTTGGTCTTCAGATTTTGTCCGGGTTTTCAGTAATGGATGGAAGTCTCCTAAGAAAAGTGTAAAGGGATAAGTCATAATACAATGATACTTACCTACTTATATCTATATTGAAAGTTTATTTATCTACACCCATATCATAAAACCTCCATAATGTAATCACAAACCGTAGGAAATGACCACCATTATGACAACCTGTACTGTAATGTTATTACAGTATCGTAATGGTCGTAACGATACAGATATGAGCTACAGGCCGACACGCCGCCGTCGCCGCAGCCGGCGGGGCCCCATCGTCGTCGTGTCGCCGTTTATAATATGGGTGTAGATAAAGTTATGTATGCAACTCTGCATAATTTCGCCTTAAAACACACGTGCGATCTTATTATGAAACTCGCAAAGCTCGTTTCATAAAACCGCACTAGTGTTTTAAGGCCTATCATTATGCAACCGTTGCATAAACTACTATTGAACTACTGTTCATGGTACCGGCAGTGCGAACTCCAGCCCTATGTCAGTCTCCACTACGCTGCACGCTAACACTACTGAATAATATTCTGCTCAGACTCCGGTCTGCATACTTTTTATAGCCCTCAATCCGGTTTCATAGGATCAGCCAGCAGGTGAAACTAGGAGCCGGGAGGTGAAAAGTGGAACTCTGCAGTGGCTACTAGTCAACCCTTTTAGTTCGGGTGTTTTGTTTATTTTGATGAGTTCAATATATTTCACATGGGTGTGATTATGGAGCTGGGAGATGGAAATATGAATTCTTCAGTGGCTACTTGTAAACCCCTCGAATTTGAGCTCTTTTACATTTTGTACTGAGTAGTGCATTACTGACAAAAGCGTGATTTTTAGATTTTTTAGGGTTCCGTACCTCAAAAGGATAAAACGGAACCCTTATAGGATCACTCGTTGGTCTGTATGTCTTTCCGTCTGTCCGTCCGTCCGTCCGTGCGTCCGTCCGTCCGTCCGTCTGTCTGTCTGTCTGTCTGTCTGTCACAGCCAATTTGCTCCGAAACTACTGGACTGATTGAGTTGAAATTTGGTACACATATAGACAGACAGACAGACAGACGGACAGACAGACAGACAGACAGACAGATAGACAGAAAGTAACGTATTTAAATTAATTTTAACTTTAGGGGGTAAAATAGAAAATTAAAAAAAATGTTTTACAGATCGTTGCGTATGCCATATCAAATGAAAGGGCTCGTTGTGAGGATCTTAGATATTTTTTTTTATCATTTTAATATAAATGGTTTTGAAGTTATTTAGGAAAATAGGCGAAAATTTTGTAGAAAATAGTTATTTACCTATTGATTGACTTAGGAAATTTAATATAATCACGAAACCCTCTCCACGCGAGTTTAACTCGCATTTGGCCGGTTTTTTAACTTTAATTTTTATTCATTGTTTAGTACTTATACGGAACTCACGGTGAGCGAGACAGACGCGCACTAGACCGCCGAACTCCACAACTCACAACAAAGTAAATCAGGTTGTTTTGTATTTATATAATGAGGGTTAAGAATAGAAAAGTACTATCTCTGAAAAATAATCGTATTTTTTCCTCTTACAAGGTAAAGAAATAGGAAATTGTATTAGGTACTTACGCTAACAAAGAGGAAGTACCTACGTTGAAATGAAACTGGTTCTTTTTTGGATTAATTTGCGATTATAATTCTAAACTATTTTCCGACGTTTACAGGTATTTTCAGGTCATAATCATCGACAGACTAATACATGGAAAGGCCTGTAACTTCAGAAAGTATTTCCAAACACGCAATAATAATCCACAAAGATAGTTTTATTTCAATGTATAACACTCTTGCAAAACCAAGAGTGAGGAGGAAAGAGAAAGTATACATAATAAAACATTGTTAACGTCAAACATTTTTTATTGATTTTATTTAAATATAGTATATATATTCTTTTGTATTGACGCAATCTACTATAAAATAAAAATATGTTACTTAATCATGTCATAATAATATATTTTTAAGTAAAAAATCATTGTCCGATAAATCTGTTATCCTGAGCTAAAGGAGACACCCACATGCCATTTTTGATCGCCACCATGAGGCACAGTTCTCTGAATTTCGTGCACAGTCAGCTCAGTCAGGTCAGCTCTAGATATCTGCGACAACCAGACCCGGACTGGACCATCGGGGAAGAATCTACTGGAGAACGTCACCTCACCTTCTCCGCAGAAAAGCTCAATGGAACTCGCGTCAACAAAGATTCTCATTCTCAACTGGCCGTCAGGTTTCCATGCCGTGCGACGAACACCGTCGCTGCCACCGCGGTCGAGCGTCACTTGCCCGTTCGCGGCGTCATACCTAATACTCACTTGTGCCGCATCTGTCCCAATGTATAGTTTGAGATCATTTGAATTATCTGCACGGATATTGATTTCGCCAGCTTTATTTTTTAAAGTATAAACTCGGCCATTAGATTCTCGCTCTGCAGATTGGCAACGATCTCCGGCTACAGGAGTTTCTTCTATTGGCTTCTGAATTAGATGACCATCAGCTGTCAGTTTTAATTCTCTAGCGATAGTCATAAGACCAGTGAAGCCATCATTGCGCTCTGGGTAATTCTGTTCCCACATATCAAACCATGCAATCATGATCCGGCGACCTTGAGAGTCAAGAATAGTTTGAGTAGCATAGAAATCGTGACCGTGATCGAGTTCCTGAAATTCGGTGGTAGGGGTAAATTTGTTAGTAGAATAGTCAAAATCACCGACGATGTAACCGGTCTGATACAGATTTTTATACTTATCGCCTTGAGCTTCTAAACCCTGAGGCGAGAAGAGCAGTACAAATTTACCATCAAGCTCAAAGAAATCAGGACATTCCCACATATAGCCAAGGGTACCATTTGATTGTCCGAGGATAGACTCTTCATTCCAATTAATCATGTCTCTGGAAGAATAGAGAAGAGCGCGGCCTAAACTATCATTGTTGAACGAGTTGCCCAAAACCATGTAGAAAGTACCTTCATGTTTCCAAACTTTAGGGTCACGGAAATTCGGCTGGCGATCTGTACCGTTGATAATTGGATTTATATCTAATTTCGTGACATTGACGCCATCCGTACTGATCGCTAAGATCTGATGCTGCTCATGATCAGGAGACTCATTAGGATGGTTAAGATTGCTCGTATAGAAAAGGAACATTGTCTCACTTTCCACTAAAGCGCTTCCAGAAAATACTCCATTCTGGTCGTACCACTGGTCTGGATACATTGCAATTGGAAGATGTTCCCAGTGGAAGAGGTCCTCGCTTTTAGCGTGACCCCAATGCGCGATGCCAGGCACTTGGCTGCTGTTGGGATTGTACTGGTAGAAGAGGTGATACTCGTTGTTGAAGATACAGAAGCCGTTGGGGTCGTTCATCCATCCATAAGGCGGGGCCAGATGATAGCGCGGGTAATAGCGATCTTCAACCTGATTCGTTTCATCCTGCCCATTTACCACCTTGTAACAAAAAAGGATAATTAGACAAATTTTAAATAATGTTTCCGCCATTTTAGCTCGGCGTTTTTAGACAATGCTGTGATGATAGTCGACCGAGAATGATTCAATTCTGTAGCGGTGACGATTTTATAGGAGGTGAGTCGTGTTGCAGCCCGTTAAATTTACATGAGTACAAGTGATCTGTTTCGGTTGAACGATTCAATAAAGGAAGCGTGGATGCCGTTTATGCGCTTGTGATAGTTATGTAAAGTGGTATAGATGTGTATTATAGAACACAAAGCATAATTATATCAGTTTAAACATAACAAGCAAATATTATCTATTGTTAGAATTAAAGAGCATAGCTTTGACCCACGGATATTATCCACTCAGTATTTATTTAAATATAATAAAATACTTATTTAACTAGGAAATATCGCCACACACACACAGCGAGTGAGAACCGTGTACGGTACTAGGGAAGTGGTATTATTTTTAAGGTCTAGTCAATGAAGGTTTTTACTTCTTATCTCTCATCTCTGGCTTATGAACAACTAGTAATGTCTAAAAAATGGCAGTTTTGTATTTGCTATAGTATCATTTGGTCAAGCGGGGTGATGGAGTTCACTGTTGGCTACATGGAACTCTTCAATAATTAATGACAGTTAACTGGTAATGATGACATTTCCTAATCACTGGTGCTAAACAACTTATTCTGGTTAGAACGCATCTGGTAAACCAGAATTGATGGCGAGGTTCGCAATAGAACTCCTTAATGGTCAACAGCAACAACAATTAACAATGGTCTGACAGAAATTATATTAAAAAGGTCGATGAGCAGTTGACATAACACTATCGTTATCTGGTGGTAGTGGATATAATAACCCTAGGTACGTTATTATATGTAATCATATTCACAAAAAAGTCAAAAAAAAAAAACTTTTTACAAAGAAAAAACCGACTAGCAAAACCCTTTGAAAATTAAGAGGTAATGACGGCTCTTCGTTCATAAATTAACTATAAATATCAAATACATTGTTAATTAACTGATACATTAAATATATCGAAGTCGGTGGCAAGTAAATTAGGTATAAGTACATCCCTCATACTGTGTTCATTAAAATTGACGCTGATTTCGATGCATTTCATGTATCATTTTATTAACGATATTATTTGATGTCTATTGTTAATTTACGAAAGTAGTCCTGACATTATTTCTTACTTTTCAAAGGGTTTTTTGGTTCGATTATTTTTGGTAAAAATAATTTTATGTTAGTAATAAACCGAGGTTAGAAATACATGACCGCATAAAACTGACTTAAAATAAATGATTAATTGACATTAAATTTAAATTGAATTCTATTATACACAAATTAAATTGAGATTCAGATTAAATACACTATCAAAAAATTAATAATAATATACCTGTCGAATTGAGAAACTTCTTCTTCGGCTTTTTTGACGTCGGTTAATTAAAATATAAACTCTTTACCAAACATATTCATATTTTTTTCCTTAAGCGATTGGAATAAAGTTGAATTTTGCTTGGATATTTTAATAGTCCACAGAAATGTTGAACAACCAATGTTTGTTAACGAGCAGAAATGGCAAATTAAACAAAAGCATCTTGTATTACAATGCTCTACAATATCGCTGCAAAATTAACTAGGTCATTATACTTGCCTTAATTATACGAAAATTCAAATGTAGCATTAATTTTTACGATTAACTTCCCAATGCGCAATGGGTCCACGTTGGGGCTACTGCCTGGTCCCTCTCACCTGGTGCCCAGTAGTGGGACCACGCGCGGTCGCAGCCTGAAATTTTTGGGGGGGTCACTAATAATAAAATATGTCGAGTAAATTAAACTTTATTTTTAGACTTGATTTTTCTATTTGACGTGTACGATTTGGGGGGGGGGGGTCATGTCCCCCGTGACCCTCCCCCCCCCCACCCTTCTGGGACCGCGCATGAGTGGGACGTACACAGGCTGATGACGATGAAATAATGCGAATTATTATTAGGTGACGTTAATACACTACCTATCTGTAATGAATGTATCGATTAGAATCAATTATTATGATTTGATGTTATTATGTTTGTAAGGAGTAATTTGTCACTGTTCCCTTCTTTTAATATCCCTGGCAAACAAACCAGGCAAACAGGTCGCCTGCGAGCAGTTCCTCGTCGCATGGCACTTGCTAAAAAGAACCCCCGAGTGATCGGCCCTACATATTACGAGCGTCTACCCGGAGATTTCAGACAAGAACTGGCTGACGAAACGTTTAGGCGCAAACTTAAGAACCTTTTATTGAATAATCCACTGTACTCAGTTACCGAGTACATGGAACTTAGACTGTAGATTTATTTATTTATTTGACATTGTTTTATTATTATTGTATTATTATTAATATCATTATAGTTTCTAATTTATATTTTGAAATGACGATCCTTCACGGAGATCCCTATCTTTTTCATTTGTGATTGTGACATTTAATATTAGTTAATTTTGGATTATAACTTTTTATTTGTATTTAATAACTGACGATCTCAATTTAATTTCATATATCTTGACATGTGTACAATTTATAATGTAATTTATATTGAGAAATAAATAAATCTAATCTAATCTAATCTATTAAGTAATTGTAAAATATTGTAGTGTGGGGATCATTGGGGGAGGCCTATGTCCAGCAGTGGATATCTCTCGGTTGAAATTTAAACATTATTGGCAATATTTCTATTCCTCCAAGCCTTTTAAACGAATACTAATCAATAAAAACACTCTAACAATCAATTAATCAATAACTACTTAAATAAACCGATAAATATTACAAACATTACCATTTCAGTGCTTCAGATTTCCACGCATGCGCTTTGCGAAGCTCGTTCGTTCCTCAAAAGCTACTATATGACCAGTCTTTGCAGAGCTTTCTTGGTGTGATATTGCTCGGAGAGTGCGAGCAT
This sequence comes from Tortricodes alternella, assembly GCA_947859335.1. Taxonomy (NCBI): domain Eukaryota; kingdom Metazoa; phylum Arthropoda; class Insecta; order Lepidoptera; family Tortricidae; genus Tortricodes; species Tortricodes alternella. The sequence goes on from OX401977.1 coordinate 12,862,660, forward strand.
TGCCGGAAAACTTTCGAGAGTGAAAAAGTTTTTGAAAGTGTTGTTTTTGACTTGTGCTCAAAAATCAAGGAAATAAGAAGTGTACATTATATTATAAAGTTATTAGAATGATAATAAGTGTTTAGCTAGGGTTAATAAGTGATACTGAATTATTTCGTTCATTGTTAGTGTAAGTGTGAAAGTAAAAAACTCAAGCGAGTATGATTATGAGGAATATTTCTTGAAACAGTAAGTTTTAGCATAATTTCAATATGTTTTTAGTTTATTTAACTAAACCAACATTTTTGCATTTAGTTAAATTCTGGAATAAATGTAAGCGTTCAATATTATTATCTTTACGTCTTGAAATTTATGGCTTGGCTCCATGCGGCTGAACTTTATAAGGATGATGACTATTACTTCGTTTCCTAAGTACCTAATCGACATGCAACTTCCAATTATGATTTATATCGATACTAGCTTCCGCCCGCGACGTCGTCCGCGTGGACACCCTAATGAACTAGCGGTATGAAATATACTTTACGACATATTCTCATACCTACCAAATATACATAAAAAAATCATAAAAATCGGTCGAGCTGTTTCGGAAGAGTGCGACCACAAACACCGTGACACGAGATTTTTATATATCAAATAAATCAAATAAATAAATCAGGGGACAGCCTTTACACAAATCGATCTAGTCCCAAAGTAAGCTCTAAAGGCTTGTGTTATGAGTACTAGACGACGATATAAATACTTATATAGACAAATAAATACTTAAATACATAGGAAACATCCAAGACTCAGGAACAAACATTCGTGCTCATCACACAAATATTTGCCCTTACTGGGGATCGAACCCGGGACGCTTGCGTCGGAGGCAGGGTCACTACCAACTAGGCTATCCGCGTCGTATATATATAGATTAATTCCAAGAAATTTTGATTCCATGGCAGTTTCAACGGGCTCGTTCTTTAACCTTATAATCTAAAGTCATTTTGATTTGTTCTACAACTTCTAAAATGTATTAGTTCAGTTTTATTATTTTATATAAGTTGTGAAGTTAATATGTTCCAACCAGTTCACTATTGTTGAGAGACTATTTTTTATCAGGCTATCTAAATTTTCTATTTTTTTACGCTGACATCTAAATAATAGTGTGAAATTATCAGCAAACACATTGAGATTGATTGGTATTAATTTAAGTAAAAAGTGGATATTATAAAAGAAACAAAGGTGGACCCAATGTGCTTCCCTCGGGAACACCATGTTTCAAGACAATGTTAGCAGATTTCAGGTTCGTTTTCGTTTGCGTTTTATGATCAAGAGCATTGATTACACGTAACCATCTTGATACGATTATCTTCATATCACATCTTCATATTCCATTGCATCTTGCGAAAGCGAATAGCCTCTCTGATGCAGCGTATTTGTGGGAGCCATAACAGTATCCTTAACGCATTTAGTGAGAGAGCGGACCCCCTAATCTGGGCACCTTGGTCGGCTACCCACATGCTTTCAGCGGCTTATAGACTTACATGTAAGATAGGTTTAAATTTCATTTTATTTCGTTCATTTTACATTTTTATTGCGTTTATTTTTATCCTATTTTAACAGTGTTTTATTTAATTTTGGAATTTCATTTGATAATTTTATTTTGTAATCAATAATTGTTTACTTTAATTATTTTATGGAAGTATAATTTAAATGCTATTTCTTTTTAAATTGTGTCGACTTATTTATAGACCTCTGAAATAAATAAGTAAGTATAATTATTATTATTTCATATCGTGGCCGTGTGGTAACCACCCTGAAATTTGTTAAAATAATGATGTTTGCGAAATGCGGGGAGGGCCATAATATTACTTTGTTAGCGATTATATCCTAGTAAAGGTGAACTTCCTTGTCTTTATTACGTATTAAGGTTATCTTTTTTTTTTCCTTATTCTAATGTGCATATTATCTGCTCGCTTCTCTTTTTAAATTCAACTTGTTTATTTTAATAATAATATAATTTTAATGATGAATGAATAATGATGTTTTAATATGATTAATATTTGCTTGCTTCAGGATATTGAGTAGCCAGTTATGATACTCGTATTGTTATTATGGATAAGCCTTATCATGGTTATCATTACATAACAAATTACACTTTTAAACAAGTCTAGGAAGCCAATTTGTAACGAGGCGCTATAGCAACTCATACAAAACTCCTTCAATACTGACAACTTCTTCTTCTTCCTTTAAATTTCTAGACCTTTCTAGGCCAGGATCTCTTGTGTAGTGATGATTAATTGTCCAAATCGATCTATTGATCTAAATTTTGAATTTGGAATAGAAAACAAATTAAAGGAAGAAAAAGAAGTTGTCAGTATTGAAAGAGATTTGTACGAGTCGCGATAGTGCCTCGTTACATTACCCAGTCGGCCCTCGCCTCTGTACAAATTTACCCACCTTTGCTAGATGTTTTGATTTTTAAATAAATATTTGGGTCGTTCTGATGCCAATGCAATACTACGGTACCTATCATCTAAACAAACTGATAATAAAGCCGGCAGGTGGGCAATGGAACCCTGTAATGGCTAATAACCGAATCGGAGTTTTCAGGTGATCTTGTCTGTCATGCCAGTAGAGTGTTATGGCCAAGCGTGGGGCCAAAAGCTTACGAGTAAGCCCTGAGTGCGACGAGCAACGAGTGAGTTCTAGCATGAGCCCACATTTTTTACTAGGTATCTGTTTATTTTCACATTGTTTTAAGCGACACGCGAATTTTATTCTAAGTTTTTCAGCATACCAAAATTTGATTTAACCTGGCTCTCATAATGGAGCTAGTATATTTAACTGGTTTTACAATCAATTATACATCAGCTTATGACATACATTTTTAATATTTTGGTTGTATTTTTGCTACCATAAGTAAAGTACTATCTTACTACCTATTTCTGCCGACAGCGGCCCTAACATGCATGCCAAAAAGATAAATTAGAACCGTTTATCTCTATGACTATCTCTTTCGTCGGCGCTAGTGTGAGAGAGACGCACTTAAGATAAACGGTTCTAATTTATCTTGGTGCCATGCATGTTAGGGCTGCTGAACGTCAATATTTTGCAGACTGTTTAAAATTATACCCTTTTTATTATATTCTAAACTAAATTAATATTTTAACGATTACAGTAGACTTTTCTTTATGTATACACGATTTTCGGGCCACAAAAATATCAGCAAAAAGGAGGATTATATCGTGCGGCCACAGCGCCTTTCTTAATAAAATAGCAATTAATCATCGCTTTGTAACTTTGTTACCAAGTTTTCCTCAGTGTGTGCCAAAGATTTAATCGATACTTGATAGATACAATATTCATCGCAAACCAAATGGCTAAGTGCTTATGCTGCTAAGATGAAAGACAGTGATTGGTACCACGGTCTTAACACCCACACTGGCTCAATTTAATGTTAATTCATAAATATTATATATTTACCTATATACCTACCTACTCGTGACATTAACATACCTAGCTAACTTTAGATTTAAGAATTAAAATTAATATAATAAATAATATTATAAAATCACTTTTCAATAAAAACCGGCCAAGTGTGAGTCAGACTCGCCCACGAAGGGTTCCGTACCATTATCTACAAAAACGGCAAAAAAATTACGTTTGTTGTACGGGAGCCCCCTTAAATATTTATTTTATTCTGCTTTTTTATTATTTGTTGTTATAGCAGCAACAGAAATACATCATCTGCATCACAACTATCACGGTTCATGAGGTACAGCCTGGTGACAGACGGACGGACGGACAGACGGACAAACGGGCAAACGGACAGCGGAGCCTTAGTAATAGGGTCCCGTTTTTACCCGTTGGGTACGAAACCCTAAAAAGTCTTATCAAGATTGTTTACATTATTTCTAATTCTAAAAAACGAAGTATTGATTAGACCGTGGAGACTGTCTACACCTCCATTTAGATTAATCGATTTAGATGTTTCTTTGTTTCAATTTTTATTTTTATTATTATGACCCTTAGAGACTTTATACATCTCTAAGTTACTTAACTTGTCCAGACGCGGAGACTATACATCTCCCTTATTAGTTATTTATTAGAATTAATTTGTACACAACACATTTTGTGTTAGTTTCTAGATAAAACTGTACTGCCAAAGTTGAAAAAAGACCTACTGCTGAGTTTCTTGCGGCGTTTCTTCTCAGCAGATGTCACCTTTCGAAGCGCTGGTAGATTCAGACATGTAAAAGAGCCCAGGTGGCCTACTTGCAAAATAAATATTTTCATTTTCATTTTCATTGCTATAGGAATTGGATATGGAGTGATATAGTCAAGTATGAGAAATTGCCAATTTACTGAATAACAAATGTTTCAGATGCTCCTTTCTTCTTACTTAGTAGGTAACGCATACTCTTTCTTTAGGATAACCATTATTTAATCTAATTAAAGTTATTTAATTAAACTCTCAAAGAGAAACTGAAAGCCAGTGATTCAAAATCTTGCAATTTTTATGAAATAAACAATTATAACCATTATTGATCAACTAATGGACCCGCCACAGCTTCGCCCGCGGTAATACAATCTTTATCACCTCTTTTCACCCTTTTAAGGATGGATTTCAAAAAATCCCTCCTTAGTGCACTTTTAAGGTACTCGAGGAATATCTCCTCAAAATTTCAAACCTCTAGGACCACCCGTTCAGGCTGTACGTTGGCTATAAGTGAGTCACGGTAGGTACTGTATTATATGTATTGATGATATAATTTTCTTAAATATATTTATTCCACAATAAATATTGAAATGCCGATCGTAATTTATCCTTCATTTTGTCTGAAATATAAGGGTTAGGACGAGTACAAATTGCCCATGAGGGTAAGCAGCTGTTATCGACATTTTTGAAATATCACCCTAATACGCTCACGTTAAATGTCACTCAGACTTGTAAATTTAATAGGTATGGTAAATCGCTGTGGTAAAAGCATTAAATATGTAACATTTAATTCGTATACAACTTCACAACCAGTCCCGATCCCGAGTACCTATGTTATGTTTGCGGATGCAACGAGCATTATAGTAAATTGGTAATTTATCGTAATTTTAACATTTTCAACTGCATCATCGCAACAATGAGAAACTAAATCATATATATATTATTTCTAAAAGGTACTTTTTGGAGGCGCTCAAGATCTCCGTTATTTCTTTACCAAAATTAATGATTTAAACGTCATTTTAAAGCTTATGTTCTCCGATTCGTCTTAAAGGAAATATTCTTATATTTCCTAAACAGATACCTAAAGTAAGAATCTTTTCTTACTTTAGGTACCGATTAGAGGTTAGGGGATTACGGGGGTTAGTCGATTCATCCTTACTTGTCTTATTTGGTAAACAAGTTTATAACCACAATATTTTTGCTATGTTTGGGTGAAACAGCTATTTTATCTTAAGTAAAGCAAATCTAGATGAAAAATTGGCAAAGTGATGTCCAAAATATTTTTTTATTAAATATTCACACAATAAGCCCTTTCATTTGATATGTCACACGATATAGTTTGCATAACTTTTTTTTTATTTACTAATTTACGGGGGGTAATTAATTGTTTTGCCATGTTTAAAATTAATTTAAGTTACGCGTCCGTGTTGCGGTCTCCAACTTACATATGTACCTATACCAAATTTCATCTCAATCGGTCGAGTAGTTTCAGAGAAAATTGGCTGTGACAGACGGACAGACAGACAGAGAGACACACGAGTGATCCTATAAGGGCCCCGTTTTTCCTTTTGAGGACCCTTAAAAATGATAAATTTTCATTATATTCTTATTTTTGTATCAATTTTCAATATCTATATTGTTAATATAATTAAACTCTATTAATAATAATAATCTGAACCTCTATTCAACCCCTGTAATTTATGTTATTATAAAATTTGATTTAAACAAGATCATTGGTTGATTAAAGATTTGTGAATTGTAATTTGTACTTACTTAACAATAACATTAACTTATAAGTTTTGTGCTTTCTACCAATAAAGAAACCAAATTAAACAGCACATAAATTGCTATGTTCATTTCTACCTACTCGCAGCACTATTGCAGGGGCTCATTTTTGGCCGTTTGGAATATTTCTTTGTATTTTTCATTCGCTGGTCAAGTTACTATAGTAAATTATGTCAATGCTTTAAAAACTGTTATCGTAAAGTCAACTGAACTTACTCTTATCAATACATTAAGGCTGAATTTTATATTACTAAATCACTAAAATGTTATCTGACCCAGCTTAAGGTTTAAGTTTTTTCAAACGATTGTATTATAAGAGCTTTTTCAAATTATTGACGATTTGTAACAGCAAAATACTCCGTTAAGATACATTTGTATTGACACGACTAGATACGTAATAAAAAAAAAACTTTTTTTTACAGGTTACCCACCGCAAAATGGACGGATCAAATGCAACTATGCTCAACATCAGCTCATATCTCCGCTCCCGAGAACTCGGAACGGGCGTTTTAACAGCGACGGACACAGTGCGCAACGCATCCGTTACGCGCCACGTCGCAAGCAACGCGTACGAATGGCGCTTCATACTGCCGCCGTATTTCCTCATATTCATGCTGTCCGTTTTGGGGAATTGCATGGTGATTGCAACACTCGCCAGTAACAAGAGAATGAGGACTGTCACCAACGTTTATTTACTAAATTTGGTAAGTACATTTTTATCTTATGCAAAGTGTATAACAAGTATAATAAAAACAGCGTTTTCTCGAGCGACTTTTGTAAACCTGGCAACGTCAGCGCCTTTAGCGGACGAGCGATCTTCACCAGGGCGTACCACCGTATAGGTGATCTGCCCACGGTGCGTCTACCAGTACGCGGTTGCCACTCAAAAACCTTTCGGTCCCATTTGGCTATCTATTTTACAAGTAACGACCACCCACGTAATACTGCTCTACTCGTAATGTGAGCATATTTTCGACATCGGCCAGATTAACAAAGATTAGTGAAAAAGCTATAACTCCACACCAAGTTTCAACTTCTTAGAGGGTCACCCCGAAGCAGTCTAAACTTTTGATCTACATGTCAGTCAGTCAGTGATAAAAATTGTCATTTTCGGACGTTATTATCTCATGAATGGTAAGAGGTTTATTATTGGAATTTTGGATTTAGCAATAAGAAGACAGTCTTACTAGACACGCAAAATTGCAAGTATGTCGGTGAATTAGATTTTAAGTTATAGGGGGGTCGAAAATTGCCCGAAATGGTTCGTGCAATATAACCTACGGCCGGTGAGTCGCGAACTTTGGCTAATACACCAAAGACATCATTGCGTAACTATGAACTTGTTATAATTAAAACTAGGTTTTCCCGCGACTACTTCCCCGTGGGATTCGTTTATCGCTATTCTGTTGGGTTTGCATTTTTCCGAGTTAAAAAGTCATATCGCTCCGTTGCTCTACTGCTGCCTGAAAGAAGGACAAACCAATAAACCGACAAACACATCTTTGCGTTTAAAGTATAAGTAGGATAGTAGGCAGTAGGACAATAGGATTAGTATAGTATAGGAAGGATACTAGGACGTGGGATAGTTGGGATAGTTGGGAAAGTAGGGAAGCGAACGTTCAATTATCCAATTTTTACTTTTAACTTAGTTTTGTGTTTTTGTCTACAGGCAATCTCCGATTTTCTGCTCGGGGTGTTCTGCCTGCCTTTCACTTTGGTTGGACAGATTTATCGACGGTTCCTCTTCGGAGCGACGCTGTGTAAATTAATACCTTTTTTGCAAGGTGAGTGAGTGCATTTTTATCTGAACAAGGCATCGTCTAAATCTATTAAGTCTGCAAGGATCCTCAATTCGTTTACACTCGTCAATGATCTGTCTGAAATTACTAAGTCAATCATTACGATTTAGCGCTACACATTATGCTTGTAGCAAACGGTACCCTGATTCTGCTTTGCAGCGAAAAATTGCGACGAATATAGACCAAGTAACTATCCTTATTACATAGTTCGTTACACAGGGCCTTAGAAATGGTTTTATTGACGTTGGCTATTAATTCATAATGATCAACCTTTACAAGGTTCTCGGTCTATCGTGCGAACACTAGGCTAGCACAAATTGCCTGTTAGTCGATTATTTATCGCCCTGCCCTGTCAAACTAGTTCAATACTACATTTTTCTTGCCAAGGACCCGGTAGCTAGATTCTCTGGTGCGTAGCGAGTTTCGCTACATCCCAAAAAGCTGCTAAAGCGCTAATGAAAGAGTTTTAAGGGACGCTCAGCGCGAAGCAAGAATCGCAGGCACGCATCGTAATTAAGATAGAGACAAAAGCGCATTTTTTACTACTCTTTTTTTACTCCACTTGCGAATTGCGGTAAACAATGCTCTTACGGTCAGGGAACACATCGTCAAGAAACCTGCACATTTAGGTAACAAAATGTGTAACCATGATCCAATTGGTCAGGTTCCCACGTCACAAGGGTTACGGAGGTCAGACGGCAGTCGCGCCACTGCAATAACCCGACCTGCCGAGCCTGGGATCATGGTCAAAGCGTACCCGGAATTAGAATCGGGAAAAGGCGCTAGGAAGAGAAGAGAAACTTCTAACATTTGTAGATTGTTGACCTGAAAACTTCTAGTCGCTTCGCTAGTTACAGTGTCGGTCGAACTCTCTTGTGTGACAAAACACTGTCAGGATTTCAATCGATAATAACTACGAGACCAATCATAATTATAGTTATATATACATTTTATGAAGATCTGTGCGTTTTGGTTGCGCCGTTGATTTGCCTGTGACTAAAAGTCACGTGCCTTTGACATCATCGTACAGGTGTGTACGCGAATGAGCGCGATTGTTACGAATAAGCTGTGTTAGTGTAGCGTGGCAAAGTATTTGTGGAGGTTGATTTGAACAACATTGTGAAGAGATCGCAGAACACTACAAGGACCTAAAGTGCGACAGTAAAAATATTCGCCGGAAATGTAAGTGAAAATTGGTATCCAATTGAAAATAAAATTATATAGATATATATAGCGTCTTATATCACTCGTACTATGCTCGGACTTATATAATACAGAAGTCAGAGGAAAACTCGCGTCAAAAGGAATGTAAATAAGCCTATAAATATCCAATGCCGAGAATCAACAACGCCAAAAAAAATGCACAATTTTCCCGAAATAAGTCTGAGGGGAGTGACTGATATTTTTTAAATGAATTCCATTCTTATTAAATTCCTAACTGAATCTGCTTTACGACAACATTCCATTTTATGTAAAACATACCACGTCTACAGCCATAAGTAACTTTATTAGAGCCTGGAACTCACATAAAGATCTCCTATTTAATGGATCAATACACCAGAAACCTTACTGGGTCGTATTATGAGCTCTTAATTCCAGACTGTTTCCACCGTAAACTAAGCTGCCTGGAAAATTCGTATTATACATACATACATAGCATCACGCCCGAAATCCCTAATGGGGTGGGCAGAGCCACAAGACTACTTGTGGCCACGTTCGATTAATTATTCCTAAGATGGTATGATGAACCGTATGGTGACAGGTGATCAGCCCATCGCCCAAACAGATAGTCCACCATGTTGGAGAGGAATCGTCCCTTAGTCGACTTTTACGACATGCCAGGATGATAAGCATCTGCACGCATTCTATGCAATTTCTTCACTCCCAGTGCAGCAGAGGAATAATTTGTATTATGAGCGCGGGAATGAGGCCAGCTTTAGCGCGCTGATAATACGAATTTTCAATGCAGCTCACTTTACGGAGGAAACTGCTTGGAATTAATAGCTCATAATAATGGACCCTGGCCGTTAATGTCACTGCTAGATGCACTATGGCCGACGGGCAGGAGCGGGATTTGGCATGGCGTCCTGGTATCATATCACATTTTAAGTTCGAATAAGAATGTTGTTGCTCGCTGGACACCCAGATGCCCCGCATCACACATGATACCTCAAGAGCTTAACAGATGGCATCGTGCTCTGCAGACCGAACCTTGAATGTATTGTCTCGAGACTACGCAGAAGCAGTGCACAGATTACTTAACTAAAGTTGGCACCTTCACAGTACCTACTTGAATAAATGTAACTACAGATGTAGTGCATAATTAGTTTCCATCGTGTTTTATCGGAAAAGTTCGTATCGTGCTCTCTCAATTAGGTTCAGCAGGCCCCCCAATTCTCGGTGCATTCGAGATAATCTCACAATCGAGATTAAACGTCAGTGCATACAGTCATTTGACACAACTGTATGAATCTGACGTTTAATCTCGCAATCGGCATTATTTCGAATGCATCGAGAATTGGGGGCCAGTACCCGTCATACCATGCTGTCATTTTTCATTTTGACATTTGACACTAAATAATAAAGTTTCATATTAATGAATATAAACATGTCACTCATTTAATACAATAATTAATTGACACTTCGGGTCCCGTCGTCTTCCGATTGAGATCCGAGTTTTACCGATGGAAACATATTATTCACTATATCTGTACGTAGACGAGAGACGACAGTGCAGGTCCAACACAGATATTAAACAAACGTGACTTTTATTGATTACATAAAACACGGGAACCCTTCCGTGCATGGCATAACACAAGACACAGAATTGGAGGCTATTATCTGTCAATTGAACGGAAGGGCTGATTAATAATAACATAACAAAATGACTATTACATGCTGTACGGCAAAGTTAGTAACCTACTCGTAAAATGCTATAACTTTTATATTATAGTTAAGACTATAATATTAAACCGTAACACGTTCTTATAAGGCAATATATAATAAAATGTATTTTAAAGAAATCTCATGTCCTACTTACACATCTTAAAAAATTAAAAGACTATTCATAACTGCCCATCATTACTACTTAATGTACTTTTGTATAGATGTCTGTTATTTGCATTAATATCAAAAATTTACCCATGCGGAAAGCACTTAAAATCTAATGAATTCATTCAATCTGATACTGTAAAATGAAGTAAGTATTGGTTTTATAAACAGTCTGAATACTGATCCAAAAAATGAGCGTTATTTGTTTTTTATCAAATACTACCCAGTTAAGGCGGTTAGCTATTGTTTCTTAGAAAGTTCGGAGGAGTCCTGCAACATCACAATGATACCTCCTCCAATATTACTTTGACTAGGTAAGTTAAAAAGGTGTATCATAGCGTGAACTTCTTCTGCCTGTGCAATGGCAGAGAGTTTTAATTTCGATGGTCGGAAACAGATTTCAGTCTTTCAATATTATCATTTTTTTAATGAAGAATTGGGCATGCGTTTGACCCTAGTCTCACCTGATGGAAAGCCAAGACAGCATAGGATAGAACACGCTTGCACGGCACGGCGCGTAGTTTATTCTATTTTGAGTTCGTCTTTAAAATTTAATTCAAAAGAGGTTTATCTTCACGCACTCAAATTATAAATGATGTTAGTATTCCAGACGATAATTCAAGGCAGCTAGAAGGTTTTATTCACAAACTGTCACGTCTAGATGGATTTATAACTCAAAAGCATTCGCACCTAATGTTTGTGCAATAGGTGCTATTAATTTCAAACAAATTTTGCTACTTAGGTTTTTTTATTTGGGTTATTTTCATGTCACATGCTTTAACTTTTGGACGGTGTATTGAAAAATAACGTGATTTTACACTGATCTTCAATTTGGATTACGAGCGATAAGCCCTTGCAGACGCAGTTGACTTCGCTCCCGCCTAAGCCTTCTGAACCTAACCTATCTGAATCGCTTCTGCTCCGACCCATTTTACTCGCTCGCTGCCATTCGATATTGCTAAAACACTTTAGGCAATATTTAATATACCTAGTATTTGATGAAACGTACCATCGGTCGTTAAAACATTTTACCAGTTATAGTGACACTGCACGTAAATCATAGATATTTTGATTCAAAAATATGATTATTCTTGGAATTATTGTTTAAATGTAATAATATATTTACTTAACCAGAAAATAATACATTGAACCAAAGAAAACAATTACTTCAAACAAGAATATATTCTTGGTTCAAGAAAATATATGTTCCGTTATATGGAAATCACGGATTGTCTTGACCAACGTTTGTTCGTTTGTTCGTGTATGGATTACTGCTGCCACCTGTGGGACGGCTCTGCCAAATATCAGCTTGACGCATTGAACTCAGTGGGCCGAATAGCTAGAAGACTCATAGGCGACGACTCGCTGTCAAAACCAAACTTCTAAGTTCGGAACATCGGCTTAAAATCGCTTGTTTTTCTGTATTTTACAAGGTGTATTATGGAGAGTGTGCCCAGGAACTACACGACGTCATCCCACCCTCCACTTTCTCCCACCGGTCTTCGCGACGCCGGGAGGGCTTCCATCGACATGTGGTTCAATTTGCATTGGTTCGCACGAAGTGGTTTGTTGCGTCATTCATTATTCGTACCTACAGCCAAGGAGTGGAACACTCTCCCTGCGTCTGTATTACTGAAATCATATAACCTTGGTGTTTTCAAGGTAAGAGTGAATAGGCATTTTCTGGGTAAGCGTGTACCGCCTTCGACCTTGTCGTCACTTAACATCAGGTGAGACTGGTATAAAATGCAAACCAATTTTTGAAAAAAAAAAACTTAGGCGATATTATCTTGATTCAAGACATCTTTTTTTTCAAACTTCAAACTTCTTTATTTCCATAGAATAGTCAAAAAATTGGTAATATACAGTAAGATAAACGAACTTATTCAGCTATTTACGTAGCATGTAAAAATTGAAACTTATCCAATAAATACATTTGTACATTATAATATAGCTTTTGGTGTAACAGTTTTGATAGGCTGTTTCGGAACATATTTCCATGAAGAGAAATGATTTTCGATATAATAAAAATTATGGGAACTGAAACGTACGTTGAACTAAAATTATAGAAAAGACGCTTCGGTGGAAGGATATGTCGATGTACAAATAAAATAATGAAGTAAAATTTGATGAGTGGCTTTTTGAGTAAATGGCTATTTAATGAAGTTCGAAGAATGATTTCTAAATGATTATAAAATTCTGCGAATTATGTTATGGGAAAAAATAATCGATAAAACGATAATTATGATGCCTGTTCAAAAAAGGACGAACAGACTTTAAAGAAAAACATAAGAAATAAGCTATTCTACAGTTCTGACTAGTCCAAAAAGGACGATTACGTTGCAAACCAAAACAGAGAACTTATTGTTTATCAAACAAAAGAAAAGCTATTATAAGTTCGAATCAAAAGTCTGAATATTGCATGGAAGAACAACTCGTTAAAGAAACTGCGTGGATTAGAGTGAATTCAAGAAAGAAAAGGAAATTAATACTTCACCCACACCCAACCACACGCACTCCCCTGGCTCACCAAGAAAAGCCAGCGATACAGATCTCTTTCAAGAGGACAGGAAATAGGCATTTCCTGAGGAATGCGTTCCACCTTTGGCCGCGTCAAAACTTTCGATCAAGTGAGGCTGTTGGACTAACTTAGCCCATTTATTTAAATTTTGATTTATGATAAATTAAATAAATAAAAACCCAAGAAAGCGCCAGCCTGAATAGTGGAAATATTCGAGATTATCAAAAATTCTTCGATCTCACCTGTGTAAATTTTTCCTCCCTCGGATTTCTTTTAAAAGTAAATATCAAAATTATTCATGATGGTCTCTAGGCTAATGACTTAAAATTGCAGTTTAAAAGTGGCTTTTTAAATACTAAAAATTATCTATATTCTATACGCTTGTCCTTTTTTCTTTCAAAATAAAAAAGCCTATGTTGAACTATATATAATAGATAATAGCTTAATTACGTAATTCTTAAAATCAAAGACCGTGTTTTATAGAACTATCCCCTTTAATGAGCATTATACTTTAAATATACGGTAAAGAATGGTCCGATTATTCAAATCGTGGGTACATCAAATATATTGAGGTCCCATCTCACCGAGTCCCAAACCAAATACATCATAAAAAACATTTCCGGACTGATTGACCAATAAACGCCTAGCCAAAACTAATAAAGTTAAAAACATAAAATTTGGCTAATCGCTTCCTTCTAGGCGTAGGGGATTTTTCGGAATTCAATGCCTGAGGAGTTGAAAGGTTGTATCAAAGTATTTATGAGACCTGAAATGTATTTTACCGATTGTCAATATTCAAAATGGGTGAAATTTGGGTTCAAAGTTGGTATGGGAAATACTGCAGGCGAAGCTGTGGCGGGGCCGCTATTTAGATTTAAAAAGTTATAAATAGGCGAACCAGACATATTTTTATTAGTTGTGATTTTAGGATACATTAGCATAGGGTCATAAAACTTGTTGCTTCTAGCGTCTGGAACGTTAATAGAAGCGTAAGAATCAAGACAAAAGAGTTAAGCGTGAAGCTGGAAAGGTAAGCTTCTTGCTCACAAAAACAGCTTAACTTTTTCATTGCCATGTTGAACTATATCCTACACTTTGTGTAGCGCTGCGCTTTGTAGCATAAACTCGGCATGTGGAAGTGTTAAAAAAGACTAACCTGTCGTACGCTTCTACTTATACAATGCTGAGTTTCTTGCGGCGTTTCTTCTCAGCAGCCCTAACATGCATGCCACAAAGATAAATTAGAACCGTTTATCTCTAAGTGCGTCTCTCTCACACCAGTGCCGACGAAAGAGATAGTCATAGAGATAAACGGTTCTAATTTATCTTAGTGGCATGCATGTTAGGGCCGCAGCAGATGTCACCTTTCGAGGCGCTGGTTGCTTCAGACATGTGAAAGAGCCCATGTGGCCTACTTGCAAAATAAATATTTTCATTTTCTTTCTAAAGGAGAATAAATAAAGATTCTGTTGTAATTATGCCTTTTTCTCGTCGTCTCTTTCCATCATGTAAGAAAACAATCAACCGATCACAAGCAAATACTCAGTTACAATTAAAAACACACCATTTCTACCATGTCAATGCTTGAAGGATTCCTTACAATCTGCGCCTCTATTCGGGAACGCTAAGTGATTCTGTAGCGATTCGTGAGCGAGATTTCTCATCTCGCTCTTACGCATTATGCGTCGTACGGAAGAGTGGGATGAGAAATCTCGCTTACGAATCGCTACGGAATCACTTAGCATTCCCGAATAGAGGCGCTGTCGTCTGATCACAGTTTTAGCATGTCACGTACAAGTCGTATTTTATTTATTAAAATTTAAAGAATCATTATTAAACACAAACAAAATGCTTATATTTACAAGAACACTAGTGGATAGAAGTTAGTCTTAATAAAGAGAAAATGTAAAGAGAGCAAAGGCAGCAAAAAAAGCCTAGACGCAATTGGCGAGAAACCGAGCCGCATGATGAGGCCTATTACACCCAACTCCTTAAGAGTGAAAACAGGCTAAGGACAGACCAAGTCTTGATAAGTACAAACCAGCATGCTTGCCGCTCGTGTATTAACACAAGACATTTCTAGTCTTTATTTAAAAAGTAAGTGCTTAGGTCTTTTTTACGGGTCTGCGAACAGTTAATTTATTATTTAAAAAAGACAATCTTCGTGTTCAATCAACCGCAATAAAACTACAGTTGGCCTTGTAGCCCAACGATGGATGTTACGAGTATCTACTCAGGAGACTCGAAAGAAAAGTGGAAATAATTTATAATAGCCGTTTTCGGGAAACGGAAGCATTATAGGATCACTCTGATATCTGTCTGTGTGTCTTTCTGTCCGTCAGCCACAGCTTAATTTCTCCGAATCTATTTGTATTGAAAAAGATGAAATGTACATAATATAGAAATAGGTGACCCAAACATGGAAGTATAAACATAATACACGAATTATGATTTAAGGATGCTCTAATTGATAACTTTTTATATAAGTGGCGTTGGAAGCTTTAACCTTTTGACCGCCAAGCATGACTTAGAAGTAACACGAATTTCAATTTTAAGTCAAGGTAATGAAGGACTTTTTTACCCTGTATCCGCTGACTGCTGCAGCCAACTGCGGCGGTCAAAAGGTTAAATAGTTCATGATATGGTGCTTTTACACGTTGAATTGTTCCAGCGGTGTCGGTGTCGGTGGACGTGTGGACGCTGGTGGCGATCTCGCTGGAGCGGTACTTCGCGATCTGCCGGCCGCTCAAGTCGCGCAAGTGGCAGACGCAGTGCCACGCGTACAAGATGATCGCCACGGTGTGGCTGCTGTCGGTCGCGCTCAACTCGCCCATACTCATCGCCTCTAATCTGCAGCCTATGAGGGGAAATGGTAAAAATGCCTTTTCACACTATTTCACACTCTTAGAGTGGGTTGTTTCAAAAATGTAGACTATTTCCTTCCGCAGGTGGACTGAAACTATATCTACTTATACCATATTTCATTAAAATCGGTTCAGTGTTTTAGCTGTTAATAGCGCATATACCTAAAAAGACATCAACGAGTTCATTACTCCCGTAAATCAATTGTTCAGTCCCTATTTCACAAATTTAGGGGTTGATTTTCTGGAAAAAATATTACCTATGTCCTTCCCTAGGACTAATACTATCTCCGTACCAAATTTTATCAAAATTGATTCAGCGGCTAAACCGTGCAAACAGACAGACAGACAGATAGACAGAGTTACTGTCGGATTTACTATAAATATAGAAAGTGGATTTATATTATTTTTTTAACTATCTTTAAATTTAATTTCACACATCGTCGGCCTAAATAGCAAACCTCGTAACTCCATTTTTTTTTAAATCATATTTTGACACTTTTAGATAGTACTATTTAGTTTAGTTTACGTTTAAAAAGCAAAATAGAAAACCTCGCAACTCCCGACCGCTATTTTGTAAATGGAATACCTCGTTTCTCCCCCCGTCACTCCCTTCAAAATTTGGAGTTACGAGTTTTTCTAGAAAATTTTAGAAATCTAATCGGGAGTTAAGAGTTTTGCTTTAAAAAAAATTACGGATTTTGATAGCAAAACTCTTATCTTCCAATTAGCTTTGTAAAAATTTTTTGAAAAACTCGTAACTCTCCAGGTAATCCGTAATTTTCCAGGTTCAGGTGATAAAAAAAAAATTGTCAAAAAAATACAAAGCAAGTCTTCGTGCAAAATTTTTGTTAATGAAGTTTTTTGTGCCTCCTGTAAAATTTGGTCAGATTGGGTTACGGGGTTTGCGATTTAGGCCGCCGACATGTATCATTTGCCTTTTACAGAATGTTAATTGGTCACAAGCTTTTTTAAGTTATATGTAAATAATTCACAGATAAATGAATTTTAGGTACAGATAGGTTATTCGTCACACAACCATGAGCAGGGCAGAAGTAACTATTATTTGACGACACGTTTGGCCTAGTGGGTAGTGACTCTGCTTCCGAAGCCAGCGGTCCCGGGTTCGATTCCCGGTAAGGGCAAATATTTGTGTGATGAGCACGAATGTTTGTTCCTGAGTCTTGGATGTTTCTTATGTATTTAAGTATTTGTTTATCTATATAAGTATGTATATCGTCGTCTAGTACCCATAACACAAGCCTTTAGAGCTTACTTTGGGGCTAGATTGATTTGTGTAAAGATTGTCCCTGATTTATTATATATTATATGTATTATTATTATCTAATCTGTGACGAGGCGTGAGCTTTACTACGTAGTACCTATGTTATTTATTCTGTGGCTTTACGGAAGTCTTAGAATTCATTTTCGGTAGAAAAAATTGTCCGATTGAAATATAGGAACTAATTCACCGGAATAAAGCGCGCTCGTCGAAAGCGCGCGAGCGCGTGGTGCATACATATCGGGGAGTGAGGGCGGGTTGTTTAGTTTTGTGAGAAAGATACTTAGCTAGACAAACATACATACATAAAGACCTAACTACGTACTTATACACTACAATAATGCCACCTACGTGACTGAACAACGCAATCACGTACGCGATATAGAATAAGAATAGTATTCCATACAAATGAAACTGCGGACCGCAGCTAGTTGACTATATTTATAACCGACTTCAAAAAAACCGAAGGAGGAGGTTTTCAATTCGACGGGTATGTTTGTTTTTATTTTACGTTCAAGCAGCTTCTCTTACTCATAATCACTTTACTACTGAGATATTATAAACTACTTGATTCACGTGTATGCAAAGAAGCAAGAATCCAAATGTACTCTCATTTAACAAGGGCATAATATTTTTTTAATAGTGTAGTACAGCAGGTCCATAACATAGGTAATATAACTTGTGGACAACCCCATTTTATTTATTACTCCTGTTAAAATGTAAGAGCCACTTATCGCTCTGATGGATACGATTTATTATCACGCAAACGACCAATAATTCTTATCACGTAGGCCTTTATTTATTTTTTATTAACGAACCAACGAACATCTCTTTAGAACATCCATCAGAGATACAGAAGGTAAATCCCTGAAGAATAAAGGCCATCCGTGTGAATCTCTAACGATCGCAGCGGCTGATCAGCGATGAGGGACACATTCAAATTTAGACCGAATGACTGTATCCTTACAGTCTCAATTAAAAGTTTCATTTTTCAGCTGATCAGCCGCCGCTGCGCACGTAAGTCACATCAGATTCATTGTGATATCTCAACATCTTGACAGTAGAGGCTTTTGTAAGAAAGGTTCGTTTTAGATACGCGATTAAATTACATTCTAGATTAGGGTATAGGGGTTTCGTCTTGAACAATACATGCCTGGTAAAATATTAACCATTAATGTAAGGAGAATAAGGTTTATTTTCAAAATTATGTGAAGGCATTGTATAGTTTTATCTACCTACATACAAATGACAATATACAAGTAGACAACAAGCGGTTATTTTTACTGCGTAAGATTTGTGGAATTAATTTATTGAGTCGTATATCGTTTGCAAAGTAGGTATCAAAGGATATGTTAATCAATTTGCATTGGCAGTTAAACTGATTCGGACAAAATTTCTCTCAAAATTCTCAAGGCACTGACATGACCTAAATCGGCTTTACTTAAACAATTTTTAAACAAAAACTATTTATTTAGAAAAGCGAAAAAAATATAATATGTTCATATTCTTTATATTATTGAAAACCTGAGTATTTCAAAAACACGATTTGATGAAATCGATACAAAATAAAAAAATCGTGAAGTTACGTCTGAATTCCTCTTTAAACAGTTCTATGTCTTCATTTTTTTAACTTATGGGCATATAATTAATAACACTATTACATCACGCCCATACTAAAAACTTGACTAATTTTTTTTTTACGTGTTGTGTGTTTTGTTTTTGATTTTCCCCATAAATAACCGCACAATGCTTCTCTTCTCGTTCACTCCGCTGCAAACAGACAGTGACCGATCACTCAAGGTTTGGCACGCAAGCATTGGCTCTTGTGAGCGTCTTAAGATTTTTTATTGGAATATTTTTTGTTCTAGCCTACAAATGCCGCGAGATATGGCCGAGCTTGGAGCTGGAGCGAACGTTCAACCTGGGTCTGGACGCTGCGCTGCTCCTCATCCCGATCTTCGTAATGTCCTTCGCCTACTCCCTGATCGTGTCGAAGCTCTGGAGGGGTATGCGCCACGAGATCCAACACAATTTCAACTGGCAAAGGCAATGTAAGTTCATGAAAATGGCAACATCACGATCAACTTGGTTGCCACCAGTGATTAAAAATAAATACATTCTTATATTTTGGATAAATCAAGATGTTACAAGAGTTTTTATTTTATTATATTATATTCGGGTACAAATTATACAATACCACTTAATAAATAATAATACATTTAGAATACACTTTGTTCTCACTGCCTTCCACTACCATTACTTAATAAACTGTCAAAAAGGACATCTTGCGGTGAATATTAATGCGATCACGTAGCAAAATTATTTGCATTACTTTAAAATATATGTAAAAAATAGAGTCAGTGGCCTTGAGGATGCCGACTCGTGATCGTACACTGGGTTCGAATCCAAGCGGTTGTCATGTACCAATGAGATTTTCCTTATAAAATTTTTCATTACCTACCTGCGAAATGCGGTAACCTGCACCTTTGAAAGTATGTATGTGGGTATGTTATCTTTATTTAAAAAAAAAATGAAAAACCGAAATTGACGAATAAACTGAATGCTTCGAAAATATTTTCATAATTCCGTGTCACAGTTTTAAACTATTTTATACCCTTACCTCAGAGTTTAACTTATTCCCCAGGGCCAACCATGTCAGCGTTTGGGTTAAATTTAAACGAATTTTAAAGTTTTATTTTGCTAGGTTAGTTTATCCCTGCGTTAACCTTGCATGGCCCGCAGGACTCGGTATTTAGCCACAACCTATTCAATCCCCTTTTAAGCGAGGCTACGGAAGGAGACAACCACAAACCCAACGGAAACCCGTTCCACAATTTAACAGGCTTTACGTAACTGAATGTGTAACCGTGATCCAATTAGTCCGGTTCCCCTGTCACAAGGGTTACGGAGGTTGGATGGTAGTCGCTCCACTTGTGACCCGACCAACAAAGTTAAGTTTGGGATCATGGTCAAAAGCGTACCCCTAATTAGAAACGGAAAAATACTTACCAAGGTTTAATTTTATGCAGATTGATTTTGAGATACGAATTATTGTCAAAGTAGTAACAATTTGTATTTCAACGATTCTCAAAAGTAACGTTTTTACGAACAAATAAATAAAATTGAAATATTTATTTTTGCACACATGACCTAGCAATGTGGAAAAAAAAATCTAGGAAACTCCTATTTTTTTCCTCTGCTGCACTGGCAGTGAAGAAATAGCATAGAATGCGTGCAGATGCTTATCATCCTGGCATGTCGTAAAAATCGACTAAGGGACGGATCCTCTCCAACATGGTGGACTATCTGTATGGGCGATGGGCTGATCACCTGTCACCATACGGTTCATCATTCTATCTTAGGACTAATTAGTCGAACGTGGCCACAAGTAGTCTTGTGGCTCTGCACACCCCATTAGGGATTTCAGGCGTGATGCTATGTATGTATGTATGTATGTGTCCTATTTTCTTTCTGGAACAGTTAGACCATCACAACAGTTTGAAAAATAGGTTTATTATAAAGTTACCTTTGAGTATATTTAGTCCTGTTTAACATACTGTAATTTAATTTTCTATAAATTCACATTGACCATACAAATGCCATATTAATCGTATCGTATCGTATCGTAGCCTCGCTTAATCAATCAAAATCTATACCCTTTGACATTAAATTATTAAACTATGCACAATAAACGTCAGACCTATTCCAAACTATCGTTTTTAATTTAAACTATCGATTCCAATATAGTAGGTAGATTAAAAAACAAGGTGTTTCGTATAGTATATCGTGTAGTTATTTTCTTTTGAACGCGAGAGCAAACCCTACATCAAGCAATAAGCCAGCAGTCACAATCTTCATCGTTTGTCAGTATAGCTCAAATAGATTGGTCTGTTTATTTGTAACAAAGAATAAACCTTTATTAAACAAGTCATTCAGTATTGTTCGTCTTCCAATTTCCCCTTGAATTTCCTTTTGACTGAACTTCAGGGATATCATCAATCATTCATATTTGTGAATGCAAAGGTGTCAAAGGTTGGTTTGAACCTTATTATTCCGTCAACGATTCTTTAACATCAATGAAAATATTTTCGTTTCAAGTTTAACAATAACCCGATTTTGGAAGCAAATATTTGCACGAACTCTGATTCTCTGTTTGCTGAGATAACATTTTAGATACGCACGTTCGCCGAATGCGATGAAACAAGTTGGTTTTTAACAGGAAACACGCTCGTTAAGCATAATTAAATTTATTCAGTGGTTTTCTCAAAAGTTCTTTCAACGCTCATTTGCTCGTTTTCCGGAAGAAATTCTTGTGGATTTGATCCAATAGGGCCTCATTAATATATAAAACTGCTAGACCAGTGAATCATCCGTCACCGATATTTCATGTGTAGGCTGTGTGTAGGTAAATTGGTACCATGTCGTTTAAAATTTGGTAGGAATCCCATGACAATGTAAAGTCTTTAATAATGTGAATCATAAAAAGCTTGTCTGTTGAACATAAATATTATTAAAGGTGACGATTACTTCACCAAAAAACCTTTGACCAAATGTATCATTTAACATTTTTTTATTTCGCAAACTTCTTATTTTTCAGGATATATTAGGTACTCCAAAAGGTAAGTTAAGTTAGGTTAGATTTATAAGAATCCTGAGTTAGGTTTTAGTACGAAATAACAAGTTTGTTTAGTGGAAATTTGTAAAGACTAGCTGACCCGTGCGAATTTTCGCACAGTATCGTTATCCAACACCGGATAGTAATAATAACAATATAATACATGAGAATAAGTAATTGCAAGTATTATTAGTAAAAGATATTTTATTTTTGAGAGATAATACACATTGTAGGTCAGTACCTAGCCAACCCGACGCGCAGCGCCATCTGTTGACATTAGTCTATGTGCAAATAGCCATCACATACGTAGTATCTTCTAAGTAGTCTGTGGCCATCACACATTTTAGACAGTCAGTTAAACAAACTGTCAATGTTTTTTATTTATTTTTTAACGAAAACGTTAATTTTAATCTATTTGTGTATTTTTGTGACAAAGCGTCGAACTAGCTTTAAAATGACGTTTAAGTCATTAATTTTGGTAAAGATTTAACGGAGATACGAGTATATATGATAATACATTCGCAAAACGTTGAGTTGCCAATCGTTAGGTAGTAAATATTTTTTAACTCATACTCTTATTTCTAGAGACCTCCATAATTCTTAAATCAGGAGGTCAGATAGCAGTCGATCTGCCAAATGGATCATGGCAAGCGTGCCCCAAAAATCAAAAACGGGTAAAAGCGCTAGGAAGCAGATTTCTGATTATTTATTTGTATAGGTATAATATTACATGAAAGGACAGGAGTGTTCAGTCAATCCCCATCTATTCAAAACTTTATACAACTGCTAAATAATTGACGAAGGAACAGTAAAACACAGTTTCGTTTTATAAATTTGATAATTAGATCAAAAAACTTTGAATATTATTTGAACCTGATGCTTAATACAGATTTTATATGTTTGAATTTGTAATGAAATATCTTTGCTGTTATTTCAAAAATAACTAAAATCAGAGTCCAATATTGAATTAGCGCTTGTATGAACAAATCCGGGCAAAATTATATCCGTACAAACGGGTAAGTACGTTTTGATTTTTACATAAATCTACTCATCAAGTTTCTTCAAAAATTATAGTCCACTATTCGAACTTAATTACGTTTATACTGTCATATAAATAATGTCAAGGAGACGGTTCTGCGAGACAGATACGATACTAAGGATGAAAAATACCCATTCCTCGGTTCTGTACACCTAAGCATGAAACCTAAATTTAAAAAAAAATGAAATTCTCAAATGATCCTTTCCTGATATCCTTGCACCACATTGCCAAAAAATTATACTTTTCTCTATCAAATTCACTTCTGCTGGTGCAAGGACGAAGGATCCATCTTAAAATTTACTGGTGCAAATATTACCAAAAGGTACCTAAAATATGAGTGAGCAATTCGACTAAAGTGGCTACTCATAATGAATGACAGTTTTTTGGCAGCTTTGATTCGAAGCGCTCAATCTTCTATCTTTCTGCAATATTGAACGGTATTTTTTCAATTGGAGATTCACAGCATCTTATTATTTTTAGAATGAAGAAATATTTTTGTACCTATAATTGTCAATTATTTTTGGCAGTACCGCTCTACCCAGCCTATGATGGATGGTCTTTGCATGGTTTTCATTAGCGATTTCGTGTTTTGAGTTGGAAACTATAGAAGTCTATGCGATAGAGTTGGTAACTAGAGTGTAGGAATATTCCTAATTATGCTGTTCTTCATTAGTAACATTGTCACTTTTAGTAAAGTGTTACCTACACATTTAGTTAGGGAGCCGGGTGCCATTTTGGTATATGATTTGTTCGTCTTTCATATTGATAGGTATGAAAGTTTATGTCAATACAAATCGATTTGGCCCAGTAAATGAAAGTCGTATGTCACTGCGTTTTTAAATTATAACTTAAAAAAATTGTACATAAAATGATCAGCGACCTAGATGTCTGCCAACTTTTTTTTTCTATACTGGGAGTCCTAATGAATCGAATGGACGCAACGAGAACGGCGAACAAATGATTTATTATAGCTTTTATCATTTGCATTTTTGCAACTACGTCCCTTTATAAAACAGAGCCCGCGCGTCTGCCTCTTCGATTTTGATGATGATTCTGACCATCAGTCCAAGAGGCAGACGCGAACAAATGATTTAGCAAACCGTTTTTTTTTTAAATTTCCATTGAAAACGCAGCGCTACCATGGTGGCAGACTATTTTTCTGTGGTTCTTTACATTCTCATTAATCGAACAATTCAGGTCTGCCAAGCGAACAAATCATACAGAAATTTTGGCACCCAGCTCCCTAGCTAATTGGTCGGGGCACAAGGGGGCGTGGTTGGTGGTTGGAGCAAATTGCTCGTAGAAGAGATAGATGGCTGGCTCGTAGAAGAGATAGATGGCCGAAGAGTACGGAAGGTGTAGCGTGGCCTCACCCTCAAAGTGGTGAAGATTCCGCTATGCAAGCAGCAGCAGAATCGATCGTTATGGTGATCATTGAGGGCGGCCTATGTCCAGCACTGGACGTGTTTCGGTTGAAATCATGACGACGAGGTAACCTAACTAAGAGCAAGTTTTATTGTTATTAATGAAGTAGGTCATAGGAATAGAAAAGGATAACAAGATGAAAGTCTTGACGCGGACAAGACTTCGCAACACTCGTTTAATTCTCACAATTAACTACCATTCCTTTTACGTTTATATCTGACCCAATTAATTTTACCGATACTCTCATCATTGGTTCTAATGCGATCAAATCAAACTCAGTCCCTTTTAAAGTGAGCATCGACTTGCAAACAAATTTTATTATAAAATTCTGAAAACTCATTAAATATTTGCCAATTTTTGTACATTTTTCTTCGGTCACTGCCCGCGATTTGGCGTAAAATTTGCTCATCGTCGTTTCATTGAATATATATTTACCAATTTTGTTATAATTTCTATCGGGTTATTGTCTGCGATTCAACGTAATTTTATTTAGTGCCGTTTTTCCGGAAATGCTCTCGGGATAAAATATAATTTTCTTGTCCATCTCTGGGTAGGACAATTTATTTCATTAAATTGGTTAAAGGCTTATACGTAGGCTGACATCTTCCTAAATTAATCACTTACGAGAAGGACGCCGCAATACGTTGGAATGAGATGGAGATATCTCCATACGTATCGAACGTATCGCGGCGTCCCTCTCGTAAGTGACTAATTTAGGAAGGTGGTGAAGCCTTTGATATGGATTAGCAGTCGTAACGTAACATACGACATATGCCTTATTTACGCACAGAGTCAGAGGACCCGACTCTGCTTTCACGTTAAATAAAATGTATGTCTTTTTTTAGTCGCTCGATGGCATCACGGCAGAATCAATTTCCTGTTTCCTTTTTTTAGAGGTCATGTAATCGGATTTAAGGTTTTTTCATAATAAATATCTTTTAATTTTACGGCCTTCTTACCATATTGATCGAATATGCTTTGAAAATTATATTAACATAGGCATCAAATTAAAATTTACAGTCATTAAGGAATGTAAAAAGGGGTTGAAATAATCTTAATAGATTTTAGACCATCGTCCCAGAGATAAAATCATAATAATTATTACGCGTACTGGAATAGTGAAATGTCTGAGTCTGACGAGCCAAGTAGGAAGCGTTTGGGAGCTTTCCACAACAAGACAGTGGCAATATTGTTACACTTTATGCTATTGTAGTAAAACCTTCAGTATCTCTAAAATCTTTTAACCAGCAAACTAGGTTTTGAGTTGACATTCGCAGGAGCCATTACGATTTTGAAAGATGCATATCTGATGGGAGTCACTGTGTCCAAAACCAACCAGTTGTTTCGTTGCAGTATCAGAGAAGTCAAATGGAAAAGGCAGTCAGCTAATACCAACCACCACGATTATGAGGGGTCACTCCATGGAGCTGTGCTGCAAAACCAGCTGCATGGCGAAGAAAAAGGTAAAATAAATAAAGAAATAACGTCTCTCAATGGCCAAAGCTAGAATGACATGTATCGTGAGCGTCGGTCCGTGAAGAACAGACGACACAAACGACACACACAGACATACAAAATCAGACCCCAAGGCAAATGCAACTAATGAATGATGTTTCAAGATAAAAGACCGCTCTATCTTATTCTTTATTTATTTAGTTTTAACATGGGTACTGCTTATGATACAAAGGTTAATTTTATTGTCATCAAGACGTTTCTAATTTTCATAATCTCTAACGTGGTCAGCGTTGCGTCAACAACGAGAGACAAATTATTTAGGGCTTTGTACTTACAATCTAAATTAAAAGTATCGCTTGTCGCTGACGCAGCGCTGTAAGTGTTAGAAAATCGCACAACTGTGGTGTGGTGGAGAAACGAAACTATTAATTTAGACTATAAGAATAACGTTACTCGGTCTAAATTTGAACGTGTACTTCATGGCTGATCAGCCGCTACGCTAGAGAATAACAAGGCTGAAATGCGAGGGGATATTAAAGTTTCCATAAATAAACCCGGCAATGTGAGATTTTTTCAAAGCCGCTTTTTCTCGTCGTCGTGCCTGCGGTAAGTTTAGGCAGCTTAAAGGCTTGAAAAGTTATTTTGTTTTTAAATTGCTTCCTTAGTAGGACAATCAATGAGGAGTTTGTACCTATAGTATTTCAATAATCTAGAATTTGGCAATTGGCACATCTGGATTATTTGATAACATTCTCTGTCCCTACTTATATTGTACTTTTTTTGTGACAAATCTAAGACCAGTTAAAAAACAAAGACCACGAAAACTAAAAATGTTCGCTACTATAGTTCTGTCCCTTTTTGTTTTTTTTATTGGAGCAAGCCGTGTGAGTCCTCTTCCACCTGCTGGTAAGCGGCATGTGGACTCCACGAGGCGGGCGATAGGCGCTTAGCCAAAATGAAGTACGGCGTCTGTCGCCATCACTATGCATTGTGACCGTTTGTTAGTACTTTACCTCAAAAGCGTAAATTTCTTGTAGCGATTCACCGAACCGCAATTTACCTCGGCAGAACAAAATCTCAATAGTTGTTTAACGTGATGCAAGTTTTCTTGCGGCTGCTCACATTAGTATATTTAATTTGTAGCATCTTATTTTCCGTGAGCGACAAGTTGGCGTACCCTTCGAAGATATCCAGGATCTGAAGATTCCAAAAAATAGTGCCTAAATAGTACCCAATTAGTACCGAGTTAGAAAAAATAGTACCTTTGTAATTTCGGAGATATGAGCCTTGTTTAACGGGTACGCTAACTTGAAATCAAGCTGGCGTACCCGTTTTGGATCTCGAGAACGGTGCTATTTCCAAATATGCTCTATATCCCAAAAAAAGTGCACAAATAGTACCCCTGGCTCCCGAAGTCTCAACTTTGTAGCTCTTATAGAAACTGAGATATTTCATACCAAACACGGGTAAAATATTTTGCACCGTCAAGCTGGCATACCCGACCGAGATCACACAGAAAGCCATTGAATTCCTAAGCCAGCTATATACCAAAAAATAGTGCCTGAAATAGTACCCCTTTTACGACAAAAGCATAACAGAAAAGCTAAGTGGACAAGGCTCATATCTCCGAAATTCAAAAGGTACTATTTTTTCTAACTCGGTACTAATTGGGTACTATTTAGGCACTATTTTTTGGAATCATCAGATCCTGGATATCTTCGAAGGGTACGTCAACTTGACGCTCACTATTTTCCGTGTAGCGTTTTACCCTCGACGCATTTCACCGCGATCCAATTTTTGTCTGTAAAGTCGTTTTATTTGACGCGTTAACTCCTGGTTGCAATAAACCCTTTTAATTTTTTTTAAAGCATTTTGTTCCTATGGTTTTATTTCTTAGGTGCTATCGAACTCATTGAAATATTATCTTTGTGAATAACTGCTAATAAAATATTGGAGAACTATGGTATTAACGATCGCGTCGATAATGCTATTACAAAACTGCGAACGAGTTGTACTTCGCTAAAAATATTGGCTAATAATAAAATAGATGATCGAGTCAAAATGATAGGTACTATAAAATATGCGATCGATGTGAAATACGACTCAAACTATTAGCAAAGAAAATAATAGATGATTGTGACCCAAAGCGAAAACAAAATATACGATCGAGGTGAAATGCGATTCGGTAAATCGCTACATGGAATTTATGCTTTGGAGGTAAAGTAGGTACTAAACAAGTGCGAGTTAAACCCGCGTGGAGAGGGTTCCGTTCCATACATGATTATCTGAAATTTCCTATGTTACTTTAAATACCATAGACTTCTCATAGGTTTTTCTGTAATCTATAGATAAAGAACTATTTTCTGTAATTTTTTCAAAATTGTAGTCCCGGTACTTTCGGAGATAAGGGGGGGAATGGTCAATTTTCGCCTATTTTCCTAAATAACTTCCAAACCATTCATCTTAAAATTCAAAAAAAAAAAACAAATTTAAGATTCTCACAATACCCTTTCATTTGATATGTCACATGATATAGTTAGCGTAACTTTTTTTTTTAATTTTCTAATTTACCCCCCTAAAGTGGCCCCCATGTTTGAAATTAATTTGTTTACGTTACGCATTCGTGTTGCGGTCACCGACTTACATATGTATACCAAATTTCAAATCAATCGGTCCAGTAGTTTCGGAGCAAATTGGCTGTGACAGACGGACAGACAGACAGACAGACAGACACACGAGTGATCTTATAAGGGTTTCGTTTTTTTCCTTTTGAGGTACGGAACCCTAAAAACGATTGTGGTATGACTCGAAAGGAGCTAGAATATCACGTCGCACGCACTTCAAAGATTCAAATTTCAGAATTTACTCCGATGAGTACCTATGTACAATTCTAGTATTCAACCCTGATTTGAACCCCGAATTTTGTTCCATTTATTTTTAAGCAATGTTAAATGAACCCTAAACGA